>OZ017738.1:149485099-150864474 GCA_963969285.1 Odontomyia ornata | reverse complement strand
AATCTTGGTTGCATCCGTGATGATATTGCCGATGTCATCACGACAGAGCGTGGTTTTAGGCTTTTCACTACTTTGTATTCGTGTTGTTGCTTGCTAGATTTACATCTGTGCTTCTCAATTGATTGTCACAGTATTTTCTTTTCTTGATTCTAATTGTCTTATTCGCAACTTTTCTGAGGTTATCATTATGTTCCCCCTGCATCCTAATTTTTAATATGTACTTATTCCTTGTACGCCTGATTCTATTTGTCTAACGCATTTGGGCACTCATCATCGAACCAACTACTCGTATTTCTCATGTAGCGGGCTTGATGTCCGATTGTGTGTCCTGCGACGGTCTTAATCGCTGCTTTCACTTCTATCCAGAGCTCATTGCTTGTCTTTAGCGATGCGTCTGATAAGATGGGATTCAGCTGATTGTCGAGGATCTTCGTGAAATTTTTGGCCACAGATTCCGTTTGGAGCCTTTCGATGTCAAATTTTTGTAGCGGGCTGGTCTTCGCCCAATATGCCTTTGACATAGGACATTGATAGGTTAATTTGATCAAGTAATGATCTGAGTTACGATTGGTACGGGTGTCAAGTATGCTCGAGGCCCAACGTTGTTGAATCAGAACATGATCGATTTGGTTTTGTGTGTTGCCATCTGGCGATACCCAGGTAATTTTAATGAATGCGTCAATGAGAGAAGCAAGTCGAACGTATGACTAGATTTCTGCTACATGCAAAGTCAATCAGGCGCGGGCTGTTGTCATTTGTTTCTACGTGGAGGCTATATCCTCAGTCATTCCCCGATGAGATAGCTCATTGCCAACCTTAGCATTGAATTCACCCAGAATTATTTTTGTTTCGTTTGTAGGCAATGAGTCGACCAGTATTTCCAGGTGATTGTAGAACGTTTCCTTCGTTTCTTCGTCCTTTCCCATGGTCGGGGCGTGAACATTTATCAGCCAGATTTCGGAGAGTTTCGCTTTTATACGGATCGCACACAACCGCTCATTGACTGCCTTAAAATTAGTAACGAGCGATTTGAACTCCCTACCCATAATGAAGGCCACTCCGAATACTCGTTTTCCAGTAGGCTTCCCACTTTTGAATATTGTGTGTGATCTTATGTCTTGAATTTCGTTTCCAGTTTAATTCGTTTCCTGGACTGCCAAAATACTGGCAGTGATATTGACTGGCCTGTTGTAAATGGCCCTTAAGAGTGCCAGGGTAATTGAGTGATCTGAAATTTGAAAATACTATTAAATTTAATTGATCCCAAAATATTAGCGTGAAGGTAGTCATATCACCTTTCTTCTGAAATATCGTACAGATTGCTATCTGTTTTTGTTTTAGAATCTCAAAATCACCCGTAGTTAAAGTAGTTCCGGAAGTGTTAGTGCTGTAAATGAAAGTATGAAAGATTTTATAAAATTAAGCCATTTTTATTATTAACATTATTATTTTATAATATTAGCCATATGTGAATGTGTGTACTTGCTTTCCGAGTATTGATTGCGAGGATTGCTCAAACTGTTCAGATACTGAAGGCTCAACAGGTTAATAGAAAGTAGGCGTTGATGTAAACATTGGCGGTGATCTTAGTGGAAACGCTACAGTGGGCAGTGGTGTTGAAAGAGATGAGATACACATATCTAGCACAATGCGCATTCTTGCGGTATTTTGAGAGTAGCGCCTGAATTTTGTCTGTCGTATCAATCCTATCTAATGGCGAAACCTGTCTGAGCTGCAGAGCATTCGGCTTTTTTTTTCACTTTGACTCGGGGCAGATATTCTTATGCTGTTATTATTTTTCTTGAGTTCATTCCCGGCAGCTTCTATTTCAGACCATTTTGGTGATAATTTTATCTTTAATTTTGGTCTTTTTGGTGTAGTTTTTGATTGTATTTTGATCGTCTTGCTGCTGCACTTAAAAGCAGCGAGACCCTTGTTAACAGTTTGTGTGCATTCTTTATATAGCTCCTTTTCTACCGTTGATGCATAATTCAGCTCCTGAAATCAACAATTTACTATGTTAAATCAAACCAAAATTAAGTTTAAATACAATTTCATTTTTCAGATAACAAACATGGAGGAATGGAAAGATATTCAAGCAGGATTCCATTCAAGATGGAATTCCCCAACTTAATGTAGAGTCATTGATAGGAAGCATATTATAATCCAAGCACAACCAAACAGTGGTAATAAAACCTACCATGTGCATATGACCAACATGGATCACGGTTATTGTTTTAGATATGTAGATAGGTGTTTCGAAACCTGCGGATAGGCCTCGTAATGGATTGGACTCACGGCAACGACCTCGCAAACGAAAAAAGAACTATGGCATTGGATCCTGGAATGTCAGATCACTCAATTACCCTGGCGCTGTTAAGGACCTTTTACAACAGGCCAGTCAATATCAATTAAAAATACTGGCAGTCCAGGAAACGAATTGGACTGGAAACGAAATCTAAGACATGAGATTGTACACAATATTTAAAACTGGGAAGCCTACTGGAAACCAAGAATTTCGAGTGGCCTTCATTGTGGATAGGGAGTTCAAATCGCACGTTATTGATTTTAAGGCTGTCAATGAACGGTTGTGTGCGATCCGTATAAAAGCAAAACTCTTCAAAATCTGGTTGATGAATGTTCACACCCCGACCGAATAAAAGGACGAAGAAACGAAGGAATCGTTTTACAATCACCTGGAAAGACTGGTCGACTCATTGCCCACAAACGACACAAAAATTATTCTGGGTGATTTTAACGCTAAGGTTGGCAATAAGCTATCTCATCGGGGAACGACTGGAGGATATAGCCTCCGCGATGAAACAAATGACAACGGTCAGCGCCTGATTGACTTTGCATGTAGCAGAAATCTAGTCATACGTTGTACTTGCTTCCAACATCGACGCATTCATAAAATGAACTGGGTATCACCGAATGGCAACACACGAAACCAGATCGATCATGTTATGATCCAACAACGTTGGGCCTCGAGCATACTTGACGTCCGTACATACCGAGGAGCCAATTGTAACTCAGATCATTACTTGATCAAATTAAACTATCGATGTCGTATCTCAAAGACATATTCAGCGAAGACCAGCCCGCTACAAAAATTTGACATCGAAAGGCTCTAAACGGCGTCTGTGGCCAAAAATTTCACGGAGACCCTCGACAACCAGCTGGCTCCCATCTCATCAGACGCATCGTTAAAGACGAGCAACGAGCTCTGGATGAAAGTGAAAGCGGCTATCAGAACCGTGGCAGAACAGACGATCGGACATCAAGCCCGGCGCAAGAGGAATGATTGGTTCGATGATGAGTGCCAGAATGCGTTAGATAAAAAGAATCAGGCGTACAAAGAATACGTAGGTAGGAAAACCAGGACAAAGAGAGAACACTATGAAAATCTCAGAAGAGTGGCGATTAAGATAATTAGGATTAAGGAAAGAAAATACTATGACGACCAATTGAGAAGTATACCTGTAGATGTAAGTTTAACGAGCAATAACACAAAACAAGCATACAAAGTAGTGAACAGCCTGAAACGTGGTTATCAGCCCAAAATGCTCTGTCGTGATGACAGCGGCAATATAATCGCTGATGAAATCAAGATTAAGGAAAGATGGGCAATATATTTCAAGCACCTCCTTAATCCTCCGCACAGCTCCAGAACATTGGAGTCTATAGATATCTGCGGAGAGCTTCCATTGGCTCCACCAACTCTGGATGAAGTTTGTTCCATCATCAAAGCCCAAAAGAATAATAAAGCGCCGGGCATTGATGAGATTCCAGTGGAGCTCATCAAATATGGTGGCAGGTAGTGTTCATAAAGCTATTCACAAAGTCATCCAGTACATTTGGCAACAAGAACATATCTCGAAAGAGTGGAGCCAATCAATTATATTCCCTATCCACAAAAAAGGTGACAAGCTACAGTGCTAAAATTATAGAGGCACCTCACTACTTTGTACGGCGTACAAAATATTTTTTTAAATCTTAGAAAATAAAATCGGATCATACGCCAACAGTATTATTGGGGAGTTTCCAGGTGGTTTTAGGGCAGGTAGATCAACAACAGACCAATTGTTCACGGTCAAGCAGGTACTTGAAATATGCTGGGAGTTCAACATAGACGTACACCAAATTTTCGTTGACTTCTAGCAAGCATACGACAGTATTGATCGTAACGTACTGTACCAAATAATGCTTGGTTTTGGCATTTCAGCCAAATTAGTCCGTCTTACCAAAATGACGATGACGTCGACAACCTCCCAAGTCCGCATCAATAACCAACTAACCGATGCCTTTGACACAAATACCGGACTAAAGCAAGGAGATGGGCTGGCCCCATTGCTATTCAATTTGGCTCTGGAGTACGTCATACGGAAGCTACCTGTCGATACGCGAGGTACATTACCATACAAGTCGAGCCTATGCAGACGACATCAACATTCTGTCATGGTCACTAACAACTGCCAAAGAACTCTTCCTGAAACTCGATAGCGAAACAAAACTAGTAGGGCTACAAATCAACGAAAATAAAACAAAGTTCATGACGCAGTTGAGGAAAAACACCCCAAATACACAAAATGTAACACTTGGCGAATACAGTATCGAAAATGTTAGCAAATTCCTGTATTTAGGTGTCAAAATAACGAAAATGGGCAATGAAAGAGGCGAAATACGCCGAAGAATACAGCTCTCAAATAAAATATTTTATTCAGTATTGACGACTTGAAGACCAGCTGCATACACAGGAAAACAAAGCTCCAAGTATACAAATCTATGATAAGACCTGTGTTATGCTATGGGTGTGAAACATGGACCCTAACCCAAGCATCCGCAAATATATTGAGCGTCTTTGAGCGACGGGTCCTGAGGCGTATAATCGGAGCGAAGCTAAACGGAGACCAATGGCGAATTCGATACAACCATGAGCTGTATGAAATTTTTGACGAACCGGAGGTCTCAAGGATTGTAAGACTACGGAAGCTGCAATGAGCTGGACACATGAACCGTATGGACGAACAACGGATGCCCAAGAAGGTATTCGTAGCGAGAACTGAAGGCTGGAAATCAATGGGGAAACCGAGGAAATGCTGGTCTGACTCGGTTGACGAAGACAGTACATCGCTGCTTGGATTTCGGAATTGGATGACGCGGTCAACGGATCGAGACAGTTGGAGGTGCTGTTTGCAGGAAGCGAAGGCCCGAAAGGGGCTGTAGTGCTAAGAAGAAGAAGAAGATGAATTGAATTTCAACTGATTTAATTTAAACCGCACTTTTATATTAGTTTTCAGCTCTAATTTAGCTCGTGGGATTGTTCCTTCTGCATTATTATTTTCACCGTTAGGAAGCAGAATAATTGTTTTCTTTTTATTTTTGCTTCAGCACTTCAGTCCCTTTCTGGCCTTCGATTAGCAATAGTTATAGCATCGCATTATCTTGATCGAATGTATCGGCACTCGAGAAGGTGATATGGTTAGTACTAAGCGTTGGCCGTGTTATGTAATAATTTACATTACTTAATAGCTAGCGCAACCAAAAAACAATAGTATTTACATATCTAAGAAACTTACAAACCAGAAATGCAACTAATAAACAAACATAATAATTAACGTAACCTAATAGCTAAGGTTACGAGTGAGGTTCTGATAGACTGAAATTTACGCGAAAAACAAACTCAACTTCTTTCGATATCTTATTTCTAGCTTTATTTTTACACAACTGACATCTCCTTTACAATACATCTCCTTTTATACTTAATTTTAATCGTTAGCTAAACAAACATAATTGATACATATTGTCGGGTCATTTTCAAATCTTATCTATTTCAAATATTTTTCCTAATTGTTAAATAAACATGATCGTTTCAAAATCTTAAGTTTGTTTCACATCTTATTTCGAATACATTTCTTAATCTTTAAATAAACATGATCGTTTTAGAATCGATCGATTTTGACCTTTTTGAGTCACACAAGTATTCTAAAATTGTATCGGCTTGTTTGAAGCATCTGATAACAATTTAGCTGTTGACGTGATGCTGTTGGTTTGTTGACGTAACTCTAGCACAACCATTAAAACAATAGTATTTACACACCTAAAAAATCTACGAATAAGTAGGGTAACCAATTAGCAAACATAATAATAAACGTAACATAATAACTGGCACCTGTATAAAAAACTTACGAATAAATATCGTAGCCATCAAAATAATTAGCCTAATAGATAACACAAGTAATTAGCACATTAAAGAAATAGCATGCATTCATGTAAGTTAAAACTAGAACTAAAAGACCTACAACGCTAGGTAAACATTATCTTTAACCCGCCATCAATGGAAGTCATTTGATAAATAAAGCAACTACAATAATAAGTAAACATTATCTCCAACCAAACGAAATCGTGACGACATCAGGGGATCCCCATAAATTGAAATCATTTGAAACTTTACCAAACATAAACAATGACCGCCAATAAGGCCAAGGCGACTATGCGTGGACAGCATTTTTTCACTGGTGATGGAAATGAGCAGTGAATAGCTTCCAAAATTCCACCAACGCGGGTCCACAACGTTCCTTCTCAAGTGAAACCTAGGCTGTCCCAGCCCTCCAGGAAGATGCCAACGACACTCACCAAAGTGGCACTTCGTCTTTGAACTGACTCGCCGATGAACTCTAATCTCCTCCAATCCTCTCATTTATTTGCAGGCTTCTACGACTAGCAGGGCCCCTCAAGCGCCAGGAAGAACCACCGCATAATAACCTACGTGCAGCACCTCGGCCCTAGACACTAGCAAATACCTGGCACGCCACCAAGTGGAATCCAACACGAACACGCCATCTGTTCCTCCTCCCGCGGCACCGCGCAAACGTCACAGGGGTGGCTATCGAACCGAGGACCAGGCCACCGTTCTTCAGCGCTTATACTGTTGGACTCAGCGAATGAAGCGTGCACAACCGCCTGCAATGCAGCCACAAGCACTGATTACAACCTTAGACAAAAGGTAGCCCAGTGCAGCCGCCGGCACCGACATCCACCCCCCTACGTTGGAGCAACCTGTAAGCATCAGCTGAATAAATGTCGTTATATTTGTAGATTGAGTTGTAATACCCTTATATGTTTTGATAATTGTTTTTAAAGGAAAATCTACCATCAAGTGTTTCCTTTATCGGGAATAAAGGTTACCGGACTTCATCGGCGAGGAGCGATTTCTGGTAGTAGTAGCGAAAACAGATTTATAACAGCCATATGTCCAGCCACCTAGATGTGATATATTTTGATTTTAAAACAGTACGTATCATAACTGAACGGACTTTTAGCTTCGTCCGAAGAATCTCTCGAAGCAAATCTCGTCAGTCACAACGGGATTTGTTTCGAGCCAGGAACGTTTGGCTTACACAATGAGTTCTCCGAGTACTACGCTACACGGAGGCAGAATAATACTAAATACTTGCTTTTGGTTTAGATCCTTATTGACAACAAGGATCGAAAAATAATAATCACACAAATATATAAAAGCTGTACAAAATTTGTTTATTATTATTTAAATTATCGAATGCGTTTCGAACGTCAATTGAGCGTCCATCACTAGCGTTTGCTTACAATGCACTGTTGTGTTAATATCAAAAAAGAAAAAATAAAAACAAAACAAACCGACACATACAAAGAGGAATCACAAAAGACAAAATAACGATTGATCAATGTTGCCTTCGTATAAGTTCATATGATTTTTGTTTTTGGCTATATATAGTACAATGTTTCTTATGCGTCAAGTTTAGACGTAATGTTTACACTTTTAACTAATTTAACGTTATCGATAAAAGAAACAATACGATGAGATTCAATGTTTTTTATGTAGCGTAAATGCTCGCAAAAACAAACACGGAATGCGTGTTTCGTTTGGTAGATATATTTTTTCCCACACGTAGAACAAGTGATTTGGTATATACCGCTCTGTTCCTCTATTCGTTTTTTGTCCTTTGTTGAACCCAATGAGAAACTCAATTTGTTTGTGTTTGAGTTGACAATTTTCATGTTGGCTCTCTCGAAAGTGTGTTGTAATTTCTTTGTAATATTTGGATCGAAAGTGATAGCAACACATTTCATTTGTAATTCACGGAGAGTGTGGTTTTGGCTGAATAAAGTGGATATGCTATCTGTTTCTATCTTCGCAGAATGTTTGTGTATGATCCTTTCAATCATTTGTTTATCATATCCGTTGATATCAGCTAAATTAACAATGTGATTATATTCTTTCTTGTAGTTGTTTAAAAAAAAGGCAAATTGCACAGTTAGTAAACCATAGAGTGAAATGCAGTGACTTTATTCCTAATCCCAAAGAATTTTTCAATTTCGTAAAAACCAAGCAAAAAGCCACCGGATTTCCAACATCGATGTATTACGGTGATAGTAATTCAATTTGCCCTCAAATTATATGCGGCCTTCTTGCCGAGCATTTCCAAGAGGTTTTCTGCCCGGCCACCAATTCTTCTAGCATACCAATTTGCCATTCAACGACAGCATCATTCATTGATGAAATGAGTTTGTCAAGTGAAGATATCGTAAACGCTATTAAAGAACTTGATATTAACAAGGGACCTGGACCTGACTCTCTTCCACCGAGATTTCTTTTTGAGTGTATACATCAAATTTCTTCCCCTGTTTATTCTATTCAACGCATCTTTATCACGAAGGGCTTTTCCAATAGTCTGGAAGTCTACTCATTTGACTACGATTTTCAAAAGTGGCGATAAGCGGTCTATAACAAACTATAGAGGTATTGCTATACTATCAGCTATTCCAAAGTTGTTCGAAAAAATTGTTTGTGATAAGCTTACCACGTTGGTTGATCCACGTTTAAATGAACAGCAGCATGGTTTTCGCAAAGGTCGATCAACTACCACTAACCTAATGCTTCTTAGCTCAACTATTCTCTGTGAAATGGAAAAAGGTAACCAGAACCCCCTCCTTGAATATGGTTGTATTATTTGGAATCCATGCTTTGGGAATCACAGCATCCGGATTGAATCTGTGCAGAAACAGTTTATTCTTTTTGCCTTGCTTGATGCATATGACCCAAGAGACTTCGCTAACCTGCCACCTTACCAGCAGATTAAATATTTTGAATCTTTCCTCGCTCTCATCTCGAAAACTATCTGAAGTTCTTGCTTTGTTTTGAATGTAATCAATAAGATAGTAAATGTTGCATCACTATCAAGCAAAATTACGTTCAAGGAAACGATTAAACATACTAGGAACACTCGTTTGCTTCATGAAGACCAACATAAAACCACCTATGCAGACAACGAGCCAATTAATAGGTGTTGTAAGATCTTCAATTCTATGAGTGAACATTACTCTTCTTCTATATCAATACATAATTTCAAAAAAAAGATTACTGACGCATTAAAATAAGTTAAAATAAAATAGTGTTAAATATACATTTACTTTTTCAGGGTTTTGTAAAATAATTTTACAAAACCCTACTAAAATCGCGTCCTGTTTGTCCGTCTGTCTGTCCGTCCGTCCGTCCGTGTGTCACAGCAGTTTTTCTCGGAAACTACTTAAGCTAGAAGCATCAAATTTTGTATGTAGGTGTAAAGTGGTGCTCTCTTCAAAGTTCAAGGTCTCCCCATATAGGGGATTGACCCCCCGAAAAAAAATTCATTGTAGGTAGCCGATATGGGTATCAAATGAAAGGTCTTGATGAGATCTTTTCAAAACAGGTCTTAGTTTGGCAAAGTTTGCTTCGAGGGGCGCACAGGGAGGGGAAATACACGAAAAATTTGTGTCCCCCCCCTCGCGATCGGACACCTGCGATCCGAAAAACCTGAAAGGGGATATAGGCCTTGATGAGTACAACAACAACAAATACGTGAGAAGTCGCAATTCTCTCAACTTTGTTAGTAAAAGTACGATTTATCGATTTTATGTTTTCTTGAATAAAACCTTAACGGTACCCTTCAATTCAATGAAATTCAGTACACAGATGGTTATTCATAAGATTGATCTATCCTGCAAGTTTCATATTTAGCGAAGCTATAGCGGTTTGAATTTTCCTGTATTACTATGGAACAATATGCGCTGCATTTATTACTGTGGCAACACATGGCTATGGAACAACATGCGCTTTTTATCGACTCAGACACTACAGTTTTGCTAGGATTTGCAAGAAAATTTCAGTAATGATAGGTGTCATGACTATCTTTGAGAATCGGCTCAGCTAGTGGTATCAGTAATCGTAAAACAAAATAGTGGCTGTTTTAAATGCGAAGATTGAATAATTTTGAGTTATTTTTTCCCAACTTCAACGTTTAAGGTGTATGCGTTGAACACTTGATTCAAGTTAATGAATGACTGAAGATGAGTACCTACAATTAATGCTCATAATTGAAACAAGTCAAGGAGGTGGGAGAGAGCTCCGAGCAAAAGGGTTTTGTTACCATTCTAGGATTCGAAAAAACTGGCCATGAGTCGATGATAACAGTACAGGAGAGTGGCCCCTGAAAAAAAGTTCATCAAACGTAGCCGATATGAGTATGAAATGAAAAGTTTCATGGGAGCTTTTCAAAACAGTTGTTAAACTGTCAGTTTTTGCTTCAGTGGGGCACAGGGGGAAATAGATGAAAAATGTGTTTCCTCCCTCGCGAATGGACTACTGAAATAATTATCAAGGGAGATATTTATGAGTATAACAATAACAAAAACTTCAGAAGTCTAAATTCGTTCAACTTGGTTAATAATAGTATGATCTTCGAATTTCATATTTTCTGCAATTAAATCGTCATTGACATGCTACTTGATTTTATTCAATCTGGTGACTGCATTTTGTAAATTGAATACAAAACCCTTCTGACATGAGCGTAGGTCTGTTTACCCAACTTGTTTGTGATTTGTTTGGATATAAGTACTTTTTTGTGATTGCCTTGTTTGGCTTATTAAATAAATTAAATTAAATTGTGTTATCTCGGCAGAAAGAGTCACACGTTATGTATGTCTCCGTAGATGCTGATTTCCGATACACTGTAAAATCGATGGTGCGACGATTTCTCTTCAACTCCAAATCCACAAAAGGCAATATATGTGTGTGTACATCTTCCCTTTTGAATGTGAACTTGATACTGTTATAACAACTATTGATGGTGTTTAAAATGTTGTCCACTTCTGCTGTTCTCGCAATTGCAAATGTATCAACCACATATCTTCACCAAACATAAAGTAACAAGTTATTTTCTTCTGAATTTGTTTCGAGTTGGCACATAAATGCTTCAGCGGTAAATGGAGAAAGACTTTTGCCCATACCGCATCCAAAACCATTTGTATAAAACCGATTTCTGAATTGGAAACAATTATGTTTTATACGTGTTTTGATGGATAAAACGTATGTGTCAAATTCATTCTTAAGCAAATTGAACTTTGTGAGATATTTTTCAATGGCAATTATGGCGATGTCAATTGGTACACTTAGGAAGAGAGCACTGACGTCAAAAGAAATCATAATTTTTTCGTCTTCAATATCAATATTCTTTACTTTGTCAAGAAAATTTTTTTGAAATATCCATTGACGAAGACTATTGATACAAGCGTATCACATCGAAGCTTAGATGAAAGTAGAACTTTCAATGAACTAATTAACTTCCACCTATGCCCAAAAATGACCCTACAAATATTTTCGAAGGAAAAATTCCTTATCCAAAGGATTCATTCATTTATTATAGACTAATAACTTCGATTGCACTATAGTTTCCACCATTGAACATTTTTCCGGCATTAGCATTGCTTGTCCCTTTATAAGCTTTCTATTAAAACCCTCAGCGCTTGATACAATCTTTCCAAGGGTCTAGGAACATTTTTTGCTTCTCACACTTTCATTATTTTCGACGAAGCGAAATTTTTAGCAAACAGCAAATCGTTCGCAATCTATTTGCTGTGTGTGATATATATTTATACAAATTTGATTTTAAAATTTTTGGTTATAAGTCGACTTTTCTATTCCTTGCTCCAAAATTTCTCCAGTAAAGTCTTATTCAAAGACCTTATTTTCCCATTTACGATGGATCCCCCTGCTACGGAAATGTTCCTGCGAGAATATTAAATCCCATCGGTGAGAAGCATCCTTATGCTATATCAGATTGAACGTTTCCCATTTGAGTTTATTGCATTCAAAGAGAAACGATTTTTCAAGGTGGACCCTTCAAAGGTATTCAAGCACAAAATCATAAACTAAAAAGCTTTTATGTTCAACAATTCCACACTCTCTCCCCAAACTCCATATCAAATATAAATATAATGTCACCAAATTTTCTACACCACTGCATTCTACACGGAAAATCAATCTTCTCATATTGCCTACTCACAGGCGTTTTGTAAAATGCCGGTACGATGACCTTCACTGGAAGTCTTTACAACACATCGTCTTCCAGCCACGATTTCCGACTTTTTCCTTCATTAACTTTGTTGGTATCTTTTTCTTACATCTTGTCGTTGAAAACGAAACCCTTTTGGATTTATTTCCGGCCGTTATTGAAGATTCCTCTTGATAAATATGCATGTGAAGCTTTTCTCTTGTCTACTTCAGGGAAAACTTCCCAGAAAAAATGCCCGATGTTCCGATGTTTATCAGATGAAGTTCTCCGAGAAGCTTATGAGGGCCGTAATACTCGAAAAATAAAAATGAATTCACTGAAAAGAGAATTCTGACGGCCGGCATTCAGGTGTGATGACCTCAGCATCCTCCCCCGGGACTTGTGAGGAAAGCCGGTCCTAATGCGTTAAGGGAGATGCGAAAAATGACTTCTGAAATATTGTTTTAAAGGTCAAATTTTACTTACAGTGGAGCTTTAAGTTTTTCGTTGTGAGAAGTAGGGAAAAGGTTGCTTTCGTGCTTATTGGTGTTGGTCTCATGAAAATTTCAGAGGGTTCTTTTCTCAAGTGAGATGTTACAGAGGAATCCTTTTATGAAAGCGAAGGTACAGGCAGTGAAAACTTTAAACTAATTTGTGTCACCTTGAAGAATTTTCATTTTACTTTAATGATTAATGAGAATATAGTAAATTGTTTGAAGTGCACGAGATAGAATGACTTTGTTCGCTTTAAGGTGGCGTTATAGTTATAACAAAATCAAATAATATGATTTATTTGAGCAAATTAAAATGACGCGCAAATAATTTTCTTAATTGATAAGGGCTGCAATGAAATAATCTAGAAGAATTTTAGCTAGGGCTAGGGTTACTGAAATGTATAGGGTGAATATCATAATTTCTTTCTAAGATTTCGTACCAAATAAATCAAAAAGGAGAAGGGAAATGAGGGTTCTGGGTGAGCAGAAAAAGGGTTTATTTAGTGGCATTTTCTTGTAATGTTTTTGAGTGACTTGAAACTTTGTTTTAATGTTTTTGAAACATTGATTTCAAGTAGGGATCTATAAAGTATAATTGGCTAAACAGCCATTTTAAGATCAGTGCATTATTTTGTACGTCTTCGAATTAGTAATGGCTATAGCGACAAAACCTTGTAATATACGCCCTATGACGGAATCGAATTAATTCGGATTCTTAAAGAATATTCACTCATACCAACATGTTGTGTGCCGGCTTGCACCTAACGAAGGCTTTGCACATCCAACTGTTGTTTTTCGACTCGGACTCAACGATTTTGGGAAACGAAGAGTGCTTAGACAGGGAAATGTCAAACGAGAAAAAAAAAGTTTTTTTTTGGGTTTGGTTCGAACAATTTGGATGTAACACCGCATCAGCGCTCGTGTTCCGTAGATAAATTTGTTTAAAAGTGTCAGCGTTCACAACTTACGATAATTACACGGGAAGTCTTTGTTTGGCGACAAATCGCGTTGAAACAAGCTGAACACTTTTAAAAAGCACCGAAGCAGCTCCCATGTTTCACTTTTGTCGTTCCGGCTAGTTTTGACATGAAATTTCCAGCGACACCTGCATATAAAGGTATTTACATATTGAAATAGTTACAAATAGATTTTTCATGGTAATTACGAATATTTTCATGGTCCTCCGCAAGAATTTATCAATTGCGTGCATTCTAATCGTATTATTGTGAGTAGCAACCGCGAAAGTGAATCGTACAAGCAAACATTAGACTGTGAACGTCCGTGAACAAATTGACGTTGGATGTGAGAAAAATTGCATTGACAAGGTCGGAAAAGCGTGAATTCTGCTGATTGTCACAAAGAGGAAGAACAGTACCTACCCAAGGAATATACAATAATTCGCTTTTCATGCACGCAGCCACATAAATTGTTGGTGATCTGGCACAGACGGAACTGCTGTTTGTGTACCCCCCTCAAAAGTTTGCTTGCTTGCGATTTTGTGTGTTTTGCATGCTTTGTGTCACGTGGATCCGGCTGTACGTAGCGACTGCAAGGAAACTAGAGGAAACCAAAGAATTTGAGGGAAATTGCAATGTACCGAGGAGGAAAATATATAATTCTAAAATTTCAACTTTAATCGGTGGATCGAAAAGGAGGCGTTCTCTGCAACAAAATAAGGTGCATGTTGCGTCTGTAACAGTTTTCTGTTGAGAATTTTTCTTAAAGTTAAAGAAAAAGATATATATATATATATATATATATATATATATATATATATATATATATATATATATATATATATATATATATATATTATATATATATATATATATATATATATATATATATATATATATATATATATATATATATAACTATCCTAAGTATAGTCAAATAAGCGAATTAGCGGCGACGTCTGTCGTTATCCCCTGCATCAGAAAAAAAATTTGTTTTTAAACGAAACGGGAAACATTGTTAAGCGCTGACGTGCCAAAATTAGGAAGTTATGTCTAGGAGAAAGTAATAACTTTTACGAATAATTCGGTTTCATTGGATAAATGGAAAAACTATTTATGAAGAAGGAACCTGACAATTTTTGGAATTAAAATTAGAATTCAAGCAACTAATTAATCTATTCAAGCAACTAATTAAAAATTATTTTTAATTTTTGTTAATAATTATCATATTCATATTTGACAGTTTAAGAACTAAGGAATTCAATTGTTTTTCCATTTCAAATGCCTGCATCAAGCATTGTTTATTACATGATAATTATTTCGCGAACCTACGTCTAGCACTCGTTGCGTGTAGACGTGTTTTTAATCGCTCCTGTCATTAATTTTAAAAATTAATTAATTTTTCACAAAAGTCAGTTTCAATTAATTGAATTAATTTTGTACGAGTCAGTCAAAAGCAAGTTTTGAATTTATTGGGGAAGAATTAATCGTCGAAGGCATCGACCAACAAAACTAATAAATCAAGAAAAGGCAACAAACCAAAGACAACTCGGGACTGCTGTATGGAGGAGCCCGACGGCTTCCCTCCGTTGGGGGGCCCCGGGGAGAGTGACGGTGTGAAATTGGCAAGTGTCAACAAGCGGAGACACACGAGCACCCAGGATACCGCAGATGCCGGTCGCAAAACACAAGTGCTCGAGGATAGACAGGAAGTGTGCCGCCTTCGAAGTGAAATCGAAGAGTTGAAAGCAAGAATTCAAACATACAAAGAAATGTTCAAGACGGCAAAAAAAGTTCAAGAGAGTGGTCCGATACGAAAAATCGAAAAACAGAAGAAAGCTGCAACTCCAATAATAACTGAAGAGGTATTAAGTGCTGGTGGCACCAACGAAAGCCAGAACTACTTTGCGGCGCTGGATGGACTCCAACAGGACATGGAGGTAGACGAAGGTAATAAAGACGATAATTTTATCTTATATTTAAAAAATAAAAATAATGAAAGTAGAAATAAGGAGAAGAAACCAGCCCGTAGTTCTGCTGGTCCTCCTCAAAAAGTAGCCAAGAATACCGAGAAAGTTCCGCCAATTAATGTCTTCGGTCAAAGCGGAAAAGACATGGTTCGGCTGTTGGCAGCCGAAAACAAGTTGACAAATTTCGAAATCAAACGAATAAATTCTGAGAAGCTGTCAATTAGAACGAAATCACTGGTTGATTTCAAATCAGCGAAAGATGCTTTGAATTCTGGGGAGGTTCCGCACTTCACCTATACCCCCAAAAGTGAGAAGAACCAGACGTTTTTGCTGAAGGGCTTGGACTGCGGAGAAGATACCGTCGATCTTCTTCAGGTTCTCAAGGAAACAGCACCACAAATCGAGTTCATCTCAGTGAAAACATTCGCGACAAGAAGGTCGACGGTAGAAAAAAAAACTTACCACTTTATTTGGTACAAATAACAAATAAGAGCAGTCCAAGCGCTCTTCAGCAAATCAGGTATTTAAATTTTCGAGTGGTGAGGTGGGAACGCCTCCAGAAGCGAGAAATCAACCAGTGCTATCGCTGCCAACGATTTGGGCATTCGGCTGCCAACTGCGCCATGCATTACCGATGCGTTAAATGCAAAGACGTGCATGCTCCCGGTGAGTGCAAATTGGCTCAGACGGAGCCAAAAGAGAAGTTATATTGTGTGAACTGCGGTGTTTTTGGTCACCCGGCATCATATCGAGGATGCTCCCGATATCAGGATGCAAGATTGAAATCAGCCCCAAAGCAAACACAAATACACCGCAGTGTCTTAGCTCCGAACTTCGTCAAGCCCGGAGTATCATTTGCACAAGCCGCTAGAGGACCAGCAGAAAATGCGGAAAATAGTGTAAATAATGTAAGTGGCAATAATGAGCTGCTTCTCAAAATTTTAAAGCAACTTAATTCGCTATCGGAAAGAATCGATAAGCAAGATACAAAAATTAATCTTGTTTTTCATCGTCTAGGGGTTTCAAATGCCTCAAAATAATTTGTCATCCACTCACATTCCCATGGATAGGATTCGCCTCATCTCGATCAACGTCAATTCCATTGTTACTATACATCGGCGTGATTATCTCCTTGAATTCATTACCAGACAAAAGCCTGACATCCTGCTTCTAACCGAAACCCACCTCAATTCATGGCACTTCATGACATTCAAGGATTTCGAATTCGTAAGAAACGATAGGGTAATAAGTGATGGGGGAGGTGGCACCGGGATATTGGTTCGAAGACCCTATCGTTTCCAAAATATTGAAAAAGTCGAATTCAAAAGCTTTGAATCTCTTGAAGTGTCCGTTATCAAAATCTCACTGCCAGGTGGGGATAGCCTCTTCGTTATCTCTGGCTATGCAACTGGTGGAACTGTTCTCAAGCTCAAGGAGGAACTCAATTCCTTGTTCGAAATGCTCGAATTGAAGAGGCTGCATAACTATTATATTCTTGCTGGTGACCTGAACGCCAAGCATACATCATGGCTGAACGCCACCAATAATCCAAGAGTTGTATTCCTGAAATCGTGGATAACAGAGAACCAAATTGAATACAGGTGCAATCTATATGGGTCGGAGTTCCCAACATACCCTAGGACAAATTCATAATTGGACCTTTGCATTGCTGACGCAAGACTCGAATTCAACTTTAATAGTCCTCAACGGAAACTGTAGGTGCTTCCTTATGATAGCGACCATAACGCAATCGTAATGGAAATCAATCATCACAGGGATGATTTCTTCCTCATTCCGGTTCAACATGAAAATCATCGGTTGAATTTCAAAAAAAACAGACTGGGGAAAGTTTGAAAAGAAGTTTAATCGGGAGTACCAGAAGCAATGTCCCCCTTCTGATGGTGGCAACTCTAGCTCAATGGTTCCTAATGACAGAAATCTAACTAACGATGAAATAGATGTCTATTTGTCGAAGCTAGAGAAGCTGACATTGGAAACGATTGAGAAAGTAGTTCCCAAGTTTAAACATCGAAACAATATGGAAGGATATGAAACAACAACCATTATAAGGTTGAAAAGATTGAAAAGCCTCCTTCTGACACGCGTCAACAATATTTATCGACGATTTTCGGACTACAACCATCCCTCGTTGTCTTTGTTGAAATTACACCTGAAGAATGTCCGAAACTTAATCCGGTCATACTTCAGGAGTGAGGTCAGCAATCAATGGGCGGAAAAATTGAGGGGTATTAGCCCACAGGACCCAGACGGCGTGTTCGCGAAAGTGAATAGCATATTCCGCAAGAAGTCTCGAGTGAAGGTATCGAACCTTGAAGTCACTAGTGATGAGATAAATCTTCTCGATAGGGCTGGTATCGAAATTAATAGTACGACTCCGGATAGAAATGGAAACAGGATTATTTGTGAAGGATTGGATAAGCTTGCCCTGATTGGAACACATTTTGAATTGGTTCATCTACCAAACCCTGAGAGAGGGAACGAAATTTTTTCAGAGGTCGTTGAAGCAAAAGTTATCGACTTCAAATCAAGCCTGAACGGCCAATCAATTCTTCATTTCAATGAAACATTAACATCTGACCTCATACCGAGCTTGAATCTTATTGATTATTTTGTCAGCTATGAAGACTTGTGCTTCATATTTCGCAGGATAAACAACAAGAAATCATGTGGTACTGATGGTATTCCAAATGTAGTTCTCCGACATTTGCCTGAGGTTGCTATTAGGAACTATTGCATATTGTTCAACAGCATGTTGAGCAATTCATATTTCCCGAATGAGTGGAAAAAGGCTAAGGTATTTCCGATCTTGAAGAAAGGAAAAGAATCTTCATGCCCCAAAAGCTATCGCCCAATCAGCTTGCTGCCTAACATCAGCAAGGTGTTTGAAGTGATACTCAACAGAGCATTAAACGCCCACATTGAGGAAAATGAGTTGATGCCGAATTGCCAATTTGGTTTTCGTGCCAGGCATTCGACCACACATGCAATAACGAAAGTAACCTCAGACATCTGTTGGAAACTAAATGATAGACAATGTGTTGGAGCATGTCTCATTGATATGGAGAAAGCCTTTGATACGGTATGGTTAGATGGACTAATTTTTAAACTCCTTCAGGACAAGTTCCCCAGACACCTTGTCGCCATGATGTGTAATATATTATACGGGAAATCGTTTGTTGTAACCGATGGAAATCTGACAACAATGCGCGAGTTCAAGGTCTTGAATGGTCTACAGCAGGGAACAGTTACTGCGCCTCTGCTCTTCTCAATCTTCATTCGCAAGCTATTGAACGGCTTTGATTTTAACGTCTCGCCAACGCGATCATTGGTAGCGTTTGCTGATGATCTGATCATCTATACGGCAGACCGAAAAGCTACAATAGTTCAGAGCAATCTCCAAAAAATGTTCAATGATGTACAGCTGTACACTGACAATTGGCGAATGAAAATCAATGCGCAGAAGTGTGAAACAATCTTGTTTCGGACAACGCTGCAGGGGGTCAGTCAAGACCTGAAACGTAATTGGAAAGATTTCCACATCATGGCTGGCGAGGGTAGTTCAGAACGAGTTCCACATAAATCCTGTGTTCGATACCTCGGTGTTTATCTCGATCAGTATCTGTACTATACTGAACATGTGAAAATTATGCTCAGTAAGGCACTCAAAATAGTCATGGCCCTTCGAAAGCTCTTTCATTCCAGATACATTGATCAAAAGGTCAAAATTATCTGTTACAAGACCCTGGTTAGACCAGTTTTGACATATGGATGTCAGATCTGGTACAACCAGAGCGCTAGTACTATGGAAAAACTAAGAGTTTTCGAAAGGAAATGTCTTCGTGCATGTACTGGTTTGTACAGAAAGCCTGAGACGGATTGGAAACATTATATATCGAATAGAAGAATTTATCAAACTGCTGAAGTGACGGGGTCGATATCTTCATATTGAAGCTTCTTCGGAATCATATCGCAAGATCTGTGACTGTGAGTGAAAACCCTTGGATTTCACAGCCGTTCCACCCTACAGACGGGTATATTGCGACTTGCCTCGCTACTGGCTTCATTCCTCCAGAAGCATTCTTGTATTTGGACATGAATCGATATGTTTTTGATTCTGACGGCGTCCCAGTAATATATCACATATATCGACGGGCCACCGATAAGAAGATAAAATATCCTCCTAATTTGAGTTCACGAGACCAAAAATTTCAATGGAGGTACTCATTTGCTAGATTCGTTGAAGCTGATCGAGTTGAGACAGCGCAATCCAGGTATTGGTGGCTGAATGACAATGTCAAAATTATTCGTGTTTATTTTTCAGTTCTGGTGTTTTTCGTTATTTCGTTTTTTTGAGTTTCAGCTCATTATTGCTACATTTAGTGTTGTTGTTTATTTTTGTTAAAAATTAGGTATAGGTTAGATTTATATTGTGTTTATTATATTAGGTTAGAGATAAGGTAAAACGCTTAGGTTAGGAACATAGTTATAGATTTTTTTAGTATAAGATAAAGTTTTTGATAGGATTTATTAGAATTAAGTTAAAACATATTAGGTGTAGGATCAAAGTTCACTGTAGTGTTAAGATTATAAATAATTTTAGAATAGTGTTGGTTGGTTTTTTCTCCTTTTTCCAATTAAATTTAAAAAATATTTAATAATCTTCATTGATTGGAATTTGCTATAGTTTTTTTTTTTAAATGTGTAATGATAACGTACAAATTTAGAGAGCCATTTGGGCCATTAAGTTTTTTATTGTTATTGTTTGGAATTTGCTTTATATTCTTTTAAAATTTATAACGATTAGTATTAAATAAAGCCCTTTTGATTGATTGATTGATTGATAATTATTTCGCAATTTTTTTTATAGTTCCTAGTTATTTAAAGTTTTTGAATGTTGATTTATTATTTATAAACCAAGATTGTTCAATCGTTTATTAAGTTTGGGCGAAGAATTAATTTCCTATTGAGGAAACGCATCAGTCAGTCAATGTTGAAAAGATTCCAGGACTAATAACCAATGAAAAGTATAGGCGTACCTAAATCAAGCTCAATCCAATCGGCCTTACAAAGAAATTAAGCTAGAATTCCAAATTTTGAAAGTATCCAGATAATTTATTTCAGTGCACTGTTTTTTTTTTTTGTTTTTGGTAAAATTTCTGCCGCTGAATTTTTCCATAATTATTAATTTTTAGACACTAAGTTAACGTATTTTCTCTAAACCTAACACGGGTATGGTGATAGTTGTTAAAAAGGGATCAATGTGTACTTAAAACGACTGGTTAGGATAACAAACATTTAGGACAGTACAGGACTAGGAATAGTTGTGATTGATAAATGTATATCAGACATGAGACGGTAAAGAAATATATACTAATCGATAGGAACTGCTGAACAAAGTATTTTAAACAGTACAAAAAAGGTTGGTGTTCATAGTTGCATTTGTGAAAGAAGGTTACGCCAGATGAAAATGTAAAATTAAAAGGGATTGAACCTGAAAACGGGTTTTTTAAAATCACTCATATTCCATGTCTGAGTATTGATTTAATGGCGTATCTTTATTTCACGTGAGAACATTTTTCTCAGAATTAGATTTCATTGTAAATTATATTAAAAAAATCAAAAGTCTAATTTCGACCAGAAGAATGTTCAAGAAGTAAAAACTATTTTTCCATGTAATGAATAAAATTATATGAACTGCTAAGAAACCACGACCTTCCGTAAGGTTCACTCATGGTCCTCTCAACATCATCTTTTCCTGGTTCGGTTTCGGTACGCGGTATCATCGTTTCTTTTGTTGCTTTTTTTAGAGTAGGATATTTTGAAGTTTGCATTAGAGTAGTATATTTTTCGGTACCATGTCGTAAAAAAAAATTCGGGAACGCGGAATCAGATCAAGTTTTTTTTTTGTTGTTTGACTGAATTGAAGTTAAATACGGAATAAAGTAGAGATAGGTTTCTTTTCCGTATGGTTGTATTTTAGACGCGTTTAAAACGGGCACGTAATGGTGGCTGAATTAATGTCATCGAGTGTAATCTATTTAAAAGACCGCGACCGAAATCCTCTCCGAACTAGCTGGCCGATAAGCAGCCACCGCGAAATGGATTGCGAGTGTACGCACTAGTTGACCGATTGGGTACCATTCGTTGGCACGACTCAGACTTCACGTCTAAATAACCAAGGAGAGGTCGGCTTACATTTCCTTGGGAAATCTCATTGGACGATCGTTAAAAATCGTTACAACCTCCTTGAATACTTTAGAGTTAATGTGTCCCATGCGGCTTTTGAAAGTGAGTTTTTTTTGTCTAATGCGAGTCCTATATAGGTTGTATCATTGAACAGCGTTTTTTTGCTAAATACAATTGCGTAAATTTTGTTAAAATTGATTTTGTTTTTTTAATAAAAAGGCTAGAATCGGTATTAAAAACATGGAAGCATGTGTTACCGAAAATGCTGCCAATTGACAGTTTTGGCTTGTAGATAATTCTGGCTTGTATATGTTGAAGAGCGTTGGGCTGAGACATGAGCCTAGCGTAACATCCCCACATACAATGGAGTGCTGTATGAATATTTTAAAGCTATTGCAATGCCTTCTCCAATTTTATTTTCGTGTTCATGTCTATAAATTACATATAGTGAGTGCTTTAACCTATCAGTCGGCAATGTTTCCGTTATAATAAAAATGTTAAGATTATTTGATTTCCAAACAAAATCATAAGGACGACCTTTTTTCGATTCTCCTCCGTTTCAGAATGCCTTGTTTAGTATTCACCGCCGACATCGAAAAGATGTATGCTCCATCCTGAAGACCTTCGGTACCATGGCTTAATTTGGAGAAACAGTTCTACGCAACCAGTGAAATACTATCAGTTGAAGATAGTAACCTACAGCACAACGTGTGCCCCATATCGAGCTACAAAATGTCTGCAGGTTCTAGCACAGGAGAACCGGCAGAAGAGTCCCCTGGGCAGCAGAGCGTTGGCGAAAGATTGCTATATCGACGATGTCATGACCGGAGCAGACAGCTTAGAGGAGGCACTTTGCAAACAGGTGGATCGAGTGCATTTGCGCAAATGGTGTGCCAACCATCCTCTCTTGTTGAAGCAGGTTAAACCTGAAGACCAACAGGTGCAGCTGGACTTCAGTAGTTTACATGAGGACTATATTAAGACATTAGGAATCATCTGGCGTCCGAAGACTGACGAGTTTCAAATCCAAATCAACCTGGATCCAACCGAGGCGAAGTTCTCCAAGAAGACGATGGCATCTGACATAGCTAGAATGTTCGATCCATTGGGCATTCTGGCTCCTATGATAGTGGCAGCCAAGCTGATCCTGCAGGAATTATGGCGATTGGAATTGGACTGGGATGCAGCATTACCAGTGGGTATCCATACACAGCGGTACAATTTTGCCATGATTGCAGCGGACCCGATTTTCTCGTCCCATCAGCACAGACGAGAAACCCGTGAAAGTACAGCTGCACACCTTTTGTCATGCCTCCGAGAAGGCATATGGCGCAGCGATATACATGCGGTCTATACTGAGGAGCGGTTAAGTCGTCGTCAGGTTGCTGTGCGCCAAGTCAAGGGCGGTCCCGATCAACACATTTACTGTTCCGCGCCTGGGTTTGTGTGCAGCGAAACTAGGTGCTGAACTCACAAGATGAGTTAAGACAGCGCTCAATCTGCAGGAATTTTTCCAGGTATTCTGGACTGATGCCGAGATCGTCTTGGCGTGAATCAATTCGACTACATCATCGTACCATACTTTTGTAGGGAACAGGGTCTCGGCCATACAAACCCTCTCAAGGCCGGACAGATAGCAACACGTAGACAACCCAGGTAACATCCTGTCATGTGGGATGGCGCTGGCTGAATTGGGCCACTGTAGTATGTGGTGGCAAGGACCACCATTTTTATCCAGGGCAGAATCAGTTTGGCCTTCCGAGTATCGGAGTAGAACCCCTTGCGACTTGGAGACGAAACGGACCAAGACCACTATGGTAGCGGCAGAGGCTCCTGATACACAGCGTTCAGCAGACCCAACACGGCAACTCTTTCGAGAGGCTGCAGTGCATAGTGGCCTACATGATGCGGTTTATCTGTGGTCTCAAGCCGATAGTCAAGCAATCTCAACTGAAAAATCAAGCGCCCACGAATGATGAATTATCCACAGACCTGGAGGTCATCGTGAGGTATGTACAATCACTAACTTTTAACTGCGAACTTTTCGACATCAGGTCGGGGAGGCAAATCTCCAAGCACAGTCCGTTGGTGGGGCTGACATCATTCCTGGATACATGAATAACTAGACGTAGAATAATCCAAAATGCTAAAATGGTATAGTTTATATGCATCAATCCACACTATTCTGATAAATTCCTCGGTTTTTATGAAAACCTTTATTCAAAAGGTCACCCGCCGTTGAAATCTTTAATGCTGCCCATATAATAACTTCACTTTACACCCCGGCTTTGAAAAACATCTGTGAATCTTTGCCACATATGTTTCATTTCAACCGGTGGTTGACGTTTGAATTTTCCTTGTGTTTTCATAAAAATCGGAGTGACAATTTTGAAAGAAATTGACTGTTAGTGATTATTAAAATACTAATTTATAAAGTTTTACGACTCGCCTGAAATTTTCCCAAACGATATAACCGCGCACTTCATGTTTTTGTTTTTGCACTGTAATTCACTCCAAAACATGCTCACGTTTATAAAGTTTTTGATTTTTAATATCGCGTGTACGAAATCAGAACTTTAGTTCACCTTTTTAGGGTTTTGTAAAATAATTTTACAAAACCCTATTAAAATCTCGCAAACCACAAGCTAGCAACATAAAATCTCGTAAGTAGGTGTAACCTGGTGATCTTTTGAAAATTGTTTAGGTGCTTAAGAGGGGTCTCCCCATATAGGGTAGTGGTCCCCGGAAAAAAATTTCACGAAATGTAGCCAATATGGGTATCAAATGAAAGGTCTTGATGACAACTTTTCAAAACAGGTCTTAAACTAACATGTTTTGCTGGAAAATGCGTGAAAATTTTGTGCCCCCCTCCGTTTGCAATTGGACACCTTTGACCTGAAAAAAATCTCGGAGGTAAGTCTTTAGGAGTACAAGGGCAGCAATTACCCCAAAAGTCAAAATTCAATTAAATGTGTTGATAATAGTACATTATATAAATTTTACTTTTTTGCCTATAAAATCGAAATGGGACTCAGATTGCTTAAAAGCTACAATTTAAGTATCTTGATATTAGTTATACGTGTCCTGAAAATTTGATACCAATCCAACAATAAACAGCTGAGTTACAGCCGATTGCATATTTAACAATTACAACAACATTAACACGTAATACCAGAGAGATACAAGTTTGCAACGCACCTAGACACTAGAAATAAGTAGGAATATTGATAAAAATTTTAGAAATGGTTTGTAATATTGATATGAAACAAAATGGTAATGTTCAGCAAAATGGCGGTGAATTTAAATACAGAATAATCAAGATTTAGTTCTTCGAACTCAATTTATGGAATCTGTTTATTAGTCAAGTTTTGATATTTAGAAGATATTGTTTGAGTTACAAATCGGTTAACAAAACCCTTTTGGCAGGAACACTCTCCTGCTACTTCAACTTGTTTATCCTCCATTTGCACCTTTGCACTTTGTTTTTTTGTTTTCTCAGCGGTTGTTAAAATACCACCCGAGGTTAATAATAAAAATGATTAAGGGTTAAAATAATAAAATAAAAATGTTGAAAGATTAAAATAAGAATGTAAAGTAAAAATAAACAAAAACAAAAAGAAAACAAAATCCGATTACTATCACTTACGAGCAAAGCGGAGCTGGCAACAAATTCTGAATTATTAATTCGAAAAGGCGGAAAAGTTCAAATTCCAAACAGAAGTCAACCATATGATGGAGCTTATCATATCATATATGTGGACAAGTACAACGGTTGAGGAAGAAGTGACTGTTGAATATGAAAAAAAAACCAGAGAAGGACGAAGCTGCTGAAATGGAGAAGAGGATGCCAAGGTAGAAGAGGATACTGATGATGATAAATCAAAAACCAAGAAAGTATCAAAAACCATTTGGGACGGGGTGATAATGAACGATAGCAAACCGATTTGGACTCGGAAACCAGGTGATGTTACAGAGAACGAATACACTGAATGCTTCAAAAGTTTGATTCAGGACACATCCAAACCATTGACATACACGCACTTTATTGTGGAAGGCGAAGTAACATTTAAAAGTCTTTTATACATACCGAAAGTATAACCGTCAGAATCCTGCAATCGTTATGGCATTAAACTATACGTGAGGCGTGTCTTCATTACCGACGAATTCAATGACATTGAAAACAAGTCGCGACCACAATTTTTATCTTCCAAACCAAAAAATTTTCCTACATTTTGCTCGACACAAACAAAAACAAAATACTGACAGAGTGTCAGTCACTTTGACATTTACACCTGATGGGCGAGTATACTAAAAGAAGGGAAATTTGGATTTCAATTGCCTGATACACACCAGTTGGGGGATCGCAATTGAACATTGAATCGCCTAGGGAAAAAGTTAATGGCTCGCCGGTTGAAACCGAGCCGATGAAAAATCAGAAAAGAAAGAACGGCTTTTCTTTTTTTGGCGGAGAAGGATCAACAACCGAAGACCAAGTGTGGATAGCGACACAAGATATTTCTGGAAATTCATCGAGCGAAGAAACGATACAATTACAACGATAGAATTAAGGGAGATTTGTGACATCAACTCAACAATAAGCGCGCTGGCAGTAGAGCTTCGCAACGCAAATTACTTCGGGGGCCTCCAACTAGATAAAGTAAGTTAAGTTTCGCATTTCAATTAATTAAAGTTATATTTTGAATTTTCTTTGCACTTTACCATTAAATATATGATTAAATAGTAAAAATATTTTTGGTTTAAAAAAAAATAGGACTGCCATGAAGGTAAACTGTACACCTGGCTCGGGTGTAAATTTTTATAGCATTTTATTCCGGGATTTTTTTTAGCGCAGGTGTTTTTCTTAGATTTTCGCTCGATATGAGTTACGCCGGGAAATCTGAGCCCGGCAAAGCTGTGCCCGGCAAAGCTTTGCAATTGGTCACCCGATGAGTCTAACCCTTCCTTATTAGGAAAAAAATAGTGAGTGGTAGTTCGAGCTGTGTGAGTGGTGTTCGACGGCCGCTTTCTCGCTTGGCGGCTTTTTAGGACCAGTGGATAAGCGAGTGGCGTCTCCCCCGACCGTCTTCGACGGCAAGCTAGGTCCGAGGTCATTAGCCGAAGGAACTCCCACGCCGATGGTAACTATAGGGTAACGAATTGGCGTCCAAAGTGGGGCGAAATTGACGTTTTCTCTAATCGGCGGTTGACTCGCGGGTAAGTAAAGTTTACGTTTGCGAGAAGTGTAAAGTGAATGTGTTTAAAGTGCAAAGTGTATTGATAACGGGAATGTTAACGCAGTGAAGTGTGGATGGATAAGTGCTGCGGTGACTCTCTGGGAAAATAAAGGGCGCCTTCATTTGGCAGACGGGAATTCGGGCTAATTAAATGCAATTGGATTTGTAAGCAAGACGGAGTAGAGTTCTAGTCCTTCCCTGCTGAAACTCAGTTTCTTTTTCGCGAGGAGTGTTCGGAGCCATTTAGGAATTTAGACTGACGTGTAATATTAATATTAATATGTTCATGTGTTTTATTAAGTAATAGTACGCATTAGCTTAGAGTTAAATTTAGGGATAAAATAGTTTATTTAGGATGAAAGCTTCTAAGATTTTAGTCGATCGTCTCAGTAGAGACGAATTAATTTATGAGATACAGGTGAGAGGACAGCAAGCTCCAACGGTGGAAGAGATGAGAAAGGTGCTGCGGACGGCGGTAAAGGCAGGGAAAGTGATGGATGTGTCGATGGTAGAAAGCAGGGATTACCCGTTTTCCCCGAAGAAGGATCTGGTGGCAGTTCGGGAAAGGATAGAAGAAATCCGTGTGTTGCTAAACGAATTCAATGGGAACTTGGAAAGCGGCGATTTTCTAAAACTGAGGACAAAGGTTGATTTTGGACTGCGAAGGGTGGACAACATTCACTCAGAAGACTCGGAGGAACAAAACGAAGCGACAAAATTGAAGGGTCAACTTTTACCGGCGATGGGGGACTTGCTGCTAAAGGCGGAAAGCGAGGAGAGTGATTCGGAAGAGCTGGACTTAGCAGGAGTTGGTACGCGAGCACCAAGAAGTTCGAACTGTGGGACACCGGTACCTTCTACTTCAACGCCGAGAGTAGAAAAGGAGTTCAACAAGTTACCCAATATTTCTAAATGGGGCATGAAATTCTCCAGTGTCGGTTCAGGCTCAGTGAACGCTTTTCTGGAAAGAGTCGAGGAGTTACGCGTATCAAAAGGGGTCCCAAAGTCTCAACTGTTCCATATGGCTACCAAGTTATCCGACAGAAAGGCTCTGGCGTGGTTTCGCTAGGCTTTCGTGAAGGTCGGTAGTTGGGATGAGTTATGCCACGAGCTCCGAAAGGAATTTTACCTCCGGGCTACAATTTCAAACTCTGGGAGGAAATTAAACGTCGTACTCAGGGTGGGGAGGAATCCATTGGACTATACGTTTCAGTAATGCAAGGTCTATTTCGCCAATTATTAGAACCGTTTTCAGAAGCGGGAAAATTGAAAGTCCTTCGCAGTAATATCGCTCCATTCTACCAGGAAAAGCTATCAAGACAATTGATCACATCAGTGGCGGAGCTAGTTACACTGGAACGTGACTTGGAAGAAACGCGAGCATCAGTGGCCGCATCCGAGCAGAGGATCTATGAAGTTTTTGGAGCCGGACCTTACCTACGAGGGTGTTCCTGCAGTCAATGAGCTGAGAGTAGCAAGCAGGAGGTGTTGGAACTGTGAAGAGGCAGGTCATCTATATCGTGTATGCCGTCAACCGAGACGTTGCTTTGGATGTGGAAGACTAGGTGTCACGAAAGCCATATGCTCTACTTGTTCTCCAGGAGCAAAGGAACCCTGTCGGGATCAGAGGAGAGGGGCAAATACCAAGAGGGAGGAGATGGCAAAGGCGTCAGGAAACGCAAGTCGTGCTCATTAGGCGGCGTAATGAGCACCGAGTATACAGAAGGGCAAGGAGCCGAAGGTACGGTAAGCTATTTGTTTACCCCAAACTTCAGGGATAAATGGTCACACTTATACGTTTGGGTCCTGGGCAGACGGTTTAAAGGCCTAGTGGACTCAGGCGCTTGCAATACGATAGTTGGTCGAGATGGATGGCTGGAAATGCAGGAGCTAGGAGTCGAGTATGTCACTGCAGAGCAGCAAGCAGTTCGTTTAGCAGATAATGGACAGTGCCAAGTAGAGGGGCAGGCGTGGATACCATTTCGGTTAAAGGGCAGAACCAAGTGGCTTGAGGTGTAAGTGGTACCCGTCCTGGCCCATAAATTGATCTTGGAGGTGGACTTTTTGAGACTGTTCGGAGTGATGTTGAATATGCGAGAGAACCGATGGGATTTTGTGTAACGAGATAATGCCAGCGGGAGGGCATCTGCATTGTAGATCAGTTTCAACCAGAGCCAAAGAGGAACAATTGGACCAGTTGGTAGAGAAAGAGTTTCAGAGTATGGGAGATAGGTTGAGTTGCACCAGTCTAGTGGAGCACGTCATCAGGACAGATTCACCCCCCATCTAGCAAAGGTATTATCCAGTTTCTCCTGCCTCACAGAAGCTCATCAATGTGAAGTTAGATAAAATGCTGACGCAGGGGGTAGTCGAGCCTTCGTCAAGTGCATGGTCTTCTCCTATTCTAATGGTGAAGAAAAAAATGGCTCGTACCAGTTTTGTGTCGATTTTAGGACAGCAAACAAGGTGACCACCCGGGATGCCTACCCACTTCCGTACATTTCGGCCACTTTGGATAAATTACGGGACTCGAAATACTTGTCTTGTCCGCTTTTGCCTAGCTCAGTTAAAATACTTTGGCTACGTTGTCGACGAAAACGGCTTGAATGTGGATCCTGAAAAGGTAGAATGCATGATAAATATACCCCGGCCATGTTCGGTAAAGTAGATCCGGTAATTCCTTGGGATGGTGCGGTTCATACCGGACCCTGCATCTTTGGTAGCCCCATTAATGGACCTTTTGTGGAAAAATCGTAAATTTGCCTGAACGACACAATGCGAGCTAGCCTTTGAGCACTGTAAAATGAAGTTGTCGACAGCTCAGATTTTGACTTGCCCGGATTTCAATCTTTTGTTCAACGTGCAGACGGACGCCTCAGATGTGGGACTTGGAGCAGGGTTGAGCCAGACGTTTTCGGAGGGGGAGAAGGTCATCTGTTACTTAAGTCGCGCTCTGACTAAGGCAGAGCGTAAATATTCTACAACCGAAAAGGAATGTTTGGCAATTCTCTGGGCGGTGGAGAAACTCCGGCCATATATTGAGGGCACTCATTTCCGGGTGATTACGGACCATCACTCCCTGGTCTGGCTCAACAACTTAAAGGACCAAACGGGGAGATTAGCCTGTTGGGCTATTCGTCTGCAACAGTTTCATCGACGTGGTAATGAGCATTTGGTGCCAGATGCGTTGTCGAGGGTGGTAGTCATAGACTCAGTTGGGGTGAGAGAGAAGGCCACGGATGCCTGGCATGAGCGGATAAAAGCTAGAGTCAACAATGGAGAACTATATGCAAACTGGAGGGCAAAAGATGGCACGTTGTGGAAGCATATACCATGGCTGTACTCCGAGTTAGAGGGAGTAGAATCGTGGAAAGAAGTGTTGCCCAAATCAGAAAGGCAGAAGGCTCTGCAGCGTTGCCATGACCACCTAACGGCGGGGCACATGGGGACTGACCGGACAACTAATCGGTTGATGCAGTCTTATTATTGGCCAAAGTTAGCAGTAGGTGTTTGCAATTATGTGCAAAAATGCAAAGTGTGCCAGGCGGTTAAAGTAGAAAGAAGGGTGCAGGCTGGATTCATGGTTTCGCGCAATGGAGATGGCCTTGGGAAATGATATGCGTTGATTTAGTGGGACCATTGCCGTGGTCCACCCATGGACACTGCTACATTTTAACAGTACTGGATTACGTCAGCAAGTTTTCGTTGCTGTTTCCACTGCAGAAGGTGACGGCAAGAGTGATTTGCCGTTTATTGGGTGAGCAAGTGATTTTGCTCTTTGGAGTGCCTCAATGGTTGGTCTGCAATAGGGGGGTCCCGTTTCGGGGAAGAGAATTGCAGCGCTTGACTAAGGAACAATCATTAAATTCACGGTGCTGTATCATGCACAGGCAAATCCAGCAGAACGCCGAAATCAAGACATCAAGCGAACGTTGCGTTCGTATACGACAAAAAATCACCGTGCTTGGGACCAAAATTTAGCTCGTATTGGACCTATAAGTACGAAGTAATGAAGGTCTCCCCATATTTTTATAATTTCGGAAGGGAGATGATAACCTTTCGTGTTGGTACCGAAGCCCCGGGAGATTCCAATGCGGAGTTGAGTCCAAAACCCAGATCTGACATGCTGGAAAAAATACGTGTGGAGGTAGGAAAATGGATGCAAGCAGATGCAAAACAAAGTGGTGAAAAATACAATCTCCCTAAGCGTAACGTAGCTTATCGAGTGGGAGATCGTATTTGGAGGAAGAATTACCTAATTTCTGATGCGGCCAGATACTTCTCCGCTGAACTAGCCCCTGAGTATCTGGGTCCTTATCGTATTGAGGAAAAGTTGTCTGGGTGGACATATCATCTCCGAGATGAGGAGGGAAGAGACGCAGGGGTCTGGCATGTCAAGGACCTTAAGGCCTACATAGAGTAAGGCATGTATTAAGGGAAGTTAGACTTAAGCGTGTTAATATCGGGGTGGAGGAAAGTAGTTTTTAAGCAGGTGGTGGATTGTAGAATTATAATAGATTTTAAATTGAATTTGAAGTAAGGCACGTATTTAAGCCGGGTCTGAGGCCCTTAGCCGAAGCAGCCCCCACGCCGAGGGTAACTATAGGGTAACAGTGTGCACGTGAACCGATAATTTTGTAGGTGTATGCGGATGTCAGTGGGGGAAGTGATTCTCCTGAGAGGAAAGAAAAACCTCTCGGGGAACATGGGGGAAGGAGAAGTAGAGGGAATCATATAGTTTTGATAGCATAAGGTATGTATGTGCTAAATTAGCTTCTCATATGGACGAGTACACAGATTCTCGTTGCTTATTCATTTATTTTTATGTCTTTGGGATACAAGAGGTATATTGCTATAAAAGTCGAGCCAAATGTTAGCCTATGTGGACGACATCAATATTTTGTCACGGTGGCTAACAACTGCCAAAGAACTTTTCCTGAACCTGAACAGTTTTGATGATCTTGAAGACCAGCTGGATAAACGGGAAAACAAAGCTGTGGTAAGAGCTGTGTTATGCTATGGGTGTGAAACATGGACCCTAACTCAAGCAACCGCAAACATATTGAACGCCTTCGAGGGGCGGGTCCTGAGGAGAGTAATCGAAGTGAAGCTAGAAGGGGACCAGTGGCGCAATCAATACAATCATAAGCTGTATGCAATTTTTGACGAGCCAGAGGTCTCAACAATTGTAAGACTGCAGAAGCTGCAATGGGCTAGCGACATGAATCATATGGACCAAGAATGGATACCCAAAAAGATATTCGTTCAGAGAACTGAATGATGCAGACCAGGGGAAAAACCCGGAAAAACAGGAAGACAGTTCATCGCTTCTCGGATTTCAAAGTTGAAGGGCGTGGTCAATGAACCGAGACAATTGGAGGCGCTTGTTGCAGGAAGCAAAGGCTGTAGCGCTACGAAGAAGAAGAAGATATTGATAATATTAAAATGCAAAGGAGCATTAGAAATTTCTTCTCATTACGAGTACTTTAGAAGATATCTTAATTTCTTTGGAAATACGGATTTTTCGCTTGCTTGCCCTTTTAAATAGGAACATAATCGACTCTTTGCATACAATTCGCTGAATAATAAAGTAATTTTTATATTTACTACACATAGCTGCGTGCTGATGCAAATGATCTAATTGGATATGATATTATGAGTAGAAACTTTAATAAATAGTATAGGAAATAACAAATCATAAGACTAGCCTGAATGTTATTGGCGGAAAATAAAGCGAGTAGTCAAAATGCTTATTGCTTTATTCCTGTTTTCCACGGTACTTCCAGAAAGGCCAAGCAGTGTCTCACAGAGCTGTTGGGGAGAAATCTCATATATTTGCTTCTAAAACTATAGTTTTCTAATTTTTATTTGAAGTTCTCATTTCCTGTTCCTATAATAGATAGAATGGGATCGTTGAACCATATAATGATTTTGTTTGTTTAAATATTCAGCAGCAAATATTTCATGCAGATCAAATTGTAGCGCTAACGTTCTTACTTTTGGGATACCTATTAGGCCCAAAAAGAGCTTTGATTTTAAATCCAACCTTTTCACCATTTTTCCTTCGGAAACATTATTTAGAAGTATATTTGTTCATACTTAGCGTGCTAAGAAAGTAAATTATGCTTATTCAGTAATTCAAATAGGAAATTCAAGAAAATCCTGCAGCTTCAACATCCGTCTACCTTCGTGTGCTCCAAAATATACCTAAACATAAAATTATTTAAGAACTACAAACGCAATATCCATTCTTAAGATCAAATTTATACTTCTGTTACACGTTACACTCATATGTTTAATTTTCTTTGATTGAGCATTTTTCCACAATTATTCTGCTGACCTTAGGACAATCGGAATTACAGAACGTGATGGTTTCGCAATGTATGAAATCGAAAAGAGGTTGAAGCGAAGCAGCTAGGTCACATACTATAGTATTGGTCGAGTGGTAGTAGCGAATTCTGAAAAACTTTTATGAATAATCGTGGACAACATATGCGTTGGACACAAGCTATGAAAATTCGCAAGAGGGCGGGCGGGTGAATACCAGTAACATACGAAAGTAAAGCACGATTATAAAAACTTAAATTTAGAACTTCCAACTGCAGTTCTTAACGATAATGCTCACGATGTTTATATTCACTGTTCATTTAGTAATAACAATATGTGCTGCTCTAATTTGAACATTTCACTGACCATTCTTTTATGCATAAGCAATTCGCAGCGTTGGTAAAATTTTTATTGATAAATGAACAGTACTTAGCTACGTCCAAGTTTGGATCCAAAGTTATTCAGTGGTAGTTCGTGCTAGTGATAAGATCAAAATTTAATCTTTATCAAGATTCATTGGACTCCTCCCGCAAGGATATCATTTACCGTGGAGTTTTTTAGGATAAGTTGAATAGTGTATTTAAACGTGGAAAAACAAACGCCGCCATGATGTCGGTGAGTGAACATAATCAGTTATAAAATGAAATGCGTGGAAATATAGTGAAATATGCTTTTTCCAGGTCCGCAAATATTTCGTGTATCTTTTCGTGATATTGTTGGTATCACACAACATCAGTTGCCAGCAAAGTGAAAGCGATGAAGGTGATTCGGTAAGGTTTCTTGAAATATCTCCTATATTCCATCTATCCTAACTGAATTCTAGTTGGGAACTCCTCTGCAAGAACAAAACCTGCAAATCGATCAGCAGAAATCTCTGGATGCTCCTGAAACTACAACTCAATCGACAGATGTTCAAGTTGGTGGAGCACACTTATGGCAAACTCCATATGATTCACATATGGTGGGTGATGCACAAGATATGCGATACGGTTGGATTTATCAGGTGAACAATGATGATCCGAACAGTTATCAAGGGGTTCCACAAGCACTCTGGCACAGAAAGTTTGACGACCATGTCAAATCATTCGGGCCAAATTTGGATCAAGAGATCGCTGCTTTCAATGAAGTGGACTCAAACATGGGCTTCCAATCAATAGAAACACCAAATTTGGCTATGCCAATGCCTATTGAATCAACTGCGCAGAAGCCAATTATTGAACAAGAAGCTATGCCTGATCGGGATTTGTCACATCTGGCAATTATTGAAAAAGCTCGGCAATCTGGAGCTTCGGCCATACAAAAAGATACCAGTGACTCAACTTCCGCCAAGTCACAGTCTGTCCAAATGGGAATACCATCGACAGCTGGTGTGATTCAGAGCCAGCAAGATCAGACTCTTTTGATGCATGGTCCTGGTGCTCCTCTCGCTACTGCATGGAGGTCATGTGGAGAACAAGTGGCACTTCCACAATTCACCCAACAGATGCAACAGCAATATTATCCGCAAAGTGAAATTCAAACTGAACAAACACTTCAGCAACAGATGCCGATGTTCACTCAATCTGATAGCCAAATTCAATCATTTGAAGAGCAACAAGTAATGCAGGATCAACAACAAAGACAGCAGGTAATGGAACAACAACTACAGCAAGTAATGCAACAACAGCAGCAACAACAAGTAATGCAACAACAAGTAATGCAACAACAACTACAGCAAGTAATGCAACAACAACAGCAACGACAAGGAGCGGAACATCAAATGCAACAAGTAATGCAGCAACGACAACAAGAAGTAATGCAACAACAACAGCAAGACCAACAACAAGTAATGCAGAATCAACAAATGTTTATGCCAATGCAACAAGCAACTAATCTTGACCAGATGAACAAACAAACCTTGCCCATTGAACAGCAGCATTTAATGCAGCAACAATCAATGTTGACCCCAACTCAGCGGACAACTATGTCAGGCCAGCAAGAGTCTCAAATAAAGTCTTTCGAACAACAACAGGTTATGCAGCAACAGCGGCCAATGCTGAGCCCAACGCAGCAAGCCTCTGAAATGGCTTCACTTGACCAGCGTTTTGTGCAGCAACAGCCAATGTTCGCCCCAATCCAGCAGCAAATGAGGCTAAACCAGCAAGATACTCAAATGAGGTCTTTTGAGCAACAACACGTCATGCAGCAACAGTCACCAATGCTGAGTCCAATGCAGCAATCTTCTGAAACGGCTTCACTTGATCAGCGTTTTGTCCAGCAACAACAAATTGCTGCACAAAATCAACAAATGCTAATGCCTGGGCAGAAATTTTACTTGATTGACGACCCTAAGCTTCGCCAGGAGCCCCAAATGATGACAACTGACCAGCAGTCTGCAATCCTACAGCAATCTGAAATGAAAACAATTGACCAAAATCAGCAGAAATCGATGGAACAACCGATAGCCCAGCAAACAATGATGATGCCTGGCCTGCAGATGGGAGCTAACCAGCAATCATCCATTCAGCAAAATATGGGATTTGAACAAAATGTTGCACTTCCACAGCAACAAATGTGGATGCAAGAAGCTCCGCAGCAGCCAACCATGATGACAGAACAGCAAATGCAAGGCCTTGAGCAAAATCAAGGATCCCAAGGAGCATTTATGCTGAAAACAACGATAGGTGGCAGTCAGGCTGCAAATCAGCAGCAAATGTTTGCGTTTAACCCTCAAACAGCTATTCCTCAACAACAAATGTTAGCCTTCGAGCAAAATCAAGGACTTAAGCAGCAACAACAAATGCCAACTTTGCAGCAACAGGAACATGTCAATCTTCAGCCTGGACAAATATTTGCTGTTCAAATGCAGCCACAACAAAATACTCAAATCCAAGCAGATAGCGAAGCAACAGTTTCCGGTGCTGCCGTGAAAACGTTGATGGGTCCAATGGATCAAGGCAAATTCGATGAGATGCGCGCGGCTTTAAGTGGTTCACCCGACGTCAGCACGTTACATTTATTGAAGAGGCTGAAGTCTGGTGGGCATGGAGTGGTATTCGCTATCCCAGCTGTATATGGAGGTTATGCTGGAGGATATAGCGGCGCCACTTATGCAAAGCCTGTATATCTCAGCCCAATGTACGGTGCAAGTGATCATTCTGGTTATCATTCTGATTATCAATCTCTTCTTCTGGCCCAAAATCCCACAGCTACCGAGGGCTCTAGCTCCATGCAGACTAAGATGCTAGAGCAAACTCAAACTCAGCTTCAAGCAACTACATCTGGATCGGAATCTTTGAGGGTGAGTCAACATAGATTAAAATCGTTATTTCAAAAATTTGGAGTTCTTCTTTTAAAACGTACTAAATTTTATGCTTGTATTATCCTAAGTAATTAATACCTGATTAGGCATAATCCTTAGAAATCTTCCACCAACTAACCCAACATTCATTCTTGGATTGAGTTCATTCGAAAACTAATTCAAGTTTTTTTTTGTTCCTGTTGCTTTGTGGTTCATTCAAATCCTCATTAACAGGTGACGAATTCCAGGAAATAAAAGCTGACTCATCCTATTCCACGTCTTGTCAAACATTGCCTACCACCCCGAGTGTGGCTGAAGAAGATACAATGTTCGCTGCAGCAAGTGAAGTGGCTCCTGTTGAGGTGGGAGCGATACATGGCAGAAGAGGATGCAAGTGTCATAGTCTGGAACATTACGATGACGATGACGATGATGATCCCCCAGTGGCAGCCGTTCCAATCGAAATCCATCCTGATGGCAGGTTAGATAACTGTTTAAGTATTGATAGATTAGGTTCAAATAGAAGTAAGCGCGGGTTGTATGAAAGCTTGAACTATTTTCAAGAAATCAATGAAGCTGTGAAGAATGTTGGCAGTTTGGATCCCATAGATTTATATAAAACAATGGAAGATAAAACGAGACTTGAAAGATACACACCAGAAAGTAAGCCTTATATTGAATTCAATGCAAATCAGTATCTTCCCATAAGAGAAGTCGATTTGAACCACAAAGTAAGAAGCAAGGCTGGTGGTCCGAACATCTTCAGCAGCCTCGCTCAGCAAACCGAACAATCAATCAAAGAAGCTATCGCGAAAGTTACGAGCCCCCGAGAGGAAGTGCAAATACTTAACGATGCAGACGGATCCTATCTGCAGGATCCTGGTCAACAACCTCAAATAATACCACTTGACGATTATATGAAACAAACTTCAGCACCAATATATGAACCTCCGATGAGGGTAAACTTGCAGCCCACTCGCACGAATTACATCACAGGTCCACGATCATACTCAGATCAATCAGCTCACATTGGGTTACCTGAAAGACCCCCACCTAATATTGACCCAAGGCGCTTTATAACATGGCACCAACCAAAAGAACTAGTGACACATCCCATTCAAGTGATTCTTCAAACAATTGAGTCCCGATTGTCAGAATGTTGTGAATCATGTAAAACAGAAGTTCTTAACGAAATATCTGAAAAACTGAAACCAACTGATGAACACTCTAAATCAATCACGGATAAATGTAGCAAACCGAAAACTGAAGCTTTAAAGCGAAAATTGAAGTTCGTAGAGAGCGATGAAAATAGTGAAGAGCTCGAAGACTCAACTGAAATTGTGACTTTTTCTTATAACAAAAAGGGATCTTCAGCGCGACAAACGTTACTGAACCAAGAGAACAATTATCGCACAAGTTTTTCAAAAAGTCATAAAAAGACTTCAATCTCCAGATCAGAAATTCACGACACCAGTAGAGAGCTCACTGAGTCGACTTCTTTAAAAAATATGTACAAAAATAATGTCTTGCCAAAATCTAAAAACGATAAGCTTGCAGCTCCAGAGCGAACTTCAAAACAGGTTTCTTTAGAAGATGTATCAAACGAAAACATTCAGAAGTTACATCAGTCAGCCCAAAATCTCGTGTCTCTCCTCAACTCAAAGAACTTAGAGGGACTCATTCAGAAGTTAAGTCAATTAAAAGAAATGACTGAAGCCAAAACGGAAATGCCAAGAATTGTTAAAGTGACTGAAAGTGATAAGGCTACTTCAAGCCCAAGTGAAACCAAACGATCTAAGAACAGCAAAGGTAAGAAAAAACAGATATCGGTTTCAAATCAAAAGGAAAACAAAACCAGGTCAAAATATTAAAGGTTTTTCATATTTTCTAAAAGTAGTTAAATTTTTAGGATAAGCCAATTTGATTAAGTTTAGATTCCACCACTGTCATGGAGCTCATTGAGAATAAACGTTCCTTGTAGACACAGTATTTGTTAGTATGTTTTTTAATCTTTCACTGATTGCACTTTTACATTTCTTTCACATTTATTTTTTAATGGTTTTCATATAATTTCTATCATTCCATGACACCAACACAACCATCAATTCAATTGGGATCAAAACCAATATGCATCACACCAAAATTATCATTAATTTGTATTGCCATTTGCACACCATCTTCAATCATAAATAGTCATCGGGTAAGCTCCGAATTCGTAAGTGCCCCACTTTGGACTTCGCAAATGTCAAAACCATATTTAGGCTTCTGGGATCCTAGAGGTTTGCTAGGACGTCTTTTGAAACCCATCGAAGAGCTGTACAACCAACCACCACCTACCATCGGCGTTGCATATGTTCCAGTGCAAAAGAATCGTAGACCAAAATCTGCTACGAACATAAGGACTTCATCCTCTTCCCCAAGATACGGCTCACGGAATGCTATAGTTGGAGCACCTAGATCAGCTACTACCCAAAGATTACAAGCGGCCCTTCATCACCAACCATCGGAAATTAGGCCTATTTTTGAAACAGGTCCCTCATTACAACTGCCATTACCACAAGAGCAAACCACACTTCCTCCAAGACGAACATCGACTGCAAGCAATGTGACACCTACTACTCCTACTACTCCTGCAAGATCCCCAGCAATAGTTGGGCTACCTCGCAAGCCAGTGACAACCAAAGCAGCCCCTACTGTGGGTGCTGTAAAGAAACAAACAACCAGATGTATTCAACCTAACCAAATTCCTTCAGCCAACAGAGATGAGGTTGGCGAAGCACAACAATCAGAAAAATCAGCGGCCATCGAAGGATGTATAAGACAATGTTTGAAAGATGTGTGAAAGTTAGAGATAGTAATAAAAAGTAATTTTTTTATAAGTTTCTGTTTGATTCAAAAGTCTTCACTGAAGAGAAATTTTCAAAAGTTTCTTTTCTAACTGCTTGATTTCAAGCATTTAGGTGATTCTTTTTTGGGTAAATCACAACAACAGCATGTAGTTTTTGGTATGTAGTGCTCAGAGCTTACCTAGCCACCGTTGCTAAATTTTATTTATTTATTTATTTATTTCGACCAACTTACAGACTAAAGTCCAATTACAAGATTGGTTCAAACATATATATATATATATATATATATATATATATATATATATATATATATATATATATATATATATATATATATATATATATATATATACTAGGCTAGGTATTTAATATTAAATTCTTAAGTCTATGCTTATAAATAACAAACTCCATAGCATTGTGGTTTCTTGGCAGGCGCAGTAGTGGTGAATTATAAAATGTTTCCGTTCTTGCAAATCAAATTTGGTAAGATCCTTTATTTCTAGAGGGATAATTAGATATCCGCATTGTCAGTAACTCTGTTACATTTGTATGCAACTGATGATGTTGAAGCTTATATAGAAGAAATTCATCAAGAAAGTGTCTACGAGATGATAACGATGGAAGGTGCAGAAAAGAAAGTCTTTCTTCATAAGATTGGTACGGGACTTTAAATTTAAAGAATAATATTCGGGTGAACTTCCGTTGGACATTTATTTGTTCCAATCGCAAGCGAGGCAAGAGCATGTGAATCCATTTGTTACTTTGGACTGACTACAAACTCATTCTGATAAGATGAGTGTCAATTCATTGAGGTTTCTTATCATAAGACTTCTAGAGCATCACAAGAGTTACGAGTATATAAAGGGTTACTCCAGCTGTCATAAGGCTTATTCGCATAGAGCGCGTTGTAACGCGGCACTAAACGTTACTGTAACGTCACGTTACGGTTTGCATCAATCCTGCCACACTAATGGCGTTATGACTCAGCGCTACTTTCAGAAACGTCGCGTTATACATTTGTTTTGTATAAAATTACAAAAGTAACGCGCGTTACTGAATTTCCATGAGTAAAGATGTGTGAAGAAACCGAGAAATTAAAAGAAGAAGTTAGAAAGTTTGTTTATTTATATGATACAAGTCATAATTCATACAAAAATATTGTGTAGAAAGCGGAGGCATGAAATATTATTGCTGAAGAGCTGGGAATTACTAGTAAGTACGATGTGATGTCTTTTTAGGGTTATGTAAAAGAAAATTTTCAAAATCGTATTGAAATTGGGTCAGTCTGTAAGTAAAATACAAGGAACCATGGTTGAAAATTATCTATTTTTTTATTCGCTCGATTAAACTCCGGCATCACGACTATTATCATAACTTTTGTTACGTTAAAAATGGGCGCTACGTCGCAACAAGCGATTCCGGTTGGGGGCCTTGCGGTCCCGACTAGTCCGTGGAGACGGGATAGGTAGCGTCTCGCGCCAACCCTAGAATTGCCCCCAGAAGCCAATTGGCGAGCTTCGGGCTCCCCGGAACGGTCCTTTCACCGGATAATCACTGGTGGCCCTTATTCGGCTCGTCGAGCCGCGTTTCACCACTTCCACAGAGTTCTCCTAACACCACTAATATACAATGAGGCGAACTAACTGAACTGAAAAACTGAAGAGAACTAACGCGCATTGAGATCCCCGATGGGAAGGATCCTTGCGCACTCCAGGCCAAATCTAAGCCTTCCGCCAACACTGCTGAAACACTTTACACGACGCAAAGTTTTATCTAAGGAATCGAATTCTAAATCAATATGTTTAATGCAAATTATTATTCAAAAGTAATTAATCAGATTCTAAATCAATATGTTTAACGCAAATTATTATTTAAAAGTAATTATCAAGTCTTAGCACTTAGACCGTTTCTTACTTGCTACGTTGGGGGCCCCGCCGATGATCTAAGTCTTCCCACCTCAACTCAATATGCCTGATCCGATTTAATTCGTCGGTTCTCTCGAGCAGTTTTTTCCTTCTCCCAATGAGTTGATCTTTATTTGTTGATTCACGATGTTCAGTTTCTCCTGCTGAGAATGGGTTCGCAAGACGTTCTTCGTTGCTAGAAATCCGTGAAAAATAGAGACCGCTTCCATCGTCGCTGGCTCTTTTATCGACTTGGCCCAACGGCTCTTTTACTTGAGTTGAAGAACCCAAGTTCAAGGCCACAACATTCATCGAGCGCAAATCCAGTTTTTTTTACTTGGTGGCCATCTTCCTTTCGCGCATTGTACTGCATTATCAATAACAGCCTTACCGATTGTTTTGATTGAAATGTCAGTTGTGTTAATGCTTGTGACTCCGTGCGCGTATGTTTGTGTTCGTCGCGAGTTAATTTAAAGTGATTGTGTCCGCCATAGTTGTGTCGGGCAACCAGCCCGAGAATCTCGTAAGTATATCATATTTTGATAAATACTCTTGTCCTGCACTCAATTGACGTAGTGTATTCTACTTCATTTCTGATTTTAGCGATTCTCCAGCGTCGCAAGATTTTAGCACGGGTGTTTGGTCACGAGGATGAATTTCGATGTAAAGATGGAAACTTGAATATCAATGCAATTGCCACAACAATTGCCTCGATCATTCGGATGAAGAGAATTGCGAGGATCGACCATGTTCAGTTCCAGAATGGTTTCTTTGTGCCGATAAAATAACCTGCATATCGCCCAAATTTGTCTGCGATGGAAATGACGATGAAATCGAGGTTCGTATGTTGATCCATCAAAGTTTGGCTATTTGTTTAATTGGAAGGGCGGCAGTGCGGCACTGAGAAGGAAGTCTCGTTCGCTATTCAGCCAAGGATGCCCTTTTAATTTCATTTTGTTTTTTACCTTCCCATTTTAATTAGTTTGAACGCTACATCTTAAACTAATAGCGATTTGTTTCCAAACGTGTTTTGCGTTTACACTCATGTAGGTTGCATTCGTTTTCTCATTATGAGTCAATCTGTTATTCATTACCGAGCGCATAACTAATATATGCGAAACAATACATCACTTGGAACTTCATGAGTCTTGTAAATAGTCTTTAAATTGATTGGTACGGCCCGAACGAGCGCGATTATTATTTGCAACTGCGCCACCGCTGCCATTATTGCTACCGCTGCCACTATCAGTCATGTCATGCCTTTCCCGCGTCGTATTGTTCAGAGTTTTTTGCTCTTTAGTTTCGTGGCTGTTGCGGTTTGGGTTACTTTTGTAACGATAACTGGTGTCGCGATATTTATTTGGTTCTGAAATGTGTTGTGTCATTTTCGCTGTGGAATTAATAACTGCGATATCTTTCTTCTCATCCCTATCGACATTGGTGAGTGGTTGCTGCTGTTGGTGTTGTTGTTTCTCGTTACCCGCGAGGGTTTATTTATTTATTTATTCCATCTTACAGACTAAACAATCCAATCACAAAATGGAACGCAAAGAACAATCAGAAAAATTTAAATGAAAAAGAATACTAAAACGTCGATAATTAAAAGTTAAACTAGTAGTAACTCTCTTAGTTTTTTCTTAAATGCTATGTAACAAGAGGGGAAAGGACCAAGCTCGAGATTATTATGATTTCGTACGATTCTTAAGATTGGTGAATAGAAATATAAATCAGTTCTAGCATATGGTATAACGAAATAAGAATTCATCCGAGACGAACGAGATGTTTGTCGGAAACGCAGCTCAGAAAAAATATTTAACGGGACTTGATGGTAGGAGAGTTTGTACAAAAAACATTGGTCTAAATAAGTTCGTCGGGATATTAGGGATGGAAGAGATAGGAAAGATAAACGACTTTCATAAGGCTGATACGGCAAATTAAACTTAAGGAAAAGAAAACGCGTGAACTTCCTTTGGACAGTTTCTAAAGAAGTCACGAGATAGGAATATCAGGGGGACCAGATAACAGAACAGTATTCAAGCAAAGGGCGAACAAGACAAACAAATAGGCGGACAGAAGAAGAGATGCTATTGAATTTATGTAAATGTCTAAGGATAAACCCGGAAACTCAAGACGCTTTAGTAATCACATTTAAAATATGTGCATCAAATTTGAGTTTTGGATCAAAAGTTACTCCAAGGTCTTTATGACTGAACACTTCAGAGAGCAAAGCATCATTTAATATATAATTAAAATTAATAGGAGAGTCCTTAAGAGAAAAAGTCATTTTATGACATTTAGTACTGTTCAGACATAAACAATTTGAAGCACACCATTCATTAAGAGCATTCAAATCATTTTGGAGGAGCTGACAGTCTAAATGGGATTTGACTGCTCGAAATACTTTGAAGTCATCTGCATACAAAAGGCACGAGGAATTAATTACAAAGGGAAGATCATTTATGAACAACAGAAAGAGAAGAGGCCCAAGAATTGAACTTTGTGGAACGCCAGATGAAGGCCAAAAAGGACTAGACGTAATACCAGAGAGACTTACTCGACAGGGACGACACGATAGATAAGATAACATCCAAGATAGAAGAACACCCGAGATGCCAAGAGCTTCAAGCTTACGACAAAGGAGTAAATGATTCACAGTGTCAAAGGCCTTGGAGAAATCTGTGTAGATCACATCAACTTGCAGCTGGTTATCCAAAGCTCTTGCAATACTGTTTGTGAACTCCATTAAATTAGAGGTAGTGGAGTATCCTTTGAGAAAGCCATGCTGCTCTGGAGCAATAATAGGAGCTAGTGAGTTTGAGAGTCGATTATGAACCAACCGTTCAAGTGACTTTGGAAAGCAGGACAGTAAAGAAATAGGGCGATAATTGGAAACTGACGTAGGATCACCACTTTTAAAAATAGGCACAATATTAGCTGTTTTCCAAGGGTTTGGGAATGTACCAGTACTCAAACATAGATTGAAGAGGAGAGATAAAGGAAAACTAAGCGATGAGGCTAACGACTTTACAAATATGTTTGGCAAACCATCCGGCCCAGGGCTAATATTAGGATCAAGAGCATTGATCAGAGCTTCGACTTCAGATGCATCAGTACAAATAAAGGAAATTGGGAAGGGAAGATGATTAGGTAAGACAACAGGATGCACAGTTGCAGCGGGAGAAGAGAAAGTTGAAGAGAAAAATTGGGCAAATGAGTCAGTCACTTCTTGAGGAGAAGAAACCTCTGCACCATTCCAACGGACCTTACTAGGAATGGAAGAAGAGGATTTCAGCGATCTTATATAAGACCAAAAAGGCTTTGTATTATTAGCCACAAGGGAGCTATCCAGACTGCTGAAATAAGCCTTCAAAGCATATCTGATCTCTTTTTTGGCAATAGCACGCAGCCTGCTAAAATTACATCTTGCTTCAATAGTGCCGAGTGTTTTAAAGACACGATGTGCCTTATCTTTTGCTCGTAGGGCACTAAGCACTCGCTTTGTCAGCCAAGGTTTATGATTTGCTTTACGGAATGTCTGAAGAGGCGTATAACAGCGAATAAGATTATAAATATATTAGTAAAATTTATCCAAAGCAGCCTCACAATTTAGGCCTCTAAAGAAATCTAGCCAGTTGACTGAAAGTAATTCTGTATTAATTGCTTTAAAAAAGTTAAGTTTTGGAGCGGGATGAGGTTTGTTAAATTTAATTTCATCGACTATAAGATCTATAGATAAAGGAGGATGGTGCCGATCAGGAGGAACATACGGATGTAAGGCTTGAGATACAGATAAATGGCTAACTGGAACATTTGATAGAACAAGGTCAAGGAGACGACCATTAGGATTGCGGATATGGTTAAATTTAGAGAAGGAGCAATGAGATAGGAAAGATGACAGGGTTATAGAAAAAGGGTCAACTGACGTGATTGAAGGAGTAGTATAATTTTTCCACACTATGTATGGTAAGTTAAAATCCCCGCAAACTATTATTTTGGCATGAGGATGTCGCAAAACTAGATAAGAGGATAGATCATCAAAAAACGTCTCATAAACAGTTAAAGGTGAATTACAAGAAATATAAATAGACAAAATCAAGAACTCTGTATTATGAGGGAGAGAAATTTTGATAATAACACATTCTAAAGTAGGAGAAAAACAGAAATCAGAACAAGGAGAACTAGGTAGAGCTTTGCTAACTGCAACTAAAACTCCACAACCATCAGCCTTATTAGTGGCAATCAGGTCACGGTCACATCTATATACAATATGATCAGGAAACATTTCACTGCTCAAAATGTTTCCATTCAGCCAGGTCTCGGAGAAGCAGATAATAGAATCATTACTAACTTGATAAGAGATAAAGAGTTCCTCAAGCTTGGTCCTTAATCCTCGTACATTTTGGTAAAAAATAGATAAACACATTTTATTAGGAGAAGAGAAGTTACATTGAAGAGTATTAAGGTTTGAAAGAGATTCATTGACGTTTAAAGAGGATACAGTAGAAAAAACATTATGATTATTAGAATGTTCATCAAGATTACTTGTGACTAGAGCGTTGGGATTTCGTTTATCGCCCGACGAAAATTTCTTCGTCTAGATTCAAACGGCTTAACAAGAACACCAGCAGGCCAGTGATTTGGATTCAGGACAATATCACTATTCGGTGATTTGGATTCAGGACAATATCACTATTCGCAGAAATCACCAATTTGAATGAGGCAACTACTTTGTCCGTTAAATGTTCCTTAGTCAATTTATGACAAGTAAAGACTTTAACGGATGATCCAAACTTTTTGTTGACATAACGCTTTAGGTCCTCAACTGAAGTTTCGGACGCCACTCTAGATATAAAGATATTCTTCAAAGGTATAGAAGCACGAATGACAGGAGAATCGAGATCTGTTGAGGAAACGAGGTCACTCGATTTCTGATGTTGAATTGGAGGTGGTATTTTCTTTGGAATCGCTCCCCGACTGTTGGATGAAGAACCAGGTGGGCTGATCATAAGTAAATCAGATTGTTGATTAATAGAAAGCGGCCTCAATAGCCAGTTGTTCTTAGTGACGATTGATTGACCAGATTGACCAAATTCCGCTCTTTCCACATAGTTGCAGCAATCCGGCTGTAGTACAAACGCTGGCTGTATCTGCATATCTTGTTGAGCAGCTAGTGATGTATCAGGTACATTTAAATTGTCAGCTTCCGAAACCGTTGGTTGTTGGTTAATAGATAGCGGCTTCAACAACGACTTACTTCTAGTAACAATTGAGAGACTAGGTTCAATCAATTCTGCAGAATTGTGGTAGTCTGGCTGCAATACTAACGCTGGTTGATGCTGCATATCATGTTGAGAATTGACGTTCAGGCTGTCACTTAAGCACAAGGTGGATAGTTCACCTTGAGAGGAGACATTGGGTAATTTTACCTGCGCTTTACTTCTTGTCGGTATTGAAGCTAGATCCGACACTGAACGCACAGCCTTTTCGATCGTACTAGATGATGGATTGGAAGATGAGGAATCCGCAAATTGTAACAAGGAGTCGACTTCAGAACATGCAGAAGAGCACTTTCCTAGCAGGGATTTTAGCTCGTCGGTTAAGGAAGTGATTAACTTCTTGCAGTTTGGAGTCGAGAGACATACGCAGATACTGAGTAACGCCTACATGATGCACAGTACCAATGGACTCCATTGTCCACTTTGTTAATAAGATCTGCCGCAGTGCCTTTCAGGTTGATGCACGCCACGTGGGAAGGAAGTTCACAGAACCCAAAACACACAATCATGGGGGACTATGATGATTGATGATGAAGACTCAGATGTGTTACGGCCTTTCACCGTCACTAAATTCTCCTTATGATGTTGTGCTACCTGAGCATAACTCAACCTTGTTCCAATACCGCTAGCAGCGAACTCTACTCCATCAGTTGGTTGCGGTGATACTGGAGAGTTAATAGTATTTTGCATTGAGAATTGGCTATTGCCAGATAAAATTGCAGTCGTAGCAGGGCTTATGAACAATTTTTGTTTACCCGCTTGATTTCCCGGAAATTTTGTGATTGTATTTCCCGATAAACCTTTCCCAAAGCCAGCATTTTGGCAAGCTGCTGCAGTCAGATTATAAGATTGGCGAATACAGATTTAAAAGGTGTTAATAAAATGATACGTTCTTCATTTTCTTTTTTGATGGTTCTCTGAAACCAATCGTGCTTATTTCGGCATACATTTCTTTTGGCTTTGATTGCTGCTATGTTGAGTTTCAATTGAACCTTATAATTGTTTTTTTTCCGCTTAGTACTTAATACCTAACATTACTTAATGCTAATGATTTACATCGATTATCCTAACCTTACTTTAATCCTTCCCACCAGTACTTCAGCGCGTGGAGTGATTCTTTGGTAATCTTCCGAATAAAATATTGGAGTGCAAGGAATCCTTCCCTTCTAGGAATGGTTTCGGGGTTTAATTTATATTTCGTAACACTTTATATAAACAATCCCTTATGAAATTATTATCTACTGGCAAAGTAACCAGCAAAACATTCACGGACTTGAATCGCAGCATTAGTTGATCTTCAATTGCTTGCATTTGTTGGTACAAATGCTTGAATAGGCTCAATGGCATCAATATCATTGGCTGGATGCTGTATGTTAAAATTTTTTTTGATTATAATATAGTTATGCAAACAGGTAGCAGCTTTAACTACGCAATCTGCAGTAGTGATACATGTCTCTATTGGTCTCAAAAATATGCTCCATTTCGTGGCCAATATGCCAAAATGCATTTTCCACGACACGACGGGCTTGACTGACTTGTGCATTGGACCATTTTTTTTTTGGATTGGTCATTAGGCACGTTTGAAGTGCGGATCCTTTATCACCGACGATAACATGAGGAGGTGGAGTTTTTGTGGTGGGTAATGGCTTTATAGGGAGAATATTTTTTCCATCTATATACTGTCGGTAGAAAGCGAAATTGTCAAATATAGCACTGTCACTATGTCGTCCATAACTTTCAATGTCAACTACTATGAGCTTGTAGAATGGGTCCAGTACTGCCAGAAGAATGAGAGACAAAAAAATGTTTGTAGCAGTAATATTCAGATCCACTCTTGTTGGGGCATTTTAATTTAATGTGCTTTCCATCAATGCTTCCAACGCAGTTAGGAAAACCCCATAGTGCTGAAAAACCTTCCTCAGTTTCTTTCCACGTCCGTGTCGTGGGAGGGGGCATATATATGGGCTGCAAAATGTTCCAAATTTCCCGACAAGCGTCTCCCACAATGTAAGAAACAGTTGAATGTCCCGAACAAAAAGAAAACTCAATTGTTTGGTAACTGTCACCAGTAGCCGAATATCTGAAAAATAAAGAATACCTATTAAATACATATTATATTTAACTTTGAAGTAATGTGAACTTGGAACTATATTTATTTGGTAATGTAGCCAAAACCAAATAGAAAAGTTTACGGGACAATTATATGAGGTACAAGAAAAGTTTGAATGGCATAATGGGGCAGACAAAAATGTACCAAAACAATGGAGCCAACAAATGCAATTTTTCGATGATACTCTTCGAAACCGTCCAACTGAAAGCAATAAAACCGAGTAACACAATCGAAGATCACATTTGTTGATACCTCAAAATGAAGCTGAGGAACATGAACCACTAATATTTTCAGCATCTACACAAACATCAATGCCACCTCCACCTCCACCAAAAAAAAGAAAGTTGGACTTACGGCCCAACATGATGCACTCCCAATAATGGCCGTGGATAAAGTCCTTCATTATTTGCAAATAAGCCTGCAAGACACGAGTTTGATGGCATAGACCACTTGTTTTTGAGATATACTGACGCGTTCAGAAAATTCCAGCCATTGACATAAGCATTCATGAAGAGGGAACTTACTGCTCTCTTCGCAAAAATGGATATGAAAGAACTTGGTGCACCATTTCCTCCACCTGGGCTTTCATCCATACATTGCAATTCACCATCTCCATCCGGAAATAGTATATCTTCGTCCGCAAATCACCACAACATGAGTCCAATGGACTCATCAGGCAATGATTCATCCGAAGGAACACATCATTTTTATGAAAATTGGGGAGGTCTCATTTTTTTGAATCAAATTAGCTTCTCTCTACTAGCTATTCTATTGTTAATTATATCAAACGTATTATAACAAATAATTTTTTAAAAATGCAACCACGAATTTTTCACCAACTTACCTCAAACAAACAGCTAGTTTTCCCCTTGTTCCAACGGGTCTCCTCCAATCCGTGACTATCTTCTCAATATTCGGCTGCAATAGATCATATGAATCCTCAAAAATTTGTACCGACATGCGGAAATATACAAAAAGACGATTTTCATGTGAGCGCAGCTCTCGACACAGACGGTGGTATTCACCAAATTCTTTTCTCTTTTTATTTCTTTCTTTCTTCCTTTCCCTACCAATCAAAACTAGAAGAAGCAGGACTTCCTCCTCATCAGAACTACTCATTGCTTTAATTTCGGTCACCCTACTACTGAAACACACAGAATAATGTATCGCCCGCACGAATAACGCTGTGTGTGATGTAGCTATATCGCTGAACGCCGAGAAGAATGCGCGTTCCCTGAGCGCCGCGTTATAACAAGTCTATGCGAATAAGCCTTAAACGACAAAAGTCAATTGGAATGGTTTGCTGATGGTAACTTTTTCAGGGTTTTGTACTAAAATAAAACCCTATTGCAATCACGACCTGTGTCCGTCTGTCTGTCCGTGCGTCCGTCCGTCTGTATGTCACAGCACTTTTTCCCCGGAACTATAGAGGCTACAGCCATGAAACTTTGTAGAAAGGTCAGAAGTGGTGACTTCTTGAAAGTTCAAGGGTGGAAAAATTTTTCAAAGGGGTTTAAGGGGGTTCTCCCCATATAGGGAGGTGACCCCTCAAAACAAATTTTTCACCATTAGTAGTCGAGTAGGGTGTCACTGGAAAGGTCTTAATGAGATCTTTTCAAAGAAAGTCTTAAAATTGCCTTATCGGTATCGAGGGGGGGCAGGGGAAGGGGAAACGTACGAACTTTTCGCGTAACCCTCTCGCGATTGGACACCTTACATCCAAAGAATCTGAAAAAATCATGCATATAGGCCTTTGTGAGTACAACAACAGCAAATACATGAGAAGTCGAAATGCACTCAACTTTGTTAGTAATAGTATGATTTATCGATTTTACGTTTTCTTGAATAAAATCTTCACGGTACCCTTAAATTCAGTACACAGATGACTTTTTATAAGATTGATCTGTCCTGAAATTTTTATAAAGATCTAATGTATTTAACGAAATTGTAGCGGTTTGAGTTTTCTGTATTACTATCGAAAAATATGCGCTGTATTACTATGGAAACATATGGCTATGGAACCATATGCGCTTTTTACCAACTTAGACACTACAGCTTTGCTAGGATTTGCATGAAAATTTCAGGAATGATAGGTACCATGTATATCTTTGAGAATCGGTTCAGTTAGTGGTATCAGTAATCGTAAAACAAAATAGTTGCTGTTTTAAATGCGAAGATTGAATAATTTTGAGTTATTTTTCCCCAACTTCAACGTTTAACGTGCATGGTTTGAATACTTGATTCAATTTAATGAATGACTGAAGATGAGTACCTACAATTAATACTCATAAGTGAAAGAGGCAGGAGAGAGCTCCTAGCAAAAGGGCTTTGTAACCATTCTAGGATTCGAAAAAAAGGCCATGAATCGATGATTACAGTACAGGGGAGTGGCCCCTGAAAAAAATGTCATCAAATGTAGCCGAAATGAGTAGTTTTTACTTCAGTGGGGGTACACGTGGGGAAATACATGGAAAATGTGTTTCCTCCCTCGCGAAGGGGCACCTGTGATCTAAAACATCTGAAAAAATTATCAAGGGGAGGTATTTAAGGGCATAACAAAAGCAAATACCTCAGAAGTCAAAATTCGTTCAACTTTTTTAATAATAGTATGATCCTCGAATTTCACATTTTCTCCAATAAAATCGTCTTTGACATGTTTCTTAATTTTATTCGTTGCTGGTTACTGCATTTTGTAAGTTCAGTACAAAACCCTTCTGACATGAGCGTAGGTCTGTTATTGATCTTATTTGAAAATTTCAAGAAGATCAAATCAAATCATTATCTGATTCAATGGAAAGTCCATAAAATACCAAAATCGTGTGTTATTGTTGTTGTATTTGGAGAAATTTTAAATGGCTATATCTTCCATGAATATGACTGGATTTTTATTAAACTTGCAGAGTATAAGGACCTTATGTAAAACTACTTAAGACTAGAGGTTGATGCCACATTCAAGTTTGGCGACACGCCATAGGTTATGCCTGCAATAGGGTTTGCAAATCCACCAGCAATATTCTGTATCTGAATAGATTTCGCACGCTTTCTTGCAACTTTATCGCTTCGTCGGATGCACGAGAGGTTCTCGGCTATAATTTCAACGTCATCTCCATTGACGGCTTCTGTCAGATGTAAAATTAATTCGGGTTTGTTGCCTCTTGTCGGAAAATTTCGCGAAAATAGCTCATGTTTAAGTTCGTTAATTGTGAGCGAATCAATACGAACTGTGGTGTCCGGCATTTTCAACCAAGAAATATGGCGGCCACACACGAATTAAAATTTGACACGGCAATTACGTTAATATTCACGATTCATAATGCCGGCGAATCAATCGAAAGTACGCAGTGAGCAGTTACAGGACGGCTTACTGTTATTAAAAGCACACAATATCCAATAAAGCGAAAATTCCGTAGCATCCCACTTCTGAAAGCTGTCAGGAATAAAAGGACTGTGGATGTTAAGGAATTTCTTTAATTAAAAGATAGCACTGCTTTGTTTCAGTAATGAATATTCACTCCCCTTCACAAATTCACGTTAAAAATTATATTTTACCATCATATCATGGGATACGTTGTTCCTACCAACCGCTTGCTTGGTTCGACTCGACTCGACTAACTGAGTACCTCGCTACGGTGTTGCCAAGTTGGAGATGACATGTAGGGGAAGTACGGACAAAATGACATACTGTTTTGTTTTTCATTCATATATATTTAATTAATTCATTTATAAACAGTCTTAGAAATTAATAATCATCCTTGATTTATTATTTTTCAGCTTCTTAATTAATTATAATCAAATAGGAACTACAGAAAAAAATATTGAGGTTTCTGTCACCCTCTCACAAAATTCATTTTGTCCATACTATATGGACATTATGGCATACCTAATTACTTATATGCAAAGCTCACAAATAAAGTTTTTAGTCCTCTTAGGGACATCAACACATAACGCATGAGCCCAACGAGAATACGTCAGGCATTGCAACCAACATTCTCCGGGCTTCGAACGTGAAAAAATATCATTACAATAAATACAGGGACAGTCTTCGTCATCATTATCATTGTCAATTGGGAAATCTTCGGCATCTGAGCTGTCATTTGTGTAATTAATCTTTTTGACTTGTCTGTTATTTTTTCCTCGTCGTCTTGTGCGAATATTTTTGGTTTCTGTATTTTCAGTGTCATCATCGAATAATGTCTTCTTGACGTGTTTTTTTCTTTTTTGCTGAGATACTTTTAGATGCATTTTTTGTTCTTAATTCTTCCATGTTAAGGGTGGAAGTTAAAAGCCAGTGTGACTTTTGAGTTTTCGGTTTTCTTTTGCCTTGTCCCCGAATGAAAAGTCCTTGTCCCCGAATGAAAAGTCCTTTCTCAGATCAGTAATAAGCTAGTTGAATCAGCAGTTGCCACCTCTTTTTCAGCAGAGCCAAGTGTCACATCATTACCAGAAGTGGAACAGATTACATCTTCTTCAAAAGATTGGCCTGCATTTATAAGACTATTCCTTTAATTATCATTTGTTGTTGCTGAAGCAGCTGACTTTGTTGTCAAAGTATCTCCAGTATTCAATGAAACACTAGTTGAATCAGTGGTTGTGAAATATTCTTTTGATGAACGGGGCCTGATATCATGAGCGTTTGGGACAGTATTTCCAACATTTATGTTGCTTAACGGAATATTAGTTGTTTCTGCAGGCTCAAACATGTAGTCTGGAAAAATATCTGGATCGACCAGCCAAAGACCCATACTTCTGAAGCCATTTGCATTTGAAACTGTAGCCGTCTTTCCATATGCTAAGTTAAATAAATATCCCATTTGTAAATAAGTCACCACACGACCTGGGTGATTTTTTAACCATTTAGAAACTTCCTGGTGGAAAAAGGTTTTTAAAGGTCCGTAGATACTCACGTCCAGTGGCTGCATACGGTGAGTGCAGTGAGGAGGCAGACACAGCATATGAATGCCATTCTCTTTGGCAAAAGTCAATGGTTCAATGCCTTTGTGACTTGCATGTCCATCACAAATGAGTAGAACTGGATCACCTTTACTAGATTTGGCATGTACTTGGAAATGTTTTAACCATTTCAAAAATAATTCAGTAGTCATCCATCCTCATTCTTGTGCTAGTCCGAGTGTGCCAGTAGGTGCTTCATCAACAAGTTCATTTTTCATATTCTTGTGAGGAAATATCATGCATGGAGGAATGTATGAACCAGTGGCACTTATGCAACACACAGCAGTGACATTTGATCCTCTTTCGCCACTGGTGAGATACCCAATTTGCTTTCTGCCTTTAGTGGCTAATATTTTTTGAGGTTTCTGAACGGTGGATAAGCCCGTTTCGTCAACGTTATATATGCGATGTGGGCTCAAGTTGTAAGTGCTCAAAATTTCTTGATATAACTGGAAAAACTTGATTACTTGTGGTTTATTGAATGCTTGTGCTCTGGCTGCAGAAGTAGGCTCAGGTGCACGTAATGAAATGTCTTTATTCCTGCTTAGAAAGCTAGCTAGCCATTCTTGTCCAGCACGCTTCTTTTCTATGTTAAAGTTGTGAGAAAACCCATTCTTCTCTGCTAATTCAAAGGCCAACTCTTGGACTGATCTTCGAGTTAATCCAATTTCTGTAGGAAACGTCAGTTTAAATCTGCCTAAGCCTTTAGCGATAGGCGCTAAAGTTTTATTGGTGTTTAGTGCATGTTTCCTCAGTGTACCCTGAGGGACACCAAAAGTCTTCGAAGCTAACAACCATCCCATTATATTTTCCTTGACTGCTTTAATAGCTTTCTGCATAGACTCTTGACTCCAAGTTTGGCGATAACTTTTTCTTTTATAGTTGCGTGGCATGATATCTGAATAAGAATACAATAAGATTAAGGTGTAACTAATTAAAAAATACGGATGGACAAAATTACATACATATGTCATTTTGCCCGGAGTGATGATATGTCGTTTTGTACGAAAATATGTCGAAACAATAATTAGTTCATGATTTCTACGAAAAGTAAAAACTCATTATAAAAACAACTTATATTGCAACGTAATGCACCATTATATCGATGTCAATAAACATAAGCGAAATAAACAAAGTAAAACTCACCATAACAAGCGAAAAATCACTGTCAATAAAGAACTTTTATGCACTGTCAACACGTTCTGTCTTGTTACACCAGCATGACTAAGCTAATGGCGCTCTTAACTTCACATGATTGCAGATGCTACCAACTTTACGTGTTGCAATGTCAACAGAAGCCCCATAGCCCGCCAATTTTTAAAAAAGCTCAGTGTGTCATTTTGTCCATATATGTCATTTTGTCCGTATTTCCCCTACGAGTCTTCTGAGGAAGTGCGATCGTCATCTCAAGAAACCTTTACGAGAGAAGTTTTTTATCCATTAGTGGATAACGTCTTGATCTCACTTGAGAAGAAATTAACTGCGTTGAAGGAACACCAAAAAGTGTGGGATATTGTGGGCAGTGTTGCTCAACTTTCAGAAAAGAATATCTAAAATAAAGTTGCTTGAACCTTGAAAAACATTTAACTGACAACACAACCGAAGTGTCTGATATAAACGGCATTGAACTATATATGAACTTTTACGTTTAAGTTCAATTTTGGATCATGGAAACAAAAGAAACAACAAAGCCACACCAAAAGAAGTAGTGTCTATCGTCAAAACCACAAACAGAAAAAGATTTGTTAACAAACTTGTGGGTCGCGCTAAGAGTGTTATTAATAATACCCGTGACAGTTGCTAGTGCTGAACGAAGCTTCAGTAAACTTAAGCTTATAAAAACTTATTTGCGCTCTACAATGGCACAGGAAAGGCTGAACTTTCTCGCCATTCTAGCAATAGAAAATTACACTGCAAAAGACTTAGACTTTAGAGAAATTCTGAGAACATTTGCTCATGCAAAAGCCAGGAGAATGCCTTTCAATATTTAATGTTTGTGTATAGATAACAAAAATGAGCACCAAAGACAAGAACAGAGAATGAAAAATCAAAGAATGCATATAAATAAATCAAATTTATTTATTTATTTATTTATTTAGATCCATTTAACAGACTAAGAAGTCCAATTACAAAATAGATTAAAAAATAAGCAGACTTAAATCTAAAGCGTATGTACTAAGTTAAAAATAAGTATAATTAAAAAATTAAACGGAATTCATAATAATTAAAGCCTTAAGTCTATTCTTAAAAACAAAGTAAGATAAGGAGAAAGAACCAAGCTCAAGATCATTGTGTTTTCTAATGATACGCGGCATTATTGAATGAAAGTATAACTCAGTCCGGGCATATGGAACCTCAAGAAGACTACAAGATCGCGTAGGACGTGCAATCTGTCTGAAGTACAGGTCTTCTCTAAGAGTGGATAAAATATGATGGTTGTATAGTTTATATAGAAAACATTGATCTAACAATGTTCTACGAGAAGACAAGGAAGGAATGGAAAGAACAGATAATCGACGCTCATAGGATTCGTAGGGCAAATTAAATTTGTAGAACAAAAACCGTGTGAATTTTCGCTGGACATTTTCTAGTGAAGTTACTAAATACTGATGTCGAGGAGACCACACAACTGAACAGTATTCAAGAAGCGGGCGAACAAGGCAGGTAAATAAGCGGACAGCAGTAGCAATGTTTTCGAATTTCTGGAGATGTCGCAGAACGAACCCAGCAGCCTTCGATGCTCTAGTAATTAAACATAGGATATGGACATCGAATTTGAGCTTGGGGTCAAAAATTACACCAAGGTCCTTGCATGAGTCCGCAGAATAGAGAACAACATTACACAAAGTATAGTTGTACATTAAAGTAACCGCTTTAAGAGAAAAGCTCATCTTAAAGCATTTGGATACGTTTAAAGAAAGAGCATTTGTCGTGCACCAACTACTGAGGTTAAGTAGGTCATTTTGAAGAAGCTGACAGTCGTCAAGAGTCCTAATTACTCGAAACACTTTGAAATCGTCAGCATAAAGGAGGCAGGGAGAGGATATTACAGAGGGAAGATCATTAATGAACAGTAGGAAAAGAAGAGGCCCAAGGATAGACCCTTGAGGGACACCAGAAGACGGGCAAAAAGGAGATGATAGTGTTCCATAAAGACTAACACAAGCCGAGCGATTGAAAAGATAGGACGTGATCCAGGAAAGTAGAGAACCAGATATACCAAGCATGGATAGCTTTTGTCCAAGAATATAATGATTCACAGAATCAAAGGCTTTAGAGAAATCAGTAAAGATGGCATCTACTTGACATTGTTTATCCAGAGTTTTTGCAATGTAGTCTGTAAATTCAGCTAAGTTTGATGAAGTGGAACGGCCCTGCAGGAACCCATGCTGTTGCGGTTTCATAACTGAACTCATTGATTCAGAAAGTCTGTTGTGAACAATGCGTTCAAGCAGCTTAGGGAAACAGGAGAGCAAAGATTTTGGACGATAATTAGAAACAATTGGGGGATCACCATTTTTAAAGATGGGGACAACATTGGCATCTTTCCAATAAGTGAGAAAGTTACCAGAACAAAGGCTAAGGTTTAAAATGAGAGATAAAGGAAAACACAGTGAGGAACTGAGTGACTTAACAAATATATTCGGTAATCCATCTGGACCGGGACTGACGTTAGGATCTAGCGAATTGATTAGAGCTTCAACCTCAGAAGGGTTGGTGGAATAGGATGTAATTAAGACTGGACTTGCTTCGAATGTATCGGTGGATGAATACCTTATGTTATGAGGTGAAAATGTAGAGGAGAAGAACTGGGCAAATAGGTCTGAAACATCCTGTGGAGTAGACGCTACAGTGTTGTTCCATGTAACATTACAGGGAGTAGTAGAGGACGATTTCAAAGAACGGATGTAGGACCAAAACGGTTTGACATTGTTTGTTATGAGGGAGCTCTCGAGACTGCTGAAGTAATTTGACATGGCTATCCTTATTTCGCCTTTAGCAATACATCTCAGCCTACAGAAATCTGATCTGGCTTGTTCAGATCCAGTTCGTTTGAAGAGCCAGTGCGCTCTATCTTTGGATTTTAAGGCACAGAGTACTCTGTGGGTGATCCATGGCTTCATATTTGCCTTACGAGGTGCCCGCTGTCGAGTAAATTTAGCAATCAAATTATTCAAGTAGAATTTGCTCAAGGCACTATCGCAGTCAAGGCCGCAGAAAAAGGCATACCAGTCAACAGAGTCCATATCAGCTTTAATTTCCTGATAGTTTGCTCTAAAAAAGTTGAACCGAAAAGCAGTAGCATTTCTCGGAGGTTGGAAGGGTTCGATAGCTAGTTCTAGAGACAATGGAGGATGATGAAGGTCAGGCTTGATATAAGGATACAAAACCTGAGAGACAGATATACGATGAGCTGGGATATTTGAAAGGACAAGGTCAAGTAGACGTCCATTGGGGTTACGGATATGGTTAAATTGAACACAAGAGCAAATGGAAAGAAAAGAAGACAGCAGCATAGATAAATGATTTGCAGACGAAATAGAAGGAATTGTATGAGTGTCCCATTCCACGGATGGTAGGTTGAGATCCCCACAGACAACGATTTTAGAATGAGGATGACGACCAAGAAGGTAGGAGGATAGTTCATCGAAAAAAGATTCATACACAACAAAGGGAGAATTGGAGGCAATGTAAACAGTGCAAATTAATAAAGAGGTATTTTTTGGAAGGGAAATTTTCACAATAACACATTCAACGGCACGAGCAAAACAGAAGTCAGCACATAGTGAGCTAAAAAGGGATTTGCAAACAGCAACTAAAACTCCACCACCATCGAGTTTTTTTGTTGCAACAGGATCACGATCACATCGGTAGACTGTATGATCAGGTAGAAATTCGGTACTTGCGATACTTTCATTCAGCCAAGTTTCAGTTAAACAAATGACGGAGTCATTCGCTAATTGGCAGGAGAGAGATAAGTCATTGAGCTTGGTTCTTAAGCCTCTGACATTTTGATAATACATAGAAACAGAATTGCATACAGAGTTCCTATCATTATTAGTTTTTGGTGAGTCGTTTAGCAGCTGCACGAAAATTCTTTCTAGGTGGAGGTGTGTAATGCTTCACCAGAGTCCCAGGTGGCCAAAAATTGCTCTGCGCAACAACCGCACAGTCTTCAAGCACAGTAATTTTGAAGGAGGCAACAATCTGATTCGGTATGCTGTCCTTAGTCAGCTTAACACAGCTAATAACACCATGCTTGTTAAGTTTAAAGTCTACAAACGCTTTCAGTTCCTCCTCCGAGGTATCACACGCTAGACGAGAAACAAAAATGTGAAGCGGTGGCTTCACTATGCGTATATTAGGCTCCTGCAGATCATGGGGCCTTTGAGAGTGCAATAATGTTTCAGGTACAATTCTTTGAGAGTGCAATAATGTTTCAGGTACAATTCCATCACTCATAAGAATTGATGTTTGTTCAACAGGTTGTACAAGTGGCACTATATCCACAACTCCAGAAGTAGTCGAATACAGTGAAGCAGAAGGCGTTAAGCAAGTCAGATTACCGTGCAGCTCCATCTGTGAGGCCATGCTTCGCGTTGTTATTTTAGGCGAAGCTACATTAGAAACCAATATTAGCATATGAATATAAAATATGTAGTGGAGAGAGGGTGGTCCGTGACGCTGTTATTTATAAAAGCTGCCGGTTTTTCCAGATAATGGAGTGGCTCTAAATAGCTAGGGTATCATTCCGCCGAACCAAAACTGGAACGCACAAAATTACAGGTTTTACGAGGGGAGGGGGCGCCGATTAAAGTCTTGCCTTGGGCGGCTACAAACCACGTGACGGCCCTGCTCTGCACCAATTGATGGTATACCTACAAGGCACGTGAAGTCGAATAATTTTCTGTTGAAATTTCTTCAAAAAAATTAGGGCATAGTTCAACAACAAACATAAATACCTTCGGACAACAACGGCAAATACCTTAGGACTCTAAGATCGCTTTGCTTTATTAACAAGAGATGGAGTTGTGAATTTCAAATCTTCCCTGTTCAACTCGTATTGATTATCGTAAGTTCAATGAAATTCACTATGCAAGTAGTCTAATATAAGCTTGTTATTCTATATAAGCTACTAAATAATTAAACCGCAATTTATGGAGTGAAAACAATTTTTATTTTCTTCCATGAAAATAACAACATGTGGTTTTTCTACTACATTGTCTTTTCATTGGACGTTACACTATAGTTTTGATGGATTCCCTCAAAAGTTCCATGTAAGATGAATAATATTAATATCTTTAGGATCCCTATCAATCATGGATATCAGCAGTACAGTAGTGGTCCAACCATAATGCACGATGTTAATTGTGAGTCATACCTTAACGTCAAGTTTTTCGCTCAACTTAATGTGACATTTCTTTGTTTCAGTGTTTGACAAATTCAACCACAGAGAGGTACAGAATTGAGCAGTGCGTGAAAGTTGTTGAAGCCTTTTACGAAAATAGGCGTTCAAATCAAAATGCATTTCGTGCAGTTTGGGATTTTTTTGGTCAGCGTAATCGACCAAATGTGTCCGCAATCGGGAGAATTGTGCGCAAATTTCAGCAAACCAAATCTGTAGGAAATGTGAAATGATCTAAGCATGCTCGCCTAGCACGTTCTGCAGAAAACATTGCTGTTGTTCACGATAGTGTGGCAGAAGGGCTGTCAACTTCGACTCGTGGTCGTGCTCAACAATTGAACATTTCCCGAACATCACTGATGCGAATTTTGAATAAAAATTTGAATTAACACGCTTACAAGGTTCAATTGACTCAAGAACTGAAGCCCACTGACCATTTTAAGCGTCGCCAATACGCCGAATAGTTGAACAGATAAAAAGGAATAGTGCCTTTACAAAGAAAATCATCTTCAGCGACGAGGCACAGTTTCAACTCAGTGGATTTGTTAACAAGCAGAATTGCCGCATTAAGGCAAATGAGAATCCACGAGTGATTGTTGAAAAGCCAATGCATTCATAAAGAAGGATAGTTTTTGGTGCGGTTTATGGGCTGGTGGCGTTATCGGGCCGTACTTCTTCGAAAATGAGGACAGCCAAGCAGTTGCCTTGAATGGTGTTCGTTATCCCGAGATGATAACGGACTTTTTGTGGCCAGAAATTGAGGTGATGGACCTAGGCAATATGTGGTTCCAACAGGATGGTGCCACTTGCCACACAGCCAACGAAAAAATGGCTCTTTTGCGCGAGAAATTCAATGGCCGTGTTATCTCACGTTGTAGCGATGTTAATTGGCCGCCACGATCATGTGATTTGACACCGTTGGACTACTTTCTCTGGGGATATTTAAAAGAAAAAGTGTACGTCAATAAGCGAAGAACAATTTAAGAGCTAAGTGATGAGATAATTCAGCACATTAACGATATTGAACCTCAATTATGTCTCAGAGTCATTGAAAATATGGACCATCAGATAGAAGTCTGCCACCGCGATCGTGGTGAGCATTTGGGTGATATTTTATTCCACACATAATTGTCAAAGATTCTTCAGTTATAATAAAAAATACCAATACAATTCTCTGAAAACGAGTATTAGGACCTTATGTGAAACTACTTAAATATCGGTTTTCATTGAATTTAAGGGTGTGGCGTCCACATGCTCACCGCAAGGAGCGCATCAAGCAGTTAGTGGATACCATGAATTTCTCAACTCATGTCAACGAGACGGCCACTTCGTTCGCAACCTCCGATGAGTCAACATCGCGTGCGCCAACATGTAGTCCTTCACTACATTCACTTCTATGTACATAATCCTGTCAATAAAGTTATATTTGTGTTTAGTAAAGAAATATTCTTTCTTCTTGTGGGAATCGCACCTAGCTTATTAACAATCCCCATAGTGGTGACCCCGTTTTAGTTCAAGTTCCCGTTTTTGTTATACGAGTCATGTGCTCACCATCTTTTTACTATCGCCGCAGGTCGTAGCTTGACGAGTCAGCGAAAGCACGCCGCATGCAATCCCGACATGCCCGATCGCGCACCCTTCCTACGCATGCCCGAACAGACGCCGCATTCGCATGTGTACGTCACACCGCCTCGATTGCATGTTCGATTGCGCCGCCAACACGCCACACAGTGTCGCATACCCGACCTCGCACCAGACCGCATGCCCGACCTCGCACAGTGTGGCATGCCCAAACACGCACAGTGTCGCATGCCCGACCCCGCACAGTGTTGCATGCCCGACCTCGCACCAGACCGAATGCCCAACCTCGCACAGTGTCGCACGCCCGACCTCGCACCAGGCCGCAAGCCCGAAAGTGTCGCATGCCCGACCTCACACCAGGCCGCATGCCCGACCTCGCACTACGTCGTATGCCCAAACTCGCACTGCAGCCCCACAGAAACATTCACGATATTGAAAGTGCATCTTCTGAACATGTGCTACGGAACTCGCCATTGCACCAGGCTCATTTACGACATTTTTCAACGTCATTTTTCGATCGTGACATTCTCATCAAAATGTCACTTGGGAGGGAGTACTGTGGCGTCCACATGCTCACCGCACGGAGTGCATCACGCAGTTAGTGGATGTCATGAATTTCTCAACTCATGTCAACGAGACGGCCAATTCGTTCGCAACCTCCGACGAGTCAACTTCGCGCGCGCCAACATGTAGTCCTTCACTACATTCACTTCTATGTACATAATCCTGTCAATAAAGTTATATTTGTGTTTAGTAAAGAAATATTCTTTCTTCGTATGGGAATTGCACCTAGCTTATTAACAATAAAAGAAAAAAAGAATTGTTCCTTAAAGCACTTTTTGTTTTTTATTTTTCCAAATATCGATATTTCGGAGATAAATGATCTCCTTCCTCAGTGGCGATATTCTGAAGCTAATTGCTGTTTACATGGCCTTTTATAACAATAGTGTTTTCCCTAGAGTAATTAAACGGTAATTAACAACAGAAGAGTCTTATAAAAAGGGGTTTTAACAAAATAAGGATTTTTGTATGGAAAGGAGATATTTTAAGTGATGACTCACACCAACTTCATTAAGTAACTATACCCGTTGCTAACATCGGTGTTCATTCTTTTGTTTTTCGGAACTCGAGATATCCACAAACTTTCGTATCCATCCAGTTTTCTCCAATCAGCTACTTCCTGCACAATCTCGAGATTTTCCCATTCGATTTTATGCTTTTCTTCGACAATGTGCCTCGCTACCGCCGATCTTGCTGTTTCCGTTGTACCTTGTTTGATTATTTGTTCCGCTTCTTTGATGTGCTCTTGCCACCGGGTTTTCGCTAGTCGTTTCGTTTGCCCAATATAAACCATGCCACACTCCGGGCAAGTGATCTGGTAGATACCGCCTTTTTCTTCCTTGTTTTTCGGGTCCTTCGCTGATCTTAAGGCTGTTTCTAGGCTGTATTTTCTGCTGGTAAAAGCTGCGTTGTTTCCCGTCATTTTTATTATCCTTTGAAGCTTTTTCGAAATTGTTGTGTGGGTGAGTGAGATCCTGCTTACCTGTTGTTCTTGCTCCTGTTTGAATAATGTTGTCAGCTGATTTTTGCGTTGTTCGTGCTCCTTTTTCTTTATCCGTTGTTCGATTACTTTTGTGCTGTACCCATTCTTCATCGCTGTTTCCATTATGTAGTGTTTTTCCAACTGTAGTCGCTCGTTTGTCATTGGTACCGTGATCATCCGGTGAATCATCATATTGTACGCTGCCATTTTGTGCCCATATGTGTGGTTTGACGTGCTCGGGATCGTTCTTTGTGTGGTTGTTTCTTTCCTATATATGTCAAATTCAAGTTTGCCAGAGCCTTTTATTATGCTGATATCCAGGAAAGGTATCCGATCGTTCTTCTCTTTCTCCATTGTAAACGCTATTCGTGGGTGTATATTGTTCAGCTCATCCAAAAGTTTTTCCGCTTCCTTACTTTTGATCACCGTGAAGATGTCATCTACATATCTGATCCAGATAGGTGGCATTATTTCTTTGTGTTCGAGCTCCGTCTCGAGCCAGTCCATAAAGATGTCACTTAAGATAGGTGAGAGAGGGTTTCCCATTGCTGCTCCTACTGTTGCTTTGTAGAAGTTTCCTCTGAACATGAAGTAGTTCTCACTCATACATAAGGTGGCTAATTTAGTGTAACATTTTACACGTTTCCTCCACTCTGGGGACTTATCATGTTTGAGCACCCAGTCTTCGAACAGTGCCAAGGCTTGTTTTACTGGTAGGTTCGGGAACAAAGATTTGACGTCGTATGAGACCAGTATGTCATCCTCCGCTATTTGCACTGTTTGGAGAATCTCAATCAACTCATCCCTGTTTTTGACGGAGCGCTTGCTTGGTTTGTATGGGAGTTTACTGCATTCTTGTAGCAGCCACTTCGCTATTTTGGTTGTAGGAGCATTCGTCGCCGTAATTATCTCCCTCATTTCTTCACCATTTTTATGTACCTTTGGTGCACATTTAACCCTTGGCAGACATGGGTTTGATACTCGAAGTCTTTTGATATCACCAATCACTGCTTTGCACTCTTTTAAAGTTTTTTCCACTCTATTTATTGATGATTGATGATTGATTGAACAGTGCCAAGGGTTGTTTTACTGGTAGGTTCGGGAACAAAGATTTGACGTCGTATGAGACCAGTATGTCATCCTCCGCTATTTGCACTGTTTGGAGAATCTCGATCAACTCATCCCTGTTTTTGACGGAGCGCTTGCTTGGTTTGTATGGGAGTTTACTGCATTCTTGTAGCAGCCACTTCGCTATTTTGGTTGTAGGAGCATTCGTCGCCGTAATTATCTCCCTCATTTCTTCACCATTTTTATGTACCTTTGGTGCACATTTAACCCTTGGCAGACACGGGATTGATACTCGAAGTCTTTTGATATCACCAATCACTGCTTTGCACTCTTTTAGAGTTTTTTCCCACTCTATTTATTGATTCAATCAATCATCAATCATCAATAATCATCAATAAATAGAGTGGAAAAAACTTTAAAAGAGTGCAAAGCAGTGATTGGTGATATCAAAAGACTTCGAGTATCAAACCCATGTCTGCCAAGGGTTAAATGTGCACCAAAGGTACATAAAAATTGTGAAGAAATGAGGGAGATAATTTCGGCGACGAATGCTCCTACAACCAAAATAGCGAAGTGGCTGCTACAAGAATGCAGTAAACTCCCATACAAACCAAGCAAGCGCTCCGTCCAAAACAGGGATGAGTTGATCGAGATTCTCCAAACAGTGCAAATAGCGGAGGATGACATACTGGTCTCATACGACGTCGAATCAAGCAGCAAGAACCAGCTCAAAAACGTTCTTGGATCAACGAAAGACAAGCGCGAACCACACGAGAAATCTGGTATCTATCGCATCGAATGTCCCACTTGTGAAGAAGTGTACATAGGTCAAACGAGGAGGCTCATCGGCACGCGAATCAAGGAGCATCTAGGCGAAGCAGCAGCAGCAAGAAAGAAAGAAAGAACTTCGAATTTCAAGTCAGCGGTAGCGGAACATATTATCACGAAGGGACACGAGATAACAATGGAGGACGCTGTAGTCATCAAGGAAGCTAGAGATACACGTGAATTGGATGTGATGGAAAGCCTGGCAATTACCCGGGAAAGGAAAAAATTAATGAATCAGGATGACGGAAACTGCAGATCATGGCTGTTTAAATTAATTAAATAATAATATCTTCTCTGAATCATGTAAAAATAATATTTTTATAACTACCCCCTTTTGTAAATTACCTTTCCTACCTTTTATTAGCTTAAGCAAATTTCCCTAATTACTTTTTAATGATCTAGAGTAAATTTCCTTAAACATAGCTAGTATATAAGCAGGAATGTCAGTAAAAATAAATTAATCGCTGAAGAAGACCGAACGATTACGGTCGAAAATCGATTTCGAGAATAAAAATAATACACAAAATTAAAAGGAAGCTGTCTTTTTTCTATTTTCAGTTGGAGTATTTTGTGAAGGCGAAAATGAATTCGATTACAAATATTGAAGTAGCTACCAGCCATCAATTAATATTTTTTAGGTTTACGAAGTACAAAAAATCGTTAGCTAGGATCAGGGAAGACATAAACTTTTTGAAAACGTGTCTTGAGAGAAGACTCACTCCGAAGAGCCATTTGGTGAAGATATGCTGTGGCCTGAAAAACGCGGTTAGCCAAAAAATAGTAGTGGAACGAAATTTAATGAAGATCAGCATCAAGCAGCTGTACACGAAATTGAACGATACGACTCTCAAGACTTACGAGAAGCATCTGGAGCTTATGCGAGAATCTCAACACTGTGGTAAAGGTTATATGGAGGACTTACTGGAAAAAGCGGACTTAGCATATCAATGCGAAAAAAAAAAAAAAAAAAAAAAAAAAGAAAAGGGAATTACATCGGAAAAAGTTGAATCGATTGGAAGAAGCGGCCAAACCAGTTAAACAATTCGTAGAAGTTCAAGAAATTCCCGGACTGGTTGTCAACAAATCGAGTATAGTTTTTAGTGAAAAGGAAATGCGTTTACTCAACATGGGATTAAATTACGCCATAAAACCATCAAAAATACCTATAGAGGAGATCATCGTTGAAACGGAAGCAGCAATGAGCAGACTACCGGAAGCACAAAAAACGATGGCAAGGAATGATATAGCCGAGGCGATAAGGGGAGCGAAAAAGGTGGTAAACAGTGAAGAGGCGAGCATAGCTGCTAAACTGAAGAAGAAACCTGTTCACTTTGTCAAGGCCGATAAAGGAAACACAGTAGTAGTGATGGATAAAAGCAAGTATGATGAGGCGGTCATACAAAAGCTAAGCAGCGGTAATTTCTTCGAGCTACGCCGGAGCCCGTTAGAGGAATCCATGAAAAGATTCGAAAGGACAATTAAAAGTTGTGAGTCATTAATTGGCGAATTGACGAAGGTAAGAGTGAGCAACCCTACTTTGCCTAGGATCAAGTGTTTGCCAAAAATACATAAAGAGGGGAACGAAATGCGTGAGATTATTTCGGCCGTGAATGCACCGACCCAAAAACTGGCAAGATGGTTGGTGAACGAATTTAAGGGAATGACCCAAATGAATGGTAGATCTGTAAAAAACAGCAAAGAATTCTCCGAAAAAATCCTGAAGTTTGGCCCACCAGCGCAAGACGAAATTATGGTGTCTTTCGACGTGAAAGCTCTATTCCCGAGTATTCCGGTGATGGAGACACTGGGATATATAGAAGAATGGCTTTCCCACCAAGAAAACTCATTATCTTGGAAAATAAAAACTAGGCAGTATATGCAACTTGCGAGACTGTGCATGATCGAAAATTATTTCACCTTTCGGGGGAAATTTTATAAGACGAAAGGCGGAGTTGCGATGGGAAATCCACTTTCACCATTTTTCAGCGAGATATTTATGACGAAACTAGAAGACGGACTGCAGGAGAAAGGCCAGTTACCAAAACATTGGGTCCGATATGTGGACGATGTGTTTGCATATGTGAAAAGGAGTGACGTGGAGAAGGTCCTTGCTGACCTGAATGGAGCCCACAAAAATATAGTATTCACGATGGAGGAAGAGAAAGACGGTAAACTATCGTTCCTAGATATAGTAGTAAGGAGGACTCAAACAAATATAACTTTCGATGTATACCGGAAAGCAACTCACACACAAAGAACGATTCCAAATACATCAAATCATTCGCAGCAAATCAAGGTTTCTCCGTACAGAGCCATGATCCACAGGATGCTCGATTTGCCGCTAAGCAAGGAAGCTAAGGAAAAGGAGATGAGGTACATTGTTGAGACAGCTAAACTAAACGGCTTCAAGGGCTCGACGATTAGGAGAATGGCACAGAAGATCCAGACTAATAGACAGCGTCAGGGACGATCAACATTATCAAATGCGAATACCGAAAGAACGTACTGGAAGGCTCTAACTTATCACGAAGGCATCAGCAATCGGATCAAGCGGCGAATAAATCAGCTCAATTCTGTACGGTTAATCGAATCAAGCAGCAAGAACCAGCTCAAAAACGTTCTTGGATCAACGAAAGACAAGCGCGAACCACACGAGAAATCTGGTATCTATCGCATCGAATGTCCCACTTGTGAAGAAGTGTACATAGGTCAAACGAGGAGGCTCATCGGCACGCGAATCAAGGAGCATCTAGGCGAAGCAGCAGCAGCAAGAAAGAAAGAAAGAACTTCGAATTTCAAGTCAGCGGTAGCGGAACATATTATCACGAAGGGACACGAGATAACAATGGAGGACGCTGTAGTCATCAAGGAAGCTAGAGATACACGTGAATTGGATGTGATGGAAAGCCTGGCAATTACCCGGGAAAGGAAAAAATTAATGAATCAGGATGACGGAAACTGCAGATCATGGCTGTTTAAATTAATTAAATAATAATATCTTCTCTGAATCATGTAAAAATAATATTTTTATAACTACCCCCTTTTGTAAATTACCTTTCCTACCTTTTATTAGCTTAAGCAAATTTCCCTAATTACTTTTTAATGATCTAGAGTAAATTTCCTTAAACATAGCTAGTATATAAGCAGGAATGTCAGTAAAAATAAATTAATCGCTGAAGAAGACCGAACGATTACGGTCGAAAATCGATTTCGAGAATAAAAATAATACACAAAATTAAAAGGAAGGGTATAGTTACTTAATGAAGTTGGTGTGAGTCATCACTTAAAATATCTCCTTTCCATACAAAAATCCTTATTTTGTTAAAACCCCTTTTTATAAGACTCTTCTGTTGTTAATTACCGTTTAATTACTCTAGGGAAAACACTATTGTTATAAAAGGCCATGTAAACAGCAATTAGCTTCAGAATATCGCCACTGAGGAAGGAGATCATTTATCTCCGAAATATCGATATTTGGAAAAATAAAAAACAAATAGTGCTTTAAGGAATAATTCTTTTTTTCTTTTATTTTAGGGCGCTATTAATCCGAAAATGAGTATTGTGTTATTAACAATCCCCATAAGGGTAAGGGATTTTATTGGAGAAACTCTGAAATTCGATTTTCATACTATTATTAACAAAGTTGACTGAATTTTGACTTCTAGAGTATTTGTTGTTGTTGTCCTTATAAACACCTATCTCCATAATTTTTTTCGGATCACAGGTGTCCAATTGCGTGGAGGGGGAGGGAAGACCCCCATTTTTCGTGTATTTCCCCTTTCTGTGCACTCCCCGAAGCAAAAAATACCAGTTTAAGCCCTATTTTGAAAAGTTCTCATTGAGACCTTTCATTTGATACCCATATTGGCTACGTTTTGTGAAATTTTGTTTTTCAGGGATCACTCCCCTGTATGGGGAGACCCCCCTTAATCACCTTGTAATGTCATGAAACTTTGAAGAGGGCATCACTTTACACCTATACTCGTATACAAAATTTTATATTTGTAGCTTATACGGTTTGCGAGAAAAAGTGCCGTGACAGGCGCGATTTTAGTAGGGTTTTGTAAAATTATTTTACAAAACCCTTAAAAATCAGAGATAATATATCTGGTGAATATAATTCAGAAGAATGGATAAGAAATGGCGACTATTAAGATGAAGCTCAAGAAAAGCGCACAATGCAAAAATATGTAGTTGAGTCTACATAAATGGTTAACTGAAAGAATATAAATTGGATGGGTTGGATACAACACCCTCTTTGTAGTAGCGCACCCCTGGTACTCAGCTAGTTTTAATTTGAGAAACTTTTGAACTGTGTCCTTACATTTTTAAGCTCATCATGGTGAGCGGTGGTGATCTCTCAAGATTTGAACGATATTTCTTGCATTTCGAGCAAACTTGAATAGTGAAATTTCAACTATGATTAATTTGTCATTAATATTAAATTTTCACTTATTTTTCTCCTAAAAGTAACACTTGTAACTATTTGTAATCAATAATTTATTCAATCTTAGTTAAAATACTGCAGCCTCGCATGTAATAGATATAATAAATACTAATATATTATTTCATTCAAAATCACGCACTTCGTCCTGCACTTCTGAATCCACCAAATCCTCCATAGCCTGGATATCCACCATACCCTGGATATCCACCGAAGCCCCCACCGAAGCCAGGGTAGCCCCCACCGAAGCCCGGGTAGCCACCACCAAAGCCAGGATAGCCTCCGAAGCCGGGTCTAAATCCACCAAATCCCGGTCGTCCAAATCCACCCAGTAAGCTCCCCAAAATTCCTAGGCCTCCCAGAGGACCACCACCGAAACCACCGCCGAAACCATTACCCAAGCCGCCGCCAAGTAATCCAAAAGTGCGACCTTGGGCGTTGGTATTCGATTGTTGCGATTGCGCAAGTGCTACGGCTGCAAAAACTGCAATCGTTGCTAAAATGACCTATGGACAAAATAATACACTTAAATTAAAAATGTAAATCTATGATATTAAGTAATCCAACATTACCATAAGTCGATTCATCTTTCCAATTAAAGCTTGTAAACCAAAGAGTGTGTGTCCACCAAATGAGCATTATTGCCCTGGTCTCGATATCTTTTATAGTATTTTGATGTATCTATTTGTTGATTCATAAGCGGACGACAAAAGATTGGCCGAAAAAAAGCTCACCATGCCTTGCACACGGTATCAGAGACGATTGGTAAACAAGATTCTCATGTAACTTTAAAAGATTTGACCTCGGAGTTCGTTGCATCCATCGAATCTGGTGCGTGCTATCCGCAGCGCTTGGAGTAGGAAAGGTGTGCATTGTAACAATCTTATAGTACTCTTACTATTCACTGAAAGTGAAATCATAACTAGCAGACAAAAGGCAACTACGGTGCGTGGCTGCCTTTCAGGGGAATAATATACTCGTATGAATTAGATTGACAACATCAAATCTAAGGCCGATTCGCAGATTAGTTAGTGCGTAGACGCGACCCTCAGTTGATGGAAGTTCCGTTAATTCTGCGTTGGGATTCTCCAAAATTTAAATGTAGAGGTCAATCGATTCGTCCATATATCTGGCAATAAACATAGTCTCATTTCACACTCCAATCAATTATGAATATAGGCAGCGATCAATGAGACATCAACGAGATGTGGTCGCATAAACAGTGGTTGGTGTACCAAATTTTGGGTTTTCCTCAAGGGAATTTGAATCATACGTAAGACGACGGATCTAAGATGGCCAAATTTATATGAAGGACACGCATGTTTAATTAGTGTGACGCGACAGATTTGGATATTAACTTAATTTGGATGTCGGAAATAATAAAATTCAACATTTACCATAATATTCGACATTGTTTCTGATGACGTTAAAAAATCATAAAACTGCCGGCAACCATTATTTTCATGTTAAAAATTGATGCAAATTCTGATAGATTCAGTTCTGTAGGAATGCTAGAATCTTTCATACTCTTATGCAAAACATGATAAATAACCAGTAATTCAGATTAGGCTTAAACCTTAGAAAATTGGAGACAAAGTTATTTTAAAAGATGGGGTACAAAGTTATTGTTTTTAACTATCAAACATTCGCTCTGTCCATTTAGCTTAAGACCACCTAAGTTCTAGGATTTTTAAATAATTTTCTTTCATAGGTTTAATGTAGCCGTGAATATTTTATTTAGTACTGCTGTTATACATTATTCCAAAGCAATGAACATATCGCTGAAGACAAATATTTCTTTTTTAGGGGCATATAAGTATTTATTAATTTTTAATGTCAATTTAACTTATAACTACTACAGGTTTTGTTGGCTTTTACCAAGTGAGAATAATAAAAAAGTTTTATTCAAAGGTCAAAAGTCGGAGCGCTTTCCCATTACTGTTAATAATTTAGAACATACAGTTTGGCATACTATTAATCAAGTTAAGGAAAACAAATTTAGAAATCTTTTCCCAATCTGAGCCCACAGTGTCGTACTGCTTACCTTCAGCATAAATTCTGCGTACCAGGATCCCCCAAAGGCTGGAGTGTAAGCTGGGTAATCAACCAAATCTACTTTATGGTCCTTTATTCCTTGCTTGGTTTCCTTACTCGTGTGAATAGCAGCATTGTCCTGCTGGAAAGTCAACCCTTTTACGTCGAAATCTGTGGATAAATGGTAGAAGATAATTTTCTAGCCCCTGTATATAGTCCATGCTGTTCATTTAGATGATATGAAAGCAAGATTGACCAAAAATGATATGGTTTCCTTTTTAATAAAAAAATGCAAACACCATAATCCGAATCGTAACCACAAGTTTAATAGTCGACGTTATACCAAAGATTTAATATTGCGTATTAGTAGAGTTCTTATTTATAGTTTGGCTTATCTTTACTTTAGTGTTAGTTTGATTCTTATCTGTAGTTTGACTTATCTTAAAACAATTGTTGATTGAGTCAAAATATGTAGACTGTAGGTTGATCCAATGAATAACTTGCGATTCTTCTTCTTCTTCGTAGCACTACAGCCCATCTCGGGCCTTCGCTTCCTGCAAACAGCGCCTCCAACTGTCTCGGTCCATTGACTCCGATTCGAGTAGTGATGAACTGTCTTCGTCGATTGAGTCAGACTAGTGTTTCCTCAGTTTCCCCACTGGCCTGCGATCCTTAGTTCTCTCTACGAATACCTTTTTGTGTATCCGTCGTTCGCCCATGTGATTCACGTGGCCAGCCCATTGCAGCTTCCGCAGTCTTATAATCGTTTAGACCTCCCGCTTGTCAAAACTTTCATACAGCTCATGGTTGTACCGACTTCGCCATTGGTCCCCGTCTAGCTCCGCTCCGATTATTCGCCTCAGTACCCAGATGCTTGGGTTAGGGTCCCTTTATGTAATTAGCTGTCATGGTTTCTACTTGTTTACATATTTTAATTATCGTGAGTAATGGATTATATTACTACCCTACCCTGAATAGCGTTTCCTGTCCCCAGGAAAATATTTAAGTTCTCTTTGAATTACTTCCCTTTGAGGTACATTGTTATAATGGTTATCCCCTTAATAATCCAATTATGTTAGTCAAGAAAATCAGGAACCAGCTTCCATTCAATTTTTCTAAGTGCATTTATCTTACATGTCCCAATAACCTTATTTCTCCTTCAATTTTCATTAACTAACTCTTACCCTAATACAGTGATACATTTCAGGGACCGTGGTGTAACTATCGACCCTAAGTTGAAGGTTGATGTTCATATTTCTGAAATAACTTCTAAAGCTTCTTGCGTTTTCGGCTTGATCTTAAGAAACTCCTATATTTTTTCCGATGATTTTTTCTGTGCTAAACTAACATATATTCTAGTTTGGTTCGTCCCATCCTCGAGTACTGCTCGAAAGTTTGGTTGCCTCATTCAAAGTGTTTGAAGTTCACACAAGAAACTGTACAGAAAAAATTTAACGCTCATCCATCCCCAATATTCCTTCGCTGGAAAAGCGTCTACCTTGACATATGTTTCCGTAATCTTGATGACTTTCAGCTTCGGCCTTTCCCACTCTCATAGAAAGTTTATAAACAAGTTGTGTAGACAGAACTACGCTCATATCAGAAGAGTTTTGTACTTAACCTACCATATGCGGATATGTAGAATTAATTAATTTAAAAGTAACTGACATGCCCAACTAATATATTTTTGCTTTCATAGAACTCCTTTTTAAGCAGCCAACATTTTGTTCTAATATTGCTAATATCACTGTCTGACCGAAATCTCAAATATAGTTTTTTTATTCAACTTATCTGAAAATTTTCAGAAGATCCAATCAAAAGTGCAGTATTTGTTGCGATGGAAAGACTATGTAGTAGAAAAATCGTATCTTCTAGTTCTTCGTAGCACTACAGCCCCTCTCGGGCCTTCACTTCCTGCAAAAAGCTCCTCCAACTGTCTCAGTGCATTGACCGTGTCCTCCAATTTCGAAATCTGAGCAGCTATGGACTGTCTTCGTCAACTGAGTATGACCAGCGTTTCCTCGGTTTTTCCACTGGTCTTTGGCCTTCAGTTCTCGCAACGGACACCCTTTTCATCCATACGATTCATGCAGCCAGCCCATTGCAGCTTCCGTAGTCTTACAATAGTTGAGACATCTGGCTTGTCAAAAATTTTATACAACTCATGGTTGTATCGAATTCACCATTGGTACCCGTCTATCTTCGCTCCAATTATTTGCCTCAGGACCTGTCGCTCAAAGGTGCTTTGTTTTATTTTCATTGATTTGTAGCCCTACTAGTTTTGCTCCCCTGTCGAGTTTCAGGATGAGTTCTTTGGCAGTTGTTAATGACCGTGGATAAATCTTGATGTCGTCCGCATAGGCTACTACTTGACTCGACCTGTATAGTAATATATCTCGTGTATCGACAGCTAGCTTCCTTATGACGTACTCTAGAGCCAAAGTTTATGCGCAATGGCTAGCCCATTTCCCTGCTTCAGTCCGATATTTGTGTCAAAGGCATCGTTGAGTTGGTTATTGATGCGGACTTGGAAGATCGTCGACGAAATTGTCATTTTGGTAAGGTGGACTAACTTGGCTGGGATGCCAAAGCAAAGCATTATTTGGTACAGTACGTTACGACCAATACTGTCGTATGCTTGCTTAAAGTCAACGAAAATTTGGTATACGTCTATGTTGAACTTCCGGTATTGCTCAAGTATCTACTTGACAGTGAAAAATTGGTCTATTGTCAATCTACCTGCTTTAAGACCACCTTAATACTCCCCGAAAATACTATTGGCATATGATCCGATTATATTTTCTAAGATTTTTGAAAATATTTTGTACGCTGTACAAAGTAGTGATATGCCTCTATAATTTTTGAACTGTAGATTTTCATCTTTTTTGACACTAGAGAATATATTAATTTGCTCCACTCATTCGGCATATGTTCTTGTTGCCAAATGTACTGGATGGCTTTGTGAATAGCTTGATGAACACTGCTGCCACCATATTTGATGAGCTCCACTGAAATCTCATCACTGTCCGGCGCTTGATTACTCCGGAACTCTCTATAGGCTCCGATTTTCTGGAGCTATGCAGAGGGTTAAGGAGGCTCTTGAAATATTATGCCCATCTTTCCTTAATCCTGTTTCACGGCAGATCGTGGTCTTGGGCTGATAACCTCGTTTCAAGCTTTTCACTACTTCGATGCTTGTCTCAATTGGTCGTCATAGTATTTTCTTGTCTTAATTCTAATTATCTTATTCACTACTCTTCGCAGATTTTCATAGTGTCCTCTCTTCGTCCTGGTTTTCCTACCAACGTTATCTTTGTACGCCTGATTATTTTTGTCTAATGCATTTTCGTACTCGTCTTGTCTTAATTCTAATTATCTTATTCACTACTCTTCGCAGATTTTCATAGTGTCCTCTCTTCGTCCTGGTTTTCCTACCAACGTTATCTTTGTACGCCTGATTATTTTTGTCTAATGCATTTTCGTACTCGTCTTCGAACCAATCAATTCTTTTGCGCCAGCCTTGATGTCCAATCGTCTGTTCTGCCACGGTCTTAATAGCCGTTGTCGTTGCTTGTCTTTAACGATACATCTGATAAGATGGGAGCCAGCTAATTGTAGAAGGTTTCCGTGATATTTTTGGCCACAGACGCCGTTTGGAGCCTTTTGATTTCAAATTTTGTCTTTGCCGAATATGCCTTTGACATACGACACTGATAGGTTAACTTGATCAAGTAATGATCTGAGTTACAATTTGTTCCTTGGTATGTATGGACATCAACTATGCTCAAGGTACACCGTTGTTCAATCAGAACATGGTCGATCTGGTTTTGTGTACAGCCGTCCGGTGATACCTGGATCCTTTTATGTACGCATCGGTGTGGGAAGCAAGTTGAACATATAACTAGATTTCTGCTATATGCAAAGTCAATCAGGCGCTAGCCGTTGTCATTTGTTGCATCGCGGAGGCTATATCCTCCAGTTGTTCCCTAATGAGATAGCTCATTGCCAACCTTAGCGTTGAAATCACAAAGAATTATTTATTTGTCGTCGGTCGGGGCGTGAACATTGATCAACCAGGTTTTGAAGAATCTTGCTTTCATACGGATCACACACAACCGTTCATTGACTGCCTTGAAATCAGTAACGTGCGATTTGAACTCCCTATCCGCAATAAAGGCCACTCCGAATTTTTGTTTTCTAATAGGCTTCCAACTTTTGAATATTATGTGCAATCTCATGTCTTGAATATAATTTCCAGTGCAGTTGGTTTCCTGGATTGCCAGAATTTTTAATTTATATTGACTGGCCGGTTGTAAAAGGTCCATAAGAGCGCCAGAGAAATTGAGTGGTCTGACATTTCAGGATCCAATGCCATAGTCCTTTTTCCGTTTGCGAGGTGGTTGCCGTGTGTCCAATCTATTCCAAGGCTTCGAAACATTATAGGGTTTTCCAGGCACGGGAAGTTAGCCCGTCGCCCAACGTACATTTCGGCGGTATGGTTATTATGTCAATTCCGTTATCAGGTGCGGAAGACTCATCTTCATCCTCTTACTTCTCCCGAAGGAGGTGTAAGCAGGATTTTGTAGCAGAGCTGTAGATATATTTACAGTTTTTAACATTTCTTGATATTTAATTTCCCATTATTGGGGAACCAGTAAACCCAAGGATCGACCCCGAATGTATTAACTTTCATTTAATTTGGGAGTTTGGGATAAGGAATCATGGATGCTCTGGTTTGGGGAAACAAGGAGCTCCCTCCTGCTTTCTCAAACGGGCTTGGGACTATCTACGGTGGAATTTGGGTAGAATTGTGTCAGTAGCCAAAAGAAAAATTTCAGCTACCGAAGCAAAAAAGAGAAATTCACGTTGCACACGATATTTTCCATAGAAGAACTTGTCACGCTCGGGCGTAAGCTGGAGACTACCCTGACCTAGAAAACTTATGGAACCAGATCTCGCTTCTGTAGATACGGTGCAAGCGGCTTCTAAATTAAAGGAGCAAAAGGGAACTTGTTGGACTTGTGGAAGTGCAAAACGCTTTGCAAGAAACGGCCCCTAGCCGAAATGGTGCTTTGGTTGTGGGCATCAGGGCACGACTCACCCTGAAGATCCGGGCGGGTCTCCACAAGCATCCTTGGGAGCTCGTCCTCCAGTGGGGTCATCATCAGTCGATTTATCTCCACAATCGATCTCTCAGGCGTGGCAGGAAGCCAAACCGGCTTAAGCATTCACCGAATCACCGGAGAACTCATCCGGCGCCAAATAAGCGGTGGATTAGACACTTTCTCTTCATAGGAGGTCACATATTAGGCTGTTGATTATATTCTATAGAAAAATGCAAACGGCAGGTGTCGGCACTTAAAAGTTGAGATTCTAGGGAACGGCTTTACAGATTTAATTGACTCTGGGGCCTCTAGCACTATTGCAAGAAAGGATGGTTGGCGGCAGCTGCAGCAGCTTGGTGTTGCGCTTGCTTCAACAGAGTGTCAAGCAGTGCGGCTAGCGAGTGACAGGTAATGCCAAGTCCTGGGTAAGGTTTGGCTACCAATACGCACAAAAGAGCATGTGAAATGAGCGCAGGCCTTTATAGTACCAACCCTTTCTCACGTACTTATTTTAGCAGTGGATTTTCTCCGGTTATTCGGTATCAGCCCTAAAGTGAGCAATGATAGTTTGGAGTCTATATGATAGGCAGTTCCGGCTACACTTTTTCTCCTGCATAGCCGGTCTGTTTTGTCAACAGAGATGGTTGGAGCACGTTGTGGGTGTGGAATTTGCTGGTATGGGACAGTCATTGAGGTGTACTTCCTTGGTCGAACATTATCATCAAGATGGGCTCAGCAGAGATACTATCCTACGTCACCGACGATGTTTAAGATGGTGGTGGTTCACCACTTGATCCTCGCTGATACGCATGGTGAAGAAGGACGGCTCCTATCGTTTCTGTACTGATTTCCAAAAGGTTAATCGGGTAACTGAAAAAGATTCCTACCCACTGCCATATACCTCCACAATGTTGGATAAGTTGCGTGATGCCAGATGCCTTTCCACATTGGACATTAACTCCACATACTAACAAGTGCCAATGGCAGCGGAGTCCCATCAGTGCATGGCGTTCACGAATCCGAGCAGGGCTCTTTTTCAGTTTCGTCGAATGCCTTTCTGATTGTCAAATGCACCCGCAACATGGCATCGTTTAATAGACCGAGTCATCGGACCAGCCCTGGAACCATACGTCTTCACATATCTTGATGAAATTATTGTCGCCACTTCGAAATTTGACAAGCATTTAGAAATTCTTCAAGACGTCTTCTGGTGGTTAAGAAATGTGGACCTGAAGCTTTCCAAGGAAAAATGCTCTTTTTATCAGGTACAGATGAAATATTTGGTGTACATAGTAGACAAACATGGGTTAAGTGTGGATCTGGAGAATGTGGAGCGTATGCTTAAGATTCCAAGACCCCACACAGTGAAGCAGATCCACCAATTTCTAGGCACAGTTTCCTAATATAGGCGGTTTATTCCGGACTATGCCTCACTAGCGGCCTGAACGAACTAGTATTTGAACGCTGCAAGCTGAAGCTTTCAACAGCCCCGATTGTGACTTATCCCGACTTCAACGTCTAGACGGATGCATCTGATGTGGAACTAGGAGCTGTGTTGAGCCAGACCTTTCCGGAGGGGGAGAAGGCGACTGGTTATCTCAGCCGCTCTTTAAACAAGGGTGAAGGAAAGTACTCCAACACCGAAAAAGAGCGTTTGAAAGTACTGTAGGCGGTGAAGAAACGTCGGCCTTGCATTGAAGGAGCCCAGTATAAAGTGACAACATACCACCATTCCCTAGTCTGGCTCAACAACCTCAAAGACCCGACTGGAAGGCGGGTTTGTTGGGCGATGTGGCTGCATCAATTCGATTTTGAGGCAGCTCATGGAAAGAGCAAAGACCACTTGGGTCCGGATGCATTGTCTAGATCAGTGCCTATTGTCAAGGCAATGGGAAGTGATCGAGAGTCTCAAGATAGATGGGTATCGGTGATGAAAGCTAAGGTAGAATCAAACCCAAATGCTTTTCCAAACTGGCGTTTAGAGGGGGGTGATTTGTGGAAGAGGATTCCTGATCCATCTGCTACTTTAAGCGGAAGCGTCTGGAAGCAAGTCATTCCGAAACCCAAGTGCGAGTTAAAGCAATGCCACGACGGCCCAAAAACAGGACACATGGGGGTTTGCAGGACGAGTGATAGAGTAGCATTGAGCTATTATTGACCCAAAATGAAGGTGGACTTTGGTAGCTATGTGGCAAAGTGAAAATTTTGTCAGACCGTGAAGGTAGAAAGGAAGACATCTTGTGATCCCATAGTTACTCGTGCGACACATGTAAAGAAACCATGGAAAACCATATGCATGGGCCATATTGACCCTTTACCGTATTCCACACGTAGGAACAATTACATCCTGACTGCTGCGGACTATTTTAGAAAGATGAAACTGATCTCCCCCCTACGAGACCTCACCACCCCAGCAGTGATGGATGCAAATTCTAGAAGAACGCATATTTCTGCTATTTCGAGTTTCGGCGGTGATAGCTTTTGATAGTGGTGTCCAGTTCAAGGAGCTTATGGTGTCTTATGGAATAGATATCCAGTACACTGCTTACTATCATCCGCATCCCAATCCAGCTGAGTGCGTGCACCGAAACGTGAAACAGATAATTTGGTCTTATTTTGGCGACAAACACAAAAAGTTGGATCAGGATCTAGCAAAAATTAGTTGTGCGCTGCGAACATTAACCCACGAAGTTATGGGCGTCACTCCATGCTTCGTAAATTTTGGTCGTCAGATGGTTGTCTCGCGGAAGGAAGCTAAAATACTAAATGAAGGCAAAATCAGTGATCTAGCAGAATGACGAGGCTATTTGGTAAATTCAGGGAATATGTCAAAAGGCGCTTGAAGGAGGCAGCGGAATAAATCGTGCAACGCTATAACTTACGGAAGAAGATTCCAGCCTTTAAAGTAAATGACTTGGTGTGGTGACGCAATTATACGCATTCAGATGCCACTGCCTTTTATTCGGTAAAGTTGGTGCAGAGGTTTCTAGGCCCTTTTATAATATCGCAGAAGGAGTCCGCGTCCATGTGTAGGCTGGTCAACATAGATGGGAGTGATTTAGGACTCTGGCATTCCAAACACCTTAAAATATCATACATATATATATATATATATATATATATATATATATATATATATATATATATATATATATATTATATATATATATATATATATATATATATATATATATATATATACGAGTATATATATATATATCTATTTACACGGAGTAATCGTGGACATAAAAGCACCTAAGAATAGGAAAATTTAAGGGCAACAAGTTATTGAGGAGAACATAATATGAAATACAGAAAGACGAAAGAAGGACAAAAATGATGAGGCATTAGAATAGTTTACCTTTGCGGATGGGTTTGGGGGTATAGTATAACCAGTATCGTGTACGATTTCAATGGCTAATAGAATAGAGTTTAGTTCATTAGGGTGAACCTTTGAGGTAGAGAAACTAATGTAGCTAGGAAGTAGGTTTATAAAAAATAATTCATTCAGCTCGTTTTCTAATAGCGTTTCATAGTTACATATATTTAGAATATATATATATATATGTATATATATATATATGTATATATATATATATATATATATATATATATATATATATATATATATATATAGAAACGTAGAGAGCTTGCCGATCCGTTGACTAGTCTTCCTTCTGTAGAGTGTATTTTGGGGAAACCCACTTGAAGTGGGGGGTGTAATGTTGAGGTTAGATTTTCATCCTTTGCTGACAGGAGAATGAGCGCTCTCCAGACACTTCCGGGCGCGAGCATATAGTCCCAAGATAGATAATCTTTCCGAGCCGAACTATGCTGAAAATATGATAGTAGCTTACAGCCGTTTCGAAAGATTGTTGTACGAGTAGAAATTTTCATTATAAATATTTTCATTATATGAATATGTACATATTTTCAATATAAGCGTTGGGAGAAAACTGCTAGTATTGATTTCTCCGTCGAACATGGAAGCAGCATTGAAGGCGAAGCCATTCTGATTATGCATAATCGCATCTTATTGCGAGAAGCAATTACAGGATTCATGGCCGATTTGAAAGTAAAAAAAAACTATAACACATCGTTCAATAAGTCCCGAGACTAGCAACGAAAACTACATTTTTTTCAAAAATCATTTTTATTCATCAATATAATCTCTTTTTAGGGTGATACAATTTTTCCAACGCCTTTCCAACATTTCTATACCATGTTTATAGAAGGATTTATCCTTTGCTTCAAAATAGGCTTCAGTTTCGGCAATGACCTCTTCATTCGAGCCAAATTTTTTCCCTAGAGCATTCTTTTGAGATCAGCAAAGAGCAAATAGTCACTGGGGGCTAAATCTGGTGAATACGTGGGTGGGGAAGCAAATCAAAGCACAATTCGTTCAATTTTGCAATTGTTTTCATGGACTTGGTGCATGGTGCATTGGTGCAATCGCGGCACCCACTTGTAAAAAACCTTTTTCATGCTCAATTTTCCTTGAACGATTGTAAATACGCTTCCAGATGATATCTGTGTAATTTTTGCAATCTCACGAACCTTCACTTTGCGATTTTTCGTTGCAATTTTCAACACTTCACTCACATTTTCCTGTGTAACCGCTTCCAATGGCCCACCCGAACGTTCCGCATCGTTTGTGTCCGTACGACCACGTTTAAACTCAGCATACCAACCACAAATCGTTGGTTTTGATGGAGAGGAGTCCGGGTAATGTTATTCAAGCCATTGTTCGGCTTCTACAGTGTTTTTACCCCTTAAAAAACAATGTTTTATCAACACAAGAAACTCGCTTTTTCCATTTTTCAAACAAATTACAAAGTGACTTTACTCTAACCTCGATAGCTCTACTGTCTGTGATCCGATCGACGTGAAATTTTTGCACGTTTCTATGGAAACGTGGCCAGTTCGGTACTACTAGCACCATCTCAGGGTTAGTCTCAGGACTTATTGAACGATGTGTTATTTTGTAGCGGAAATGAATGAATGAAATTTCCCCGGGAGACTGTGACAAAAAGTGCCAATTGTAAAGGATGCAATTCGAATGGTTTGAAAAAAAATTTGTTCGTTGATGAAGATCATAACCAAATTTTGTATCTTTAATATATAATTAATCACTATCTAATGTATAATTTCGATTTGGAATGACTAATCTACTAGCGCATTTCTCAGCTGTAGTTCAGAATGAGGTATTAAACTGAAATGAATTTACGGAGCTGCATCATCCGATCGAGTTTTGCTATCCTGAATCATTTATCTTTCAAGCAGCAACTCAGCGAATATGTTCTTCTGCTTCTGATTCAACCGTGAACCTTGCGTCAAAATAAACCCTGAAGTTAACTAGAATGTAGCTAGTTACCATATTTTTATCTCACCATTGTTGTCATCTTCGATAAGTTCCAGCGGGCAACCGAGAATTGTTCGGCAAATAGTGGAAGACCGTTAAATCGGAGCTTATATAAGCTCAGATGCAGCGGAAACCTCTCACTTTGGTATTCTGGATTTTCCCAGGGAAAAACGAAGCAACGAATGGGTTTTATACGAGGTTCAGTGAAGATTTGATTTGGGACGTCTATCCAGGGACGAGAACAAAAACAAGCAAAACGGGCAGAGAAAAGAGTTACATGGCGGAGTTAGAGTTGGTGGGTATAAATTGCATGGAGTCACTGGAGGCGAAATTGAAATAGCATGAAAAAGGGGGCCCCCTCACAATTCGAGATAAGTGCACTAATACAACCAAATTTTTTAATACAAATTCAAGTTTTATATTCACGCTTTACTGAGCAACTTTGTTATTTTATTTAAATTTTTCTTTAATTGAACATTACTTTTTCTTTAATTAATTTTTTGGGTTTCAGCACATGTGAAGTTCGGCGCCGAGAAAACAAATTACAGGGAAATTGTTTGGCGAAGAGTATTTGCGTATTCTGATTTTCGTTTTCTTTTTATGAGAAAGGAACATAGTGCGAGGATACGAAAATTCCATTTGGGGTAGGTTATAGTGAATGAGAAGTTTGGTGGTATGTATTTAATTCCGGCGAGCCACGCTTGTCGCTTGGCTGCTCATTTGGGGCCCTTCTGGCCTAAAACGACTGGTGCCCATGCCCGTCTTCTGACGAGCTACTGGGATGCAGGCAATAGCCGGAAAACTCGCGCTTTGGAGCATAATACTTCATTGTTTTCATCTCGTTCATCACAGCTATAATTTGCAATCATGGATAAGTTATTTAAAACTCAGTCAAAATTGGGAAAAGCCATAGAGAAAAGGTAAGAAAATTACAGCAAAACTTCCACTACGAGAAGAACTTTGCGATATCTACAAACGCAACTTGATTTATTGGAATCTGAGTGGGCCGATTTCAATGGACACCATTCGGAAGTATCAAAGTTATGAATCCCAGCTACCCTTATTTTGAAGAAGATTTCTTCAGGGATGTACGGGATGCATACTCAGAACTCAAGGCTGAACTTAAGCATCAAATTAAAAACTCCACTTCTGCTGACGAAATGGGATCACCACACAATGATTATGTACAGAAAACAATTAGGACTCAAGAGTCTATGTTGAGCTCCCTTGGAAACTGTCTAGATGTCCTAGAAGGTTTTTGAAAACTCCTTGATCAAAAGCATTTTATATGCAACATTCCTTCAACATATCCAACTGTTGGCAATGAATAACTACTAACCATTACAAGCTTCTGGCAGAAGGCACGGCCCTTTACGATAATAACCAATATTCAGACCTGCAGGGAAAATATAACGATAAAGCAATCAAGTTATTAGAACAAAGTAGCCCATCTCCTGAAAACAGTGCCAGCTCTCAACAAAATACGTCTTCCCAAAGTATGGTCCGACTTCCAAAAATAACAATCCAAACTTTCATGGGAGATTATGCCAAGTGGCAACAGTTTTATGATCTGTTTACAAATTTGATTCATCAACAACCAATGTCTAACTCTTAAAAAAATGTTCTACCTTAAATCTAATCTCTCTGGTGAGCCAAGTAGACTCACTGAACATCTACAAATTTCAGAACAAAAGTACGATATTGCTTGGAGAATACTTAAAAAACGCTATGATAACAAGCGTCTAATTGTCTCAGCCTTCATTGATGGAGTATTGACATTTAACAGTATGTCGGCTAAATCCTCAATAGGAACCAAACAGCTTGACGACATGGTTAATGAAGCGCTATTGGATATCGTAAGTCAAGGATTTGACACGTCCAACTGGGATACATTAATCGTTCAGCTACTTTTAAAGAAAGTCGGCCGTGACACTCACAGGCTCTTTGAAGAAAGCCTTAAATCTTCCAAAGAAATTCCGACTCTAGCATCATTCTTAAACTTTATTGAAGCTAGATTTCAATTATTAGAAAATCTTGGAGATAAACGGGAAAAGAGTCAGTGTAAGGAAAAAGAAACTAAGAAATCAAATACGTCTTTGACAACAAGCCAAACAAATTCTTGCGAGTTATGCAAGAATCAAACCCACCAGTTGAAATTTTGTTCAAAATTTTCGAACTTCTCTCCTCCAGAACGAATTAATGCAGCAAAAAAACTGCAAATGTGTATCAATTGTTTGAAGAAGGGTCATAAAACATTCACTTGTTCTTCTGAAAGTTGCCTAAAATCCAATGGGCGACTTAATACCTTACTTCACATTGAAAAGCCCGGTAATAATCCTGCACAAGCAACTTCACAAAAAAAACTCATACCACGGATAAAAATAAAAATAATGAAACGCAAGTCTTTGTTCACACTGTCTCTGAAAATGATCATCTACACTGTCTCTGAAAATGATCATCTACGTTCCTGGGAACGGCGATGCTAAATATTGAAAATTGACTGGGACAAGACGTAACCTGTAGAGCACTATTGGATTCTGGATCGCAATTGAATTTTGTAACGGAGGCTTTAGTAAAGCGCCTAGGAATTCAAGTTGATTGAAGAAAAATCGACATAAATGGTAAAGGTGATTTTAAACTTCAAGCTAAGGGTGGGATTAATATTGCAATCAAATCAAGGCTCAATGGATTTAAAGCTTACATTGAAGCATTTATTTTGTCGGACATAACTTTCGATCCACCTAAATACAAGTGATTGGCCAATTCCGAAAAGTATAAGATTAGCTGACCCAGATTTCAGTAAGCCCAGAAAGATCGATTTACTTCTTGGTGCTGACATATATGTGAATCTAATGTCAGTTGGTCAAATCAGAATACCAACCTTACTGAATTCGATGCTTTTGTGGATTGTCTTGGGGACAGGTCATCAACCGACTACAAATCTTATAGCTTTCAGTGGAATAGCGAGCCCATCCTTAGAGGCACAACTCAAAGAATTTTGAGAATTGGAACAATGCGATTAAGATATCAAACAAATTACAAAGGCTGAAAAATGTGTGAAGATTATTCCTGAACAAATATAAAATGCAACGTTCAAGGCCCTTTCATAGTTCCTCTCCCTTTTATACAGCCCCCGAGCACACTAGGAAAGTCTCAAGAGATTGCGAAACGAGGGTTCTTTAGTCTTGAGGCCCGTTTTTAAAAGAACCCAGAGTTGAGGCAACAATACATTGCATTCATAAAGGAACTACTCTCTTTGAATCACATGGAGTTGATGTCCCAAATACCAAAACATAACTATTCTTTCCCTCATCACAGCGTGCTCAAACCAGAAAGCACTAGCAGAAAGTTAAGAGTAGTGTTTGATGGATCTTGCAAAACATCAAGTAACCTATCTTTGAATGGCATACTGATGGTAGGTCCAACAATCCAAGACGACCTATTGGTAATTTTACTCCATTTTCGACTGCACGAATATGTTTTTGCAGCCGATATTACTAAAATGTATTGACAAATATTGGTTGATGAAAGTGACAGAGACTTTCAACTTCTGGTTTGGCGTGAGTCTCCAGATCAAGGCCTAAAATATTACCGTCAGCTCGATATCGAGCTACTAAATGTCTTCATCGACTGGCAGAAAAGCAGGGCAAGAAGTGTCCACTTGGCAGACAAATACTTAAAATGACTTTTACGTGGATGATATAAGGACGGAATCAGATTGCTTAAAGCAGACTTGTAAACTGCAGAATGAGCTAACAAGTCTTCTTCATTAGGGAGGTTTTCAACTCCGGGAATGAAGCGCAAATCATCCAAAGTTGTTAGAATCAATTTCTAAAGAAGATATTGAAGCCAAAATCAATATTGGAGAAACCAAAAATACTCACGTCAAAACGATAGACCTATCTTGGTCACCTAGTGATGATCAGTTTTCAATTCAAACAAATTTGCCGATAATATGATGCTTCACAAAAAGAACGATTTTAGCAGACGTGGCAAGAATTTACGATCCGCTATGGCTCTTTAGCCCAGTTGTCACATACGGAAAAAATATTTGTGCAAAGTTTGTGGAAGTTTAAACTGGAATGGGATGAAGCACTTCGCCAGGAACTCCAAAACAACTGGATATCATTTTGTCAGGATTTAGAAAAGATAAAAGAACTGTCCATACCAAGGCATGCACTAGTGAGGAAGCGTCAAAGGTTCATAGAAATTAATGGTTTCACCGACGCAAGCGAAAAGGCTTGCGGAGCAGCCGTGTACCTACGACCTAACAATTCTGACGGCCAAGCAATACTACGGCTTCTTTGTGCAAAATCAACGGTGGCTCCTCTCAAAGAAGCAGTGCTCAAATGACTCGAGCTTTCAGCGGCTTACATACTAACAAAATTATTATGCCCAGTCCAGGCAGTGCAAACTTCAATGCTAGACGAAGCATGCCTATGGAGTAACTCTACTATTGCCCTAGCTTGGATTACTTCTGAATCATCGGCACAAAGTAAATTCATTGCTAACCGGGTATCACATATTCAACAAAACTTTGAGAAAAACAATGGCTACATGTCCCTTCCAATGAAAATCCAGCAGACTTGATCTCTAGAGGCCTGAGTGCATCGCAGTTATTAACTTCCAGTTTGTGGTTTAACGGCCCTCAATTTCTGCAATCTGATCCAATGAATTGACCAAACGTCACACCACCTACAATAGACACAAGTCCGGCAAGTCCCATTGCACTACCAAGCTATAATATACTAAAGCCTATCAATCATCGTAGCTCGTTTAAGACACTACTACATGTTATAGCTTACAACAGGTGAATTCGCGAAAGATATGGTCCAAATGAGAAACCGTCTAATACACAAATTCTGTGCTCCATTGAAATTCATGAGGCTTTGCTCTGGGTAGTAAAAACCTGTCAAAAAGAGCAGTTTACAGAAGAAATTAAAGAGCTAAAGAAGGGAAAATTGGTATCCCCCAAGAGCAAGCTATCATCTTTATCCCAAATTTAAGACAAAATTGGACTTATAATGGTGGGAGGAAGGTTAAAGGAAGCCAACGTGTCTTATGCTAGCAAGCATTCGATGGTTCTTCCTGAAAAAGGTGAATATGTATATATTCTAATGAACGAACTACATAGTACTAACCTTCACGCGGGATCACAAGCCCTTTTGGCAGCTAGGCAAAGATTTTGGCCTCTGAATGGGAGAAAACTCGCACAATCTATTGTACACAAGTGTGTTCGATGTGCAAGATTTCACCCAAGGAGAATCAACCAAATCAAGGCAACTTTGCATTCCGCACGAGTGCAACCCTCTCGGCTGTTTACAAATGCTAGAATAGATTTCTGCGGCCCAGTTCATATTCATTTTAACGTTTGAGGCAAGAAATCTACTGAGGCGTCTATAACCATATTTATATGTTTCACAGCCAAGGCTTTTCATTTAGAACTTGCATCTAACCTCACAAAAGACGCTTTTATTGGAGCATTAAAACGCTACCTCGCAAGACGAGGAAGACCCACTGATTTGTTTTTCAAATCGGATTTACATGATGAATTAATACAGCACTGCGCAGATCAATTGATAGAGTGGCATTTGATAACTCCAAGAATTTCACACTTTAGGGGTCTTTGGGAGGCGGTTGTTAAGTCAGCTAAATATCATCTGCGAAGAACTATAGGCAGGTTTCACTGACGTATGAGGAAGTCAACACTCTCATCACTGAAATTGAAGCAATACTTAGTTCTCGACCTGTTACAAAGCTTTTCAGCAACCCTAATGACATCCAGGTACTAACTCCATCTTATTTCCTAATTGGTAAACTTTAACAGCGCTACCTTACCCTCTAATGAAGGAGAAGGACCTAAAACTTTGCCAAAGATGGGAATTCGTTACCCAAAAACAACTTGAATTTTGGAGAAAGTGGAGCAAGGAGTTTCTTCACGAATTACAACAAAGAAATAAATGGAGGACTCCAATTGAAGGCTTAAACCAGGTAGTCTTGTTCTGTTGAAAGATGAATCTACAGCACCATTTAAGTGGCCTTCAGGCAAGGTCATAAGTGCAACGAAAGATAGAGACGGCATGGTAAGGGTAGTGCAAATTATCACCGAAAGGGTTATAACTGATCGAGTCATCCATAACCTAACACCATTGCCAGTAGAGACAACTACAGTAGATGAAAACAAGGAGACGTCTGCGCATGATTCTTCTAACATCACAAAGCAGAACCAGCTCTCTTCTAATGCATCTCTTTTTAGCACATTATCAACAATTCCCGAATATTTAACCAAGACCACATGAAACATCAAATAAGATCAAGAAAACCGTTATCCCACCTCCCCACAGCCATTATCCACCTCTCAAACCAACAATCCACATGATGAAAAAACGAAAAGGAAATCGATTTCTTCCAATAAGTCCTCACTGAAAAGATATCCACTTTAAACCATGCACTTCTTTGTAACAGTTTCTGCAGCCTTCACTTCCCAACAGGATCAACAACGAAGAGTCCCATCCAATGACCAAGCGTCAAATACGACACACGTACTATGGTAGCATACTGTTAAGTACACTTATAATTATATTTATTACAATTTTCTCTCCGTCTCACTCATTCATCTTACAAGATAAGGTGGAAATTACTCCATGGGAGTCTCAGCCATTTCTGTACTTCGTAGAAATCGGTCATATGACAATGGCAGTAGATAAATGGACAATTATGACATATTTTGACCTCCAAGGGTACTGGGAAGAAATGAATATTATGACAGCATATACAGCTCAATTAAAAGAATGGCGCAAGAAGGCTACCACAATTAATACAACTGAACATTGTACTCCTATCCTAAAACAATTTAAAAGGCATATGGCATCAATATATGCCAATAATGAAATATTGCGCAGCAGGAATGGGAGTCCTGGTCGAGTGCGCCGATGCCCTTTTGACATTATTTGTACCATTCCCAACAAACTATTCGGAATACTCGACCAGGAATATGCAAATGGAATGGCGGAGACAATAGAACATGTGAAAGTCAACGAAAACCATTTGCTACCACTCATTAAAAACCAGACATCAATAATAGATGCAACTTTAAATGTTCTGAAGCATGACAGGAAAACTTTTGAGAAACAGTCTTGCAGCGTTAACAACAATTTAAAGTTGATTCTTGAATCTCTTGCAGCAACTAACAAAATATTTGACGAAGAAAAAATAATTCAAGTATTCACCACTCTCTCACTACACTTCTCTTTAATGCTCACCAATTATGAACAAACTCAATCAAATATTATCCACGTTCTCACAGAGTGCCATAATAAAAAGGTAAATCCTGTCTAACTTTCCCCAACACAATTGCGGTCTGAGCTTTCCATTATCAGAGAACATCTCGATTCGTCGCTTCCAATTCCTGGCGGAAATAGCCATACAGATCCCTTACAGTTATACAATATGATGACCATCAAGGCTAAACTAACCACTATCTATCTCCTGTTCTGTATTCATTTACCAAAGAAAGACTTATTTCAAATCTTCAATATTGTGCAAGTGCCTATTCGAGCTCGACACAAAGACTTACGGATAGCCACATCTTATTATCTCATTGCTGTAAGTCTTCGTCGAGATTATTACTATCCATTGGTTAATGACGAGCTATGGCTCTGTATGACAGTGGATGGTACAGATTATATTTCCGATAAGAGGCACAAGCTATACCACACAAAACAGTTGGACCCGCAATGTGTGAGCTAAATATTATGAAACAACCCGGGAGACTTCCATCTAACTGCCACAAAGAGCCAATTCCACAACCAAATAATTGGACTCAACTTCATGATCCCAATATATGGCTCGACAATTTCAAGGCTGGCGTAACCATAAACATCGTCTGTGGTTTCCAATCTATACAGCATATAAAGGGCTTTCCAATAAGAGGTGTTATTTTGAATAGTCCGCTATTTCGGTAGATGTCACTTTTGAAGTCGTCATTTTTTGACATTTGACAAGTAAAAACTACGCTATTGATAAAAATGGAACGATACACGCTTCAACAACGTATTGAAATTATTCATATTCACTATAAAATGGTGAAAACTTGGCAGGGACGGTTCGTAAAACTCGAACATTTTTTGAAGCACCTTGTCGGGCCGCAATACAGAAATTGATGAAGAAATTCGAGTTGTTGGGGCAACTTAGTGATGTGAAGAATAAAACCCGTGCACGTCACTCAAGAACAGCCAAGAATATTGCTGCTGTAGCCGAAAGTGTTGAAGAAAACCCAGGTTTGTCCGTTCCTCGTCGTTCTTTGGAATTAGGCATTCCACAAACGTCATTACACCGTATTTTGCATAAAGATTTGGGTCTTAAGGCTTATAAAGTTCAGTTAACACAAGAACTCAAGCCGGTCGATCATCAATAACATCGTGTCTTTGCTGATTGGGTCCTTGAAATGCATGAAAGTGATCCGGAATTCCATCGAAAAATCATCTTGAGTGATGAGGCCCATTTCCACCTCGGTGGCTTCATCAAAAAGTAAAATTGTCGCATCTAAGGGTCAGAAAAACCCAAGAATTATTGTTGAAAAGACTCTCTATACTCAACGTGTGATTGTTTGGTGCGGTTTATGGTCCGGCGGAGTCATTGGACCTTACTTTTTCGAAAATAAGGCTGAAGCAACAGTTACGGTGAATGGATTGAGCTATCGAGAGATGATTAATAATTTTTATGGCCAGAATCGGATGGTATTGATCTGGACAACGTTTACTTTCAACAAGACGGCACTACGTGCCACACAAGCAACGAAACCATTGATCTTTTACGGGAAAATTTTTCGGACCGTGTTTTCTCTCGAAGAGGTGATCACAATTAGCCACCGAGATCTAGTGATTTAACACCTTGCGACTTCTTCTTTTGAGGCCAAGTAAAAGAGGAGGTCTACCTTAACAGCCCAGCGTCGATTCAACCCCTCAAAGATGGAATTGGTGAAGCTATCGAGGACATAGGGCAGCCGCTTTGCGATTTGGTTATGGAAAATTTCATGAAGAGGATATGGTCCTGTAAGCGTGGTCATTTGCCTGATGTTATTTTCTACTATTAACGGCATACCTTCTTCTTAATAATGAAATAAACATCCGTCATTTATATTAAAAAATGGCATTTTTCTTTTAATACCAAAATAACACCTCTTATTGGAAACAACAAATGTTGAAACGACCAATTTCAAGATGTGGAAGTGTTTATTATTCTAATTACATTTTAACTTTCCCACATTCCATACCTGTAATTGAAATCCTATACTTTATTGATCTAATTCCAATTTACCTCATAACTGTAATACAAAACGTACATCTTCATGTTTTCACAAACTTCTAACGTAAGATTAATGTCACACGATAATCGTAGCAAAAACAATGTTGGTTCCCACCACATTTCATACATTCATGTACGTTCCCACGATTTGTTTAAATTAGCTATGTAAGCATAATTTATGTATAAACTCACCTGTATTGAAATAAACAACTCATTTAGTCATGATGCAACAAACGATTTCTCTGACAACGCATATTCTGCTTATTAATAAAGCCATTGAGCCAGAAATGAGCTTCATCGCTCATTGGAGAACGCCCTCTTGAAGTTCCGACAACCGACTCAGAATTTCGGTAGTAATTTTTAACAATTTCCAAACTTTGCTTGCTCGTGAACTATACCATGATAAAAATGTTGACTTTAAATAACGTTTCAACATTCAAGTTTATTAAAAAAGACTGAGCATGTTCTCATATAAAGATACGAAATTATTAGGTCCCTTATGCAAAACCCTATGTATGAAGATTTTGAGTATCTTACAAGTACTGGAGACGAAATCGGGCAATTTTTGGGTATTGCAATAATTCTAATCCATATCGATTATACCTAGGTTGCACTTTAATTTTTTATTCTACTAAACTGCTAAAGGAATAATGCTCTAAACATTTCCACATCATCAGTTACAACGATGTACCCCCGATGTACGCTTACGATCCAATGTACATATATTTTGCAACGTCTTGCAAATCAAAACACGAGTCAAAAAGTTCACATTGCCCTTCGGAATTTTCGTTCAGATGATTCATCCATACCAAAACCCTTTGGAAAAACCACCAACGCCAGCGTAGCGAAAACCTCTTGCTTTGTCTGCGAACTAAGATCTAGGGCAACTTCAACACGTCTCTCCGCTAACATATTATGTAATACTCGAAACAACACACACCTCCGATACTTCCATGGTGGTAGGTTCAATTTGAATTCATTCACTCGTTTCAATCCAAAGCTCCCATTCAAGAAGTTCAACGAAAGCGAAACGCTGCAGCATCTTAATGCACCGCTGACTCCGGCTTAAGTCTGCAGATACTCTTGCCAGTGAGCGAAATACATTGCTCACCGGACTACTAGGAGTAGCGTCAGAACCTTTAGACTAGGAAAAAATGATTGGGTTAGTAATTTACACGGCGGCTGCTACCACTAATCATTTTCAAGGCCACCGCGGTCAGTTATCATTTTATTGTTACCCGCGAAATGCGAAAATTTTCGCGCCGCCTACAATTCGATTGCGTGCATCCAAGCATGCGATCCCTCAAGATGATGTTTACACCTTGAGAAGCTCTTATTGTATTCTGTCCATTTACGGTCACTCACCTTCATATTCTAATCACAAGTCTCAAGTTATGTTTGATTTGGCCTTTTCAGTTGACCAAAACCGTTTTATGCTTTCAAGCCAGTCTTTACCTACTATCGTATTCTTCATCCTATCTCAATATGGCGCAAAATGATCCGCAATGTGCTTTTTGTTGAGTTTTTTCAAATAGATGCTCAACAAGGAAGCTTTTGATGATTTTATTTCCGAAGCAATTTAACTGGTTGCTACAAATCGCTATAATATGTTGCTCACCACTGGACATGCGATTCTTACTGTTTATTGTATTTTTAAGCAGGTGGTATATACCTTGACATACTACAAGGTCAGTTTCTGGCCCATATGAGAGCATATCAACTAACATTCGCGACCGCAAGACTACTAATTCCACCAACGCGAATTTTCCGGACGTTCGCGAAAATTTTAGGCTTTACTGCCGTTTTAATTTGCTCCAAGATTGATGGCTGACCGCGAAATTCGCACAGTAGTATCGGAAACGTCTATAAAAGATATCCGTTCTGGGACCTGAATCGTTCAGTCTATTTTGAACGTTGGCGAAGTTAACTAGTTTTAAAATGAGAGCATTTGTAAGTTATTTTGAACTAAGTTTATTAAATGATTATTTGAATTTTATTTCGTACTCTTTCAGCTTAGTATATTGTTACTTGCAGTAGTCGCAACACTTGCTGCAGCCCAAGGATACTTTCCAGGAGGAGGCTATGGTAATATCCGACCAGGATTCGGAGGATATGGGCTTGTAAGACCTGGATACGGTCCAGGATTCGGAGCTGGTGGGTTCGGTCCAGGTGGATATGGTCCTGGTGGATACGGTCCTGGCGGTTTCGGCCCAGGAGGCTATGGTCCTGGTAGCTACGGCCCTGGAGGCTATGGTCCTGGTGGATATGGCCCAGGAGGATACGGTCCAGGAGGATATGGACCAACTGGTGGGTACTATCCCAACGGTGGCTACTACCCTGGAGGTGGACAATACCCAGGTGGATACGGTGGATATGGAGGCTATGGTGGATATGGTGGATATCCAGGGTACGGTGGATTTCGGCGAAGTGCAAGTTCCACAACGAGTGCAAGTGCAACTAAAAAATAAGAAAGATCATTCGAGCGAACCGTTGAGTATTTATTCATAACGAAACGAACATAGTAATTTATTAAAATATTCTAATTGAAAAAAAAAATCTTTGCGTCTTTCTCTTATAAACTTTTAATTTTACAAAAGTTTGCGAGATGTCTGTTCATTCGTCCATGTATCGCAGAACGTTTTCTCGGAAACAACAGATCAAAAGTGATAAATCCTTTAAAGCTTCGGTGTAAGTAAATTTTTAAAGTTGGTTTCCAAAAAGATGGAAGTAACCCTAAACATTTTTATGAAACGAGCTAATCCGAGTATCAAATGATAGCTCTTTACATTCAAGAGCAGGTGTCAACAGTGCGGTAACAGAGGTGAGGAGCACCAAAGGAGTCAACATACAATATGTGAAAAATTTGTGTTTCCCTCTTTCGCAATCGGATAAATTGCCAGAAAAATCATGGAAGTATGTCTTTATGAATAAAAATGCAGCAAATACCTTCGAAGTTAAAATTTGATCAACTTTGCAGATAATAGTATAGTTTATTATTTTTATACATATTTTCGCCAATAATATCAAGAGGAGACCTTTCAATCTGTCAGAAACTAATGCCTCATATCTAAGTGTTTTAATAGCATATGTTCTGAAAATTTTGTAATAATCGAGCCGATTGAATGTTCCATAATTACAAAAGCAACAACGCGTGATACTTAGGAGACCTGGGTTTGTAGATAACATAGACACTACACAAACATATGGATTTTGATGAAAATTTCAGAAATTATGCGTAAAATTTGTATGTTATAATGAGGTCAACATACTTTAAACGAAATGGTGATGAATATTTTGACAAGGAACTTTTATATGTATCCCAATCAAATGAATGTTCAACCAACTCCTTTGTATGTGAAACTATGATTTTGCACACTTCTTACTTAGCGACTTAATACAAAACGAAACTTAATCAGAATATTCACGCTTAACCTAACATTCCAGAATTTTAAATTTTACATATATTCCAGGGTAACTTAGCTTGTTGATAAGTATACTTATAGTTCCTAGTAAAATTGTAGTTTACGTACATGGTTCAACGTGAATTAAAGTTAATTATTAATTGCTGAATTAATGATTACGTCTTCCATTTCCAGTAAACCCGTTCCTTTTCAGCAGGATAGTGCAGACGAAAGGTGAGCATACCGCCCGTGATCCGCGAATGGTGGATTTCGTGTTGCGGTCGGTACGCAGTGCCATATCTTGAGTTTTGCGTTTTTTTGTTCGAGTAGATTTTTTTGGTTTTGAGTTCGAGTAGACTTTTTCGGGCATCGCGTTAGTCAAATTCGGAGGCGCATATTTTTGCTCAGTGGTTATCTTTGGTCCTTTTCCTCGGAACAAAGTTAACGTAGTTTGAAGTAGAGTCGTTGGAAGTTGTTCGATGCGTTGTCAGTCGGGCATGTAAACTGGTGGCAGAGTTTTTGTGTTTCGGACTTAGTCTGCTCGCGTAAGACCTGCGACCGAAACTCCTCTCCGAACTAGCAAGCAAGCCAGCAGCCACCTCGGAGTAGACTAAGAGTGTCTGGACTTGTCAACTTGATGGGCACAGTCCGTTGTCACGTTTCAAGCCCTCACGTTAAGAGCCGATGAGAGGTCAGTTTAGATTTCCTTCGGGAGATTTCTCGACAGAGCGAAAAGATTTAAAATCGTTGCATATACGAGGGTGGTCCGTTAAATACTTAGCCTACAAAAGAAAAACGAACATTTTGGAAAAATTGCAATTTATTTTTCAACATAATTTCCTCTTAGCTCTATACACTTGTCCCAGCAATACTTCTACTTGTAGTGAAGTAGGTATAGATAATGTCCGTGAAGGACTGCAGCGATAGTCTGCTGCCTCGGCGAAAGAGTATGGTAAGATCCGACGAGATTGGCCTTGTCTGGGGACGCGTGAATGCGCTGGCAGGCTAGCGTTGCGGTGTCGTGGGGCGGGTTCTTTCCCCAGCACAAGGACCCACTACAGAAGAATTTTGCATTCACGAATTTCTTGGTCACAAAAAGGTCGACTGAAGTTGAAAACAGGAGGTAACCAACTAAGGGTTGGAGATTGCAGACGAAAAAGGACAAACTGGAACCAGGGAACACAGACGGACTTAAGGGGGCTTGGTCGTTACCCGACGATTCTTATGGCCCACAAATGAGAGTGGGGCTTCAAGATGCAGGTGGTGCCCCCTCGCACCCTCCCAACCGGATCAAGATCCAAACGTAGACGTGGCCACATATTTCCCATTTGAGTGGAAAACTCATACATACTTGCATGAACTTTCCCATCAAAAGATAAATATAAACGCGACAAATTTATATTATAGAACTATGCAATCGAAACACATAACCCTATACCATAAAAGGGCACGCCAGCGGAAGGCCACTCTACCCAGCAAGAGCCCCTGTTATGCGGCAAAAAACGGAGGAGCACGCCCGATGGCTAGCCCATATGAACGGAGAAGCCTGCCATCGATGTAGGTCCTATACCCGGTCAGGAAGGATAAAATACAAAGATGTTTCCATTTTTCGTTACTCTCCACCCTCTTTTGTCGTCGGAAAACGCCATGCGAGAAGTGTAAGGTGCAGGTCACTGGCTTCAAGTGGAAACGCTTTTTTGCAGCGGGTGCAGGTATTTTGTTATCTATTTCTTCTTTATCAAAGCTTCTTTATTAACCCCATAATAAGAAGCAATCAGATTAACTAAATTGACATTTTGCGTGTGATGCTGGGAAACAATCAAGTTCGAAAATACCAAATGCACGGAGAATTCGGGAAAAGTAGTGTTCGCGCTGATTTTACGGAAGTATGCTAGGTTTTAGTAATTCAAATAACAAAAAACCAAAAAACAACTTCCTGCATAGTTAAATAACTAAATATGTTATTCGCTTTTACATACCATGTGAAAGCTGTTGAAACACGCATTGATTTTGAATTTGGGGTTTTGCTTTCTTTTTTGCTCACTTTTGGGAATGTATTTGTGTAAAACACGTAACTATGAAGTTTGTATCAATCAAACTTTTTATTCTGAATCCCGTTAAAATGCATTGATTGTTTGAATTATTAAAAAAATCAGATTTTTTTTTTTGATCGTAGTGTCGTGTAGGATTTCGGTTTGTCTATTTTTGAGATTGATGAGCATCAGTTAGTCTAAAACATATTTCCGTATTCATAAGTGTAATGAAGAGGTGTATAAAATGAAATCACTTTTTTTGATGATCTGCCTTTGCATTAAAAATTTGTAGTAATCGAGTAGGTATGGCTCAAAAAGCCAGCGTGCGAGAGTTTGTCTCGTTACAACTCAAAACGGAACAGTTTTTCCACTCCTGATTTGACTAATCCTTGTCTGTTCGATAATTTTGAAAGTTTAGAGGATGTTAGCCTTGAATCGTTTGATTCGAATGTTTTCATCGCGGATGACCAAGCTCTTTCAAATGAGTGTATCCCGTTTCATGCTTGTAATCCTTCACCGGAAAGTTTTGTATTAGATTTGAATGTTTCGGAGCAGATTCAACCAAACTTCAATTTTCGTGTAATATGTCGACCGTTAAATTAGTCGGTTCCAATCGAAACATTAGGAAAGCTCCTTCACAGGTCGTTTTAGACGATTTGTCAGGATATTGCATTATGGCACCTATCATAAAAGACAGGAAGAAGTCATCGGATAGTGATAAAGAAAATGAAAGTAGTGATAAACAGAAGCGCGAAGATGAAGTGTATGAAAATATGAATTTTATCTAAAATTCCTCGTCGCCAGAAAATGACCTGGAAGAAAACCCCTCGCATATATATCAGAATCTTGGTCAAACTTATCCCAAAATGAGGAACACCTCCACCCAATCCATTGATTCCGAAAGTATTGATCTTAACAAAGCCCACCGCAAATCAACGAATATTGACGATAAAGTTCCGTCCTATTTTCCAAACTGGTGATCTCATCAAAACTCATCGTCGCAAATCCAACTCCGTTAGCGATAAAATTGGTGTTCGTAACTTAGACAGCTTCAAAGTAGATCATCGCGAAAATTTGTACATATCATTGCCGCAATAAAATCCTGGATCAACGCAAAAGGTCAGACAGTGGTGATAATCAAAACACAATTAAACTACGAGCCCTTAAAACATCATCTACACTCTATTCAGTGGTGAAAGCAAGCCAAGACCAGGATTTAACCGATATCAACGGGTCCCCACCAATCAATGACAATGGTCAATTGAGAAGACATCACGAACAGGAAATGGAAGAAAATAATGCTCGCGGAGTGTGGTTGAAACGGAAAATTTAAGCGGACCGATATTGTTGGAACTGGTTATTACATTGGATGAAACGGATCTCGTCAAGATGGAAAGGGATAGAGGAATTGGATTCGAGAGTCAGCGGTGAAGAAAATTGGAGTGTGGATCACGAAGAAACTGGGGAAGATCGCGGAACCGGTTGAAGTGGACGGAGACGTCGCAGCGGATTAATAATTTTAATTTTTCAATCGACTCGCGAATGAAAGAAAAACGCAAAAGATTAAATCGGTAGCGGGTTCGCGTAAGGAAATGTTTGAGTTTTGTGCGGGGATTGTGGAGTGATTGCCTAGTGGAAATGGCCGGAGAAAATTTGTGGCAATCCCGCTCGAATAGGAAGCACCGCTAATCATATGCGTGGAAAATTGGAACTATTGTTCGAGAAAAGCGATTCCCTGGTTCCCGGCGACGTGCATGGTTTGGTACGCGTTTGTTAGTGGGATGAGTGTTACAATAGAAAGGTCGTGGTAGTTTCCATGCATAATTAAAGAAATTGGATTGAGAAATTGTTGCCTATGCGGCAATAAATGTGAGCAATTGCTGGTCAATTGATTATATGTTCGAAAAATAACGTTTTGAACGGGAAATTTATGAGTGGGGCGGAAATTTGCTTGCACCAGTTTGAGAACTTCCGAAAAGTGTCGTTCTTCTATGACTTAGAAATTGATGGAAAGAGATCCCGGCAAGCGAAAAATTATTCTTTAACGAGCAGTGAAAAAAGGCTAATTTGCTAAAAACTGTAAAGCGTTAATGGAATATTGGCGGACGATCGCTTCAAAACAATCCTTGAGTGAATTCACTTTTGCCTCATACAGGCACAATTTCAAGTCCAAAGTGGGTGTTTTGTCAAGTAATATGCGGTGCGATTCACAATAAATTGATTTGGGATAGACTAAAAAGAGTGCAGATTCTGGCCCCTAAAAGCCATTTATTGCAAAGAGCAGTTCCTTTGCAAAGAAATTTGTTTGAACCCATAGCAGTTCGGGAAGGTAATTGTCTTGGGGCCGTGTTTAAATGAGGGAGTCTGCTCGAAACCGCCACACAGCGCGGACGCCGTGAGTTGAATTCCCGCTCGCCCGTGACAAGAAAAGAGGAGTCTGCTTTGAATCGCCACAGCGAGCATGTCGGGGAAGATAATATCTGATATGTGTGTTATTTTTTTGGATTATCTAGATTGCCGTTTCGTCAAAGTTGATATTCCGGATACGATATGACGCGGTTCGGTAAAATTTGTGCGGATTAGGATGTTTAAAAAAACAGTTTCGTGCAAAATCGTTGATAGTAAAAGCACAGTGCATGTGTAAATTACTTTGTGAGACTCCATTTTTCATTCTTATGTGTGGTTCGCATTCGTTGACGCGAATAGTGCCCGATGGTCAGTCGGCACGAGTAGTTAGCGGTAACGGAATAATCACCAGAGTTCTTATAAGAAGAGATACCGCTATGAATAGAACAGATATGTGTGATGCAAAATTTAGCTTTTCCTCTTTGTGCCCTGTCGTAAGCAGGAAAATTAATTAGACAAAATAAGGAATTTATATTTCCATTTGAAAAGAAACATTTTTATCTATCTTCATGCACGCCCCATCGATGGAAACGAAAAAAGAGTGTTCAACACTAGAGATAACTGTAATAAATAAGGACGAAATTTGTGGAAATGGACCGAATGGCGACATGCGACAGTGCTGGTGAAAGAATTTATCCATGTGGTTTATTCAAGCAAGGCATTTCTTAAATGATAAAAAAAAATCAAAGAGGGGAAATTTGAACTAATGCTGTAGTGTACGATTACCGGATAAAGTTATTGTGCAAATTGTGAGCACTTTGCGCCGTATGAGTTAGCAAAAGAGGAAGGAAACTCAAGTGCTTCATCAACATGTATGGTGGAAGTGTTTTTACTTGGATTTGCAAAGGTTTCTCGCTCCCTTAAACTATCTGTCAAAAAGTTATTCTTCAGCTCGCAGAAATAATCAGGTCCCGGTAGAAGTACAAGAAATCCGGGAACAACAGCAACGACATTCCAAAGTTAAAGCTTCTTGGTTATCTGATGGGCTTAATTCTAATAGGAGTTGCCAGCGTCACAATATTTGGTTTACGTTGCTTTGAGTAGGAAGTTGATATTATATTATCTGAATGAATTGTATTCGAAAAGTAGCTATAACGGAATTTAAACAAATTTTGTATAAGCGCTCGTAACGAACTTAAAAGAGAAAAATTTGAGTTTCAGGACCACCCACATCATCAGCGGGCACCCCGCGAGGATGTTTGGGTGAGTACCCTTTTATTTTGGTTATATATATATTTTTGCGTATCATTTTTTTGCATATAATTTTTTTGCATATCATTTTTTTGCATGTCATGTTTTGCATATCAATCATTTAAAAAAATAATTTTTCATGATCCTTTACGTCCTGCGATAAGTGAAAAACAATTGTTTGAGAAGTAATATCAAAGTCATTCTAAATAAAAGGAATTTCTTGAAAGTAAACAAATATCAGAATAACATTGTCGAAGCTAACGCTAATGTTTCAGAACTACTTTAAAAGAAGTATGAAAAATAAAAATGTTTAAGAATTAGAATGTACCTTCGGTCTTTCCTTTCCGATAACTCTGACCGGGTATAGGACCCGGTACGGTGGCAGGCTATCACTACCAAACATGAGCCAGCCGCCGGGTACATAGTTAATCCTTCTTTATTTCAGGTGACTTAGCGGGTTGAGTGGCCCAAGCAGAGTGCCTCTTTATGGCATAGAGTTATGCAATCGAATTGTATCATTCTATGGCATAAATTGGTCACCTGGGTACTCCCCTTCTGATGGAAAAGTTTATACAAGTCAAGTTGTATGAGTTTTCCACTCAGAAGAGGAATACCTGGCCACTGCAACAAAATATGGATTTAAATCCGGTTGGGTGGGTGCGAAGGGGCTCCATCACCACCCGGTAGCCCTTCTTTCATTTGTGGGCCATGAGCTTCGTCGGGTTACGACGAGGTTACCCCAAGTCCGCCCTTTTTTTCAGGTTCCACTTGTTCTCGGAACAAGTACTTTTTTTCTCGGTGTAGTTACCTACACTTTTTGTGACTTCGGTCGCCTCGTGTTAGACTGACCACAAAAATTCGTGAGTGCGAAATTTTTTGTAGTGGGTCCTCGTGCTGGGGAAATGAACCCACCCCACGACACCGCAATGCTAGCCTACCAGCGCATTCACGCGTCCCCAGACGAGGGCATTCTCGGCAGATATCTTCATCTTCTTCTGCCGAGGCAGCAGAACATCGCTGCAGTCCTTTACGGACTTTTGAAACTATTTCTATTTACTACAAATTCGACGCGTTATGTATATTATACAAATGAATCTCCGAAATCAAAAAGACAATAAAACATTCCTTATCCCCAACATTGACATTAGTAAATTCCTTTTCGACCTTTTCCATAGTGGATCCATGGAAACACTACTATATTATCTTTACTTCCATTCCATTCAACATTTTACTTTTTTTACATATTTGGATCCTTTTACATATTTTTATAGCTCTTTAAGCGAATATTCTTGCAAATTAAGTTATAGTCATACCTAGGTTAGTTTCTATTTAGCTTAGAAATTAATTTCGTTTCGTATGACTTTTGATGGTTAAAATGATACGAAAAGGGGTGAATAGAAAGCAGATATAAAAAAAGTAATTAAAATATCTTGAGAAATATTTAGTCGTCTTGAGAAAAAAAATTTGAATTTATTTAATTGAAAAAAAAAAATGAACTGTGAGTTTATTTCATTGAAGAAAAAATAATGAACTGTGAATTTAATTAATTGAATTTTAATACAATGGATTGCTAAACTTTAAAAATTCGGTTTTTCCTTTTCTTTACCTGACCAGGTATAGGACCCGCATCGATGGCAGGCTTCTCCACTTATATGGGCTAGCCATCGGGAGCACTCCTCCGCTTTTTGTCGCATAACAGGGGCTCTTGCCGGGTAGAGTGGTCTTCCGCTCGCGTGCCCTTTTATGGTATAGGATTATGTGATTCGATCGCATAGTTCTATAACATAAATTGATCGCATTTGTATTTCTCTTTTGATGAAAAAGTTCATGAAAACGATGTTTGTATGAGTTTTTCACTCAAATGGGAAATATGTGGCCACGTCTACGTTTGGATCTTGATCCGGTTGGGAGGTTGCGAGGGGGCATTACTTCCATCTGAATGCCCGCCTCTCATTTTTTGGCCATAAGAATCGTCGGGTAACGACGAAGTCCCCTTAAGTCCGTCTGTGCTCCCTAGGTCCAGTTTGTCCTTTTTCGTCTGTAATCTCCAACCCTTAGTTAGTTACCTCCTTTTTTTGACTTCGGTCGACCTTTTTGTGAGGCAGGAACTCGTGAATGCGAAATTCTTCTGTAATGGGTCCTTGTGTTGGGGAAAGAACCCGTCCTACGACACCGCAACGCTAGCCTGCCAGCGCATTCACGCGTCCCCAGACAAGGCCAATCTCGGCGGATCTTACCATCCTCTTTCGCCGAGGCAGCAGACCATCGCTGCAGTCCTTTACGGGCATTATATATACCTACTTCACTACATACTTCCGTACCACGTCTGAAAAATAAGTTTTCTTCAGGCCTGAAAAGTAGGCCTTCTCATTCGTTTCAAATTTCTGCCCGGCGAATGACCTTCCAAGTTCGGAAACAAAAAGAAGTCGTAAGGAGACAAATTTGGAAAATACGGCGAAGGGGGTAGCAGTTTTTAACTCAATTCGATCAATTTAGCTGTGGCGATGGTATAGGTGTAAGCCAATGCGTTGTCATTGTGGAAGAGCATTTTTCTCTTCGCCAAAGGGGGCCCTTTTCAGCAAGTTGGCATCGGATTGGCCCAATAATTCGGCATAATAGATCCCTGTGACTGTTTTGTCCTTGATCAGGTAGTCGATGCAGATCACACCTTGTGAATCCCAGAAAACGGTGGCCATCATCTTTCCGGGTGATAGGACAGTCTTCGCCTTTTCAGAGCACGTTCGCCATGTGAAGTACACTGTTTCGACCACTTCTTGGTATTTGGTATGTACCAATGGAGCCAGATTTTGTTGGTGGTCACAAAAAGATGCAGAAATTCTTTCGGGTTTCACTAAAATAGCGTCGAACACTGTTCCGAGCAAACTTGGAACCTATTGCGGCGACAGCTTTCTCATGCCCAAAATTTGGGGTCTTTTGAGATATCTGCTATCTCAACTATCTTGCACAGTTTCAATCGGTAGTCTACCAATATGAAATCGCGGATTTTTGTCACGTTATCCTCCATGGTAGCCGATGTGCGACCACGTTGAAATTCGTTAAACCAATTTTACGGTCACAATCGCGCTCGTTGATTTTGCTGCGTGATTATCCTTCCGAAAACAAGAATCGAATCACTGACTGATATTGGTCTTTCTCCAAACTATGTGGCTGATTTAGCTGGAATTTTGATAGTAGCCATCTATAAGCATGTACTACAGTATAGTGAATCTGTCTTGTGAAAGTGCACCATTGGGCGGTGAGGCCAAGTACTTATCGGACCACCCTCGTAGGTGGTAAATATTAAATTAACATTTTGTGATATAGTCCATTCATTTGTGGTGATACCTCAGTGGTAAGTTTCCAGATGGATGTCTGATGATTCGGCACGCTTTTGTTCGATTTGGATGCATGAAGACGGTGCATGAATGTGGAGCGCCTTGCATTTGTGCCACGCAAATGACGGTATGTACGACTAGTGTCTTAAATTTTGAGGCGCGTAGACGACGACGGTGTGTGTATGCATAGCGCCATTCATTCTTGGGCTCACATACGATGACACCGTGTATCAACGATGAGTGCCTTTTACGTTGGCGCACATACGAGGATGGTGTATGAACGATGAGCGCCTTACTTTTGTGGTGCATAGATGACGACTGTACGTGACTGCGGAGTATCAAAGATGACTGCCTTTCATTTTAGGGCGCACATACGAGGACGGTGTATGAACGACGGCGTGGTAAATCGGAGCACCTCGCATTTTGAGGCGCATAGACGACGACAGCAAGTGGAAGTGGAGCCCCTTATTTTTGAGGCGTATATGCGATAATAGTGTGTCACGACAAGTGCCTTAAAAATTGGGACATACAAATGAAACGCTATATTTATTGGCGTGACGACGAGCGATTTGACTTTTGAAGCAATGACGACGGAGTTAAGCGGAGCGCTTTGCTTTTGGGGCGCTCAGACGACGACGGCGTGTAGAAGCGGAGTGCCTTTTTCGGGGGCACGCTAACGGCTAATGACAGCAAGCGCTTTCCATGTTAGGGCGTACAAACTATGAGAAATGCAGACGGGTGGAGAAATGGTACCTTCAGCCGATGACGTAAACGTGGATGGTGACACCCTAACATCGATAATAGTCGTAGATGAGCTGCGTGACTTACAAATCTCTCAGTTCCAGAGTCGATTGCATGAGTTGGGCCCGAAGACCACGGGTACAAAGGACATGCTGCGGGCATGTCTAGAAGAAGCTATGTCGATGAAAGTCGAGGTCTATGATGGACAGGAGCCGAACGATGAACGAAGCCAAATTGATGACGATGTTAGCACTCACAGCAAGTACGCGACTGCAAGAGCGTTTAACCCCACAGTTATCGTTCAAGGACGTCGAAGAGCCTTTGGAAACGTTTAGCGGAGACAGCGTAGAAAACGTCAAAAGATGGCTGGTTGGATGGTTATTTGAGGAGATCACCGATCGTTGCCCTTGGAATAATTAACAAAAAATTGTTTACACGAAAAAGCTGTTTCGTGGCTCCACTAAGCTCTTCTTTAATTTCGAGTCGCATTCTAAATGCTGGACCACATTGAAAAGATCGCTGATATCATAGTTCGCGAATACAACTACTAGTAAAGACGTTCATAAACGGCTAAGTCAGACGAAGAAAAAAGGTGAGGAATCATACCAAGAGTATGTGTACCGAATGTTGGAAATTGCCAGCCATGCGGACATTGAAGTCGAGATCAAAATCCAGTATATCATTGATGGTATCTCTGACGCCGAGTCGAGTAAAGTTATCTTGAACGGTGCTTCAACGATCCTAGAGCTGAGGAGGAAGCTGAGTCAGAACCAGGCGATAAGAAGTAAGATGGCAGCCAAAGAACCGGTGAAGAGTGCAAGACCGCAGCCGAAATCAAACAGCGACCGGCAGAAATATTTCAACTGCGGAGTTGCCCGAATAAGTCAAAAGGGCAAAGTATTTTCGTTGTAACGAGTACGGGCACATTCACCATTAGAGCCGCCTAAAATATGTGTCAACACCTTGCAGTTGACAGACAAGGAGGTGCGCAAAGTCATTGTTATCAATGGCGTCGAGTTCGAAGCGATTATAGACTCAGGAAGGGACTAAAATCTAATGACTGCGACAATGTACGTCCAACTTGGAGCACTGAAGTTGGACACAGCAACAGTTCCAGTTCACAGAGTCGGAACTGCTGAATGCCAAACATTGGACGATTTCAAAGTTACTGTTGCTCTTGATGAAAAACGCATTTCTTTCACGTAAGAGCGTAATAAATATCAACGTACATAATGACGATTGACTCACTGAACAGTATTCCCTGACGGATGAAAGACATACCCGTATTGAAATAAAGATCCGTTTGAAGGACGACATGGCAGTTCACCAGAGTCCTAGATTGTTATCAGCTGAACAACGCGGGATAGTCAAAAATACCTTGAAACAGTTGATGTAGAAAGGCGTTGCTCATCCTAGCATATCTGAATATGCTAGTCTTAATGTGTTGATGGGAAAGAAAAATGGTAGTACAAGAACGTACTCCGACTATCGGTTAATAAATCAAAAGATGATTCGAGATCGATTCCCACTGCCGATTATAGACGATATGCTGGACGAACTGCAGACTGCAAGCGTGTTTAGCTTATAGGATTTGGAGAACGGAATCCATCATATTCCGGCCGAAGAGGGCAGCATCAAGTACACGTCCTTTATAATGCCAGACGGGCAGTTTGAGTTCTTGCGGATTCCATTTGGCATCTGCAATACACCTGTAGTCTTCTGAAGACACAAAAGAGCCGTGTTCAGAGATCTTTTGGCCGAAGAAACAATGTTGGTTTAGCTTGACGACATTATCATTCCTGCTAGAAACCAAGCTGAAGGCTGTGAAAAGCTTGGACGAGCCATGGAGACAGCTAATAAATACAACGTTCATTTTAATTTGAAAAAATATTAAATGCTTACGCGAAAAGTTGAATACCTTGGAAATATTGTCAAGGACGGGACTGTGAAACCAAATCATTACAAGACGCTAGCTGTTGAACACTTTAGTAAGACGAAGTCAACGAAAGATGTGCAGAGCTTTTTGGGCTTAGTAGGCTATTTCCGGAAGTTTATCAGGAACTTCGCTTGGATTGCTCGCCTATTATCGGACTTATTGAATATTACGCGCCTCCAACGAGTTAAAAGTCACTTTGACCTAGGCCCCAATTCTTAAACTCTTTCGTGCTGGAGCTGGAGCAGATCTTCACATCGACACTTTCATTTACAGGCTAGGGTCATTCTTCTGCAACGCAATCGCAAGGATGGAAACTAGCCTTCCGATATAATACACCAGTTGGAATACGACACCAACAGAACAAAAGTATACGAGTTACGACCTGGAGATACTGGCAGTTGTCAAGTCACTCAGGAAGTTCCAAGTGGTGGAGATTGAAGATTGTAACGGACTGTCAAGCCTTAGCTCTTAAAATGGCAAAGAAGAAAATCAGTGTACGAGTAGCAAGATGGGTGATGTTAATTGACGAGTATGAACCTACGTTCGAACATAAACCTGGTCGGTCAATGAAGCACGCCCACGCTCTTAGCCGAAGCCCAGTATCAGTCTACTTGACAAGATTGGGCCAATGCGCTTTAACCGAGCGAGTTCAACGTGCACAGAAAGACAATCCAGAGTTGGAGAAGATTATCATAGGAGGAGATACTGACGACGCTTTTGTAGTGCAGCGTGGTATGATTTTCAAAAACAATGGCGGAGCCTTGCAATTAGTCGTTCCCAAGGCAATGCAATACAACGTGATCAAACGAGCTCGCGAACGCGGTCAATTCGGGCTGAAATCTGACTTCAGGTTCCCACACTTGCAAGCACGTATTAAGAAGTTCATCGAAAATTGCGTGGGGTGTATCCTTGAAAAAGGGAAAAAAAGAGGGATGGCTTAACCCTATTGACAAAGGCAATTGTTCAATGGACCGATGCCTACAACGAGGAAAAATTATAAACATATTTATGCAGTTACTGATGGCTTCACGAAGTTCCTATAGGTATATACTTAAAAAGTCGACAGCAGCTGTAGACGTCATCACTAGATGCGACGGTTTTTGGAAACCCCCGACGAATCATTTCAGACTGAGGTTCAGCGTTTACCTCAAAGTCTTCAGTGATTATTGTGACAAGGAAGATGTCAAACACGTTTTATTGACGACTGGAGTTCCGTGGGATAAAGGATAAATCGAGCGAACGATTGAAATCATTGCTCCAATATTAACGAAACTTTCTAATGACAATTCCACCGAGTGGTTTAAACATGTTGAGAGGCTGCAGCAATACGTCAACTCGTCGTATAGTTGCAGCATTGGTACCACACCGTTTGAACTCTTAATGGGAATGAAGATGCGGTTGACGGATGACTTACTTTTGTAGGATATCTTCGGGGAAGAGTTCGTAAGCCGTTTTATCGAAGAACAATCAAGCTTGCAAGACGAAGTAATGAAACATATCCAGCTGATTCAGAACGAGAATCGTAAGGCTTTTAATCGGAAACGCAAGCCAGCGAGCGCTTACGACATTGGAGATATCCTTGCTATCCGGAGGGCGCAATTTGGTGGAGGCTTGAAGATGCACAAAAAGTTCCTTGGGTCACAACCATTAAACTAAACGATCGATATGGTGTCGAAAGGGTCAGATACGGCGAAGGGCCTGGCGAAACAACAACAGCAGCCGATTATATGAAGATTTATCCAGGCCATCGAGATTCGGGTGCAGAGGAAAAGCTATATTTTTAGAACGATACAGGCAATAGCAGTCGTAGTGCTGATGATGGCGATTAGAACAGGATGGCCAAGCTGTGGGGTGAATCGCAGATTTCTTGGATTCCCTGCAGAGGTGAGAACGACACGACATAGGAAGAAGACGACACGCACGACTGGGGAATTGATTTTGCTGAACATTATATTTTTGTATCTGCTTTTCATCGAAAATACAGTATTAACTTGAACTCGTGTTTCCGTTATATATTAATGTATATATATTGTTACATGTACAAATAATTACATGTACAAATAATTCTGCGAGCTACTGTCGCAATTGTCTTCTAAATTACTTCACTATTACGAAACACACTTCCCACACACTAAGAAATTTATGACCAAATGTTAGATTATTTTAATAGTGAAAATTAAAATTAGTGAAAGTGTTAAACTGATTATTGTGCATTTTCTTGAATTAAATAAGCTCTTTTAACTTAAATTAAAAGACATTGCGTTTTCACTTTCCCGGAACGTTAAAATTATTGGCCGCGAACCAATAACACGCGACAATATATATATATATATATATATATATATATATATATATATATATATATATATATATATATATATATATATACATCTGTATGTAAAGAAAGTTTCTTTCTTTAAATTCGAATTTGCCGCGCTTCTCATGCGCCGCTCACCTGTTATTCTAACCTAATCTAATATTAATAAAAATATATATATGTCAAAACGTAAAAATCGTAAATAGCCAATTTAAAGTAGAGAAATATTAAATTCGTGAATATATTAGAAAAGAATTAATATTGAATATTAAAGAAATATTAATAAAGAAGCGCAGTCATAACATCGAACATTAATTGGTGTTTCATTATTTATAGGTAAGGTTGTAAATAACTGTTGTAACTATTGTAAATATAATAAAATCATTATTTATAGAAACAAATTTTGTTCGCTGAATCAACCTGCGTCTAAATTGTCTTATATGTATATATGGGATATAACGAAATTTTCAAACATGATGGAGATCACAATTTTGTTTCCATTTGTACCATATTTTCAGAAAAGGTGTATTTAGTAAATATCAGTTTGTTTACTAGCGGAACTAGCTGACCGAAATCAAAATAGTGGCAGATAACAGAACAGTGTTCAAGCGAAGATAAATATGACAAACAAATAGGCAGACAGAGGAAGATGTGCTATTGAATTTAAGTGCATGACTAAGGATAAACCCGGAAACTCTAGACGCCTTGGTAATTACACTTAAAATATGTGCAGCGAATTTGAGCTTTGGATTAAAAGTTACTCCATGGTCTTTGTGACTGAACACTTTAGAGAGCAAAGCATCATTTGACATATAATCAAAAGTAGAAGAAGAGTCCTTGAGAGAAAAAGTCATTTTATGACATTCGGTAACATTAAAACATAAATGGTTTGAAATACGCAATTTATTTAGAGCATACAGATCAGTTGGCAGGAGCTGACAGTCTAAACGGGATTCAACTGCTCAAAGTACTTTGAAGTCATCTGCATACAAGAGTCACGGGGAATTAATTACAAAGGGGAGATCAGTTATGAACAACAAAAAGAGAAGAGGCCCAAGAATTGAACCTTGTGGAACACCAGATGAAGGATAAAAAGGACTAAACGTAGTACCAGAGAGACTTACTCGACAGAGATGACACGATAGATAAAATGACATCCAAGATAAAAGAGCATCCGAGCTGCCAAGAGCTTCAAGCTTACGACAAAGAACAAGATGATTCACGTTGTCAAAGGCCTTGCAGAAATCTATGAAAATCACATGAACTTGCAGATGGTTATCCAAAGTACTTGCAATACTAAGCCATGCTGCTCTGGAGCAATAATAGAGACTAATGAGTTTGAGAGGTGAGTATGAACCAGTCGTTCAAGCAGCTTTGGAATTAAGGAAATAGGACGATAATTGGAAGCTGACGTAGGATCACCACTTTTCAAAATACGCACAATATTAGCTGTTTTCCAAGAGTTAGGGGAAGTACCAGCACTGATACTTAGATTGAAGAAGTGAGAAAAAGGGCGACTTAGTGATGAGGCTAACGACTTCACAAATTTGTTTGTTCCAGGGCCGGTATTAGGATCAACAGCATTGATCAAAGATTTGACTTCAGATACATATGCAAAAATATAGAAAATCGGGAAAGGAAGGCGATAAGGTATGACAATAGGATGCACCGCTGCAACGAAAGGAGAAAAAGTCAACTACAAAAATTGGCGAATGAATCAGTAATTTCTTGAGGAGAAGAAACATCTCCATCATTCCAATAGACCTTACTAGGACTGGAAGAAGAAGATTTCAGCAACCTAAAGTAAGACCAAAAGGCTTTGTATTATTAGCCACAAGAGAACTATCCACCCTACTGAAATAAGTCTTCAGAGTATATTTGATCTGTTTCTAGCAATACGACGCAGCCTGCTAAAATTAGATCTCGCTTCAATAGTGCCGAGTGTTTTGAAGACACGATATACCCTTTTCTTTTGCTAGTAGGGGAAACCAAGGTTTTTGATTTACTTTACGGGACGTATCAACGTATAAAATGTATAAAACAGCGAATAAGTTTTTGTATACATAAACACAAAATTTATCTAAAGTAGCCGCACAATTTAGGCGTCTTAAGCAATCTAGCTTTAAAAAGTTGAATTCCGGAGCAGCATGGGGTTTGTTATATTTTATTTTATCAACGATAAGATCTATAGATGACAGGATGATGCCGATCAGAATTAATATACGGATGTAAAGCTTGAGATACAGATAAGCAGCTAACTGGAACGTTTGATAGAACAAGGTCAAGAAGATTGCGGATATGATTAAATTGAGAAAAAGAGCAATGAGATAGGTAAGATGAAAGGGTTATAGAGATCGACTGACGTGATAGAAGGAGTATGATAATTCTTCTACTCTTTGGACGGTAAGTTAAAATCTCCGCAAATCAATATCTTGGTGTGAGCGTGTCACAAAACTTGATAAGAGGACAGTATGATACTGAGTTACCAAAAACACCACCGTTGACACTATATAATCATTCTTTTAGCTCCGTTTTGCTTAATTTGCACTCACCGGGGGCGTGTATATCCTTACATTTTATTTGCTGGCAATGCATAGTGCAGTTGGCAGCTGAATGATCAAATCTTTGGTACTGCTAACACTGGCTGACTCTTTGTTTTTGAAGACGTTTTCACCTCGTGATTTTAAATTAAAATGGCCAAATTTCGCCTTCATTTATTGAACTCCTTGTCGTGAAATTTTTGGCAGTAATGAATTTGACAGGTGATTCTGCTTCCTGTAAGGTTTCAGTGAGGTTAACTGTACTCTCGGCGTTCTTCAGAAAGGTCTAATTTTTTTCTTCTTTGGCGAATATATGCAATGCGGAACTTTCACACTATTTAAAACATCCCATTTTGACTGGAAGTCAATCAATGATTTCTTGTTATACTTAAAAATTTATAATTTTTTGCCTAGTGGACTTAAGCTAAACCAAATCGCTGCCGCGCTGCTGGAAAACATTGATCAGGGGTGCATTTTTTTTTAGGGTTTTGTAAAATAATTTTACAAAACCCTACTAGTTTCGCGACCAGTCTGTCCGTCTGTCCGTCCGTCCGTGTGTCACAGCAGTTTTTCTCGGAAACTACTTTAGCTAGAAACATTAAATTTTGTGTGAAGGTGTAAAGTGGTGATTTCTTCAAAGTTCAACTAGAAAAAATTTTTATAAGATATTTAAGGGGGGTCTCCCCATATAGGGGAATGAACCCCGAAAAAAAAATTTCATTGAAGGTAGCCGATATGGGTATCAAATGAAAGGTCTTGATGAGAACTTTTCAAAACAGGTCTTAGTTTGACAAAGTTTGCTTCGAGGGGTGCACAGGGAGGGGAAATACACGAAAAATTTGTGTCCCCCCCCCTCGCGATTGGACACCTGTGATCCGAAAAATCTGAAAAAAATCAGGAATGTAGGTCTTGGTGAGTACAACAACAACAAATACGTTAGAAGTCACAATTCACTCAACTTTGTTAGTAATAGTATGATTTATCGATTTTATATTTTCTTCAATAAAATCTTAACGGTACCCTTAAATTCAATGAAATTCAGCACACAGATGTCTATTCATAAGATTGATCCATCCTGAAAGTTTCATAAAGATTGAATCATATTTAGCGAAATTATAGCGGATTGAGTTTTCCTGTATTACTATGGAACAATATGCGCTGCATTTATTACTATGGCAACATATGGCTATGGAACAACATGCGCTTTTTACCGACTCAGACACTACCGTTTTGCTAGGATTTGCATGAAAATTTCAGGAATAATAGGTGTCATGTATATCTTTGAGAATCGGTTCAGCTAGTGGTATCAGTAATCGTAAAACATAATAGTGGCTGTTTTAAATGCGAAGATTGAATAATTTTGAGTTATTTTTTCGCAACTTCAACGTTTAAAGTGCATGCCTTGAACATTTGATTCAATTTAATGAATGACTGAAGATGAGTACCTACAATTAATGCTCATAACTGAAAAAAGTCAAGGAGGTGGGAGAGAGCTCCTAGCAAAAGGGTTTTGTAACCATTCTAGGATTCGAAAAAAAACTGGCCATTAATCGATGATAACAGTACAGGAGAGTGGCCCCTGAAAAAAAAATTCATCAAACGTAGCCGATATGAGTATGAAATGAAAGTTTTCATGGGAGCTTTTCAAAACAGTTGTTAAACTGTCAGTTTTTGCTTCGCTGGGGGCACAGGGGGGAAATACATGAAAAATGTGTTTCCTCCGTCGCGGATGGACATCTGAAATAATTATCAAGGGAGATATTTATGAGTATAACAATACAAAAAACCTCAGAAGTCGATATTCGTTCAACTTTGTTAATAATAGTATGATCTTCGTATTTCATATTTTCTCCAAAAAAATCGTCTTTGACATGTTTCTTGATTTGATTCGATCTGGTGACTGCATTTTGTAAATTGAATACAAAACCCTTCTGACATGAGCGTAGGTCTGTTTACCCAACTTGTTTTTCTTATTATTTTGATCCCCCGTATATTTTTCTTAGAATAATTAGTAAACATTATTGTCTATTTTCTAACTCATTTTTGTGTAATAAGGTACCTGCATCTTTGTGATTCCAATCTTCGCATTCCATTATATCAGTCATTGCTTGAAGGACAGCGTAGTAGCTTGCAATGTCATTGGAAACTCCAGCGCTTGGTATTTGATCGGTGTTTTGAACAGTTTTTTTCATTTCTTTAATCTTCAATGTTATATCCTTCATATCAGTTTTATTTTCCAGCTTAGAATGTTTGTGTTGTTGGTATTGTTGACGAAGTTTTTCAGCATTTCCTTCAATGAAAGAAATCGGAGCTTTAACTCCATATATTTTGAGGACATTTTCGTTTGAAATGGAATTTGATGCTTATCCTAATGGCGAGAAGTCGTCGAGCTCCTCTTTGCTACTGGTCCTGCAATGCCTTTGGATTTCTACGCTTTGCGGTTTCTGTATTCATGCTGATGATATTCACCGATGAATTTATTAATTTCAATGGTGTTGTAACAGGCAATAAACTTTTGCCAATAAAATTGATAATTTCAATTGACATTTGAAAAATGTTTTATTTTTTAAATTACTGGCAGGAGCAACTAAAAAAACACAACCGTACCCGACGATTGTTTACATGGACGGCAACACAATCACAGATGATGCGATTTTAGTACGACTTATTAAAGGCCCGTTTCACAAAACTCTGCAAACTAATACGTAGGTTTAGATACCTTGAAATCCTTCATTGAAATTAAGTTCCGACTCATAATTGCATTACTTAAGAAATTTCGGAATCAAAACTTCAATATAGCTTTATTGCTTATGTTTGCCAAATGTTTTAATTGCAATTTATTGTATAATATACAATTCGTACAATTCATATTCGCAAATAAGGTCAACATGTATCTAATTGATTTAGCTTCTAACTTATCTTGCCAAATGATAAAGACTGTATATTTTCAGTTATAAGTGATAATGGTTAGTAAACAAGTGCAAGTTAGTTTCAATGATTCCTTCATTTATATATTAATCAGTCCGAAAAGTTGAAAACTTGTTAAAAGCTTCAACTAAGCTATCATTTCACTTAATCATTTACATATATTTCAAGGTTAATTTTAACCCGAGCCTTTCGCCCAACCTCGAATAAACGAAATGCAAATTTAATTTTTTCCGGCCGCCCCATTGAATTTGGTGGATAAAATTGGACTTGTCAAATGAGGTAAGATATCAAATTTATAATGACTCATTCCAATTTGATTCGATTCAAGCAGAGATTTCAGCTTTTCAAGTGTGTCGTTTAAGATCACTGATATATATCTTTGAGCAGGTTTAAGGCATAAGTGGTCAACTGGGTCAAATTTATTGCGAATTTGTTTATGTCAACTCCCAAACAATATTGTAATAAATTGAGTAGGTGGAGGCGCTGAAAACTCCGAATGCAATGTTATTCACCTTTTTGAGAGGAAAGTTTAGATGCTGGTGTAAAAGCGTTTGCTTTTAAATGAATATCCCATGATAATCATTTGAAACAAAAGACAATTTTCAAGGTCACTATAAAGTTGAAAAATTGGGTAATTTGATTTAATCGGTTTTTTTAATGGCAGAGAGAAAGCAGTCTCTTGATCGTGCATTATAATTTACTTTTTTGGCGCTTTTGTATAGATAATGCATTTATTATCGAGCTTTAGAATTCTAAAGAATGTTTTATTTTTCTTTTTTTGCTTTGATAGGTTTTTACAGACTAGTTAATGATATTGTGTAACGATTTCTTCTTTCTTAATTATTTGAAATTCACCATAAGGAATTTCGTTGTTAACAAAACATTGAAAAATGATGGTAGAATTACCTATAGATATAATTTTTGGTTCAATCCCACTGAAAATAACGTGCAAACCATAGATTTAGTTCAGAACAGAAATATACCCGAGTAGAAGTTTAATTTAGGCGGTCATCAGGCCCTGATTGGGCATACCTAAACGAGCGAATTCCACATTTAGCCCTAATGCCAAACGAAATGCATTATCCCATCACTGCCTAAGTCAAAGTCAAAGTCAAAAGCGCTTTATTTCATACTAATCGTTACAAATTTTAAAAGAATATAAAGCAAATTCCAAACAATAACAATCAAAAAACTTAATGGCCCGTATGGCTCTCTAAATTTATACGTTATCATTAACTCATTTCATCAAAAAAACTATAGCAAATTCAATTAATTACGATTATTACATATTTTTCAAATTTAATTGGAAAAAGGAGAAAAAACCAACCAACACTATCCTAAAATTATTTATAATTAAAACACAACAGTGAAACTTTGATCCTACATCTAATATGTTGTAACTAATTTCTAATAAAATACAATCAAAAACTTTATCTTATACTAAAAAATTCTATAACAATGTTCCTAACCTAAGTGTTTAATCTTATCTCTAACGGAATATAGTAAACATTACATATACCTAACCTATACCTCATTTTTAACAAAAATAAACAACAACACTAAATGTAGCAATAATGAGCTGAAAATCAAAAACTAAACAACGAAAAACACCAAAACTGAAAATAAACACGAATAATTTAGACATTGTCATTCAGCCACCAATACCTGGATTGCGCCGTCTCAACTCGATCAGCTTCAACGAATCTAGCAAATGAGTATCTCCATTGAAATCGTTGGTCTCGTGAACTCAAATTAGAAGGATATTTTATCTTCTTATCGGTGGCCCGTCGATATATGTGATATATGACTGGGACGCCGTCAGAATCAAAAACATATCGATTCATGTCCAAATACACGAATGCTTCTGGAGGAATGAAGCCAGTAGCGAGGCAATTCGCAGTATACCCGTCTGTAGGGTGGAACGGCTGTGAAATCCAAGCGTTTTCACTCACAGTCACAGGTCTTGCGATATGATTCCGAAGAAGCTTCAATATGAAGATATCGACTCTAGTCACTTCAGCGGTTTGATAAATTCTTCTATTCGATATATAGTGCTTCCAATCCGTCTCAGGCTTTCTGTACAAACCAGTACATGCACGAAGACATTTCCTTTCGAAAACTCTTAATCTTTCCATAGTACTAGCGCTCTGGTTGTACCAGATCTGACATCCATATGTCAAAACTGGTCTAACCAGGGTCTTGTAACAGATAATTTTGACCTTTTGATCAATGTATCTGGAATGAAAGAGTTTTCGAAGGGCCATGACTACTTTTAATGCCTTACTGAGCATGATTTTCACATGTTCAGTATAGTACAGATACTGATCGAGATAAACACCGAGGTATCGAACACAGGATTTATGTGGAACCCGTTCTAGACTACTCTCACCAGCCATGATGTGGAAATCTTTCCAATTACGTTTCAGGTCTTGACTGACTCCCTGCAGCGTTGTCCGAAACAAGATTTTTTCACACTTCTGTACATTGATTTTCATTCGCCAATTGTCAGTGTACAGCTGTACATCATTGAACATTTTTTGGAGATTGCTCTGAACTATTATAGCTTTTCGGTCTGCCGTATAGATGATAAGATCATCAGCAAACGCTACCAATGATCGCGTTGGCGAGACGTTAAAATCAAAGCCGTTCAATAGCTTGCGAATGAAGATTGAGAAGAGCAGAGGCGCAGTAACTGTTCCCTGCTGTAGACCATTCAAGACCTTGAACTCGCACATTGTTGTCAGATTTCCATCAGTTACAACAAGCGATTTCCCGTATAACATATTACACATCATGGCGACAAGGTGTCTGGGGAACTTGTCCTGAAGGAGTTTAAAAACTAGTCCATCTAACCATACCGTATCAAAGGCTTTCTCCATATCAATGAGACATGCTCCAACACATTGTCTATCATTTAGTTTCCAACAGATGTCTGAAGTTACTTTCGTTATTGCATATGTGGTCGAATGCCTGGCACGAAAACCGAATTGGCAATTCGGCATCAACTCATTTTCCTCAATGTGGGCGTTTAATGCTCTGTTGAGTATCACTTCAAACACCTTGCTGATGTTAGGCAGCAAGCTGATTGGGCGATAGCTTTTGGCGCATGAAGATTCTTTTGCTTTCTTCAAGATCGGAAATACCTTAGCCTTTTTCCACTCATTTGGGAAATATGAATTGCTCAACATGTTGTTGAGCAACATGCAATAGTTCCTAATAGCAACCTCAGACAAATGTCGGAGAACTACATTTGGAATACCATCAGTACCACATGATTTCTTGTTGTTTATCTTGCGAAATATGAAACACAAGTCTTCATAGCTGACAAAATAATCAATAAAATTCAAACTCGGTATGAGGTCAGATGTTAATGTTTCATTGAAATGAAGAATTGATTGGCCGTTCAGGCTTGATTTGAAGTCGGAAACTTTTGCTTCAACGACCTCTGAAAAAATTTCGTTCTCTCTCTCAGGGTTTGGTAGATGAACCAATTCAAAATGTGTTCCAATCAGGGCAAGTTTATCCAATCCTTCACAAAGAATCCTGTTTCCATTTCTATCCGGAGTCGTACTATCAATTTCGATACCAGCTCTATCGAGAAGATTTATCTCATCACTAGTGACTTCAAGATTCGATACCTTCACTCGAGACTTCTTGCGGAATATGCTATTCACTTTCACGAACACGCCGTCTGAGTCCTGTGGGTTAATACCCCTCAATTTTTCCGCCCATTGATTGCTGACCTCACTCCTGAAGTATGACCGGATTAAGTTCCGGACATTCTTCAGGTGTAATTTCAACAAAGACAACGAGGGATGGTTGTAGTCCAAAAATCGTCGATAAATATTGTTGACGCGTGTGAGAAGGAGGCTTTTCAATCTTTTCAACCTTGCGATGGTTGGTGTTTCATATCCTTCCATATTGTTTCGATGTTTAATCTTTGGAACTACTTTCTCAATCGGTTCCAACGTCAGCTTCTCTAACTTCGACAAATAGACATCTATTTCATCGTTAGTTAGATTCCTGTCATTAGGAACCATTGAGCAAGAGTTGCCACCATCAGAAGGGGGACATTGCTTCTGGTACTCGCGATTAAACTTCTTTTGAAACTTTCCCCAGTCTGTTTTTTTGAAATTCAACCGATGATTTTCATGTTGAACTGAAATGAGGAAGAAATCATCCCTGTGATGATTGATTTCCAATACGATTGCGTTATGGTCGCTATCATAAGGAAGCACCTGCAGTTTCCGTTGAGGACTATTAAAGCTGAATTCAAGTCTTGCGTCAGCAATGCAAAGGTCCAAATATGAATTTGTCCTCGGGTATGTTGGGAGCTCCGACCCATATAGATTGCACCTGTATTCAATTTGGTTCTCTGTTATCCACGATTTCAGGAATACACCTCTTGGATTATTGGTGGCGTTCAGCCATGATGTATGCTTGGCGTTCAGGTCACCAGCAAGAATATAATAGCTATGCAGCCTGTTCAATTCGAGTATTTCGAACAAGGAATTGAGCTCCTCCTTGAGCTTGAGAACAGTTCCACCAGTTGCATAGGTAGAGATGACGAAGAGGTTATCCCCACCTGGCAGTGAGATTTTGATGACGGACACTTCAAGAGATTCAAAGCTTTTGAATTCGACTTTTTCAATATTTTGAAAACGATAGGGTCTTCGAACCAATATCCCGGTGCCACCTCCCCCATCACCTGTCACCCTATCGTTTCTTACGAACTCAAAATCCTTGAATCTCATGTAGTGCCATGAACTGAGGTGGGTTTCAGTGAGAAGCACGATGTCAGGCTTTTGTCTGGCAATGAATTCAAGGAGATAATCACGCCGATGTAAAGTAACAATGGAGTCGACGTTGATCGAGATGAGACGAATCCTATCCTTGGGAATGTGGCTGGATGACAAATTATTTTGAGGCATTTGAAAGCCCTAGACGCTGAAAAACAATGTTAATTTTCGAATCTTGTTTATCGATTCGCTCCGATGAGGAATTTGGTTGCTGATAAATTTTAAGGAGCAGCTCATTATTGCCACTTACATTATTTATTTTATTTACATTGTTTGCTGGTCCTCTCGCAGCAAGTGCAAATGACACCCCGGGCTTGACGAAGTTGGTAGGTATCACACTGCGGTGTGCTTGACTTTGTTTCGGAGTGACTTTAACCTTTGCATCTTGATACCGGGGGCATCCTCGATATGATGCTGGATGACCAAAGGCACCGCAGTTCACACAATATAGTTTTTCTTTTGGCTCCGCCTGAGCCAATTTGCACTCGCCGGGAGCATGAATGTCTTTGCATTTCACACACCTATATTTCATGGCGCAATTGGCAGCCGAATGCCCGAATCTTTGATACCTGTAGCACTGGTTGACCTCACTTTTCTGGAGGCGTTCCCACCCTACCATGCAGAAGTTCAAGTACCGTATTTTCTGCAGGCACTTGAACTACTTTTGCTGGAAATCTGGACTAAGTAGTAAGGCAAGTTTTTGCGCTCCACAATCGATCTTCTCGTTGCAAAGTTTTTGACTGTAATAAATTGTATTTCTGGTGCAGCTTCTTGGAGCACCTGAAAGAGATCGACTGTGTCCTCACCACAGTCCAGACCCTTCAATAAAAAGGTTTGTTTCTTTCGCTTTTCGGGGTGTACGTGAAATGCGGAACATCTCCAGAATTTAAGGCACTTTTTGTTGCCTGGAAATCAACCAGCAACTTAGTCCTTATTGTCAATTTATCGGCATTGACTCTTTTTATCTGAAAATCTTTTAGTTTATTTTCGGCTGCCAAAAGCCGAACCATATCTTTGCCCGTTTGCCCAAACACATTGATTGGTGGGACTTTTTCTTTTTTTTCTTTTTTTTCATCAATCTTAACGGACGGACCAGCAGACAAACCTTTTGGTTTTTTTCTCCCGATTTTTAATTTTAAGATATTCAATGAAATCATTATCTAATTTTGACGTTTTACCTGTATCCTCTTCAATGTTTCTCGTTTCTTCAAGACCAGCTAGCGCTGCATAATAATTTCTGCTTTCGTTTGCGCCTCCTGCGCTGAGGACATCCTCTTGATTAGCTTCTTCCTGTGGCTTTTTAATTTTCTTGTCTTCAGTTTTTGAGTTTGCTTGTCGGCCTTTCTTGGTTTCATTATCCTTGTTGAACGTTAACGTGTCAACAAGTGCTTCTAACGATTTAACTCGAAGCTTGAGTTCTTCATTTTCTTTTTCGAATTTTTCAGCTTTCTCTTTTTCTTGGATCAGCTGTTCGATCTCGATAACCGATAGGATTTTTGGGTTTTCTTCTTGATTCTCATAACTTCTTTTAAGTTTTTTTTTCGCCCGTCATCATTGGCGATGGGCATGATCCCTCCGATTGATGGCTGAAGCCATCGGGCTCCTCCATCTCGTTGCTTTCGCAGCGAGACTAGAGGGAATGTTCTCAGACCGGGACTTCCCTTGAACGTATTTCCACTTTTGATATTTCTTCAGCAAATGAATTTCAGGTATTCGATAAATGCTCGAATAATTCGACGGTGATGGTTTTCCCAATAAAATCAAAATTTGCTTTTGACTGTCTCGTAAAAAAATATTGCAATTATTTGAAACTGACTTTTGCGAAAAATTAATGAATTTTTAAAATTAATGACAGGAGCGATTAAAAACACGTCTACACGCAACGAGTGCTAGACGTAGAATCCCCATCACTGCCTAAATTAGGCAGTGATGGGGCTTGCCTAAATAGTTCTTGATTTAAGCAGTGACTTGGCTTGCCTAAACAAATCTTAACTTAGGCCGTGATGCGGTTTGCCTAAACAATTCCTAAACGCAAACAACTTTCTTGGCAAAATCAACATGCAAGATTTAAATCTGTTCATAATTCTTGTCATTCTCTTCACTTCGCACGATACTTAGCAGTTTTCGCATTTTTCAAGAAAATCCACATTCGCGATAATCCCATATATATACATATAACCTCAACAACATTGCTCTCGTGCAAATTATATGCAGTGAAATATTTTGATTCAATTCAGGCATGCCGCATTAGTGTCCCATTAGGCCCGCATCGGGCATGCCTAACTTGAGAAAAAGTGATCAACTCCTCACCACATCCGAACTTAAAAGTATATAAAGCTATGCATTCTCATCTTCTACGTATAATTGTAATTTATTATCACGAAACTTCATTTTCTTCGATTTTACCCAACAGGAAGTGTTTAAGCAAGCCCCATCAGCGCCTAAATTGAATTTTTTTTATAAAGTAAAGAAAATTGTAAGTATTTAAATTCTTACCAAGAATTTAAGGATTGTTTGTTTTTCACACAAAAAAATTGTGTTTAGGAAAAGTTTAGGCAAGCCTTACCACCTCCCAAATGAGGAAATGGTTAGGCATGCCCCATCACTGACTAAACTAGGAACTGTTTAGGCAAGCTCCATCACCGTCTAAATTGGAACTTTATTGATAAAGTGAAGAAAATGGTTGCCCAGGAAACGGATTTTTGTTCGCAAACCGTAAAACGATCCTAAAACCTCGTGAAACGATCGTAACATAAATAAAATTATCGTAAAATGGTAGTAACATGACAAACTATCACAAAACTATTGCTTTTGACGAATGATCGTTAAACGTTAGTGATGTTTACATTTTTCACAATAAAAATTTTTCGGATTCGGAAAACCTTATTAGGCCTTAATGCGGAAAGCTTCATTAGTGCCTAAGGACATCGTGTTTATGAATTGATGGGGTAATGCGTTACGTTCGGCATTAGGGCTTAATGGGATTTACCTAAACAAATCCTAAACTGAAGAAGCTTAGGCGAGCCTAATTAGGCCCGCATTAGGTATGCCCCATTAGGGCATAATTTTCATTTGATCATTTTTGTCGTTCTCCGCGCTGCACTAAAATGCGAAATTTTCAAAATTGCTTAAGTTAGGCCCGCATTGAGCATGCCTAAACTGACAAAATGTTAAAAACTCCTAATCTCACTTTAAATTGTAAAATTAATAATTTTGTTCACTCTCCAGATTGCAATAAAATTCGAAATTTCCAAAATTGCTTACGTTAGGCATGCCTGATTAAGCCCGCACTAGGCATGCCCCATTACGGTTCCATTATGCGCACATAAGGTATGCGTAACTAAGGCAAGCCCAACTGTTTCCGCATTAGGTCCAAATGCCCGTCTAGACATGCCTAAATTGATTTCTACTCGGGTAATTGATTCTGAATTGAAGCTGGTTGGTTCAAATATCTTTCTTATTCACTTGGCATCGCAAAAATCATCAACCTATATTGAGTTTGTAGTGCTATTGATTGCTGACTGCTCACGATGATGTTCAAATTGAAAAGATATGACAATTAGCCGGCGTTTCATTGGGTCTGCTGGAACCTCGAATGCAGCGCTCTTTAAGTCGAGCGTGGTTTCAAAGTGACCGTAATGTAAGATTGTTTTATAAGTATAGTACGTAATATATGTAGCCAACCAGCAAATAAATATGTAAGCCGGTCAATTTTATGATATAATTTTACGTTTCTAGTGCTTTTTAAATAACATCTTAAAAAATTTCGATCATATTACACATTTCTGATATGGAAGAATGGATTATTTAGCGTAACTACTGCAAGGAGAAACTTCTTCTTGTTTTCGTAGCACTACAGCCCCTCTCGGGTATTCGCTTCCTGCAAATAGCGCCTCCAACTGTGTCGGTCTACTGACCGCGTCCTCCAATTTAAAAATCCGGGCAGTTATAAACTGTCTCCGTCGACTGTGTCAGACCAGCATTTCCTCTGTCTCCGGCCTTCAGTTCTCCTAGCGAATACCTTTTTGGATATCATTTTGTAATGAGTCGACCCTACGCCACTGCCGGCGCGCACACACGCCCATCGCTGCCATATGGCTTTCGAGCGAACGTCAGCTTTGGATGACATTCCCATCATACGGTAGTTTGAGTCGAGGAACGTCACCCAAAGCTGATGGCAGTTGGAGTCGGTAACTGACAGACGGGCCAAGACAGTGTCGTCTCGAGGTAGCCGAAGACAACCAAAAAGGAAAAAAAGGTCGTTGCAAGTTAAGTGCACGACTCGCAACAAGGTTAGGAATCCTTCTACAACACCAACATAATTCGCTAAGAGGGAAATGTCATCAGGCAAATCTTTTTCAGCATTCGAAAACCGCGAACCAACTGGGACATCCCTCGACCGGCAAGTGGACATAACCCCAATTGGAGTTTATGCGAATCGCCGAGCAGTTGAATTTGGAGCAAGAAATTTACCTCATGCAACATAATAAAGAGGATTTCTTTGAGGGAAGATGTGGACCTATCCACACAACCACTTTCGCCTGAGGAAATAGGCGAGCGAGTGAACAACGACCAAAAGGGTGCAACACAGGATAAATGGAAGGTGCGTTACAGTTAAGCCATGCATCATGTGTAATGGTGCTCTTTGTTATTTAAATGTCAAGAAAGTTATTAACGGTGCTTCTAATGATCGTTTCGGTGGCAAAACAATTTTAAATGTAGCATAATTACTAAACTACAAAAGACTATGCACACGTGGTAATAGAAAATCAGAAGCAATGAATTAGTTGAACAAATTTCATAAAGGTGTCAATCAAACTACGCCAATTTCTAAAGTGACGAAAGTCAAGGATTGAAAGTTGTGTGTAAGAGCTCAAACAATATGATCGAGAACTGGAGACTGACGTGTTAGCATTATCAAATAGGAATACCGTAATTTGTTTTCGTTGTACGTCAGCTTAATATTACGTGTCAAGATCACATCTACGAAATGAAGAAATCAATATCAGTATAAACTTTTTGATCCTTGTGCATTTTATCGATGCAAAGTTAATATGACTCAATATTATTAAGTATCGTGAACACTTCCGATTTCGAATGTTTCTTTTTGAATTTTCGTGATACATTTGTGTAACTTTTAAAATGAGACAAATGCAGTCTCAGTATTATTACGTACCCTTGAACTGAAGCTGTATCTTTTACATAGAGTTTTAAATGCATTTATTTGAACTAAATGTAATATAGTTATGTACGTGTTCTACCTCTCAGTCGATGGAGCTGACAGATAAGGAGAGATAAGGAAATGTTGAATTTTATTTTTTCAATCGTGATTAAAGTGAAAATGTTACGCGCAATAAATGCCAGGCAAGCAGAATAGAAAAAAATTACCTTTCTCCTGGCCCTATCGCACAAGTAAAATCTGTACTGTTTCACTGTGTTCTTCCAAAAATCAAATTCTGAATCTCATGCTTCTCCAAAACAAGTCTAAGGTGAGCTGACGAAAAATTGCAGAGCAAATTGTGTAAGCCATGAACCGAACTGAATTTCGATTAAGACGGTAATTTACGTGTGATTTTATACTATGAAAAATTTTTTCGATAAAGTTCATTTAAGTCAGATTAAATTATGTGAGATATTAATAGATTTAAAATTTCAATTTAGTTTTACAATGAATTTCCATTTAGTGTAAATGATAAATTAAAGGCCCATGCAAACAAATTAAAGAGGAAAATATCGAGGAGTGCATTTCAAAGCCAACTACAACGACGTGTACTCTAAAGTGTTTTGCCACAATGTCCTGAATTAAACCAAATGAGAATTCATTACGTCAAAGACAAAGTCAAAAGCGCTTTATTTAATACTAATCGTTATAAATTTTTAAAAGAACATAAAGCAAATTCCAAACAATAAAACTATAAAAAACTTAATGGCCCGAATGGCTCTCTAAATTTATACGTTATCAGTTAAACACATTTAATGAAAAAAATACACTTGCAAATTTAAATTAATTAAGATTATTTCATATTTTTTGATTCAATTGGAAAAAGAAGAAAAAACCAACCAGCATTATTCAAAAATTACTTATATTACTAACACAACAATGAACTTATATCCTATACCTAATATGTTACACCCTAATTCTAAATAAGTTCAATCAAAAAAAAACGTTACCTTATATTGAAACCTATACCTAATTTATAATACAAATAAACGACAATACTAGATGTAGCGATAATGAGATGAATCTAAAAAACCAAGTAACGAGAAAAAGCACAAAAACAGTAAATAAACACGAATAATTTAGACATTGTCATTCAGCCACCAATACCTAGATTGTTTCATCTCAGCTCGACCAGCCTCAACGAATCTAGCAAATCAGTATCTCCATTGGAATTGTTGGTCTCGTGAACTCAGATTCGGAGGATATTTTATCTTCTTATCGGTGGCCCGTCGATATATGTGATATATGATTGGGACGCCGTCAGAATCAAAAACATATCGATTCATGTCCAAATACACGAGTGCTTCTGGAGGAACGAAGCCAGTAGTGAGGCAAGTCACAATATACCCGTCTGTAGGGTGGAACGGCTGTGAAATTCAAGGGTTTTCACTCACAGTTACAGATCTTGCGATATGATTCCGAAGAAGTTTCAATATGAAGATATCGACTCTTGTCACTTGAGCGGTTTGATAAATTTTTCTATTCGATATATAGTGCTTCCAATCCGTCTCAGGCTTTCTGTACAAACCAGTACATGCACGAAGACATTTCCTTTAGAAAACTCTTAATCTTTCCATTGTACTAGCACTCTGGTTGTACCAGACCTGGCATCCGTATGTCAAAACTGGCCTAACCAGGGTCTTGTAACAAATAACTTTGACCTTTTGATCAATGTATCTGGAATCAAAGAGTCGCCGAAGGGCCATGACTACTTTTAGTGCTTTGCTGAGCATGATTTTGACATGTTCAGTATAGTATAGATACTGATCGAGATGAACACCGAGGTATCGAACACAGTATTTATGTGGAACCCGTTTTGAACTACCCTCACCAGCCACAATGTGGAAATCCTTCCAATTACGTTTCAGGTCTTGACTGGCCCCCTGCAGCGTTGTCCGAAACAAAATTGTTTCTGCGCATTGATTTTCATTCGCCAATTGTCGGTGTAGAGCTGCACATCATTAAACATTTTTTGAAGATTGCTCTGAACTATTGTAGCTTTTCGGTCTGCCGTATAGATGATCAGATCATCAGCAAACGCTACCAATGATCGCGTTGGCGAGACATTAAAATCAAAGCTGTTCAATAGCTTGCGAATGAATATTGAGAAAAGCAGGGGCGCAGTAACTGTTCCCTGCTGTAGACCATTCAAGACCTTGAACTCGCGCATTGTTGTCCGATTTCCATCAGTTACAACAAATGATTTCCCGTATAACATATTGCACATCATGGCGACAAGGTGTCTGGGGAACCTGTCCTGAAGAAGTTTGAAAACTAGTCCATCTAACCACACCGTATCGAAGGCTTTCTCCATATCAATGAGACATGCTCCAACACATTCTTTGTTGTTTAGTTTCCAACAGATGTCTGAGGTTACTTTCGTTATTGCATGTATGGTCAAATGCCTCGCACGAAAACCAAATTGGCAATTCGGCATCAACTCATATTTCTCAATGTAGGCGTTTAATGTTCTGTTGAGTATCACTTCAAACACCTTGCTGATGTTAGGCAGCAAGCTGATTGGGCGATAGCTTTTAGGGCATGAAGATTCTTTTTCTTTTGTCAAGATTGGAAATACCTTAGCCTTTTTCCACTCATTTGGGAAATATGAATTGTTCAACATGTTGTTGAACAATATGCAATAATTCCTAATAGCAACCTCAGGCAAATGTCGGAGAACTATATTTGGAATACCGTCAGTACCACATGATTTTTTGTTGTTTATTCTGCGAAATATGAAACACAAGTCTTCATAGCTGACAAAATAATCAATAAGATTCAAGCTCGGTATGAGGTCTGATGTGAATGTTTCATCGAAATGAAGAATTGATTGGCCGTTCAGGCTTGATTTGAAGTCGGAAACTTTTGCTTCAACGACCTCCGAAAATATTTCAACCCTTCTCTCTGGGTTTGGCAGATGAACCAATTCAAAATGTGTTCCAATCAGGGCAAGTTTCTGCAATCCATCACATATAATCCTGTTTCCATTTCTATCCGGAGTCGTACTATCAATTTCGATACCAGCTCTATCGAGAAGATTTATCTCATCACTAGTGACTTCAAGATTCGATACCTTCACTCGAGACTTCCTGCGGAATAAGCTATTCACTTTCGCGAAAACGCCATCTGGGTCCTGTGGGCTAATACCCCTCAGTTTTTCCGCCCATTGATTGCTGACCTCACTCCTGAAGTATGAACGGATTAAGTTCCGGACATTCTTCAGGTGTAATTTCAGCAAAGCCAACGAGGGATGGTTGTAGTCCGAAAATCGTCGATAAATATTGTTGAAGCGTGTGAGAAGGAGGCTTTTCAATCTTTTCAACCTTGCGATGGTTGGTGTTTCATATCCTTCCATATTGTTTCGATGTTTAATCTTGGGAACTACTTTCTCAATCGTTTCCAACGTCAGCTTCTCTAACTTCGACAAATAGAGATCTATTTCATCGTCAGTTAGATTTCTGTTATTAGGAACCATTGAGCAAGCGTTGCCGTCATCAGAAGGAGGACATTGCTTCTGGTACTCCCGATTAAACTTCTTTTGAAACTTTCCCCAGTCTGTTTTTTTGAAATTCAACCGATGATTTTCATGTTGAACTGGAATGAGGAAGAAATAATCCCTTTGATGATTGATTTCCATTACGATTGCGTTATGGTCGCTATCGTAAGGAAGCACCTGCAGTTTCCGTTGAGGACTATTAAAGCTGAATTCAAGTCTTGCGTCAGCAATGCAGAGGTCCAAATATGAATTTGTCCTAGGGTATGTTGGGAACTCCTGCCCATATAGGTTGCACCTGTATTCAATTTGGTTCTCTGTTATCCATGATTTCAGGAATACACCTCTTGGATTATTGGTGGCATTTAGCCATGATGTATGCTTGGCATTCAGGTCACCGGCAAAAATATAATAACTATGCAGCCTGTTCAATTCGAGTATTTCAAACAAGGAATTGAATTCCTCCTTGAACTTGAGAACATTTTGACCAGTTGCATAGGCAGAGATAACGAAGAGGTTATCCCCACCTGGCAGTGAAATTTTGATGACGGACACTTCAAGAAGTTCAAAGTTTTTGAATTCGACTTTTTCAATATTTTGGAAACAATAGGGTCTTCGAACCAATATCCCGGTGCTACCTCCCCCATCACCTATTACCCTATCGTTTTTTACGAATGCAAAATCTTTGAATTCCATGGAATGCCATGAATTAAGGTGGGTTTCAGTGAGAAGTATGATGTCAGGCTTTTGCTTGACAATGAATTCAAGGAGATAATCACGTCGATGTATAGCAACGATAGAGTTGACGTTGATCGATATGAGGCGAAGCCTATCCATGGGAATATGACTGGATGACAAGTTAGTACTAGGCATTTGAAAGACCTAAACGCTGAAAAGCAAAGTTAATTTTTGAACCTTGTTTGTCGATTCTCTCCGATAAAGAATTAAGTTGCTAGTAAATTTTGAGAAGCAGCTCATTATTGCCACTTACATTATTTACATTATTTCCAGCATTTTCTGCTGGTCCTCCAGCGGCGAGTGCAAATGATACTCCGGGCTTGACGAAGTTGGAAGGTATGATATTACGGTGTACTTGTGTTTGCTTTGGAGCAAATTTAAATTTTGCATCTTGATATCGGGAGCATCCTCGATATGATGCTGGGTGACCAAAAACACCGCAGTTAACGCAGTATAATTTTTCTTTAGGCTCAGTTTGAGCCAATTTGCACTCACCGGCAGCATGAACGTCTTTGCATTTAACGCAACGATAGTGCATGGCACAATTGGCAGCCGAATGTCCAAATCTTTGACACCGGTAACACTGGTTGAGTTCTCTTTTCTGGAGGCGTTCCCACCTCACCACTCTGAAATTCAAGTACCTTATTTGTTGAAGGGCACTTGGACTGCTCTTATTTGCAATTTGTACCAGGTAAAGTGGTAAATTCTTCCTTTGTATGGTCGACCTTCTTGTCGCAAAAGCTTTGACTGAAACAAAATCAATATCTGGTGCAGCCTCCTTGAGCACCTGAAGAAGATCGACCGTATCCTCTCCGCTGTCCAAACCCTTCAACAAGAAGGTCTGATTCTTTTCACTTTTTGGGGTATAGGTGAAGTGTGGAACCTCCCCAGAAATCAGCGCATCTTTGGCTGACTTGAAATCAACCAGTGATTTCGCCCTTATAGTTAATTTTTCGGCATTAACTCTTTTGATTTCGAAATTGGCCAGTTTATTTTCGGCTGCCAATAGCCGAACCATATCTTTCCCGGTTTGTCCGAACACGTTGATTGGCGGAACTTTTTCTGTCTTGTTGGAAGCTTTTTCAGGGGAACCAGCAGAACTGCGGGCTGGTTTTTCTCCTTATTTTTGTTCTTTAAATATTGAATGAAATTAACGTCATTTTCTTGATTAAAATTACCTCTGATGTTTTCTTCGATTTCCATATCTTCGGTTAATCCCTCCAGCGCTGCAAAATAATTTTGGCTCTCGTTGGTGCCACCAGCACTTAGAACTTCCTCTGGATTTACTTGCTTTGCACTTTTCTTCGGCTTTGTTACCTGTTGCCATTGATTTTGTGGCTGCGTCTTTTGAGGCTTCATCCCTTGCTTGAAAAGATCCTTGAGAGACTGTATCTCTTGCCTTAGTTCATCATTTTCTTTCTGCAATTTGGCAATTTGTTGATTATCCGCTATTATTTGCAGCTTGCACCCTCCATCTACGGAGTTTTCTTCGTAATGTTTTCTTTTGGTGATTGTCGCCAGTTTCGTATTTGTCGTTTCCCCAGGTTGCCCCAACGGTGGGAAGCCGTCGGGCTCCTCCATACCAGCGGCGAAATTTTCTTTGTGAATTTGTTTTTCGTTACCAATCGAAGTAAAAATATTCGATAGAAATTTCCTGAGTCGATTACTTCGACAATATAAGATTTTTTCCGATAAAAATTAACTTCGGACTAACGTTTTTAAAAAATTAATTTAATTTTTGAAAACTTTTGACAGGATCGATTTAGAATTCATTACGTCGTGTCGGGAGCGAAGCAAATAACTTAATTTAACGAATTGCTGATGAAAAGATTGCCGGCGCAAACGAATTGTAGCGTCGAACACAATTATCTAGTAATTCCAGTTGTAAAGAAGTAAGAAGCAAATTGAAAATATTGAAAGCAACGCGCGCAATTTGGTCAGAAAAACAATCCAAAGTCTGAGCAATTTATGGGGTAAAATCATCTAATCCCATTTTTCGAATTTCTAATCCTACTTTGCTGGTTTCGGTTACGGAAGTCATTGAATAGGCGTTGATAAAATCACGAGATGTATATATTGAATCAATCGCTAGTTTTAGATTTTGGAAATTACTTCATACTTTCCCAAAACGTTTCCAGTGCAAAATCTCCTTTGAAGAAGAATTTGTGCAAATCTAACAAAAGGTATTCCATACAAACTGTAGATCCGAGAGCATGCAAAAACCATTAATCGAATTAACATAGACACGTAGTTGTGTGTGCACTAAAGCCAACCAATATTTATTTCGGCAGAGATTGCATGAAAAACAGCCATAATATTTGATTCTTCGATTCGAATTTTGTTTTCTCGCATCCCTTCTGCTTCAAATATTAACGTATCATTCCAAACACTTATCAGCATCAGCAAAACTCCGTCGAATGTTCCTTCGTAAAAGTAACTAACTTGACACTGTTTTTCTTGATTTCCATGTTCCATAACTACAAATTCAAATCTTATTGAGCGAAAAGAGAAATGCTACAGGTATACCTAATTATAAAACGTTTACTACAAACAAAATTTTATTAGTACATTCTTAACCGCTCAGACATAAAGTTAAACCAGATGAAATGGTGAAAACCAGAATTGCATACAGATTTTTTTTTGTGTTTAAGCAAATTCATAAAATTAATGATAATTACTGTATCTATACATGATAGAAAGAAAAAATATGCACCTTATAACAATAAGACGGGTAAACTAAGAAATATCACACGTAAAGATAAAAATGAAATTGATTTGAACGTTTGATCTAAATAATATTCAATAAACGAATCCTATATATATGATTTATATAATTGTAAATTCTAAACCAGATTAATAAAACAAAAGAGGTGAAGTAAATAAAAAGAAAAGTAATTTGCGATGCTACAGTTATTGATAATAATTGCTTAATCGAAACGTTTCCGAAGGTTAATTCTCTTTAATGTGTGATCCGTATTTTTTAAAATAAAAAAAAGAAACTCTCTTAATTATCAAATTTGAATTTTATTGAAATTTTATTATATGTATTTGCATGATTTCCATAATTATCCTTCTAAGATTAAAACGAGTAAATCAAATTTTAAGAATCTTGTTTGAATAACAGATTATGGAGTGCTAGGTAACCCACGACTTTTCTTTTCCAGCGGCCCTTCTTTTTCAGAGGCAGTGGGAGTGCATGGTAAGTATGCCGGTAAGAGGTTAGGGTTTTGAAAAATCCGCGGATGGCCGGTTTCGCGTGCGGTACGCGGTACCTTAGTTTGTCTTGCCTTTTTAGGATATTGTAAAATCATTTTACAATACCCTACTAAAATCGCGTCCTGTCTGTCCGTCCGTCCGTCCGTCCGTGTGTCACACCACTTTTTCTCGCAAACTCGTAAGCTAAAAACATAAGATTTTGTGAGTAGGTGCGAAGTGACGCCCTCTTCAAAGTTTCACCACGAAAAAAAATGTATAAGGTCTTTAAGGGGGGCTCCCCATATAGGGGAGTTGCCCCTGAAAAAAAGTTTTCATCGCATGTAGGCAATATGGGCATCAAATAAAAGGTCTTAATGAGAACTTTTCAAAACAGATCTTAAAATGACAAATTTTTCTTTTAGGGGGGGCAGGGGAAGGGGAAATGTACGAAACTTTTGTGTCCCCCCCTCGCGATCTGACACCTTTGACCCGAAAAATTTGAAAAAAATTAAGAGTGTAGGCCTTTATGAGTACAACAACAACAAACAAATGAGAAGTCGAAATTCACTCAACTTTGTTAGTAATAGTATCATTTATTGATTTTATATTTTCTTGTATAAAATTTTAACGGTGACCTTAAATTTAATTAAATTCAGTACAGTATTTATAAGATTAATCTACGCTGAAAGTTTCATAAAGATCGACTGGTATTTAACGAAGTTATAGCGATTTGAATTTTCCTGTATTACTATGGAACAATATGCGCTGTATTACTATGGAAACATATGGCTATGGAACAATATGCGCTTTTCACTGACCCAGACACTACAGGTTTGCTAGAATTTGCATGAAAGTTTCAGGAATGATAGGTATGATGAATATCTTTAACAATTGGCTCAGCTAGTGGTATTAGTAATCGTCAAGCAAAATAGTGGCTGCTGTAAATGCGAAGATTGAATAATTTTGAGTTATTTTTACCTAACTTCAACGTTTAAGGTGCATGCTTTGAACACTTGATTCAATTTAATGAATGACTGAAGATGAGTACCTACAATTAATACTCATAGGTGAAACAAGTCGAGGAGGCAGGAGAGAGCTCCTAGCAAAAGGGCTTTGTAACCATTCTAGGATTCAAAAAATTGGCCATAAATCGATGATTACAGTACAGGGGAGAGGCCGCTGAAAAAAAAATTTCATCAAAGGTAGCCGATATGAGTATCAAATGAAAGTTTCAAAACAGTACTTAAACTGACAATTTTTCCTTCACAAGGGCAACAAATACCTTAGATCAACTTTGTTAATAATAGTACATTTTATATATTTTGCTTTTTTGCCTATAAAATCAAGATGGGACCCTTAAATTTTCCAAAATCTATAATTTAAGTTTTTGAACCAAAATCCTCTCCAATCTAGCTGGCCGACAAGCAGCCACTGCGAAATGGATTACGGTGCACGGACTGGTTGGTACCATTCGTTGGCACGACTCAGACTTCACGTCTAGAACCGGTGAGAGGTCGGTTACGACTTGTTCGTACGAATATAGACGGAAAAACATTACAAGTTGTTCGTCCATACGATTCGTGTATCCAGCTCTTTGCAGCTGCCACAGTCTTACATTTCATACAGCTCATGGTTATATCGAATTCGACACTAGTCCCCGTCTAGCTTCGCTCCGATTATTCGCCTCAGGACCCGTCGCTCAAAGGCGGAGAAACAATAAAACGAAATTAATGCAAACGAATTCCATTCATACATCTTATTGGAAAGCTCAGAAACTAAGAGGAGCGAACCAATATAATTTATTCTTGAAAAGAGTATCACTTGTTAATGCTAAAATTTTAGAGGCATACCACTACTTTGTACAGCATACAAAATACTTTCTAAAATCTTAGAACATAAAATTGGATCATACGTCAGCCCATATTATTGGGGGGTATCAACGTGGTTTTAGAGCAGATAGATCGACGATAGAACAATTGTTCACAGTCAAGCATATACTTGAAAAATGCAAGGAGTTCAACACAGACGTACACCAAATTTTCGATGACTTTAAGCAAGCATACGACAGTATTGATCGTAACGCGCTGTACCAAATAATGGTTTACTTTAGCATCCCAGCAAATAAGTCCAACTTACCACAATGACAATGATGTCGACGACGTCCCATGTCTGCATCAATAACCAACTCACCGATGCATTTGACACAAATATAGAACTAAAGCAGGGAGATGGGCTCACTCCATTGCTATTCAAATAGGCGTACGTCTTAAGGAAGCTACCTGTCGATACCTGAGGTACATTACTATTCAAGTCGAGCCAAGTAGTAGCCTTTGCCGAGGACATTAATATTTTGTCACAACTGCCAAAGAACTCTTCCTGAAATTCGACAGCAAAAAATTAGTAGGGCTACAAATCAACGAGAATAAAACAAAGCCCATGACGCAGTCGAGGAAAAATACATCAAATTCACAAAATGTCAACTTGGCAAATACAGTATCGAAGATTTTAGAAATTTCATGTATTTAGGCGCCAAAATAACGAGAACGAGTAATGAAGGAGGCGAATTACGCTGAAACCGAGGAAACGCTGGTCTGACTCCGTCCACGAAGACAGTTCATCGCTGCTTGGATCGGAGGACGTGGTCCATGCATCGAGACATGTGGAAGCACTGTTTGCAGGAAGCGGAGGCCCGAGAGGGGCTGCAGTGCTACGAAGAAGAAGATCACTTGTTGATTGAACGAAATAAATTTATCAAAGTGATTAATTTTTGAGCAGGTATCTAAATGTCGTCATTGAGTCTGCATTCAGTCTGTGCAACAAATTAAATAAAGAACAACTATTTGGTTCAATTTTTGGTATTATACAAAATCAACTTCTCCAAACTTTTAGTAGAAAATAAATTTAATAAGGTTTTCAAGCCAGGATGATTTTTTCAAAACATTTCCAAAACGAGCCCAAATACAAGATCTTAATTAGGTGCAGAAAATTAAAATATTTGAAAATCTGGGCCTCGTTAAATTTCTTGCTACCATCACTGCATTTTTCAATAGACAAACTGACTAGTTAGACTATGGAGCGACACTAAAATTTTCAAAAAGAATATAAATTATTTATTTATGTTTTATGCATATGCGCATTTCGACTGGTACATGCGGTCTTCTTCAATGCAATGAGTTTTTTAGCTGACTTATCCCACATTATATATATTATTCGGGTTAAATTCAACCTCCGAGTTTTTTTGATGATTGAATTATGCAATACAGTATTTAATAACATTATAATTACTTTACAATTAGATCTAAAAGCTTAGAGTTATTATTCCCTAAATCATCATTTCGCCTTAAATCTAAGAGTATTCTCCTTATTTCTATGCTCTCAATCGTATCCAGTTTTTTTCCATTTTGTGACTTCCTTAATTACTTCACATCTTGGGGCGTTATCCCATGGCTCTCTTGAATCATATGTTCCGCTACAGATGATTTTGTTGTTAGTTCTTTCCCCTTCGTTGCTAGCTCAGCTTCTTTGGGGGTTTCTTCGCATCTCACTGGTATTGACCGCTTCTTTTGGATAACGCAAACTTTTCCATATTTTGGGTATGTTATTTTATATACTCCGCACTTCTCCTCCATGGCCTTTTCATCCTTTTGCTCATTGCCAAAAACTGATGTTTCCTTAAAGTGCGTGATATTTTGTTATATAGTCTGCTAATTCTCCTTCTGAGTTTGACGTCAATTCTTGTGTTTTCTTCGAATAGTTTCGATAGCTCGTTCCTAGCCATTTGGTGTTTTTTTTTCTTGATCATATTTTCGATAATTTTTCCTCCGAATCCATTAAGCTCCGCCGTTTCTACAATGTATGCTTTTTCTGTCATGTATCTTGCTTTTGAAAGTGGTGCCTTCACTAAATCGTGGATCATATTGCTGTACGCTGCTAACTTTTGCGGATACGTATGGTATGAAATCGCAGGGATATTTCTCTGCGTGCTCGTTGATTTCCAGAATTTATCTAATTCTAGTTTTCCCTTGTTTCGGATAAGCTGTAAGTCCAGGAATGTTATAATGCCGTCTTTTTTCATCTCCATAGTAAATTTTATGTTTCTGTGGGCTTGATCCGACTCTTTCTCTTTCAGTATAACAGCGATAACGTCGTCGACATATCGCCCCCAGATTCTCGGCATAAATGCTTGTTCTTCAATCCTTTTTTCCACACCTGCCATGAACATCTCAGCTAGAAATGGTGATAACGGGTTCCCCATGGCCAGCCTTTTGCTAACTTTGTAATATTTGTTGCCAAACGTAAAATACTTTTCTTTCATATACAAAGTTGTCAACCTTCCATATTGTACCGCTCTCCTTTTTCCTTTGATCGATCTATCGATATTTTCAATACATTTTGTCAGTTCGAATATCGCTTGTTTTGCCGGAGTGTTCGGGAACAAAGCTTGCACATAAAATGACACTAGTATTTTGTTTTCGGCAATTACTACATTTCTTACTTTTTCTATTAACTCCAGTGAGTTTTTAATTGATCTTACTCCATACAAACGTCCAATTTTCTTGCACTCAGTGACGATCCACTTAGCTATGTTGTACGTTGGGGAGCTTCCGTCTGGAATAATTTCTCTTCTTCTTTGTGGGTTTTTAATTGGCACCTCATTCTGGGTAGTGACGGCTTTGGCATCTTTAATTTGTTTATGTTGTCGAACGCATTACTTGCTTCTTTGATAGCTTTGTTCACACGCTTTACAGAGTCTTCAAAAGAATTAACACATAGCTCAAAAAAAATGTCCACTCCTTAATTTTTCCGTCACAAGTTGGTCATATCAACATTTTTCCATAATAACGACTTGGTTACTTTTGTCTCCCTTTAAGTAATATACATCTTTCCTGTTGAGCTGTTCCACGATCTTCTCATCCTTTTAACTACTATATTGCTCTGTGCATGCATATTCTATAATTCTTCTTATGTCCGTTCTTATTTCCTCCTCACTGTCCGTAATCAGCCACCAAATTCTCGCTTCGATGTCAACGATGGTCTCCTCTATCGGAGGCTCAGTTACAATCGCATTATTCAGCCTTTTATTTAATAGCTCAAATTCTTCGTTAGACAATTCTATGTTTGCTTTGTTTACTACGAAATTTTTCACAAGATTTACATTTGGTTTTTCTTTTCTAATCACTTCTTGTCTCCTGTTGAGATTTTCAATTTTTCCATTTAAGATTTTTTCCTTTCGGAAACTTTGACATTCATACGCTCTTCTTATTTTATTCATGACAACTTCTAATTGTCCATCATCTTCAGAAATTAATTTAGCGACATTCAAGTGTTCGTTATAAGCATGTAACGTTACGCGGTTTAATTTACTATGTAATAATCCAGTCCCTTAATTGTTTTCTTTCCAAATATCTTTCAAAATTTTTTGCTCTTTGAAGTATTGATTTGATTGTAATTTTATGCGATTTTGGGGTGAATTTCAAAATTCAACACTTTTTAAGAAATCGTATGTCTTCGCTAATGGCTGCCATTTTTTTCTTCAATTTCAGAAGGTGGTTAAACTCCGGGTAAGACTTGGTTGTCGTCATATCGAATATAGTTATTTTCCCGTTTGTTTACAGCTGTAATTTGATTATCAAGAAGAATATAAATCAAGTTGAGTAGACAGATCTACGCTCATGAATGAAGTTAAGAAACATGTTAAAGAGATGTGCACGTTTAAAAGAAAATTCATTGTTTCTCTATTTTTCACAGTCGCCATTTTGTTGCAAGCTAACAAAAATCACTCAAATCATGAATTCCAAATAATGTTTATGTTATTGATCTTATTTGAAAATTTTAAGAAGATCAAATCAAAACTGCAGTGTCTGATTCGATGGAAAGTCCATAAAATACCAAAATCGTGTGTTATTGTTGTTGTAATTGGAGAAATTTCAAATTGATATAACTTCCGTGAATATAATATTAAAATTATCAAACTTACAGAATATTAGGATCTTATGTAAGGCTACTTAAATAACGAGTTTTGTTGCGTTTAAAGGCATCCATACGATTTTATTGAAGAAAATGTGAATTTCGAAGATCATACTTTTATTAACAAAGTTGAACAAATTTGGACTCCTAAGGTATTTGTTATTGTTATACTCATAAATATCTCCCTTGATAATTTTTTCAGATTTTTTAGATCACAGGAGGAAGCACATTTTTCATGTGTACCCCCCTGTGCCCCCATTGAAACAAAAACTGTCAGTTTAAGAGCTGTTTTGAAAAGTTCCCATAAAGAACTTTCATTTGATACTCATATCGGCTACCTTTAATGAAATTTTTTTTCAGGGGGCTACCCCATGTACTGTAATCATCGATTCATTGCCAATTTTTTTGAATCCTAGAATAGTTATAAAGTACTTTTGCTAGGCGCTCTCTCCTGCCTCCTCCACTTGTTTCACCTATAAGTATTGTCGCGTGTTATGGTTCGCGGCCAATAATTTTAATGTTCCGGGAAAGTGAAAACGAAATGTCTTTTAAATTAAATTAAAAGAGTTTATTAAGTTACTTAAAAATGCACAATCACTTATTTGGTCTATTTCACAATTTTTAATTTTCACTATTAAAATCTAACTTCCACTTGTCCATAAATTTCTATCGCAATTGTCTTCTAAGATCACTTTACAATCAACGAAAATCACTTTTCCATTACTCGAACAATATCGCTTTCCACACACTATCGCAGTTTTTATCGCGGTCAAATGAATGATTCCCCCCATTCATTCAGCTCGCCTTTATATAGGGTCTGTAGTCATTCAACCCAGATCTCGTACATTAGCGAATTAGCGGGAACTCTCGAGCAACGTGAATGAATGGAGCAGTGACTTACTTTCAGATGTTGATGCTTGGTGGGTTCTCGTGGTTTCGAGTAAATTCATTTTGTTGATGTTCTTAATGGTTGTGAAAACAATTGCGACAGTAGCTCGCAGAATTATTTGTACATGTAACCGTATTAATTGTAGGTACTCATCTGCAGCCATTCATTAAACTGAATCAAGTGTTCAAAGCATGCACTTAAAACGTTAATGGGGAAAAATAACTCAAAATTTTTCAATCTTCGCATTTAAAACCGCCACCATTTTGTTTTACGATTACTGATACCACTAGCTGGATCGACTCTGAAAGATATTGATGATGCCTATCATTCCTGAAATTTTCATGCAAATCCTGGTAAACCTGTAGTTTCTGAGTCGGTAAAAAGCGTATATTGTTCCATAGCCATATGCTTCGATAGTAATGCAGCGCATATTGTTCCAAAGTAATACAGGAAAACTCAAATCGCTATGACTACGTTAAATACCATTTAATCTTTATGAAACTTTTAGGGCAGATCAATCTTATAAATAGTCATATGTTTACTGAATTTTATTGAATTTTATTCAAGAATTTCAACTTCTCATGTATTTGTTGTTGTTGTATTCATAAAGGCCTACATTCCTTTAACGTTTTTTTCAGATTTTTCGGAGGAAAGGTGTCCAATCGCGAGGGGGGGGGGGGGGGGGGGGGGTACCGATAAGGCAATATTAAGACTTGTTTTGAAAAGATCTCATTAAGACCTTTCCAATGAAACCCTACCCGACTACCAATGGTGATAAGGATTTTAAAGGGCCACCTCCCTATATGGAGAGACCCTCCTGAAACCACTTTAAAAAAATTTTCCACCGCAAAACATTCAAAAAGTCACCACTTCTGACCTTTCCACAAAGTTCCATGGCTTTAGCTTCTATAGTTTCGGAGAAAAAGTGCTGTGACATACAGACGAACGGACAGACGGACACAGGTCGTGATTGCAATAGGGTTTTGTATTTTAGTACAAAACCCTAGAAATATCACTCTGACAGCAGAAAATAATGCGCGAGTATGGTTTTGATTATTGTCTTACTATGACACTACTAGAATCCTCATTTACGCCTCTTAGGAAACATATTTGCGTTTAAATTTCATTAAGACTGAATCCCACTAAGCGTTAAAACAACTCAAATGGAACGGCAGCAGAGGTCCTTGAAACTTTGGAGTGCTTGATCGACCTTATTAGTAGATGGAGGATGCGTTTTTGTTCACTATAGTGCTGTGACTTGACCCATCAACGCGCCGTGATCTGAAACTCACTCGACAGCATATCAAATATAACTGTATGGAATCAGACATATAGCCCATAGAATAGCCCATATTCAAGTATTTGAACGATCAGCAGTTTCAACACCTCAATATCAACTTACGCCCATTTATTTCCAGGAAAAACTTCTCCAATTCAAAGGGTACCTTCAAAATAATAGTGTGTAATGTCTTAAAGAAAAAATTTATTGCTTGTAACAAATTTCACACACTGCTTATCGGCAATAGACACTATTTTATAACTGAGAGTCAGTTGTGTTTTATTGTAACTACCTTGGACCAAATTTACTCTCTGAATGTCTTTCACGTAAAACTTTAACTGTTTGTAATGGACGGCATCATTTGCTTCTATATTGGTCATCAAATGGTCACTCGCAACCACTATTACAATCAAAGTCTAACACCACACACGTCAGGTGTTAGGGATCAAACTACAACTTATACACTTAGTGCCATCTCACTTTGACCTCACGGCATTGCGTTAGCTACGGAGAGGCTAATTATCTCAAGTGTAAACCAACTTTCTCGAACCATCTGTGCTCGACAATCAGTGTTCGTGCCCGCATCAGGTGTTGGGGTCGCACAATGCTACATCACCAAAATTCAAGCGTTATTCATCGTTTCACCACACTTCAATACTAAAAAAAATCTGGAGCTTTGTGCCTAGTTTAGTGGATTTTCGCCTTCTATACTTCAGATCGAATATTGTCCCTCCTTCATGGGGAAATTATTATTGGTGCGAACATCTTCCCGTGTCTCACCAAGGAAGGGCCACGCAAAAGCCCTGACATGAAACTCCTAATACAAGCCTCAAGGTTAGGATGGACCCTCACGGGACTTACACCAGCAGCAGTGGATGCTACTTCTCAATTACGCACAAGCTCGCAATGCCTGCTAGATCTCAGTTTCTTCAGTCCTTTAAAATGTCTTTGGAATCAAGAAGAGGCTGTAATGATTTTCCGTCTGAAATCGTACGAACGAAGTTGGAACCGACCTCTCATCGGTTCTAGACGTGAAGTCTGAGTCGAGCCAACGGACGGTACCAACCAGTCCGTGTTACCGTAATCCATTTCGCGGTGGTTGCTTGTCGGCCAGCTAGATCGGAGAGGGTATCGGTCGTAAGTCTTTAAATGGATTACGCTCAATTACGTATTTCATCCACCATTAAATGCCCGTTTCAAACGCGTCAAGTGTTCAAGCATACGGAAGGGAAACCTACTTTACTTTATTCCGTATTCTCTTCATTCTTCCAGTCAATCACAAAAACTAAATTCCATTTTGCGCTCCCGAAATTCACCGACGCGGTACCGAAAAATATACTACGTTAAGTCAAACCCGCAGAACGCTACGCTAAGAAAAAAGCAAGGCAAACGAAGGTACTGCGTTCCGCACGCGACGCGAAACCGGCCATCCGCGGATTTTTACAACCCTACCCTCTCCACGGCATACTTACCATGCACTCCCACTGCTGCTGAAAGAGAAGGTCAGGCTGGAAAGGAAAGTCGTTTTTCCATTAGCGATTCATATTATTTTATTACCTAAAGACCAACGAGCTATACATTCCACTATTTCTGAATTTGAACTTAGAATTCTACTATAACTTTTCAATATCCTTTACTCACACTAGTATACTTATTCGTTTATCGAATGGAACGTTGTGTAATCTTATGATTTCAATAAAACTTTCGATATTTAACAAAAGCAGATATATACAGCATTTGAGTTAAGCACTTAGCAAGACTATTATTTATTTCATGAAATATATTCGTAAACGCGATTGAATAAAAACTCGAAAATGTTAAAAAAAAATAATTTCAATCATGTGGAAATGAGAAGGTTAAAAGTTAATTTACAACCATAATAGGATTCTATATTTACGATAACTTCGTTGCAATCCGTAGTTCGAGAACGATATTTAAAACACGCAATTAAATTTGACTTAAATTCAAACCTCATAAAGTATTATTTGACACAATCCAATCTTAAAAGTTTGCTACTACTGCATTGGCCCTTTTTTCTTTTGAACATTTTTTTTTCGATGATAAAAAAACATATATTCAAGAACAATTACATTTCAATATCTTGATACTTGTGTAACGAATATATATATATATATATATATATATATATATATATATATATATATATATGTATATATATATATATATATATACATATATATATATATATATATATATATATATATATATATACATATATATACATATATATATATATATATATATATATATATATATATATATATATATATATATAAATATATATGTATATATATGTATATATATATATATATATGTATATATATATATATATATATATATATATATATATATATATTTCTTAACAAGGAAATGTAACTTCAAGATAAATTTTAAAAGGAAAATACTGTCGCGTGTTATGGTTCGCAGCCAATAATTTTAATGTTCCGGGAACGTGAAAACGCAATGTCTTTTAAATTAAATTAAAAGAGTTTATTAAATTACTTAAAAATGCACAATCACTTATTTGATCTATTTCACAATTTTTAATTTTCACTCTTAAAATCTAACTTCCACTTTCTATCGCAATTGTCTTCTAAGATCACTTTACAATCAACGAAAATCACTTTTCTATTACTCGAACAATATCGTTTTCCACACACTATCGCAGTTTTTATCGCGGTTGAATGAATGATCCCCCATTCATTCAGCTCGCCTATATATAGGGTCTCTAATCATTCAACTCAGTTCTCGTACATTGGTGAATTAGCGGGAACATTCCAGCACCGTAATGAATGGAGCAGTGACTCACTTTCAGATGTTGATCAAGCTTGGTGGGTTCTCGTGGTTTCGAGTAAATTCATTTCGTTGATGTTCTTAATGGTTGTGAAAACAATTGCGACAGTAGCTCGCAGAATTATTTGTACATGTAACACTGCCCCCACCTCAGTTCTTTTCGCCCCGAAAAGATGTGTCGCCATTTGTAGTCAATTCTCCCTGGGTGTAATATGGGGCAAGACGGTCCAGATGCACGATTTTCATTTTGGCTCTCGACTTACGGTGTTCCTGTATGCAAAATACGACGTCGTTGATTCGCTTTGTATCCCGGTATGGTCCCTCCCAATTATTTAGCAACTTTGGAGACCTACCGTTTCGCCGTTGCGGGTTGTATAGTCATCTTGCTGGAAGCCAGTAGAATTTGCCTTGAGATCATACCTGGTCTTCATGCGGTCAATAGCCGATTCGAGGTGTTTTCGCACTGTCCGATGTATCTGGTTCAACCGCTGTCTTAGATCACTTGCGTACTCCGAGATCGTTTGGGGTTTCTCAGGGGGTGCTCTGAACTTTATATCGGCTGGCAGATGAATAGTCTTTCCAAAAATGACTTTGGCTGGGGCTTGGCCCGTCAATGCATGTTCGGCAGCTCTGTACGCCATCAAAAATAGTGGGATATGTCGGTCCCAGTCCCTTTAGTTCTCGTCAACCATCTTGGCCAGATGTTTATTTAGCGTGCCGTTGAAACTTTCGACCATCCCATCGGATCGGGGATGCAGCGGTGTTGTCCTCGATTTCCGTATTCCCAGCAGTTCACACATTTCGCTAAAAACTAATGACTCAAAGTTTCGGCCTTGATCCGAATGTAATTCGCAAGGTACGCCGTACCTACTGACCCAATTTAACACTAGCTGTTCGGCTACAGTAGTTGCTTTCTGGTTGGGAATGGGGTAGACCTCGGGCCACTTGCTGAAATAATCGGCTACAACCAGCGTGTATCGATTTCCCCATTCATTCAGGAAAGGATCCTACGATGTCAACAGCAATCCTTTCAAACGGTACCCCCACGTTATAGGTTTGCATTTGTCCTCTCAGTCGTCGCTTTGGGCCTTGTACGGAAGCGCAAATTGTGCATCTGCGACACCAGTCCTCTACATCTTCTCGAGCGTGGAGCCAGTAGAACCTTTCCCGCAATTTCGCTAAGGTCTTGTTAACACCAAGGTGGCCTCCCGAGGATCCTTCATGCATTTCCTTAACCACATCGTGGATTCGGCTTTTGGGTAGTAAAGTTTGCATCCTATAGGAGCTGCCATCCGCCGTTTCCCATTTCCGCTTGAGTACGCCACCCTCCATCTGAAGGGAGTTCCATTGTGCCCAATAGCTTTTCAGGGTTGCGCCATGCACTGAAACGTCTTTCCACTCAGGTCGTCCAGTCGTCTCCTTCCATACGAGCAATGGTCCGATGTCTTCATCGGCTAACTGGGCGTTTCGAATCTCGTCCGATGACCAACCTTCATCGAATTCGGCCGTTATCAATCGCAGATCAACGGGCAGTTCTTTTTCCTCAATCCGTCGGCAATGCTTGCAGTTAGCTGGACATGGATGACGAGATAGGGTGTCAGCGTTGCCATGAACTCTGCCCTTGTGAAGAAGTTGGGGCCTTACTAGGTCTGATCGGATCGTCGATCGGGTTGCACCAGTGTCGTTTGTTATGGTGCAATGTTTTCTGTCAACTTGACCCGGATGGCATAAGTCCGCTTCTCCACGATGTAGTCTTGACACGGTGATGGTGGTGCTGGGAACCTCGCTCCTCCTAGCCAACCTCTGCCCCACGAAGTTGGCCCTTTCAGTTTGATGGGCTTCTATTCTAGCCTCCTGACACGGTCTAGATCTCCATCATTCTGGACAATAGCTCCGTTTTCTTCACTTTTTGCAGTCTCTTTGCAGGTGCCCCTTCTCACCGCAATCCCAGCATCTAGGCGCACCATTTACTTGCGGCTCTCGCTCAATTTCCACGCGCTCACACCTGCATTCGTCTATCACTACCTTGTGAACCCGGGCAGTGGTACGAATCACATTTTTCACTGCCTCAAAGTTCAGACTATAAGCCAATGCACTCTTGACTGTTTGCTTTTGAGTTAAACGCACAGCTTGTTGCAATTCCGGGTCCCTTAATGCGCTAATGAACGCTTCTGTTGCTGCGTCATCTTAATGTTCTGGGTCGTAAGCTGGGTAAGCCGAAAGTGCCAGTCACTCAATGTCTTAGGCTAGCTGCTGTAAGGTGTCGCCAGACAACTGCATCCGATGCCGTAGCTGTGCCCGATAAATCTGCTTCAGATGATCGCCTCCATAACGCATCTTGAGCGCATTCAGTATAGCAGCCGGGTTTGAGTGTAAATCAACGGGGATAGCCTGCAAAAGCTCGGCAGCGGGGCCTCTTAGAGCAAGAATTAGTGCAGTTGCTCGTTCCTGCTCATTCCAGTGATTTGCTCTGGCGGCAGCTTCAAACTGTGCTTTGTAAACACTCCAGACCATATGCCCGTCGAACATTGGTTCTTTCACATTTCTGAATGTGCTATGCACTGCGGTTCTAAGTGGGGCTGGTGAGTTGGTTACTACTGCATTCGCTGCTTCCAATTCCTTTTTCATCTTTTCCACCTCATGGCTCATTCTCTCTTCGGCCTGGCTGATCTCATAGTTGATTCTCTCCTTAACCTGGCTGACCTTCTCTTCAACCTGGTTAAATCTTTTCTTCGACGCATTTAATTTGATTGTTCAGACTACCGAGCTCCGCTTTTCTCTCGGTTGACTGTTTTTGCACCCCCTTGATTTCGTTCGCTTGTTGGTCCAGATTCGCTGATTGTTTATCTAGCTGCGCCCTTAGACTAGATGACTGTTCATTTAGCTTCGCTGATTGTTCATCTAGCTTCGCAGTTAGACTGGATGACTGTTCATTTAGCTTCGCTGATTGTTCATCTAGCTTCGCAGTTAAACTGAATGACATCAGCATTAACATTTGCATTAGTGCATCTTCTGGTTCCTTTGATTTTGGCGTTTTTGCGTCCCCCTTAAGCTCCGCCATGGTAAATTCATTTAGTTTCAAATGTTAGCTTCGTGGTTACTATTTATTTTTATTATTTTGGTTTTTTTTATTTTTCCTAGTTTCCACGTTAGATTTCACTATTGTGCATTTTTCTTTTTTTATGTTTAAACGTTTTTCCCTTTCAAAATTTTCTTTCTCACTTCTCGACACCACTGTCGCGTGATATGGTTCGCGGCCAATAGTTTTAAAGTTCCGGGAAAGTGAAAACGCAATGCCTTTTAAATTAAATTAAAAGGGTTTATTAAATTACTTAAAAATGCACAATCACTTATTTGGTCTATTTCACAATTTTTAATTTTCACTATTAAAATCTCACTTCCACTTGTTCATAAATTTCTATCGCAATTGTCTTCTAAGATCACTTCACAATCAATGAAAATCACTTTTCTATTACTCGAACAATATCGCTTTCCACACACTATCGCAGTTTAAATCGCGGTCGAATGAATGATCCCCCATTCATTCAGCTCGCCTTTAATATAAGGTCTCTAATCATTCAACTCAGTTCTCGTACCTTGATGAATTAGCGGGAAGATTCCAGCAGCGTAATGAATGGAGCAGTGACTCACTTTCAGATGTTGATCATGCTTGGTGGGTTCTCGTGGTTTCGAGTAAATTCATTCTGTTGATGTACTTAATGGTTGTGTAAACAATTGCGACAGTAGCTCGCAGAATTATTTGTACATGTGACAATACATTATGTCTTAGTTTAATCTTACTTCTTTGGATTTTTTTATATTTATTTATTTATTTATTTTTTTTATTTTTTTTCGAGAAACTATCGACATTACAATAATAAAACAAGTTATATAATAAAAACAGAAAGTCATTAAAAAGTTTCTACAAATAGAAATGGTATGAATCATATAAATACAAATCTGGAAAGAGGTAGAAAACAAGAAGAAAGAAATACAGTTAATAATAGTAGCAAAAAAATTGTGAAATATAAAATATAAAGATATTATGATAAAGCAATAAGATAATTATTATAAAATGTACTTGCAATTAAGATGATAAGACAGTATACTAACTGGATAAAAAGAATTCATCATTCAAAAGTACTCTGATTGAATATATGCTTGTGGAAAATATGTCAAGTTCCAAATATTTACTCGCCAAGACATTATAGGCACTAGTGACTCTGCAAACATATGCATTTTGCTATAGTTTGAGGATACAAGAGGTAGGTTGAAGACAGCTGGTGCTCTAGATGATAGTCTAGGAATTGCAAATGAGATCTTAGATAACAAATGAGGACTATTTAGAAAACCATTAACAATTTTGAAGAGGAATATTAAATCAGCCATGTCACGTCTTTGTTTTAGAGGTAGTATATGAAAAATTTTGCAGGAATCAATGTAACTACGATTATCTGCCCTAAAGCGGAAATTAAGATAACGAATAAATTTTTTTGAATTTGTTCAATTCGGTCAATATATACGCCGTACCTTGGATTCCAGACCTGCGATGCATACTCTAAGTTACTCCTAACAAACGTATTGTATAAGATTTTCAGTGTAGCAATATTGTTAAATTCTTATGCTGCTCTTATAACAAAACCGAGTGATCTGCTTGCTTTGTTAACAATTTTATTTATATGTTCATCGAACAAAAGTTTAGAGTCATGTTGAACTCCAAGATCTTTCACTGACGAGGATCTTGTAACAGGTTGATTCTTAATTAAATACGTAAATTTTATTGGATCTCGCTTGCGTGTGAACGAGAGACAAGTGCATTTCATGGGATTGAGGTCTAATTTGTTGCGAACACAATAAGCATCAAGTCTATTTAGGTCTTCTTGTAGGAGTTCGGCGTCATTAAGGGAAGAAATAGATCGAAAAATTTTCATATCATCGGCAAATGATAAAACAGTTGAGTTTTGAAAGCACATGTCAATATCTGAGATAAAAAGGATAAATAACAATGGACCAACCAGCGAACCTTGTGGAACACCACTAGGTACGTGCATCCAACCAGACATGAAATTGCTGCAAACCACGGCCTGAGACCTATTACGAATATAGGAGTCGAACCAGCGAAACAAATTGCCCCTGATACCCGCACTATGAAACTTCTTTATTAAAATATTACTGTCAATGCGATCAAATACTTTGCTGTAATCTGTATAGATGACATCAGTTTGAACCCCAAGCTCCATGTTGTCTGTCAGGTGTTCATTTAGAAGTATTAGGTTGGTCACAGTTGAACGCCCTTTCAAAAAGCCATGCTGAGAGTTAGTAATTATATCCTACACACTAGCAAGAGTGCTTTATACTGAAATCATTTAATTGTTAATGCCAGCTTTTCCACTAGTACATCTATCATTTAAAAAGTAATGGCGTTAAGGCAATATGAGAGCTAGTTCATAGATAAGGAGACAGGAGGAGGAGGATGCTCTTGGACGGCAATGACTTGGGGTGTATCCGTTAAACTACTGTAACAATCTAGCTCCCTATGAGTTTTTATATGTCTTCTCATATAATATGAATTAGAAAAGGATCTTCCCCATTCTTTGAATTTGAAGAGTTCGAAATAAGTAAGTCTTCTCTTATGTTCTTTCAAAGTGTAAGCAGCAGTAAATGTTTGCCCGCAGATGTCGCACTTGCATAAATCTGGATTTACATGTGTCCCCTTAAGAATTTTCAAGCGATGCGCTACACTATAAAGCTTGCCGCATGTGTCACACATATCGATTGGGATTCAAATGCAAGGCTAAATGATTTTTGTACGTGGGCCGTTTGTTGAAAAATTTGCCACATTCCTCGCATTTGTATTTGCCTGGTTTCGTGTTCAAATTCACCACTTTTGGTTTGTGCAAAATTAGAGTTATAGTATAAGATTTGTCAGCAATGTCGTTATTAAAAACATTAAAATTTGAATGCAATAATTCGTTCGTTCGATAAAACTGTGAAGCGCCCAACGGCTTCTCATATTTTTCGCGTGTATATAACTTAGCTTGACTTTGTTCGGAATCCAAATGAATATCTTCATTACTTGTAGGCTTTTTCGATTTAGCTGAAATCTTATCGCATTCATCCCATACAGGTACGTTCTCGTGTTCCTTCATATACCATTTATTCGTGAGATTTTTGCCAGTCCAAAATTTGACACACTCCGCACATTTGAACAGCTTATCAGCTTCCGATTCGGAAACTGCATTCACTTCCCAGTAATCATCGGTGGATTCTTCTATGTTGACAAGATTCGGTAGATTTATATCCTTTGCGTTTTTATCATACAATGAATCCAGTTTCTCCTTCGAAAGCGCACTGATATTGCTACGACTTGGTTCTGAAGCCTCATCCATACACCAACCTGGAACATTCCAACCACGACTGTCATTCACTTGTTCACCTGTGCATCTGTGTCTCATTTCTGAACTGATTCCATGTGACATCTCAATTATATTAGTTGGAGTATTAACACTACTTCCTATGGTAATATTGTAATCTTCCAGATTTGTTTGGTAAACATGTTATTGGGCATCAGATGACTTCGTCGCTGAATTGTTTGTAGTAGTTTCTGCTTTTATCATTCGCATTAGCTGCGTTTTGGGATTTTGGTTGAAAAAACCTTCAACGAGATTTTCAGGTTTAGCCTCTATTGCTGAAGATCACTTCACTGCATGTTGTTAGCTGCCATCGAAATTAATTTGCAGTGATTTATCGTCGGATTTTGAGCTCCACCACCTGCGACTAATTCCCAATAAGAAAATAATCATAACCTTGAATTCGTTCTTGCCTACCGGTACCGTAACTAACGCCGAGCGTTTGGCCTCTGCGCTCGCTTGACTTTTGCACGAATGAACAAAGAAACTAAACAATTGCGAAATGAAGAAAAAACTGAACACGTGACGCACTTTTATCGAACTTACTTGTACGCTTCCTGCTTTGGCAAAACACGTCAAAACTTCGCCCTCGAAAACTTTCATCTACTTCCTTTTTTCGTATTCAAATCTGGCGTAGCGCTTCTCCAGGTGGCTATTTCCTTGACTATAAAGCCTTTTCGCGATGGTTCAAACGTATACAAAAATAAAAACTTCTGCCACTTAATTCAACTTCACTTTCTCTCACCCCCGTTGTTCCGCCACTCACACCCACCATAAGGCTGTGTCAAATTCGACTTTGACATCCCACGACAAAACTGACGTGGGATGGGAAGACGTCACAACTGACACGAGATGGAAAGCCACATGGCAGCAAGGTGCATCAGTATTGGTCACCAAATGGCGTATGGCGATTTTTTACAAGGCCACTGCGTCCCTAATGACTTCTCTCATAGCCAAAGAGGTTGGTTGCAAGAGCACTCTGAGAGCAGGTTAATTTTAAAATTGCTTTTCAAAACTAATCCAATTCACATACGAAGAATGCAGCTTGTTCAATGTTGCTTCGTACGGAAAACCAATTCAAGGATCAGCCACAGTTCCACAAACAATATACAAAATTTGTGAATGAATACTTTGCACTTGCGGACATAGTGAACACACCAGCCGATAATATTAGGCCTTTATTTAACTCATCATGGGATTGCGGACCAGTGGACACAAACCAAAATTACGTGTTATCTTCAATGAGCCATTCCACTCCTAACGGATTATTAATCAATAGTTGTCTTCATGCTGGCTCAAAGCTCCAAGTATCTTTCACTGGCGTGCTTAGCATTATGTTATTTGGTTCCATTTTTCAACCGATCCAAGCATCGCCACAACTATACTATTCTCTCTGTAGAGGTCTCATTGCAGCTTGTCTAATTTTTTGCACGCGAAAATGTGTGACAGGCATCGTCTTGCTCTTCTAGGCAAAATTGACCATCAGGGGACCGTGACTTACCAATCATGGGTAGGTAACACTGAAAACACACACACCTGCTCAAAACCTTCGGTAAGCAATAGCCAGTCGCACCATGCCTTTGATTTAGCCATGGTCTATGATCCAGAATGGGGCGTAGTCCACCTTCCGTTCATACAATTCACCTGCTAATCGTTGAGTGAGTGCTGTCTCTCCTCGCAGGCGACCGTCAATCTCCTCCTTTCTTCGATGCAGATAAACACCGCCATGCTTTCTAGCAAGGAGAGCAGCAGTTGTCACGCATGCATACAACTCGCACCGCCAAATCAGAGACTGTTGGATATGAAGATGCAGTCTTCCTCTTCTCTCTACCTGTGACAAGGATTTTCCTTAATGAGAGAATTGCCCCATATTTTTGCTTCGTAACATACAGTAGCACTGACTCATCAAAATGCGTCTTCTTGATGGGTGGGTCCCCCTACTTTGGCCATAAGTCGACTCAGAGCCAATAAACCAGAAGCAACTTTCTCAGCCATTGCCGTGATTTACTAAGAGAAACTTATCTTTGAATCGATCAGTAGCCCCCAGGTAATTCACCGGTAGCTTCAATTCGATTGGTATGTCTCGAATACTGATCATCCTTACTCTAGGGATTCTCTTTGTGCAGACTTTGTGGCATTCACGCTTAGAATGGGATGAGCCTACCTGCTCTATTGCAAAATGGTGGAAATATTTATTTGATCGGCTGTTGCTGACTTGCCTAGTAAAACAGGTTCAAGATACTTTTTCTTTGGAAATGGTAGATTACTATCTGCACTCTGATTTGACGATCACTTTATCATGTATTTGTGGATATTCTACTTCGTGGAAAACTTTTGTTGCCAATCATGCATCCAACATCCAGACCACATTACCAAACACGTATTGACATCACATATGCCACTCAAGGTGTTTCTCCATCACAACTAGCAAACGACACAATTTGACGGGAAGAGTGCCCTGAAAAACGTTGCGCTGCCTATATGGTTTCAACAGTCCAACCAGTTGAACAAGATCTTCTCAAGCGCGTTCGTAAACTTTTGCAAGTTACTACTAGTTGCTGCGAGTTCATTCAGTGAGTACATTATAAAACCAAAGGCTCAGAAACGTTCAATTTATTTCAGCTCGATAATGCACAAAATTTATAATTCCACATTGAACTAGATCATTATTACAACAATCAACCGGAGCTAGTTAAATCAGCATTTATACAACTAAATCTGCTTTTAGATGATTATGAGATTTTATGAGTAGGTGGATGACAACGTCACTCTTTGCTACATTCTGATTAAATTAATTCCATAATTCAACCTCGTGAGTTTTGTCTTACCAAGTGATGAAAGCACCTTAATTGCTAAGTAGATTTCAATGGAGATTGCTGAAACATATGGCAGAAATAAACATACATAACATACAATATGTGCAAGAGATGAATTGATATAAAATGTCGGCTCTCAAAACGGCGAGCGGTTTGCAGGCCTGCATAAGTCTTAATTTCCAAGCATTTTTCGATAGTGAATTTGTTTTGTTAGTAGTTGATAATTTATTCTAATTTTCGTGTTGAATTTCACTATTTCGCAGATCTATTTGCTTTCCCACTGACCTTGACAAGGGAGTGAGAGCTCAGTAAATATTTTTTGATCACAAATTCTTTAAATTTTGGTGAGACAAAAAGTACATGAAAATTGCAAATAAAACGCAAAATATTTAATTATTCATCAACATTTATTTTGTCTCCATCAAAGTAATCCCCATCAGATGCACTACACTAACCCCGATTTTTCCCATCCTTGCAACACTTTTCATAAGCACTTTTTGGGAATGCCTTCAGCGAGTTTTAGTTTCATGTATATAATGATGAATCCAAGTTTCATCAAGGGTGAAAACTCGACGCGAAAATTCCTTCGGATCTCACTTAAATTGCTCCGAGCACTGGTTTGAAGTTAACCGCCGCATCCGCTTGTTGTCCACTGTGAGTAATCGCGCTTGTCATGTAAAATATTAATTGCCGCTCCAATCGACACACCTACAGCCTCTGCCACTTCATGTCGCAGACTTTTTAAATGATTTAACCTCGTCTGGCGGGAACCCAGGTCACTCCTCATCAAAAACGGATGTTTGCCCATGTTTAAATTCATTGAACCAATATCTAACTTTGATCATAGATGGCAAAGTGTTCCCATAAACAGCATTCAACCTTACTTTTATCTTCTCGCATTTTTTCCATCCAAAAACAAAAAGAGAATTACCGAAAGATACTGCTCTTCTTACTCGAATGGCTACCAAATCCAAACTAACCTACTAATCGGTCAAAAAATTAGTTTTACCGTAGTTTAACAGGTGACAGCACAGGATGATAAAACCAACCATAGTACATTCACATAGTATCTACACCTTCCATTTACCCTGAGTTGCACACTTTCTGAATTTCCCCACGGCCCGGCCAGCTGAGCTGCGGCACGACACCTGAGCCGAAGCAAATAAAATTTCCAACGCACGTGTTATTTTATGCATTTCAGAACATGGGAGTGTTGCCAGATCGTAATAAAAAAGTAAAAGGTTGCATAGAACGAATTTGTTTTTCAGCAAAGTTATTAATATTTTGAGATATGGTAATCCTGAAATCTCTCATCGAAGCACATGTTTATATTCACGCTAATCCTCGCATCAGCATTTACCTACCTACTTGCTGTCGAAGATTTATGGCTCGCTTTTCGGCATGTGTTTGAATTTTTCCAGAGGCTAGGTTAAGTGTGGATACTATGTGAGTATACCATGATACCAACTTTCCTCAGGAACGCCCTCTGTCGTCAAACATGGGTACTTATTGAACCACCCTCGTAATGAAGTTGGTCACAATTTCAAATAAACAGGGGCTAAACACAGGAAATTCAAGAAAAAATATTGAGAATAAGGAATAAATTTATACTGTGAATAAAAAATTTTAAATATAAATTCAATTGAATTCAGTAATGTTGATTGTGGAGAGGCTGTGAACGGTAAATCACTGCAGGAATATTTATGATATGAATATACCAAGGGGAATTCAAATTTCCTACTTGTTCTTTATTTCGGTGCGTACATGCGTTGTTCTTGCATGTGACATGCGAGTATGTGAATGCTATAGCAGAAGATTGGTTGAATCCGATGCACTCAAAGTGAATGCAAAACAAACAAATAAATAATTATCGCAGCTCCCAGAAGAATTAGTGAAAGAATAAAATATTACACACGCCGATGTAACCTATAGTAATTTGTACATTCAGCTTCTTTTTCCATAGCCTAAAATATTTTGCGAAAAATCACAGTCTGATACTCTATCCTTGTAATTGCTAGTATGCTATCATCGATATCGCTTAAATGATTCAATCTGAGCGTTCTTTCAATATAAAAGAAAATTAAAATAATCTAAGGAATGATTGAAATACCATTGAATAAGTTGAAACAATTGAAAAGCATCCTTTAAATTATTGTAACTTTTAAAATATAGTGTATCACCTACGGCAGAAGATTTAAAATTAGATTAAAATATCAGTCACACAAATATAATTTTTAACCTCTATATTTTTTGTCTCGAAATGAAATTCGATTAAAATTGTTGGTTTCTTTTCTACGCGGGACATGAAATGTCTAGAAAAATAAAACCATAAATTGATGAGCTCATACAGTCTCTCCTTTTCAGCAAACCCTTTCTTTTTCTGCCAAAGGGGTAGGGTTTCGATAATCGGCGAATGGTCGGTTTTGGCTTTCGGTTGGTACGCGGTGCCTATCTTGAGCTTTGCGTTTTTTTTTTAGAGTAGATTTTTTCGGCTTTGGATTTGAGCAGGTTATTTTGGGCACCACGTCGTTGAATATTCGGGAGTGCATGTTTTTGGCTAACGGTTTAGTATTGGTCTTTTCCTCAAATCGAAAGGAAAATAAAGTACAGTAAGTTAAAGTCGAGTCGGAACAAGTGTTTCGACGTGTTTTAAATCGGACATTTGAACCGGAGTCTGATTTTTGTATTTTCGAATTAATTTGCTCGTGGAAGACCTGCAACCCGAATTCCTCCCCGAACCAGCCAGCCAGCAGCCACCTCGGAGTAGACTAAGATTGGCCGGACTTGTTGATCTGATGGGTACAGTCCATTGGCACGTTCCAAGATTTCTCGTATAAAACCGATGAGAGGTTAGTTTAGATTTCCTTCGGGAAATCTCTATCGAACGAACGAAAGAGAATTACAAAATCTTATAAGGCTCACAATGACAAATTGTTTTGAATTTGGTGAGATCTATAATACATATGTGTGTAGATCTGAGCGAAACATACATATAAAGCTTAAGTGCAGTTGTTTTTAAACTTGGCAAGATCAAAGCTTCTAAAGTTAAGGATCGCAAATATAGTTTATTGCGAAATTAAATTAGTTGATTAGCTCATTTGTATATAATCTATACATAAAAGGTTAAGATAAATAACCGATAGCCTTAATCCTAAATATTGTTTCTAGCCCGTTATTTACTAAATTGGTTTAATATAAACCCAAAATTATTCTTAAATATTCTAAAGAATCATACGAGTTTACAGAGGAGGAACAACGTTTAGAATTTGCAAGCAAATTTATATTTCCTCATAGCCAAACTGTTACCCGTTAACTACACACAAGTTTGTTATTGCTCCAACTTCAAGTATTTTTAACCTGATTCAATGTGAAGGAATTGACACTTAAAATTGAAATAAGACAAAGAGAGTCCCTCTTTGGGGTTTAATTTATCTTTTTCTTAGGTACGATTATCAAGTCATTTCATTCTACAGTTATAAACAACAGCGAATATCAGAATGAATCATTTTTTACAGCCCTTCCACCAAGCACATTCATACCAAACAATTAACAATAAGACAAAGCCTTCACATTCGACCTAGTACACTCCATATTCTCATCAATTTTAGATTGTCCAGATAAAAATACGAGCTCAAGTAATAACTTTTTACATCGCCAAAACATCTCATTAACATATGAAACCATGAACTATAGTCGTTTCACATGAGTCGACATTCTCATCTTGACTACGATATGATCTTCCCACCTTGCAAATAGACGCTAGTAAACAATTCGAACTAGTCCAAAAAATGCGTAGGTGGATCTACAGACACCTTCCCGTATAATAGATGCAATAAACGTAGTAGCGAAATTACTACTAGAGTAAGCTGGAACTCATCTGACCAAAAACGGCATCTGGTCAATTTGCAAAGCGACTGAATAGGCCGCAAACATTATGCAATGCAAATGACCATTTCCCTTTCAACGGGGATTGCCACATGTGAGCACTTTCCGCGAAATTAGTGATTTTTCGTTGCGAATTGTTGAATTTTCGCGAATTATTCACATATCAAGTAACTGCTTGACTGAGGACGGTCCCAGTTTGAGTTTGAAGCCCAAAGTTGCTGTTTCGGGGATTAGACTGAGAAAGGATTAGTTCGATATTGTTAGTAGATATTGTTTTTATTTTCATTCCTTGTGTTCATAAATTTGAAAAGCAAAAAAGGACATTATTTAAAACATTGCAAATTTTCATGCTTACGTGAATCAGGGAATGCTTTATATTCAAGTTTTCTCAGTGCCGGTGCATAAATATTTATTTTTTTTGATTATAATAAATGAAGGAAGACTTTTCAAAGATTTTTTTTCGTGTTCGTTTCAGATGAAATATTTTGTCTTTCTAATTTTGACAATATGGATGTCAAGTCCCTCCATCCAAGAAACCCCAAACAGTGAAATAAGCCTTACCTCATGGACTCAGCCACAAATTAGATACAGACGACAATCACCAGAGTACTACGATGCTCAGGGAAGAGCTAACTCCAAGTTCGCGGGATCGCAGAATGAAGAAGAACAAGCTCGATTTAATTTCTATCGGCGGCGCTTCTATAGGAGGCGACGACCGAATTATTATTCCGATCCTTGCAATCGCAGGCGGAGTTCAGGAGGTCGAGGCGGAAGGAATCAAGGATCAACACAATCACAAGGAAGATTCTTTTGGGATTTGAATGTGAACAATTACTATCCACAAGGCCCAGCATTCCCATTTTATGGATTTCCAGCGTATGGAGGACGCCCTCCGTTTGGAGGATACAGTGATGACTGTGCATATTCTGAAGAACCTGCATTTGGAGGCGGAGGAGGATTTGGTAATTTCTTAGCACTATTCAGTCCAGGTGGGGCCTTGAATCCTGGAGGCGGACGGCCACCCAGACCAACACAGGTAGTTTCTAGTGGAGATGTCGATCCTGCAGTTAATCCAGATGATATATTCGATCCAGTTTATGAGGATACTCCAAACAGGCCATTGTACGACGATTCGCCAAGGGTATGTAACCGTTGCCTATGCTTCTTGCATTTTCGCTCATTTAATATCATTTCATAATAAGTTAATAAGACATAAACGATATTGCTTTAATTGATATTTATTAGGTGCGGGGTATCAAATAGAATTATCAAATGTGTTTTCAAATTAAATTTTTGCATGATTTTCATCTGACATAAATAGAACCTCCGCAGTTTCATAACAAAGAAGCATTCAACCAATCAAGCATCGATTAAGACGTTGAACTTTAAAAATTACTAAAAAAAAATATATTTGGGACTTAAGACAATATTGAAGTTGATCTTATTATTGGGTTTAAATACTTTTGAAAGTTATGTTCGAAGTATCAGTTCTGTCCGAAAAGTGTCCTACCTGAGCTTATTTCTCCGTATTAGATCTTTGGAGCGTGCCTTGATTTGCACGTAAAATTTAATCTTTGTAATGTATTCACCACAAAATAACGCAGGAAAACTTAGAGATGGTATCTTTTGGGCACTCCTAGCTCGACATTTGACTTTCCGTAAAACTGAATGTGCCACCCAAAGGACGTCACTTCAAATTAATATGACGAGTGCATTGAAACTCATTCCAAAATATGAGTTCGCGGACCACTTCAGGATATGAAAAAATTAATGGGATATAAATGAGGTCGGATACTTTTTAGACAGACCTCATATCTTTTTTCTTTTGATGAAAACATCAAAATAATCATTTCAAATGTCTAAACTGATGTTACCGAGATTAAAATATTTCAATTATCTACGACAACGCAAAAAGCGATGGATATGAAATAGGAATGCTTTGAATACTTGTAAAATCTGAATTCCTAAGATAAGAATTTATTAATTCCACTTGATCAATATTTTTGACAAAACTTTTTAGTTTCCGGACCGTTTTCACCTCGGGGTAATATTAAAACAAAAATTGCTTTGTTTTAATATTACCCTCTATCTTTTAATTGCTTTAAGCTAATAGCAGGTAATCGTATATCCTATTTTATATCTATATCTACTAATCTATTTTGAAGGCAAATTTTACAATAGCTAATTACGTTTGTTACTTAATCTAGGTAATCCTAAGCCAAAATTTATTTTTGTTTACACAGATCGTTAGAGACTTAATGCATATAGAGTACGTTATCGCTGCCTTAATATTTTTGGATTCACTATTTTGCCCGGTTAATGTGGTATGCTGGTTTATTGCGTCCTTCGATCTCTTTTTATTAATCATTTGGTCGACCATTGTTTCCTTATGAGTGGATCGGTTTCAGCTTTACTCGATTCTGCTACAAAACTGTTCTGCAATGTAGCCTTGAAGCTTCTGCTTTACTATCTATCCTCTGGAGGTTTTAACTGTGCCATGATAGCCTAATTTGAGCCTTGAACTCCTATATTGAAGTTCTCCAAGTGTTGCAGTTCTGCAACATCGCTCATCCATTTACTATCCTTTCAAATCTACTACTATCTTCCTCAGTAGTACCTTAGCCTTAAGGTTCTTTTGGGTAACTAATGTTCCCCTCTTCATTGTACGTTATCATACTTGTAATGAAGCCTCCACTCTGTTTGATCTTTTATTAGGGCGTGCATTTTTCAAAGCATTTTGTGAACGTGCCCATAGCATATTCTGAATCACTCGCTTGGCTCGAAACTTTGATTTATTGTGAAGTTTATTCTTCCTGTGAACGCTTCTGCGTCAAAATATGAACATTAAAAAGCAGTAGGCTTTGTTTGCAGGTTTATTTTTTGATAAATATCTTCGATCTTTCATCCTTTTTAGTCAAAATGGACTCCTAGATGTTAACTTCTGTTGATATCCAAAAACATCCTAAAACATTGCACACAGCACATGTGAAAGCACCTTTTGAAGTCATTGCTTCCTTCTTCCGGCTATGGAATTTTTTAGGTCTTTGTAAAAAAAACTTTTTTACAAAAACATACTAAATTTGCGACCTGTCTGTCCATCTGTCTATGCGGCACAAGTAGTATATTCAGAAACTAGAGATGCTAGAAAGCTCAAATTCGTGAAAAGGTCAAAATTTTTTAAGGGGGCCGCCTCATAACGAAGTGTTCCTTCAACATTTGTTTTTTTAAATTAAAGGTAGTCGGGCTGGGATCAAATGAAAAGTCTTTATTAGAACTTTTAGAATCTGCACTAAAAAGCTATTTTGTGCATCAGGGGGTCCAGAGGGATGCAAAATGTTCCAAAATTTTGCTGCTTAGCAAACCATCTCCTTTTCTACACTCTGCTACTCCTATCATTTAAGACGTTCTGATCGAAAGGGGATCCCATTTTACCCCCCCATTTTACTTGCCTTGCCGGTATTGTAGCACAAGAAGAGATAAGGTAAGATGGACCGCATACTTCATCTCTGACCTGAGACTGTAGCTAAACCGAATGCGTGGTGAGTTTTACCAGCACTAGATTGGTGAATCACGGTCTTAATTGTATACTTTGCACAGAAGCGGAGACGGTGCATGTCATGTGAAAAAGATACGACAGGCAGTGAGGTGACAACTGTAATGAAAAAGGAAAGCTCTGTCTCGAAACTTTTATTGGAGCAATGTATATATCTGTTGGCAAATTAAACCATGTGGCAAATTGCCATCGGGCAGTCCCGACGGTTAAAAAGGGTGTACTTGAGTGGCGAGGCTGGAGGAATCTCTTTCCTCTCCTCTCCTTCCTGCTGAAAAAGGAATCCTCTAACATAACGGCACATCTAGGCATAGCAAAATAGGTCTAGTTGGAGTAATGTGGCGATCAGTCATAAAAAGGAGAAGTATTCAGTGGGTAGTTTAGAAACTTAATAGTCTGAGAGTTCCACTGTTAAAGAATGAAAAGCACTGTTTTGAACAACCTGAGTTCTCGTTAACATAAGTCTCGCCAGAATCTTTCTCCTTCCTACCATGTCTTTGCATGTGAACACAGGTGGGCTGTTAAAAAGAAAACTTATCTTTGTAATGAGCTTTCCATTCCATTCCATATATACTCGTACCTTAGCCTCAGGAGCTTTGTTAGGGCTCAAGATTGCTTCTGTATAACAATACAGGCTTGAAAAGGGATTATTATAACTTAAGCTTATTTGTGCTATATACATTTGTGAACTTGAGGATGAAAATTAGAGAAAAGTAGTTTTTTTGGACGCATCGATATACAGCATGGTCTTATTCGTCTTGAATCCTATTCAGTTAGATAAGTTACCACCCTTCAAGGTTGTGGTCTCTAACAGTCAAGTTTTATCAAGCTGACGTGTTGGAATTTATTTGCACATAAATTTAATTTTGTTATAATTTACCTTCAGGAAAATTTTCTTTGTTTTGGGCTCTACTATAGTATCAGAAATGCATCTATAGTATCCAGGATTGATCTACCTATGATGTTGATATCATTGGTAAATACGAATATTTATGTGGACTTAAAATCGTGCCTTTACTGTAATCTGGTATCTTCTTGATGGATTTTTCTAGGGAAATATCGAAGAGAATAGAGAAAGTCCATCCCTTTTGTTTAAATTTCTTGAGTTCGACCTGCAACTCATTGTCTACCATTGTAACTTTCAAGTGCACAAGCTTCGCTGCAATGCAAGAGTCCAGTATTATTTTATACAGAGCAGTTGACAATGACGAACTGTCTTCATCGACCAAGTCAGACCAGCGTTTTCTCGGTTCCTCAGCCTTCAATTCTCCCAACGAGTACCTTCTTGGCTATCCGTTGTTCGTCCATACAATTCATATGACCACCCCAATACAGCCTCCACAGCCTTGCAATCGTTGAGACCTCGGGCTCGTCAAAAATTTCATACAGCCCATGATTGTATCGAATTCGTCATTGGTCCCCATGTAGCTCCGCTCTAATCATTCACTTCTAGACCCGTCTTTCGAAGGCGTTCAATACGTTTACGGACGTTTACGTTTTATCACAGATTTGTATACTTAGAGCTTTGTTTTCCTGTGTATGCAGCTGTTCTTCAAGATCGACAAAACTGAATAAAATATTCTATTTACGAGCTGTATTCTTCAGCGTATTTCATCTCTCTCTCACTGGCTCTCATTACTTTAGCCCCTATGTATACAAATTCGCCTATGTTTTCAATATTGTATTCGGCAAGCAGGATATTTTGGGCACTTGATGTATTTTTCCTAAACTGCGTCATAAGCTTTTTTTATTCTCAGTGATTTGTAGCCCTACCAGTTTTGCTTCGCTGTCAAGTTTCAGGAAAAGTTGTTTGGTAGTTATTAACGACTATGACTAAATATTGATGCCATCCGCATAGGCTACCACTTCGACTTGTATAATAACATACCTCTTCAGTCGACAGGTCGCTTCCTTATGACGTATTCCAGAGCCAAATTGCATAACAACGGCGCCAGCGCATTTCCCTGCTTTAGTCCGTTATTTGTGTCAAAGGCGTCAGTGAGTTTATTATTGATGCAGACTTCGAAGGTCGTCGACGTCACTGTCATTTTGGTAAGACGGACTAGTCTGGCTGAGATGCCAAAGCAAAGTATTATTTGGTACAGTACAACACGATCAATACTGTCGTATGCTTGCTTGGAGTCTACAAAAATTTGACATACCTAGGTTTGTGTTGAGCTTCCAGCATTTTTCCAGTGCCTGCTTGTCTGTAAACAATTGGTCTAACGTCGATCTACCTGCTCTAAGGCTTTCATGATACTCCCCAATAATACTGTTCACGTATGATCTGATTTCATTTTCTAAGATCTTTGAAAATATTTTGTACATCGTACAAAGTAGTGATATGCTTTTATAGTTTTCACACTGTAGCTTGTCACTTTTTTTATAGTTAGGGAATATAATTGATTGGCTCCACTCTTTTAGTATATTTTTTTGTTGCCAAATGCGCTGGATCATTTTATGGATTGCTTTTTGAACATCCTTGCCACCATACTTGATGAATTCCACTGGAATCTCATCGATACCCGGCGCTATATTACTCTTTTGTGCTTTGATGATCGAACAAACTTTATTCAGAGTAGGTGGAGCCAATGAAAGTTCTCTGGGAATATATGTAAGCTTTGATATTCTGGACTTGTGTGGAGGATTAAGGAGGTCCTTGAAATATGATCCCCATCTTTCGAAGTCATCGCGGCGGAACGTGATCTTGAGCTAATAGGCTCGTGTAAGGCTTTTCACTAGTCTGTATGCATGTCTTGTGTTGTTGCTCATTAGAATTACATTGACACTTCTCAATTGGTCATCATAGTACTTTCTCCTCTTAATTCTAATTATCTTATTGGCTGCTCTTCAAAGATTTTTATAATATCCTCTTTTTGTCTTGGTTTTCCTACCTATATATTCTTCCTACGCTTGATTTTCTTTGTTTAGTGCATTCTGGCACTCATCATCGAACCAACCATTTCTTTCGCGCTGGGCTTGACTTCCGATTGTCTGTATTGCGACGCTCTTAATCGCCACTTTCATTGCCACCCATAGTTCGTTGCTTGTTTTCAACGATGTGCCTGATATGATGGGAACTAGCTGGTTGTCGAGGGTCGCTGTGAAATTTGTTGCCACGGACGCCATTTGGACCCTTTTGATGTTGAACTTCTGTAGAAGGATGGTCTTCACCAAAGACGCCTATGACATACGACATCGATAGGTTACTTTGATCAAGTTATGATCTGAGTTACAATGTACTCCTCGGTATGTGCGGACGTCAAGTATGCTTGTGGACAAACGTTTTTGGATCAAAACATAATCGGTCTGGACTTGTGTCTTCTTCGGTGATACCCAGGTCACTTAATGTATGCATCAAAGTGGGAAGCGAGTTGAACGTATGACTATATTCCTGCTACATGCAAAGGCAATGAGGGTCTCCCCGTTGTAATTCGTTTTATTGCGGAGGCTACATTCTCCTGTCGTTCTCTAATGAGAAAATTCACTGTCAGCCTTAACGTTGAAACCGCCCAGAATTATTTTTGTGTTCTTTGTAGGCAATAAGACAACTAGTCTTTCCAGGTGATTGTAGAGCGTTTCCTTCGTTTCTTTGCTCTTTTCTTCGGTCAAGGCGTGCTTGTTGATTAGCCAAATTTTGAAGAATTTCGCTACTATACGGATTGCACAGGATCGTTCATTGACTGACTTAACATTAATAACGTGTGATTAGAACTCCGTATCCACAGCGAAGGCTACTTCGAATTCTAGCTTTCCAGCAGGCTTCCCACTTTTGAGGATTGTGTGCGATCTCGTATCTTGAATATCACTTCCATTCCGATTTGTTTCCTGGATTGCTAATATGTTTAATTTATGTCCACTGGCCTTTTGTAAAAGGTCCTTAACAGCGCCAGGGTAGTTGAGTGATCTGGCTTTCCAGGGTCCAAGACCATAATCCTTTTTACGGTTGCGAAGTCGTTGCCGTAGATCTAATCCATTCCGAGGCTTTGTTGCCAGTTTCGAAACAATGTAGAGTTTCACCCAACCTCCATTCCGGTGGCATGGTTATTACTTTCAATTCGTTATCAGACGTGGAAGGCTCATCGTCTTCCTCTAACGTCATCACAAAGGACGTGTAATTAGGATTTAGTAGCAGAGCTGCAGGTGCATTTGCAGTTATTGGCATTTCACTTCACGAGAGTACTCTTCCTTAAATTTTCTTTTTATTATTTTATAAATATTTAAAAAAAAACATTATTAAAAATTTTCTTATTTATATTCAATGTTTGAAGAAATATATGTATAATTAAAATACATTTTCTCTCTCCTCGTGGAAGAAAGTAATGAATGCAGAAGAAAGGAAACCTTCGTTAATTTATTATCAGAACAAAAATGTGCAAAAGCCTGCACTTAGCTCTATCTAATTATCCCCAAGTTTTTCGAAACGTTCAGTGCAGCTCTCTTCACACTTCACTTCATAAATCACTATTTAATTCAAATTAACTACCACTCCGATCATTTTCAATTCATGAAACGTCGTATCTACGTACAGTGTTATATGTCACGATGACAGTAACCTCCAGCATCTCACTACTGGAATGGCACTACTACCGTAAGGAGGCTGAGTATGAACGCAAAGGCAGGCGATAAAAAATTATGAGCAGCTACTCGTACTTACCTAAATTTGATTTTTATATCATCTTAATCTTTATCAATGTCAGTCGTTCTAATCAATTTCGGTCTTGACTCCTGTCTTTTGTTTTGTTTGTCACTAGGAAAGAACTCAAACAATCCAAATATCCTGCAGGCTATAATAATTTCCTATTCTGTGAAATAAGGGAGTTCTCTAGCTTTCCGGTCTAATTTATAAGCATTTTTTGGGATTTTCTTTTGACAACCAATGAAGGGATAGAACTTTGAAGTTTTCATCATCAAGAGTATACATATAAATTTTTGCTAAAAATATTTATTCAAACCAAAGTTGTAGCGTTCCAAAGACACCTGCCTCGAGAAATTGGACGCTCACTTCCTCCACGAAATGAGCTGATTGACTTATCTGAAACTAAAAAAAAAATTGTGGCGTTTCATTTATAACTTTACATACACAAAACGGACTATTATGAAAAGAAAATTTTAAAATTTGGATTTTAACGGACTTCGGAATAAAAATTTTCAAATTTCATAATTTTTTTCTAAACTTTTTGTTAAAAAAAATAGCAATACTTTAAATTCTGGGATGATAATAAACCATTTTGTGTGCATGTATGTGCTGAGATAACCCTATAAACTTGAATTGAATCGGCCGAGCCGCTCTCCAGATATAATGGAGGAAATTTGAAAAACATAGTTTTGAGAAAACCGCGTTTGAAGTTTCAAGTACAGTTACAACTATAAAAATCCTAACTCACCATTAATCTGCGATACCTAATCGATAGATTACAACTTATGCCTTTCAGAGCAGATTTTTCTGTTTTTGCTGCACTTCTGACGTTTTTGGTGAAATCACTGACGCACCGCTCGGAGCGCGGTATCCCCTTTTCATCACGTTTTTCCAGATAGGAATATGCTATGCATCCAGTGGGGCCTCCCATGATTGTCATTATCTTTAAAATCCTTTGTAAACCTTGGTTGAATATTATAGTTGCCAAAAACGTTGCAATTTCAACGATTTTGGCGCCAAAGTGAAGGTGTTTTGGGACGAACGTCCAAAACAACTATTTAAGGGATTCGTTATTGTTCTGCGTTCCTGAAGGTAAAAATCGAATTAACAATTCATTCTTAGACAAATCTTCATAAACAGGTTCAATACATTCAAGCCTTCGGGCAATAAAGATGGCTTGTCGTGATGGAATTGGTCGAGCTCATCCAGAGCCTCCACCTTGCGCCACTTGCACCAGCTATTTTCGCCTTCCAGAGAATATTGCCGCTGAGGATTTTTATCTGATGAAATTTTGTGATCAAAAGTTGCTCGAATTCCTTCCATTATTTTCTCAACCGAATCTGGATGTCTTCAAATAGTGAATCCGTAAAACTTAGTAACTTCTTTGATTACTTTATCACCTTCCTTTATTATTTTTATTTTATTTTTTTTGAGACCACGGGGTCCTATTCTTGACATGGCCAACGCATGCTTTTTTGTTGCAGCAGTTTCTCCATATGACTTAGAATCTAAGATCCCCTTCAAAGTTTTACAATCCCCATCGCTATTGTATTTGAGGTATTTTTCTCCATATTATTTGTGTGATGGCACTAATTTCCATTTTTCCAGAGCTTCCAAAGTTACGAATGTACGAGTACCTTTCGTCCACGTGAGATTCATACCACTTTTTTTACTCCAATGGTTCAGTTTTTTTTTTTTTTTAATTCTATACATATTACACCCAGCGCAAAAACTACTCAATACCATGGCATCTTGAACTTTCCCGATATACTTCCCAATTAACGTAGAAACTCCAAATAGAGATGAAAAGTCTCGCTTCGCCCAAGTACCGTCAACTGATACCGTCAACTCATCACGTACTTTTCCTGCATCTTCGTTCATTATGTTTTGTTGCGAGACAAGTAATGTCAACACAGATTCAAAAAACTGCAATTGCAGCTATGAATATATTTTTCAAAAGTGCATAATACGTCAAATTTGAAATACCCGAAAATATCTCCATAAGTCTACAGAAAAAGTTTACGCCTCCGTGACCAATCCCCAATAAACGCATGAAAAATACAAAACGGCGATTAATTTCACTTGCGTATTGAAACATTGAGCATAAGCTTATAGTTTGCTGTTTTTTACAGTTAAAAGACTGAACCGTTTCAAAACCTAAGCCACAATAACCTGATTGCGAGAAAGACACATCACCTTTACACTCGTTACATATTACATCACAAGAAATAGTGGAAAATACAGACCCAAACTCTAAAATACCTAAATATCCATGCCATCTTGGAGTTTTTTTAAAGAAGCTGATGTATATTCTATATACTTCTTGGCTTGTTAAGCAGTTTCCACTAATTTGTCGTTTTTAATTACGACCAGATTGAACATTATTAGTCGTGCTTCTTTTTTCACCGATCATTTTGTAAATAAATAACTTGTAACTGATCACGAGTTTCAAACTGATTTTTCGTAGATGCTGTGCTCTTCGAAGTTAAACCAAGACTAAAATAAATTTCACAGCCTAAGTAACTACACCAATTTTTTTCTGAACTTCTGGGAACTTGTCTGTACTTGTATAAGCATACATTTGTATAGAACAATCTTAGGTACCCAGCAGACAGAACACAACATGGTCGGCCTCACAGCGCTCATATCAGCAGTCTGAACACCTGCCTCTTCTAACTACTGTATCTTTATCTTCTTTTTCTTCTTCGTAGCACTAAAGCCCCTCTCTGGCCTTCGCTTCCTGCAAGTAGTGCCTCCAACTATCTGGGTCCATTGACCGCGTCCTCTAATTTCAAAATCCGAGCAGCGATGAACTGTCTTCGTCAACCGAGTCAGACCAGCGTTTCCTCGGTTTCCCCACTGGTCTCCGGCCTTCAGTTCTCCCAACGAATACCTTTTTGGGTATCCGTTGTTCATCCATACGATTCATATGTCCAGCCCATTGCAGCTTCAGTAGCCTTACAATCGTTGAGACCTCAGGTTCGTCAAAAATTTCATACAACTCATGGTTGTATCGAATTCACCATTGGTCCCCGTCCAGCTTCGCTCCGATTATTCGCCTCCGGACCCGTCGCTCTAAGGCGTTCAATATACAATATTTGCGGATGCTTGGGTTAGGGTCCGTGTTTCACACCCATAGCATAACACAGGTCTTATCACAGATTTGTATACTTGGAGCTTTGTTTTGCTGTGTATGCAGCTGGTCTTCAAGATCGTCAAAACTGAATAAAATATTTTATTTGCGAGCTATATTCTTTGGCGTATTTCGTCTCTTTCATTGCCCATTTTCGTTATTATGGTGCCTTAATACACAAATTCGCCAATATTTTCGATATTGTATTCGCCAAGTGTAATATTCTGTGTATTTGAGGCATTTTCCTTGGCCACATCATGAGCTCTGTTTTATTTTCATCAATTTGTAGCCCTACTAGTTTTGCTGCGCTGTCAAGTTTCAGGAAGAGTTCTTTGGTGTTTGTTAATGACCGTGACAAAATGTTGATGTCGTCCGCATGGGCTACTACTTGGCTAGACTTGTATGGTAATGTACCTTGTAAATTGACAGGTAGTTTCCTTATGACGTACTCTAGAGCCAAATTGAATAGCAATGGGCTGTGTTTTTATAATCGCTTCGAATTTCGAAAAATCACTTCACCACCATATCTTAGGCTTATTAAGGGAACAAATTGTATAAAAAAATCGATTTTTGAATCCATCAAACCAGAGAGCCCCCATAATTCTAGCTGTTTGGGTCGAGGTACTTTATTTAATTCTATTTTTCTTTGGTATTTTTAGGGTTTTGTACCAAAATACAAAACCCTATTGCAATCACGACCTGTGTCCGTCTGTCCGTCCGTCCGTCCGTCAGTATGTCACAGCACTTTTTCTCCGAAAGTATAGAGGCTACAGCCATGAAACTTTGCGGAAAAGTCAAAAAAGGTGACTTCTTGAAAGTTCAAGGGTGGAAAAATTTTTCAAAGGGGTTTAAGGGGGGACTCCCCATATAGGGAGGTGACCCCTCAAAAAAAATTTCACCATTGGTAGTCGAGTAGGGTGTCATTGGAAAGGTCTTAATAAGATCTTTTCAAAACAAGTCTTAAAATTGCCTTATTAGTACCGAGGGGGGGCAAGGGAAGGGGAAATGTACGAACTTTTCGCGTACCCCCCTCGCGATTGGGCACCTTCCATCCGAAAAATCTGAAAAAAATCATGAATGTAGGCCTTAATGAGTACAACAACAACAAATACATGAGAAGACAAAATTCACTCAACTTTGTTAGTAATAGTATGATTTATCGATTTTATGTTTTCTTGAATAAAATCAAAACGGTACCCTAAAATCCAACAAAGTTTTGCAAACAGATGACTATTTATAAAATTAATCTACTCTGAAAGTTTCATAAAGATCGAATGGTATTTAACGAAGTTATAGCGATTTGAATTTTCCTGTATTACTATGGAACAATATGCCCTGTATTCCTATGGAAGCTTTTTACCGACTTAGACACTACAGCTTTGCTAGGATTTGCATGAAAATTTCAGGAACGAGTTGTATCATAAAGATGAGTACATACAATAGAAACAAGTTGAAGAGGCAGGAGAGAGCTCCTAGCAAAAGGGCTTTGTAACCATTCTAGGATTCGAAAAAATAGGCCATGAATCGATGATTACAGTACAGAGAAGTGGCCCCTGGAAAAAAATTTCATGAAAGGTAGCCAATGTGAGTATCAACTGAAAGTTCTCTATGAGAGCTTTTCAAAACAGTTTTTAAACTGACCGTTTTTGCTTCAGTGGGGGCACAGGGGGGAAATACATGAAAAATGTGTTTCCTCCCTCGCGAATGGACACCCGTGATCTAAAAAATCTGAAAAAATTATCAAGGGAGATATTTATGGGTATAACTCTTACAAATATCTCAGAAGCCAAAATTCTTTCAACTTTGTTAATAATGGTATGATCCTCGAATTTCACATTTTCTCCAATAAAATCGTCTTTGACATGTTTCTTGCTGGTTACTGCATTTTGTAAGTTGAGTACAAAACGCTTCTGACATGAGCATAGGTCTGTCTACCCAACTTGTTTCTATTCAAATTTATAAAGGTTTTATGTATGGGTGCCTTAAAAGTTTGTTAAATTATAAATTTATTAAAATAATTAAGCGTGTATTTGAAAAATAAGTTCTTACATTGCTAAAATGTGCTTATTATAATCTTGGCTTTTCACTGGATTCATTTTTTACCCGAGTTCTAAAGGATAGACAGTTATCATTTTTTCTACAAGATAATGAATAGGTCCTTCAAATATTGCTTATAATATTCAAAGATGATTAATTTTTGTGTTCTTACAATAGCGTGGAAAAATCAGATTCACCCTGTAACTTTTGAATACTTTGTTTGCCTGGTTTCTCTATATCCACAAAACTCACTTAATGTATTAAGCTGCCATTGGTAGCCAAAACATTGGAGACAAGTCTTTTTGAGCCTATTACCGTCTGTAATTATAAACAAATTTGAGGAAAACAATTCGCTTATCATTTTATTTATAGTGGTTGAGTCGATTGTGCATCCCGATTGATGGATTGGCTACAGTTCAGTTTTTCTATGGTTTCAAGAATGTATTGATTGCAGTAATTGATAAATTTATTCTAATGAACGGTGTGATTAAAAGTAAATCATTAAACAAAAGCTAACAACATTTTGTATTCATTCCACTTGTTTCAGCTTTAACAACGGTTTTCTTAAGAATTCCGCCATCGCTTATGCTTCCATTCAATCTTTGTCCTATCATTTATTAATAAACTCCCATTGATCTTCATCTTTCGTCCTTACATTCCAGCCTCCGTCAGTTGGAGCAATCGTCGGTGGAACAGCCAGTTTAGTTAACAATCTAATTCAAACTTTATCGGGAAATCGTCCAATTGGTTATAGAAGACGATCAAATGATAACACTCGTAGACGTACTCGTTAAGACCGCTGACCCGATACCATCCAGACATAAGTGTACAAATGAAGACTTTTCCACCTAATTATATTAAAATAGTTATTTAAAAATAAATTGTTACCATTTAGTTTTAACATTGTTTCAATTGGATTTGAAAGTAATTATTTCATTACGCTTTATCTCTTTGCACCGCACTCATTCTCACCTTTGAGCTCACAACGGCTTTGCTTCAAAATCAATTTTGTATGAGTCAATACTTTTTGGCGACTCTGAACTCACCCGGTTTCTTATTGATTTCAGCCAACGTCATCAACAACTGAAGCCCCCCAAATGGAAGAAACGACCACTGTTGCGTCGACACGACATTATCGAAGGCGTGGCAGGGGTTGGCTATTCGGGGAGATTGGAAGAGAGTTTCATAATTTATTGTTTGGTTAATCAGAACTGTTATATTGTTAAATAGACATTTTCATAGTAAACATTATCTTTGAAATTTGTCCTCACAAGCATTAATATTATGCACTCACATCATTCCCCCAGTGCATCTATTGCCAGGATATTGACTTTCTTTTTCAAACTGATCTTTGCCGTTTTTGAGAATTAATGCATACACTCAATGCCTCTTCCCTCGGGCCCAAAAGCGGAAGCATGACGACACAATGCGCACCACGTTTGAACAGTTTTTGACAGTTCCCGCAGTGACGTCGTGCTCGTTAATTGCTTTCCTTTTGAGCCTGAGTAAGGAGGCGTTGATACTCTCGTAAAATTTGGCAGAACTTTGTCTTGATAGGTAGTGACGATAAGGTAAATTTCGATAAAAACTAATGTAAGGTAGAAGCGTCTGAGAACTACTCGTACATAGATGTCAGAGAGAGAGACAGAATGCAAAATACATCGAGAGAGTTGAAGCATTTCATGATGTGGGATGAAGTTGGCATGTTATCAGCTGTTGATTAAAATTTCAAATGACTTTGACGTGACGTCTCCGGCAAAGATTTGCGTCATGAACTAAATAAATTTTTCGTACGGCAATTGAAATTTAAAACTAAATAAAAGATTAAATTTTATTCACTCTGTGAACGATATGTCCCTGGTATGCTCCCTGCTAGCTGCTTTTACTATTCCACACACATAATTCATTTTTCTTTTCCCGACACAACAAAGCTTGCGATCACTGTCAAACTTTTCAGGTCAATATGTTATCACTTTTGCCTCTAATTTCAAATTCAAGTTGATAACATGTTTCCCGTCAGCTCTTGATTTATTTGCGAATCATATGTTTTCAATCATATGGTTGATAATTCGGTGGTCAAAGAATAAAAAGAGTGGATTTTGTCCAGGGAGCCGCTTTAGTGTGTGGTTGTTCTGCCGGCGTGAAAGGCGGGGGGATTTCAATTCATATGGGAGAGGAAAGTATGTATGTAGTGAAAAATCTCCACTCACGTATGAATGATAATAAGTATTTATCGCGTCCATTTTCTTATATGTCTTTGGACCTCTACCGCTTCCTATGACATACTTTACCATATATAAGCCGACTACATATTACATGGAAATCATAAGGCGGTGTTTTGCAGGATCGTGAAAATGTCAGCGAAATTGCAATGTTTTGGATTAATTCAAGAAGGTCTTCATGGTTGAAATCCAGATAGGATGCGAAGAACATAGTACAAATCCATTTGAAGTGAAAATTGTTTCTGTTTTTACTTCTGTTCAATTGTAAAAGCTATGAGTAATGAAACTAAAGCTAGTTTATTTACTACTAAAAGCTCTGCTGGCAGTAGAAGGTAATATATGGTGCTGAACATATGCTTTATTTAGCTACTTCAAAAGTTTTGGTGTAACCTGGATAGTATGAAGTAAATTCGATGCCTTCAACGACCCCATGATATTTTTTTTATGTGGGGTATGTGCCAAATTATGTTATCCAAGTGTTTTAAATGTAACAAGAAGATTTATTTCGAGCGATTCTTCTGACGGACTATAAGCCCATTTACTTACGATACATACTGGTTTATAATCAGAACAAATTGCAGCTAGGTAGACGACATACGGGTGTGGTACTGACCGTATCACCTTCTCGAGTACCCGCACATTCAATCAAGGTAATGAGATATCCTAACAAATCGCTCCTGTCAAAAGTTTTCAAAAATTAAATTAATTTTTTAAAAACGTTAGTCGGAAGTTAATTTTTATCGGAAAAAATCTTATATTGTCGAAGTAATCGACTCAGGAAATTTCTATCGAATATTTTTACTTCGATTGATAACGAAAAACAAATTCACAAAGAAAATTTCGCCGCTGGTATGGAGGAGCCCGACGGCTTCCCACCGTTGGGGCAACCTGAGGAAACGACGAATACGAAACTGGCGATAATCACCAAAAGAAAGCATAACGAAGAAAACTCCGCAGATGGAGGGTGCAAGCTGCAAATAATAGCGGACAATCAACAAATGGCCAAATTGCAGAAAGAAAATGATGAACTAAGGCAAGAGATACAGTCTCTCAAGGATCTTTTCAAGAAAGGGATGAAGCCTCAAAAGACGCAGCCATAAAATCAATGGAAACAGGTAACAAAGCCGAAGAAAAGTACAAAGCAAGCAATTCCAGAAGAAGTTCTTAGTGCTGGTGGCGCCAACGAGAGCCAAAATTATTTTGCAGCGCTGGAGGGATTAACCGAAGATATGGAAATCGAAGAAAACATCGGAGGTAATTTTAATCAAGATAATGACGTTAATTTTATTCAATGTTTAAAGAACAAAAATAAGGAGAAAAAACCAGCCCGCAGTTCTGCTGGTTCCTCTGGAAAAGCTTCCAACAAGACAGAAAAAGTTCCGCCAATCAACGTGCTCGGACAAACTGGGAAAGATATGGTTCGGCTATTGGCAGCCGAAAATAAACTGGCCAATTTCGAAATCAAAAGAGTTAATGCCGAAAAATTAACTATAAGCACGAAATCACTGGTTGATTTCAAGTCAGCCAAAGATGCGCTGATTTCTGGGGAGGTTCCACACTTCACCTATACCCCAAAAAGTGAAAAGAATCAGACCGTCTTGTTGAAGGGTTTGGACAGCGGAGAGGATACGGTCGATCTTCTTCAGGTGCTCAAGGAGGCTGCACCAGATATTGATTTTGTTTCAGTCAAAGCCTTTGCGACGAGAAGGTCGACCATAGAAAGGAAGAATTTACCACTTTACCTGGTACAAATTGCAAGTAAGAGCAGTCCAAGTGCCCTTCAACAAATAAGGTACTTGAATTTCAGAAGGGTGAGGTGGGAACGCCTCCAGAAAAGAGAAGTCAACCAGTGTTACCGGTGTCAAAGATTTGGACATTCGGCTGCCAATTGTGCCATGCACTATTGTTGCGTTAAATGCAAAGACGTTCATGCAAATTGGCTCAGACGGAGCCTAAAGAAAAATTATACTGCGTTAACTGTGGTGTTTTTGGTCACCCAGCATCATATCGAGAATGTTCCCGATATCAAGATGCAAAAGTTAAATTTGCTCCAAAGCAAACACAAGTACACCGTAATATCATACGTTCCAACTTCGTCAAGCCCGGAGTATCATTTGCACTCGCCGCTAGAGGACCAGCAGAAAATGCTGGAAATAATGTAAATAATGTAAGTGGCAATAATGAGCTGCTTCTCAAAATTTACCAGCAACTTAATTCTTTATCGGAGAGAATCGACAAACAAGATTCAAAAATTAACTTTGCTTTTCAGCATTTCGGTCTTTCAAATGCCTAATAATAACTTGTCATCCAGTCATATTCCCATGGATAGGCTTCGCCTCATATCGATCAACGTCAACTCTATCGTTGCTATACATCGACGTGATTATCTCCTTGAATTCATTGTCAAGCAAAAGCCTGACATCATACTTCTCACTGAAACCCACCTTAATTCATGGCATTCCATGGAATTCAAAGATTTTGCAATCGTAAAAAACGATAGGGTAATAGGTGATGGGGGAGGTAGCACCAAGATATTGGTTAGAAGACCCTATTGTTTCCAAAATATTGAAAAAGTCGAATTCAAAAACATTGAATTTCTTGAAGTGTCCGTCATCAAAATTTCACTGCCAGGTGGGGATAACCTCTTCGTTATCTCTGCCTATGCAACTGGTCAAAATGTTCTCAAGTTCAAGGAAGAACTCAATTTCTTGTTTGAAATTCTCGAATTGAACAGGCTGCATAGTTATTTTATTTTTGCCGGTGACCTGAATGCCAAGCCTACATCATGGCTAAACGCCACCAATAATCCAAGAGGTGTATTCCTGAAATCATTCATAACAGAGAACCAAATTGAATACAGGTGCAACCTATATGGGTCGGAGTTCCCAACATACCCTAGGACAAATTCATATTTGGACCTCTGCATTGCTGACGCAAGACTTGAAATCAGCTTTAATAGTCCTCAACGGAAACTGCAGGTACTTCCTTACGATAGCGACCATAACGCAATCGTAATGGAAATCAATCATCAAAGGGGTGATTTCTTCCTCATTCCAGTTCAACATGAAAACCATCGGTTGAATTTCAAAAAAACAGACTGGGGAAAGTTTCAAAAGAAGTTAATCGGGAGTACCAGAAGCAATGTCCCTCTTCTGATGATCGCATTGCTTGCTCAATGGTTCCTAATAACAAATATCTAACTGACGATGAAATAGATCTCTATTTGTCAAAGTTAGAGAAGCTGACGTTGGAAACGATTGAGAAAGTAGTTCCCCAGATTAAACATCGAAACAATATGGAAGGATATGAAACACCAACCATCGCAAGGTTGAAAAGATTGAAAAGCCTTCTTCTCACCTGCGTCAACAATATTTATCGACGATTTTTGGACTACAACCATCCCTCGTTAGCTTTGTTGAAATTACACCTGAAGAATGTCCGGAACTTAATCCGTTCATACTTCAGGAGTGAGGTCAGCAATCAATGGGCGGAAAAACTGAGGGGTATTAGCCCACAGGACCCAGATGGCGTTTTCGCGAAAGTGAATAGCTTATTCCACAAGAAGTCTCGAGTGAAGGTATCGAATCTTGAAGTCGCTAGTGATGAAATAAATCTTCTCGATAGAGCTGGTATCGAAATTGATAGTACGACTCCGGATAGAAATGGAAACAGGATTATATGTGATGGATTGCAGAAACTTGCCCTGATTGGAACACATTTTGAATTGGTTCATCTGCCAAACCCAGAGAGAAGGAATGAAATATTTTCGGAGGTCGTTGAAGCAAAAGTTTCTGACTTCAAATCAAGCCTGAACGGCCAATCAATTCTTCATTTCGATGAAACATTAACATCTGACCCCATACCGACCTTGAATCTTATTGATTATTTTGTCAGCTATGAAGACTTGTGTTTCATATTTCGCAGAATTAACAACAAGAAATCATGTGGTACTGACGGTATTCCAAATATAGTTCTCCGACATTTGCCTGAGGTTGCTATTAGGAATTATTGCATATTGTTCAACAACATGTTGAACAATTCATATTTCCCAAATGAGTGGAAAAAGGCTAAGGTATTTCCGATCTTGAAGAAAGGAAAAGAATCTTCATACCCTAAAAGCTATCGCCCAATCAGCTTGCTGCCTAACATCAGCAAGGTATTTGAAGTGATACTCAACAGAGCATTAAACGTCCACATTGAGAAATATGAGTTGATGCCGAATTGCCAGTTTGGTTTTCGTGCCAGGCATTCGACCACACATGCAATAACGAAAGTAACCTCAGACATCTGTTGGAAACTAAATGATAGACAATGCGTTCGAGCATGTCTCATTGATATGGAGAAAGCCTTCGATACGTTGTGGCTAGATGGACTAGCTTTTAAACTCCTTCAGGACAGGTTCCCCAGACACCTTGTCGCCATGATGTGTAGTATGTTATACGGAAAATCATTTGTTGTAACTGATGGAAATCTGACAACCATGCGCGAATTCAAGGTCTTGAATGGTCTACAGCAGGGAACAGTTACTGCGCCCCTGCTTTTCTCAATATTCATTCGTAAGCTATTGAACAGCTTTGATTTTAATGTCTCGCCAACGCGATCATTGGTAGCGTTTGCTGATGATCTGATCATCTATACGGCAGACCGAAAAGCTACAATAGTTCAGAGCAATCTTCAAAAAATGTTTAATGATGTGCAGCTCTACCCCGACAATTGGCAAATGAAAATCAATGCGCAGAAGTGCGAAACAATTTTGTTTCGGACAACGCTGCAGGGGGCCAGTCAAGACCTGAAACGTTATTGGAAGGATTGCCACATTATGGCTGGTGAGGGTAGTTCAAAACGGGTTCCACATAAATCCTGTGTTCGATACCTCGGTGCTCATCTCGATCAGTATCTGTACTATACTGAACATGTCAAAATCATGCTCAGTAAGGCACTTAAAGTAGTCATGGCCCTTCGGCGACTCTTTCATTCCAGATACATTGATCAAAAAGTCAAAGTTATTTGTTACAAGACCCTGGTTAGGCCAGTTTTGACATACGGATGCCAGATCTGGTACAACCAGAGTGCTAGTACAATGGAAAGATTAAGAGTTTTCGGAAGGAAATGTCTTCGTGCATGTACTGGTTTGTACAGAAAGCCTGAGACGGATTGGAAGCACTATATATCGAATAGAAAAATTTATCAAACCGCTCAAGTGGCAAGAGTCGATATCTTCATATTGAAACTTCTGCGGAATCATATCGCAAGATCTGTAACTGTGAGTAAAAACCCTTGAATTTCACAGCCGTTCCACCCTACAGAAGGGTATATTGTGACTTGCCTCACTACTGGCTTCGTTCCTCCAGAAGCATTCGTGTATTTGGACATGAATCGATATGTTTTTGATTCTGACGGCGTCCCAATCATATATCACATATACCGACGGGCCACCGATAAGAAGATAAAATATCCTCCGAATCTGAGTTCACGAGACCAACAATTCCAATGGAGATACTCATTTGCTAGATTCGTTGAGGCTGATCGAGCTGAGATGGAGCAATCTAGGTATTGGTGGCTGAATGACAATGTCTAAATTATTCGTCTTTATTTTCTGTTTTTGTGCTTTTTCTCGTTACTTAGTTTTTTAGATTCATCTCATTATTGCTACATCTAGTATTGTTGTTTATTTGTATTATAAATTAGGTATAGGTTTCAATATAAGGCAACGTTTTTTTTTTTGATTGAACTTATTTAGAATTAGGGTGAAACATATTAGGTATAGGATATAAGTTCATTGTTGTGTTAGTAGTATAAGTAATTTTTGAATAATGCTGGTTGGTTTTTTCTCCTTTTTCCAATTGAATCAAAAAATATCTAATAATCTTAATTAATTTAAATTTGCAAGTGTATTTTTTTCATTAAATGTGTTTAACTGATAACGTATAAATTCAGAGAGCCATTCGGGCCATTAAGTTTTTTTATAGTTTAATTGTTTGGAATTTGCTTTATGTTCTTTTAAAAATTTATGACGATTGGTATTAAATAAAGCGCTTTTGAATTTGAATTTGAGATATCCTAACTACGAGTATCAGTAAGCGAAGACCCATAAGGGGCTGTAGTGCTACAAGCTAAACACAAGATGTTTTAAACTGTAGGAAAGATTCACAATTCGTGAGCTTTTGCCGAACTTAGTTTCATACAGACCAAGTACATTAGGTGCAAACTGGTTACCCAATGCTTTTACCTTTTGCTAGTTTTGGTTTCAGCCTATAACCGTGTATACTTTAAATATCAAATGATCTTTATAAAGAAGATTAAAGTTTCATTGTTTGGTTTAAAGCTCGATCAAAGAATAAGGCGAGTTGCTAGGCTGTAAAATAGTCCTATATATGCGCGTATTCATCAATATCCTTACACTAAAGGCTGTAATGGACTTTTACTATAGAATGTTTCATACTTTCTCACTGATCATTTATTACTGATCATTCAGCCGTAATTTAACTATTTTTATGTAACTGCACCACCTTTCTGAAATAACTCTTTAGCTATTCCATCTATTTCTAGAGCGTTGTTCTTCCTTAAATTAGTTGTGAGCTACACTAGGACGTCTTATTCAGCTTATGTAATCCTCACAACTATGGACTCCGTTTTCTTACTTGCCGTTGAAGGTTGCTACAGTATTCATTTTTCTTCCGAGTCGAATGTTGAATGTGAGGCCGCAATACTTAGTTTTCTTACATTCAATGACTTTGTTTAGAATTCTTCAATGAAGAGTCATTCCATCTTCAGTAAACTCTTTTAGTACTTTTGATATTGTCGTCGACTTGCCTCACCTATGGGGGTGTCATAAGCGTTTTCCAGCAACCAACATTTGCAGGTCGTATTTTTGCATTAAATCGTTATTTTGGTCTAAAGAACCATTCATCGGAATTTAATCCTATGTACGGGAAAGAAACGAAGGCGCTAAAAATATATGCGACGGCTTATTGTTGCATAAAAATGTAGCGGGTTTGATTGATTGTATAACCATCAGGAGACGTTTACGTTCTCATATGAGATAGGTTCACTACCAGTAAATTGTTAGTAACAAAAACTGTCTTTAGTAACAGAATATCCGAACAAAAATGTTTGCGATCTTGTACTGTAGTGTACAGTAAAATGGAAACAGATTTCCGAGAATATCTGTTCCTTTTAAAATTGCGAGAATTCCCAGAGTGGGTTCTTATATTGTGCATCTAAAAAGAAAACGACGCCTATGCACATGTATAACGGATGCAAATATGTAGATCAGATATATAATCTGAATCCTTTGTACTTTTATTGACGCAAGGAGAAACGTTTCTGAAAAATTTTCCGATTTTAAATGCAAGGATATGGGAGCGAGTTTTCAAGTAGAAAATTACAGTCATATACTTGGGAATCCATGTGGGTGAGAGACTATCTTTCTGGGCCTATTTTAGAGGCATGTGCTTCTAGCCTCGATGCTGCAATGAGGACTGGGGACTTTCAAGAAGGGCTCTCATATGTTGGTCTCTTTATTGGCTGTGCAGCCTACGGGGCACCAGTATTCATTGAGAGCGCAATGGGTGCAACTGGCAGAAACCTTCTCATGATGTGTCAGAGATCAGTCTTGCTAGCGTGCCCAATGGTAGTTCCACCGCTTGACTTGGAAATAATCCGGCGAAGATTGTCTTTCATGTTGCGGAGGGGATTGCCTGTTAGTGAGCATGAGTGTTCATAAAGCCTAACCCTGGACCTCAGAGTCTGATCAGCATTCTGTCCATGCTGGAGGATCGCATGATTTCTGCCTTGCAAACCAGGCGAAATGAGCGGACCAAGTGACGTGTGACATATAAATGTTTTTACCTGATGTTCTGACAGCTATGCGGACTCCACATCTAGACTTCTGTCTTGGTGTGGAGCTTCTACTGTCAGGACATGGAAGTTTGAATGAATGGTTGTTTAGTTGTAGTTTAGTGGTCGATGCACCAAATTTCTACGGGGCAGAGAGTGAGCTCATGTGCATGTGGCACAGATTTGCCCAGATCCCCTGCGAACGGTCAAGAGTGTTTGATGGATAAAACACGATTCACGGAATTAAACTCCGATGCTCGACAAGTTTTTCAAAAGCGACTGCAGCTCTGCTCAGTGAGAGAGACTGACGATTTTGCTAGGTCCTAGGTGTTCTAACATGTTTTTGGTCATCTTATTGAGATCATCCTGTTATGATTGTCCTTGGTGATGTAACGTGGTGGTTTTGGTTTCGGGTAGTTTAAGGAAGGTGCAAAGTAGAAAGGTAGTTATGCGCAGGAGGATGAAGCAGAACTGGAATTCCAGCTCTGCATATCTTTGGGGAGTGCCGCACCCACGGACTTAAGGGTGGGTCACCAGCCCTTCGTTACTGTGAGAGAAAATTGGTAGTGCCTATGGGTAGCATTCATTACGTATAGCCGTGTATTTAATCGCAACCATCGCCAGGTTAAAAAGCTTGAAAAGACTTCTTCTCACATGCGTCAACAATATTTATCGACGATTTTTGGACTACAACCATCCCTCGTTGGCTTTGTTGAAATTACACCTGAAAAATGTCCGGAACTTTATCCGTTCATACTTTAGGCGTGTGGTCAGCGAGAAATGGGCGGAAAATTGGTTCATCCACCAAACTCTGAGAGAGGGAATCAAATATTTTCAGAGGTCGCTGAAACAAAAGTTTTCGACTTGAAATGAAGCGTGAACTGCGAATCAATTTTACGTTTCAATGAAATATTAACAACTGATCTCATACCGAGCTTGAATCTTATTGAATATTTTGTCAGCTATGAAGACTTGTGTTTCATATTTGGTAGGATAAACAGCAAAAAATCATGTGGTATCGTGGTATTCCGAAGAAAGTTCTCTGACATTTACTTGAGGTTGCTGTTAGGAATTATTGCTAATTGCTCAACATTTTGAAACCGGCGCAAGAGAAGTGATTGGTTCGATGATGAGTGCCAGAATGCGTTCGACAAAAAGAATCAGGCGTACAAAGAATACTTAGGTAGGAAAACCAGGACGAAGAGAGAACACTATGAAAATCTCAGAAGAGTAGCGAATAAGAAAATTAGGAATAAGAACAGAAAATACTATGACGACCAATTGAGAAGTATCTATGTAAGTTCAGCGGGCAACAACACAAGACATGCATGCAAAGTGGAGAAAAGCCTGAAACGTGGTTATCAGTCCAATACCGCGCACTGTCATGATGACATCGGCAATATCATCGCTGATGAAATCAAGATTAAGGAAAGATGGGCATCAAATTTCAAAAACCTTCTTAATCTTCCGCATAGCTCCAGAGCATCGGAGTCTCTAGATGTTTGTGGAGAGTTTCCATTGGCTCCACCAACTCTTGACGAAGTTTGTTCCATCATCAAAGCCCAAAAGAATAATAAAGCACTGGGCATCGATGAGATTCCAGCGGAGCTCATCAAATATGGTGGCAGCAGTGTTCATAAATCGGAAATGTTTGGTACAATGGTGCCAGTCTCCTAGGTGAAAGAATCACTTGTTCTTCACCTGCGCCATCTTGGCTATCACATTTTCTGGCCCGATGGAGACCAGCGTTTCCAGCATAAGAGGGATGGTGCCAGAAAAACTGCGATTTCGCCATGGGTGACGGACACTCATCAGGAGCTTCCCCATGGACGATGGCATGTGGCAGCTCCTGATGAGTGTCCGTCGCAGTGTTCATAAGGCATTTCACAAGGACATCCAGCACATTTCGCATAAGAACATATGCCGAAAGAGTGGAGCCAATCAATTATATTTCTTATTCACAAAAAAGGTGACTAGCTTCGGTGGGAAAATTATAGCGACATATCACTACTTTGAACGGCGTACAAAATATTATCAAAGATCTTAGAAAATGAAATCAAATCAAATGCCAAAGTATTATTGGGTGGTGGTGGTGGTTTTAGAGCAGGTAGATCAACAACAGACCAATCGTTCACAGTCAGACAAGTACTTGAAAAATACTGGGAGTTCAACATAGACGAGCACCAAATTTTCGTTGACTTTAAGCAAGTATACGACAATATCGATCCTCACGTACTGCACCAAATAATGCGCTGCTTTGGCATCCCAGCCAAATTAGTCCAACTTACCAAAATTACAATGTCGTTGACGACCTCCCAAGTCCGCATCAATAACCAACTCACCGATGCCTTTGACACAAATATCGGACTAAAGCAGGGAGATGGGCTGGCCCCATTGCTATTCAATTTGACTCTGGAGTACCTTATAAGAAAGCTACTTATCGATATACGAGGTAATGTACCTCAGTCAAGCCAAGTAGTAGCCTATGCAGATGACATCAACATTTTGTCACGGTCAATAACAATTGCCAAAGACCTCTTCCGGAAACTCGAGAGCGAAGCAAAACGAATTGGGCTACAAATCAATGAAAAAAAAACAAAGCTCAAGGGGAAATACCTCAAATACACAAACTCACACTTGGCGAATACAGTATCGAGAATGTTAGCGAATTTGTGTATTTGGGCGGCAAAATAACGAAAACGGGTAATGAAAGAGACAAAATATGCCGAAGAATGCAGCTCGCAAATAAAATATTTTATTCTGTCTTGACGGTCTTGAAGACCAACTGCATACACAGCAAAACAAAGCTCCAAGTATACAAATCTGTGATAAGACCTGTGTTATGCTATGGGTGTGAAACATGGACCCTAACTGAAGCATTCGCAAATATACTGAACGCGAAAGCTACAATGGACTGGACACATGAATTGTGTGGACGAACAACGTGTAATAGTCGAGCAGTCACACAATCAAACTGCTCGAAACCTTTGCTATCTCCTGCTCAGAATTTTGTGGCAGATTTGAAAAAATATGTAATCAATTTCATTTGTAATCCTAATTTGTAGAACACTTTTTCTTCGTATTATTTTTTTACTGTGATTCGATACCAATTTTCCTGTATGTTATAATTATTTGTCATGAGATTAAACTTGTGTAACAATTTAAAATTTTCATTTCTTTACTATAGTTAAAATTTCTTGCCTTCATTTAAATTTCTTCACCCCATTTAAATCTTCTGTACCTCATTTAAATTTCTTTACTACATTTCAAATTTCCTTATTTCGTATCAATTTTTCTACTTTAATTAAGTTTTGTTTTAAAAATTTCCAATCTGCATGTAAAATTCCGGGTTTGGGGAACGCTAAAGTAACACTCCTCAACGGTGTATTGCATCGCGGAAGAGGAGGAACAGGGCTGATGGGGTCAGCTGAGGTTTCACCGTATGCAAGTTTTGGAACGGATCGAGGAGTTGACTTACGACCGCGACACGGTGAACACATGGCCGCGGGGCAAAATACGTTCATCGGATAAAATATAAAGGAATATAAAATCTTTCATACAATAGTGGTAAACCATCAATGTATAGTGCGTTATAAAAAAGTGTGGTGTAATTATACAGAATAGTTTCTGACTGCGAGATTTTGATTTGGCTATGAATAAATAACGTATCCCCATGTCGTGTAATATTAGATACAGTTACACACAACAGAGTTATGAAACATGTTATTCATCCTGCTGAGCGAATTCACTGTGTTTCTCAGTATTGCGTGCATACGATTATACATCTACGCCAGACCTGTGAATAAATATTGGAAACGAAATAAATTTCCGGAAGTCGAGTGTGCGTCCCTGAAGTGATCTTGCCGCATGCGTTATGTGATGCACGCATTCCAATTTCCTAATTCCCTTACATTTAGAATTTCCTCGCGACACGTCAATTATCGAGTGCTTCTCGAATGAAAACAAAAATGCCAACGCTCCGAGTGGTAGTGTAAAACTTATCGAGGAGGCTCCCGAATATTTAAACGTGATTGTAAATTATTTACTCATCGAGACTATCAATTGCCTAAGGCAACTATTAAAATTCCTATTTTCGTTGAAACTTGGAAATAGGAAAGTTGAATATGACAATCTTCTCAAATTATATTTCGCCATTCGAAATTGTGAGCAGAACCTAAGTCGTCTAGAGAGCAAGGCAGATAAAGTAGCAGTGGCGATAAGTTTAACTTGTCCGAATTAGTTGTAAATGCAATTAATTTTTCGTTGAGCAAATCGGAACTAGAAGAGGATTGCACCAAGCATATAATGTTATTTGAACAATTGTTGTACAGGGTGCGCCAGAGAAATTTACTTATTTGAAAAAATTCTCGCGCGGTGAGTTAGGTGGGTAGAGGGGTGAAAGGAGGCGCATCTGGAGGGGGAAGTTCCCAAGTTTGTTTCTCCTTTCAGTCAGTTGCCATCATGCTCTGGTCTAGAGAGCAGCGGGCCTTCGCAGTCGAGAGCTTCTTTTCTAACGGTCGCTCACTTGTTGCTACGCAACATGCCTTCCGCGCTCGCTTTGAAATTCCTCCTTACAGACTCGTTCCTGGCCGTATTTCAATTCTGTCGTGGGTTTATGTCGATCGATCACGGACCATAGCACACCTCAAGAACAAAATTCGCGCCACCATTGCCAACATACCGACTGATATGCTGCAAAGAGTGAGAGAATTTCAAAAATCGACTTCATCAGTATATGCGCAATGGGGGTCGCCATTTATCCGATGTCATTTTGGGGATATTGTATTCTCAAATGAAAAAAAATTCAAACAATAACTGAAGTACTTTTGTTTTTATTGACCTTTCAAATAAGTAAGTTTTTGTGGCGCACCTTGTATATTGTCTGACGCTTTTAATGAAATCCAATGTAATGGTGCAAACGACCATCCTTGAAATGCTCTCAGATTTGTTAGATTTTAACGTAACGTACAGTATTTTGGATATGAAAACATCATTTTTGAACAATTAAGCTTTGTAATGAGCTAAGTGTCATCCAGATGGAATCGCGCCATTAATTGTTGTAAAAACTATCAATAGTTTTCAATCGTATTACTGAGACCTCTTAGTCCGTTACGCGTATTAAGAAAATTTGAATTACGTTAGTCAAGGAATTTTGACGCTCATGCAATTCGGTTGGTTGTGCGTAGAGTTGGCTTAGAACATACATAAAATATTAAACGAAAAATTGAATCGCGAATCATCTTATGCCTTGAATCGCACTAAATAGTCAACTCATCGCGACATCGTTAGTATGGTTTGTGACCCGAGTGAATAATAAGCGCTCTCCGTGAAGCGTAGTGCGAAGGTCGTCCCGTGGTTTGTGGCAAAACGAGCAAGATGTTTACGCCGGGGTCAACACATGCCAAGAATAATAGCTAGTTCGATTCAGATATAAACGGTTTTTTTGTTATCTCTGGAGAATTGAGAGCAGGAAGGGACATGTTTCTAAGAATGTTTGTTTTGTTATATGGAATGTGTTGCTCAACCTTTATTTATCGCATCTTGGAAAATACGATATTTGTGGCATAGACAGCCAAATTGAGACCTCAGTGCGATTCCCTGGTTGATCCCTATACGTAAGCCAAAGTACGGGCGAGTCATTGAAACTTTATTAAACCATCAGTTATGGTTCCTTGGATCATTAACAGTTACTTGGATAACCGTGATAATTCTATAGCTAATACATGCAATATAAGCCCGGAACTTATGGAACGTGTGCTCTCATTCGGCTAAAACCATGCGATCACCCAATCATAACACTTACAGAAGGAGAAGACACGAAAGACGAGCTCTGAGCTAAAAATAGGAATTAATTGATCTTATATCTTACTTGTAAAGTGAATGATTCCTTTAATTTATTTGTTAAATTTGCATTGCATTTGTTCGCCACCTCCGGTAGACTTTTCATTTGTGTTCACCGAGATAATATATGAGATGTAAAATCGTCTTTAAAGGAGAACTGCGATATTGTTACATGTACAAAGAATTCTGCGAGCTACTGTCGCAATTGTTTTCACAACCATTAAGAACATCAACAAAATGAATTTACTCGAAACCCCGAGAGCCCACCAAGCATGATCAACATCTGAAAGTGACGTCACTCCATTCATTAATTTGCTCGAACCTACCAGGTACCTCTCGGCAGAACATTCGCCAATATACGAGATATGGGTGAATATGTAGAGACCCTATATAGAGGCGAGCTGAATGAATGGGGGGATCATTCATTCGACCGCGATAAAAATACGCGACAGTGGTGTCGAGAAGTGAGATTAAAATTTTCAAAGTGAAAATTCAAACAATTTTAAAGTGCACAATAGTGAAAATTAACGTGGAAACTGGTGAAAAAAAATAAATAAATAAAAACCGAAATAATAAAAATAAATGAATTTACCATGGCGGAGCTTAAAGGAGACGCAGAAACGCGAAAATCAAAGGAATCAGAAAATTCGCTGATGCAAATGTTAATGCTGATGCAGCAAGAGCAGCAACAAAAGTCATCCAATTTAACTACGAAGCTAGATGAACAATCAGTGAAGTTAAATGAACAATCAGTGAAGCTGGACCAACAAGCGATCGAAATGAAGGAAGTGCAAAAACAGTCAACCGAAATAAAAGTGGAGCTCGGTAGCCTGAACAATCAAATTAAATGCGTCGAGGAAAAGTTTTACCAGGTCGAGGAGAAGGTCAGCCAGGTTGAGGAGAAAATCAACTATGAGATCAGCCCGGTCGAAGAGAGAATGAACCATGAGATAGAAAAAGGGAAAAATGAATTGGCAGCAGCGAAGGCAGCCGTAACCACCTCATCAGCCTCGCAAAGCTCATCAAGAAATGTGAAAGCACCAATATTTGACGGGCAAACGGTGTGGAGTATTTACAAAACCCAGTTTGAAGCAGTTGCTAGGGCAAATCACTGGAATGAGCAGGAACGAGCAACTGCATTAATCCTTGCTCTAAGAGACCATGCTGCCGAGCTTTTGCAGACGATCCCCGTTGATTTACACTCGAACCCGGCTGCTATATTGAATGCGCTCGACATGCGTTATGGAGGCGACCATCTCAAGCACGTTTATCGGGCGCAGCTACGGAATCGGTTGCAGAAGTCTGGCGAAACCTTACAGCAGCTAGCCCAAGACATTGAGCGACTGGCACTTTCGGCTTACCCAGCGTACGACCCAGAACATCGAGCTGACGTAGCAACAGAAGCATTCATCAGCGCCTTAAAGGATCAGGAATTGCAACGAGCTCAAAAGCACACGGTCCAGGATGCATTGGCTTATAGTGCCTCGTACCACTGCCCGGATTCGAGGGGTAGTGGCAGACGAGTGCAGGTGTGAGCGCGTGGGAATTGAGCGAGAGCTGCCTGTGAATGGTGCGCCTAGATGCTGGAATTGCAGGGAAAAAGGGCATATGCAAAGAGACTGCAAGATGGGAAGAAGACGGAGCTTTTACCCAGGGTGGCCAATTCAGGAGCCTAGAATAGAAGCCCATCAAACCGAGGGGCCCACTTCGTCGGGCGGACATTGGCTAGGAGGATCGATGTCCCTAGCACCCCCGTCACCGTGTCATGACTGCATCGCGGAGAAGCAGACTTATACCGTCCGGGTCAAGTTGACGATGAACACTGCACCATAACAAGCGACAGTAATGCAACCCGATCGATCATCCGACCAGACCTAGCGAGACATCAACTACTTCACAAGAGCGGAGTTCATGAAAATGCTGACGCCCTATCTCGCCATCCATGTCCAGCTAACTGCAAGCATTGCCGACGGATTGAGGAAAAGGAACCGCCCGTTGATCTGCGATTGATAACGGCCGAATTCGATGAAGGTTGGTCATCGGAGGAGATTTGAAACGCCCAGTTAGCCGATGAAGACATCGGACCATTGCTCGTCTGGAAGGAGACGACTGGGCGACCTAAGTGGAAAGACGTTTCAATGCATGGCGCAACCCTGAAAAGCTATTGGGCACAATGGAACTCCCTTCAGGTGGAGGGTGGCGTACTCAAGCGGAAATGGGAAACGGCGGATGGCAGCTCCTATAGGATGCAAACTATACTACCCAAAAGCCGAATCCACGATGTGATTAAGGAAATGCATGAAGGATCCTCGGGAGGCCACCTTGGTGTTAACAAGACCTTAGCGAAATCGCGGGAAAGGTTCTACTGGCTCCACGCTCGAGAAGATGTGGAGGACTGGTGTTGCAGATGCATAATTTGCGCTCCCGTCAAAGGCCCAAAGCGACGACTGAGAGGGCAAATGCAAACCTATAACGTGGGGGTACCGTTTGAAAGGATTGCTGTTGATATCGCAGGACCCTTTCCTGAATCCGAATGGGGAAATTGATACACGTTGGTTGCAGCCGATTATTTCAGCAAGTGGCCCGAGGTCTACCCCATTCCCAACCAGGAAGCAACTACTGTAGCTGAGCAGCTAGTGCTAAATTGGGTCAGTAGGTACGGCGTACCTTGCGAATTACATTCAGATCAAGGCCGAAACTTTGAGTCACTAGTTTTTGGCGAAATGTGTGAACTACTGGAAATACGGAAAACGAGGACAACACCGCTGCATCCCCAATCCGATGGAATGGTCGAACGTTTCAGCGGCACGCTAAATAAACATCTGGCCAAAATGGTTGACGAGAACCAAAGGGACTGGGACTGACATATCCCACTATTTTTAATGGCGTACAGAGCTGCTGAACATGCATCGGCGGGCCAAGCCCCAGCCAAAGTTATTTTTTGAAAGACTATTCGTTTGCCAGCTGATATAAAGTTCGGAGCACCCCCTGAGAAACCCCAAACGATCTCGGAGTACGCAAGTGAGCTAAGGCAACGGTTGAATCAGATACACCGGACAGTGCGAAAACACCTCGCATCAGCTACTGACCGCATGAAGACCAGGTATGATCTAAAGGCTAATTCTACTGGCTTCCAGCAAGATGACTTGGTATGGCTATATAACCCACAGCGACGGAAGGGTAGGTCTCCAAAGTTGCAACATAATTGGGAGGGACCATACCGAGATGCAAAGCGAATCAACGACGTCATATTTCGAATACAGGAACATCGTAAGCCAAGAGCCAAAATGAAAATCATGCACCTGGACCGTCTTACCCCATATTACATCCAGGGAGAATTGACTACAACTGCCGACACATCTTTTCGGGGCGAAAAGAACTGAGGTGGGGGCAGTGTTACATGTACAAAGAATTCTGCGAGCTACTGTCGCAATTGTTTTCACAACCATGAAGAACATCAACAAAATGAATTTACTCGAAACCACGAGAACCCACCAAGCATGATCAACATCTGAAAGTGACGTCACTCCATTCATTAATTTGCTCGAATCTACCAGGTACCTCTCGGCAAAACATTCGCCAATGTACGAGAAATGGGTGAATAGGTAGAGACCCTATATAAAGGCGAGCTGAATGAATGGGGGGATCATTCATTCGACCGCGATAAAAACGATACTGTGTGGAAAGCGATATTGTTCGAGTAATAGAAAAGTGATTGTCGTTTATTGTGTAGTGATCTTAGAAGACAATTGCGATAGAAATTTATGGACAAGTGGTAGTTTTAATTTTAATAGTGAAAATTAAAATTGTAAAATAATTAATAAGTGATTGTGCACTTTTAAGTGATGAAATAAACTCTTTTAACTTAAGTTAAAAGACATTGCGTATTCACTTTCCCGGAACATTAAAATTATCGGCCGCGAACCAAAAACACGCGACAATATAAAAGTGAAAGTTTAGGACATCTTCACACTAGTATGTGAGAGAAGTTAGATGTTAGAAATTTTTATTCAAATTATAGAGAACAAGTAATTAGGCGTTTTTTTTGTTCTATGACCGAAGCATAAAGTTTAAACTTTATACCCTCCGCGAATATACTAAAGTAACGGTTGCATTTATAATAAACTTTGTATCAGGAAATGTTCTTTTATGTGTTTGGTGAACACTTCATATACTCGGTATAAACCTTCTGGTGGTATAGCTACAAATTTTACTCAAACTCTACAAATCGCAACTTTTGATGTTTTCTCAACTTTTTACTACTAACTGAAATTCATAACGATATAAAACTCTTCATATATTAATATAATAATGAAATACGATAAAATTGCATTGTATAGGAATGAATTTACCAATAATAAAATAATTTTGAATAATTAAATTGAAAAATCGGTTTTTCCATTCGCTCTTACTGACCGGGTATAGGACCCGCATCGATAGCAGGCTTTTTCTCTGACATGGGCTAGCCATCGGGCGCGCTCCACCTTTTTGTCGCTTACCAGGGGCTCTTGCCTTGTAGAGTAGAAAGTAGTAGAGAGTTCACGTGCCCTTTTATGGTATAGGGGTTATGTGATTCGATCACATAATTCTATAACATAAATTGGTCACGTCTATATTTCTCTTTTGATGGGAAAGCTCATGCAAATTATGTTTGTATGAGTGAAATATATGGCCACGTCTACGTTTGAATGTTGATCCTGTTGGGAGGGTGCGAGGGGCATCATCTCCATCTGGATGCCCCACGCTTATTTGTGGGCCATAAAAATCGTCGGGTAACGACGAAGTCCCCTTAAGTCCGTCTCTCTTCCCCAGGTCCAATTTATCGTTTTCTTCTGCAATTTCTAACCCTTAGTTGGTTACCTCCTTTTTTAGGTAAATTTCTCGAGAGAAATTTACCTATTGCGGAGAGCATCATATATATATATATATATATATATATATATATATATATATATATATATATATATATATATATATATATATATATATATATATATATATATATATATATATATATATATCTATATATATTTATATATATATGGGATATAACGAAATTTGTGACCACGCTAGAGGTTGCAATTTTGCTTTTCAACAAAGGTGTATTGGTTAAATATCTCGGCTAAGTTCGTGAACCAGCTATATCGGTCGGGCAAAAACAAAAGGTCAGGTCACAAAAAATAAAATGGCGTCCAGTTGAAACCCAAAACTTCAAAGGCTTCTAAAAGTCGCAATTTTAGTCCGACATATATGAAACTTGGTTTCGAGATAGACATTCTTTAGATCTACAGAGTTTGATATGTTCGTGACTTTATATGTGCAAATTTCAAAATGGCGGCGGTTTAAATATGCGTTTTTTTCAGGTTTTTGTGGCGCTCTAGCGGTCACATTTTCCAGTGGATTTTGATGAAACTTGAGATTATGGGTTTCTGTACTATTGCTTGTAGTATGCAAAAAATTATTAAAATTGAATGAAAAATAAAAAAAGTCGAAAATTTAAAACCCAATATTTTTAGCTGCCATTTTCACTAAAATTGAATTATTTTGCCCTGACTAGAGTGAAACTCCAATTTGAACGAGATTTGGCACATTGATTGATGAGGTCCTAGCCCACAAAGATTTAAAATAGTCCAAAATCAAATGCATGCATTCATAATAGCGGCCCCCAAAGGTCAGAAGGCAAGCGCAATTCGCTATTTTAGTAGCAACTGAAATAATGAATTTTTTTTCATGGAAACGTTTTAAATGACTTATCTTGAAAGTATTTATAAATCAGTTTTTTTTTTTTAAATATTGTAAAATATTTTTAACAATACCCCAAAAAATTATAAAATCGCGACTTGTCTGTCTGTCCGTCCGTCCGTTTGTTCGTGTGTCACAAGTTTTCTCGCAAACTACATAAGCTAGAATGAGGAAACCTTCAACGTAGGTCAAAAGTGGTGTCTCTTGAAATTTGCAGCGTAAGAAAATATTTTAAAGTGTTTAAGGGGGTCTCCCCATACAGGGGGGTTGCATATATATTTTTTAATCTCTGTAGCCCTCTGTTTTTCAACAGATTCCGATAAAATTTGAAATTATAAGTTATTAAGGCAAGTTAATTCAATTTAATTATGGAAATCGGATGACAAATAAAAAATTCGAAAATTTACAGCTTAATATTTTTAGCAGCCGTTTTCAATAAAAATTCAAAATGACGGCCCCTGATGGTTCAGAAAAGAATCGAAAATGTATGTATTAATGGCAATGCAAGTGCTGATTAAACTTTTATGGAAATCTTTTGAAATTAACTATTTGAGCTATTTAAGCCAAAAAGTTATCACCTTTGTGTGGTAGCCACTGTGAAATGTATAAACAGCAAATGTGAGAAGGGCGAAACGAGTATATATATGTTTATAACAATTTATTACCCGCCGATTTTCAATATGTGATCCATACGTGTGCAACTCAATTTAATTAGCAAAATATTTGCGCCTCTATGAAGGGTCTCAAAACACAAACGGCGGCAGATTCTTTTTGTTAATAAATGCCCATGTAGTGCTACAGAAATTACAATAAGAAGTCCAGTAGTAGGCAAGCCAAATTCTTTTTCGAAAACTTACGCTACATACGAGAAATTTACCTTTCCGGCTGTTGCTGCCAACGGGGATTTTTTCGACTTCGGCCGACTTTCTTTTCGTGACCCAGGAATTCGTAAATGCCAAATTCTTTTGTACTGGGTTCTTGTGCTGGGGGAAAGAACCCGCCCCACGACGTCGCAACGGTAGCCTGCCAGCGCATTCACGCATCCCCAGAGAAGGCCAATCTCGGCGAATCCTACCATGCTCTTTGGCCGAGGCAGCAGACCATCGCTGCAGTCCTGAACGGACATCTTCAAACCTACTTTCAATCCAAACGGATACCCGAACAGGTATTCATTGGGAGAACTGAAGACCAGAGACCAGTGGGGAAAGGGAGGAAACGGTAGCCTGACTCGGGCGACGAAGACGGTTCATCGCTGCTCGGATTTCGAAATTGGAGGACGCGGTCAATGGACCGAGACAGATGGAGGCGCTTTTGCAGGAAGCGAAGGCCAGAGAGGGGCTTTAGTGCTACGAGGGAGAAGGAGACTTAACAACACTAGTTCCATAAGTGGACATGATCGCTAAACGCTGGTCAGAATGCTGAGCGGCCAGACCATTAAAATATCCACCGCATTTTTCTATGAATATCTAACCACCGTCTCTGTTCTATACAGGGTAGAGGGGAAAAACATTTTTACTAGCAATACTAAGCAATGTGTTGTTAACTTAAGACCATTCAATAGGTTTGAGCTTCCCTCCGGCGAAAGAAGCATCATCCAAGTGTAAATTATATTTAGTTATATAATGTTGCCAAAATTCCTTGACCCTTCATTTGCCTTAATTTTGACTGCAGTCCAACTAGAACTATAAGACTTTCAAGGATGCAAACTAATTCCTTCTGATGGGCCAATCATGAGATGTGGATCGTCCTTAAATCATAATAAACCGTTCGAGGGCCAATGCATGAGCTATGTATGTAGATGGATGTGCAGATTTGTCAAGAAAATATTTTTGTTGGTGACCTGTCCGAGTACGTAGATTCAAAACGAAACCGGTTGCCTCTGACGCACGCCAATTCAAGACGGCCACGTATCTAAATTTTCCATCACAATCCGTTTATGTGTTTAACCCTAGATACATAACGTTCTTTGATACTCCTGACAGCATAACGTGAGGTCGATATGACTCACACATGATTTCTACCCAATAGCGCTATTGTTATTTCGTATTTTAATTTAGTTTATGAATTCATATTTTAAGACTTGTCCAAGAAATGAAATAAATAAATTCATGGGTTTATATTATTTTTATTTCTCTTGAAAATAAACAAAAACTAAAATCCTGTGGTAAAATCACATGTAACAAAACTATATCTATTTCTCTGAATTAAATTTACTTATCTAATAACGCATTTAAATTTCAAACAAAATATAAAAAATATTAAAACAACAGTCTCAAAATAAACTACATACAGTCCAAACAAGTAAATACTTTATGCTCTCCACAAACAGGCTTTCTACAATAATTGCACTCTGCTTGAGTCTTTCTTCTTAGCTTCCATGGACAGAAGGCGCAATATTTCCTTTTCTTTTCAGCTGGTTCATCTTTGTCTTGTAATGAGGTTACGGCAGAAGTACTTGGTAGAACATTTTGTATATTTTCGCGTAATCTGCGACTCAGATTAGGAATTTGAAGCCTTTTCTCCATCCATGGCTTTGCTAAGTCAGTACTCAATTCTTTCATAAACGCACGCCTATTTAGGGGTTTTTGTTATTTGAAATAACATTGTGGCAATAAATGACGTGGCTGTTGACAAAAACCATATTCAACATGCCATAGGCCATCTATTTGTCTTTCTACTGCATGACATCAGCGAGCACATTTGGTGGAACGAATCGACTCCCCTCTTTGTCTGATTGTAGAATTCGATCATATCGGGTTTCCCGGAGCTTGATGTTACGACGTCGTCCTCGCCACAGGATGAGAGCACATACACCATCTTTGCAGGTTTTGGTTTGTATGACAATAAAGCTAGTGGACTGTCGTAGCAAAACATGGAAGTTCCGACAGCTCTGGACCTTGTATTTTTTAGCTCTTCCGGTATTTCCTTTTTTTTTTGAGCGCATTGTTCCGACAAAAGTTAATTTGTATGGCTCCTGAAGCAAAGATTTTGCCATAGGTATGGATGTAAACCAATTATCACAGGTTATATTCCTACAGGACCCATGGATGGTTCTGGATAGCTCCTTCATGTAATATTCTCCAAGTGGAAGTCCATTTGTTTCTGTTCCCTTACCTAAATAGGGAATGGCATCGAGCATGTATTTTGTCGGAATTTTCAGGCCATTTTTGTTGGGTTTATTCGGTATATACATACGAAAGGGACATCGACCCTTAAATCACAATAATTGTTCATCGACGGTCACATGAGATCCTGGAGTATAGTTTGTTCTACACTGGGTAATAAACAAATTCCATATTTTTTTATGGGAGCAAACACATCTTGGCGGCGATTACTAGGACGTAGGGATTTGTCATCAAATCGCAGCAATGCTAAGAGAAACACGAACCTATCTCTACTCATAATTGATACGTAGCGTGTGCCAGAAAATGAAATGACAAACAATTCAGCAGTCGTGAGATGATTGTCCTTCATTGCAGCTGTCAACGCTAAAATTCCAATAAAAGCTCTAATTTCATCAAAATTAGTATCTCTGAAGGTAGCAGATAAATCATTGTTTCGTTTTTGACGAATCTCAACATTGCTCCACGTTACAATTTCTTTTATTATTTCCGATGTAAAAAACGCATCAAAACGTTACGTCATCCTCTAAATCATCCGCGTACTCACTTTGCCCATCATCTACACTCAAATTATCCTCTTCCTCACTACAGACATCGACAGTTTCTGGTTCTTCCTCCAAAAATTCTTTCATCTGAAAGTCTTGCAACGCCCGAGATGAAGTCATTGTGTTTTGGGAGAATAATCAACTTTCAAACCTAGAACAAATACATATTTTCAAAACATGTTCAAAATTGACAAATGTTACAAATCTCATAACGTGGGGTCATTTTGACTCACTATGGTATCATATCTTCGTATAAACAACGCTTACCTACAACAAACGTGCACCATTCGAAACCTCTTGCTGCGTACTGAATTGGCTAGGAAAGACGGCGCGATGCATAAAGTGTTAGAAAAGAGAAAGACAAAAACGTGTCGCGTGTGAGTCGTTGTTGCAATATGAAAAATTTGAAACAGTTACGAAATTGCGACTAGTTTTGATGAAATTTTCAACTTTTCTTCAAAAACTTTTATGCGGCGGCTCAAAAATTCCCTGAGATTTATAACACGCCGTTACATGAATAAAGACGCTGAATGATTTTTCATAACTGACATTGCCTTATTGAGACTTGATGGTAAACGTTCTCAATTCAACTCTACTACAAATATAAGACTGTCCCTTTAGCAAAAGAAAGAGAGCTTTAGGACCCGAAGAACGTAATTTATGCCAAGCCGAATTGAATGTTAATACAAACAATAATTTTACAGGAGTTCTATGTGTACTGAAACGCCAGTATATTTATGTTGTTTGCGTGAATATAGTTATCAAATGTTGAACACCAAATAAATTCATATTATCCCCAATCGTAAATTATATTTTTCTTTTCAGCCTCCGAGACCCGGACAAGTGGTTGGTAGCGTATCAAATACAGTAAATAACGTAATTCAAACGATCTCTGGTAATCGCCCGGGCAAAGGTATTATTACTGAAATTGCCCAAGGATACAGTGATTTATTGTTTAAGCCATAATAAGCGTATTAGCTTCAAAAACTTTTTGAGGCACTCAAATTGCATAAGATACCCTGTTCTACCATTTAATTTCATTATCGAGCATTATACAAGACACACTAATCGTCTCATTTTCAAATAAAATGACAAAAATGCTTAGAATTCCTATGATCTTTTTATTTTCAACATTTTCCTTAATAATTTTCGAAATCAGTAGTCACATTTTCATTGCAGTTACAATGTTCTTTATTCTTTTTTGGTGTATATGTTGCCGTATATAAACATTTAAAAACAGAGATTAACATTAAAATTTTTTTCGTGCTATTTTCATTTTCACATTTTTCCTTGACTTCACGGTAAATAAATTTTTGTATGACGAATAAACTCTTGTTATTGTTGTTATGAGTTGTATATGTAATAAATTCATTTTCATTTGTTATCTTACGTTCCCTTATAAAAACGGTCTGTATTTATGCATGTATATAAACGTTTCTGCTAAAATTCTAAGAAAACAAGAAAAAATACATTTATCAAAATTTCAATTGTGGCTGATATCGTTCGTTAAGTTTTGTGATTTTGTAAAGCTGTAGGTATGCCTAGATTAAACCATCGTATGCATTTCATTTACTAATATTCTTTTCTATAATTTGTTTGTTTCGTGGGTAATATTTGAACATTGATAACAATTTTGATATTGGATACTGCGTCTTGTACGAGTAAATAACAAAATATTCATTAAAATTGTTGTAAAGGTCAATTAAAACGTACAAAATAAAAATAAACAGAATCGTCTTAGGCCATTTGTTTTGTTTTCGATTTTATTGTTTTTGTTTCAACTTTTTTTCTAGGTTTATACATAATTCTCATTAGATCTAGCATTTAAATATTTCTTCACTATCGTAACAATAATTAAAACTTATGCATAAGAAATTTTTTAAATATTTTTATAATCATTGACTCACTATATTTTACAATTCACTTTTCAATTGAGATAAAATTAAACAAGATAAATTGAAATTATGTCACATTTTGGAAGCGGTCGCGTCCTTTTTTCTGGTTAGCCAGCACCAGCTGAACACTCGCTTCCGACTGCTTTGCGAGGAGGCATAATTTCACTTTATGTAGTACATACAAATAATTTAATATTTTAACATATTTGCAATATTTCAACTGTACATAGGATAACAACTATTCTGCTTACTTTGTTGCGCTATATTTGGTGATCTCAACATGATCTACAAACTGATCTGAATTGATCCTCGATCCCTCACTTCACATTCATTCTCATAAGTAATTGTTCAAAGCAGATATATTGGTCAGCGTTAAAAGACTGTAAAGTTTGATATTCGCGGTAAAAGGCCTCCAAACCTACATTTGCCAAAGGAGCAAATGATTTGTACTATCCTCTCGGCCAGCGATTTCGCTCATTGTGTTTGCTCCTGAGCTTCGGAAGTCCTCGTAGCCATCACCTCCAGATATGATTAGAACATTTCCTGTCTCATTTTTCGATTTGTTGTGCGTTGAATTCCTGTTGGTAAGATAAAAGTTAAAGAACCAATGCAAGTACTAGTGTCGGAATAAAATTGTGGGTATACCGCTTATTTTTCCGCTCAGTTGTCGAGTAACCTATTGAGCCATTATCATCACTACTGCCGCCATTGGCAGCAGCTTCAGTTTCTACAAATGTAAGGAAGCGAACATGTCCAGTGTGTCCATGAGGTATTCCCGTGACGACTGGTGTATTATTCGTTGAGCTGCCACCACCCTTGGAATATCCTTGAGAGGGAATTGTCAACAGAACACCGGCACTTGTTCCTATCCAAATTAGGTCGCGACAGGCCAGCAGGGATGTGACACGCAAACACGCAGCTTTGTGTTGCCTAATTATGTCGTCACAATTGCAAAGCATTTTATTCACTGAGGGTGCTAAATTTACTTCGAAAATTTGTTCGTAACTAGACGATAGGAAAGAAATTTATGAGTCAATGTAGAAATGAAGGAGTACATACAAAACTTTACCTATTGGAATGAAAACATTTTATATGAGCCGAATTTTGAATCGATATCCAAACATAATGCGATGAGACGGCCATGTTGGTAATTGGTTTTGAATCAGATGATATTTGAATTTGATTTTCAACCTGAAAATGAATAATTAAATCAATTTAGGCAATAGCATGTGTTTCTTGGAAAAGTGGAAGGTTTTTACGGACGCTAATTCCTTGGATGAATGCGTTATTAACTTCTCTTATTTAGCTTCCTTTTTAGTGTTAGAGTACTTCTGGACCACGTATAAGTTCGAGGTTTGTTCAAAAAGTAAGGTGACTTTGTATTTTGAGGAAAAAATATTTATTTATTCGTCAATATTTATGTTGTCCCCTTCAAAGTAATCATATAAATTTCAAGTAATTTCGGACTCTCAATTCAGGTAACAAATAACAGAATGGAAAGAAGACAAGTTGGGTAGGGGTTTGCAGTCAACTTACGAAATGCAATCAGAAGAAACGAATAAAGTCAAGAAAAATGTCAAAGATATGGGCACGTTCGAAAAATATCCATTGTTTCTCCATTTTCAACGGTCACCATTTTGTTGCAAACTAACAAAAATCACTCAAATCATGAATTCCCAAAAATATTTATGTTATCGACCTTATCTGAAAATTATATCAAATCAAAACTGCAGTGTCTGATTCGATGGAAAATCCAAAATCGTACACACAGAGTATTAGGACTTTTTATATTACTACTTAGATATCGAATTTCGTTGAGTTTAACCCTTTGACGAACCATGCGGACACATTAACAAAAAATATAATTATTTGAAGCGAATGCATTTTAATTTGTTGTATATATATCAATTCTTGTTTGTTCTATTTATTTTATTATTTCTGGCAACACAATATGAGTATAACCGTTATTTTTTTATGGTCATTCGAGGTTGACATTTCGTTCGGCGCAGAAGACTTATATTGTACAAAAGTATTTGGGAGTGTAAAAGTGATTTGAGATATTTCACAGAATAAAATAACCACTGCCTGGTAGGTAAATTTTCGTTGTGTATAATAACCAAATAACGATTCTTGTTTTGTGCATTGATTATTCATCTTTTTTTGTGCATTAATAAAACATACAGGGACACATCTGTCCCAGTGGCCTTAGAGAGATACTTTTATATGGAGTTCTTTATTTGTTGCAAAGATAATTTTTGTCAAAAACCCTCTTGTTTATACATATTGTTGCAGATTATGGTTCGTAAGGGATATTAAGTATTTGAAGTTAGGGAAAACGAAGTACATCAGATTTTTTTGGTAGACAACAATGAAAGTGAAGATAATTTAGAGCTTGATGAAGAAGACCAAAGATCTCTAACGCAGGATGATGATGAAGGCATTATCTATACTGAGATTGAACCTCACGAAACAAGAAGACTGACACCTGAACCTTCAAAGTCTACTGCAGAACCTGTTGCTGAAACGGTTTGCAACCATCGAACGGTTTTCAAGTGGAACGTATGTTTTTCCTGATGTGTATTATGAATTTGGAAAAGTGCTCATCTGTCAAGACATTGAAGACGATAAGTTGACTCCCTTTGAAATCTTCTGTTCAACAACGAATTTTGACGATTTGATTCAACACATAGTATCGGAGACAATACGGTACGCTCACAGAACTGGAAGGGTATTCACTATTGAAACCGAAAAAATGAAAGCATTTCTTGGTATGGATTTAATTATGGGCTTTAATATCTTGCCATCATTAAGCGATTACTGGTCCACAGAATCAGACGTGGCGGTACCTTTCATATCCAATGTTATGACTAGGGCTCGATTCAAAGAAATACGATGAAACTTACATTTTTGTAACAACGAAGAAACAAGAGATCCAAACAGTCAATAATGGAACACTTCAATACTTCGTTTCAAAATGCCCTCAACAATACAAAAGAGCAATTTATCGGCGAGCACATGATCAAATTTAAAGGGCATAACGTATTAAAACAATACATAAAAAACAAGACTGTCAAGTGGGGCTTCAAGTTATGGTGCAGATGTGATGCAACAACAGGTTATGTGTTTGAATTTGATTTATATACAGGTAAACCAAACTCCGCCATAGACGGTCCCAAGCCCGTTTGAGAAAGGAGGAGGGAACTCCTTGTTTCCCCAACCCATAGCTTCCATGATTCCTTATCCCAAACCCCCCCAATTAAACGGTAGTAAATGCTCTCGGGGTGCACATTGGGTTTACTGGTTCCCCAATAATGTATCATTAAATGTCGAGAAATGCTCATAACTGTGAATACATCTACAGTTCTGCTACTAAATCCTACTTACACCTCCTTTGTAAGAGGGTGAAGGCGAATCTTCCGCGCCTGATAACGGAATCGACGTAATAACCATGCCACCGGAATGGAGGTTGGGCGACGGGCTAACTCCCCGTCCCTGGAAAACCTTTAATTAGTGTATCATCAGATGGCACCACACAAAACTAGATCGATACTGTTCTGATCCAACAACGTTGGGCCTCGAGCATACTTGACGTCCGTACATACCGAGGAGCCAATTGTAATTCAGATCATTACTTGATCAAATTAAACTATCGATGTCGTATGTCAAAGGCATATTCAGCGAAGACCAGTCCGCTACAAAAATTTGACATCGAAAGGCTCCAAACGGCGTCTGCAGCCGAAAATTTCACGGAGACCCTCGATAACCAGCTGGCTCCCATCTTATCAGATGCATCGTTAAAGACGAGCAACGAGCTCTGGATGGAAGTGAAAGCGGCTATCAGAACCGTGGCAGAACAGACGATCGAACATCAAGCCCGGCGCAAGAGAAATGATTGGTTCGATGATGAGTGCCAGAATGCGTTAGATAAAAAGAATCAGGCGTACAAAGAATACGTAGGTAGGAAAACCAGGACGAAGAGAGAACACTATGAAAATCTCAGATGAGTAGCGAATAAGATAATTAGGATTAAGAAAAGAAAATACTATGACGACCAATTGAGAAGTATAGATCTAAGTTTAGCGAGCAATAACACAAGACAAGCATACAAAGTAGTGAAAAGCGCTCTGTTGTGATGACAGCGACAATATAATCGCTGATGAAATCAAGATTAAGGAAAGATGGGCATCATATTTCAAGAACCTCCTTAATCCTCCGCACGGTTCCAGAACATCGGAGCGTATAGATGTCTGCGGAGAGCTTTCATTGGCCCCACCAACTCTGGATGAAGTTTGTTCCATCATCAATGCCCAAAATAATAATAAAGCACCGGGCATTGATGAGATTCCAGTGGAGCTCATCAAATATGGTGGCAGTAGTGTTCACCAAGCTATTCACAAAGTCATCCAGTACATTTGGCAGCAAGAAAATATGCCGAAAGAGTGGAGCCAATCAGTTATATTCCCTATCCACAAAAAAGGTGACAAGCTACAGTGCAAAAATTATAGAGATATATCACTACTTTGTACGGCGTACAAAATATTTTCTAAAATCTTAGAAAATAAAATCGGATCATACGCCAACAGTATTATTGGGGAGTATCAAGATGGTTTTAGGGCAGGTAGATCAACAACAGAACAACTATTCACTATTCAACTTTTCACAGTCAAGCAGGTACTTGAAAAATGCTGAGAATTCAACACAGACATACACCAAATTTTCGTTGACTTCAAGCAAGCATACGACAGTATTGATCGCAACGTACTGTACTAAATAATGCTCGGTTTTGGCATCCCAGCCAAATGATTCCGTCTTACCAAAATGACAATGACGTCGACAACCTCCCAAGTCCGCATCAATAACCAACTCACCGATGCCTTTGACACAAATATCGCACTAAAGCAGGGAGATGGGCCGGCCCCATTGTTATTCAATTTGGCTCTAGAGTACGTCATACGGAAGCTACCTGTCGATACGCGAGGTACATTACAATACAAGTCGAGCCAAGTAGTGGCTTATGCGGACGATATCAACTGCCAAAGAACTCTTCCTGAAACTCGACAGCGAAGCAAAACTAATAGGACTACAAATCAACGAAAATAAAACAAAGCTCATGACGCAGTCAGAAAAAAATACCCCAAATACACAAAATATCACACTTGGCGAATACAGTATCGAAAATGTTAGCGAATTTGTGTATTTAGGCGCTAAAATGACGAAAACGGGCAATGAAAGAGACGAAATACGCCGAAAAATACAGCTCGCAATTAAAATATTTTATTCAGTATTGACGATCTTGAAGACCAGCTGCATACACAGAAAAACAAAGCTCCAAGTATACAAATCTGTGATAAGACCTGTGTTATGCTATGGCTGTGAAACATGGACCCTAACCCAAGCATCCGCAAATATATTGAACGCCTTTGAGCGACGGGTCCTGAGGCGAATAATCGGAGCGAAGCTAGACGGGGACCAATGGCGAATTCGATACAACCATGAGCTGTATGAAATTTTTGACGAACCGGAGGTCTCAAGGATTGTAAGACTGCGGAAGCTTCAATGGGCTGGACACATGAGTCGTATGGACGAACAACGGATACCCAAGAAGGTATTCGTTGGGAGAACTGAAGGCCGGCGGCCAGTGAGGAAATCGAGGAAACGCTGGTCTGACTTGGTCGGCAAAGACAGTTCATCGCTGCTCGGATTTCGGAATTGGAAGACGCGGTCAACGGACCAAGACAGTTGGTGGCGCTCTTTGCAGGAAGCGAAGGCCCGAAAGGGGCTGTAGTGCTAAGAAGAAGAAGAAAAAGACAGGTAAACCAAAGTCTAGATCTGAGTATGGGTTAGGTGAAACAGAAGTATTGCAGCTTACAAAAAAACTGCAAGTCGTCGGCTGTGAAATTTATTACTTCGACAACTTTTTTAACTCCCCGTTGTTGCAATATAAACTGACTGCTCAGAATACCAAAGCATGTGGACCGGTCCGAGCTAACCAGAAGCATCTTCTGAAAACTGACCCAAGTGGCAAACAAATGAAGCGCGGAGACATTGACACATCAAGTTTTCGAGGCATATCATAATTGGTTGGACAATAAAGCAGTTCACTTGCTGACCAATTTACTGTCACCTGTAGAAACAGATTTTGAAAAACGGCGGCAAGCTGAATCAGTAGATAAAATTAATGTAAAATTCTCTAAGATTGTTTCACATTATAATAAACATATGGTTGGAGTAGACCTTATGAATCAACGTAAGGTCTGTTATGAATTAGATCAAAGGCCAAAAATAAAGTACTGTCTTTGACTCTTCTTTGATCTATTTGACATATCGGTAAATAATTTACATACTATCAATACAAAGCTTCATAATCAGAAAACAATGGAAGGAAGTCTGTTGTCCAGCTTGCAGTTCAGGCAAATGGTAGACCGGAGTTTGATCAGTGGCTTTACTGTCAAGCAACGTGGCACTCCCACTTCAAAAACGAGTGCAAGACGCAAATCTTTAAAACATCAACTGCCTGCGCATACCATGGAAAAATCAAACACAAGAAAACGGTGCGTGAATTGCGCCAAGTTCAAAAACGAAAATCGGACAAACAATGATTGTGTTGAATCAACGTCTGATTACTCAGGCCCAGAAGGAAAGCAATTAACGAGCATGACGTCACAGCGAGGACTGTCAAAAACTGTTCAATTGGTCTAAAAGAACAGGTCAATTGGTCTAAAAACCTGGTACGCATTGTGACGTCATGCTTCCGCTTTTGGGCCTGTGTGAGGAGGCATTGGTTGAATGTAATGTTCACCTTTACTATACTAATGAAAGAAATTGCGTCGCTGAGTATCATTCCTAACTAATGTATGTAACCATAATACTTGTATATTTAATGAACACATGAAAAAATGATAATAATTGCGCATTTTTAGTTATCAATAAGAAAATCTTAAAAAGTAAATCTAGAATTTTTTAGCGAAAAATTTCCCGGATATTCCTAGAAACCTAGGTTTCCGAATTTTGATTTTGAAATATGTTCTTATTAGCCTAATGGATGATTCTAAATATTTAAAACAGCTATAGAAACTCCATTTACCTTATGGTCCTGAAAGGGTTAAAGTCATCCATACGATTTTATTGGGGGAAAAGTGAGATGATACTATTATTAACAAAGTTAGTAAATTTTGACTTCTGAGGTAGTTGTTGCTGTTGTGCTCATAATCTGCCTCCATAATTTCTTTTAGAGTTTTCAAGTCGCAGGTGTACAATCGCGAGGCGGGGATAGACATAATTTTTGTTCTGCTGAAAATATCGCTGTCGTTGCTCAAAGTGTGGAGGAAGACCCGAATTTGTCGATGCCTCGACGTGCTCAACATTTGGGCTTGTCTTACGGCTCATTGTGGCGGATTTTGCGTTTGGATTTGCATCTCCATCCGTACAAAATCCAACTCACTCAAGAACTTAAGCCTCAAGACCATACACAACGCAGAATGTATGCGAATTGAGTGATTAAACAACAAGCCATTGATAACGATTTTTCGAACAAAATTTTCTTTAGTGATGAGGCTCATTTTTCGCTCAGTGGTTACGTAAATAAATAAAATTGCCGCATATGGGGCTCTCCAAATCCTCAGGTGATCGCAGAAAGGCCTTTGCATCCGGAAAAGGTGACCGTTTGGTGTGGATTATGGTCTGGTGGTGTTATTGGCCCGTATTTTTTTGAAAACAATCGAGGAAGACCCATGACAGTCAATTCTGATCGCTATGGACGGATGTTAACCGATTATTTTTGGAGAGAAATTGAAGATTATGATTTGGAGAACATGTGGTTCTAACAGGACGGAGCCACAAACCACACAACACAGGCTAATCGAGCACTTTTGCAAGAGAAATTTCCAGGACGCATAATTTCGAGATTGAGTTATGTTAATTGGCCCGCAAGATCCTGCGACCTAACACCTTTGGATTTCTTTTTATGAGGCTATGCAAAAGATCGTGTTTACGCGAACAATTTTCAAAATCTTTAGCAATTCAAAACCACTATTCGTGAAGTTATGGCCGTGATATTGCCGGAAATGTGCCGTAAAGTCATTGAAAATTACCTCAAAAGGATTGAGGCCTGTAAGAGGTCCCGTGGAGGACATTTGAATGATATTGTGTTTCACGTATAATGGCAGGGTTCAATCTTTATATTGAACTTTTGTTTCCATCTGAATATTTTATGTGTTTTCTTTTCCTTTACTTTCCCAAGCGTAAAATGGATAACCCTATAGTTATACTTTCAAGAGGATACCAATTTACAAAAGCAAATACTAAATTGGTTTGCCGTCGGCTTGAAAGTCAAACACTGTATAAGAATAATTTTCTGCAGTAGAAATAATTCGAATATAAGCCATTTTAAACGTTTTCCTGAAAACATATTCAACATTTCATTCTGAGCTTCGACTTTTCGACTTTTATTTATCATCTGATTTTCAACATCATATTCAATTCAGTTTCATCAAAACCAAAACTGACGTTAGATAGGAAGCCATATGGTAACAATTTGCATATGTATTAGTCAGCCTACTATAGACAAGCTTCCGTTAGCTGTCACCCAACCGCGGCATAAGAAAATGCTTATATTTCGTAATATATACTATTTTCCGAATAAAAAACGTACGGAACGCATTCCATGCATGCTATAAATTCACCTTGTATAGCCCACTGTACTCCTAAACTTTTCAAGACGAGCAAACGAAGCACACGTTTTGTACCTTCGACTGATAGTTCAGCGTTGAGATGTAAACAAACTCCTATAAATTCACTTTGGAAGGCGATTCAAACTGAACGGGTATAAGAACTGAAATAATTTTCACTTCACTAAGAGCGCTCTTGTATTCTCCGCGGGCCAACAGGATTTCACTGTAGAAATCCGTCTCAAAAACCTCGAATTTTCATTGGCCCCTCCATAATTCTTCATATACCGCCATGTAAGTTAGCCAGCAAAGTCGGCCTACTAATGGTCATGTGTGTGGTAGTAAGCGCTGCTGCCATATGGCTTCCTATTTAACGTCAGTTTTGATCAAAACCCGTTTTAAAAACATGGCCGCTAGAGGGCCACAAACATAGAAAAAATGGCATATTTAATCACCAAAATAACAAGATCATTCGACACGATCACGGTTTTAAATTTCATATATATCATACAATAAGTGCAAGCACGCGTTTCTTTTATAAATTCAACTTACCCTCGACTTGGCTTCTAATTGTGACTGCGTTGTAGTCAATTTCAATCGGTAATCGAACACAATTAAGAAACAATATGTGCAAAATGTAACCTGCAAAATTGTATTTCATTTGACAATACCTTTAAATTCGTGATGTACAAAGCATTTTGCAATAGGAAGCTTCATGGAACTTGCATGGATGCCCCGAGGAATTGAAATCGTCCGTATATGGACATGCACTTCATCTGCTGCTCTTGTCATACCATTATAAAAAGCATGTATGATAAACTGATTGATTACGTTGACAGAATTAACGAAGAAAAACATCAGTTAATTTCACGGCGATACTCAAGGTCTCGAGGTAATGATGAAAGTTTTATGGAAATGGCAAGTAGCTTCGTGGACTTATTACCAAACTAAAAAAAATGTTGGTACATTTTGACTCCTCCTGGACCCCCAGATACATAAAATACCTTTTTATTTCATATTCTAAAAGTTCTAGACTAGACCTTTTATTACCTTTGATTTAAAAATATTTAAGAGCTAATTCGTTTTACGGGGGGACCCCCTTAAAAAAGTTTGAAATGTTTCGTAAGACCTAAAGTTTTGAGAGACCATCACTTCTAGCTTCTATCGTTTCTGAGGAAACTGGCTGTGACGCACGGATAGACGGGCAGACCGATGGACGGAAGGACGGACGGAAAGACGAATAGACAGGTCGCGAAACTAGTAGGTCTTTGTAAAAAAAAATTTTACACAGGCTGGGTGATGACCTTAGATGCTTACAAAATCAAAGGAATAAGTTATACAAAATTACTGAAAGAAAAAACAAGACTGGCGATTAACTTAAAAGAAAATATAATGAGGTTGCCAAAGAATTTAAGATGAAATCAGGGGAAGCACACGAGTCCTACTTCAACATTATTGGCTAAAAGATTATCCACGATCCAAAGAAGTTCTTTGATTTTGTAAACGTCAAATGTAAAGCCCATGGTTATCCTTCGTGAATGACATACAAGGGTTCTGTTTCAACTTCTTCAGAGCAGATATGTCAACGCTTTGCTGACCATTTTCGGGCAGTGTATCGCGATCCCGAAACCTCACCAAATTTAGCGCCCGTTGAATCAACTCCAAGGACCCTAATTGAAAGCATCTCAATCTCCGAAGAAGATATTCGTCAGGCAATTGAGGGGCTTGATTTAAATAAAGGACCTGGCCCTCATCTCATTCCACCCTGGTTTTCGGGTCAGTGTGAAGATGAACTGGCTCAACCCCTCTGCATCATATTCAATAAGTTTTCTCAAGTGGTATCTTCCCTTCGTACTGGAAACTATCTTACATAATACCAATTCATAAAAAAGGTGACAAAACATTTGTTGCAAATTACAGGGGTATTGCTATACTGTCTTCCACTCCTAAACTTTTTGAACAAATTATATGCAATAAAATGTCCTCCATTACGGAACCATATCTAAATGAAGGGCAACATGGTTTTTGAAAAAAAGATCTACTACTACCAATCTCATTGTTATGACTTCAGACATTCTATGCAATATGGAAAAAGGTAACCAGATCAATGCCATATACACAGACTTCAGCAAAGCATTTAATCGTCTGAATCATGGAATATTGATAAAGGAAGTTGGATTCATTCTATCCGAAGAACCGAGCACAACTTGTTAAGTTTCAAGGACGTTTATCTAGAGAAATTCATATCCTCTCTGGGGTTCCACAGGGTAGCCATCTCGGTCCACTTCTTTTCAATATTTTCATATCTAATCTTTAAAAGCATTATCTGATATATCACACTCTTTTTAAGCCGACGATCTCAAGTTGTATCACATCATACCATTTCTAGCCGACGCTTTGTGTCTCCAGTCCAAATTAAATACTCTCCTTCAATGATGCAATGACAACCAACTTTCACTGAACTTTGCCAAATGCCTGATAATAAGTTTTTTTCAGGAAAAAGAATATTCTTCTACGATTACGACATTAATAATACACTTCCGAGAAGAGTCGAGAATGTTGTGGACCTTAGCGTAGTCCTAGATACTAAGCTCCGAATCAATCTTCATTATGATGAAGCCCTTTCTAGAGCATATAAAACGTCCTATCCTGGAACATCCCTGCTTAGTTTGAAACCCTATTTTTGACGCTCTTATCAATAGATTGGAGTCAGTGCATAAACAGGTTTTACTCTTTGCTCTAAGGTCCGTGTATAACCCCAGGGTTTTCCACAATCTACCACCATATGACAACCGACTCCAATTGCTAAATTTGTCTTAACTCTCTTCTAGGAGAATCGCGTTGGCCCCATGTCCTATTCCAGACGCCCTAGAGGTCACATCCCTACATAGATCACTGCGGATTTCTTTGAGATATTTTTGCCGCCATTATCTTTTTCATAATAAATAGAGTGAACTCGAGAAAGCTAAATCGAGGACAACGGTGTTTTAGGATTGGTATCAGTACTTCTATAGTGCTAGTCATCAAGCACGAAGGCATACAGGTGAGTACCCTCTTTCATTTTGTGAGTCTGGTGACTTAGTGAGTGATAATTTGGTGGAAAAAACAAAAAGAACACATGCCCCAAAATGTAACAGGATGCGGAAGACCGCCACGTGATCCGCGACCAATGAACGTAATTAGTGTCAGTGAGTTAATGCACGCGAAAAAAGAAGAACAAATGCTGGGCACCAACGGATCCCAAGCAAAAGGGAAAAAGATTTTACATTCAACACCAATATGCCTGATATAACTTTCAAATTCACATCACCTACGCCAATGGGGAAAAATACGAACGTGCCCATCGATAAAGATAAGGCGAATTCGGCTAACAAAAAGTCAGTCCCACCAGTACAGGGCAAATCACACAAATATAAATGGGACTCTATTGAAAAAATATTTCCAGTTATCATGGAATTCAAAATGCATGTATAAAATGTGAAACAAAACGGACTAAGGCTCAAAGCTTTCTTTGACACACCTAAAGAAGCAATGATGCAACTGATAATATAGTCCTGAATGGAAAAAAACATAAATACGTTCATTCCAGGCAGCTTCACCTGCAGCTATGGGGTAATTCGATATGCCAAATTAGACTTTGACCTGAAGGAGTTAATGGAAATAGCTAGACCTTGCAAAATATAGCTAGACCTTGGGTTTACTTGTGGACAACATTAAACTAATCAACGCCACAAGACTGAACAGGAGAGATCCCGAAAAACCCGACAACTTTATTCCAAACAAATCAGTTAAGATAACGGTCTCAGGCAACACCCTCCCAGATTTTCTAAAATTGCATACTTCAATGCCAAAGATGAATACTTTAAATTCCGGCCCAGACAATGCAGAAATTTTGGCAGGCTAGGACATGCCACTCCCATCTACAAGGATAAGATTCCGAGATGCCTGAAATGCAGCTCAACTGAATGCAAGAGATCATGCTATGGCAAAAAATGTTAGCTACTGACCAATCGTGCCCCAAATGGGTGATGTATACACATGAGGTAGAAGTCAGTTTCATACTAAACGAATCGAACAGAGAAGCTTGGGCGATCATAAACAAGAATAGATATGAAGGGCTTGATCTCGAAGATATGGCTCAGATGGATTTTCCACAACTGAAGAAAGACAAGTTCACGAATAAAAGGAACCCGGTCGGAGATGTCCACGAAATTCTAAAGAAACATCAAGTGGTGGTGGCGGGAGAAAGCTAACAAAAAAGCAACCATCCTTAACAAGTTTGTTTTCCCAACTGTGGAAAACTGTGAACCATCCTTCAAACCTATAGCCAACAACCCTCTTAAGGCAACAGAGATTGAAAAAACAGTCTAGGAACTACAAAGAAACCCCTCGTTATTAGCGATTCAGGACTCTTAGAAATAGATATAAATTTACTAGTGAAACTATCCCAATACCTTATTAAAATAAAAAACAAAGACAAAAAAAGACTGCGAAAGAACCTCAACCGGGCACGTCTTGTGAAGCGATAAAATAACCTTCTAGTGTTCTTGTTTGCCATGAAATAACTCCAAAAATTACAAAATTACGCCTAGCACAAGTGTAAAGAGGATACTCTTTTGCGACATAAGTTGCATTTACGAATTTAAAGCTTTTTAAACTGAAAGTTTTTCACGATTTGATTCTCTATCATAAACATTTTTAGATAAATTATAATAAAGATTTGTGACACAACGGCCCATCTACATGATGATCGGTAATGTTAAAATTTGATTCTTGCAAATTATATATTCTCAAGGAGGGTCATGTAGTTCCTTCCTTGCAATTATCGTTTTAAGTAATTCACTAATGATTCCCCGCCCAACTAATTCAACTAACCACCCCTGAGGGACAGTAGTACCTATCAGTCATGAGTCACTGAATTTACTTATCAACACTAGTCCCATAAGTGGACATGATCGCTAAACGCTGGTCAAAGTGCCAACTGACCAGACCATTACATTGCCCACAGGTTTTTTCTATAGATATCCACAGTATTCAATGTGGATCCCTGTTTTTATTCGGGGGAGAGGGGAAAAAAACTATTCACGCAGAAAATGAGCCAATTGATAGATGTTGCAGAAATTTCAACGGATTAGTGAACATTATTCCACATCCACTTCCAAGGCTCTGTTTAAATTCAAAATAATAAAATCCCTTTCGCCTTGAAAGGGATAAATTTGCATTATAATTCATCTGCCTTGTTTTGGCGAATAAATAAATAAATATCGAATCAAAATTATGAGTTTTTAAAGCCTTTGAACTTTCGAAATTTGACTAGCCGCCATTTTTAAATTTTAAACCTGACCTGGATATTTTCTTCATTGTTCGCTAGACACTTATAATTTCTACAACCCTCCCAAGCTTCATTAACATCGGTTGAAAGGTTTGATCACAACTAAAATAACAAATATTTGCACGTTATCCGGTATTTGAACGGCCGCGATTTCGTTTCAGACTCTTCGACTTTGGACTTTTTATTGAGCTTTATGACATTGTCAAATGAACCTTTGGACAAAATTTCATCGAAATCGGAGCTATGCAGTAGCCAGAACAGAAATCACGGATTTTCGCCTAAAATGGCCGCCATTTTAATTTCGCGCGGCTATTTGGCTGCTTGACGAACTGAGCCGAGAAATTTACCTAATTAAACGTATGTTAACTAGTCTCTTAGTGCTGAATTTCAACCATACGATGAAATAGTGGATCAACGATTTAAAGTTCCATAGAAAAAACTATATGGATTATGTGAAGCGGAAGTTAGTTGTACTCCTAAAATTATGATTGGAAAGCGAATTGAAAGTCGCTGACTTCACAATGCTAATCCTATCAAGCTTCACCTTAAAGAGATTAAAAGTGGGCAGTTGTATAATTAGAAAATGGTTTTGAAAAGCACCCAAACTTCTGTAGCTCACAGTCCTTCGCTGAAATAGTTTTGAATGTCTTACATGGAATTGATATATCTTTTTCCATTACTCATTTTAATCTTGTTGTATTTAAAGAAGAGGATTCAATTGATTGTAGCTCTTGGAGCTTATAGGAATATGTTCAGTATGTCCATGAGTTTTTCAAAAATCATTAAATGATTATCTTACCTGTAATGTTTTCGTATCTAGAACCTTTATTATTCCCTGTATCGAACACCACAGTTTGCCTTGAACATTCAACAGACGATTCACTGGACTCGTCACTGAACCGATTGGCAAGCAATGCGGTGACGTCGTATTCCATCCAGCTTAAAAAGAAGCGAAATCTTAAAGATTATCCCTCCGAAAATACTCACTCAATAGAAAATACTTACAACTATCTCTAAGGTATACACAAATATCACCATTCGCTAATGAAACGAAAACTCTATTGTCAAGGTACAAAATGGAATAGACAGCACTAACATGCTGAATTTTGATCTTATTCTTCTTAATACGAATATTGTCGGTACAGTTGTATACGTGAATGCAACCGTCTTCCGTTCCCAGCCACATTGTTGACTGCAAGCCATCCGTATCATCGGATGAGTCCTGAAAACATTACAAGTACCCATGATTTCACGGTGATTATTTTTTTTCGCGATTATTATAATACCTGGTGTTGATGATGTGCTGAAACGACAGGAGTAGGACTGGGAACGCGGTCCTGATTATCGATTTCGGAATCGGAACTTGAACTACTTGAATCTAATTTGATATCACTACCACCGTCTGATTTGCTTTTTGTTGGTTTCTTGTCGGTCGACGTAGACGAGTTCGAGTTTCTTGAACTACGTGGAGTTTCGCTATTTGACGACGAGCTTACACTGCGTTGATCGGCTCTGCAAGAGGAAAGTATAAACGGAATAAAGATAATATCTTCGAAATTGAAAGTATAGAGGTATTAGAAGAAAGAAACATAACATACTGATCATTGCATGCTGGTACTGAAGCAACGCACAATATCCTTGCATTGCATACTCCATTGCAGCTTGTAACAGTAGGCTCGGGAAACAGACTAAGAACACACACCTGACCCACGTACCCGTCGCTATTGCAAACCCACACATCCTTCTGATTGCTCAACGTAGGAGCAGCGCAAGTGAATTGCAGCCCTGCTCTGGTTTTTCGAATTGGTATCGATGTAAGGAACTCTGGTATTGGATGACGTTCTAAGGAAGCAGCTGGAAACGCAAAGTTTTCATATATACAGTCTTTCAAAACTGAAAGCTAAACTCACCAAGTTTTTGTTTGGCATCGTTGAAATTTTCCTCCCATTGTGAGCGTGATTCAGGCTTACCAAATGCCACTGTTATATTTTGAATACCATTCCTGTGTGGGGGAGAAATAGAAACATATATTTTTGAAAACAACCTTAAAAACATCAATCCGATTTGCGCAAATACTCACGGCAGTTGAAAAGTCAATTCGAGCATATTCAATTGGTTGTCCTGTGACTTGAGCTCTTTTAATTGACTATCAATCTCTCGATGAAGGTCCTTCAATGTTTCCTCAAGATGTTGATGTGGATATCGCAAGCTCGACATAATCTTTGAGATTTGCTGCACTTTACTACAGTCATCAACTAATTGATCTATCTCATTCATAATTTTTCGTACACTTTCATCTTTCGCTGAGAATATTGGAGCGACATTAATTAAATTTTAAACAATTTTTAAATTCTTCTCACATTTCACTATTTCAGTATTGTCAAGTGGTATTTTCATGAGGAACTTGTACTTATTTGTATCTAATGTAGATGCGACGCTTCCGGGGCAAACGGTTCTGGAATAAGCGAAATATTAAGCATTAATTTTTTTTTTTTTACTTGAAAAGCCGTCGGGCTTTGCTTCTTTGAGTGAACAGACGCGTTTCGACTCCTTTGAGTCATCTGCAGTGTCTAAAGATGATTCAAATGAGTCAAAGAGCGTCTGCCCATTCAAAGAAGCAAAACTCGACGGTTTGTTTTTAGAAAAATGAGAATTGGACATCAAATAAACAAAATAGTTGACTATTAATAAATTGTAGAATGTCCGAAGCACTGACAATACTCCACCTAGTATGTACTTGTCATGGAACCAGGAGAACAGACTCGGATCGGATTGGGGATACGGCAACGACTATGGCAACCTATAATGGACTATTCCTTTAAAACTTGAACAGACCAGGTGCACTGTGATAACTTCTGGATGGAATAAAGAAATAAAGAATAAATATCCTCACAGTGCATGTAACTAGATGGCATGGAGAAAGCATATTTGACATGCGAATGCCCATCGTGTTTAAAAGCGGAAAATCACAAGGAAGCCATGAGTTCAGTGTGACAAATTATCACCGACTTTAAGCCTGTTAACGAAAGGATCTGCACGTTTCGTACCAAGATCAAATTCTCTAATATCTGACTGGTCACCTGTTTTGTGTCCGCAAAAGACAAGGAGGGGCGATCGAGGATGAATTTTGTCAGCAATTGGCTCATACATAAACTCCTTAAATTAGATTTAGAAAAGACAAAATGCGGTTTCCATGTTTTTAAATCTGCCGGCATTTTGTTTTCAGCATTTTAACCTCACTGTTTGGTAGCTTTGATAACGTACCAATACAACACATCATTTCTGAAGTTTTCAGGAAAATTCGTGCATGTGTATCATCTGCAAACGTGAGTCTCATGTTTTATTGTTATAACTTTCTTGTTTACTGCTTGATTATTAGTGCATACACTTGTCACTAAGGTATTGAACATTTCAACATTTTCATCGTAAAAATAGGGGTATATACTGACTGACTGAAGGCCGAAGACCAGTGGGGAAACTGAGGAAACGCTGGTCTGACTTGGATGAAGAAGACATTTCATAGCTACTCGGATTTCAATATTGGAGGATGCGGTCAATGGACCGAGAGGGGCTGTAGTACTACGAAGAAAAAAAAGAAGAAAGTTGATCGATCACAGTGATCTACTACTTTGTTTTTTTTCAGATTTTTCTGCCCAAAGCTATCCAGTCGCGAGGGGAGACACAAAATTTTCACATATTTTGACTCTTCATGCGTCCTTTGCAACATATTGGAGGAACCCCATTGTGAACAATATATCAGGAGAATTGAGACGAGTTGATTCTAGTCTGTGAATTAGCTGAGGGAGACAAGTTTGAAAACCCAAATTGAAGGAACTTCTATCCAGGTTCAGCGTATAACATTATAGTATGTTTTTGGAGCTGAGCAGCAAGTCAGGACAATTGTGATAGAAAAGTTGCAACACCTCAGTTGGAACACCATTTGGCTTCCGCATAACTAGCTTGTAGCCATGGCCGCACGGATCCTTGTTCACATTGTCCACTAGATCTTGCCAGCACCGAGCCTTGCTGTTGTTAATCAATTTGCGAAGGTATTTCTTGGCCGACTTATATGCTGCCACCCGGTTGCATTCCTCGTCACGGTTCCGTGTCTTGTCACATTCCCTTCGGTTTTCAGCGATTTCAGTTGACCACCAGTACACTGGGGGCTTGCCGTGTCAGGGTTCCCGACGGGGCATAGAAGCGTTGCAAGCAATCGTGAGAATGCTCATAGTTGAGTTCACCACGTCTTGAGCTGCCAACCATAGAACTTTGGATTAACATATTGATTCGGTTTGCAAAAAATTTTAGTCTTTGTAAAAGTTTTGAGTCTATCAAAATATTTCAGAAATATTGAAGCATAGTTTTCTTATAACAATATTAATACATTGTATTCTTATAACAATATTTCTAAAACGCAGATCGTTTTGCAACACCTTTTGTTGTAAACAAAACCTCAAACATACTTCAAAGATCAATTTATCTGAGTGGAAAATAATTTATAGTGAATAGTCGTGACGGATTCGAATGGCAGACCGCGTACAGTGAATTGGCACCGTAAAAGACAAATGGCGCGAATAATTTGGGATGCAACAAACGGGTGTTTTATAAAACGTGTAGACAGTAGTAGCGAGTGATATTCAGCCTTTATACTAAGTTTTTGTAATTGATTTTTTTTTGTAAATATAATTTCCTGGATATTTTTTTCTTTGACAATTGGGGCTTGCTTTGATTTGTTATATTATTTAGAGGACTTTTTTGTACTACTGGAGTAAAAGCCATACTTAATTCCTCATCTTCTTTTTCTGATCTCCTTCTCTTTGTGTTAGTTTCTTCATGCAAGGTGGCCTAGCACGGGCAGAGGTCTTATCGCGTTTTGACTCCTTTGAGTCATCTTCAGTAATAAAAGTTCCGTAGTCAAAAAAATATTTCAAAGGCTTTTAAGGGATGTGAACCCTTAAACATTTTTTTCCCACCAAAGATAGTCGAGTAGGGTACCACATAAAATGGCTTGATGAGAAAAATCCGAAAAATTCTGTCCCACTTCTCGCGATTGGGCACCTGTGGACCGAAAAATCAGAAAAAATCATGGAGCTAGTTATCTATGAGTATAGTAACGAAAAATACCTAAGAAGTTGAAATTCACTAAACTTTGTTAGTAATAGTATGATTTATCAATTTTACATTTTGTGTATAAAATCGAAAGGGGGGATACAAAATAATGAAATTTTACATATACGAGTATATGGCCACTTATAAGTATGAAAATTTCAGAAGAATTTAACGAAGTTAAAAGTTCGGTGTTGCAAGAACAAAAATTTTCGGTGTTACAACCACGAAAATATTTCTGAGTCACACATATTGCTTTTGAGCAATATGTGTGGCTCAGATACTAGGGGCTAGGATTTGCATGAAAATTTCAGGAAGAATGTTTATCATGCACATCTTTGAGAGGCTGTTTGACAAGTAATATTAGTTACCGTAAAACAAAATGACGGCCGTTTTAAAAGAGAATATTGAATAAATTTAAGTTTTTTTTCCCAACTTTAGCATTAAAGTATAGGTTATTAACTCTTGATTTTCTAAGTGACCAACTCATTTTCATGTTTACTGGTTCCCCAATAATGGGACATTAAATGCCGAGAAATGCTAACAACTGTAAATACATCTACAGGTCTGCTTCCAGGTCCTACTTACACCTCCTTTGTGGGAACGTAAGAGGATGAAGGCGAATCTTCCGCGCCTGATAACGGAATCGAAGTAATAACCATGCCACCGGAATGGAGTTGGAGAGACGGGCTAACCCCCCATCCCTGGTAAACCCTACAATGTTTCAAACCCTGCAGAAGGGCTTTGGAATAGATTGGACTCACGGCAACGACATCGCAAACAGAAAAAGGACTATGGCATTGGATCCTGGAATGTCAGATCACTTAATTACCCTGGCGCTGCTAAAGAGCTTTTAAAACAGGCCAGTCAATATAAATTAAAAATATTGACAATCCAGGAAACGAACTGGACTGGAAACGATTCAAGACATGAGATCGCACACAATATTCAAAAATAGGAAGCCTACTAAACGAAAATTCGGAGTGATTTTTTGATGAGCTGTATGGCATGGCGCACCATCCTGTTGAAACCAGTTAAGTCCAAATCCTGAAACTCCGGACATAAAAAGTCGATTATCATGCCTGTGTAGCGCTTCCCGTTAACCGAAAAAGCATTTCCAGCCTCATTTTCAAAGAAAAACGGTCCAACAATGCTACCACTCCAGAATCCACCCCACACTGTCACTCGCTGAGGTTGCATTGACTTCTCGACAATCGCGTGTGGGTTTCCGAGCCCCAGATGGAGCAGTTTTGCTCGTTCACATAGCCGCCGAGATGAAAATGTGCCAATCTTGTAAATAAATAATCCAAGGTTTTTGCGCAAAATTCTTCTCAGGCTCGTGCGACTAGTGTTGAGTTGCTGCAATCGATGGTGAGTTGATGTTATCGGATTGAGTCTCACACTCTTAGCTAAAGCAGCCACATTCTCCAAGGGGTGCACACCGTATGAGTACGGGGACCGTGAGTATTGTCCACTAGCATGCCTGTCTTTTGAACTTTCTTCACAAATTTGCGTACAGTAGGCGCAGTGGGTGCCTCATTTCAGCCAAAACTTTTTTTTCAAAAAACGCACTGTTTGAAGATTACAGCACTCACTTTGGCATCCCAGCCACTTCGTTTCCAATATTAAAGCGGCTTTTAACATTTCAATCCCTGTGATGAATAAAAAGTACAAAAACGACAAGTTACTGCCGAAACTAACAAATTTAATTAAGCGCCGAAATGATGCAAGATGTCAATAGCAACGATGTCGGACTAAGGCGAACCACATCATCATTTATGTGTAAAAACTAAACCCAAATAAAGCATTTTAGAAATATCAGCGGAACCTCAAAATCTGTTCTTTGAAAAAATCTTCAAACCCTTTGTGGAACCTCAGCAAAATGTTACGAAAACGATTCCTGGTCATCCCTCGAAAGGAAATCATGACACTGTTACTCATCTCAAAGAAAAAGCGGTACTACTGGCTAACACATTTGCAAAATTTCACTAAATCTCACGTAACAGGCTAAACAGTGAAATCGAAGAAGCCGTAGAAACAACTCTTCAAACCATAAATGCTCTCCCTTTGGAACGGAAAGTCTATTTTTGCCTTAAAACCGTTGAAAATGTAATCAAAAATCTGTAATCCAATAAATCACCAGGTGTTGATAGCATTAAACCGGTCGCAATTAAAATCTGTCTCGCAAATGTAAAGTTTTTCTAACACATATTTATCATGCATGTATGAATCTTTCATACTTTCCTGTAGCTTGGAATGTTGCCAAAGTTACACCTGTGCTAAAACCCAATAAAGATTCGGCCAAAATAGAAAGCAATAGACCAATAAGTTTACTAAACTGCTTGGCCAACATTTGAGAAAAACCTACATATACACGAGGAGTTAACACGTTTCGCTTACGATAATAATATTATTTTTAATTTACAGTTTGGTTTTCGTCCAGGGTATAAGACGACCCAGCAGCTAAAGAGAATCAACAATAGTGTCAAAAATGGTATCTCTAATAAAAAATCAACGGCCGCAATTATGCTGGATATCGAAAAGGCTTTCGATACCATCTGGCATGATGGCTTACTACACAAAATGTACAAATATAATTATCCCATGGTGACAATTAAAACCATACAAAGCTTCCTATCAAACCGGATGTCCTTGGTAACTATTAATCGGGAAATCTCGTCGCAATACTCTTCGACAGCAGGTGTACCACAGGGATCTGTACTAAGCCCAACACTCTTGAATATTTACGCTAGTGATATTCCCAGTGTCGCACAGTGTGAGCTGGCTTTTTATGCTGATGATACAGCACTTTATACCTCACATGTAGATTCTAAAATGAAAGTTTAGAAAAAGGCATAAAGAAGCTGGATGAATATGATTCCTCAAGGAAAATAAAAGCGAATAGCAGCAAAACACAGGCAACATTCTTCACGAAGCAAAGAGCCTCGAAATACCTTGCTGACAGACCTATTAGGTACCACGCTGAAAGTATTGACTGGAACGGTACTGTTAAATATGTAAGTTTTATTCTTGATAGGAAAGTCACCTTAAAAGCGCATATTCTAGACCGCCAACGAAAGAGTAGTTTATTGATACAATCCTTATACCCATTAATCAATAGGAATTCGCTTTTGATGTTAGAAAACAAATTACTTCTGTACAAAACAATATTTCAACCAATGTTGACGTACGGCACCTCACTACTTATTACTGCTGCAAAATTCAGTTTGCAAAAAATATAGATCTCACAAAACAAAGTACTTAAACTCATCCTAAACCTTCCTCCGTGGCACTAAACAAGGCACCTGCATAAAATATCCGGGATGGATACAATTAACGACCGATGCAACAATTAACGACCGATGCAACAAATTGATTGCTAATTTCAAACTTTTGTGAACCACGCTTAATAACACTCTCGTCACTACCTTATATAGTTCGTCATCGGACGGAAGATAAAATTCTTCAGGGAGCCAAGTTTTCATGTTAAATTGAGATAAGTTAGTTTAAGCATAGATATAAGTCTTATACTCAATCAAAAGGTTTTCACAAATGTAAATCGATTTTTCCTCTAAAATGAAGTATCGACATCATAAGTTGTATATCATAGGATAGTACATATGTATTCGAATAGAAATGAAAAGACTAACTTAACCCTAGAAAGGTACTGTGAGTAATTTTTACTCGAACTAGGGATATTTTTGTTGGTAGATCAGCTGGTAGGCAACCTTGAGTCGTGAGCCACTAGCAGTGTATCATTCATTTTGTTACAAGTTATCTGCGGTGGTGATCGCATGTGAATGTGTTTAGTTTTGTTCTGTCTGGAGGCATTGAAAAAAAAGGTGTGAATATATTTTACTCATCGGTACCAAGAGCGTCTGTTATTTGGTGAGCAATTTTTTCTCATTGATACCTTTAAGCGTAATTATTTATTTTTCAAATATATAAATATATTATCAAATTATGACTGTTGCTTATTTTACATACATTAAATATAATCTTGATCATCAAACAATTAGTTAAGGCAATTATTCATGTCCTGAATATCATAATTTTTTTTTCTTTTTTATAAAATATTATCATCTCAATTTTTTATTGTTTTAGATCAGTGTAATTATGAAAAAACTTCTGAGAACAGAAGAGAAAATATAGGAGGCTCTTCTAGAATTGGAAGAAGAAGAGGATAATTTAGAGTGCAACATTGCTGAAATCGATGAAGATAGTGATGCAGATTCGGAATATTTTCTAGAGGTAGACCCGGCAGAGGAGATCGATTCAGAGGGGGAAATATTTGACGAAATAATAATATTGAAGAAGCTGAAGAGAAAAAGGATGAGGAATATCCAAGAAGCAGTAAGCAAGCGAAAAAGTGTAAAATACGTAAAAAAAAGTCTCAAGAAGGAAAGTACAAACAAAACAACTCCTGATTATGAAAAAACTGATGAAATATTTTCATCAGTGATCACAGCGACTGAAGTTAATTATATTGGAAGAGACGGCAATTTCATTTGGTGTAAAGAGCCTGTTATAGCTGCAGTTGGAAAAAAACAGCCACCAAAAATGTTGTACATATTTGCCCTGGCCCAAAAGGAGAAGCTAAAAATTGTTTGTGTCCAATCAGTTGCTTCAAAAGCTTTTTTACAACAGATATTTTCGAAGAGATTTTGGTATATAATCAAGAATTTCACGCTAGCTTGTCAGATTTAGAAATGAGCGAACTTGAAGCATTTCTTGGCCTGTTAGTATTATATGCTGCACTCAAAGATAATCATTTATCAAATAGTATAAGGTTTGATACTAGCTACAGTGGGGACAGATACAGAGCAACCATGGCTGAGAGGAGATTCAAATTCATCCTAAATTGTGTAAGATTTGATGATATGGCAACTAGACAAGCTAGAAGAAAACTAACTAAACTAGCTTCACTTTGTTCTATTTGGGAAAAACTTCTACAAAATTGTAAAACCAATTATAAACCTGATAGTTATATAACAATTGATGAACAACTTGTTGGGTTTAGAGGAAGATGTCCATTCAGAATGTACATTCCCTCTAAACCCAATAAGTATGGGATTAAAATAATTATGTCTTGCGATACCGGAACAAATTACATGCTAGATGCCATTGTTTATCTTGGTAAAGGACGTGTGCCTCCAAAAATACCTGCTGGTGAATATTATGTTCTCCAACTTTTACAAAATGTGAAAGCCACTAACAGAAACGTCACGTTAGGTAATTGGTTTACAAGTATTCCGCTTGTTCAACGTCTTCTTTATGACTACAAAATAACTACTGTTGGCACAATAAAAAAGAATAAACCACAGGTACCTACTCAAACTACAGATATAAAATTTCAAAACCGAAGCGGACCCTCTACATTTTTTCTATACCATGGTACTAGTTTCATACAAACCAACTAGTGAAAAACTTGTTACACTAGTATCTAGTATGCATGACTCAGTTGGTATTCACGAAGACACAGCCAAATTAGATATATTGCATGTATACAACAAAACAAAAGGAGGAATAGACCGTTTTGACCAGATATGTCAGAACACCAACCATATCAGAAAAGCAAAAAGGTGACTTCTTACTTTTTTGCAACATGCAAAATATAGCCACAATAAATTCGTTTCTAGTATACAATCATAACCTTTGCAGTCGTGGCCAAAACACAACGTCAAGACTTGACTTCATGTTGACTTTACATAAGGGATTTACTGAGCTGTTTCAAATAAAAAGAACAGCAAATAATCCAAAAATGAATCAGAATTTAAAAACGTCCATAAAAGGAGTTATAGGTGAAAGCCAAAATATCAGCATTCAAGAAAATCAAGAGGGGCCTAGAAAGTATTGCAACTTTTGCAACTACAAAAAACGTAGATACACCACTACCTACTGCAAATGTGGTTCACCAATTTGCAGAGAACATGCAGTTAAAAGGTGCGCAAACTACGAATCTTTATATGATAATATACAAAAATTATGTCTTAACTCTTCAAATTTAACTTAATTCATGAATTAAAAATTTTTTTACTGTTACTTACTATTGAAAAATGTTTGTTTTGTTTTTATTACTTTATATACTAAAGTTTTTCAAACACTAATCGTATATTTATAAATAATAAACAACTCCCTTATCACCTTGGAACATGAAAATCCACGAGTGAGTAAAATTTATTCATCTGTACCTGTAAGCACCACACAGTTAACGGTACCTTTCTAGAGTTAAGCCTGAACACTTAATAACTTTCATATTCTCAAATAAGTATTATATTGAACATGTATGAGAATAAATTAACTGAATGGAATAATTTAAGATAATAATTGTAACAAAATGGCAGCAAGTTAAAATGGTATAGGGATGGTTCCCTTTTAAAACGAGTATGTATTTGTTGTAAATGTCGTTAAAGTTTTTCTTAAGTTTTTTCATTATTGGTGTCTGCATATTGTAGGCTTCGTACAAAACTCTTCTGACATGAGTGTAATTCTGTCTACCCTACTTGTTTACCAAATAAATCAGATAGAGCCCAAATAATATGTGCACCAGTGTCAAATTTCTACCAAAACTTGAAATTAAATATCATTCAAAAGTACAACCTTCCAGATCCATATATCACGAGCTTGAATTTTCATGAAACTGATCTGCAATAACACATTACATAAGGTAATACTTACGTATTTGGTTTTCTAATTGTTCCACTCCTACGCTTAATACTTGTTATGACTAGTAAATCACTGAACAGGAAAAATCCTCGCTCTTTCCTTGCTCCTTGTCCGTTTGGCATTGATACCACATCTAACGCTATAAATTGTCGATCAGGCGCGACTAGATCATTGACACCCTCAATAACACCTTCAAGCTCGCGCAACGCTGCCTCTCGTTGTCCATTCTCGTGGCCCTCTTTCTTCTTCGCATTTATATGCAAGAGGATATCATGAGCTAATTTTAAAGCATCCTGTAATGGCTTCTGGTCGGGATGATCGACATCGGTATGTTTTATCAGTCTTCGGAATAAAAGTTCATAGCTGCCAATAAAATCAGGAGAATAATGAGACATGACCATATTTTCAAGAACACCGACACTTACTTGGGAAACTTTTGAACTGGTTTGATGAGCAAATTGTCCAAGGTGAGCTTGCCTTTGTGTTCGCGTGAAGTATTCTGCAAAAATCGCGAAAATGACGGCCTGGCTTGGCAGGTCATACGAATAGCATCCTTCGCACGGTTGCAATTGTTAACAAATAAGGTGTACGTTTCAAGGACATCCGCTTTCGAAAACGCTTCCACGAATGCATCACCAACCATTTGTTGAGGCTCCCACACCTCAAGGCGACGGCGCAGTTCATTCAAAAATCGTTCGTGTATGCTCAAAATCTCCGGAACCATAAAGAATATTTCATCGACCGTTTTTGAGTCGATCATTCCTGCGTATTCGGGCATTTTAAGGACATTCAAGTATTTCTATAAAGCAAGAATTAAAATAGACGTCAATCACGTGGCCCGATACAAGAATGGTAAGAAACTACTTACAACTATCACGGTTTGAAGGTCTTCCACGTAAGACTGCTCATTTTGAAAGATTTCCTGTACAATATGCGTTCTAGTATCCTGAAATGAAAAAAAAAAATTCGCTGTATTCAGTACTAATAAAATATAGGAAATCTAGAACGCTTAATAAAACCAAACTACCAAAACGTGGGACTAGTTCTTCACAACATTCAAATGAATAAATCCTTCCATTACCTAAATACCTTCCTTCCAACAAGGTCTCCCACATAATCTGAATTATCAAATCATTTTCATTCCAGCCAATGATTTTCACTTGCATGACTAAGAGGCAGTGCATGAAAATTGCCACGAGTTTCAAATTTTCCCGCATAAATTTCAAAAGATTTACCGTATTGCATTCGTAGTCACTTGAAATTGCACTTTGCGATGGCTGGCGTGTGTCTTTTTGGCGAGCATTCAAAATTTTCCCCGAACGCTTCCACAAAAGTTGTTTTAGTCATTTGAATAATTGAAAATTTCCATTTGGCTCTGGGCGAATGACTGCCAGAAGAATTGCGGTCAAAGTTTCTTCAGTATTTTCATATTAATCAATTTTTCAGTAGTCTGGGAAGGGGATCTACCAATTACTTACCTGTATTTTAAAATAATTAGAATCTGCTGTAGATTTGATAAGTTTTTGTAGTCAACTGTTCAGACTTCTTAAAAATCATCAACAAAATCGTTCGAATTCAAGAGAATCGTTCGACGTGATATTAAATAAAGGAAAATTGAGGGCAAGGTCGCTAGGCGGCAAATATTTCTTCTGTAGATAAAAATGTTCGCGGATGATTACTCAGCAAGAAGGCAAGGAATTAGTGCTTTTCAATAATGCAACGCAATGCACCGCTGAAAATATGGGTCGGCCCCATTTCTATTTGAAAGAGCGCCAGGCAATTGGCTGGGATTGGGAATTAAGAATGTGATGAAATTGGTATATTGTTCAGCAGAAGTGCAATGGGAACGCATTATTTGGCGCCAGGAATGCTGACTTTCAATAAATGCAGGTTTTCATCGAGGTGATCATTTCTGTGAGTGTTGCTTTACCTTGGCTTCTAAAGAAATGAACCTAGTTACTTTGGCATCAAGGTATTGGAAACTGTTCAAGGGTATAAAAAGGACATCGAAAAACGTAAATATATGCTACGTGTACATGCGGGTATTACTAGAGTTCGAGCAATTTGTGATCGGTAGTTCAATTAAATTGTATGTTCTTATATCGACTTTCAAAGAAACAAGGTTACCAGTTTATCTTATTTTGTCAGTATGTTGCCCTAAAATATAATAGAATTACACGACTTTTTTACGAATATGTCTATCTGCTTGTATATAGCAGAAACGGCATTCGTCAAATTTTGTGGAAAGGTCAAAAATGATGACTCTTGCATATTTTGAGGTGAACAACCTTTCGGATATTTTAAGGGGGATCTCCCCACATCATGCATGACCCTTCCCAAAAAAATTTTCATGAAAAGTAGTCGAACGGTGTATTATCTAGGAGGTCTAGATTAGATCTCTTTAGAACAGGTCTTAACGTTGTACATCAGTATCGAGATATACTCGTACAGGAAGGGAGGTAATATACGCAATTTTCGAATAATTCCCTCACAACCTTTGAGCTGGAAAATGTAGATTAATAAATACCTCTCTCAACTTTCCTAAGAATAGCAGGTGAATAAAACAGTCGGGGTACCATTAAATTCAATTAAACTCAATACCAACGTAGTCCTATACTGCCATTCTATCCTGCAAGTGAAGTTAAATTATTTTGTATATTACAACCGTAAAACCTTGCTCAGACAAAATGGATTAATGAATATATTCAGAGATTTGCGCTATGAATGATATCGCAACTAGGAAAACAAAATTACGGCTGATTTAAATGGGATTATAAGTAAATTTGTGTTATTTTTCCTCAAACTTAGTGTTTATGCTATTAACACAAAATATTTTTTTTTTAAACTTTAAATGGATCATTTCCCCCTTTTCACATCAATTTAATTTAAATCTATACGAAATTTAACTTGAATATAATTCGTAGTTACAAAAACATATTGAGTTCGCATAAGTAGGAAAATTAAATTAACTCTCTCACCTCTAAGCATGGTGGTTGCCATCACCGGTGTGAGTGATGGCCTGATGAGCATTAGTACACACGTCGAAACCACCTTCTTCTAACATTTTTCTCTAATAATTTTTCAGAACAAATTACTGAAAAATATGCAACTCATTCATGTAGCTACAAAGTATTCCATAAGTAATACAAACTATTTTTTGAGTATAAGTTAACGACAAATTCCAAATTAAATAATTCACCCACACGAGCGTGCTAAAAGTGCAGTATTGCACTTTTCATGAGAACAAATTTTCATGGGAAAATATGAAAAAGCAATTCCAATGAACAAATGCTAGTAAGCAGATTTAGTTTGCGTAAGTTAGAAATTAATATAACGAGATGAGTTGTAATTCAGACCTTGTAGAATACAGATCAGGGATCCGATTCTTGATTATGACCTGGCGCCCAACAGGTTGGTGCTTCCGCGCGTTTCAATTGGATGGATCAAGTCTTTTTGATCATCGATCAAAAAAATTAAGCTTTAAAAAATCTTAAAATTGTGCTGAGACTGGTCAGTGGTCCAATTTTCATTTAGTATCTGTTAAATCAGTACTTTTATCCTTTGTTTTATATTCATATCGAACCGCCCTTTTGTAATTCCCTTTTAATCGCTTGTGGAACCACCTATATTTTTGTTCTTAATCTAACACAACGATAGTTGTCAAATTCAGTTCTTCTTTGTATTCTGTCGAGACAAGTTGTACTTTTGTGTTCTAATAAATCTTTATTAAAGGACAATAAACCTGAACAGTTTTCTTGCACGACCTCCTGGTTTTCCTGACAGGTTATGGGCCCAGGTCGCGCGGCGCGAAATAAAAGAAACTGTAATAAGTTAGATTGATCGGAAATCGGTACGCGAGAGTGAGGTTGTGTTTGATTCTCGAACGTTCGACGAAGCAACCAAAAATTCAAGATGGCTACCACCGCCATGACGCGCATCGAACTTCTAACAAAGGACAACTTTGACACGTGGAAGATCCACATGAGGGCCCTACTCATAAAAAATGACGCGTGGGGCTACGTGAATGGCTCAAAGGTAAAGCCTGAGCCAGGCGAAGAGAACAACGCCGAAATAGAAGGATGGGAAACGGGCGATAGCAAGGCTATGTCGGACATTTTCCTGGGGATTTCATCCTCGGAACTGAAACAGGTCAAAGATTGTGCGACATCGAGAGAACTTTGGCTAAAGTTGGAGACTGTTTACCAGTCTAAGGGCCCCGCGAGGAAAGCGAACCTGCTGAAACAAATCGTCTTACAGAGGATGAGCGAGGGCGACGACGTTCGCGACCATCTGCGAAAATTCTTTGACGCTGTTGACCGACTGAGCGACATGGAAGTGCCGATAAACGATGAACTATTGTCGATAATGTTGCTTTACAGTTTACCGGCCAACTTCGACAGTTTCCGGATTGCTATCGAGTCACGTGACGAGCTCCCCACCCCGGAAACACTGCGAATCAAAATCGCGGAAGAAAGTGACGCGCGAAAGAACAATGGACCAGTGCAGAACGCGATGGCAGCGGACAGGTCGAATCAACAGAAAACGGGTAAATCGGAGAAACGCGACGGAAGCAAATTCCCGTTCAAGTGCTACAAGTGCAACAAGCTGGGTCACAAAGCAGCAGTTTGTCGATCCAAGAAGAAGAGCGATCAGGACAAGACGAAGACTGGTAGCTTTACCCTGTACGCTGCTGTGGAATCGAGTGCGCCTGGTGACGAGAGTTCCATGCTGGTTTATTCGACGCAAAAACGGTGGTGTCTAGATAGTGGTTGTACCGCGCACATGGCCAGTGACATTGACAGTTTCGAGAGTGTAGATGAGAACTTTTCAGACTCATTGAACCTGGCCAATTCTAGCTCCACGAAAATCAGTGCTAAGGGTGTCGCGCGATTGGTTACCCGAGTGAACGAAGACGATGAGACAGTTAACTTGAGTGACGTGCTGTACGTGCCGGACTTACGCATGAACTTGTTATCGGTCGCGAAGATCGTGGACAAAGGTTACCGAGTGACCTTTCGCAAACGTTCGGCGGAAGTCGTCAGCGAGAAGGAAGATCGCGTGGTGTTGTGCGTGGAGCGAGTCAACGGACTCTATTTTGTGAACGACTCGCGCGCTGCCGAGCAGCCGAGCACCGCGCTTGCCAGCCGGGATCACGAGAAGTCCCTGATGGATTGGCACAAGGCATTGGGTCACTTAAACGTGAAGGACATTCGCGAGGCATCCAAAAACAACGTTCTCCGAGGACTTGATTTGAGCGACGACGATGCAACGGTGGACTGCGAGGCGTGCATCAAGGCGAAGATGACACGCCAGCCCTTCCCCAAGGTCTCCGAGAGAAAGTCAGCCCCAGGCGAGCCGATACACTTGGATGTGTGCGGACCGATGCGCATGCAATCCAACGGTCACGCCAGGTATTTTGTCACCTTTATAGATGACGCTACTCGATGGGGCGAGGTGCGATTCTTGCGACGGAAAAACGAGGTGTTCTCCGAGTTCCAGGCGTTCAAGAAGATGGTCGAGACGCAGCACGACTGGAAGATTAAGTGCCTGCAATCCGATAATGGCACCGAATATTCGAACAACCAGTTCGATGACTTCCTGAAGCGTTCTGGGATCAAACGTCGGCTAACCGTTCCAAACATTGGAACTGTCTAAATTACATGGGCAACGAAAAACAGATTGTTTAGACGATTATCGCTTTGAGGGGGAGTGTTAACTCAGTACTTTTATCCTTTGTTTTATATTCAAATCGAACCGCCCTTTTGTAATTCCCTTTTAATCGCTTGTGGAACCACCTATATTTTTGTTCTTAATCTAACACAACGATAGTTGTCAAATTCAGTTCTTCTTTGTATTCTGTCGAGACAAGTTGTACTTTTGTGTTCTAATAAATCTTTATTACTGGACAATAAACCTGAACAGTTTTCTTGCACGACCTCCTGGTTTTCCTGACAGTATCATAATTACGGTATCGGTATATTAAAAATATATTGCCGCGAGATAAAACTGAAGCAAATTATTCGTAAAAGGAACGAACTAATGATTTTCAGTAAAAAGAGAGAATCTGGTGCGACAATCAAGCATCTAAGGGAAAGCGAAATCAAAATATGCCCCCTAATAGCAGTATAGTAGCAAACAGGACGTCCTGAAAGTGACCGCGGTTTTGACCTGAAAGCCGTCAAGGATTAGAAGCAGAAGAACTCCCGACGAGAAGTGAACCCAGGATCAATCATAATTTAATTATGAGGCATACAATCATCGTAGTTTTCATTGCACAAGTCAATTGTTTATTGTAAATCTGACTATTTTTTTATCTCTTAAAAGGATTTCTTAATTCTAAAACATACTCGTACAATCATAAATAAATATCTCTCCTACTAAAATAAATAAAATTGGAATCCAATTACTTCTATAAAACCTTATTGAATGATTCTTTTCTACGAGTAAATACAGTAGAACCTCGATAAGATATTGGGTGTACAACTTAATAATAGGAATTTGATGCTAGATGTCCGTACTAACAAATATCGTCCAGGTGGACGATTGTGCTTTGGTTTCGACATCATAACCGTACATCCATGTTTCATCACCAGTTATGTCCCTTTCAAGCAAAATTGGATCGCCGTTGACGTCATTTAACAGCTCCTGAGCGATTGTTTTTTTGGTCAAAATTCAGCAGTTTCATCAAAAATCGCCGAGCTCATAAAAACACGTCAAACCTTAGCGACTACCATAGACAAAGTAAACAGTGAAATGGCTGAAAATTTTATCATACTTTAGGGGCATGTATACCAACACAATAAAAAAAAATTTTGACAATCGGACTCTCCAGACCCGCGAAATTTAAAAATTCCGGGTACTTTTTGAACAGACCCCGTATATATATATATATATATATATATATATATATATATATATATACATATATATATATATATATATATATATATATATATATATATATATATATATATATGTCATTTTAAAGGTACATTTGCAGGCTTTCAAAATCAGTCAACAAAACAATTTTATCTTGTGTGCATCAGTGTTATTTTTCACGATAAATAACTTCGAAAATTGGAGGAAAAGACAGCATTTGCGCGAGGTTTTGTTGGGTCATTTTTTTTTGCAAAGAAAACTGCTGCAGAAAGTCATCGTTTGCTTGTAGAAGTTTATGGCAACGATGCTTTACCTAAAACACAGTGTTTTGAATGGTTTCAACGCTTCAAAAGTGCCGATTTTGACATCAAAGACAGAGAACGCCCAGGACAGCCAAAAAAGTTTGAAGACGAAGAATTAGAGACGCTACTCGATGAGGATTCATGTCAAACGCAAGACAAACTTGCCAAATCGTTGAAAGTGACTCAACAAGCCATTTTGAAACGTTTGAAAGCCGCCGAACACATTCAGAAGCAAGGTAATTGGGTCCTCTATGAGTTGAAGCCGAGAGACGTTGAACGGCGCTTCTGTCTGTCTGAAATGCTGCTTGAGCGCCATAAAAAGAAATCATTTTTGCATCGGATTAATACTGAGGGTGAAAAATCGATTACGACATACGTGAAGCCCGGCCAACCAGCCACATCAACGGCGAAGCCAAATATCCATGGCACCAAGGTTATGCTGCGTATTTGGTGGGATCAGAAGGAGCCACTATATTATGAGTTAATGAAATCGGGTCAGACAATCACAAGTGACCTGTAACAAACATAATTAATACGTTTGAAGATGCTATCATCGAAAAATGCCCGGAATACGAGGTGTGTTCAAAAAGTATCGCGAATTTTGAATTTTCGCGGGTTACGTATATTCGAATTTCGTTTTTTTGTGGCGTTATGTTGGTACCCATGTCTGTCACTTATGCCGACAAGCTCGGCCATTTTGAATGTTCACTTAATTGGTGATAGCTGCTTTACTTGCACGTGTTTTCAATCGTCTTCGATTTTTACTTATTCAAAAAAATGGATCAAAGAACGTGTATCAAATTTTGTGTGAAAAACGAAATTAAGTGCTCGGATGCATTCCGAATGTTGACTGTGGCATACGGAGAAGCTGCCTTGGACCGAAGCAACGTTTATCGGTGGTACAAAATGTTTTTAGAAGGCCGAGAAGATGTGAACGACGAAGAGCGTGCCGGACGCCCGAGCACTTCAACAACAGACGAAAAAATTAATGAAGTGGAGAAAATGGTATTGGCCAATCGTCGAATCACCGTTAGAGAAGTTGCTGAGGACCTAAACATATCGATTGTGTCGTGCCATTCGATTTTTATCAACGATTTGGGCATGAGACGGGTCGCCGCGAAATTCGTACCAAAATTGCTCAATTGCGACCAAAAACAGCAACGCATGAACATTGCTAATGAGATGTTAAACTCTGTCCGCGACGAACCAAATTTGCTCCAGAGGGTCATGACTGGTGACGAATCGTGGGTTTATGGTTATGACGTGGAAACCAAAGCTCAATCATCTCAATGGAAGCTGCCGCATGAACCAAGACCGAAAAAAGCGCGCCAAGTTCGGTCGAATGTGAAAGTTTTGCTGACAGTTTTCTTCGATTGCAGGGGCGTGGTGCATCATGAGTTCTTGCCATAGGGAAGAACGGTCAATAAGGAATATTACCTGCAAGTTATGCGCAATTTGCGCGAAGCAATCCGCCAGAAACGCCCGGATTTTTGGGAGAACAAAAATTGGCTTTTGCACCACGAAAACGCCCCTGCTCGCACATCGTTGCTTGTGCGCGACTTTTTGGCCAAAAACAACACACTAATGATGCCGCAGCCACCGTATTCCCTAGATCTGGCCCCCTGTGACTTTTTCTTGTTTCCTAAACTGAAGAGGCCCATGAAAGGACGACGTTACGCTACGCTTGACGAGATAAAGACGGCATCGAAGGAGGAGCTGAACAAGATTAAAAAAAATGATTTTTTGAAGTGCTTCGAAGATTGGAAAAACCGTTGGCACAAGTGTATAATATCTCATGGGGATTACTTTGAAGGGGGCAAAATAGATATTCATGAATAAATAACTAATTTTTGAAAAAAAACAAAATTCGCGATATTTTTTTGAACACACCTCGTATGTGACTGGACACGAGGCTATAATTTTTCATCATGACAACGCTCGGCCGCAATGTTGCAAGACCCGTGAAAAACTATTTGGAAAATAGTAGATGGGAAGTTTTGACCCACCCGCCTTATAGTCCGGACCTTGCTTCGTCTGACTTTCATTTATTTCGCTCGATGCAAAACGCTCTCACCGGAATACGCTTCATTTCAGAGCAAGGCATCTGAGATTGGAAGGATTCGTTTTTAGCCGCCAAGCTGGCGCAATTTTTTTAGGATGGAATTCATAAATTGCCTGAAAGATAGAGAAATGTTGTAGTTTCCAATGGACAATACTTTGAATAAAATATATTGTACGATTTTTTCACAATAAAGCATCAAATTTCGCTAAAAAAATTCCGGTTATTAAGTTGTACACCCAATAAAACCCAAGGTAAATGCCAAAAAGTTTGAGTTGTCGAGTTTTTAACTTATTAAGGGCTAAAGCTAAGAATTTTTTGGATGTTTCATGTTGCTAACTAGTGATTTTCATTATGTCTTTATCTAAGAATTATGTATCACAGTAAGGCCCAGTATAAATTTTTAATTCAAATGCCAGTAAATCTTACAAAAACAATTTATTACATATAAGGAAATAGGTAGAGTTATCTTATATATACAAAAAATTCTGTAATTTTCTTTTGCTTTAAGGGGATCAAATTTTCAAAATCAACTCGGTTTTCAATTTTGAACAATGAAGAGAAAATATCATTATCTATATTACTGCATTACTCTATAAAAGATCGTTAAGTGTTTGCTGCTTTCGGGAGATCTTGTAACTCATAGTTTGACTCTTCAGCTATATCATCATTTTCAACACCGTAAATCACTGCGTCCATTATTTCTTCCTCTGTGAGTGTTCCCATTGTGGCTACTTCAACATCGCATGAGACAAACTCTTCGAAAGTAATTTCTAAGTTGGATATACATTTATTCCATTCTTCAGGCGTTTTATCGAGTACCTCTTCAATATTTTCTTGAAACTGAGACGAAAAACCACAAGCTTTAAAACAGTTTTTCACGGTATGGGATGCAACACATCGCCAAGCTTTATCTACCATTCTCATTGCTTCTAAAGCATAAGTCGAACAAAACTATATTTTGCTCCATATCAGTTACCATTTTTTAGGGTTTTGTACTAAAATACAAAACCCTATTGCAATCACGACCTGTGTCCGTCTGTCCGTCCGTCTGTATGTCACAGCACTTTTTCTCCGAAAGTATAGAGGCTACAGCCATGAAACTTTGTGAAAAGGTCAGAAGTGGTGACTTCTTGAAAGTTCAAGGGTGAAAAATTTTTTCAAAGGGGTTTAAGGGGGTCTCCCCATATAGGGAGGTGATCCCTCAAAAAAAAATTTTCACCATTGGTAGTCGAGTAGGGTGTCATTGGAAAGGTCTCAATGAGATCTTTTCAAAGCAAGTCTTAAAATTGCCTTATAAGTACTGAGGGGGGGGGGGGGGGGGGGAGGGGAAGGCGAAATGTACGAACTTTTCGCGTATCCCCCCCCTCGCGATTGGACACCTTCCATCCGAAAAATCTGAAAAAAATCATGAATGTAGGCCTTAATGAGAACAACAACAACAAATACATGAGAAGTCGAAATTCACTCAACTTTGTTAGTAATAGTATGATTTATCGATTTTATGTTTTCTTGAATAAAATCTAAACGGTACCCTTAAATACAATAAAACAGATGACTATTTATATCTTTTCTGAAAGTTTCATAAAGATCGAATAGTATTTGACGAAGTTATAGCGATTTGAATTTTCCTGTATTACTATGGAACAATATGCCCTGTATTACTATGGAACAATATGCCCTGTATTACTATGGAAACATATGGCTATGGAGCCATATGCGCTTTTTACCGACTTAGACACTACAGCTTTGCTAGGATTTGCCTGAAAATTGCAGGAATGATAGGTATCATGAAGATGGGTAAATATAATTGAAACAAGTCGAAGAGGCAGGAGAGAGCTCCTAGCAAAAGGGCTTTGTAACCATTCTAGGATTCGAAAAAATAGGCCATGAATCGATGATTACAGTACAGAGAAGTGGCCCCTGGAAAAAAATTTCATGAAAGGTAGCCGATATGAGTATCAACTGAAAGTTCTCTATGAGAGCTTTTCAAAACAGTTCTTAAACTGACCGATTTTGCTTCAGTGGGGGCATAGGGGGGAAATACATGAAAAAAGTGTTTCCTCCCTCGCGAATGGACACCCGTGATCTAAAAAATCTGAAAAAATTATCAAGGGAGATATTTATGGATATAACTCTAACAAATACCTCAGAAGTAAAAACTCTTTCAACTTTGTTAATCATAGTATGATCCTCGAATTTCACATTTTCTCCAATAAAATCGTCTTTGACATGTTTCTTGATTTTATTCGTTGCTGGTTACTGCATTTTGTAAGTTGAGTACAAAACCCTTCTGACATGAGCATAGGTCTGTCTACCCAACTTGTTTAATAAATTCTTTTCGATAAAATGTTTTGAAATTTTTACTATCCCCATATCTAGGGGTTGAAGTCGTGATGTTTTATTTGGCGGAAGAAATTGAATTTTAACTACCTTCAATTGAGGTAGGTCACCATGTGCTGTGCAGTTGTCAACGAAGAGAAGAACTTTCCTTTTTGCAGTAGCTATTTGTCTGTCTGTTTTAAGAAGCCATTTTTTAAAAAGTTCTGCAGTCATCCATGCTCGTTGGCTGGCTTCATAATCTAGAGGTAGTGATTGGCAGCCCGCGAACCAACGAGGTTTCTTTAATATGCCAATCACTTATGGCTTAAAATTTTCTGTGCCCGTAGAATTTGTACAAAGAAGAATCGTTAGCTTTTCATTACTGTGTTGTCCCCCATGGCATTTTTCATTCTTAAATGTTAATGTTTTGTCGGAAAGACATTTACAAAAGAGTCCGGTTTCATTCGCGTTAAATACATCATTAAGGTCGTATTCATTCACTAATCCTTGCAATTCACTCTTCTATTCTTTGCAAAGTTCTTTATTCACACTTACACTTTCACCGCAAATTTTCTTGAAGGCCAAGTCATGCCTCTCCTTAAAGGTTTCCAACCAGCCGTTGCTGGTCTTAAAACTATAGATTTGCAGTGACCTAGAGCACTCTTCAGCATTTTCTTTCAGTATCGCCCCACTAACACTAATGTTTTTATTTCGGCACCATTTAAATCACGTAAGCAAATACTCTTCTAATTTTGAGAATTCAGGAATTCTTTGTCTTTTACATAAAAGACTGGCTCCCGATTCTTGTTTTTTCAATAGTTCCGCTTCTTGTTTTAAAATGATCGAAAGTGTACTTTTGTGTATTTCGAACTGGGCTGCAACATCTTTCCTTTTCAAACCACTTTTCACTGCTCCGATTGCTTTTAACTTATCAGCAGAAGTTAGTGATCGCAATTTTCGTTTTGAATTCATTTCACTTTACTTTTTTTATCACGATATGCACACGACGCTTCTAAACTAAACTTATCACGACCTGATTAACATGTGCATGCACTAACAACCAATCTTCGCACAGCATTTTTCATAAGCACATTCACACGAATGAGTCGCTGATAGATGCTTTCACTTATTGAGGTCGGCTTAAAAACCGCTTTGAATTACAAAGGTCAAATGCCTAAATTTTTCGTTTAAGTGATGGAGGTTTTACATTTTAAGTGAAAGAGGTTTTTGGGCTCTGTGGGGAACGGTACGCAAGTTTTTTTAACTGATAGAGGATTTTACTTTATCGAGGTTTAAGCTATCGAGGTTCTACTGTATATACATAAATTTTGAAACTATATTATGTCTACCGAGTAAAATTGTTTTAAGTGATGTGGAAAGTGAAATTGTACAATCCCAATTATTAACCCGAAAGTCCTTGTTTGTGTTAAGTGTTTGTTCTTGTTTTTTTTTATAGATTTCGTGCGTTATCAATGATATAGATCATCAAATTCTGATTCTCGATAAATTCTTCTTCGGAGTCCATTTTCAAAATTTTATTATTTATTTTCCGTTTTGTGAATCCATGTGTTGAGTTCTCTCAAAATTTGTTGATATCTGTAAAATCTTTCCCTAAATTGCACAATCATTTTCAATTTGTAGACTTGGGAATTTTGCTCAAATTACGCGAAAACCTGTTTAACTTTTCTAATCTAAATAAAGATTTATCCACCTTTCAGCTGTGTGATTTTGCTGAAACAGTTTTTAAATTTTTGTCGGTAGTTCGGGGTATTTCACAGAAGGACAAATTCAGTCATGTTGAACACAAATAATTTTATTAAACCCAGTGTGCTAGACAACACTTGTGCAGATCTCTTCGTACCAGCAGGTCCTGCTATTCCCCCAACTGCTGATCAGGCTCCTGTTCCACGCAGTAACCGAAACAATGGACAAAACCACGGTCTTACCCAGACGTTTGCGAGACGAGAAAGAGATTCATTTGACTCCCTAATGAAACCTACCGCGGACAACAGCCACAAAATACAATAGGTGTCCCCGTTGAAGTCGGAAACTTGTCTAATATGGATAAAATTCCCAACGTGGTTAAGAGCCTTGTTGTTTTTTTCGAGGGATCCAGGAGAGTTTAGCTCTTGGAAGAAAAATGTGGAGCGTATCCTCAAAGCATATGACCACCTTAAAGGGACTCCCTATTATTACGGCAATTTAACCGTCATTGAAAACAAAATTACTGGACATGCCGATATCGCTTTGGAATCTTACAACACACCCGTTAACTGGCCCAAAATATCGAAGTGTCTAACTTTTTACTACGCGGATAAATTGTATCTCGATACGCTGGAGTATCGAATGACTACTCTGGTACAAGGGTCGAGATCTATATAAGAATTCTACCAGAGCGCCTACAAACATCTTTCCCTTATTTCAAACAGATTGTCCCGAATGGAACTGAGTACTGAGTCTGCCAACATCATGACTCAAGTATATAGGGATAAAGCGCTAGACACCTTTATCAGAGGGTTATGTGGCGATTTCCAAAGGCTCCTGGGAATTCGCGAACCGAAGCATTATACCTTTGCCTGAAGCTCCCGAAAATGGACTATCGGGTGCAACATGTAAACAACTAGCAGAACTTAATAAGAAAATCTCACAACCGACAGCCGCCTCCAATCCCTATCGTAGAAGCTCACCTCCCCAGTTGAGCGCCGCACCGATCTCAACTCCTAGGAAAATCTTTTATCCTGAGTTAGCATTCATACTACGAAATGCACAATAACACCAGTTCAACTAGCAGCCCGTCTATCAAAGGCAGCTGCAATTCTTTAATCCTAGACCGCTCCCTCCTGAACCACTACTAAGACCCGAGCCTATGGATGTCGATACTTCCATGAGGACAAATGCTATTAACTACCCGAGTAGGCCTCGTAACCAACCTGTGTTATAAAAGCGTTCGCAACCACCATAGAACCATGCACCACAAAAACTGCAGAGGGTTTATCACACAGAAACTGATTAGTCCAACGAGGCCTCCCTAGAAGACTACAATACTATATAACAGTTCAAAGAACATGATCGAACCTTTCAGGAATACATTGATGAAATGGGCAACGAAAATCTCGATTTGGCCGAGGGAAATAGAAGATATGTATATATTTTTTAGGATAGTAGTCCATGTGGAGCTGTGGGTTAGGGCACACTGCACTTGCGCAGCAGCTCCCAAGTTCAAACTTTGAGCTTCTGATGCTGCTGTCAGACTATCAGCTCACCCAGCTGTGATGAGTACCAGTTGAAAAATTAGTAACAAACCATATCACCTCGAATTCTGTTACGGTCATGGAATGAGATACCCTAACAATGATTATCAACGCTAAGGTTCGGATTTTGGCTGTTGTACGATGTTTTTTTTATTATTATTATTTTAGCATAAGGTGATCTTCGCTTCCTCATTTTGAATATAAATTAAGGAGCAGAGAGGCCCTTAAATCATCTTGCGTCCCGCTCGCGTTAATCGAGCACCGGCGTCGATTCTATTAGTTTATCCCTTTGGTAAGTTACCTCGGCCTTGCCATCGTCGACGTGATATACATATTTCTAACGTACAATTCGTGAATGTGAAATTTTTTTGTAGTGTGCCTTAGTGCTCGGGAAAAAGAATCCGCTCCACTATATCTTCGCTCGCTGAGGCAACAGATCATCGCTGCAGTCCCTTATCGACATTTGGAACATCGAAAAACACTACAAGTTCATTAATTGACTGTTGTGCCATGGGTTTTCATTATTATTAAACTTGATGCTTCGTCCTTTTTCATTCTCAGTACCAAACTAATTCGGCTTCATTGCCACTCATAGGCTTACTCATTTACAAAAATAATTGAACCTATTAATAATTCAATTCCCACAAAAAAACATTTTTCAGACCAATTCAACCGTAGCATATAAAAATTTTGAATTGATTAAAACAAATTAAAAACAACATGATAATTAACCTTGTGATGATGCCTCCTTGTAGTCATTGTGACGACAGATTTTTCCATCTACAACTTTTCAAAACATTTCATGTTCCATTAGATGCAATAACGTTCACATGTTGAAGGCCCCTAGATCCGCGATCGCGAATATATTTCAATGCCAGAAAAAACATCAGAAATGTTTACATTAAATAGACTAGAAAGAAATGATTTCCTTCCTAAATACTTTGTGGGACCAACATCTGCTTGCTCCAGTTTACGGTGAGTTCAGTTTCAGTGGCAACCACGCTTTTCGCTGAATTGACAAAAGTTTTCCGAGAAAATTCATCATTAATACGGCACTGCGACTCATTCGCTAATGATGAGTGTGATGGCTATTTTCCGCCATTTTATCGCTAATTTTTAAACTGGTCAACTTCCAAATAGCATTGCATGACGACCATATATGCTTGGAGAAGTGGGAAAGGATTAAACTGACCCCGCAAATTGGAATCAACACTGACATCAGAATGAGCGGTTGGTTAGTGATTGGGAAGAAATAGAATATCGAATTATTGTAGTTTAATTGAAAAATATTTTTCATTGCCGCGGATTTGACAGTGATGGAGAGATCTTCTGGAAACTGAGCAAAAGTGGTGTTGATATGAGAACGCCAAAATCCCAACCTGCACGAGGAAACATGATTTTCCTTCTTAATACATTTTCGAAACATCTGAACAATTGATGCTGGCAGAGAGATTATATTCACTTCGGCACATTTCTAGTGCCCATGAATCAATTGCTGAAATATTTCGCCTGATGACGAGTTGGAAGCATTTTTAGTCGGAGCCATCCATACTCCGTGCATGTCCATTTAAGGTGATCATCGCAGTTTAACAGGATTTCTGGATATTGGATCAGTTTGACATATTCAGGGATTTCTTAATAAATGAGGTTGTAAAATTAAGGAAGCTTTCTCAACAGAACGCTTTTAAGTTGCTGCATGGCATCTATTAGTCCATCTGTCAGACAATCTTCAGTCAGTGTGTCACAGTAGTTTTTCTTAGAAAACAATATACGAGTGCATATATTTATTTTACAGGGTGACCTCTAATACAAAAGGTGAAATATTAAAAATTTCTATAGAATTGACAACTAAGCAAACTATTCAGTTTTAGTTTAAGCAAAAATAGAGAATCAGGAAAAGGAGCAATTCGAAGACAATCATAATTGCGAGACAACCTAAGCCGTGGAGAATGAATGTAGAGGTCAACCCGAGCGAATGAAATATCAAAGATATTCGCATTTCTACTCGGACGAAGACTTTATCAATAATATACATATACAAGAACCAAGATTGCTATCAGTAAGTTGATTACATATTTTATATAGAAGACACTCATCTAAAATCAATCTGCGAGTTTCAAGAAAAGAAATCTGAAGAACGGACAGGCCATACATATAATAAACATATTTTCTGGACAGATTCAAGAAGGACAATCAGGTAGTCATTGTGAGGAAACCAAATTTGGGAACAGTATTCCAGGAGCGGACGGACAATACGGATAAATAATTTGACAGCAGACTAAGGGCTTTTTGCTGTTGTGGTTGGGAGGTGAATGCCATTTACGCACACAGTTTGGTATTCCCATGCTCGCAAGGTGGCGACTGGACTACCCCCAGCTTGGGACCATTTGACACATTACTTCGTGCCAGGTCTCGTTTTGTTACGCAGTGGGGCACCTTAAAGCTGAGGGAGAAGCAATTCCCCAGCCCCAACACCCCCGGCTGCTGTGTGTCCCTTTTATCTTTTAGGACTGCCCGAACAAAATGTGCCACCTGGTTCCATTTGTCAATCGATTCGAGCATCACCACGACTATATTATCCGGGGTGAGCTCTCCCATCTCCCTGTAGAGGTCCCTTGGCAGCTAGCCCAATTTAGTGCACGCAAAATTTGTGTGGTAGGCATTGTGTGCCTCCCCTGGGCAAAATTGACAATCGGGGGACTTACCAATCTTGTGCAGATAAGACTGAAAACGGCTTTGTCCGTTCAAAAGCTGCATCAGATAAAAGTCAGTCTCACCATGCCTTCGATTTAGTCACGGTCTCACATCCGGGATGAGCCGCGCCGTCCACCTTCACTTCGTGCAATTGACCCAAGACTGTTGCCAATCGTTGAGTGGAGGCTGTCTCTCCTCGCGGACAACCATCTCCCTCGCAAGGAAGGCAACAGGTATCACGCCTGCAATAACTCTCCTTAGGATTAGAGATTATGTAAGTGTGTCTTAGAACAAATCAAGAGGTACGAGAAGCTCTAGATACTAGATTTAAAATGTGGAGATTAAATTTGAGCTTTAGGTCAAAGATGACCCCTAGATCTTTCACCTGATCCACATCCTTAAGAGGGCATTGATTCCTAAATCCTAATGTAGATATATCTTATTAGGGATTTAATTAAGGTGAACGAAATTTTATGGCATTTCGGAATGATTGGAACTACACCAGGAAGAGATCAGATCATTTTGAAGAATTTGGTAGTCTTCAGAGGAACTAATAACTCTAAAAATCTTCAAGTCATCTGCAAGTAAGAGAAGTTAGTGCTGATGAAATGGCGTAGACAACGCATCTTCAATGACTTCTTTAAAGATTCTAGTAGCTAGATGGAAAATCAGCCATGGCAAGGCGGAACCAGATACACCATAATGCTTCAATTTTTCAATAGGGATCTCATGATTGATAGTGCCAAATGCCTTAGAAAAGTCGATGTAAATAACGTCCACATGAAGCAACTGAAGCAACAGTGTCAGTTAATTCTAAGAGGTTAGAACTATTGGAGCGGTTTCGAACAAAGCCATGTTATTCAGAAGGTATTTGGGAATGAAGTGATAAGTAGAGTTCTGTTTGGACGATACGTTCTAATATTTTGAGAGAGGAGGAAAGTTTTCTAATGGGGCAATAGTTTTCTGCTGCAGACTGATTCCTAGCCTTGTATAATGGAATAGCATTAGCAATTTAACAGCAATTTGGCATGAGACCAGTTGGCAGACTTAAGTTAAAAAGCAAGGAAAGTGGGAGGCTAATCGAAGAAGCTAATGACTTCAAAAATAAGTAAGGGATCCCATCTGGCCCAGGCCAACATTAGAATCAATGGAATTGATAATAGACTCGATTTCGACAGGACGCGTGACAATGGAGGCGATAGCTGAGCGAGGAACTATGTGCGAAGAGGAAGGAAGAGCAATCCTGTTATGTGAGGAAAATGTAGAGGAGAAAAAGTTAGAAATCTCTGGGGGGGGGGGGGGTAAACCAGTGATATTATTCCATCGAATAGATTCAGGAAAGGCACCTGAAGAACACCGAGATTTAACAAAAGACCAAAATGGCTTTGTGTGGTCCGAATGAAGAGATTCTTCAATATTATTATAGTATGCTTGTTTGACTCTTAAAGCTTCCGTGTTAGCAATCGAGCGGAGCCTAATGAATTCTAAGCGAGACTCAATCGTTCTTCGGGATTTATACAGGGTTATCAATTTCGTGGTAGGAAAGTATAACCATGCCATTTGACATCTGTCAGAATTAAATGTCATCCAAAGCGTGTTTTTTTAGTTAAAGTTTGCCATTTAGAAATATGGATCGTTTAACAGTCGAAAAATGCGTTAACATTCTTAAATTTTATTATAAAAATGGTGATTCTGCTGTATCAACATTTAGGGCTTGACGAGCCGACAATGGTCGACATAATCGACCTACACAGCAAACAGTTTCGAACACAGTGAGAAAATTTTAAGAGACTGGATCGGTTATTGATATTGCAAGGCCTGTGCATCATCGCAACATTCGTTCTGCTGAAAATATCGCTGTCGTTGCTCAAAGTGTGGAGGAAGACCCGAATTGGTCGATTCCTCGACGTGCTCAACATTTGGGCTTGCCTTACGGCTCATTGTGGCGGGTTTTGCGTTTGGATTTGCATCTCCATCCGTACAAAATCCAACTCACTCAAGAACTTAAGACTCAAGACCATACACAATGCAGAATGTATGCGAAGTGGATGATTGAACAACAAACTATTGATAACGATTTTTCGAACAAAATTTTCTTTAGTGATGAGGCTCATTTTTCGCTCAGTGGTTACGTAAATAAACAGAATTGCCGCATATGGGGCTCTCAAAATCCTCAGGTGATCGCAGAAAGGCCTTTGCATCCCGAAAAAGTGACCGTTTGGTGTACATTATGGTCTGGTGGTGTTATTGGAGAACATGTGATTCCAAAAGGATGGAGCCACAAGCCACACAACACAGGCTAATCGAGCACTTTTGCAAAAGAAATTTCAAGGACGCGTAATTTCGAGATTCAGTGATGTCAATTGGCCCGCGAGATCCTGCGACCTAACACCTTTGGATTTCTTTTTATGGCGCTATGCGAAAAATCGTGTTTACGCGAACAATCTTCAAAATCTTGAGCAATTTAAAACCAATATTCGTGCAGTTATGGCCGAGATATTGCCGGAAATGTGCCGAAAAGTCATTGAAAATTACCTCAAAAGGATTGATGCTTGTAAGAGGTCCCGTGGAGGACGTTTGAATGATGTTGTGCTTCACGTATAATGGCAAGGTTCAATCTTTATATTGAATAAAAAATGTGTTTTCTTTAGCCTTACTTTCCCAAGCGTAAAATGGATAACCCTATATGTCCTGTATGCCATATTTTTTATTTTTCAGGGCTTCTTTGATGTGTCTAGTGAGCTATGGGGCATGAGTATTTACTAACGAGGCGTAAAGCGGTGTAAAATTGTGAATAATAATAAAGAGAAAGGTGTGGAGTTTCGACGCCGCTTTATCACAATGGAGACCAGCGAAGAAATTTTGTCAGGCCACGGAAGACAGATGTGAAGGAATTGATTGATAGTCGAATCGATAAAAATTGTACTTAGGACGAACTCGAGTTTTGGGGCGAGTTAAATGAGTTAGAGATAGGATCATAATTAGTGGAAGATAAAAGGCATCAATATCGAGATAGGAAACTGAAGACCGAGAAGGATACAGTTCCTGATCAGAAGTATTAGAAAGCACCAGATCTAAGAGCTTGCCTTCATATTAAGTACAGAATTAAATTGAAAAAGGGAGCAGTGAGATAGAAAAGAGGAAAGAGTTATGAATAGATTGTTAGATGAGGACAGAATAGATGCAGGGAATCAAGAAACCGAAGGGGAGTTAAAGTCTCCACAAATTAATATAGGGAAGCTCATCAAAGAACAAATCATACACAGAAATTGGAAAATTTCAAGGAATATACACCGAAGCAACAAGAAGGTACTTATTAAGAGATAGTTGGACTTTTATAAGAATAAATTCAATAGGAGATGATGAGAAGTTACAGCAGGCTTAAGCTGACATGGTCTTCTTGTTAGTTAGCAGGATACTCCATCATCTAATTTAGATGAAACTGAGATGTCCTGAACCCGTCTGAAAATATTGCGTTCAGTTGAAAGTTCATTATTAAAGATACTTTCATTCAACCACATGTCCGTGATACAGATAATATCATCGTAGGCGGTAGAGCAAGAAGTGCTCACAAGATTCCCTTACATTTTGATAAAAGATATTAATGTTGTTCTTAACGTTACTTGGCAATATTTTTTTGGATATATCGATTGATTGCGGTGAAAATTCATCTTTTTTGTAGGGACAAATGGTTTAATCAGTGTCCCAGGAAGCCAGAAATCAGTGCTGTTGATAACGTTTAATTTACAGGAGGGCTTTACTAGGTAATGCAGATTTTCTTTTGTAAGCTTTGAGCAACTGATAATGCCATCTAAACTTCCAAGTTTTGTTTATAGAATTTAATATATCATCCCGCGAAGTCTGATAGGCCAGTCTAGGGATGAAAATTTGACTAGATGAGGCAACAACGCAATAAAAATGACTATGAGAAAGAGATGGAGACGATAGATGAGCAGGATTAATCTCATCTGGACGAATTTGTGATAGATGGCCAAAGTTTCTAGGACCTTCTGAAGTAGAAGAGTCAGCAATCGATGATGAACTAGCATTACCAGTGTGAATCCTATTGACTTTGACCGTTACAGCCTTCTGACACTGCAATCCTGTACTCACAATAATAGCAGACGATTAGGAGTCAGCAAAGAATATTAATGCGCCGGGCATCGATGAGATTCCAGTGGAGCTCATCAAATATGGTGGCTGCAGTGTTTATGAAGCCATTCACAAAGTCATCAAGCACATCTGGAAAGAAGAGCATATGCCGAAAGAATGGAGCCAATCAATTATATTTTCCAGCCACAAATAAGGTGACAAGCTGCAGTGCGAAAATTATAGAGGCATATCCCTACTTTGTACGGTGTACTAAATATTTTGAAAAATCTTTGAAAATAAAATTGGATCATACGCCAACAGTATTATTGGGGAGTATAAAGGTGGTTTTAGAGCAGGTGGACCGACAATAGACCAATTGTTAACTGTCAAGCAGGTGCTTGAGAAATGCTTGGAGGTCAACATAGAGGCAGACCAAATTTTCATTGATTTTAAGACAGCATACCACAGTATTGATCATGACTTACTGTACCAAATAATGGTTTGCTTCGGCATCCCAGCCAAATCAGTCCGTCTTACCAAAATGACAATGACGTCGACGACCTCCCAAGTCCACATCAACAATCAATTCACCGATGCCTTTGACACAAATATCGGACTAAAGCAGGGAGATACTATTCATGTTGACTCTGGAGTACGTTATAAGAAAGCTACCTATCGATACACGAGGTACATTACTATACAAGTCAAGCCAAGTAGTAGTCTATGCGGACGAAGATAATATTTTGTAACGGTCATAACTACTGCCAAAGAACTCTTCCTGAAAATCGACAGCGAAGCAAAACTAGTAGAGCTACAAATCAATGAAAATAAAACAAAACTCATGACGCAGTCAAGGAAAAGTACCTCAAATACAGCAAATACGACACTTGGCGAATACAGTATCGAAAATGTGAGCGAATTTGTGTATTCAGGGGCCAAAATAATTAAAACAGTTAATGAAAGAGACGCCCAAGAGTACAGCTCGCAAATAAAATATTTTATTCAGTTTTGACGATCTTGAAGACCAGCTGCGTACACAGGAAAACAAAGCTCCAAGTATATAAATCTGTGATAAGTCCTATGTTATGCAGTGGGTGTGAAACATGGAGCCTAACCCAAGCATCCGCAAATATATTGAACGTCTTTGATCAACCGATCCTTAGGCGAATAATCGGAGTGAAGCAAGACGGGGACCAGTGGCGAATTCGATATAACCATGAGCTGTATGAAATGTTTGACGAACCGGATGTCTCAGATACCCAAAAAGGCATTCGTTCAGAGAACTGAAGGTCGGAGACTTGTGGGGAAACTGAGGAAACGCTGATCTGACTCGGTTGACGAAGAAAGTTCATCGCTGCTACGATTTTGAAATTGGAGGACGCGGTCAATGGACCGAGACAGTTGGAGATTTTTGTAGGAAGCGAAGGCTCGGGAGGGGCTGTTATGGCCTTCTGGCCCTGCAGTCCTGTGATTGCATTAAAAGCAGACGAAATCACTGTCTGCTCAGATGAAGAAATTGGAGCATTGGGACTAGTGCTTTCAGTTTGATGGGGAAGCTCCTAATTTGGTCCAGCAGGAGGAAGATGCAAAGTTTTCGAGGTTTTCATGCTCCTTATTTTAACTGAGAGGCAAGGTTTCTCCATAGTAGCCAACACATTCTTGGCCATTACAAACTTACTCTGCAATCGAAATAAATCCTCCTTCAATGAATTAATGATGTCATTTGCCTCCGTCAACTTAGTAATATATGATGCTATTGAATGTTCTCAACACTTTAAACAAAACTAACAGAGTTCAGAATTGGCCTTGTTTACTGTATCGCCAACGGTTCCAGAAAGATTTGAGCACTTGGCATGATGCAAAGCCCCAAAAACCCGAACAAATGATAAAAGGCGTTTTATCGGTTTTATGCACGCAAAGAGAGGCAGCACAGGTCGATATTATGCTGATTCGGAAATTAATAATATAACAAAAGATTATTGCAAATTAGAATAATTTCAGCACAGGCACTTCTACAGTATACTACTTTCAGTGCCATTGTACTAACAGCAACAGAAGGTTGCGTCTAAAATGTGGGAAAGGTATCACAATTAGGCAACTTTGGGGAGGAAATCAACTCCTAGATGGCACTTCAGAACGCCAACTGTAGCGATTAACACATCTACTCCTGAATAAAGTTACGGTGTTCACCACTGTCGGCGCTGAAAGCTGCAGGAGTACGAGATTTTCATCTTCCTGCTACAGCCGGCATCTTTAGACCACGACTAAATTATTTTAACCGTTTTATGTATTTTGTGTGGGTAAGAAATCATTGTTATGTTTGAAATTGTGTTTTGTGTTCACATTAAAGACTAAGTGCCCACATTTGGTGACCCCGACGTGATGGGGTGGAGAATAAACGCTAAATTTAGACTTTAATACTTTTGTGTAGTTTGCGAAGTGACGCTTAGAAAAATGGCTACCGAAACTAGCATGCAGACGCCGAAAACTCCTAAAAACCCAAACGCGCCACCACCAATCGCGCCTAGGCCTTCAACAAGCAATTTATTTGTCGAAGCATCAAGGATAACAAAATTGCCGACGTTTTAAAAGCAGGATCCAGCGTTTTGGTTCGACGCAGTTGAAGCTGCATCTCATACGCATCACATAACACAAGCGGCAACCAAATTAACATTAGTACCGAACGAGTCAAGCGCGTATTTGGAATCAACTTCGGATCCAAAAAGTTTTCCCAATGACAATCAGAACTTGAGGAAAAACGGAATTCGAACTCCAAGAAATTACAATTTATGATGAAATAAAGACAACCGCTGTCAGTTGTCAGATGACCAACATATTCAAGAGGGAGTCGTGTAGTGATTAACACATCTACTACTGAATGAAATCATGGTGTTCACCGCTAACAGCGCTGAGAGCGGCAAGAGCACGAGATTTTCTTCTTCCTGCTACAACCGGTATTGTTAGACCGCGAAATTATTTCACCTGTTTTATGTATTTTATGTGGGTAATAAATCGTTGTTATGTTTAAAATTGTGTTTTGTGTTCACATCATAGGCTAAGTGCCCACAAAACAAACTTTAACGTGTGGCTCCGTGTATGTTGGGGAAACCAAAGTAAGATATATAAAAGTCTATATTTATTCGGAAGGTTGCGAAATTACATGTGCCCGTGACATTTGCTCACCTAAAATGAGTTTTGTTTTTCACTGTTGCTGCAGCTGATTGCCTGTGTCCCTCTGGTGGTAGTGTGCTTGCGCAGCTGGATTTCTGAGCTACCACAGTACTCCCCCCTGAGTGGTAAAGTTCGTGCTGCCTTTGTCTACTCCTGAAGCTAGTGGGTAGGTTCAAATGATGTGTTCGGGAGGTGTGTTGATTGGGGTCCACTGAATCCTCTGAGTCTTCGGATTTGTCGAAGTTGGTGCGATTACTGAGTCGTTTGCAAGTGCCGGACTGTTTCTTACCTTGTCCACGATTACCTCCAGGAAAACTGGTTTTAGGCGTTCTGTGGGAACATTGATTCTCTTCCCGTTCACTTCAATTGGATATAATACACACCCTCCATCACCTTTGAAATCAGTGCTGCGGTAACCTGTTTACGATTTTATGCGGTTTGCGATTTGCGTCAATCTGGAGAAACACATAGGCGCACGATTCCAAGTTCTTGCTACGTAAAATGTTACGCTGACAATGATACTCTGCTTGCACTGGTCGAAGCGTTCGCATTCTTTCTCACAGCTGTTTGATGAATGCGTGTGGCTCAATGTGATTGTCCTCGGCCGCAATGAATTCTCCTGGAAACGAAAGCGTTGTTCCGTAGAGAATTTCTGCGCTCGATCCCCCGATGTCGTCCAAGTAGAACGGTTTGTAGTACGTCTGCCCAAGTGGAATTTTGCTCATGGCCCATCATAGCGGCTTTGAGAGATCTGCGCCAGCGTGCCAACATCCCATTCGCTGCGGAGTGATAGGGGGTTGTACGATATTTTTCGCATCCCATTCGATTTACAAGACCTTGGAAGAGGGCGGACTCAAACTGGGTTCCCTGATCCGTTGTCGCTATGCCTGCTGCGCCAAATCGGGATATCCAGCCTGAGTAAAATGGTTCTGTGACGGTTGCTGCAGCTTGATCCGGAATTGATACTGTTTCTGGCCACTTAGAGTATCTGTCCATCATTTTCAGGCAATACTTGAAATTCTTAGATGGAATCATTGGCACAACGATGGTGATGTGCATGTGTTGAAATCAGCCGTCTGGTATGGAGAACGGTTGAGCTGGGTTAACAGTGTGTTTCGCAATTTTGGTGCGTTAGCAGGGTACGCAGCACCGAGCCCAATTTTATATGTCCTTGTTCATTCTGGTTAAAACGTATTTCCGTGCGATCGCTTTGCATGTTGCACGTCCGTTGGGTTGCGATGGTTCATAGTATGTCTCAAAGATGTGTCTGCGTAATATTCTCGGTACAAACAGTCTAACTAACCCCGTTGAAATGCCAAAAAATATTTCTCTCTGGTCTCCGATGGTGTAGCGTTCCAGTTTTAGTGAAGTTTTGTATGCCTTTAACAGCGTTTGAAGCTCCGGCTTTTTCTGTTGCTCTCAGATAAACTCCTTAGAGTTGATCATCGTGGGCAGGCTAATTGCCTCTTTTCTTGACAATGCACTGGCCACTCTGTTCCTTTGCCCCTAGATGTGCACAATGTTGCTGGTGTATTCCAAAATAAAGCTCACTTGTCGACTTTGACGTGGTGTTTTTTTTGGTTTTTTCTGGAACGCATACGTGAGCGGTTTGTGATCCGTTTGGACGGAGAACTCTCTGCCCTCCAGGTAATGTCTAAAGTGCTTGATGCTGTCACGGACGGTGAGGAGTTGCCTATCATAGACGCTGTACCGTTTTTTTGTGCTAGAGAGCTTGCTATGGAAAAACGCTAATGGTAGCCAATGGTTGTTTTGGAGTTGCTGTAGGACGGGACCAATTGCGATACCCAATGCATCTGATACCAGAGACAGAGGTTGGTTTTTCTTGTAGTGTATGAGGAGGGTTGCTTTTGCCAATAATCTTCTCCAAACTGCGAACGGTTTTTCTGCTTTGGGTGTCCATTTTATCGCTTTTCTTCATGTTGGTCAAGTATTCATGTAATGTCACTTGGAGGTTTGCTGCATTTTGGAGGAATTGTCTGTAAAAATTAAGTGTGAATCTTCGCAGTTCTCTAACGTTCCTGGGTTTCTTAAATCTCCGTATAGCTTCAATGCGAGTTTCAAGAGGACTGATTGTCCATGAAGCGCTGGAACGACTGGGCAGCGTTTCGAAGGCCAAAAGTCATAACTACGAATTCGTAGAGCCCGAACGGAGTTATCACTGCCGCCTTTGGTATGTCGTCTTTCGCGATTAGGACGCGGCGAAACACGCACACTAGTTCTAGTTTTGTGAACACTGTTTTATTGGCGAGGTCGGCCATTATGTCCTCGATGTGTTGAAGTGGATAGCGGTCTGGCTATATGACCGAGTTGAGTTGACGAAATTCACCGCATTGATGCCAGCCTCCTATTTCGGTGTCAAGTATAAGGGCCCATGGACTTAATAATGGATGGCAGAATCCTTTGTCGAGCATGTATTTGAAAGCCTACTGGACTATCTTTAGTTCGTCCGGTGCCAAACGACGAGCTCGCTCAAAGGCCAGGGGATCTTTTGTAACTATGTGGTGCTGCACTGCGTGACTTCGGTTCACGTTAATTGTTGCTGGGTTCGAGAGCGCGGGGTATTTTCTCACCAGCTGATGATACTTCCTTGTTCCGCACACCGTCGCTATTGCCGGCTCATTTGAAAAGCTAACTCGGCCAGGTGCTGCCAGAAGAGTTGTGAAGTCAACTAGTCTCTTGTTTTTTAGATCGATTCAGAAGCAATAATGTCGAAGGAAGTCTGCGTCTAATATCGGCCACGATACTTCTGCCACGCAGAATCCCCAGTTGAAAGTACGCTGTAGCCCCAGGTTTATCTTGAGCGACTTCTCCCCAAACGTGTTTTAATGGCAAAATATTTACCTTCAGCTGGCGGATTTTTCACGATGTCTGCCACTTGCGCTAGCGCGGCCGTTTCCAACCCTCCAATGACTTTGTTGAATTTGGATGTATCGCTAATTATTCGATACTTCCACTCACGCAAACTATCATGCCGCATGCGCCTGCCAGAACGGTAGAAGCTTTCAAGCGGTGATTTTGCAGATACCCGCGGATTGATGTTTTTCCTCGTGTGGGCCTTCGTTTGCATCCATGAAATCTTCATCTTCAGATGGTATCTCTTATGCTTGTCATAGTTTTATTATTTACGGTGATTTCGTGCGTTCTTTTTCACTCATGTGGCTTCATGTATATTGAGGAAATCAAAAATCAACCAAGTAATAGATAGAAAAGTCTATATTTATTCGAAAGATTGCGAAATTACATCTGCCCGTGATATTTGCTCAGTGAGAGTGAGCGAGTGAGTTTTGTTGGCCATTCTTGCTGCAGCTAATTGCCTGTGTCACCTCTGGTGGCAGTACTTTGTTGACAGCTGTGCTTACAAAACTGGATCGCTGAGCTGCCACAAAACTAAGACAATAGTAAGTTTGTCTAACAAATGTAATTTTAATGCAAAAAATGCAGGAATAAGTACGAGCGACAGCATAGGTACACCAGGGCAGCACATCCACTAAAAGAGACCACTAAGTCACAACCACACTAAATTGGGCTATGATGAATGACCAAAAACTTTACTATGAATTTACTAAGGGAGACAGGTGAAAACGCACGACTTGCAGTTGACAGAGGAGGGTAATAGAACAATATAGTTATCAAATATAATGAAAAGGTCGGAAATTGCATGATAGCGGAAGTTTTGGATTTATAAAAAAATTTCAAAGGATTTTACAGAGGGTGTTCCAATGAAAAGATATGACCCCTGAAGATTTTTTTTTCCACTCCGAACATAGTTGAGTGTAGTCAATAATTTTGTTTATTTGATATCCGCAAGTCAACTCTCTTTTTTCTTGAAATACCGTCGGGCCTCTCTTTGTTGATTTAGCAGACGAGTTTCGACTCCTTGTTGTCATCTTCAGTGTCTAAAGGATGTATGGAATGAAATGGAAAATTTTCGTCCGCACATCCTTCAGACACTGAAGATGACTCAAAGGATTCGAAACGCATCTGCTAAGCCAACAAAGCAAGGCCCGACGGCTTTTCAAGAAAAAATAGTTGGGTGTTTTGTCAAGAGAAGCATTAAAGTTGCGTTATCGGCAGCGAGATGCGGAGGGTTGCCGATAAGATAGGAACAATTTTCTTGTATTAAAGCAACAATACTTGGCGATGTACAGATATGCGCTGCACTTTGACTCAAATACTACCGCGGGTCAAAAATTGACGAGTATTACAGAAACGATGTATTTCATGAATATCTTTAAGGATTTGTGCAATCAATAATATCAGTAATATGAAGATAAAACTATGGTCGCTCCAAATAAAATAAGAATAAATTTGTATCACTACGCACGATTTTAACATTCAGTATAGATGGACTATGATCAAAATTTTGTAACTCAACTTATTAGGAATTAAATATCAAAACCTTCAATCGCATGAAGGATGTAAATATTGGAATGATACTGAAAGTTAAATTTTAAAGTTTTAGGCACATAAAAATGTTTCTAAAATGAATATTTTCAATTTTATTGACCCTCCATGCACATTCGTATACTCCACATAAAGGACACTAATTATTTTCATGCGTCGGTACTAAAAGTTTGGATAGGGTTGGTCATGCGGGTTCATTTACTATCAGCTGGAATGGATCTGATCAAACCAAGCAAAGATCCTTTACACAAGGTTTGTGGGGGAAACATCAACTTTTAAGGGGACTAAGACTGGGAGCAAGCATAAATTGGACTACTTACACCCTCCTCGCTCACGTTCCATCGATTGTTCATATCAATCTGAGCCTTGCGCTCGGCATCGTCCTCCGAGTCCGAATAAGTGCTGGACGGCATCTTTTGTAATTGTTCAGAACGTTTTCTGGTGGAGACAATGGAGTCTATGGACGATCCATCAGTGGTAGGCATTTCATCCTGCGACGAAGGATTATCGCAAGAACTATTCAAATTCGAATGTTGCAGATCGAACAGACTCAGTCGCAGCTTTTGCCGATTATTGTTACTACTAGGATTGCTATTATTGTTACTTATATTGTTGTTGTTACTGTTGTTCGTGGTGGCGTTCGATAAAAGCACCGTGGACGGTGATTGTGTCGACGTGGCTGATGACGTTGTTGTTGTTGCAGGAGGTGGTGGAGGTGGCGGTGTTGGAGTCGCGTTAGACATTTTATTGCGACGTTTTGTATATAGTGGGCTGGCTAATGTAAACCATTTATGCGTTATCTGGGAAGCAATAATTGATTGGCAAAAGTTTAGTTATAATTTTTATCTAGGTATACGTAACGCAAGGAAAATTCTCGTTGAGAAACAAAGTAAACGGAAAACCATTGGTCTTGCTAATGAATCATAAAAGTGTATTCTGTAGCTGGGAATCATTATCACTCGCTATACATTTTTTGCATTGATATGATAAGATTAGACAATTTAGGTCATTGCTATGAATTTCTAATGGTAAAAAGTTTGGCCATGCAGTCATTATGATACTGAACTTTAAAATGTTTTGTCTGTTTACAATTTTAAATATTTTACACAATATTTATCACCGTCCAAAGGATCTTTATACTTGATTAGTATTCAAGCCAATTTCGGGATTGAAGTCAGTAAGTAAACGAAATTTTACTATTTTTAAGAAATTGGTTTTAATAACTTTTAAGGAAATTTCCACGGCTGCTATCATGCGCTAATGTCTAGATTGATTTGATAAAAATCCACATCTGAATCGTCACCTGTCAAAATCGAAAAAAACTTGTGTAAAAGCCATTTAAATGCCTACCATACAAGCTCTTAGACATTTTGGGTCTGCAAATATCTACGAGAAGATGCCTTTTAGGTGAATCTCCCAAATTCATCTTCCCTTGCCTATTCGAAATAAGTAACCTCGAATTTATTATGAAGGTGTTCCGTCAAGTTTAATTCTTCCGCTTTCTCTCCTACCATCAGACACTTATTGTGAACGTACAATTTCATTCTATTTAATGTTGGATGAATATTAATTAATTCATTCAAATATTTATTCATTTAAATTCATACCTATCTATAGACCTAGGCTAGAATAGAACCCGCATATCACGGGTCACAAGGCAGAAGTATGCGCATTGAGCCACAGGATATCTTATTTTACAATATAACTAAATGATCGACATAAGGTACGATCGAATGTCCACTTGCCGTTACGGCTATATGTGTAATCCTGATTGGTTTACTAGCTTAGTATCAATTACACAAATTTATAGTACATTTGGCTTAATGCAGTCTAATTTGCCTAAAGTTATGTATGAATTTCGTCGTTCGTGTGAAAAAATTTATGCAAGTGAGCTTACGTTGATTTTCCATAGATTTTTCATTGCTAGACTACCGAAATTGAATTTGTTAGACGATTCTAAGGAATACTAGAAAAGAGGTTCTCTGGCTTCAACACATTCGATCGCTCAAGTATGCATCTTTCTAATTAAGCAATAATATAGATTGCAGTGAATGAAATTTCTTAGTGATGAGATATCCATTTTTATGCAAAAGTTTCCAACATATCTATGAGATAAGAGAATTTTAAATGCAGTTCCATTGAAGTCTCATGAATATCAGCTTTCTACGCAATATACACAAAATATTCCTGCTGTCCAGGAAACAAAAAAGCATGACGCTATTATGTTGGATAGTTCATGTATATTATTTAAAAGTGATGAGTCATCTAGAAATCATCCAATTTGTGGTGACGTTCATTTTTGACAAAAAGATGCAACCGTAAATAATTAACGTCGAGCGGGACAACGTGTGTGTTTAAGGTATCGAACATAACTGTATGTTCACACTCAGATTCCCACAAAAGTCCGTGGTCGAAAAACGTCAAAGTAAAACAGTGGATGCCGGCCGCAAGACCTATGAGCTCTAGATTAAAATACTGCATCCAATTATTAGAGCGATATGGGTAAAGCCCGAATGAATAAAGAAATGTAAATAAAGCAACTAAGAGGAGCCAAAAAGAAAGAATCGTTAGACGCATTAGGTGTGCAACCCCTAATTTATGATTTGCGAGAAAGTAAGTACTACCTTATAATTGAATCATGAGTTTTATTTATCACAATTTGATCGGTTCTGTTATCTTTCAGTTTATCGCATTGAATTCTTTGATCATATTATCAGACGCATCGGCATTTACTACTATCGCTGGCTTACCGTTCTGTCTGCATATGCATCGCCACGCTTTGTATAGGGTAATTAATATATCTCTTACATTCGCTGATGATGTCAATGTTTTTAATTACCAGCCACATACTCGTTATTAAGGTAATGGCGTAAGTTTATATGAACATGCAACACCTTTGATCTTTTCTCCCCGAAAATGTGTTTCATGAGCCGTATCTGCATCTTTCTGGACATACTAAGAGGTGAGGCAGTCGAGGTGCATGATTTCCATTTTGGCTCTCGGTTTTTCGTGCTTACACGACATCATTGATTCTTGTAAAAATTCTGGATGGTCCCTCCCAATCAGACTGCAACTTTGAGAATCTCCCATTTAAGTGTCGTGAATTGTACAACCATGCCAATTAATTCTGTGGAATCCAGATGAATCCGCCTTGAACCACATCTGGTCTTCATGCGATCTGCAGTTGACTCCAGGTGTTGCCACACTCTTCGATGTATTTGATTTAACTCCAAGATAGTTTGACGCTACTCAAGAGGTGTTCTAAATTTCACTTCAGCTGGTTAACGAATCGTTTTTGGAAAAACGACTTCAGCTGGAGTTTTGCCTGTTTATGCATATTCTACAGACCGGTATGTCATCAGAAAAAATGCAATGTTTCGCTCCCGTTCCCCCGGATTTCAGTCAACAATTTTTGCCGTGCGTTTATTAAGAGCGCCATTAAAGCGGTGACATTTCCATCGTATTTAAGATGAAGCTGTGTACTTCTGGTTTTTTTTCAAGTAGCTTGCACATTTTGTTAAAAAATATAGGACTCGCAGTTTTGCCCTTGATCCGAATTTAGTTTACGAGGTATGCCATATCTACTGACCGACTATAACATAATTCCATTGTTCCCCTAACCCACAGCTTCCCTGACTCATCATCCTAACGAATGATAGTAAATGGTCTTGGGGTCACACATTGAGTTTACTGTTTCCCCAATGATGGGACACTAAATGCCGAGCAATGCCAATAATTACAAAGAAACTTGCAGCTCTGCTACTAAATCCTCGTTACACCTCCTTTTTGGTGACGTTAGAGGGCGAAGGCGAGTCTTTCCGCACCTGATAACAGAATCGAAAGTAATAACCATGCCCCCAGAATGGAAGTTGGGCGACGAGCTAACTTCCTGTCCCTGTAAACCCCAAAATTGTTTCGAAACCTGCAACAGAGCCGGGAAATACTAGTGTGATTCGGTCGATGAAGACACTTCATCGCTGCTCGGGCTTCAAAATTGTAGGACGCGCATAATGGACCAAGTTGGCTGAAGGTGCTTATTGCAGGAAGCGAAGGACCAAAAGGAACTGTAGTGCTACGAAGAAGAAGAAGAATAACATTATCTGTTTGGCTAAGGAAGCAGACTTCGAGCCATCTACTAAAGTAATCGGCTACGAAAATTGTCTAGCGGTTTCACCATTCGTATCCTGGAAAAGGTCCTGCGCTGTCCCATGGCAATCTTTTAAATGGTATCTCTACGTTGAAGGCTAAGCTTTGTGCTCTCAGTTTTACTTTGGGCCTTTCACGGAAGTGCAAAGCGTACATCTACAAAACGAGTCATCGACGGTTTCTTGAGCGTGAAGTCAATAAAAAGTTTCTCGCAAACTCGCTAGGGTTTTGATCACGCCATGGTGGCCTCTCAAAGATAATTACATTCTGGACTCGCCTTTCAGGAAGAACAATTGCAATCTATGGTAGCTGCTATTAGCTGTTTCCCATATTTCCTTGATCATATTACTCTCCACCTGAAGGGTGTCCTATTGAGTCTAATAGCTTTAAAAGACGTCTATTTATCACATTACATGCTAGCATTAGCTCAATGTCATAGATAGCTAGCTGACCATCTGGAATATCCTCTAGTGACCCATCGTTGCCAGACTCAGTCGTTATAACTCGAACTTTCACACCCAATTCCATCTCTTTCACTTGCCGGCAATGCTTGCAATTAGCTAAGTAGGAGCAATGGGGTATAGCGTAAGCTTTCCTAAGCATTCGACCTTCTCAATGAACTATTTCATAGTCTTATGACTGCAGTCTTTTGGTCCACCCAGCAACTTGTTGAAGTTAATCAACCACCTCCGCGACCCATGGTCCCTTCGGAGAATAAATTTTTGTCCATATAGGTATTTGTCGAACTGGTTTGTGGCTTTGATTATGAGCAACAGTCCTTTCTTAGCCACGCGGTACTTTCTTTTAATCTTCCAATGAACTAGACTACAGTGAGAAAGGACTTTTTTCTCGTCATCATCACCTACTGGGAAAGCACGGCTCTGACCCCATTATTGCTTGCGTCGGCGTCAACAACGAACGTTCTTTGCCAGCATGGATAATTGAAATAGCGTTTTCTTACATATTTTTAAGGCTGCCTGACATAGCTCATTCCAGAAGTAGGTACAATTTTTCTCAATAAGCTCATGGAAGCATCTTTGACAAATTTTTCAGAATAAGTTGTGAGACCTATAAAGCTTCATAATTGGTGTTGCTTTGTGTTGTCCAACTTTTAATAGCTTCTTTTTTGTCAGGGTCCATTTACAAGCCTTCTACTGAAACAATGTTTCCGGGGTATTTTGTTGTAGATACCAAAAAGGTGCATCTTCCAGGATTAAGTCTCTCATACCTGTCTATCCCAATCTTGAGAACATATGCTCGTCAAATGTTCTCCCTGCAATTATGATGTTTTCCGGCTGTATTCCAACAGTCGTTCGAATGTTGCCCAAATGACACCACCACAAATTACCATTATCCGGTATCAACTGAAAATGCAGTTTTCTCTTGTTGCTTTTTTTCGATTTCTCCCTGCCAGTAACCACACTTAAGATCAGTGTAGAAAACCCTTTTGCATCAGCGGATGTCTTTTTCCGTGATTTTCTTTTTCGTAGCACTACAGCCCCTTTCGGGCCTTCGGTTAGAGAAAGTTAGAGTATCTCATTGTCATGATCGAATGTATCGGCACTCCACGAGGTGATATGATCATTATCATGCTTTGGCCGAGTGTCCGGCAACCCAGCTGCGATACATTTTGATTTTAAACCAGCACGTATTGTAACTGAACAGGCTTATAGTCCGCCCGAAGAATCACTCCAACTAAATCTCGTTGACACCAACGAAACTTGAACCAGAGACCTTCGGCTTACGGGCTTAGTGCTCTAACCACTACACTACGCGGACCATCCGTGATATCATTAGGCTTCCTATAATCAACATAAAAGCATGTGGCTCCCTCCTTGTTATTTATCAGAATTACTGGTGAGACCCATAGGACGACAGAAGACTCAATGACACTTTCAGTTCCTTTGTCTAAAATCAATGTACTCACTCTCCTCGTCTTGGTACTTATTGAATTTTGGCTTGGCTCCCTATGTCTATACGACGTGAGTCACCATACTTGTTTGTCCTTGATCATATGACCCACGGAGAAAATATGGCAGTACTTTATGACCAAATTAGCGCCTTGCTTGGAAAGCTACGATAACAAAAGGGTTGGTTTGAGTATCACTGAAATGGGTTCATGATTTCCGGCAATTTATTGCTTCGTAATAAAGTGTTCGTCATATTCAACTTCAAAGATGTTGTAGTGGGAACCAGTTTGCAGCTCCTAATTACATCTTTAGCCTAGATGCTTGCGATGCAGTCAACGGTGTTAAGAACTCTAGCTGGCACTCATCCATTCTTATTGGTTCTGCCGCTGTCTTCTTTGGCTTAATCAAGTATGATCGGTGGCCTCCAGAATTACCATCAAGTCTGGCCCATACGATGCTCTCGGAAGATTGTGGGACATCAGTGTCAGCACTTACTACCACATTTTTGTTGACAATTTTGACATCTTCCATCAAGATCTCAACATTTCGGCATTTCAATACTCGTCTGCCCAAGAATAACGTCAAACCTGCGATCGTAAGAAATCCATTACTAAGATGCAGTCACCCATGATGATGAGACCAATGCCGGAACAAAAAATCTCTTAGTGTGACTTTTATTTTTCCGTGTATTCTTGTGGTTTCTCTTAGAGTAACTCATAGGGAATTGTTTTACTGCTGCAAGTTAATGGCGCTTGTGGACAATGTAGCTTTGACATCGGTAATGATAGTGCTGATGACGTCAGTCCTCCTAGCCAACGTATGCTCCACGCAGATGGCTCTTAGTCACATCCCATTTCCTTAGTTTGTGAAGACTTGGCACAGGGCTCCGAAATTTGTTGGGATCTACTTCTCGGAGCAACAGTATGTTTTCTTCTTCTTTTCTCGTTAGTCTTGTTGCAGATGCTCTTTTTCGCCACAACTCTAAAATTTAGGTGGGCCATTAGGTTGCGGTTCTTGGTCAATGTTCATGTGTTCGAATCTACAGTTTTTGCCACTATTTCTCGAGCTTGGGATGTGTTGTGAGTAATCTTTTTGGTTGCTTTAACGTTTAAAGCATGTGCCAATGCGTTCTTCATCGTTCAATTTTCAACTAATCAAGCAGCATTGTGTAGCTCCTGGTCACACAATAACAGTCCATTTAATAAGTCCGTAGGATGACACATAGATGACGTTACTAGAGTTTTTTCTATATAATTTTTTATTAGTACTAACCTTCAAACGATAAGTTTATAAATTTGACAGCAATCGGATTATTGATTCGTGGGTTATAGCATTTTGTGCGAAGCAACATTTGTTATTGAAAAAAAGAAGAAAAAAGTAAATATCGAGTTTTGATCAAGCATTGCTTTTTGATGAAAAAAAAAATGCGGTGGAAATCAAACAATGGCTTGATAAACATTATCCGGACTCTGCTCTATCGAGACAAACAGTAGAGACGTGGATTGCTGAATTTACACGTGGTCGTACCAGCACAAATGATGCAGAGCGCAGTGGACGCCCAAAAGAGGCTGTTATTCCAGAAAACGTAAAAAAAAATCCACAAACTGTTTATGAACGATAGTAAATTGAAAGTGCACGAGCTAGCTGACATTGTAAGGATATCAGATGGTAGTGATTTTACCATTTTGCACCAACATTTGGGTATGTGATAGCTCTGTGCAAAGTGGGTGCAGTGTGAGCTCACAGTCGACCAAAAACAACAACGGATTGATGCTTCAGAGGAGTATTTGGCGCTGTTAAACTGCAATAAAATCTAATTCTATCGTCGAATGGATGAACCATGGCTTCACTATTACACACCAGAATCCAGAAGACGGTCGGCTGAGTGGACAGCATTTGACGAACCGAATCCAAAGCGAGCAAAGACGCAACAATCGGCAAGTAAGGTGATGGCGTCTGTGTTTTGGGATGCAAACGGAATAATATGCATCGACTATCTCCAAAAAGGAACCACCATCAACAACAACTATTACTGTGCACTTTTGGGTCGAATGAAGGCTGAAATCGCAAAGAAACGGTCGCATTTGAAAAAGAAAAAAGTGCTGTTTCACCAAGACACTGCAACGTGTCACAAATCGATGAAAACGATGGCAAAATTGAATGAATTGGGCTTCGAATTGCTCACTCACCCACTGTATTCTTCAGATTTAGACCCCAACGATTTTTTCTGTTTTTAAATCTCAAGAGAATGCTTGCTGGAAAGGAATTTAAGTCCAATGATTTATAACAAGACATAAGCATCCAAAATGATTAAGCTCAAAAAGCTACGATAGACTGGCCACATCAAGCAAATATTCCATGTGGGGCTTTCGGTCCCCCATCGAACGCATCCTCAGGTAGCGAATAGAGGGCGCCCTAACCGGCTAGCCGGCGGGTATGTGAGAAATAAAAACCACTTGTTGACAAAAAACAACTAAGTCGAAGCGCTGACACCACTCTACTTAGTGTTTACTTGTCATGGGACTAGAACAACAGCCTCAGATCGGGATAGGATAAACGGCAACGACTATCCCAACGCATAAAGGATTATACTGGTATATAGACCAGGCGCACTGCGACAACTTCTGGGTGAAATAAAGAAATATAAAAACAACATCCTTGCAGTGCAATATTTGGCTGGTCAACTTTCACACGCACCGTTGTATGAACTATTTGAGGATCCACCTGTTTCCACTGGTGTAAAGCTCCGCAAATTGTAATGAGCGGGCCATGTAAAATGAATGGAAGAAAACTGGCTACCCAAAAGAACATTAATGGGTAGAGCACAAGGTAGACGTTCACCGGGAAGGCCAAAGATTCTATGGTAAGACACAAAAGAAGCTGATAGCAGATCCTTATTGGGAGTACACAATTAGCGGACAAGGTCGCGGAACTGTGATGATCGGAAGAGATTAATCCTGAAGGCAACGGCATGGCTTGGGCTGTCACGCCGTGGATGATGATGATGTCTTGATGGTTACATGGTCAAATCAGGAGAATATACAAATCAAGACTATCCAGAAAGGTACTATACTTGTAGAGATCCCAGATATAAAGATACCCCCTCTGTCCAGTTTTCTTGCATATGAAAGAATACGGTTATCATGGTGAAAGATATTGTAGGGAACTAGTAAAAAAGCAGCCATACAGTAGAGCTAAAAGTCAAGATTTATCATTCGTCGATGCAAGTTGACTTTCGTATGTCTAATTAATAATTCGCCAATTAAATCATTTAAAGTTTTATGTAAGCCCAAGTGTTTTCTTTAGTCGAAGGGATAAGCTGATCCTATAAATTGGGGCTCGTCTGGGATATGGAAAGACAGTGAGTAAAAACAAATAACGAATCACGATGAAGACGAGGAAAAGGAAATAAAGCCGGGCTAATAGACCGACTCATAACTGCCAATCCAAGTAGGGAATGGATAACTGAATTAGGCAATTCTAACGATGGAAAAGACAGTGAAACCAAGGAAATAAATGGGAATACGGGGGATATAACGAGTCCATTGTCTCACGATCGTGAAATCTAGTTGTACAGGCGCAAAAATGAGTTGGCTGAGAGAGAACTCGCATTAGCTCGTTGCGAAATTGAATTGTTGCACGAAATGCAGAATCAAAGCAACAAGGTGATTGTGAACGACGATCACAGTCATGTTGCCGATAATATAGGAACCTCAGCCAAACGACGACCAGTGCAACCAGTATCTATGACGACGAACATAAACATAACGATGCCGGTGGAGCTGCTCAGTATCTTCTCACGTCCAGTCGAGACATACAAAACATGGGAGAGATAGGTTATGTATTTGAAAGAAGCATATAAACTCGATGATTCAACAATGTAAATTCTTATCGGGACGCGACTCAAGGGCGTAGAGCCCTGGAAGTTTGCTGATTGAATTGAAGAGAATTTTCCATCATCGTTCAAATAAAAAAAAAAAACGAAACTTTTCCTGATTGTGCGCATGAGAAGACAATTCTTACGAATCATATCAGCATGGACGACAACGAAGTGCTCCACTACATTATCGACGGGATTCCGGATACTCAGCCACATGGCGTGTCCCGTATACAAGGATTCAACTCGATGCGCAATCGTTGCTGCTAGAGTTCAAGGAGGTACAATGATGATTATGCGAGCAGGCGACTATGTAAAATTAGGCTCCCCACGTTTTGAGAATAAGTTAATATCATTTTGGGGGGTTGAAAAGGAGAATAACACGACGTTGGAAGAATTTTGAGTGACATTGACGGTTGATGGAAATTCGTCCCCGTTTTTAATTTGTGTGATTTCCGGCGATTGTTGATTGGTCAAGATTTTTGCATATGATAGATTTGACAATGAAGCGCGGTAAGGCTACAATCAACCCTTCATCCTAAAGTTCTTCCGCGTGCGACGAAGAAAGTCAATATAGTAGAGTGCTGCAATGTGAATACGACAGGTTCATCAAATATTCAGGACGAAAAGTACAGAGAAGCTCATCGACGATTACAAGCCGGTAAAGAGTCGCGCCGTGGGTGTAAAACTGACACTTATATTGAAAGACGATGAACGTGTATACCAAAAAACGAGACAATTGGCACTCCAGGAGCGAGAGCTGGTCAATTCGAAGATTTTTTTTATGGTAGGGAGGTAAATGCGATTTATGCACAGATAAATAATTGGATAGACGACGGGATCGTTTGACAGTCCGTCTTGGATTATGCGAGTCTGGTTGTTCTAGTAGCAAAAAAAAAAATAGCTCAAAAAGACTTTGCGCTGACTATCTACTCCTGAATACAAAAATTATCAAAGACAGGTATCCACTACCGCTGATTGAAGACCAGCTGGACAGGCTGCAAGGTGTGCGAGTTTTCAGGATTCTTGATTTTAAAAACCGGTTTCTCCACGTGCTGGTCGACGAGTCGAGTCAGAAGTATACGACTTTCATAGTTGTCATTTCGAATTTATGAGAGTACCATTCGGTCTATGTAACTCGCCAGCTGTTTTTCAAAATTCCGTGAATGCCGCATTTCGGGAGCTTATTTGCGAAGGTGTCATGTTGACGTACATAGACGACATGAAGAAAAGTTGAAGTAAAGCATGTATTGAAAACTGCGAGCGAAAATAGCCTTATCGTGAGCTGGCAAAAATGTGCATTCCTACAGACGAAAATTGAATTGTTGGGTCACATCATTGAAAATGGACGTGTCCACCCAAGGGAAAGAAAAATCGAAGCTGTTGCGAAGTTTTCGAAACCGAAAGATGTTCGACAGATTCAGGGGTTTCTCGGGTAGCCGGATATTTCCAAAAGTTCGTACTCAGACATTCTTTTAAAGCTCGACCTTGTTGTAGTCGAATGTAAAGTTCGAATTTGGTGACGCCCAAAATGACACTTTTATGCGACTTAAGATTATTTTGACGAGTCAGCCAGTTCTACACACCGATGTCGAAGCACGGTTATGGGGCGATATTGCTTCAGAGGAACAGTGAAGAGTGCTAGCGGTAACACGACTCCGACGAAAGAAAATCACCCGAGCTATGAGCGCGAGGTACTTGCGATTGTAAAAGCGGTCAAGAAGTTCCGGATATACTTACTCGCGATTTCTTTCAAGATTGTAACTGATTGCCACGCTTTCGCTCTTACTATGAATAAGCGAGACTTTTGCGTGCGTGTTGCGAGATGGACGCTCCAGTTGCAGGAGCTCACGTATAGCATAGAACACCGTCCAGGCAAAAGCATGGCACATGTTGACGCTTTTAGCCGCAAACCGCTGCCAACGTGCATGCCTATCGAGGAGATCAACGAGAGATTGTTGCCAAGATTGAAAATAGCTCAGCAGGAGGATGCAGGAATCTGAAGAATATTCGAGCTGGCAGCCAAAGACGTAGCTCGAGGTAACATCATTCGCGGAGGTGTGCTATTCCGAGACGACGACGGGAATCTACGAACTGTAGTTCCAAAAGGGATGCAGACGCAAGTTATCAAAATTTCACACAAGAGAGACCACTTCTTGGTGAGTAAAATGGAGGCTCTCGTGAAGAAAGACTATTGGATGCCAACTTTTTGTGCCAAAGTTGAGAAAGTGATTCGCAACTGTGTTAGTTACATACTGGCAGAAAAGAAGCAAGGACGACAAGAGGGATATCCAAATCTCATCGACAAGGGTGTAGATCCTTGGGATACTTTTCACGTCGATCATTTAGGACCTTTGGCGATGACAAGGAAAGGCTACCGAAATTTCTTTTCAGTATTGACAGCTTTTCAAAATGTACATGGTTATACTCAACCAAATCGACAACGCCGGCTGAGATGCTGGATCGGCTTACGCAGCAGTCTGTAAAGTTTGGAAATCCAAGAAGTATTATATCCGATCATGGTACTGCCTTCACATTGAACGATTTCGAGGCCTACTACAACAACGAGAAGATTCAAGATGTGCTGATTACGACGGAAATCCCTAGAGCGAATGACGAAGTCGAGCGGGTAAATCGTACGCAGATCCCGCTGCTTACGAAGATGTCTGCGCCGAAGCCAGTAAAATGGTACAAATATCTGATCACGGCTCAGGTGTACTTGAACACAACTCTACACAGAAGCATCGATAGGACGCCATTTCGTTTGCTTTTCGGAACCCATGCGCGTATTCGTTAAGATCTAAATATTCACGAGCTTGTTGAAAACGAATGGATTAACACCTTCGACGAAAAACACGATGAAATTCGGTTTCAGACCAAGGAGAGTATTATCAAAATTCAAGAAGTTTATGTTTATCGAGAAGGCGATTTAAAATTAGCAGCTAAGTATTTGGGGTCATACGAAGAAGCGAGAGCCTTGCGGAACGACGGAAGTGCTCTTATTTTTGATGTCCGAAAGGTTTAGTATAAACTCCACGCAACCAGTTATCCAAGTTCATCACTTGGTCGTGACCTGCTAGAACTGTAAGTTTGAATAACTCTATGGATAGAGTTGTAAATTTTCACCTTAAGACAACTAATATCATGGGCCTTACAGCAAGATTATCTTTGTGGATAGAAAGTGGCAGTGTCAACCAAGGATTCATAAAAAATAGTTTAGGTGGAGTGCCAATTATTGCCCACCGAGGTTTTGACCATCATGAATAAGAGATATCGGCTCCTGGGATAAATAATCAAATTTTGATGGTAAGGATTGATTAGTTCGGAATGAATTATGATGGTCACGTGAGTGAGGCTCTAGATGATCCAATTCTGGCACCATTTGGACACTGAATTGTTCTAATCTTAATTTTGATTAGAGTGCGTGCAGAGCTGGTTCTATAGCCTCCTAAGAAGTTCATTAGTGAGGTAGGCTCATAGCTACAATCCAAATTTTGACTTCCTTGAGCATAAAGGTTTTTAACAAAGGCGATGTTATTGGTCGGCTTACATTGGCAATAGATAATGAATTGTATAGTCATTGGTTCACTACGTCCAGTTTTACTTTTAATACTTTGCTAGATGGTGAAATAGATTGATGAACGTTTAGTATTAGAGATTGAGTATTTTCCATAACCTTTTTAATACCATTGTATGCCTGCGCTGCCTTTTGTTACACTATCTACATTGGAGCCCGATAAAGGTACAACTTTCGTTTAGTGTGTACTCAGGCTAGTAACATTTAAAAAAGACTGATGATAACTCAAAAGAGTCAAAGCGCGTCTGCTCGCTTAAAAAAGCGATACCTAACTGATTTTCAAGTTCCCTGGTTTCAAGTTCCCCCGAGCCCAATAACACTCTTTTTGGATTTTGGCAAAAGCAATTATTTCCGTGTGTATAACGATTTGCATATAACCAAACGCTATCATGGTTATGCAAATCGCCATTATTTTCGGTAGGAAGTTGAGCATTGACAACGAGATTGAAAGGCGAAAAGAAAAGTGTAGATAAGAATAGGGGAATAAATTAATTGTTAAATTGTGAAATAGATGAATTTTTCACTTGTGAAGTGCATGCATTTTTCCGTGAAAATGCATGAAAGACGAAGGAAAAAACGCGAAGAAGTTTTGTAGAGGAATCTAGTCGTTGTGGCTTTGCGGACAGATTGTGAAAGTGGATTTTGCAATCCCTTTCCCTTTACGTGAGGAGAAAAAAAACGGTCATCGCACTTATCGGCGATAATTCTTGGTGTTCAATTGCACAGTGAACACGGCCTTTGTGATTTCATCGTGCGAAAGTCTCTAGTCCTAAGCCACGTGCCAAGACGTGACAAATTCCGGTGGCTGCTTGCTACAGTCGGCAAGCATCTACCTTGTGAAGAAATGAAAGTTGAACATTGACTTCAATCGCGCTAAAGATTTATTCCAGAACTCACTGGACAGAAGTGTCAGTACTATAGGGATTATTCGCTGGGAATTAGATTGGCATCCTGACTTGATATATATTGAATATTCAACTGTTGATTGAAATAGTGAATTTTAATAGATCCAGACAATATTGAATTCGGATTTGAAATTATTGGCAATCTATGAAGGTGAAATCAGTGTTCTTCCGACATAAAACCTAAGGAATGAAGCAATCTACTAAAAACTTTAAATCACATTAGTGGCGGATATTTTCCTTATTTTATTAAACTTTCTTATTATTTCTTAACCAGAAAACTTGTAACCATAACTTCACGCATCATCAAAAGGAGTGAGCATTTTTTTATTTTTATTATTCTCTTTTATCATACATTAAATAAAATTTTTATTATCTAATTTTTCGGTAATCTAAAGAAATTTTTTTTGTGATTGTTTGAAGTATTTTCTTTTCTTTCACCAACAAGGGGGTGTAATTTTTTGTAGCAATCAATTTAATATTTTCAATTGAGTTGATTTTCTGATATTGAATTGTTTTGTTTCTTTCAATAAAATTGCCTGTTTATATTAAAAAACATAAAGTTCTTTGTGTGGAGTGGCTCAGCATGAGCAGAGGGTGCCCGGAAGATTCGCAACCCGACTGCAGTTGCTATAATATATATATGTATATATATATATATATATATATATATATATATATATATACAGTTAGACAAAAAAGTCTTCGTACGACGCTACTTTTTCTTGATTTTTTTGAACATCTTTCATGTAATTCAATTTTAATGATTGCAATGTTTTCTACGGCTCTTTTGGAACAAAGTTCAGGGATAAATGCAGGAATTTATCCATTTCTTAATATATAGTAATTCAATTTAGTTAATTTTACAAAATTTTATATCAAAAAAGTCTCCGTACGAAATTTTTTAAACAATGCTTTGCATTGTTTACATAATTATGCAAACAATGCTTTGCACAAACAAGAGTTCAGAATTTTTCCTGGAGTACAGCTAGTATAGTTTCAGCCGCGTGCAGATATGTATCAACTTCAGGAAATCCAATATTTCGCCATTGGTATAGAAATTATTGTGTAGATACGAGGAAGTTGATCATAAAGCTTTATTGCGAAGGCAAGTCGATGGGTAAAATTTCGAAAGTAATTGGTAGACCTAAGTCAAGTGTACAATATGCTATTAAGCAATATGGAGAAACCGGTTCGTTCAAAAGTAAGCCCCGTCCAGGACGGCCAAAAAGTTTAAGCGATATAGCGCGGCGGTCAATAGTAAGAAAAATAAAAGATAATCCTAGAACCAGCGCATGTAAAATAGCAGACGAGGTCAGAAAAGACTTTAATTTGATGGTAAGTGATGAAACCATTAGAAATGTTCTACGGGAAAGTAATTTCCATAGTCGAAAGCCAAGACGAAAGCCATTGGTCTCAAAACTTGTTCGCAAAAAGAGATTAGACTTTGCGAAAATGCACCAAAATAAGGACGCTAATTTCTGGAATCGAGTTGTATTTTCCAACGAAAGCAAATTCAACATATTTGGATCAGATGGCAAGGGAAAAGTTTGGCGCAAAGCAAATGAGGAATTCAATTGCAAAAATCTGATTCCAACAGTCAAGCATGGCGGAGGTAATGTAATGGTTTGGGGGTGTATGGCAGCTTTTCGAGTTGGGAAATTGCACTTCATTGAAGGCACAATGGACCGGTGGGATTACGTGAACATTCTTAGAACGAGTTTGTGCGAAAGCATATCAGCTTTAGGAATGGAAAGTGATTTCATTTTCCAACAAGACAACGATCCTGAACATGTATCATTGATTATTAAGGAATGGCTACTATATAATGTGCACAAGCAACTACACAGTCCACCACAATCGTCCAACCTAAACCCAATAGAACATTTATGAGATGAATTGAGGCGTAGAGTACGCAAACACGCAATCAAAAACAGGCAACAGCTTAAAGCTAAGCTCCAGGAAGAATGGAGCTCTATAGGATCCGAAATAACATACAACCTAGTCTCTTCGATGCCCAGACGATTGACAGCAGTCATCAAAGCTAAGGGGAATCCTACTAAGTACTAAAAATTTTTTTTTGCCAAATTCCTTTTTCTTATAATTTAATTAAGATGTAATATCGTACGGAGACTTTTTTTATGTTAAAAGTTGATAAATTTACCAGTTTGAACTACTATATCAAAACGAATGGATAAGTTTTTATTTTGTTTTTGTTGTATCTTGTAATTATAAGCTTAAAGAAAACATATTAATTACTAAAATAAAAAAATATTGATACATCTGAGCGGTATTCTTATTTATACAGAAAAATAAGCACGGAGACTTTTTTGTCTAACTGTATATATTTATATATATATATATATATATATATATATATATATATATATATATATATATATGTATATATATATATATGTATATATGTATATATACATATATATATATATATATATATATATATATATATATATATACAAGTATATATATATATATATATTTATACGAATATACGAGTATATAAGGTTTTCCATTGAGGACATCACAATTTTATCTATTTATAAAACACAGATATTTTTGAGATATTGAGTTCAAATTTATTGTGAGTGTAGTGCAAGCATTACCCTTTATGAAGCCCATCATACGACCTCCACGAGCCCGTTCAAAGTCATTGATTATTTTGACCCAATTTTCCACTATTCTGGCACACATTTCGACCGGAGCGTTCGCAATTTCGCGTTGGATGTTGTCTTTGACCTCGTCTAAAGTTGCTGGCTTGTTGAAATAAACCAGCGGCTTGATATACCTCCATAAAAAGAATTCAATGGGGTTAGATCGCATAAACGAGGCGGCCATTCGACCTGACCATTTCTCGTTATAACACGTTCATCAAATTTGCCTTTCAATAAATCGATTGTGAGGTGTGCTGTATGGCTAGTTGCACCGACTTGTTGAAACCACATATCATTGATGTCAAGTTCATCCAATTCTGGCCACAATTAATCTTCCAACATAATACGATAGCGCTCTCCATCGACGGTAACATGACGGTCGTTTTTATCCACGAATAAATACGGCCCAATCACACTCCGGCATGAAAACCACATCAAACGGTAAGTTTTTGCGGATGCAACCGTGTCTCAAGAAGCACATGTGGGTTCGTTGCTGACGAATAATACATATTTTGCTTCTTAACAAACCCATTTAGCCAGAATAATTTCTGGCTTCATCCCTGAACATGATTTTTATTTTTTCAAGCATTGCCGGAGCCCAATTGGACAAGTTTCGGGGTTTCGAATGTTCAAATGGCTTTAGTTCTTGAGTCAATTTGATTTTGTAACCAAACAGGCCAAGACCTTTTCGTAAATTATGCCACAGTGTCGTTTGAAGCGATGCCCAATTCTTGAGAACGACAAGGAATCTACCAATTTAGCTCATTTTGATTCGATGCACTTACGGCTGCAATATTTTTGTTGCTTTAAGTGGTACACAATATTTTTGGCACCGGAACGTCTAATAATGAAAATTTGGACTCGAACTTATCCACTATAACACACACAGCCTGTCGGGTGGGACGATTATTACGGCGTAAAATTGGAGAATGCGCTCTTAAAGTTGCGACCACCGGTAGTAATTTTTAATCTTAAAGATATTCCGCTTTTGATGGAACTTTTTATACTATTTAAAAAATTTACTAAATTTAAATCCCTTGATTTCCAAAAAACATGTATTTAAACTTGTAAACAATATTGGTTCGTCCACTACTTGAGGACTTCTTCAGTACTAAACTAAAACAAACAACCTCACCCTAATTTAAACATACAAGTTTTACAATTGAGTTTCCTTAAAGAGACCTTAATTACCTTTTGTCCATGAACGAAACGATTCATTAATGGCCTGAAGATTTACAAGGTGTTCAAAACAAAGTTGACATGTATTTCCGTTATCAGGGTCGCCATTCCAAATAACCTGCCTGCTGTGTTTGACAATTTCGATGCTCTCGGCTACATCCAGTTTCCACACATTGTTGATCATTCTATGTTAAGCATGCTCACGTTATCCGCTATATGCTATGATTCGTTGAGGCCATGTGTTCAGCTACTTTTGATCTGCGATTTGCCGCTTCTTTCTTCTTTGTTTTATTTAACGCTTCCCTTATGTGTTCCTTGATTCTTATGCCTAGTGACTTCTAGTTTGCCCAATGTAAAATGTATATGAAACTTACCAGACTCTGCATGAGCGAAAGCTACTTCACGTTAAGGGGAGAATTTTTCAAGCAAACTCGGGGTGCTCCAATGGAAAACCTTCTATCGCCTTTTTTGAGCGAAATCTTTGTATCGAACTTGCAAAAACAATTACACAACGAAGGAAAACTTCCACACCGATGGGTACGCTACGTTGACGATGTATTTTCAATAATCAAAGAAGATCAGATCCAACCATCGCTTACGGCCATCAACTCGGCGCACCAGAACATCAGTTTTACTTTCAAAAGGGAGTCGAACGAGAAACTACCTCTTCTGGACGTCGTGGTATGTAAAACCGGGAACGTATTGCGCATGATACCCTTCTCTTCCAATCATTGCTGGCAGCAAAAATGGGCTGGTGAATCGGATGCTTACGCTTCCGCTGAGTAAGCAAGGTCAGGTGAACGAAACAGCTCACATCTACCAATTAGCGAAGTTGAACGGATACCCCACGAACGAGGTCACAAAATTGTTGTCCAAACGAAGAAAGCAGGTCAACAGCAGGAGGGTTTCAACGTTGACGGTAGAAAGTGATCAACCGAGGAGATAAGTTCTATCTCACGATTCAAGAAAGAGCACAATGACGAAGGGAATGAAAGCCCAAGAAATTGATCTACTCGCAATCTTCACTGGCCAGGCCACCAAACTTCAATATCTATTAGCATACACAAAGGACTCCATACCAAAAATGGAGAAAAGCGATATCTACAAAGTAACACGCGGGGAATGCAACGGATGCTACATTGGGCAAACTAGAAGGTTACTAGGCGTAAGAATCAAGGAGTGCATAAGGTAATCGGCAAATAGAACAAAGAAGAAAGAAGCGGTAAATTTTAGATCAAAAGTAGCTGAAATTATGGTCTCAACGAATCATAACATCACAGCGGATAACGTGAGTATGTTTAACATAGAATGATCAACAATGCGTGGAAACTGGATGTAGCCGAGAGCATTGAGATCATCAAACACAGCAGGCAAGACATTTAGAATTTTGCGACCCTGGTTACGGAAATACCTGGCTTTTTAAGAAAACCAAACAATAAATGTCAACTTTGTTTTAAATACCTTGTAAATCTTCAGGTCATTAATGAATGGTTTTGTTCATGAACGAAAGGTAATTAAGGTCTCATTAAGGAAACTCAATTGTAAAACTCGTAGTTTAAATTTGGGTGAGGTTGTTTGTTTTAGTTTAGTACTGAAGAAGTCCTCAAGTAGTGGACGAACCAATATTGTTTACAAGTTTAAATAAATTTTTGGTAAAAATCAAGGGATTTAAATTTTGTTAATTTTTTAAATAGTAATTTTTAATAATTTTCTAACGTTGCTGGTTCGTGAATTTGACAATGATGGAAATGTTGACTTTAACTAACGTTTTGACATTGCCAGTTTATTAAAAAAGTTTAAGGGTGCGTTTATATAAAGATACAAAATTGTTATGTCCCTAATGGAAAACCCTGTATATAGCTAGCATGAAAATAAATCAGTAAACATATTTCGCTTTGATCTATAGAAGTTTGGCTTTTCGAAACATGCTTCCCGGCTTTTCTTACTTTCACAATTAAAAGCCAAAGATACTTTTACTGAGTTTCACTGTTTGAATACGTGTTCTTCGCTATGAAGTTCTAACTGAACTCTTCAAAGAATACATAAACTTTCAGTTGATCGTCAATATAAAGGCTTGAAGTTACAATCGCAGTTTAATTTACCACTCCTGAGTATAATCGAGAATTTTGTTGTTTCATTGAAGATTAATTACTTGACATTAAGTTTTACCTACCGAATTTCCAACACTGCTTATCTTATTTCGACGGCCCAGCTTCAGGACATTATCTTATGTTGAAAACATCCTTATAAGCTGATGAATCCGTCATTTGTCCGTAATTGAGTTGGTGGCAAAGGCTGGTATATGAATAGAGCTTCTCCTGATTATGCTGGAAGTGGCATATACGCCTCACTTTGTCGTGTTAAATGCTATCGACAAGGTACATTAAAGTCACTGCAGAGTCTCCCAGGCTTTGAGAGCCTTGGAAAATCTGGTCTCCCACCATTCAAAACGTTATTTTCCGAAGTTTTAATAGAAATTAGATGGATCAAATATAATGGATCGATACAGTGCAATGATTTTTAACCATCATATCGGAAAGCAAGGCTGGAAAACTTCCATTACAATTCCCATTACTGGTGGGTTTAATTGAAGAACTAGACATTTTAAAATTTTACTTCCTGCGTAATGATGTTTGAAATTTTACCCGTTTTAATTCAAGTAATTCTACGAGATAATTGATTTTTTCCCATTACTCTCAGGAATTGAAAAAGTAATGGGATCAAAGCAATAGGTAATTTTATATACTCGTATATTTATTCACTTTCAAATTATATTGGAAGCTGAGTTTTACTGTCATTGACAAGCTTTGGTAATACGAAATGTTTAAAAATATTTAGTTACCGCATCATTCGATGAAAATGCGGTCAGCTAATTCGGCATACACATTATGATGGATGCTTTTGATAGGATGCTGACATTAGACATTTAAATACATGCATAGGATGATGATGTATCAAATTTTAGTATAGCTGATGTGAATTTCGACTCATAAGAAACAAGGAAAAGCCACGTAAAACCAGAACAAAATTGATAGCATACTAGATTTGAATCTAATCTAAGTAACCTATTTCCTCCAAATTTTCAGAGTTCTTCAGCTCATAGATGGTTTACTATCAATATGTACATATCTCCTGTAACACGTACTAACATCATCTGCGAAATAATAATTTTAATTTCTCAGTAATGTTAGTAAACAATCTGAACATCAAAGAATGAAATCAATTCAACACTACCTTGTTTACATTGCACATGTACATAAACAAGGTCAATTAAGAAAATATGTACGGGGGCTCTGCACACCCCCATTATTATTTTCACCTTATTTGTCTTGTTCATCATTGAGAAATGAAATTGCGACTAAGCGAAAATGTCTGTCTATAGAATGTTTTCCATCCAGGACATACCGAGTACAAACTCGTAGGTATCACTTTCGATATGAACTATTTTTGCTCCGCCAGTTAAAGGATTGTCATTATCTGTCTACTCTCATGTCTAATCTGTGGGAGTTGAGGACGTCACAATAATCATGCATGAGTGGTGGCACCTTAAGCTCACACGTTACAATTGAATTGACTTTTTCAATATCTTGCCCTCCTACGTAATATAATTATAGACGATGATAGTTATCTCTGGCGGTACTCGTATATTTTAAAAGCACCTCCTGAGTCTATTTCTATAGGCTTCCATGGGTTAATATACTCGTATGTACTTATGTATTATTCAAAGCAGGACCAGTTTCGCCAATGATCCAATTTCCTGACATTAGAATATGATCTCGCAATACCGTTCCACACGAACATTCTGAATTATTTCGTGGAGATTCGCGGTTTGCACTGACCAAAAATAACAAAAAGCATTAAGACAACAAGTAGGTACTTGAATTTTGGCTTCATTTTCCTCATATGATTCTGATTACACTATGTGCGCTTTGAGAAGTGAAAATTTGTGTTATTTTTGGAATCAGATCCAACAACCTCTCGTTCGCCTCTTCTTGAAAACTTTTGCCAATTGGAAATTATTGAGGAAAATTCTTCGGACAGCGCCGCGAAAGGAGAGATGGGCGATTAAGAAATAAACCAGGAATTTCGCTTGGTCTGTTGCGTCATTATGAAAATTTAAATCAAGTTCAGCAAAATATTCCCTCTTCATCCCGAATTCATATCATTTAATATGTTTATTTTGACCATTTTAAGCAAGACCAATGGAATTCACGCTTTACTGAACATAAATAGGCAGAAATCAAATGTAAACTAAAGAGGAACACATGAAAATAATTCACCAGATTTGTTTATAACGCCAACATAACGCCATTTTCCTGAAGCAATCCTTTGCCTGTCAACTCGGCTCTGATTGGTCCGCGCAATAGTGGAAGTGGAAATATCACGCGGAATAAAATTTCATTTTGTGCCGAACACAATCTCTCTTTGTCACAAACGAATTATTGCATCCGGAAAATTCTTCACATTTTCACACCGCCATTAACCAAATCTTCATACCGTAACAGTCGCGCACTTCCGTCCGGCAAAGCAATAAATCAGGATATACCCCACTAGGCAAAGGCTTTAAATTCTCTTTTACTGCACAAGACCGCGTTACATCTTCACTTCCGCACTGATAAAACCATTCGGGAAGCACAATTTGACTCGGATCGGGATTTGGTGAAAATCCACGTCGTAGGCGAAATTTGTGTTTTTCTGGAGAAAAATAAATTTCTCTGGAAATGTGTCCGCTACAATCTGTTGTTTTATCTCGTGAACAGTCCGAACGTGTGTACACGGGAAAGTGAGCATGTGTGTTAGCCCATAGATGAAATAGTGGTGTCGGAAAGACGCAATGCTAGTAGGGTAAATTGCGCTGTATTCGTGCGGTTAGAGCGGAAAATTCACTGGCGATAGTCCACGAATTTTCCAGTGTCCAAGACTCTAGGAAGGTAAAAATGCGGGAGTTTTCAGAAAGAACAAACGGTGTTGCCATTAAGAAACGTTGAGTTCAAGTCGATTGACCTCTAGTTTTTTAGTTCGCAAAAGAGCTCCGGAACTAGGTGAACCGCAGCGTATACATCATCCGTATCTATCTAACGCAGTAGCTATTGTTCGCTGTACTGTGTTCAAAAAGTAAAATGAAACTAGCGCAACCTCCCGATCCAAAAATGTTATAGTCTCCTCTAAGGTGTCACTATTGGCAGCTCTGGGTCGCATTGGAGAAATCTCCATCGGCGCTCTCTTCCAAGAGTATTTTGCAATTGTATTTAACAAATACGAGCCCACCCCCTTCTTGCCGCAATAATTCATTGACTAGGGAGTCCACAAGGATGTAAACCAAATGTTTCAACAACACTCCCATGTGCGGAAGACCCAGGGCAACAAATTGACAGGAAGTGCAGCCCCAACCCACATTACCCTAAGGTATCAACATCTACTTCTAACTCTCTCAAAAGCACTCATTACATATTCGCCATGTAAATCGCGATGCCCTTCAGATTCCATATAAATTTAGCCCAGAATACGCTTCGAAGTTCGGCAAAGCGCCACCGCACATACCACCCTAACCGTGGAAACAAACATCTGTAACGTGGACGATTTTCTACATTTCTCGAATAATTTCGACAGTTGTTGATAAATTGCTGAATAAAATATTGAAAAGTGCGCATGCCTGATAAACATTCTCAGCCAGGGAAGAAATTTACAAAAACCTGTTGCATGAATTCATTGTGGTTTGTCAGCAATTTGTTTATAATGCCAGGAAAATTCGGACTAGATTTCCAAACTTTTCCCGCCCAAGGGAAATTGCATAATTGTACAAGTACATTCACTAGGAAGTACTTGATGCAGAGCATTTGTAACAGTTTAGTTGAGAAATTAAACAAGGAAATGTTTACAAATCTAAAAATATATTGCAGCCTGTTGCACCACAATTTTCCATCTACATATGTTGTCGAGTTAGTTGTACGGTTGATTTTTATGATGGTTTTTCTTTTGGGCACATTCTCAAATGTACTTATTTAGGATTAAGACGAAATTTACCTACCAATATAGAAATATTGCAAATATTAAGTTTTTCCTGTCGGTATGCAAGTTTCAAGGTAGTTTTATTAAACCAAAAATAAGTTTGCGCTGATAAAAAGAAATACTTGTTTCAACTGCATAACAAAATCAGATAATAGTACTTCGTCATGTTTTTGTTTCATGTCAAAACAAACATAAAAAGCTATAAAACAAAGAGTGTCTCCTCTGAATATTTTTTTGATTTAAAGCCAAGCTCCCCATTCGGTAGGCAAATTTATAGTTACATTAATGAAATTTATAGTCTTGCAAAGGCTAAGCTTCAAGTCCAAATTTATGATTTTGTTCATCATGGTACAGTGGCTCACAGCTTATTTCATCTAGAAAATTTGTCAAAGAATAAAGGCGCTGTAACTTCAATATGAAAATAAAAATAAAATTTCTATTTTTAAATTAACAATTTTAATTTGTAATAAATTAGCACTACGCCACTGACACCGAACCTCAGGATCTCCTTGACGTCGACGGTTCAGTAACGACCCTTTAACTGCTTCCTGTCAAGAACCGCGTTTTGACAGTTGCCAGCAAACCAAGAAAATATAAATAGCGGTAGATCTCGTGTTAATTTTTAAGTTAACAGTTACGCGAATTACTCGCTCACTAAATAGTTCAACTAAGGTTTATTTGAAACGGGTGTGCAACATTTCGCATCCGAATTATTCCACAATTTAGTGTGAGTGGTGTTCTTGGAAATTTGGAGGGAAGCATCAGATTACGTCTTGGATGCTGGCGGATGGCTGCCATACACTAATTTAAAGGCATATTCGGTGAGTTGATTCGTCTGTAGTCAATTAACCGTACCGTAGAAAGCTGCAATCGATTCCCTTAAGATAGTGCATTTCGGTTCCAGGATCGCCAAAAAATGGGTGATTCAGCCGGCAGCGGTTGCATAAAATTGCAATTAGGCATTGTCTTGGATTTCAAGTAAATTTGCCACATTCGTCAAAAGAATAATAGCATTTGCAGCGATTGAAGGTATTTTCTTCAGTGGCAGCTTCGCTGCAAAATTTTGGCTGAAGAAACGTGGAATCCTGCCTGGCCTCACTTTCTCCAATGAACTGTTTTCACGAGATGAAGGATTACATGGTGGCTCTGCCTATCTTATTTTCAAACATTTAATGGAGAAACCTACAAATTAAAGTTGTCCTTATTACACGAGGAGTGAACCCCGGCTACATCATTTGAAGCAGCATTAGCAACATTATCCGTGCGGCCTGTGCTAGGGAATTGACTTACAGTCCTCCTCGACAAGCACGGCAAAGGACGTTGAATGGAACAAGGAGCCCACGACAACCAAGTGATGGAGGATGCCTGGTCGAGGAAGGTGATATAGTCATGGATAAATATATAGAAGGATTTGGAGGTTAGCAAATAAGTTTTAAGATGAAATATCGGCAGTGCCCACATTATTAACTTAACGGAATCAGTCCCGGAGCAAGATATGGTTTGCATACAATCTCGCCGGTAATTTAGTGCAACAAATTAAACCTAGTTGGGGAAGCGGTTTCCCAAAAGTCAGGCTAGACTATAGTGATAAATATGGTTTTGGATACCAACTTTGCGATGAAGGGATGGGTGTCATGTTCAATGATACAAAAAAAAAATCTTGATGTTGCCAAATGGAATGAATGTTCATTTCATCGAAAAAGACGGCAAAGAAACTTACATGATCGTCACTGAATTTCCACCAGCTTTAGAGAAGAAAAGGAAATTACTGTCGTAATTTAAGCGCTATATGACTGAACATTTAGTTAAAGCCGGACCTTGTGCCGTTATAGCTGAAAGGTGTTTCAATTTCTCGATTGCCACATTTGCATGCTTGGTTCCTTACAATGTGTGCAATAGTCATGCATTTGACAAATGGAACAGTACAGTTAAATTTCTTCGACCAAGTGCAGAAATACATAGGCAAGAGTGTCAAGAATGGCATTCTTGAACTGGAGGAGCTTTTTGGCCGCATAACGCACTACAGGCGGAGGTGGCTTGCAACCGAAAAGCACCAAAAAGACACACCCTCCCTCGAGGCATCAGTGGGTCCTAGCAGCAGCAAAAGAATGGCCGGTAGCCCAATTGAAGGCGACCGTGAGAAAAGGAGGAAGGACGAGACCATAAACGAAGTTGACACTCCAGGCGAGGAGTTTCATGTGGTGCGAAACAAGGCAGCGAAAAAAGCGGCCAAAAAGCTACTCCTAGAAAAAACAGACAAAGAGCTCAACCACGAAAAGAACAAAGAACCCCCCGACATACCGCAGAAAACAAAAAGCAAACCGCGGCGCAAACCCTTGCGAGAGGCACTGCTTATTAAACCCACTAAGGGCCGAACCTACGCAGATGTCCTCCGTGAAATTAAAGGAGCGGTCAAGCCAGACGACACCAAAACTGCCATCAAAGCAGTTCGACCAACCCGGACCGGTGGCTTGCTGGTGGAATTCGGGCCAGAGGCCACAAACAAAGATGCATTCCGTGACGCGGTTCAAAAGGTTCTTGGAGATGCGGCCACGGTTGCCTCGCTCGAACCAATGGCCACCCTGGAAATCAGGGACCTCGACTGCGTCACGGACAAAGCTGAAGTAGAGGATGCCATTAGGAGGGAGTTCCCCAGCATAAGTGAAGTCATGGCAAGATTGACACGTGAAAACACAAGGGGGCAACGCATGGCTATTTTCGAACTAGCTGATAAAGACGCCCAGCAAATCCTGGCGAAGGGCAAAATTAAGATAGGTTGGGTGATCTGCAGGATACGGAGAAGAGCGATCCCTATCCGCTGCTTCAGATGCCTCGAATACGGACACACCGCGTATGGCTGTAGGGGACCCGACAGGAGATCTCTGTGCTACAAATGTGGTGAAACGGGGCACAAAAGGAAGGAGTGCACGAACGAGGCAAAATCCATTCTTTGCAAGGATGCTAAGCTAGCACCCGGCGACCTCAAACATGAGCCGGGGACAGGGAGATGCCGGGTTTTCAAGGAGACCCTAACTAAAGCCAAATCGATACTCAAATGATCCGTATCCTGCAGGTCAATTTGCACCGAAGCACAAACGCCCAGGACCTACTTGAGCAGTTTGCGAGGGATAAGAAAGCTGACCTCCTGTTGCTGAGCGAGCAACATCATAACAAGGACTCGCAAGCGTGGTACCCTGACAAAACTGGTACCTCGGCCATCTGGGTTCGAGACAGCGCCCGCCTTCAGGTGCAGGGCCATGGACGCGGGGATGGTTTTGTGTGGGTGCGGTGTTCAGGGATAACATATTTCAGTGTTTATCTGACGCCTAACGAGGCAATGCGATCTTTTCGAACCAAACTCGATGCCCTGCAGGACGCTGTCTCGAACACAGAGGGCCACATGCTGATCGGGGGAGACTTCAACGCTAGAGCCATTGAATGGGGTATGCCACAATCCGACCCAAGGGGAAAGCAAATCTTAGACATGGCGGCCAGAATAGCGCTTTTTGTCCTAAATACTGGTAACACCCCTACTTTCCGCCGCTGGGGTTGCGTAGGAACCATACCCGATGTGACACTCGCTTCGGAGTCCCTGGTACCCAGAGTACACAGCTGGCGAGTACTAGAGGACTACTCGGCTAGTGATCACCAGTATATAGCTGTTGAGATTTACGACGGTGCCACTCTGCGTGCATATGCCCAAACTTCAATCCTCGGATGGAGGACTGGGAGGATGGACGTTGAGAGGTTTGCTGACGCGCTTACGGCAGGCGCACCGTTGCTGGGAGCTCCGCCAGGGAGTGGAGGGCCTACAGCCAAGGACTTGGTGAACTCAACTATGAGTACCATCATAGCCGCTTGCGAGTCTTCCATGCCCCGTCGGAGACCCCGACATGGTCAGCCTCCAGTATACTGGTGGTCAAACGAGATCGCAGAACAAAGAAGCGAGTGTCACAAACTTCGGCGAGAGGCCCAGCGGGCGCGAACACGGGAGGAGGCAGGCACTAGGCTAGCAGCATACAGGTCCGGCAGGAAATATCTTCGCAGGCTTATTAACAAGAGCAAGGCCCGATGCTGGCAAGACCTCGTGGACGATGTAAATAGGAATCCGTGGGGCCTTGGCTACAAGCTGGTCATGGGGAAACTTGGTGCCCTACGGAAGCCTTGTATACATGACGCGGAAAAGATGGACGCGATAGTGCGGGGACTCTTCCCCGCCCATCCCGTCCGTGTTGACGCTGTCCATGGTGAAACAGCAGTCGAGTGCCCACTCTTCACACAGCTGGAACTGAAGGAGGCAGTCCTCTCCCTGAAAGCGAGGAAGTCTCCAGGTCCAGATGGTGTTCCAGCTGAGGTTTTGCAGCTTGTCTATCACCATTGTCCTGACTTGCTGCTCAGCACATTCAACGCTTGCCTACGGGACGGGGTTTTCCCGGTACGATGGAAGGTGGCGAGGCTCGTGCTGGTCAGCAAGGGGAAGGGAAATCCCGAATCGCCGTCTGCATACCGCCCGTTAGTCATGCTAAACACGGCTGGGAAAGTGCTAGAAAAATTCATCGAGGGAAGACTCACTGACGCGATTCGTGCTGCTGGGGACCTATCTCCTCGGCAGTACGGCTTTAGAGCAGGACGTTCTACCATTGATGCGATTGCAGAGGTGGTGAACGTGGTCCAAAAGGCAGAGGCATATAGTCACACCAAGCGACGGATCGTCCTGTTGGTGACACTCGACGTCAGGAATGCCTTCAACTCCGCTAGATGGGTGGATATTCTGGCCACGCTGGAAAACTCTTTTCAAGTTCCAGAATATCTAATGCGACTTTTGAGGAGCTACCTAAGGGACCGAAGCCTGCTCTACGACACGACACAGGGCCAACGAAGGATGGAAATTACATCGGGTGTTGCCCAGGGATCTATCCTTGGTCAGGACCTGTGGAACGTGTCTTACGACGGGCTATTGAGACTTGAGATTCCAGATGAGTCGCGCTTGGTCGGCTATGCGGATGATGTTGCGGCTCTGGTCGCCGGACGCACCGTTGAACAAACGCAACTTAGGCTAGGTATGCTAATGCGCCGAGTGAGGGACTGGATGACTGCTCGCGGGCTCAGTTTAGCACTGGAGAAAACCGAAGTGGTCATCTTGACAAAAAAGAGAATCCCTAGAGTAAGGATGATCAGTATTGGAGATATACAGATCGAATCGAAGCCAGCGGTGAAGTACCTGGGGCTACTGATCGACTCGAAGATGAGTTTCTCTGAGCAAATCAGGGCAACGGCTGAGAAGGCTGCTTCGGGAATATCGGCCCTGAGTCGACTTATGGCCAACGTAGGAGGACCCAGCCCATCAAGAAGACGCCTCTTGATGAGTGCTGTAGGGTCAGTGCTAATGTACGGAGCAGAGGTATGGGGCGACGCTCTCAGCAAGGAGGTATACCAAAAAGGATTGGCACAGGTACAGAGAAGAGGAGCACTGAGAATTGCATCTTCGTATCCAACAGTCTCCGACTCGGCGGTGAGAGTGATTGCAGGCGTGATACCTGTCGCCCTCCTTGCTAGAGAGCGCCGCGCTATTTACCTGCACCGAAACGAGGATGCGAGGGAGATGTAGTCTGCGAGGAGAGACAACGCTCGCTCAACGATTGGCAGCAATCTTGGAGGAATTGCACGAAGGGAAGGTGGACTGCGTGCCTCATCCCGGATGTGAGACCGTGGCTAAATCGAAGGCATGGTGAGACTGACTTCTATCTGACCCAGCTTTTGAGCGGGCACGGGTGTTTTCAGTGTTACCTGCACAAGATCGGCAAGTCACGGTCTCTCGATTGTCGGTTTTGCCCAGGAGAGGAGGACAATGCCTGTCACACATTTTTTGCGTGTACCAAATGGGCCAGGCTGCGAAGGGAACTCTACAGGGAGACGGGAGAGCTCACCCCGGATAATATAGTTGCGGTGATGCTCGAATCGGTTGACAAATGGAACCAAGTGGCACATTATGCTCGGGCAGTCCTAAAATATAAAAGGGACTCACAGCAGCCGGCGGCACTGGGGCTGGGGGATCGCTCTTCTGGCAATTCCTCTTTCCCTCTCCCCTCCCGCTAGGAAAGGGACTCCCCAGCTTGAAGGCGCCCCACGGCGTAACAAAACGAGACCTGGCCCGAAGTAATGTGTCAAACGGTTCCAGGCTAGGTTCTCAGATTGACAGGGGAGGTGTTCAGTGGGTAGTCCAAAGGTATCCTCCATGGGAGTTCCACACTGCCCGACTCGGCGGGCATAAATGCCTTCACCTCCCTACCACAAAAAAAAACAGGGTTGATTGTGACAATTCGCTCATTTTGGTCAGAAATGAAAATTGTTCATTGAAATTGTCGTACGCTTTCTTTCTTTTTTCTATTTCGGATACGAGTCTATCAATGATGACGAGAAATGTATTAACCCTGAAAGTGTCACTCGCGGTCATATTCATTTCTTTTTAAAATTTAAATGCTCTCCGTTAATTATCTTTTCCATAATATTAAATTTTTCATTACTTTTTTAAAATTTTCGTTTCTTTCCTTCATGTGAATTTCTTCAGTGCATGTAAATTTTCTTCAATTTATTTAAATTTCTTTACTTCATTTTTAATTTCTTTGGTTCAGTTAAAATTTACCTACTGCAGTTAAATTTTGGTTTTTTTTTAAATTTGAATATGCCCATTACAATTTAGGATGTGTACTTAAAAATGCATTCGAATCCATTCTTGACGTTAGCGTAAACTGTAACTCTTATCTGCGATTCCCTTAGTAACGTAAAATAAATTTTATCAATCCGAAATGGGCGTACCAGCTGGTGGTATGAACAGCTTGTGTGTGTGTTTACGGAGAAACAAGAAAAAACATGTAACGAACAACATAATAAAAGGCAAAACCGAGACGCGACACAAACATGTAAATGTAGTATTATATAAACGAAATGTACATGTGTCAGCTGATGGAGTTGCACAAAAGTTGAGAAGATGAGAATGCATCCGGGGGATTTGTGATTGCAGAGAGTTTGTTACGGATCGTCAGACTGGGTTGACGGGCGAGAACCGCGCCGAGGAAGAATTTAAGAAATGTGGGAAATTGAATACGCTTCCGGATCGAACAAGGAGACGACGACGGGAGAGTGATTGATACGGAAGACGTCTATAAGCGCGGAGAAGAGTATTTGATACGGTTCGCACATGATTGTTTAACCAGAAGTGTTAAAATAAATGCCGTTTTTTCGGAATATTCGGGAGAAATGTGGTTAACTGTGGTTGTAAGAAAAAGAATTGTGGGAGATTGAACCATACGAGTGAAGTGAAATTTAAAATATATGTTATAGTCCTCTCTTGAGAAGAAAAAGGAAGAGTGTGGTGCAATTTTGCGATGTGTTGATCGAATTTTTCCCGAATTTAAGTTTTTGTTTACAATGCATATTCAATTTGTACTATTTCTACCTACTCTATAAGTACCGAAAGAAATAAAATTTGTTATAATTACCGTGCTCTTTCGCAGAATTGCTCTCGTACTAGTTCCAGGCATGGATGCTCTGCAATTTCCTAAAAAAGTTGAACTTTTTATGTGAATATTCCCGTTATATTCGTGATCAGTTACTAAATGACTTTGTTCATTTTCGCATTGTTTCCGAAGAACGAAATCAAAAATTGTGTTGTTCGTCCCCGAACTAGTTCTGAATGGATGAATAGCCACTGAAACAGTGTTTTATTAGCATCCTGAAGGTTATTTTTCCCGTATTTAGATATTTGGTTTTTTTTTGTGGTAGGGAGGTGAATGCTATTTATGCACAGAGTGTGGGACTCCCATGCGCGACTGGACTACCCACTAAACACCTCCCCTGTCAACCTGACAACCCAGCCTGGAACCGTTTGACACATTACTTCGGGCCAGGTTTCGTTTTGTTACGCCGTGGGGCGCCTTCAAGCTGGGGAGTCCCTTTCCTGGCGGGAGAGGAGAGGGGAAGAGGAAATGCCAGAAGAGCGATCCCCCAGCCCCAGCGCCCCCGGCTGCTGTGAGTCCCTTTTATATTTTAGGACTGCCCGAGCATAATGTGCCACCTTGTTCCATTTGTCAACCGATTCGAGCATCACCGCAAACTCTATTATCCGGGGTGAGCTCTCCCGTGTCCCTGTAGAGTTCCCTTCGCAGCCAGACCCATTTTGTACACTCAAAAAATGTGTGACAGGCATTGTCCTCCTCTCCTGGGCAAAATCGACAATCAGGAGACTGAGACTTACCGATCTTGTGCAGGTAAGACTGAAAACACCCGTGCTCGCTCAAAAGCTGGGTCAAATAGAAGTCAGTCTCACCATGCCTTCGATTTAGCCACGGTCTCACATCCGGGATGAGGCGCGCAGTCCACCTTCCCTTCGTGCAATCCACCCAAGACTGCTGCCAATCGTTGAGCGAGCGCTGTCTCTCCTCGCGGAAAACTTTCTCCCTCGCATCCTTGTTTCGGTGCAGGTAAATAGCGCGGCTCTCTCTAGTAAGGCAACAGGTATCACACCTGCAATCACTCTCACCGCCGAGTCGGAGACTGTTGGATACGAAGATGCAATTCTCAGCGCTCCCCTTCTCTGTACCTGTGCGAAACGTTTTCGGTATACCTCCTTGCTGAGAGCGTCGCCCCATACCTCTGCTCCGTACAGTAGCACTGACCCTACAGCACTCATCAAGAGGCGTCTTCTTGATGGGCTGGGTCCCCCTACGTTGGCGATAAGTCGACTCAGGGCCGATATTCCCGAAGCAGCCTTCTCAGCCGTTGCCCTGATTTGCTCAGAGAAACTCATCATCGATCAGTAGCCCCAGGTACTTCACCGCTGGCTTTGATTCGATTTGTATGTCTCCAATACTGATCATCCTTACTCTAGGGATTCTCTTTTTTGTCAAGATGAGCACTTCGGTTTTCTCCAGTGCTAAACTCAGCCCGCGAGCAGTCATCCAGTCCCTCACTCGGTGCATTAGCATACCTAGCCTAAGTTGCGCGTGTTCAACGGTGCGTCTAGCGACCAGAGCTGCAACATCATCCACATAGCCGACCAAGCGCGACTCATCTGGAATCTCAAGTCTCAGTAGCCCGTCGTAAGACACGTTCCACAGGTCCTGACCAAGGATAGATCCCTGGGCAACACCCGATGTAATTTCCATCCTTCGTTGGCCCTGTGTGGTGTCGTAGAGCAGGCTTTGGTCCTTTAAGTAGTTCCTCAAAAGCCGCATTAGATATTCTGGAACTTGAAAAGAGTTTTCCAGCATGTCCAGAATATCCACCCATCTAGCGGAGTTGAAGGCATTCCTGACGTCGAGTGTCACCAACAGGACGATCCGTCGCTTGGTGCGACTATATGCCTCTGCCTTTTGGACCGCGTTCACCACCTCTGCAATCGCATCAATGGTAGAACGTCCTGCTCTAAAGCTGTACTGCCGAGGAGATAGGTCCCCAGCAGCACGAATCGCGTCAGTGGGTCTTCCCTTGATGAGTTTCTCTAGCACTTTCCCAGCCGTGTCTAGCATGCATAACGGGCGGTATGCAGACAGCGATTCGGAATTTCCTTCCTTCCATCGTACCGGGAAAACCCCGTCCCGTAGGCAAGCGTTGAATGTGCTGAGTTTCTCTAGCCCTTTCCCAGCCGTGTCTAGCATTTTCTCTAGCACTTTCCCAGCCGCGTCTAGCATTTTTTCTAGCACTTTCCCAGCCGTGTCTAGCAGATATTTGGTTTGGTACATAAGTTAGGGATGTTGTGATCAAAAGCCTTCGATCGTCAAATTTCGGTTAATTAAAAAGCATATACGTGAGCCTACAAAACAATGAAGTTCGACATGAAGAACGCTATGTAGACTTCAGTGATTCCAAAACTTTCGAGGAAACATCACAGCGACGAAGAAACTTTAAATTATGTCTCAGAACCAATGAAATCAATAATTATTATAAATTTGTTTCTTTGAGTGTCCCATACTCAATATTGTAAATATTATACCGGCATATGCCCGGATTAGCTTTCAGGACTGCCCACTCCATCAACGAGCGCTCGTCGAGGAGGATGGGTAAGTACCCTTTTGGTTTTTTTTTGTGTGTCAATGCCTTTTTTCATTGTACTTTTGAACCATTTTTTGCAAATTTGGAATTGTTAAATTTTATAGATAAATTGTTATTTTTGAACGATTGTAGTTTTTAATAGAAGTCAGAAAGGAGAAAAATTCCAAATTTCTTACCAGGCAATAATTTCCGTTTTTACATTTTGCTTGGATGTTTGCTCGCTTTAGACTTAAAGGTTTTATTTTGATTTAAGTAATCCAACTTCGGGAAAGAATAAATAAAATGAATAGATAAATTGTAAAATCGGTCTTTTCATTTTGTCCTGTCTGCCCGGGTACAGGACCCGGTACGGTGGAAGGCTTTAAGCACCAAAAAATGAGCTAGCCATCGGGCGCTCTCAAGTTGTAATCTAGTTTCAGGGACTCTCGCGGGTTGAGTGGCCTCACGTCAAAGTGTCTTTTTATAGCATAGGGTTATGTGATCCGATTCCATAACTCTATGATATAAATTGGTCACCGTTATATTTCTTTTCTGATGGGAAGGCTCATGCAAGGTATGATTGAATGAGTTTTCCACTCAGTAGGGAAATAAGTGGCCACTGCAACGTTTTTGGATCTTGATCCGTTTGGGCGGGTACGACGGGGCACCAGCGCCATTCGGTTACCCCACTCTTATTTGTGGGCCATGAGAATCGTCGGGTAACGACGACGTTACCCTAAGTCCGTCTGTTTTGGCTTGTTTCGACTTGTTCTTTGGAACAAGCAATTATCCTCTTTGTAGTTACCTACGCTTTTCGATTTCGGTCGACCTGCTTTGAGACCCAAGACTTCGCGAATGCGAAATTCTTTTTGTAGTGCGTCCTTGTGCTGGGGGAACGAACCCGCTCCACGACACCGCGATGCTAGCCAGCCAGCGCATTCACGCGTCCCCAGACAAGGCCATTCTCGGCGGATATTAACATCTTCTTCCACCGAGGCAGCAGACCATCGCTGCAGTCCTGAACGGACATTTATATCTACCTTTCACTACAAGCATCAAGGTGGCTTTAGAGTAGGCAGATAGACCAATTATTCACAGGAATTTGAAAAATGCTGGGAGTTCAATATAGACGTACACCAAATTTTCGTTGAATTTAAGGAAGCATACGACAGAGTTGATCGTAATGTACTATACCAAGTAATGCTTTGCTTTGGCATCCCAGCCAAAGTAGTTCCCCTCACTTAAATGAAAATAACGTCGACAACCTCCCAAGCCCACATGATTAGTTAGCTCACCGATAAATTTGTCACAAATATTGGACTTTAACAGAGAGATGGGCTGCCCCCATTGCTATTCGATTTGGCTCTTGAATATATCAGAAAGCTACCTGTTGATACAAGATGTAAATAACTACACAAGTCGAGCCAAGTAGTAGTCTATGCTGATAACATCAACACTTTATCACAGTCGTTAGCAACCACCAAAGAACTTTTCCTGGAACTCGACAGTGAGGAAAACTAGTAGGGCTACAAACCAATGAAAAAAAAAAACCATATGGCACAGTCGAGGATAAATATCTCATAGGCCCAAAATATCACACTTGGCGAATACGGTATCGAAAATGTGGGGGAACCGGTGCATTTAGACCTCAAAATAACGAGAACCGCTAATGAAGAGACGAGATACGTCGAAGAACACAGCTCGCAAATAAAATATTTTATTCAGTTTTAAGACCAGCTGCAGACATAATCAAATAAAGCTCCAAGTGTAGAAATCTGTAATAAGACCGGTGCTATGGGTGTGAAACATGGACCCGAACTCAAGCATCCACAAATATGTTCAACGCCTTCGAATGATCGGTCCTGAGGGGAATAATTGGAGCGAAGCTAGACGGCGACCAATGGCGAATTCAATACAACCATGAGCTATATAGAATTTTTGACGGGCTGGAGGTCTCACCGATTGTAAGACTGTGGAAGCTGCAATGGGTTGGCCCCGTGAATCGTATGGATTAACAACGGCTACCCAAAGAAAAAGTATTCATTGAGAGTACTGATGAGCGCAGACCAGTGGGAAAACTGAGAAAACGCTGGTCTGACTCGTTCGATGAAGACAGTTCATCGCTTGTTCAGATTTCAAATTGGAGGAGGCGCTTGTTGCAGGAAGCAAAGAAGATGCAGTTTTCTATGAGTGCAGTAACGAAATTACCTCAGAATTCGGAATATCCTAAGCTTTATAAGCGATCTGATAGAACATAAAACATGGAGAAAAAGATGTGGCACAGTGATTTCTTGCAGTTACGCCGAACCTTAGAAGCGAAAACTTCAGCAGTATAGAGAATGAATATTGGTGGGATTTCCTATAGCCGTTGTCCGTAAGTCAAGAAGATGAAAAGAAATGAAGGGTTAACGCGGAATATAAAGGCGAAGATCATTAAAGAGGCGATTAATAGAGAAAATCTAAGAGACACTGTACAATGACATCTTACAGGTATAAATTTCCCGTAGACACATCGTTGCACCATGGACGGTATACAGACGCAGACGAGCGAACAAAATAAAATGTAATATATTCTAAAGAGAACATGCTGTAAGCATTTGAGCATCATTTTTTGATGTCATTTTCGAGAAACAATCCCAGGTTTTTCCATAAGGAGCCTCGAGCTCATAAGCAACTTACTCTATTGGTAGAACTATACGAGCCCTGATACACTTGGGAGTGAGCTTAGCGGCAAACTGGTTAGATTAATTGTTTAACCAACTGTCCGATTGTGAAATTTTTCTGGCGCACTCGTAAATCATATTGCTTCATTCGCTTTTCACAAGGGTTATGAAGCTTTTGTTTTATTTGACTGTGCGATTTGTTCTGGAGATATCGCTTTTTATCAGGTTTATGCCGACATTATGCTGGTCGTAGCTCTTTTAAGGAAGAGGATATCATGAATCTTTTTGAAAATCCTTCTTCGCACAGTATCTCTATCAGTTTCTGGGTTGAAAAATGTAGAGAACCATTCTACCTTTCAATTAGATCTTTATTAATTCAGGATAGTAGCCATTTCTATTTCAGTGAACATTTTAACTGTGAACTTTTTTGGTCCACTCTTTTTGAAAGTTAGCGCTGGTGTCTCAAATTCATATTTTGGTAAATATTTCATCGGCTTCTTTAAAGAGAGGGTATAGCTCGCCAGGTATAGCAGTGAGCCAACTACAAGTTGAATATCTTCGCTTTAAGACTCATTCATTAGCTTGTGAATGAAAATGCTGCTATTTCAGTACATGTTTTTCAAAGAAATCAGTATTTCTTTCTTTTTTCAAATTTATATATACGTAAAAAAATTTATAGTCATTGAACTCAATACGAGAACCGCTGAACGTCATTTTATCTTGAATATACATGTATTAAAAATAAATCAGAACATAAATTAAATAAATCGCTGCGGGTCTGTTATACTCGTACAAGATTGGAACATTACTTTTCCCTCATTTTCTCTTTCAAATCAATACACACATGCTCAAAGAATAACACGTGTTCACCGCGACAAAGACAACACGAAAATCATAGGAATCTACATTAACTAGCCAATTTTTGAATTGTACGAGAAGCTTTAGTCAAAATAGGATTAACAGAGATTAATTATTCAAAGCATAGAAAAAGCAAAGGAATATGTCGTGTTTTCCCACAATCGCGCAAAACAAATGACGCACGAAGCATCCTCGCTACTCATAATTTTCCCTGGGAATGAATGTATTGTACTTGCCTCATCCTCATTTGGGGCAAACGTACTCGTACGTACGTAATTTCGAAACAATTGTAAATTTTTCCCAGGAATGCTTCGATTTCCGAATTTATTTTGCTACCGTCATGTACAATTGAATTAATTATATTAACGAAACGTTCGCTTTTAAATAAACCTCAATTCAGTGGAATCGACATGCGGTTTATGTCTAATTATTTCGTAGATCTTTCCTTCTTACGCCATGGAAAAACTTCGGAGAAAATTCATTTGCATTTCGCGCTGAAATTATGTTTTCTCTGTTCAGAGTTTATTTGTGAAACGGAAGTCCTTGTCTTTGTTCGAAAATTTTTAAATTAACGCTCCGAAATCAGGTTTAGGTAGAACGCCCGAATCCATTAGAAAAAGTCTTTTCGAAATTTGATTTTGAACTTTGGCATTCAGTGGGAACTCAAAAGCTAAACCAAGATGCATATAAAGATGAACGGTACTTTGAATCGATTAGCAAGCCACGTCTCAACTGTATAGTATTCAATATTTGGGTATTGTTTATATATATCTGAAAATGAAACACCACCAGCAATTCAATCGGTTGCATAGTTGGATCTATAAACGAAGTCAAGAATTCTCAAAATATCCTAATTCAAACGAATTGTGTTTCAAATTCGATATTTTCATTTGAAAATTCTACCTAGAATCACCCTTGCTAACTCAAAATGCCAATTATAGTTGTTCTTGCAAATTTTCCATGAAATTCACCGTCTAGGACGGCTTCCACAAAGCCATTAATCTCCCTTCAATTGTGCTTTCTATACTTGTACAAATAATTTTAACATTGCAGACCAAAATCGATTTGGAAATTCCTGCAATTATCTGCACGGGTAGCCCAGATTTAGTTGATACATGCAAACACCGAATTATCATCAGTTTATCTTGAGAAGAATGGAAACATGAAAATCGCATTTTTCGTACGAAAAATTGTCTCAGTACAAAATAAATCCTCTAGGAACGTATCCATTAGCGCCAGTGTGGCCTTAAAATTTAATGATTTGGCCATGCATACGATGTAACATATTTTTGACAAGTTGATATAAGACCGCACTCATTTATTTTTCAAGATATCTACTAAGTATGGTCAGCGAATTGTGCAAGTGTCTATCGGTATAACTAAAAAAATGGAAGAACAAAATCATACTACTTACCGCGAACATTTGTTGCCGTTGTTCCGCAACCAAACGCTCACTCGATCCTTTCAACAATTCAGCCAAAAGTTCTGGAGTTGGCAGCAGATTCGTCGAGGATTTGGTTGACTCGGTCATACTTCGTTCCGACGGTGTTCGACTGGACAAACGCATTTCATCCAGGCTTCGCTTGGGCTTCTTATCGCTCGCCGTTGAAGCACTGCGTTTGGCGTTTTGATGTTTTATTTCCAGTGCTTCCGAGGAGGCCCGCTTAGGAGATCGTTCCCTGTCCACCGAAAGTTTCTTGGAGGAGGAGGATTCTTTTAGGTGATCCGTTGATGGAATGCGATCCAACGATGTTGTGTCTAAAGTACTTTGACAGCGTTTGTGCTGGGGACCAATGGAATTTATCGAAGCGGTTGTTGTTGTGTTTTCCATCTGAGATGGAGTTGAAGCCGCTCTGGTATGTGAAGGAACGTGAAGGTGACCACTACCTTTACGGGATCTAGAGTTCTTCTGCTGACGGTTTGCTGTCTCATCGAAAGAAAGATTACCGGCACCACCTCTTCCTCGATTAGGCGGTGAAAGAGTGTTTAAACTGGAATACAAAAGAAAAAAAAAATTATCAATGTATTCAGTTATCATGTAAGAATTCGACTTACCTCTCTGTGCTTTTCAAATCTTCCAATATTTCATCATAATGCATTCTTCCAGGCTTCTTCATTTCAGCTTCCAGCATTTGACCATAAGGTCCTCGCAGCGGTCTTTTTGAATATCTTTTGTAATCGTGATCGCCAGGCGCAGGAGATGGGCTGGCTCGATCTCTATTGCGCTGTTCGTTTTCAGTGTCGGAAATCGAGTCGGACCGAAGGAACATGATATTACGGTGCTGTGAAGACTTGTGACTAGCGGATGGTGTGTGCGCTGCTGGAACATCGTCCTTCTCTTCAGAACTCTGAAGTGAAAGGCTTGCTCTGCGACTACTTGTCGTTGACGCAACTTTAGGCCACACTGGCTTACCACCACTTTCCGAATCAGGTGTAGCTGGGTCGTAAGATGAGTACAACGAACCAGGTGATCTTACCTCATCAGGAGACATACAACTCTGTGACGGTGGTGTGGATGTATCCAATTCTTGACCTGTATTTATTTTTAATTTGGAAAAGTCGAGCTGAATACCTCCATTCCCTTTCCTCTTGCTGCTTCCATCTGCGTTCCCATTACTTGTAGTGTCCTCTTCCCATTCAGGGGCTTCAATCACTCCATGCTTGTTAATTGTTGGCCACTGGATGTACATTCCTTTCCTTCGTCTTGACTTATCGATCCTTCGCTTCTCCTCGATACTGTTTCCTCGAGGAGTTGGAGCATCTTTCAGATCATCGTTGCTGTATCGTTTTCTAACCTCTGGAAACTCGATCACTTTCTCTTCCGAGGATCTATCTTCCCCAGTTGAGTCTGATTGCTGATTGGTATCCGGACTAACAGAAATCAGAGGAACAAGATTTTGTTCTGCATGTAGAAGGTCAGGTAAAACGGTTTCATCAGGGGATGTATCATCTTGCTTAGTTTCTAGACTACTTGCCTCTTCAGTTGGTTCTGAAGAGGTTGCTTGTGTTATTTGACCCAAATAGTCAGGAGGATGTTCAACTGCTACGGGCGTCATACCTACTTCGTTTTGTTCCACATTCACCCATTGCTGCTCCACTCTTGGTGTTCCCCACTCACGGTTGCTGCATTCGTACACAGGCACAGGTATCAGACAAGTGGTTGCAGTTTGCATTAAATTCTCCGGAGGTGATTCTAGAGGCATTTCCTCCTCTGTCAGAGTAGCAAGAGTGGGTGTTGATGCATCAACATACTTGGCAGCTATCGTTTCCGGCAATTGATCTTCCATTTCTTCAACAGCTTCAACGCCATTGTCACAGGAATCGTCTGATAAACTTAATACATCACGATCACCCTCATGCTTTTCGGCTTCAGGAGTTAGCATTTCTTCTTCCAGTATTACCTCAGGACGTCTAATTATATCCTCTGCAGAGTTTTGTTCACCTTCTTGCTCTCTAATCGGCCCATTTGTGAAATTTGGCTCAGTGCCAGATGATATTGGAGAGTCTTCATCCTTTTTTTCGTTTCCCTTATTTTTATTAGGCAAAATCAAATTGGCTTTATCAACTACACTCGTCTCTTTATCCTTTTTCCACTTATCGCGAAGTGCACTTAGAGATGATCTAACATATTTCCCAGATGATGAAAAATCTATCTGTGAAAATGATATAGAACGAAAGGGGATACTTTTCTGAGCGTAAGCTCCGACTAATATTCGCGATTCTGCTCGTGGAAGCTCTTTGAATAGGTCTTCCTCTTTCACCACTGATGTAGGAGCCGATTTCACGTCATCTCGAGATTTTCCTCTGAGAAGAAGAGACTCTAAGTTCGAGACACTCGTGTTAGGACGAAGAGTATCATATAGCGAGGATTTTGGTGGTCCGGACATTAGCATTGTCAGACTCATTGGATGCGGACTGACTAACAATGGTGGCATTGGCGGTGGCGGAGGCGGGGGAGGAGGTGGTGGTGGTGGTATGGTGGGAGTATCTTTTGCTGCCTCTGACAATTCCTCAGCCTTTTTCTCCTCCACTTCAGCTGACTTCTCATCCTCAGCATCCATTGGAATTATATCATCAGATCCAAATACTGTAGATGCAAGTGGAGAACTTTCGGTGGAGAGACTAGGTTTCTCCAAGCTATTTGTTTGACGGGGTTTACGTGGCGGTGGTACTGGAGGTGGAGTGGGTGAAAGTCTATTTCCTTTCAATCGCTCTGTGAGCTCTTTCAGGACCTCTGATTTTTCATTACTTTTACGGCTAGAAGACGATGAAGATGAAGCGGAAGATTTATCTTGTTGTGATGGAGTTGGAGATGGTGAGGACTTTCGACCGAATCGTAAACGTTGCAAACGATCAAGTGTATTACGACGCTTTTCCATTATCGACTGAAAATGAATAATTTGAAATTTTTCAGTGAATTATTGTAACTACGAAAAATAAATACTATTGTTTCTAATATAAAAAAAATATAATTCATGATTTTAGCAAATTTCTTATGAGATTCGGAAAAGTAGGAAAACCAAGTAAACTCTGTTATCAAAGTATGAATTCATAAACCTTTCGAGAGCTTTACCAAAACTTTAAGATGTGATGACATTGGCTGATGAAAACAGGATTAAGGGAGGATGAGCATCATATTTGAAGAATTTTTTTATTCTCCGCACAGATTCAGACCATTGGCGCTTATAGATATTTCCAGGAAGCTTCGTAGTAGTCCAGCAGTCCGCCTAGGCAAACTGCTCGAGGGACCTTCACGAAAAGAAGCCATTTCATTATAACAAAAACGCAATAAGTGCGGAACAATTTGATACGCAACTCAATATTATTACGAACCCGAATTAAAACCCACCACTATCACCGCTACCATTATCAGAAAAAAAGGTTTTCTAATCCCTACTCTATGAGCCTACAAGAAAATTTCAATTCACCAACATTAAAATGAAGAGCAACAACATCACAAATTTACTTACAGAAGTTAGTCTGAAAAGCAGTCATCATAAACCTGGAATTGAATTTCTAAATCAATTCAGGGGATCACTAACAAATAAAAAAATAACGGTATGACCAAAAAAATTAATAATGGTAACATCATTGCAACACGATTTAGCGAAGGAATCGCAAGATTCTAGTTGAACCCGAATCTTCCGTTACCGTCATAATGAGAACTCGAGCAAGTAGATAGAAAAAGAGGCTCTTCGTGTGAAACGGGGAATGAAATTCGGACTTGATCCCGTACCAGCGGTTCGGGTTGCACTATGTTTTTATTACTTGTTTTATTTACTTATTGAAGAGAATTGCATCGCTCTTTGCTGTTTCACATTTGGCCCCGTGTCCTAATAAACGAGAGGGAGAAATTGGGCGAAAGAAAGAACAGGTTGTTACCAAGATCGAGTCGCTACGTGCGCGATTTATCGAACAGGTTCTCCAATCGAAGACCATTCTCGCGTGATTGAAGGGGAAAACTATTGGCCGTGTATGTAAAATGTTGATACGGAATTTGCTGGGGGTTTTTGTGTTGCATCGTCGCTGGATGTTCATGTGTGATTGGAGTGTAGCTTGCATATTTTGTTTTTTCGTTCGTGGAGTGGCTAGCGGTTGGAGCTGGTGCAGATGCGTGGAAGAAGAATTTAAGTTTGGATCTTCGTGTGAGGAAAATACGTTTAGAAAATGCACTTGGCTCGGGAAAAAAATCGCGTGATGGTCTAATGGGATGTAGTGGTATTGATCTTACGTGTGTGAATGCTGCTGCTGCACGTTCCCTGGAATAACGATGGTGGCTGGTGCCTGGCTGGGGGACGAGTCACCATGACATTTGAAATCGTGATGGCTTCTAATGAGACCTGCTAGGATGACCTGGAGTCTGGTTTCAGAGTGTGAGAAGGTGATATACGAGGCACTGACGCAAGAGCATGTCGAAGGCCTGCCTCTTGTAGTTTTCGGTAGCCTCAGTATTGACGGTATGGTATCTTACCTTCAGGAGTTCTTTGTTCGTGTTAACGATGCCATGCTCAGGACAAGCCACCCAGCTGCTCTTTGGTATGTCGTGTGGAGAACGGATGAACTATCTGCCAAGCCCAAGGATGTCCGGCGTGCAAGATAGAAGTTCCAAAGAGTGCAATCCCGGAAGCTGGAGACTGCCGGGCAACTGAGATGGGTGTACCAGAAACTTGCTAAGGAGTATCATAGACTGCTCTTAGTCTAAGGAAGAACATTGGTAACGCTTTGTTAGTGATAACGCTAATGACCCGTGGGGGCAAGCATGTAAAATCTGTCTTGAAAGGAGCAACAAGCACGTTTTGTCGGGACCAACATGGAGTGAATGTGTTGAGCATTTGCTGGGAGAATCATTTCCTGGAGCGGAATATGAGACACAGCATCTTGAAAGTGCTACAGAGTAGGAGCATGCTCCCCCTCTGTAGCGCTGGTAGATAGATGCTGGTGTCAAAACATTACGCCGTAGGAAGTAACCTGGATGGGATGGTATGAGTAGCGAGATGTGTAAAAGCATCTGACGAGCCGTGCCAGACTATATTCAGCGCCTTTTCTCCAAATGCTTTGAACAGGGCTGCTTATCTGTTGATTTTAAGCGTGCAAAGATAGTTGTGCTGCTGAAGTCACCAGACAAGTGTCCTAGCTTGTCAAGCTTGAGTTGGGGCATCTCCCTACTCCAATCACTTGCGAAAGTGATGGAAAGGGCCACGGTCGAGAGATTGGAGGAGTTGGTTTCTGAAACTCTGTCAGATAGGTAGTACGGCTTCCGAGTGGGACGTAGCACTAACGATTCATGGCTACATGTTATGTCTGCGGTACGAGCAAGTGAGCAGAAGTATGTCATGGGAGTCTTCATTGACTTCAAGGGTGCTTTTAACCATCTGAGATAGCCAGCAGCCCTCGCTAAACTAACCTCGGTTGGTCGCAAGGAATTAGAGCTTTGGAGGAGCTACTTCTTGGGCAGAAGTGCATTTGTTCAAGGGTTGTGGGACAAAGTGGGAACGTCAGTGCAGAGGAGATGCCCTCAGGGTCCACAGTGGATCCAACTTTACCTTGTTATGATTGACTTGTTGGCTGAGCTCTCTGCTGCTTGCAATCTTTGTGCATATGCTGATGATTTGCAGTTGTTGGTTGAAGTCAGCTGGAACTGGAAGACAAAGTCACGCGATATGAGTATATGTGCATAGTGCAGCAACGGTGTAACCAAATGGGGCTGACTGTCTCAGCTGAGAAAACATTGATGATGCTTCTGAAAGGTGCGTTTAGTCTGAGTCGTTTGCCGTAGGCGGGTCACATACTTGGCAATTCGCGTGGGTAAGAGATTGTCCATTTTTTAGGCATGAAGAAACGTTTCACGCTCCTAGCTGCAACGAGAGTGTAAGAAGGCCTGAGGACTTTGACGGAGTGCTCTCAAGAGAATATATGTTGACCTGTTTGTCACCTGTGCGGCTAGCGGGGCATCTGTATTCACTGGGTAGCCGCCAGAAGATTTATCTTGATGTGTCAGAGAGTATACCCTGCCGGTATACCTTCCTGTAAGTCAAAAAGTCTCGATTGACGCCATGCAGGTACTAATGGGAGTTCCACCGCTGAATTGGAGATAATCCAGACAGCCTTTTCATTCATGTTGCGGAGGAGATTGCCTGTTAGTGAGCATGAGTGGTTACAAGGCGCTGATTCTGGAGGTCAGAGTCTGACCAGCGTTCTGACCATGCTGGGGAATCGCAAGATTTCCGCCTGGCAAATCAGGTGGAAAGAGTGCATCAGGGGATGTTTGACATAAATGTTTATATTTGATGCCCTGTCAGCTATGAGGACTCCACACTTGGACTTTTGTCCTGGTTAGGGGTTTCTGTTGACAGGACATGGGAGTCTGAGTGAATGGTTGTTTAGTAGATGATGTATGTTGTAAAATCTGCGGGGCTAAGTGTGAGTCGTGGCAACATGTACTGTTCGAGTGTCCGGCATATGCCGAGCTCCGTAGCGCATGTGGCACAGACTCACTCAGATCCTCCACAGAAGTCTAAGAGGTCTTGACAGATGAGGAGTGACTCGAGGAGATAAGCTCCTATGCGCGAGAACTTTTCAAAAGCGGCTGCAGCTCTGCGTAGCAAGAGAGACTAGCGATTTTGCTAGGTCCTAGGTGTCCTGACATGTCTGTAGTCATCTTGTCGTGAACGCCCTATCGCGATTGTCCCTGGTGTTAGTAGGTAGTGGTTCCTGGTGTTAGTAGGTGGTGGTTTCTGGTGTTGGGTAGTTTAAGAGAGGTGTTGGGTAGTCATGTAGATATACGGAGGGGAATGGACCAGAACTGGGAAACCAGATCTGCAAGTTGTCCCGCCCCACATACCTGAGGCTGGGTCACCAGTCCATCGCTGTTAAGAGCGAAAATTGGTAGCGATACTCGGATGGAGTGCCGCAACAACATGAACAGAGGTTTGATCTGTACCACGGGTTAGGGCGAGCCCATGATAGGGTACTGTCACCTCCTACAAGGTGAGGAGTCTATCCGTGGTGGTTTGTGGTTTTTATTCTGTGGCTAGAAAGGAGATTAGCGCACCAACCAGTTTGTGGCGGGTTCTCACCTGGAGTTGCTACAATCTTGTCCTTTGGATGAGGGGCGTTGGTTGACACTTGATTTAGCCCTGTCTATGGAGACCGTGAGGCTGGGCCTTTTCGTGGCAGGTACTCATGTTAAACTTCTCGACTTTATGTACATTTCAGTGTGATTGCTACCAAATTATATAATATTCTATGGCTTTTTTATGAGAGCGTTATTTTGTACATATTGTGAAGTAAGTAAGACGTAAATTGTTTATAAATTGCTTTTATTTCATTGAAACCCTAGGGTAGCTACACATATCCAAAGAGTTGGTTGATATTATTACAAACGCATCAATGTATGACTGAATTTCACAAGAATCGATGATAAGAGTGATGCTAAAAACGAACCCAAAATTTAATTCAAATTATCTACGTAGGTAGGTAGATTCACATAGTTCTTCAGCATTTTATTGTGATATTCTTACGACCTTCAACTGTTTTTATTCAAAATTGCCTAATTTTGCAGATAACATAGATGGTCAGAGCCATTTGAAAATAGTCGGGATTATTATTTTATCAGAAGTTAGCAATAAATTAATTTTTAGATGGGTTATGCATCGACTTAAGCCAATTTTGTTACAAAAAAGGAACTACTCAAGTCATTTTCTGAAGTTGGAGCATACGTGCGTTAAATTTAATCTTTTCGTGATTGTTAAAGCTCGCATACATGCAATTATTATTCAATATCAATTGAATATCAAGGAAGCCTGCAAGCTTTATAATCTTTGTTTGCAAGTATCGTCTTGTCATGACTGCCCTTTAGAAATGAGTAAATGAGATGAATTTTTAAGGCACTTTCTTCTTCTTCTTAGTACTACAGCCCCTCTCGGGCCTTCGCATCCTGCGAATAGCGCCTCCAACTGTCTCGGTCCGTTTTAAGGAACCAGAAGATACAAACGAAGCTGTCTGTAGCCTTTCGAGAAGGGATTTATTACTTTCCTATAAGTGGACAGATCGTAATCTTAGAAAAGCATCTAGAAATGTGGACGAATATGTATATTAATCCGATAAAATAATAATAACCGATGATGAAAGGAATGAAATACGCTGAAGAATACAGCTTGCAAATAAAATATTTTATTTAATTTTGACAATCTTAAATTTCAGCTGCAAAGGTCCAAGTAAATAAATCTGTGATAAGTCCTGTGTTATGCTATGAGTATGAAACATGGGCCATAATCCAAGCATCTACAAACATATTGGACACCAATGACAAATTTGATACAACAATGAGCTTTATAAAATTTTTGACAAGTCGGTTGTAAGACTGCGAAAGCTGCAATGAGCTAGCCACATAAATTGTATGGATGAACAACGGATATCCAAAAAGGGATTTGTTGGAAGAACTGAAGGCCGCAAACTAGTTGTCTGAATCAATCGATGACGACAGCTTATTGCACCTTGGGTTTTAAAATTGGAGGACGTGGTCGATCGACTGAGGTAGATGAAGGCGCTTGTTGCAGAAAGCAAAGGCCCTAGAGGGACAATAGCACAGCGCAGAAGAAGAAGATAAAATTGAATAGTCTCCTCACCGTCGATCTTAATTTTAAGGCCCACGAGGGTAGATTTTGTTTTCTGTTTTTCAACATTAACAACTGTTACGTTGATTGGAGGGACTAAATTCGACCTCACTTTCTATTAAGAATGACACTTAATCAAGAGTGTCAAAAGATATCAGAAGATTCTTTGTTAAGATTCAAAAGTTATTTGGAAGACACTCCATTGGATGGTAGTGATCCCAATAAAGAATGTATGGCTCTATTTCCTTTAGCCTAAATGGGACTATTTGATGAGCTGTATGAGAACTTCTTGTCTATTACCAATTTTATTATTATCATTCCTGAAAATTCAGTGAGCTCATGGCAAAATTAAGGCTTTATGTAGTGTAACTTCAAAAATCATTTTTAATTCCATTGGTAAGAAAGGGATATACGCTTAAGATGTCAATCTGTGTAAAATATCATGCCTTAACCTGTCCTGCAAACCAGCCCAGACATCATCCACTTTTCAAATTGCTAGGTTGCAGGAATGTGTAGACCATTTATGCTGATAAACTACCAATTTGACCTGACCTGGATGGCACCTAGCATGAAGCCAACTTAAAGCTTAATCTTGATGTACCATTTAAGTTTATGAAGCTCTTAACGTGGCTTGTATTATATTTTGAGTGTCAAATGGTATGGCACCATCATTATTGTTCCGTCTATGATTATCTTGATCTACGAGACTTTCACAATTGCATTGAATGGGTTTTCTGGATAACCTTATATTTTTTCATTCTTCTTATTACATGAATGCTTTGTTCCAGCGAACGTTTTTTTGAGAAAGGATTTTGCAGAGGTCTGTACTGATGTAGGAAAAATCCCTAAGATGAGTTTTATCTAATGAAGATTTTGGTGGTCCTACTTAGTGAGTGCTTTAAGAGGGACATTCTTCAATTTCTTTGTAATGTTTGGTCTTGCAAATTTCACACGCCCGAGAAAACGACGGTGAGGACTTAAAAGCCTGAAATTTGAATCACACTTTGAAAGCCTGAACTAACCATCTGAATTGGCTTACTTTTGCCAGTGCTCATCGATTCCTAGCGATACAAAATATCATGTGCCTTCGTTAGCTTGGCTTCATGATCTTGGTACTAATAAGGCTAAGGAGTAAAAGAAATTTAGACGTATTAATCTCAATGCTTAGTTCCTTGTACCGCTGAGTAGGTACGCCGGATTCTTTTCCTGTGATCAATAGTACAGCAAACGTTCCTTCAAACTCACTGCAATTGCGACTGTTGTCTTTGAAATCATTAGCTGGCGCCCATAAAATCATTTTTAGGAATCCTATAAAGAGGGTTTTTCAATAAAGGTACGGTTACCCTTGATAGACGAGCCGCATATCTTGACACTACATTTTAAATAGGCTTGCTATCCAAATCGTTCACCACGTTAAGTCGGAAGTAATTGAAGATGTACCTGATTTGTTGAGTTTCGCTTTAGGGTTTATTTATTGTATCATAACTTATCATTCTTTTGCTGATCCGAACTAATTGCATGGTTGTACATGCAGAATTGGAAGGCTATGCAAGATTAGTTCGCAAAAGTCAAGAATCCATTTTGTAAAAAGAAAGCAGCGTATAATAAAATAATATTTTGCTTTGAAATTGCATTTCCATCCAATTTCAATACAAAATAAAATGAAAACTCGAAAGCTCTGTTAGCTTTAAGACATTCTTTTCCTTCTTTGTAGCACTACAGCCCTTCTCGGCCCATTACTTCCTGTAAATAGCGCCTCCAACTGTCTCAGTCCATTGACCGCGTCCTCCAATTTCGAAATTCAAGCAGCGATGAACTGTTTTCGTCGACCGAGTCAGACTACCGTTTCCTTGGATCCTCTACTGGACTCCACCCTTCAGTTCTCCCAACGAATACCTTTCATACAGCTGATGGTTGTCCCCGTCTAGCTTCGCTCCAATTATTCGCCTCAGGACCTGTCATTCAAAGGCGTTCAATATATTTGCGGATGCTTGGGTTAGGGTCTATGTTTCACACTCATAGCATAACGCAGGTCTTATCACAGATCTGAATATTTGGAGATTTGTTTTCCTGTGTGTGCAGCTGGTCTTCAAGATCGTGAACACTGAAAAGAAATGTTTTATTTGCGAGCTTTATTCTTCGGCGTATTTCGTATCTTTCATTACTGGTTCTCATTATTTTTGCGCCTAAATATATAAGCTCGCTCCAATTTTCAATACTTTATTCGAGGTATTTTTTCTCGACTGCGTCATGAGCTTTGCTTTATTTTCGTTGATTTGTAGCTTTAATAGTTTTGCTTCGCTGTCGAGTTTCAGGAAGAGTTCTTTGGCAGTTGTTAATGCCCATGACAAAATGTAGAGGTCGTCTGTATAGGTTATTACTTGGTTGGACTTGTATGTTAATGTACCTCGTGTATCAACAGGTCGTTTTCTTGTTGCGCACTCCAGAGCCAAATTGAATAGCATGGGGCAGCCCATCTCCCTGCTTTAGTCCGATGTTTGTTCTAAAGGCATCGGTGAGTTTTTTACTGATGCAAACTTGGGAGGTCGTCAACGTCATTGTCATTTTGGTAAGACGGACATATTTGGCTTGGATGCAAAAGCAAAGTACTATTTGGTACAGTACGTTACGATCAATACTGGCGTATGCTTGCTTAAAATTTGGTGTACGTGTATGTTGAACTCCCAGCATTTTGTAAGCACCTGCTTGACAGTGAACAATTGGTCTATTGTCGATCTACCTGCTCTAAAACTACTTTGATACTCCCCAATAATACTGTTGGTGTATGATCCGATTTTATTTTCTAAGATCTTTGAACATATTTTGTACGCGTACAAAGTAGTGATATGCCTCTATAATTTTCGCACTGTAGCTTGTCACCTTTTTTGTGAATAGGGAATATAATTGATTGGCTCCACTCTTTCGGCATATGTTCTTGTTGCCATATGCGGTGGATGACTTTGTGAATAGCCTTAGTTATAAACACTGCTGTCACGATATTTGATGAGGTCCATTGGAATCTCATCAATGCCCGGCGCTTTATTATTCTTTTGGGTTGTTTGTGGGGTTGGAGGGGCCAATGGAAGCACTTCAGAAACATCTATAGGGTCTCATGTTCTGGAGCTGTACGGACGTTTAGGAAGGTTCTTGAAATATGACATTACGTGGTACTCATTTCAAAACTATGCCAACCCAAGGGTCTGCACATACAATATCTGTAAAATACTAAAATATAATACGCCAAAATATACTAAAACGTGCTACAATGCACAGCAACCCAACGGCATAAATTTCACAAAATTGTTAAGTAATACAGTGGAAATGTACCTTGTACACCAAACTTTAGGACTTATTTTTCCTCGTCATATAATGTTGTTTCAAAATCAGATGGGTATTCCAAAGTAATTTTTCCTGTTTTTTACACATATTTTGGAAATATTGCATTATACAGTATATTTTGCCCGGACCTAAATTGAAACTTAATCAATTACTGGCAAAACAGTACCTCCGATTTATTCCTTTGGGGTACGTCATGGGCATGCGAATATGCCTAATTTGCCATAAACCCAACAATCTTTAGGATCATACACAATAAATAGCACTATGCAGGCATTTGAAGACTTTGAAAACGAAACTAAACCAACGAATAATGCACTAACGGAATATTGACATAAACCTGATACTTCAAAACGGCTTCGGAACAGCATAATAAAAATTGATCGCAATATCTTGTAGGGCAGAATACTCGTGATAATTGTTTTGTGGTGGACCTTCGTGGCACGACAAAGAATCCTCCCCACATGATCTCGCAAACTATTAGCCAACCAGCGCGCGTATGTCTCATAAAATTTTCTCTACCATTTAAATATTTTGACTTGTTTTTTTTTATTATGACTAAAAGATGACCAAAATAAGACTACTTGTCTGATACCTTTACGTTTTCAGATTTTCAACACTGAATAAGAAACTGTGTAAGTAAACTTTTTGGCACAAACGGAGGTATTGGTCAACGTTTTGTAATTGAATTAATTAAAGGGAGACTCCATGATTCTCCAGTGGGAATTTATAAAATGATTTATAAGCAGTCTTTTTTCTTCCAGACAATAATTTCAAAGTTTCTGAATTTTTAAGGAAATCAATTTTTTTATTGACTAGTTGTCGAAATAATTTATAAACTCATACCATTATTGAAAAGATAACTATTTAAAGAGCAAAACTAAGCCGATGCTAATTTTTTTTTCAAGTGTCAATGAGAAAACAATGCAAAACGAACCAATTTTCAATAATAAAATCCTCAAGCAAACTTCGTTTGCTGGCAAAATATTTATAAATAGACGAAGCGCGCCGAAGGCAATGAAAACAGAAGAGAAAATACATACTGGCATACATGTATTAAAATACATTTGAATATTTTAAAATACAAGAGTTCGTGTATGCATATATATTCGTGCATACAATTTTATTAACATATGCCTGTGCTTATACTTCCCATTTCACCCAGTCTTGTTTTCAATGTTTATTTTCTTAAACATTCAAAACTTATATTTAGTTCACACGGTAAATTGTCACACACAACATTATTTGGAACGGTATTTTCACATTGGTTCAAACCTGTGGATATGTGTGCGCATGTAAACTAAACGTGTGCGTCATTTTTATGCGATGTTGATAGACAGACATACTGCGGCGACAGCGATGACACTTATGGCATCAAGGCTCCGTGATAACACTTTTTGAAAAGTAGCTTAAAAATTGAAATAATAGTCTCTTGATGTTTTAATTTTCCTCAAATACTGGTATATTCATTTAGTGTTTGCACGAAATGTTTTTAAAAATTAAACATATCCAAATATCGGTCTAAAAATTTTCTGAATTTCATGAAAATCTGTTTTAACATACTGATTGTATAGAGTTGTGATGACCACTGGCCTTGTTTTGTGGTCTGCTTTTTTAAGGAGCTGAAAAGTATAAAGCCCAGTCCAGACGCTACGTCTTTCACAACATTTTGCCTGAGCAAACCAAAACGTTACGGGAAAAATGCAACATTTTAGAACTGTGCAGTTGCAACGATATTTGAGCTGGTAGGGCTTAAATATCCGTGAACTGCACAAAGAAGTTGGTAAGATGTGCACCCCTCTGGACGCTTTTTCAATTTTGCTACGTTTTGACTGCGCAGGCAAAACGTTGTGCAAGACGTAGCGTCTGGACCGGGCTTTGGAGTCTAATGTTGATTTGTTAGCATAACATATATTACTATCTATGATCTCATGACTATAGCTAGTTATGAGATTATAGATAGTAATATATGCTAATAAATCAACATCTGACTTATCGCATAACCCGAATCCACATCTTTAAGTATATAGGGTACAAAAATGACAGGTAGTTGAGATGAAATGTTTTGTCTCGTTAGGTGAAGTCAACTTTCATATTCTACTATAAACACCAAATGGAATTCCCGAACTTCATGATCTCTCAATGCAATCCTGCTAGAATTCAAAATTTTTATAAAGAAGATCTCACCTTTTTAGCAGGAGAGACTAGCTTTTCTTCAACCTTTGCAAATTTGTTGTGTCACTATTCTCTTTGAAGGACCTAGAACTCGTCAAACAGACCGACCAATCATAGAATGTTACTGATTTTCTCTGGTTACTGATATCCTCAGCTAGGCAGTATGTTACCAGACTCTCCTCTTCCAGAACAGAGCCATGTAGTATGTTAAAAGGGGTTCTGGAGCTACATCTGAAAAACGGTAGAAATCGCACTCACTATTCTCCTTGAGGCCAATTTTCATAAGGTGTTCTCCAAGTATAATGCTCGTGCGAAACCTCATAAGGACGCTAAGGTGATTTTCTCTTAGTTAGATGCACGATTTAAATCGTTCCTCGTTAAAGGCAGTATGAAACGAGGTTTTTACCTGATCCAGCTTCCTCCAAACAGATGCTCTTGCACCCAATGCTCAGGAACCTTGATGCTCTCACTCAGTTGAATGAATTTTGTAACACATTGTTGAATCACCTTCGATGTAAATACTGAAAATTCTAAGGCTTTAACAGCTGCTTGGTTGCCAAGGTGGCTATTGTTTTGGTCTACTCCTCTTTTTCTATGCCAGATTGAGCACTTACGAGGATTGCAAAGGTTTTCACAAAGAAAACGCTTGACATCATTTCCATTGGTTCAAAGATTTAGTGCCAGCCTCAAAAACTCCAATTTCATGTGGATTGCTTTACAGATGGACTCCAAGATTCTTAGTTTTTCTCTTTTAAATCCACTCCACCCAAGCTGATGGTGCAAAGTTGCTCTAGTTTTCGCTTCTTAAAAAAAACACCAGCATGGTTTTACAGAGGTTGAGGTTCATACCAATTGCTTGCACCAGTGGCTGGCAATTTCACACATTATTTGTACATATTTCCCTCAGAAGAAGATAGTGATATACGTGTACTCCGCGTAAACGTGCTATATTTTGCCATTTTCAGATAATCTTTTGAAGATATCATCGCGCATAAGCGGCCGTAATATAAATAATTAAACCCCTTTTTGTGGACGGCCTCAAGTTGTACACATATACTATATATAATTCTAGTTCCTACCTTATATGCGACGATTTATATCGCGAGAGATTAAAATATAAATAAATGCTTAAAACAAAACAAAAAAAACACCTGGGAGCATAGAGTATACGTAGAGTGATTTACTTGTACTCATAAGATTCCTTAACTTTCCATAGAGTCTGGTCTCCGTAGATTTGGTCATCCTGTATGCATATTTAGGGGCTTGAAGCTAATGACTTGTATGAGTAATTTTCCTTACATAATTATCCATTACTTTTTTCAACGTTTTAACCATAAACAATGTTGGGCTGGTTGGTTTGCATGCCTTTGGGTACGTAGTGTCATTGCAATCCAGTTGTACAATGAAGATTTTTTTGCCTCTCTCCACCGCTTTGGTATGCTTGCTAAAGCTACTCCTGTAAATGTGTATTAAGCTGAAAATGCGTACGTTCTGTTTCTTTTTGAACAAGGGCTGGATGTACATTTTCAACTCTTAATTTAAAGGACTGGTAAGAGTTGAATGCCCTTCGTATACACTTTTGTATATAAATTACAGCAGCCTCTTTCCGTTTTATGCAATTTGGTCTTAAATGTGAGTCGGCCACGTAAATCACTTCATTCATATTTTCACTCTTTCTTCATGTGTTTCTGTGTACCTCCCGTCAGCCCGCGCTTCAATAAATGTTTTAATTATTTCACTGTTTTGCTAAGGTTTTATAAATCCTTGCTGCGGCAGGGGGTTTCCACAATATTGCACAACTTGCTCTGGAGCTGCGGTGTTTTGTTCAGCGGATTTTCTTACCATAGTTTAATAAAACTTTGGCGGCAGCGTTAGCATTGCAACCTTGTCCGATGCTTCACGTTAGCGTGCAACTTTGTCCGCAGTGCAACACTTGCATTGCAACATTGTCCGATACTTTAATCAACGCAGCAATTGCCTCAAGCAAACATGCCATATCAATATACACGACCAGAGTTCTACTCAGCATGTCTGGTGGTCGCACGTGTGCCTAACTCAAGTGGAACGTTCTGTTGGAAGTTTATATCGCGTCGACGAGAAGATAAAAACACTTCATTCCAAGCCTCACGACAGTTAGCAATTGACGAGCATTCAGTAATATAAGTTTTTATCGAGATTTATTATAAGTCATGGTGTTATTGTAAACAGTGGGAAATTAGACAATAAATAGTTTTTTAAGCGTCTTGACCACCGCGTATTGAATTTGAGGACCATAACTGGCGATCCTGCCTCACGCGAGTGGAACATAGCGCCCGGCGTTACATAACGAACATTCTCACGTGTGTAATGCTCCTTTTCCCACGTCAACTTAAATGGGAAACCAGCCGGTGAAAGAGGTAAAGAGTGAAGTGATGAACACCTTAGTGGTAAATTCGGCGCTCGCAGTGCAATGTGACCGTCTCGAGGTAACACTTTTGTGCGTGCTCGTGGTAAATATCGCGTCCCTAGAGTACATATTGTACAGGGACCACGTCCGCGGCGTAAAGCGGCGCGCGAAAGCGAACACCCTCCAAGCTCGACCGTAATAATTGAAATGCCAGATGAAGACGAAAACGACATCCCGGCAGCCGCACACGATAGGGCGGACCCTGAAGCCGGAGAGATAAGCGGTGTGAAGAACGCCACCTTCCGGATTCCGCCATTCTGGGAGGAGGACGTCGAGCTTACTTTGGGGCGAGCCACATTACAGGAGGCACAACGCGTTTCCAACTGATCGTCGCCAGCCTGGACATAAGAATTGTGAAGCAGGTGCGTAGTGCGGTGTCCAAGCCACCAGTGGAGGGAAAGTATGATAACCTCAAGCGCAAAATTATTAAAGCCTTTGCGGAGTCCGCCCAGCAGCGAATCCAGAAACTGTTGTTGGAGTTTGAATTGGGCGATCAGCGACCGTCACAGCTGCTGAACCAAATGCGAACACTTGCCGCTGACAGCATTTCGGAGGAGACACTAAAACAGATATGGCTAAACAAACTGAACATCACGTTGCGCAGCATTCTGTCAGCAAACGACGCCTAACTGCAGAATCTGGCAGCGATTGCCGATAGGGTCCACGAGGTAACCAAAGGATCCAAACCATACACCATCGGATCGATCTCGCATCACGACTCTGCGGAAGCCACTCCGCCAAAAACGAGAATCTTGTCAGAGCTCTCCAAGCTGACGGCAGAGGTTGTGAGGCTGGCACGATGAATCGACGATGACCATAGGAGCATAGCACAAAGGACCGACTGCACGTGCTCATGTGCCGATAAGCCAGGGAAACCACGAGTGCCATCATAATCGCGCCCACAGTCACCCAAACCTCCAACCAAGGCTTGCTGGTATCACGCCCATTATGGATCAGACGCCACGAAATGCCGACCGCCATGCAAGTTCGGCAGGCAGCAAAAAAAACCAAAATCGCCCTCACCGCAAAAACTGGCCGGCGCGTTCTCAATGCATCGCTTATACATTCGCGGCAACAATGGCACTGGCACGCTTTTGATTGACACCGGCGCAGACGTATCCGTGATCCCACCTACCATTCGAGGTCGAAGTAACCCAGAATCTGGCACCCGCTTGTTCGCTGCTAACGGTTCTGTTATTCGCACCTACGACAAGAGGAAGGTGACTTTAAAACTGGGCTTCCGAGGCCTGTTACTTGGACTTTCATCATAGCGGACGTCAGCTCCCCAACCATCGGAGCTAATCTGCTTGAGCATCATGGACTACTTGTGGATATCAGAGGACGAAAGCTCATCGAGCGACAAATTGCGACAAATTGCGGGTTCCTAGAAGACTGCACTACTGCTTTACACGGGTTGAAGGTCTTTACTGTAATCGATCAACAAAAGGCATTTCATCAGATTCCAGTCCAGCCGAGCGATGTCCCGAATACGGCGATTATCACGTCGTTTGGATTATTTGAGTTCATCTGCATGACCTTTGGCCTATGCAACGCGGGCCAGACCTTCCAACGCTTCATGCACGAGGTGCTAAGGGGACTATTCATCTACACAGACGACATATTGGTGTTTTCACTGGACCTGCAGATGCACCAACAGCATGTGTCGGCGGTGTTGAGCCGTCAACGCCAATAGGGACTTCCGACCCACAAAGACAAGTGCCAATTTAGACTAGACGAGGTTCAATTTTTGGGGCATACGATTTCATCTGGTGGATTGACGCCTTTGCCTGAAAAGATGCAGGGTATATCCGTGATTTCGAGGCCCAGGACAGCACTGCAGTTAAAGTTATTCCTAGGAATGATTAACTTCTGCAGACGCTTCCTGCCGTATGCTACACAAAACCAACGCCCGCTCCAACAACTGATAGAGGGAAACAAAAAGCGCGATAAAACGGAGCTTAAGTGGACCAGTGAGGCATCGGCAGCATTTGAGAGGTGCAAGTCGGAACTAACCAAGGTTCCATCACTTGCGCATGCTGATCCAGCAGCTACATGGTCCGTAACTGTGGACGCATCGCATGATGGACTCGAAGCTGTCCTGCACCAGATAACGAAGACTGGAACAGGACCTCCGGGAGTTTTCCCATGCAAGTTGAACGACACCCAGCGACGCTACAGCACCTACGACCGGGAGTTGCTAGCCATTCGCGAAGCCATCAAGCACTTCCTGTACATGTTGGAAGGCAGAGTCTTTGCGTTCTTCTCCGACCACAAGCCATTACAGTTTGCGTTCCAGCAACGATCGGAGAAGGCATCACGGTGGCAACAGCGTCAGCTGAATTTTATCTCCCAATTCACAGTTGACATCCACCACATTCCTGGCCGGAATAACTCCATCGTGGATTACTCGTCTCGGGTGAGTAGAATTTCCAAGACCGACCTCCTTTCCCTCGTTTCAGCTCAACAAACCAATACTGAGCTCAAAGCTTTGTTAGAGGACCGAACGAATAAACTCGAGTGGAAGAAGCAGGAGCTTGCTGATTTCGCCCCGCCACTGCATTGCATAGTCACTGACAAAAAGGTTCAACCCTACGCACCGTAGCAGCTTAGGTCAACAATCATGCAGATGATGCATGGCCTAGCCCACCCGGGCATACGAGCAAATAGACGACTCATCACCGACCGCTTCTTCTGGCCGGCCATGAACAAGGAGATTAATAGCTTTGAACGAGGCTGCATGGCCTACCAGCGCAACAAGCTCGGACGTCACGTCGGGTTCCCGCTCCAATGGTCAACATCGACCTCATCGGGCCACTATCCCCAAACGATGGTTACCGTTATTGCCTAACAATCATTGATAGGTTCACACGTTGGCCCGAAGCCGTGCCACTCCAGAATATCACCGCAACAACAGTCACCGAGGCGCTTATCAATGCATGGATAAGCCGCTTTGGAGTGCCGGCAAGAGTAACTACCGATCTGGGACGCCAGTTCGGGAGCCAAATCTTCGCCGAGCTGATCCACATTCTGGGAATCAACCACCTGCGGACGACCCCGTACCATCCTGCTGCCAACGGAATCATTGAGAGATGGCATCGCACAGTCAAAGCCGCCATCCGCTGCTACGGCACAGCCAAATGGACGAAGGTGCTTCCTTTTGTGCTCCTAGGACTACGCGCCGCATTGAAGGAAGATATTAAAATAACGCTACACCCGCAGACATGGTCTACGGCACCAGCCTACGGCTTTCAGGGGAATTTTTCACCGCATCCCAGCCAAACATCAACGAGACGGACTTCTTGCGTGATCTCAGGTCACGCATGACAAAACTGCGACCTCGAGACACCGCACAACACACCATCACCCCAACGTTCGTACGCCGAGCATTAGGCAGCAGCTCATACGTCTTCATACGGAATGACAAAGTGAAATCATCACTCACACCACAATACGACGGTCCATACCTGGTTCTGAGTAGGAAGGACAAGTATTTTCGCATCAATATTAACGGATACTCCGCCTTGATTTCGGTCGATAGGCTCAAACCCGCATTCCACACGCCAGAATCTACATCGAAGCCGAGGCTCCTCACTAGCAAACCAACAACAACCACGCGCAGTGGGAGTAAGATCCGGCCATACGTACGCTTCGAATAAAAGTATTGTGGCCAAGCCACTGCGGGGGGAGTTATGTGGCGGCAGCGTTAGCATTGCAACCTTGTCCGATGCTTCACGTTAGCGTGCAACTTTGTCCGCAGTGCAACACTTGCATTGCAACATTGTCCGATACTTCAACCAACGCAGTAATTGCCTCAAGCAAACATGCCATATCAATTTACACAACCAGAGCTTCCCTCAGCATATCTGATGGTCGTGCGTGTGCACGGTCAGCAGTTCTAATTCAAGTGGAACGTTCTGTTGGAAGTTTATATCGTGTCGACGAGAAGATAAGAACACTTCATTCCAAGCCTCACGAGAGTTGGCAATTGTAGAGCATTCAGTAATATAAGTTTTTATCGAGATTTATCATAAGTCATGGTGTTATTGTAAACAGTGGGAAATTAGATAATAAATAGTTTTTTCGTGTTTTGAACACCGCGTATCGAATTTGAGGACCATAGAACCCTACAAAAAACATCCCAGTTTTAAGTATGTTTTACTGTATTGTACAAGTACAATACAGCAAAACATTTGTTATATGTTCCTATTAACTTGCTTTACCATGTTAACATTATAATTTTATCATCACCAAACTCACAAAATAAATTGCAATGCTGCAAAGTTCTATAATTAAACTACGGATGGTCTTTGACGCGTCTAGAAAAACTAGATTGGTAGTTACACTGAATGACACTCTTCTGACTGGTCCATCTCTTCAGAATGATTTGACTGCAGTTGTTCTAAATTGGCGCCTTCATAAATTTGCCTTTGTCGCCGACATCGCTCAGATGTATCGGCAAATAAACATTCATGCGTCAGATTCGAACTTCCAGAGGATAGTCTGGAGGAAGTGCCTGAATGACGTTGTGAAGGATTATCGGCTAACTACGGTCGCAGTTGGTATAACTTGTGCTCCATACTTGGCAATTCGTACACTACGACAACTGGCAGAGTACAAACAAACTCAGTTTCCTGTTGCGGTGCATTGTAATCCGAGCGATTTCTACGTCAACGATGTCTTCTCTTTAGCTTTCAATGTGGATGAAACGATCAAGAAACAAGATGATCTTCGCAACATGCTCAAGTCAGCCGGCTTCCACCTGCGCAAATGGGTGGCAAATAATTCTCGCTTGCTACATAACATTCCACTAGAAGATGTTGAAGTAAAACTCACTATAGAATTACATCTAGAACAAGGTTACAAGTCTCTAGGAGTTGTGTAGTGTCCAAAGGCCGATTATTCTACATATCGTTTGAAACCACGAGTAAAGTTGACACAGTATACGAAGCGGAGTGAGCTATCAGAGATAGCGCGCTTGTATGACCCTTTGGGTTGGCTGTCTCCCATAATTATTAGAGTGATGATGCAACGACTATGGTTGCACGGGACAGACTGAGATTAACCACTACCAAAGGGAATTGAGGAGCTGTGGCTGAAATTTCGATCGGACCTTCCAGCGATTGAAACAATAAAACTATCGCAATGGGTCCTGTGATCCCCACAGCAGGAGACTTCGGATCTATTTACTCCTAAATTGTAATGCACAGGCACATTTTCTATTTTCCATACCATTATAACATGAGCGTGCTTACACACATGAGACATCAGTACATTCCATACACATCATGTATCTTTTCGAATTATCTAACATGAGGAAACTAGCGAATTATGCAAGTGTAATCGAGTTGGTCTCATGTGTGTAAGCTCATTCCACACATATCATGTATTAAATATTTATAAAGATAACTCAGTCGCATGACGCTCTAGCGTCAGCAGTTTTCGTTGGTCATGAAGCATTATCAAGATGCAGACGCGCCATCAGCATCTTCGGTGGATGTTTGCTTGTCGATGAAGTGGACGCACTTATCTTAGCGGAGATCCATTTCATGGACACGCAAGCGTCAACATTTTGGTTTTATGCGATTGAGCAAAATTTTGCAAGATCAGAGTCAACATTTTGGTTCTATACGATCATGCGATTGAGAAAAATTTTGCAAGATCAACGTCCTTCAGTTGTGCACTAGCAACAGACTGATGACAAGCAATGCCAATTGGAAGCTGGCGCCAAGAGTAGTACATTAATTTGTATGATTTCTTAGTGTTTGAGTAATAGATCCATCGGATTGCTTTTGTGATAGCTATAAATTTAAATCTTGAATAAAATAGACCTGCATATTTGCTTAGTTTTTATAAAGTGATACACTTACTGATTTGTTGAAAGAAATCAATTCTACCATTGCATCAGAGTAAAGTGACTTGGATGTTGGAAAGGAAGTTTTCTTTTCTAATTCATCGTCCTAAGAAGGAGTATCGGGGCCAGAACAAATGAGTTCCGGTGCATAATAGGTCTAGTCTACACTAAACGCTAGCTATACCCTGCATGTGTTTTGTGACGCTTCTCAAGAAGCTTACGCTGCTGTAATATATATCGTATCCCAGGGCAAGGATAGTACTCACATCGATTTGTTAACTGCGAAAACTAAAGTAGCGCCCAAACGTCCCGTTAGCAGCCCTCATTTGGAGTTATGTGAAGCAGTGGTAATGGCCAAACTCATAAAAAGAACGCTAAGTTCTTTGAACGTCAAATTCTCCAGATTGCATTTGTGGATGGATTCCGAAATCGTCTTAGCTTGGCTCAAAGGGCATCCATCCAAATGGGCAGTTTTCGTTGCCGAGATTCTGAAAACAATTGGTAACGCCACATGGAATCACGTCCGGTGACAGAAAAATTCTGCAGATGCAGCATCTCGTAGGGTTGGAGCCACAAAACCTGCAGAATTCTCATTTTGATGGCTCAGGAAAGACAAGACTTGTTGACCGCGAGAAATTCTACCTACCGAACTCGAAGTCCGTAAAACCATACTCTGCCATGTCCAATCAAATGAAACTGGATTTGAACTTTTATATAATGTCTCTACACTTACTCGTCTGCTGCGCATCACTGCCTACTGTTACCGTTTCTCACAGTAATGTGCAAAGCAAACATCTTCGAGTGGATATCTTACCAGCAAGGAGTTGTCAGAGTTGCTGAAATTATGGATTAGCATGCCTCAACGCTCGGAGTTCAAAGAAGATATTTGCGATCTTCGAATTGAAAGGCGATTGCCAAAAACCAGCTCTTTGAAGAGTCTGAATCCGTTTATCGACAACGACGGTGCATTGTGTCTCGGAGGAAGAATATCCTACAATGAGATCATACTCCCAAAGAATAGCAAGTTTACTCAGTTGATCCTCGATCAATTTCACAAGACTACTCTTCACGGGGAGACGCAGCTCATTCTTGCAACGTTAAGATTACATTTTTGGCTAATAAATGGAATATACCAGTTCATTCACAGATGCTTAAAGTCCAAAGTACATATCATTATTAAGGACGGCTACGGGAGTCAGCCGGTTTCCACCAACATACAAGGCATATATTGCAATTTTCATTTGTTTAGCTGTGAAAACAGTACACCTGAAGTTGGTCAATGGACTCACAACTCAAGCTTTCCTGGCTGCCTTGAGGCGGTTTACGAGCAGGAGAGGCCTATGCTTGCATATCTACAGCGATCAAGGAACAAACTTTGTTGGTGCCAGTACGCAGCTATCCCAAATCGTCCGCAAACGCACTGAGTTAGATGCTAATAATGAAGTTACATGGCTTTTCAACCCGCCCGCCGCTCCACGCTTTGGAGCGCTGTGGAAAGCGGGTGTGAATCCGTGAAGCAGCACCTGAGAAAGATACTCGGCAGTGCAATTTTAACATATGAAGAGCTGAGTACTACACTGGCACAAATTGAGGCATGCTTAAATTAGCGTCCGTTGTGTCCTGTAAATGGCGATCCTACTGACACAACAGCTCTCACCCCATTTTCTAATCGAAGATACCTTACTTGATTCTCCGGACGACAACGTCATGGAATGCAACATTTCTCAACTAGATAGATGGCAAGTATCTCAGCTTTTGGCACAATAGTTTTAGAATCGGTGGAAGAGTGAAAATTTAGTGCGGCTACTGCAGCGATCCAAATGGATTCATCGAAAACATTGTCCGCAAATTGAAGATTTCTGACTGGTGAAGAGTGACAACTTTCCTACATATAACTGGTCGTTAGCTCGCATCACAGCTGTTCACCCTGGAACAGACGACTTAGTAAGAGTTGTGCCTATTTTTTCGCAAAGGAAAGACCGTTCAACGCCCAATCGCAAAAATTTCGCTACTACCACTGGAAAGAGTATCAGAAGCAGAACAATAATTAACAACATCTGTTAACCCTAACAACTAGTAGTAGCTGGACTGCACAGAGTCCACGGGAGGAGTATCTTTGAAACAAAACAAAAGAACCACTTCTGTACAAAAATAGCTTATCATAGATTTCAAAATGATTTGTAATACCTCTAATACAAAGTCTCAATTTGCACTGAGTTTTTTCGATTTTTCACGAAATGTAAAATTTATGATATTTGACAGTTTATAAAAAAACAATTGATTTGATATTATCATGTGTGAAAAAAGTGTCTGAATTTTCATTGGAATTTAACAATTGCAGAAATTTTGAGGGTGGTTTTTCCTCGAGCCGTTTGTATGGACAATGTACGTGAACCGGCGACAGTCCCCCAAAATCCTAAAACTGAAAGACAGCATGATATATTAACATGTGTAACACAATCCAATCAGGATATTGAGCAAAACCAGCTTGATGAAGTTGAAAGAACTATGAAGACCAAAGCTAATGTTTCCAATACTAATACAGTTAGAGCAACGCTTGAACAAATATCCCCATTATGAGCTATTTCTGGTAGTTCAAAGCAAAAAGAAAAAGTATAGGAGGTCTTGTTATTACAGAAAATTCTTATAAAGAAGAACTTGAGGATAAAATAAAAGAGTCCAAAAAAACCTTATTGAAGAGCCCTATTAAAAAGAAAAATAATCCTTTGGCAAGGTCAAAAAGCAAAATAAGAATATGAAACCAAAACATGACGAAAATGATAGTTGCTTCTGTAAATTATGCGGATAAGACATTGAGGAGAACATGATTAAATATACGGAATATAAGATATGGATACATAAACTTTGCGCAGTAGCTGCCAATAACTCGTCAAAATATTCGCCCAAAATTACTAAAATTATTTCATTTACGTTTTCATTCATGACGCAGGTCTGCGACAAAAAACTGCATAGGATTGTTTAACATTTTCTTATAGATTTTGACCTCTCAAAAACAGGAAAAATATTAGAAAAATTCTATCACAAAGGTTTTTATGTGTTTTACGGTATTTATGTTCATTAGTAATAAACCTATCTAGTTTTAATTTAATTATTGATAGTAAAAAAACTTAAATTTAAAAATTTCACAATGTTAACTAGTCTTTGTTACCACTTCCTGGGGGTCGGGGATTTGTACGGTACAGTAGATTTTGCGTTAAGAAGTTCAGAGATCGTGTTCATTCACGTTGAAGCCCTTTTAATTGATAAATAGGAAATTTGGCTGGTGGGATTCAGCAGGTTTTAACGAGAACTCCTGGGCACTAAACACAAATGCAAACAATGTTATTGTTCAGTTTTATCGTCTTGCCACAAGACAAATGAAGAGAAACTCTCAGTAGACATACTGCTATTCAAGTGAACAGTGCTGTTGTTTCTGCCGAGTCATGGTTACAGGAGGTTGCGTTATTTCTCCAAACAGTTTTTGTTATATCTGTGGTAAATAGACTATTAAAAGTCAACAGAGAGGAACATAAGTGATTTTGTGGGGAAAGTCTATTTTGCTTACTTTAAATTAAAACTTGGTGGTCACGATAAACTATGGGCCTCGCATAAGGTGTGTAGAAGATCTGGAATTCAATCTGGAATTCCTATGATATGGCACGAGCAGAAAAACCATGCCACTGATTACTGCTTCTGTTCAGTTGATGTAAAGGGATTCAATTCAAAAAACAAAAGAGGTATTCGTTATCCTAACCTTGATTCAGCTATATGTCCAGTGCCCCATAACTCTGAAATACCTATCTCACAGCCACCTTCCAGCTTGGATGAATACCTGAGTGAGTTGGAGGACGAAGTTACACTACCTCTTCAGGGTTTATCAAACTCAGATTTTTTTTTGTAGACGAAGATGGAAGGCCTCAACTATTTTCCCAAAGTGAGCTCAATGATCTAGTAGAGATTTAGGTCTTTCAAAAGATGTAGCCGAACTGTTAGGTTCCAGATTAAAAAATAAAAACCTCTTATCATCTGTCACATCATTTTCACGGTACAGATAACGAGAAAAAGAATTTACCCAGTTTTCCTCAAAAGAAGGAAATATAGTTTTCTGGAGTGATGTGGAAGGACTCATGCATTGCTTTGACATACAGTATGACTCACCTGAATGGCACAATATTCATCCAAAACTAGTCTGAAAGTAGATTATGGCACAACGAAAATAAATTTGCATCGCTACCGATGGAGCATTATGTGCATATGGAAGAAAACTATAACAATTTGGCCATTAGCCTGGAACAAATCAAATATCAGTACCATCAATGGATGGTTTGTGGGGACTTCAAAATACTCACGATGCTTTTGGGCCAGCAAGTAGGCTATACTTAGTATCCATGCTTCTTATGCTTGTGGGACAGTAGAGCCAGAGAAGAGCGCTGGACTTAAAGTGATTGGCCACCCCGAGAAACAACTTTGGTACCACCAAAGGTTTTGTTGTCCCCTTTCCATATCAAATTGGGGTTGATGAAAGAATTTGTGAAATCGCTGCAAAAGGATGAGGACTATTTTAAATATCTGTGTACAAAATTCCCGAAGTTGTCAGAAGCAAATTTGAAAGAGGGAGCTTTCACTGGCCCCGACATAAGAACACTTTTTACCGACAACCTCGCTGTGGAAAGTGTGAATGAGAAGGAAGAAGCTTGGGTATCGTTCAAGGATGTAGTGCAAAAGTTTTTGGGAAAGACCAAGAATCCTGACTACAAAACTATTGTTCAACGGATGCTAGCAGCATACGAAGCTCAAGGCTCAACATGAGCTTCAAGGTCCATTTTTTACACTCCCACATAGACTATTTTCCTGGAAACCTGGGAGCTTACAGTGAAGAACAAGGAGAGCGGTTTCACCAGGACGCTCGTGATATCAAGAGGCAGTATCAAGGAAGATGGGATGTCACTATGCCTGCAGACTACTGTTGCTAAAGCGGGTGTTAGAATTTGATAACTTACCTAATTCCAAATGCATAAATGATTTTCGCCACATCATCATTTCCCACAGTTCGGATAGGAAAAATAATATGCATAATATGCATTCACATGTATTCAGACTATTTGTAATTCCCATGGTCCAACGCGGTAAGACTACACCGCCAGACAAAACAATAAAGTTCTATGCGGTGCGATCCCACGATCTAGCATAATGCGGTAAGACTACACCGCCAGACAAAACAATAAAGTTCTATGCGGTGCGATCCCGCAATCTAGCATAGAACATGAAACCGCAAAAATTCAAACATGCTTAGAAACAAATTCCATCGACGCGTTGAACCATGGGAAGATTTAATTTGTTTTTAATTAAAAATGTATTTAAGGTAAAGTGTAACAATAAAAGATGTCTATTGTCCCTCAACCACTCGGAGTAATCATTTCGAGCTCAAACATTGGCGAACATAACAGGACTTTCGACAAACCAGGATGTCGGACCTTACTGCGAAGCAGCAATCATTGGGAGACGAGATAGAGCGGCTGGTGCGGAACCTCACCAAGGATTCTTCATCCAGGAAGAGTCAGGAATGTCTGCAGCAGCGACAACACCAGCTCAGCCAACTATGACGGGAATCCAAACGTAACCACGAACTCATCGAGGCAGCCATAGAAAGCTTCAAGGAGTCAGCGTTTCTACGCAACAATTACTACGACCAAATCGAGAAACTTGCGATTAGCCTGTTGGAAAAGTTAGAGGAACTGTTGGCAACATCATCAAAGGGAGAAGCCACTCAAAGGGAGCAATCAGAGGAACTCTTAGGCGACATCGTTGAAGGGAGAGGCCACTCATAAGCAGCTGCCGGTGGAGATGTTATCCATGATCAACACCTTAAAAATTTTGATGAACGTCTTAATAGCAGATTGACATCGCCACAACCAACGCAGTTTTTGGAAATGCAGTGAGTTACCGTGCAGAAACATTGGGAAGCCATTCAGGACAAGCACTTCAGCATTTTAAAATCAGCTTTCGTTCCTAGTGATAACGATGCCGAGGCATACACGGAGATGGAAGAAGAGGTTGAAGTTCTTCAAATGAGGATGATGGAAGCTGGATTCGCAATCCTAACGTCTTCAAGTGCCACAACGTCGTCATCTCCAACCGTAAACCTTCCACGGATCCAGTTGCCCAAGTTTGACGGAAACTACTTGCGGTGGCAAGAGTTTCACGACTTGTTTTGCTAGCTGATTGACCAGCCGAAGCGCTAATTAAGCACCTTACAGTATGTGACAAAAATTACAGTCCAGCTTGGGAGCTCATAAAGGAGCGCTATCAGAATAGACGCTTATTAGGCACCTCCATCATACAGAAGCTCATTTCGCAGCCAAATATTACCCAGGAAACGGCCAACAACTTAAAGGGGCTACATGACGTTACGCAGGAGTGCATTCGGGCGCTCCAAACGTTGGAGGTGAACGTAGATCAATGGGATCCAATTTTGATATTCCTGTTGCTGAAAAAACTGGACAGCACTACACATGTAGCATTCGAGCGCTCGGTTTCATCGCCAAGAGAGTTGCCATCCATGTACCAATTCTTGCAGTTCCTAGAGTTTCGGTTTCAAGCTATGGAAGCAATAGGTGTGACATTGACCAAACCAAAGGTCTCCAAAATGGCCCTGACAGCAGCGGATAGTGGTTGCAAGACGTGTAGAGCAGTACATCAACTACACCGATGCAGCGGTTTTGTAAACCTGAATCAAGCCGACAGGAAAAAACTCGCAAACAAGTGGCAGCTGTGCTTCAATGTTTGAGAGCAGGTCATGCAGTAAGGGTATGCACCTCACAAAGCTGTACAAAATGTGGGAAGCGGCATCGCACACTGCTTCATAATGACGCAAGGGGCAACGACGCCATCCCAAAGAAATCTATCACGGAAAGCAAATCACTGGTGGTCAAAGGCGAAGTTGACAACTCATCCTACGTTTTGTTGGCCACAGCAGGAGTTTTCATCATCAATCGCTACGGTGAACTTATTCATGCGTGAGTCTTATTGGACTCAGGTTCACAGCTTCAGTTAATCACTGAAAGGTTTTGCGCCAAATTTGGTCTCAAAGGAAAAAATAGACAATCATGAGATTGCTGGGATCGGCAACACTACACAGCAATCTAGACATCGTGTGTTTTTACGTCTGAAGTCTAAGCTATCCAGCTACGAGGCACCACTAGAAGCCCTTGTTATCAGCGAGATAACAACCAAACACCCAACACAAAACTAAGACACATCAAATTGGCCAATTCCTAAGAATATTTCGCTTGCTGATCCGCACTTCAATTGGCCCAAGAACATTGATCTTAATTGGTGTGGAGCTATTTTGTTCTCCATTATTCAGTGAAAAAATAACCATGGGCCCTTCACTACCAGATCTGCAAAACACTATGCTAGGATGGGTGGCAATCGGAAGGGTTGATAGTAGTATCGATGCAACGAAAAATATATTTTGCGGCACTTTGACAAGCCTCGACAAGCAGCTTGAACGCTTTTGGACTATAGAGGAAGTTAAGGAAACGAAGCAGAGAATATCAGAAGAGGATCGCCAGTGCGAGGAATCCTTCGAATCTACAGTAACAAGAAACAATGAGGGAAGATTTGTAGTTCGATTATCACTCTCCCGTCCACCTTCAAGTCTAGGAGAGTCGAGAAACTTAGCAGAACTGAGGCTTAAGAGTTTGCTGAGGAAGTTGGACAGAAACGATGAACTGCGGTCAATGTACACAAATTTTATAAACGAATATTTGGCTTTGGGTCACTTGGAACCCGATCTTGACGCAGCACAGAGTACACCCCAGTACTACCTACCTCATCATAATGTGCTGCGCCCCACTAAATTGCGAGTAGTATTCGATGGATCTGCAAAGACGGTGACCAATTTGTCTCTGAATGACATACTACATACGGTACCTGCTCTGCAGAATGAACTGTTTAGTATTTTGATCAGGTTTCGCACATTTAAGAAAGCAATAACGGAACCAGATGTGCACCATACTTGGCATTGAAATGTCTCCTAAATTTAGCAGAGACTGAGGAAAAAAGATTTCCAATGGCAGATCAAGTCACACGACGGGACTTCTATGTTGACGACTTGCTTACCGGTACGGATGATCTCCAACAAGCCATCAATCTTCAGCAGCAACTCATTGAAATGTTACATCGTGGTGGGTTCCACTTGCATAAATGGTGTTCTAATAACATAACACTGCTGAAACGCATTCCAGCCAATAATCGAGCTAATGAATATAATGTCACCGACTCCGATGATAATGGCATTGTTAAGGCTCTAGGATTAATATGGCATCCTGCATCGGATCAATTCAGCATCAATACCAACGTTTCGGACTCAACGCAGCCAATCACAAAACGAGTTGTTCTTGGACAGATGTCACAACTCTTTGATCCCCTCGGACTAGTTAACCTAGTTGTCGTTCTTGCAAAGATATTCATGCAACAACTCTGGGAATCGAAAATTGACTGGGATACACCTCTATCGGAAAAACTCCAACAAAGCTGGAAGGATTATAGAGCTCAACTATCAACATTGAGGAGATAACGGTATATAATGAATTTCACCAAACGAAAAAGTGCGCAACTTCATGGGTTTGCGGATGCTAGCAGGCTAGCTTACGGTGCTTGTATCTATATGCGCACTGAAGACATCTATGGAAATATCGACGTTTCTCTAGTTTGTGCGAAGAGTAGAGTCGCACCTACTAAGCAAGCAACAATAGCGCGGTTAGAACTATGCGGCGCCAAGGTACTTGCTCAGCTCATGAGAAAGGTCCAAAACTCTATATCGACAGAGATTGAAAGAGTTTTTTATTGGAGTGATTCTCAAACTGTTCTCCAATGGATAGCCTCGCCATCAGGAAGCCATATGGCAGCAGCGCTTACTACCACACACATGAACATTAGTAGGCCGACTTTGCTGGCTAACTTACATGGTGGTATGTGAAGAATTATGGAGGTGCCAACGAAAATTCGAAGTTTTATACGGTTTTGAGGCGGATTCCTACAGTGAAATCCTGATGGCCCGCGGAGAACACAATAGCGCTCCTAGTGGAGTGAAAATTATTTCAGTTCTTATACCCGTTTAGTTTTTATCGCCTTCCAAAGTGAATTTATAGGAGTTTGTTTACATCTCAACGCTGAGCTATCAGTTGAAGGTGCAAAACGTGTGCTTCATTTTCTCGTCTTGAAAAGTTTAGGAGTACAGTAGGCTATGCAAGGTGAATTTATAGCATGCACGGAATGCGTTTGGTACTTTTTTTATTCGGAAAATAGTATATAGTATTGCCAATGCCACAGTTGGATGACAGCTACCGGAAGCTTGTCCATAGTAGGCCGACTAATACATATGCAAATTGCTACCATATGGCTTCCTATCTTACGTCAGTTTTGGATACAGACAATAACCACGGAAGAACTTCCGGAATTACAAAAGCGAAAGACGGTTTTGATTGGCTCAAGTGATTTGCAAACCCAAATTATACGACGCATAAACCATCATAATAATTTCAAACGCTTACAAGAAACAACCACATTTATATTACGTTTCATTCAAAATTGTAAATTGCCCAAGGAGAAAAGAAAGCTGAGCAGAAGACTCAGCCCATTGGAAATGAAAGACGCACTCAAGATAATTGTTGCCATAATACAGGTCGAAAGCTTTGAAGAGGAAATTAAACATCTACAAACCAAAGGAGCAGTCCATCAAAACAGCAAACTTCGGTTCTTAACACCATTCACAGATCCAGATGGACTTATACGCGTTGCCGCACGAATTAAAAATAGTGATATGCCAACGAACGCCCAGCACCCGTGGCTGATGTCACCAAATCACGAGTTTACTCTGCTTATTTTCAATCATCTCCATCAAAAATACTTGTACGCTGGAGCACTAGCGCTTCATTATGCGTCACGTGAAACATTTTGGTGCATTAATGGCAGAAGGATGGCATCCACAACAGCTTGGCAATGCATGCTGTGTACACGGCTTAAACCTAAAACTCTAACTTAATTGATGGGGGACGTACCAGTGGACAGAGTACGAAGATCGAAGCCATTCCCCCATGTTGGAGTCGACTTTTGTGGTCCAATCCAGGTGCACCATAAAATTCGTGGGAAACGTCCAGACAAGGCTTACATAGCGCTCTTTGTATGCTTTTCAACAAAAGCCATTCACTTGGAGCTAGTTTGTGACCTTTCATCAGCGGCCTTCATTGGATGTCTTAAGCGGGTCATCGCCAGGCGAGGACGTCCTGTGAAAACCTTTAGCGATAACGCTACAAATTTTGTTGGAGCAAACACGGAGCTCCAGGAACTCACTTTACTGTTTAACTAGCAGTTTGCACAGATTAAGGATAGCTGTGCCGATGAAGGTATAGAATGGTTGCGCATACCACCACGCTCCCCCCATTTCGGTGGATTATGGGAAGCCGAAATTAAGTCCGCTAAATATCATTTGAAACGAATGGTAGGATGCGCTTCCCTGACGCAAGAGAAACTAAGTACGGCAATCTGCCAAATAGAGGGCGTACTGAACTCTCGGCCAATCAGCCAGATGTCACCGGATCCAATTGATGTACAGGCTTTGACACCAGGCCATTTCTTGATCGAGGAACCTTTAACAACAATTCCTGATCCTCAACTTGAACCTGGTCCCATGCCTCTTTTAACTCGATGGAAATCGGTGAGAGGTCTTCATGAGGCCTTCTGGCGCCGATGGTCTAAAGAATACCTTCAAGACTTGCAACTGAGGCAAAAATGGCAAGAAATCAAGCATAATGTTGAGCCAGGATTATTAGTCATGCTAAAGGAAAAGAACTTGCCACCTCTCAAATGGCACTTAGGAAGAATAATCAATGTATAAAAGGGATCTGATGGCAGAGTCAGAGTGGTTGAGATAAAAACCGCTACTGGAATCATCTCAAGAGCAATAAATATGATCAGTCCACTACCAAACATCGGAGAGCCTTCCACAACAGAGAACAAAACTACCAACGACCTTCATCGGAAAACTACCAACGACCTTCATCGGAAATATATCTCCCCCTGATCTCATTGACGCAGTTAAAGGCCAATCCAGGAAAAGAGTAGAGAATGTACCCAATGACTCAGCACCGAAACGAGTACGAAAGTTTCCTCTGCAAACCTTACTCTGCCTTCTACTAGTCCTTCCGGTATTGGTAGTTGGAGAAACGGAAACGACTTCAGCCGAAGGTATAGTGGAGCTAATACCATTCATAGAAACCCCTGGTATATATTTTGAGGAAGTCAATAGGATAAAATTAACAACAACAACCTACTGGATGGCATACGTTGGTATTAGAGGATGTATTCATAGACTAATCGATATATGTTCTCAAGAGGATTAGCTACTCCACATCGGCCAATATTGCAAGACCCTAATATCGCATTCCGAATGTTTGCTCCGCGAAATCGAGCAGAAAAACGAGCTTTTGCAAATCAACTACGCACACGAAGATCAACTCTGAGTATAATAGGCTCAGCTGCTCACCTTTTATTCGGAGTTTTAGATGAAGAGTTTGCCACTCAGTACGAAAACGACATCGGTCAAATAAAACAAAACGAAGGCTATTTATTGGAGCTTATAAAAAATCAAACAATGATACTTGATTGTATTTCAAACATACTAGCCAAGGAAACAGAACAAATCAACCAACAATTTCGTTTCATGAAATCACAGTTTGAACACTTCGCAAACACAACATTCCAAATTGAGACTCTCAGCAATATTTTTAATTCTTTAGCGCTGCAAACAACAATTCTTCTATCGAACTTCAAAGGCATGCAGGATGTCCTATTGCAAATAGTAACCAACACCTATCAAGGCAAAATAAATCTATTGCTAATAAAGCCTTCACAAATTGAGGCCTATTCGTAATGGTGGGGCGATTATAAAAACATCGACAAATGAAAATACTACTTCGCTTTTTAATATAGCAATGGATGCAATGAAAGAGGAGTATGATGTTGCTGAGACCAGATTGCGACAGCCTAGACTTGTCATCAATGGACTAGAGAAACAATACGCAAATTATGAACTAAGAAATGAGATCCAGGCATTAAATCCCAATATAGAGGAGCGTGATTCTATGGAACTTGTACATGCCAGGCGAACAAGAAATGGAAGGTGGTTGCACATCATCCAGGTAAACGGGAGCATGTATAAGAGGCTTGCGAATAGATACATTAATATAGATTATGGATCGTATTTTGTGAAGGAGGACTTCAACGTAACGAGGTGTTATAAGTGTCAAAAATACAACCACAAAACATCTAAATGTGAAGGGGAGCAAATATGTCTAAAATGTGGAGGAAAGCATGACCTAAAGGACTGCAAAAGCACGATTGAGAAGTGCTCTAACTGTATTGGTAACAATAACAATGCTGATCATTCTCACAGAGCTGACTCTGTAGAGTGTCCGGAGTTTCAACGCAGAATATTGATCGCCAGGAGGAGTACCGACTACAACTTTGATGATTGCTAATCTTTCTAATCAATCAAGTGGAACAAATTTAACACTTATGTATGCTAATATAAGAAGCTTAAGACATAAGCTAAGTGATATTCAGATTTACCTGCAGCAAAATCCTGACATAGATTTGATTATTCTAAATGAAATCTGGATTTACCCAGAAGAAGCACGGTTTTACAATATTGAAGGATATAATGCGGTATTCTCCTGCAGACCTGGAAGAGGTGGAGGTACAGCAATCTACGTAAAAAATACAATCAATTTCATTACCAAGAGAGTGATGCCTGATAAGTATAACGTTATAATAATTGAAGTACACCATGCAGGTAAAAAAATAAAATTAGGGACGTACTACAACCCCAATCGAATGAATGCGCAAGATTTTTGCACAGTACTAGATACATTATTCTCAACTGAAAAAAATTTGATCACAGTAGCGGACACAAACATTGATGTGCTAACGGAATCACCAGAAACACGGATTTATAAGGATACGCTAGAAACGAATGGAACGGTAATCATAAACAACAACCAAATTACTCGCCCAGTGTCAAATACCTGTCTGGATCATATAGTAACCAATGATTTAAAAGTCGCTGAAAGCATGACATACATATTTGAGGACTGGCCGGAACTGGATCATCGTGTGATAAAAATTGCTATTCAAGACCAAACCCTGAACAAACAGAAGCCGACATACAAAACGTTCAGATTTCTAGACAAGGAGCTCTTTAAATCAAACATACGAGAGTTACTGGAAAAGCGGAAACCAAATAGTATTATTGAACTCAAAAATATCATCATATCTGCTAAGCAAAGTTCTACAATTGAGAAAAAAATCAGGTGTCGACAACGGACTTGGATAACGAAAAAAGTAATTGATGCAAGTATTACAAAAAGGAAGGCTTTCAAGTTTCTGTATATGCAAGCGAAAAAAGAATCGAAACGACTGGTGAAAGAGGCTAAATTCTTATATTTCTCAAGAAGAATGGAAACAGCGGCTGACAACTCCCGCGAAATATGGAAAATAATAAATGAGGTAAAGGATAACTCTTCAACCCAGGGTATATCACAAAACTTTCAACTGAATCCTGATGGGCCCTCTAACACATCGTGTCCACGTGACGCGGCGAACTCATTGAATAATTTTTTTTCAACAATTGGTGGAAGAATCACTAAAGAAATCGTTGCCAGTTCAGCAGGCAATGTAAATAATACAAATATCGCAATAAATTCCATCTTTCACATTCATCAAACAAATAAAAGGGAAGTCTTAAATGTAATCAATGAATTGAAAAAGAATACGGCGCCAGGCATTGATAGCATCACGATGAATGAGATTAGTATAATTAAGGAGGACATAGCCCAGATTATGGCAAATTTTATAAACGTGCATATTAGGAATGGGACTTTTCCGGAAGAAGAAAAACTTGCAAAAATAGTTCCTATATTTAAGGGTGGTGATCATCTTGACCCGAATAACTATCGCCCGATTGCGCTGCTGACGGGATTTAGTAAGATATTTGAAAAAATACTAAACAATCGATTAACATCATTCTTAGTTGAAAACTCTATCATAAGCCAACATCAGTTTGGTTTTCAAAAGAACAAGAGTACTTTGGATGCCCTACATTCTGTCACACGTTTCATCAATCTAGGACTGGACAGAGGTGATTATGTCATCGCAATTTTTGTGGATTTGAAAAAAGCATTTGATACAGTTGATCATGATCTCTTGCTTCGTAAACTTGAATCGTATGGTATTCAGGGGAGTCCTAAGCAGTTGTTTAAGAGTTACTTGGAGGGAAGATCGCAGAGAACTTTAATCAACAATGTCCTGAGCGACCATGCACCTACGGAAACAGGAGTTCCCCAAGGTTCAATACTGGGCCCTACTTTGTTCCTGCTATATACAAATAATCTAAATACATGTGGGCTGACGGGATATCACACATTATATGCTGATGACACAGTTCTACTTTATTCAGTACGAGACAAAACTGCCATTGAGAACACTATCAACGACGACCTAGGAAAATTCCATCAGTGGTTAATTGGAAACAAACTAGTATTGAACACATCAAAGACAAAATATATTGTTTTTAAGCAAAAGAACAAAGGAGACATAGATGTCGAACTAAATATTAATGGCGAAAAATTGCAAAGAGTGCTAGAAATGAAATATCTTGGTCTTATCATAGACCATCGTATGACCTGGTTACCACACATAAATAGCTTAAGAAGGCAATTAGCCCCAATAATAGGATTGTTAAGAAGATATGAGGATTTTCCAATGCACATCAAGAAACTTGTTCTAAATGCGTTTGTCCTGGCGAAATTGCATTATGGAGTACTTATTTGGAGTCAATCAGCGAAGCAACATTTAAACAGTATATCCAGGCTGCTGACCAAAGCGTATAAAAACATTCTGAAGCTGCCAATGCTTACTCAAACTAGTTTGGTTTACCAACTGGCAAAATCATTAACCTTTAGTCAAATTATTATTATGGAGAAAGCGAAGTTTATCTACAGAAATTTAAAAACTAATGGATCGGAACGAGCGCCATTAATTAAGGTATCACAGATCAACCCATATAATGCGAGGAATGCAAATCAATTCGTAATACCTTTTGCCAGAACGGATCGACTAAAGAACGATGCAACGAATGATGCTTTGCGTATATATAACAATCTACCAGAAACTGTTAAGGAAGCAAACTCACTTTTCGTATTTTAGAAAAGACTAAGGGAGCATTTAATGAGTACTGATTGAAGCGTGGACCTGTAATTCTGCTTTTATGAGCCCAGTATCTTAGGGCGTTCTTTTTGACCCTATCGGCGAGATACTGAAGTGACAGTTACTCAGAGTTTATTTTTGAATGCGTCGTATGATATTGAATTTTTTTTTATCTCTGAGAGCTGATCATGATTTTTTTGGACTAGATGTTCACGAAAAGGACTAGTTCACATTATATTGTGTGCCCCCTTATACCGATGTGTTAAACATTGTCTGGGTGGCACAAAGGACCAAGCGACGTAATGTGAATGCAGATCGCACGAGCGTTGTGCGACGAAGAAAGAGTGATGGAGAGAGTGGTAGGGAATGGAGGTAATTAAAAAAAAAAAAAAAAAATTCGCAGAAAACTGCAAATCATCAGAGAAAATCTGCCCAAAAATCAAATGCTTCCGGTATCTTCAGAATTTATAAATAAAATCTACAGCATTGCTACCGTGCGTACGAGAATAACTATGAAGCGAACTATATTTGACATGCGGATACCAATCAGGTCTGTGGAAGAGTTTCAGTTGCTCCAACTTTACGCTGTGCCAACAATTTTGAACAACATTTCAGCATGTATAAAACCTTCCACTGAGTATCTAGCGACCAACTTGAAAAGAGACAAATTCTTTCCATTATCAACACAAGAACGCAGTAAATGCCTCCAACTTTCGGACATCGAACTGATATGCCCTCAGAACCAACCTATTCACACCACACATTCACATATGTACAAATGCGAGACAGCCCCTTTCGCTCACAGGGTTAATTCTTCCGCATACTGCAATGTACGAATTGGTCCAATGGCCAATACATGGATACCATTAGCTGCTTCGAATAACTGGATATACGTTTTGAAAGAGCGAACAACATTCGATGCCATATGCCAAAGAAGCGTTCGAACTCTTCAGCTGAATGGTACTGGGGTTCTAAAACTAAGCCCAATTCGTGAACTAAACCATCCAGCGATCATTATTACTGGCCGGTCGCAATACATTGATGGCATGCATTTTTCCTTTTACCCGATGAGCAATCTGTCCGACTACATCAGCCAAAATATGTTACACTTCGCTAACAAAATGGATCTCAATGATATAACCATTGACAAAAGGCTATGGGGCCACATCAAGGAGGGTATTGACAAAATAAAACAGGCCAAACTCCCAGAAACCATTTCTTCGCACAACACGCATACATTCATTGTCAGCTACCTCTGCTTACTCTTTAATATGGTGGACCTGGAAAAAAATACGCATTCACCGAAGACCTTGTTCGCCAAACATTCCATATCGACGACCAATTCCCCGTCCTAGAACATCAATTCATCAAGAGGAACAAGAAATTATCGAAGGCTATTCAACTGTTGAACCAGCTCCAGAGTGTTTCAAGTGGGGGAGGATGTTAGAATTTGATAACTTACCTAATTCCAAATGCATAAATGATTTTCGCGACATCATCATTTCCCACAGTTCGTATAGGAAAAATAACATGCATAATATGCATTCACATGTATTCAGACTATTTGTAATTCCCATGGTCCAACGCGGTTAGACTACACCGCCAGACAAAACAATAAAGTTCTATGCTGTGCGATCCCACGATCTAGCATAATGCGGTAAGACTACACCGCCAGACAAAACAATAAAGTTCTATGCTGTGCGATCCCACAATCTAGCATAAGACATGAAACCGCGAAAATTCAAACATGCTTAGAAGCAAATTCCATCGACACGTTGAACCATGGGAAGATTTAATTTGTTTGTAATTAAAAATGTATTTAAATAAAAGATGTCTATTGTCTCTCAACCACACGGAGTAATTATTTCAAGCTCAAACAGCGTGTAACTAGATATCGGAAAAGGACTCGGCGAAGTATCAAGGAAAAGAAGAAAAGGTTTCATGAAAAACATGAATAAGTATAATATTGTTACTATGTATCTCAAAATAATGTTTCATTGGTTGTGAAAAAATATTATGTTTGATTAATTTTGAATAAACGAGTGCTTTTACCAATGTTTTGTGTTTGAATTTGCAAAGCACCCTTATGTGATAGAAACAAATGGACATCACTTCTGAAATCAGCGCATTCTAAAATATACAATTCAGTAAAAATATCTCATGCAGCTGACCAAAAAAAAAAATTGCAGAACTGTGTTATTAATTATGATTTTGGTCAAGTCAAGTCAAAAGCGCTTTGTTTAATACCAATCGTTATAAATTTTTAAAAGAACATAAAACAAATTCCAAACAATAAAACTATAAAAAACTTAATGGCCCGAATGGCTCTCTAAAGTTATACGTTAACAGTTAAACACATTTAATGGAAAAAATACACTTGCAAATTTAAATTAATTAAGATTATTACATATTTTTTGATTCGATTGGAAAAAGGAGAAAAAAATCAACCAGCATTATTCAAAAATTACTTATACTACTAACACAACAATGAACTTATATCCTATACCTAATATGTTACACCCTAATTCTAAATAAGTTCAATCAAAAAAAAAAAACCTTACCTTATATTGAAACCTATACCTAATTTATAATACAAATAAACAACAATACTAGATGTAGCAATAATGAGATGAATCTAAAAAACTAAGTAACGAGAAAAAGCTAAAAACAGAAAATAAACACGAATAATTTAGACATTGTCATTCAGCCACCAATACCTAGATTGTTCCATCTCAGCTCGACCAGCCTCAACGAATCTAGCAAATGAGTGTCTGCATTGGAATTGTTGGTCTCGTGAACTCAGATTCGGGGGATATTTTATCTTCTTATCGGTGGCCCGTCGATATATGTGATATATGATTGGGACGCCGTCAGAATCAAAAACATATCGATTCATGTCCAAATACACGAGTGCTTCTGGAGGAACGAAGCCAGTAGTGAGGCAAGTCACAATATACCCGTCTGTAGGGTGGAACGGCTGTGAAATTCAAGGGTTTTCACTCACAGTTACAGATCTTGCGATATGATTCCGAAGAAGTTTCAATATGAAGATATCGACTCTTGTCACTTGAGCGGTTTGGTAAATTTTTCTATTCGATATATAGTGCTTCCAATCCGTCTCAGGCTTTCTGTACAAACCAGTACATGCACGAAGATATTTCCGTTCGAAAACTCTTAATCTTTCCATTGTACTAGCACTCTGGTTGTACCAGATCTGGCATCCGTATGTCAAAACTGGCCTAACCAGGGTCTTGTAACAAATAACTTTGACATTTTGATCAATGTATCCGGAATGAAAGAGTCGCCGAAGGGCCATGACTACTTTTAGTGCTTTACTGAGCATGATTTTGACATGTTCAGTATAGTACAGATACTGATCGAGATGAACACCGAGGTATCGAACACAGGATTTATGTGGAACCCGTTCTGAACTACCCTCACCAGCCATAATGTGGAAATCCTTCCAATTACGTTTCAGGTCTTGACTGGCTCCCTGCAGCGTTGTCCGAAACAAAATTGTTTCGCACTTCTGCGCATTGATTTTCATTCGCCAATTGTCGGTGCAGAGCTGCACATCATTGAACATTTTTTGAAGATTGCTCTGAACTATTGTAGCTCTTCGGTCTGCCGTATAGATGATCAGATCATCAGCAAACGCTACCAATGATCGCGTTGGCGAGACATTAAAATCAAAGCTGTTCAATAGCTTGCGAATGAATATTGAGAAAAGCAGGGGCGCAGTAACTGTTCCCTGCTGTAGACCATTCAAGACCTTGAATTCGCCCATTGTTGTCAGATTACCATCAGTTACAACAAATGATTTCCCATGTAACATATTACACATCATGGCGACAAGGTGTCTGGGGAACCTGTCCTGAAGAAGTTTGAAAACTAGTCCATCTAACCACACCGTATCGAAGGCTTTCTCCATATCAATGAGACATGCTCCAACACATTCTTTGTTGTTTAGTTTCCAACAGATGTCTGAGGTTACTTTCGTTATTGCATGTATGGTCGAATGCCCAGCACGAAAACCAAATTGGCAATTCGGCAACAACTCATATTTCTCAATGTGGGCGTTTAATGCTCTGTTGAGTATCACTTCAAACACCTTGCTGATGTTAGGCAGCAAGCTGATTGGGCGATAGCTTTTCGGGCATCAAGATTCTTTTCCTTTCTTCAAGATCGGAAATACCTTAGCTTTTTTCCACTCATTTGGGAAATATAAATTGTTCAACATGTTGTTGAACAATAAGCAATAATTCCTAATAGCAACCTCAGGCAAATTTCGGAGAACTATATTTGGAATACCGTCAGTACCACATGATTTTTTGTTGTTTATTCTGCGAAATATGAAACACAAATCTACATAGCTGACAAAATAATCAATAAGATTCAAGCTCGGTATGAGGTCAGATGTTAATGTTTCATCGAAATGAAGAATTGATTGGCCGTTCAGACTTGATTTGAAGTCGGAAACTTTTGCACCAACGACCTCCGAAAATATTTCATTCCTTTTCTCTGGGTTTGGCAGATGAATCAATTCAAAATGTTTTCCAATCAGGCAAGTTTATCCAATCCTTCACATATAATCCTGTTTCCATTTCTATCTGGAGTCGTACTATCAATTTCGATACCAGCTCTATCGAGAAGATTTATCTCATCACTAGCGACTTCAAAATTCGATTCGATTTCACTTTCGCGAAAACGCCATCTGGGTCCTGTGGGCTAATACCCCTCAGTTTTTCCGCCCATTGATAGCTGACCTCACTCCTGAAGTATGAACGGATTAAGTTCCGGACATTCTTCAGGTGTAATTTCAACAAAGCCAACGAGGGATGGGTGTAGTCCAAAAATCGTCGATAAATATTGCTGATACGAGTGAGAAGAAGGCTTTTCAATCTTTTCAACCTTGCGATGGTTGGTGTTTCATATCCTTCCATATTGTTTCGATGTTTAATCTTGGGAACAACTTTCTCAATCGTTTCCAACGTCAGCTTCTCTAACTTCGACAAATAGAGATCTATTTCATCGTCAGTTAGATTTCTGTTATAAAGAACCATTGAGCAAGCGTTGCCATCATCAGAAGGAGGACATTGCTCCTGGTACTCCCGATTAAACTTCTTTTGAAACTTTCCCCAGTCTGTTTTTTTTTTGAAATTCAACCGATGGTTTTCATGTTGAACTGGAATGAGGAAGAAATCATCCCTTTGATGATTGATTTCCATTACGATTGCGTTATGGTCGCTATCGTAAAGAAGCACCTGCAGTTTCCGTTGAGGACTATTAAAGCTGAATTCAAGTCTTGCGTCAGCAATGCAGAGGTCCAAATATGAATTTGTCCTAGGGTATGTTGGGAACTCCGACCCGTATAGGTTGCACCTGTATTCAATTTGGTTCTCTGTTATCCATGATTTCAGGAATACACCTCTTGGATTATTGGTGGCGTTTAGCCATGATGTATGCTTGGCATTCAGGTCACCGGCAAAAATATAATAACTATGCAGCCTGTTCAATTCGAGTATTTCAAATAAGGAATTGAGTTCCTCCTTGAACTTGAGAACATTTTGACCAGTTGCATAGGCAGAGATAACGAAGAGGTTATCCCCTCCTGGCAGTGAAATTTTGATGACGGACACTTCAAGAAATTCAAAGTTTTTGAATTCGACTTTTTCAATATTTTGGAAACAATAGGGTCTTCTAACCAATATCCCGGTGCCACCTCCCCCATCACCTATTACCCTATCGTTTCTTACGAATGCAAAATCTTTGAATTCCATGGAATGCCATGAATTGAGGTGGGTTTCAGTGAGAAGTATGATGTCAGACTTTTGCTTAACAACAAATTCAAGGAGATAATCAAGTCGATGTATAGCAACGATAGAGTTGACGTTGATCGATATGAGGCGAAGCCTATCCATGGGAATATGACTGGATGACAAGTTATTATTACGCATTTGAAAGACCTAAACGCTGAAAAGGAAAGTTAATTTTTGAATCTTGTTTGTCGATTCTCTCCGATAAAGAATTAAGTTGCTGGTAAATTTTGAGAAGCAGCTCATTATTGCCACTTACATTATTTACATTATTTCCAGCATTTTCTGCTGGTCCTCTAGCGGCGAGTGCAAATGATACTCCGGGCTTGACGAAGTTGGAAGGTATGATATTACGGTGTACTTGTGTTTGCTTTGGAGCAAATTTAACTTTTGCATCTTGATATCGGGAGCATCCTCGATAAGATGCTGGGTGACCAAATTTTTCTTTAGGCTCCGTCTGAGCCAATTTGCACTCACCGGGAGCATGAACGTCTTTGCATTTAACGCAACGATAGTGGATGGCACAATTGGCAGCCGAATGTCCAAATCTTTGACACCGGTAACACTGGTTGACTTCTCTTTTCTGGAGGCGTCCCCACCTCACCACTCTGAAATTCAAGTACCTGCTTTGTTGAAGGGCACTTGGACTGCTCTTATTTGCAATTTGTACCAGGTAAAGTGGTAAATTCTTCCTTTCTATGGTCGACTTTCTTGTCGCAAAGGCTTTGACTGAAACAAAATCAATATCTGGTGCAGCCTCCTTGAGCACCTGAAGAAGATCGACCGTATCCTCTCCGCTGTCCAAACCCTTCAACAAGAAGGTCTGATTTTTTTCACTTTTTGGGGTATAGGTGAAGTGTGGAACCTCCCCAGAAATCAGCGCATCTTTGGCTGACTTGAAATCAACCAGTGATTTCGTCCTTATAGTTAAATTTTCGGCATTAAATCTTTTGATTTCGAAATTGGCCAGTTTATTTTCGGCTGCCAATAGCCGAACCATATCTTTCCCTCCCGGTTTGTCCGAACACGTTGATTGGCGGAACTTTTTCTGTCTTGTTGGAAGCTTTTTCAGAGGAACCAGCAGAACTGCGGGCTGGTTTTTTCTCCTTATTTTTGTTCTTTAAATATTGAATAAAATTAACGTCATTATCTTGATTAAAATTACCTCCGATGTTTTCTTCGATTTCCATATCTTCTGTTAATCCCTCCAGCGCTGCAAAATAGTTTTGGCTCTCGTTGGTGCCGCAAGCACTTAGAACTTCCTCTGGATTTACTTGCTTTGTACTTTTCTTCGGCTTTGTTACCTGTTGCCATTGATTTTGTGGCTGCGTCTTTTGAGACTTCATCCCTTTCTTAAAAAGATCCTTGAGAGACTGTATCTCTTGCCTTAGTTCATCATTTTCTTTCTGCAATTTGGCCATTTGTTGATTGTCCGCTATTATTTGCAGCTTGCACCCTCCATCTACGGAATTTTCTTCGTTATGTTTTCTTTTGGTGATTGTCGCCAGTTTCGTATTCGTCGTTTCCCCAGGTTGCCCCAACGGTGGGAAGCCGTCGGGCTCCTCCATACCAGCGGCGAAATTTTCTTTGTGAATTTGTTTTTCGTTACCAATCGAAGTAAAAATATTCGATAGAAATTTCCTGAGTCGATTACTTCGACAATATAAGATTTTTTCCGATAAAAATTAACTTCGGACTAACGTTTTTAAAAAATTAATTTAATTTTTGAAAACTTTTGACAGGAGCGAATTATGATTTTAGTGTGCCATATTGAAAGCATCAATAAGATCCCAAAGTTCGATTTGAGAATATGTCAGTACGATTTAAGATGAATGGCGCTAAGTCATACTTTCTTGTAGTTCTTGAAAATAGTTTATTTCTCTGAAATTTATTAAATTTTTCTTACATTTGATTGAATTATTAATGAAACATTACCTTTAGGTAATGTTTTATTAATAAATTTACTTGGAGTCTAATGTAAATGAGCTTTATTTGTGTTACTCGTAAATTTATAAGGGTCTTTAGTTCAGGGGTACGAATTAGGCAAGTTTACCCTTCAGTTTGCAATGAGATCCCTGTTTAGATCTGTTTGATGCTGAGACTTTAGTAGCGAATTTAAGTTTTTTATGTGCAATTGTTTTGCCCAATGTTACAGCCTTAGTACTGTTTTTTTTTTCAACCATAAGCCAGTTTTCAAAAACGATACTTTTAGGTACCAGTATGAGCTTTAGGAAGAATTCTAATGGTATTTCAAACTGTAAAAATCTGCATTTCCTTTGATTGCCTATGAGGAATAAGGTTTTTTTCTTTTGAAACAAATCAGAAACATAAAAATCAAGTGACCAGGAAGCATCGATTCAGCAAAAATCGACTGCTTCCACATTTCCCATACCACAAGCACCAATGGAAACCACACGAAACAACCGCGACAGTTTTAACCCCTAAAGTACCTTAATACGATGCACCTGTATCACTTAATGAGGAACTCTGCAAAGCATACCCGGTTCATTGATGAGCGGCAAACATACTTATACGTATAAAAACGTTATTTTCACCGATGAAGCTTCCTTTGGATGACTCTTGACAAGCGCAAAGTGGTCATTGATGCTGTTCAATGATAAATTCGCACAAAAATGATTAATATATTCTTGTGCTCCTTCGCAGTATAATTACCCAGGAATGTCTACGGAAATACTAAAATCATTTGACGCACACATTTGTCACATCCGCTTTCTCAATACCGTCATTAGTTCTCTCATTTGTCTTTTTGTCTCGTTGCGTTTCTTTTGATTTCACTCTAAAGAAAATCTTCCCAGAACGATTTTCCCACCTACAAATGTATAGTACGTTGAATATCATGGAAAATATAAAATGAAAATTATCTAAAATTATACAAATACACAAAAGTTGCGAGTTGGAAAAGCTAAAATGAAATTCGTTTCTGCTTTTGCGGTTCAGCGTCAACGTTCGATTTACAAAATGTCGCCGCTTCGTCGTTGTCGCCGCCAAGAATATCAGCACCACCATCATCTGTTGGTCATTGGCGCAAGGTCACAGAGAGCGAGGCAAAATAAAAATATTTTTAATAAATTCATCATATCGCGCCGCGTCACAAACTTTTCATATTGCCAGGATATCATTTGGTTTGATGCGCGGAAATACGCAAATGCAGTTTGATTTTATTTAATGCTGATTGAATTGAAAGTCTGAAGGAGTTACTGCCTGCTTTTACTTTTCTATATTTAATGGTTGCAATCAAATATGCATTAACTTTATATGCTCGTGAATCAAATGGCAGCAGTTTTTTTTTAATGGATGAGTTTTATTCTGCATCCTTGACAACGTTTGCCAACAAATGGTCGAGCATGTTCATGTGCATATAACATGAAAACGAATCTTCACTATTTCGATTTTTCCGCGTCAATTATACTCGTATCCGTCAAATGTGGGAAATACAAAGACTCAGGAATTCAGACAAAATCTTCCTCCAACCGAGCTGTGAAAAACGCTCTAAATTGCGTCATTTCACCCCATCGCAGTGCATAATTGGAATTTTTTGCAAGCCATCTGGTTAAGTTTTCGCTCGGTTAAAGTTTTCATTCAAAATACTACACTCGAAATCCGTGCCATCTCATTTGGTTGGGGGAGGAAATCGGGAAAATCAATTTATCCATGAATTCGTTAATGAAGTTGTGAAAAATGTGTTTAAAATACAAAAAGGCATTAATTGTTTCGTTTGCTGTTTTTCGCCTCGCACAATATGGAGACTTAGTTAACCGGAAAATTTCACAAACAAAAGAACGTTCGGTGGCAGTAGAAAAATGGCGATCGGAGATGGATAGCATTGATTAAAATACAAAAATAGCTGCGAATCATGTGCATTATTTAAAACAAAGAATGTTTGGATAATTTCATTTTATCACCATTTTTTAACGCTGAAGCTGAATTAGCGTAAGAAAGTTTTGAAACAAGATTATTGGCATTTCATCCGCTAAGTTATCTGGATGAATCAAAAAGATTTCGCTGATTAACAGGAAACTTGCATTATTTAATCAATTTGTAGTTAATGGGCCTTGACCTGCAACGAGAAGAAAATTTTCATCTATTTTAATCGGCGCATACGGTATCATATGTTGTATACTTTTAAACGCAAGGATATTTCATGAAACAAGGTGGGAAGACACATTTCTGTGAGAAATGTTTTGTACTCAATAATATACGCAGCCATCAATAATGAACACACTCAAAAAACACCTATGAAAAGTGCACCAAATACTTGATTCAAAAGAATTTTTCTACTACCTGAATGGGAAAGAAGTTATTTATGTTATGTAAACATTTTGAGTAGTTCCAATCTAAAAGTATCTGGTTCGATGGAAAGCCCGTAAGCACGATGGTCCACTTTCAACTTCCGGAGGACAGATCGTAGCAATCTTTACGTATAGACATGTTTTAAATCGCTCCTGTGAAAAATTTAAAATATAATTTGATTTTTTAAAACGTTAGTCCAAAGTTAATTTTTATTGGAAAAAGTTTATATTGTCGAAGCAATCGACTCAGGAAATTTCTATCGAATCTTATTTTACTTCGATTGGCAAAAAAAGCGAAGAACTTAAGAAAACTTTAGGACCGCTGGTATGGAGGAGCCCAACGGCTTCCCACCGTTGGAGCAACCTGGGGAAACGACGAATACGAAACTGAGGATAATCAACAAAAGAAAACATAACGAAGAAAACTCCGCAGATGCCGGATGCAAGCTGCAAATAATAGCTGCCAATCAACAAATAATCAAACTGCAAAAAGAAAATGATGGACTAAAGCTAGAGATACAGTCCCTCAAAGATCTATTCAAGAGAAAGATGAAGCCTCAAAAGACGCAGTGACCAAATCAATGCCAACAGGTAACAAAGGCGACGAAAAGTGCAAAACAAGCAATTCCAGAAGATGTTCTAAGTGCTGGTGGCACCAACGAGACTCAAAACTATTTTGCAGAAGAAATGGATGTTGAAGAAAGCGTTGAAGCTAATTCTGATCAAGGTGATAATTTAAATTTTATTTAGTAACTAAAAAGTAAAAATAAGGAGAAGAAACCATCCTGCAGTTCTGCTGGTTGCTCTCAAAAACTTGCAAAACGGCAGACAAAAGTTCCCCCAATCAATGGAAAAGATATGGGGTGGCTACTGGCAGTCGAAAATAAACTAACCAATTTCGAGATTAAAAGAGTTAATGCTGAAAAATTAACAATTACAGCAAAATCACTGGCACATTTCAATTCAGCCAAAGATGAGGTTCCACATTTCACCTATACTTCAAAAAATCAAAAAAATCGGACCTTTTCGTTGAAGGGTTTGAACTGCGGATAGGATGCGGTCGATCTTCTTCAGGTGCTCAAAGAAGCTGCACTAGAAATTGAATTTATTTCAGTCAAAGTCTTTATGACAAGAAAGCCGACCGTAGAAAGGAAGAATTTACCAATTTACCTGGTATAAATTACAAATATTGTAAAAGCAGTCCAAGTGCCCTTCATTAAATAAGGTACTTGAATTTCAGAGTGGTGAGGTGGGAACACCTTTAGAAAAGAGAAGTGAACCAGTGATATCGGCGTCAAAGATTTGGATATTCGGTTGCCAACTGCGCTATGCGCAATCGACGCATTTATAAAATGACCCAGGATGGCAACACACACAACCAGATCGATCCTGTTCTGATTCAACAACGTTGGGCCTCGAGCATACTTGACGTCCGTACATAACGAGGAGTCAATTGTAACTCAGATCGTTACTTGATCAAATTAACCTATCGATGTCGTAGGTCAAAGGCATATTCGGCGAAGACCAGTCCGCCACAAAAATTTGACCTCGAAAGGCTCCAAACGGCGTCTGTGACAAAAAATTGCACGGAGACCCTCGACAACCAGCCGGCTCTCATCTTATCAGACGAATCGTTAAAGAGAAGCAACGAGCTCTGGATGGAAGTTAGGGTGGCTATAAAGACCGTGGCAAAACAGACGATAAGACATCAAGCCCAGCACAAGAGGAATGATTGGTTCGATGATGAGTGCCAGAATGCGTTAGATAAAAAGAATCAGGCGTACAAAGAATACGTAGGTAGGAAAACCAGGACGAAGAGAGAACACTATGAAAATCTAAGATGAGTAGCGAATAAGATAATTAGGATTAAGAAAAGAAAACACTATGACGACCAATTGAGAAGTATAGATGTAACTTTAGCGAGCAACAAGACAAGCATACAAAGTCATGAAAAGCCTGTAACGTAGTTATTAGCCCAAAACCACGCTCTGTCGTGATGACATCGGAAATATCAGCGCTGATGAAACCAAGATTAAGGAAAGATGGTCATCATACTTCAAGAAGCTCCTTAATCCTCCGTATAGCTCCAGAACATCGGAGCCTATAGATGTCTGCGGAGAGCTCCCATTGGCCCCACTAACTCTGGATGAAGTTTGTTTCATCACCAAAGCCCAATATAATAAGAGAGCGCCACGCATCGATGAGATTTCAGTGAAGCTCATCCAATATGGTGGCAGTAGTGTTCATAAAGCTTTTCATAAATTCATACAGCACATTTGGCAACAAGAACATATGCTGAAAGAGTGGAGCTAATCAATTATATTCCGTATCCACAAAAAAGGTTACAAGTGCGAAAATTATAGAGGCATATCACTACTTTGTACGGTGTACAAAATATTTTCCAAAAATAAAATCAGATCAAGATGGTTTTAGAGCAGGTAGATCAACAATAGACCAATTGTTCACTGTCAAGCAGCTACTTGAAAAATGCTGGGAGTTCAACATAGACGTACACCAAATTTTTGTTCACTTCAAGCAAGCATACGACAGTATTGATCGTAATGTACTGTATCAAATAATGCTTTGCTTTGACATCCCAGCCAAATTAGTCCATCTTACAAAAATGACAATGATGTCGACAACCTCCCAAGTCCGCATCAGTAACCAACTCACAGATGCCTTTGACACAAATATCGGACTAAAGCAGGGAGATTTTTATTTATTTATTTATTCCATCTTACAGACTAAACAATCCAATCACAAAATGGAACGCAAAGAACAATCAGCAAAATTTAAATGAAAAAGAATACTAAAACGTCGATAATTAAAAATTAAACTAGTAGTAACTCTCTTAGTTTTTTCTTAAATGCTATGTAAGAAGAGGGGAAAGGACCAAGCTCGAGATTATTATGATTTCGTACGATTCTTAAGATTGGTGAATAGAAATATAAATCAGTTCTAGCATATGGTATAACGAAATAAGGATTCATCCGAGATGAACGAGATGTTTGTCGGAAACACAGCTCAGAAAAAATATTTAACGGGACTTGATGGAGATGGGTTGGCCCCATTGCTATACGATACGCGAGGTACATTACTATACAAGACGAGCCAAGTAGTAGCCTATGCGGACATCAACATTTCGTCACGATCAGTAACAACTGCCAAAGAACTTTTTCTGAAATTCCACAGCGAAGGAAAACTAGTAGGGCTACGAATCAATGAAAATAAAATAAAGATCATGACGCAGTCGAGAAAATATGCCTCAAATACAAAAAACATCACACTTGGCGAATACAGTATCGAAGATGTTAGCGAATTTGTGTATTTGGGCGGCAAAACAACGAAAACCGGCAATGAAAGAGATGAAGTACGCCGAAGAATACAGCTCGCAAATAAAATATTTTATTCAGTATTGATGATCTTGAAGACCAGCTGCATACTAGGGAGGACAAAGTTCCAAGTTTACAAATCTGTAATAAGACCCGTGTTATGCTATGGGTGTGAAGCATGGACCCTATCCCAAGCACCCGCAAATTTATTGAACGCCTTTGAGCGACGGGTCCTGAGGCGCATAATCGGAATGAAGCTAGACGAACCATGGGATACATTTGAGAATTCAAAGTGAAAGAACTTTTCGCAAAATATCATCTGGCACTGCTAGTATATTGTCGCACAACATAACATCATAATTCATATTCAATACTCATAACATATAACTCTGGCCTGATGACAGAAAAGTTTGAATCTTGAAATGTCAAGACAATGCATGTTAACCGCCTAAAGTTGGTTCGTTGTGCGCACAATAAAAGAAGTTTCAGTTTTACGCTTTACCACGTGCTTGTTTATATTTAATTCGCTTTAACCAGAAACCGCGCGTATATATGCAAGTACGCAAGGTTTAGTAATATGTATGTATGCTGAGGTGGGAAAGGCAGCGCGGTGACCTCATTGAAGAAATGGGAGATCTCTCTCCGGATGAAGTCACTGGAGAGATGCTCACATCCGTTGACAAATGGAACTGTGTGGCACATTACGCTCGGGCAGTCCTTAAGATAAAAAGGAACATATTTGAGCGCCTGGAGACGTCCAGGGCGGAGGGATCTCTTTTTTAGACATCCCTCTCCCTTCCCCTCCTCCCGCTGGAAAAGGAATCCCTGTAGCCCGGTGGAACCCTAAACGGGTAGAGAAATGAGGCTTAGCCCGAAGTAATGTGTCAAACGGTTCCAGGCTAGGTTCTCAGATTGACAGGGGAGGTGTTTAGTGAGTAGTCCAAGGGTATCCTCCATGGGAGTCCCACACTGCCAGACTCGGCGGGCGTAAATGCCTTCACCTCCCTACCAAAAAAAAAAAGGTTTAGTAATTTGTTAAACTTAAGTTATATGGAGTTTGCACATTCGAGTGAATGAGGGAAAATTTGAAAATTTATAAAATGTTATTAACAAAGTTATTTGAATTTTGAGGTATTTGTTGGCCTTGTGCTTCTGAAGACTTATTTCCATGATTTTTCTGATTTTTCAGGTACACCGGGGGGGTCACAAAATATTTGTACATTTCCCCTCCTCCTACGCTAGTTTTGGAAGTTCTGACCATGAGACCCATGTTGGCTACCTTAGGTGAAATTTTTTTTCAGTGGCCACTCCCCTATATGAAAAGACCCCCCTTAAATACCGCATAAAAATGTTTTTTACAGTGAAACTTTAAAGACGGCACTATTTTTCCCCTACCTACAAAAATACGTGCTTTAAGCTCATTTGGTTTGCGAGAAAAATTGCTGTGACACACGGAAGGACAGGCAGGTCGCGATTTTAGTAGAGTTTTGTTTATATTACATCAATGAATAGTACTAGGTTCCTCGCAATCAAATTTAAACTAATAATTGATCTCAACTATTTTGTTCGGTTTTTCTGCCGCCGCGAATTGCACTGAAGAAATAGGGTTTCAAGTAGAACAACAAAAGTCCCCACGGGGAACAAAGAACCATAGTTTATGACAGCATTCCTGTACAAAATCATTTTCCTACTTCGCCGCTATTGCTAATTACTTATATCCCATTTCTAGTGTGAATCATGATATTTCCAGAAAATTCACTCAATTAACATTATCAGTTCAAGAAAAAATTAACTAAATTCCCAGAAATTTCAATGACTAATAGAATAAGTTCGAGAGCAAAATAATGGAATAGTGAAACAACAAACAGAATTGGTTTTCATCAATTAACATGAGAAAAGTAATTAAACTTCCGAATTATTTCTTACACGTTAATTTATATGCGGAGCCGATGTTTATGGAGTATGGAGAATCAGCAAATTTTCCACTTTTACTATGGAAATGAATGGAAAAAAAATCACCTGGTAGAAAGTGTGGGATTGAAACTGATTCACCTAATATAGCTCAAAGCGGAAGCTGAGATGGAAACAATTGTATAGATCAAAGGAGTGATTCATTGAATAGAAGAATTGTATGCTGATCTACTGATGTTGCTCGAAAGTTTTGAACATATGTACTCAATTTAACATGCATATACTCGTACATACATACATATGAGTATGTATGTGCCGTACAAAAATATTTAATTTAATTTTTATGTTTATGTTTGTTTATGTTTGTTTATGTTTATGCCTCATTAGGGATTAATAAAAAAAATTTTACAAATCCCTTCTTAAATCGTGGCCTGTCTGCCCGTCTACCCCTCCGTGCGTCACAGATATTTTCTCAGAAATCGTCGAAGCCACAACTAGCAAACATTTCAGCGAATCAACTGAAGATCACATAGACAAAATTCAATTTGTGTAAGGATTTCTCTCCGTGTATGAAGTTGGCTCTAAAATTGGTAGAATTATTTAAAACCAGTAGCTGAGCATTCGCATCAGGGGTCTCGGTGAGGTGAAAAGTACAGAATATTTCCCTTCTCTCCTCGCGATGAAGCAAATTCCAGTAAATGGAATTCGAGTAAAGAAATGGAATACCTTAGAAGTCAAAATTGGTTCAAACTTGTCAGCACTAGGACCAATTGTAAATTTCTATATTTTCTCATAAAATAGTAACATCTTTACTCTTCCTGAAAGTTAGCGACAGTTATCATTGATACCTGAACCATGTTGCGCATTGCTGCTAGCTGATTCCAGCAGCGTCACAATTTTATGTGCTATTGCCTTCAATTTTTCAAAATATAAGGTATATGCTATTAACGCTTGATTGAATTTTTTAAAGAATGGCTAAAGATGAGAGGAGGAACGATTCGAGTAAGTTGGAGAGTGGTTCTTCCAGAAGGGCTTTGTAAACATGATCAGAGGCCACCAACAAGGACGCATTATGTGATGTGGGTAAAACGGTCCCTAGAGCCAGGACAAACATTGCCTAACTCGAGCTGCTAGCAATTCTTGAAACCATACACTTCGACTGTATCACGGACAAACCCGAGGTGGAGGAGGCCATAAAAAGGGAATTCCCTGGGTCAACCTGACACGGGAAACACCAGGGAATAACGTATAAATATTGTCAACTTGACCGACAAAGGCGAAGAACAAACTCCAGCGAACAACAAAATTAAAATAAGTTGGATTATCTGCAGGATAAGAAGAAGAGCGGATTCCTCTCTGCTGCTGCCTCAGTTCTTTTGAGTAAGGATATATAGGACATGACTGTAGTGGAATCGACAGGAGCGTTCTGTGCCATAATTGTGATTAAACGGGACGCAAACGGAAGGATTGTACAGTCAAGGTACAATGCATTCTCTGCAAGTATGCTAAGCCAAAACTTGGCGATCTTAACCACCTGCTAAGGTCAAGAAGATTCTGAGTTTACAAAGATGCCATAATCAAAGCCAAGACAGTACTCCGATGAGCCGAACAAATCCTACAAGTAAGCACTCGAGTACATACTATAGGATCTGCTTGAGCAGGTTGCGAGCGATATAAAAGCCGACCTGTTGTTGCTCAGCGAGCTATCAAGATCTAAGCTCCCTCTTCGAGCTGGAAGGCCCACTCCTAGTGATAGGTGATTTCAACGCCTATCATAATTCCTGGGGTGCTATGAGCAGTAATCGAGCCGGGGATAAGCTCAACAGATTTATCACAGTCAAAGACGTAAGACTACATATGCCAAGTGAACCAACGCACTATGGCCGAGCTTGTAACACCCTAGACTTCGACATCTCACGAGATTTTCACCACAATATCCGTACAACGGTACTCGATTATCTCTCTTCCGACCACAAACCGGTGCATTTTTTAATAGAGGAAATCTTCATAGATGAACCTCTAAAAGTAAAGAGTAGTACAATTCGCAAGCTCAGAAAGCCTCACTCAGCTGCTAAGTTCAGCCAGTAATGTCAATGAAAGCGTAGAGCAACTTACCAGAAAAATCCTACTTACCAAGGAAAATAATACAGCCCAACCCCCAGTAATTGAACACAACCCCTATGAACTTCCTCAGGATATTAGCAATAAAAAGATATGATAATCACGCTAAACAAACGAAAAGCCTCAGGACCTGATTCTTTAACGAACACCGAGCTGGAATTGCTACCAGACAACATACTGCCACCCCTAGCGGACATCATCAACACCATCTTCGCCTACACAAATTCCTAAAGTCGTGGAAAACGGCAATTATTATCGTCATCCCGAAATCAGATAAGAATCTTACTTTCACACAAAATTTGGCGTCCAATAAGTCTGCTGTCTTCTCTCTCTAAAGTCACATAAAAGGCACTTTTAACTCGGTTGTCCAAATATATTGAAAACAATGAGATGAATAATATGGCTTTCGAACTGGGCACTCCACCGAACTCCAGCTAACAAGGTTGGTCCAACATATTAGAAATGGGTTGAATCGCAGATAGTCAACAGGCCTAGTTGTGTTCGACATAGCAAAAGCCTTTGACAAGGTCTGGCATGTAGGGCAAATCTTTAAAATGTATGAATATTCCATTCCATTAACTTTGATAAAAATTGTCAACTCTTTCCTGCAGGGCAGATCTTTTCGGGTAAAAATCGATAACTTATTATCCAACATGTGACTGATTAAAGCTGGAGTTCCACAAGGATCACCACTCTCCCCATTACTGTACGCCCTATACACTGCAGACCTCCCACGTCTGCCTAACAGCGTTCAAATTTTACACCTCGTGACAAGCAGAACCCATATCTACAAGTCTTCAACGAACCACCGACATTCTTTTGGGATACTTTCAAAGGTGCAAGATAAAAATTAACGCTGACAAGACACAAGCCATTTTCATCACAAGAAGGCGCCGACAACAACCTCCTGAACTATAACTCGAATCAAACTCAGTACCTTGGAAAAGAGCAACAAAATGCCTAGGACTAAAATTTGACCATAGACTTACATGGACTGATCATCACCTTTCCACCCCATCTCAAGATCGGAAAAACTAAACGTGAAAAACAAACTCCTCACCCAGAAACAAGTTATGAGACCCTCTCTTCTCTATGGCTGCATAACTTTCTGTCAGACCTCAAAATCTAACAAAAAAATATTTCAATCTCTCCAAAACAAGGCCCTTAAGAAAATCTTTAGAACCTCCTGGTACCGTAGGAACACTGACATTCATAAAGACCCCAAACTAGACACTATTGACAAATATATACTAGAGCGCACACTAATACTGTTTGACAGGATAGATGAACACCCTAATAGCACCCTAAACCCCACAAGACCAACCAATAACGAACAGAGGCTCACCTACCCTATTGTCAGATCAATAACGTTGTGATGTAGGACGCACAGAATCTATTTGTATTGTTTGCTATAGGCCAGTTAGGTACAAAGATAACCATAGATAGAAATGGAGCAAAAGCGCAACAAAAAAAGCAACATCATGATAAGAATTTACAATTTAAAAATCTTGTACCTGCGCTATCTGGGTTCAAGGCAGCGCCCATCAACTGATGTAGGATCGTGGACAGGGGGATAGTTGTATGTGGTTGAGATTTTCCGGAACAACGTTTTTTAATGTTTATATGACATTAAACCAACCGATGCCATCCGTCTGGGCCAAACTCAATGCCTTTGAGGACACTATCTTGATCACAGAGGGTCAAGTACTTACCGAGGGGGACTTCAATGCTAAGGCGATTGAATGGGCATACCTCAATCTGAACGCAAAGGAAAACAAAACCTAGAAATGTTGGCCAGAACAGCACTTGTTGTTCTAAGCACTGTGGACATCCCTACTTACCACCGCTAATGTTGTGCGGCAACTTTACCTGACTTGACATTTACTTCGAAGTTTCTGGTGCCAAGAATACAAAACTACCGGGTACCAAAGGCCCACTTGGCCACCAACTACCAGTATGTTATATAGCGGTTCAGATCCATGGCATTGCTCCTTGACGTACATATGCCCGGACTCCAGCCTTCGGATGGAAAACTGGGAAGATGGACGTTGGGAGCTTTGCTCAAGTGCCCAAGGTGGGCATACCGCTGCTAGAACCTTCACCAGAGAGCGAAAACTATGCTGCTGAGGACGTGATGAACTCAATTATGGGTGTCATCATATCTGCTTGCGAGGTTTCCATGCCCCGTCGGAAACACAGTCACGGTATGCCTCTAGTATACTGGTAGTCAACGGGAATCACTGAAGACCAAAGGAAGTGTCACAAATTTCGACAATAAGCCCAGCGGGTGCAAGCACAAGAGAAGGCAGACATAAAGCTAGCAGCATGGAGATTGGTCAGGGATTCCCTGTGTATCCTCGCGGACAACCACCTCCCTCGCGTCCGCTTTTTGACACAGGTAAATAGTGCAGCACTCTCTAGCGAGGAGGGCATAAGGTATCACGCCTGCAATAACTATCACGCCAGATCAGAGACTGTCGGCTACGGAGATGCTATCCTTAGTGCTCCTCTTCTTTGTACCTGTGTAAAGCGTTTTCGGTGTACCTCCTTACTAAGAGCGTCACTCCATATTTGAGTTTCTCTAGCACTTTCCCAGCAGTGTCTAGCATACATAGCGGGTGGTATACAAACGGCGACCCGGGATTTCTCTCCCCCTTACTGATCAGCACGAGCCTAACCACCTTCCATCATATCGGGAAAATTCCGTCCCGTAGGCAACTGTTGAATAAGCTGAGCAGCAAGTCAGGACAATGGTGATATACAAGATGCAACATCTCAGCTCGAACACCATCGGGACCTGGAGCCTTCCTCGCTTTCAATCAAAGGACTCCCTTTTGTAGTTCTGGCTGTGTGAAGAGTGGACACTCGACTGCTGTTTCACCATGGACAGCGTCAACACGGACGGAATGGGTGCGAAGAGTACCCACACTATCTCGTCCACCTATTTAACATCATTTATGCAGGGCTTCCATAGGGCACCAAGCTTTTGCATAACTAGCTTGTAGTTAAGGCCCCACGGATCCCTGTTCACATTGTCCACTAAATCTTACCAGTAGCAATCTTGCAGATAACGGAACGGAAATCAAAGATAGGAAGGAAACCGCATCTAAACATTCAAGAAGAAAAAGACTTAGCAACGCGCATCATACGATCAAGTGATGTTAGATATCTTCTGACTTTACGTATACTTCGCATGTGCATGAAGAACTATTGTGAAACAAAGAATATGATAAACAGCAGTAAAAGTGCTTTGATTAGCAGAGATTGGCTTCGAGGTTTTATGAAACGGAACCCGAATATTCGTAGAAGGAAGGCCCAAAATTTAAATCCAGTTAGAGCTCAAAAGGCAAATAAAGATGTCTTTTCAGATTATTTTTTGAAACTCCGAAAGCTACTGGCAGAAAATGAGCTCATAATTAAGCTAGAGAGGATATAAAATTAGAGCATGCTGATAACGTCACTATAGTCACTTGTGGCAGTGCTGTTGGCTACGCAGTCCCTCCAATGATTTTATTTAAGGGCAAACGTATGCCACCGTAATGATTAGACTCATTACCAACAGGTGCAGTTGGCCAAATAACGCCTAAGGGCAGCATGAGCGTGAACGCTTTTGTCTACTGGATTCACCATTTTGCTAAGTATAAGCTTCCTGGACTATGTATATTGATATTTGATGGTGCCAAATGCCATTTGGATGATTCGATCGTTGATGCTACGGAAATGTTCGAGATAAAGCTTTTCTACCGCCCAAGTAACACGACCCATGAGCTACAACCAATGGAAAAATCCGTATTCAGATCCTTTGAGTACTACAGGGATGAAAAAATATTGAAATACTGGTCACAGCATCAAGACAAGAGAATCACAAAACAGAGATATGGTGCAATTGCAACGATTGATGCCTTCATTTTAAGTTCCTACTAAAAATAATAAAGTTAGTTTTATGCTTATCGCCGAATATGCAATAATTTTAATCTTATTATTAATTTTGAACCAAAAAACGTGTTGGATTTGCAATTGTGTTGAATCATTATTTATGTTTTGTTAATTTGCTTTCAGATAGTACAGGGTTATCCATTTCGTGGTAGGAAAGTATAACCCTGCCATTTGACATCTGTCAGAGTTAAATGTCATCCAAAGCATGTTTTTTTTAGTTGAAGGTTTGCCATTTAGAAATGTGGATCGTTTTACAGTCGAAGAACGCGTTAAAATTATTAAATTTAGTTATAAAAATGATGATTCTGCTGTATCAACATTTAGGGCTTTACGAGCCGATTACGGTCGACATAATCGACCTACACAGCAAACAATTTCGAACACAGTGAGAAAATTTTAAGAGACTGGATCAGTTATTGATATTGTAAGGCCAGTGCATCATCGCACCATTCGTTCTGCTGAAAATATCGCTGTCGTTGCTCAAAGTGTGGAGGAAGACCCGAATTTGTCGATTCCTCGACGTGCTCAACAGTTGGGCTTGTCTTACGGCTCATTGTGGTGGATTTTGCATTTGGATTTGCATCTCCGTCCGTACAAAATCCAACTCACTCAAGAACTTAAGCCTCAAGACCATACACAACGCAGAATGTATGCGAATTGGGTGATTGAATAACAAGCCATTGATAACGATTTTTCGAACAAAATGTTCTTTAGTGATAAGGCTCATTTTTCGCTCAGTGGTTATGTAAATAAACAGAATTGCCGCATATGGGGCTCTCAAAATCCTCAGGTGATCGCAGAGAGGCCTTTGCATCCGGAAAAAGTGACCGTTTGGTGTGCATTTTGGTTATGTTATTGGCTAATGGATCACTTTTGCAAGAGAAATTTCCAGGACACGTAATTTCGAGATTGAGTGATGTCAATTGGCCCGCAAGATCCTGTGACCTAACACCTTTGGATTTCTTTTTATGGGGCTATGCAAAAGATCGTGTTTACGCAAACAATCCTCAGAATCTTGAGCAACTGAAAACCAATATTCGTGAAGTTATGGCCAAGATATTGCCGGAAATGGGCTGAAAAGTCATTGAAAATTACTTCAAAAGGATTGAGGCCTGTAAGACGTCCCGTGGAAGACATTTGAATGACGTTGTGTTTCATGTATAATGGCAAGGTTCAGTCTTTATATTGAATAAAAAATTTTGTTTCCATCTGAATATTTTATGTGTTTTCTTTAGCTTTACTTTCCCAAGCGTAAATTGGAAAACCTTTTATAAGTTAATTTTATTTGACATAACCACATTCCAAATAAGAAAACTCTAATTCTGATTGCCATGTAAAATACGGCGACTAAGTGGCCATATTTTACAACACTATCGAAAATATGGTCACTTTGCTAGTTTTTAAAAGAACGTATTTAAGTCGAATTCTATAATAAAGTGTGGTAGATAGCAAACTACGAAAAGAAAGGGAATAATAACCGCAAATTATAATCAATGCAAGAAACCGAACGTTAAACGTTAAGGTGGCAATATGTGACCTAGGTACCTTAACATAATTAAAGAACAAGATCTGATGCGTAAAAACAAATAAACGGAAAATCGCATAGCCAAGGTGAAAGAGTAAACTAACGAATGACCTGATTTCGTTAGGGTTTTCATGTAGCAGACTCCAAGAACGGATATCGCCAAATAATAATAGTAGTCCAACCATAATGCACGATGTTAATTGTGAGTCACGCCTTAACGTCAAGTTGTTCGCCCAACTTAATTTAACATTTCTTTGTTTCAGTATTTGACAAATTCAACCATAGAGAAGTACACAATTGAGCAGGGCGTTAACGTTGTTGAAGCCTTTTACGAAAACAGGCGTTCAAATCAAAATGCATTTCGTGCACTTCGTGATTGTTTTGGTCAGCGTAATCGACCGAATGTATCCACAATCGGAAGAATTGTGTGCAAATTTCAGCAAAATGGGTCTGTAAGAAATATAAAATCACCTGTGCATGCTCGCCCAGATCGTTCTGCGGAAAGCATTGCTGTTGTTCACGATAGTGTGGCAAAAGAGCCGTCAACCTCGACTCGTCGTCGTGCCCAACAATTAAACATCTCACGAATATCACTGATGCGAATTTTGGATAAAGATTTGAATTTGCACGCGTACAAGATTCAATTGACTCTAGAGCTGAAGCTTACTGACCATTTCAAGCGTCGGCAATACGCCGAATGGTTGGTAGAACATACAGAAGGGAATGGTGGCTTAACAAGGAAAATCATCTTCAGCGACGAGGCACACTTCCACCTCAGTGGATTCGTTAACAAGCAGAATTGCCGCATTTGGGCAAATGAGAATCCATGAGTGATTATTGAAAAGCCGATGCATTCACAAAGACAAACTGTTTGATGCGGTTTATGGGCTAGCGGCGTCATCGGGCCGTACTTCTTCGAAAATGAGGACGGCCAAGCAGTTACCGTGAATGGTATTTGCTATTGCGAAATGATAACGGAATTTTTGTGGCCAAAAATTGAGGTTATGGACCTGGGCAATATGTGGTTCCAACAAGATCATGCCACTGGCTGCACAGCCAACGAAACAATGGCTCCTTTGCGCGAGAAATTCAATGGCCTTGTTATCTCACGTTGGGGCGATGTTAATTGGCCGCCACCATCATGTGACTATGGCATTGGATCCTGGAATGTCAGATCAATCAATTACAATGGCGCTCTTAAGGATCTCTTACAAAAGGCAAGTAAGTATAAATTAAAAATACTGGCAATCCAGGAAACGACCTGGACTGGAAAAGACATTCTAGACATGAGATCGCACACAATATTCATAAGTGGGAAGCCTACTGGAAAACGGAAATTCGGAGTGGCCTTCATTTTGGATAGGGAGTTTGAATCGCACGTTATTGATTTTAAGGCACTAAACGAATGGTTGTGTTTGATGCGTATAAAATTTTTCAAAACTGATAAACCTTCACGCCCCGACCGAAGAAAAGAACGAAGAAACGAAGAAAACGTTCTACATTCACCTGGAAAGTCTAGTTGACTCATTGCCTACAAATGACACACAAATAATTCTGGGTGATTTCAACGCTAAGTTTGGTATCGGGGAACAACTGGAGGATATAGCCTCCAGGATTAAACAAATGACAACGGCCAGCGCCCGATTGACTTTGCATGTAGCAGAAATCTAGTCATACGTTCGACTTGTTCCCCACATCGACGCGTTCATAAAATTACACACAAAACCAGATCGATCATGTTCTGATCCAACAACGTTGGGCCTCGAGCATACTTGAATTTCGTACATACCGAGCAGCCAATTGTAACTCAGGTCATTACTTGATGAAATTAACCTAAAAATGTCGTATGTCAAAGGCATATTTGGCGAAGAGTAGCCTGCTACAAAAATTTCACATCGAAACGCTCCAAACGGCGTCCGTGGGCGAAAATTTCACGGAGACCCTCGACAACCAGCTGGCTCCCATCTTATCAGACGCATTGTTAAGACGAGCAACGAGCTCTGGATAGAAGAGAAAGCGGCTATTAGGACCTTGGCAGAATAGGCGATCGGACATCATGCTCGGCGCAACTGAAATAATTGGTTCGATGATGAGTGCCAGAATGCATTAGATGAAAAGAATCAGGCGTACAGAGAATACATGGTTAGGGGAAACCAGGACGAAGAGAGAATACTATGAAAATCTCAGAAGAGTAGCGAATAAGATAATTAGGATTAAGAAAAGAAAATAATATGACGACCAATTGAGGAGTATAAATGTAAGCCTAGCGAGCAACAACACAAGACAAGCATACAAAGTAGTGAAAAGCCTGAAACGCGGTTATTAGCCCAAAACCACACTCTGTCGTGATGACATCGGCAATATCATCGCGTATGAAACCAAGATTAAGGAAAGATGGGCATCATATAGCAAGAACAATCTCCGCTCAGCTCCAGAACATCGGAGCCTATAGATTTATTTATTTATTCATTCCATCTTACCGACTAAACAATCCAATCACAAAATGGAACGCAAAGAACAATCACAGCAAAATTTAAATGAAAAAGAATACTAAAACGTCGATAGTTAAAAGTTAACTAGTAGTAAGTCTCTTAGTTTTTTCTTAAATGCTGTGTAAGAAGAGGGAAAAGGACCAAACTCGAGATTATTATGATTTCGTACGATTCTTAAGATTGGTGAATAGAAATATAAATCAGTTCTAGCACATGGGGTAGCGAAATAAGAATTCATCCGAGATGAACGAGATGTTTGTCGGAAACGCAGCCCAGAAAAAATATTTAACGGGACTTGATGGTAGCAGAATTTGTACAAAAATCATTGGTCTAAATAAGTTCGTCGGGATATTAGGGATGGAAGAGATAGGAGAGATAAACGACTTTCATAAGGCTGATACGGCAAATTAAACTTAAGGAAAAGAAAACGCGTGAACTTTCTTTGGACAGTTTCTAAAGAAGACACGAGATAGGAATATCGAGGGGACCAGATAACAGAACAGTATTCAAGCAAAGGGCGAAAATGACAAACAAATAGGCGGATAGAAGAAGAGATGCTATTGAATTTATGTACATGTCTAAGGATAAACCCGGAAACTCTAGACGCTTTAGTAATCACATTTAAAATATGTGCATCAAATTTGAGTTTTGGATCGAAAGTTACTCCAAGGTCTTTATGACTGAACACTTCAGAGAGCAAAGCATCATTTAATATATAATTAAAATTAATCGGAGGGTCCTTAAGAGAAAAAGTCATTTTATGACATTTAGTAGTGTTAAGACATAAATAGTTTGAAGCACACCATTTATTTAGAGCATTCAGGTCATTTTGGAGGAGCTGACAGTCTAAATGGGATTTGAATGCTCGAAATACTTTGAAGTCATCTGCATACAAAAGGCACGAGGAATTAATTACAAAGGGAAGATCATTTATGAACAACAGAAAGAGAAGAGGCCCAAGAATTGAACCTTGTGGAACGCCAGATGAGGCAAAAAAAGGACTAGACGTAATATCAGAGAGACTTACTCGACAGAAACGACACGATGGATAAGATGACATCCAAGATAGAACAGCACCCGAGATGCCAAGGGCTTCAAGCTTACGACAAAGAAATAACTGATTCACAGTGTCAAAGGCCTTGGAGAAATTTGTGTAGATCACATCAACTTGCAGTTGGTTATCCAAAGCTCTTGCGATACTGTTTGTGAACTCCATTAAATTAGAGGTAGTGGAGTATCCTTTCAAGTATCTTTGGAAAGCAGGACAGTAAAGAAATAGGGCGATAATTGAAAACTGACGTAAAAATAGGCACAATATCAGCTGTTTTCCAAGGGTTTGGGAATGTACCAGTACTCAAACTTAGATTGAACGGGAGAGATAAAGGAAAACTAAGCGTTGAGGCTAACGACTTTACAAATATGTTTGGCAAACCATCCGGCCCAGGGCTAATATTAGGATCAAGAGCATTGATCAAAGCTTCGACTTCAGATGCATCTATTCAAATAAAAGAAATTGGGAAGGGAAGATGATTAGGTAAGACAACAGGATGCACAGCTGCAGCGGAAGAAGAAAAAGTTGAAGAGAAAAATTTGGCAAATGTGTCAGTAACTTCTTGAGGAGAAGAAGCCTCTGCACCATTCCAACGGACCTTACTAGGAATGGAAGAAGAGGATTTCAGCGACCTTATATAAGACCAAAAAGGCTTTGTATTATTAGCCACGAGAGAGCTATCCAGACTGCTGAAATAAGCCTTCAGATCATATCTGATCTCTTTCTTTGCAATAGCACGCAGCCTGCTAAAATTACATCTTGCTTCAATAGTGCCGAGTGTTTTAAAGACACGATGTGCCTTATCTTTTGCTCGTAGGGCACTAAGCACTCACTTTGTAAGCCAAGGCTTATGATTTGCTTTACGGAATGTCTGAAGAAGCGTATAACAGCGAATAAGATTATAAATATATATGTAAAATTTATCCAAAGCAGCCTCACAATTTAGGCCTCTAATGAAATCTAGCCAGTTGACTGAAAGTAATTCTGTATTAATAGCTTCATAGTTAGCTTTAGGAAAGTTAAGTTTTGGAGCAGGATGAGGTTTGTTAAATTTAATTTCATCGACTATAAGATCTATAGATAAAGGAGGATGGTGCCGATCAGGAGGAACATACGGATGTAAGGCTTGAGATACAGATAAGTAGCCAACTGGAACATTTGATAGAACAAGGTCAAGGAGACGACCATTAGGATTGCGGATATGGTTAAATGAGATAGGAAGCAATGAGATAGGAAAGATGACAGGGTTATAGAAAAACGGTCAACTGACGAGAGTAGGAGTAGTATAATTTTTCCACTCTATGTATGGTAAGTTAAAATCCCCGCAAACTAATATTTTGGCGTGAGGATGTCGCAAAACTAGATAAGAGGATAGATCATCAAAAAACGTCTCATAAACAGTTAAAGGTGAATTACAAGGAATATAAATAGACAAAATCAAGAACTCTGTATTATGAGGGAGAGAAATTTTGATAAAAACACCTTCTTAAAGTAGGAGAAAAACAGAAATCAGAACAAGCAGAATTAGGTAGAGCTTTGCTAACTGCAACTAAAACTCCACCTCCATCAGCCTTATTAGTGGCAATCAGGTCACGGTCACATCTATATACAATATGATCAGGAAACATTTTACTGCTCAAAATGTTTCCATTCAGCCAGGTCTCGGACAAGCAGATAATAGAATCATTACTAACTTGATAAGAGATAAAGAGTTCCTCAAGCTTGGTCCTTAATCCTCGTACATTTTGGTAAAAAATAGATAAACACTTTTCATTAGGAGAAGAGAAGTCACGTTGAAGAGTATTAAGGTTTGAAAGAGATTCATTGACGTTTAGAGAGGATACAGTAGAAAAAAACATTATGATTATCAGAATATTCATCAAGATTTCTTGTGACTAGAGCTTTGGGATTTAGTTTTTTGCCCGAAATTTCTTCGTCTAGATTCAAATGGCTTGACAAGTACACCAGCAGGCCAGTAATTTGGATTCAGGACAATATCAGTATTTGCAGAAATCACCAATTTGAATGGAGCAACTACTTTGTCCGTTAAATTTTCCTTAGTCAATTTATGACAACTAAAGACTTTAACGGATGATCCAAACTTTTTATTGACATAACGCTTTAGGTCCTCAACTGAAGTTTCGTACGCCACTCTAGATATGAAGATATTCTTCAAAGGTATAGAAGCACGAATGACAGGAGAATCGAGATTTGTTGAGGGAACGAGGTCACTCGATTTCTGATGTTGAATTGGAGGTGGTATTTTCTTTGAAATCGTTCCCCGGATGTTGGATGAAGAACCAGGAGTTTCCGAACAGCTTCCATTGGCCCCACGAACTCTGGACGAAGCTTGTTCCATCACCAAAGCCCAAAAGAATAATAAAGCGCCGGGCATCGATGAGATTCCAGTAGAGCTCATCACATATGGTGGCAGTAGTGTTCATCAAGCTATTCACAAAGTCATACAGCAGATTTGGCAACAAGATCACATGCCAAAAGAGTGGAACCAATCAATTATGTTCCCTATCCACAAGAAAGGTGGCAAGCTACAGTGCGAAAATTATAGAGGTATATCACTACTTTGTACGGCGTAAAAAATATTTTCTAAAATCTTAGAAAATCAAATCGGATCATACACCAACAGTATTATTGGGGAGTATCAAAGTGGCTTTAGAGCAGGTAGATCGAAAATATACCAATTATTCACAGTCAAGTAGGTATTTGAAAAATGCTGGGAGTTCAACATAGACCTACACCATATTTTCGTTGACTTTAAGCAAGCATACAACAGTATTGATCGTAACGTACTGTACCAAATAATGCTTTGCTGTGGCATCCCAGCCAAATAAGCCCGTCTTACCAAAATGACAATGACGTCGACGACCTTCCAAGTCCGCATCAATAACCTACTCACCGATGTCTTTGACACAAATATCGGACTAAAACAGGGAAATGGGCTGGTCCCATTGCTATTAAATTTGACTCTGGAGTACGTCATAAGGAAGCTACCTGTTGATATACGAGGTACATAACTATGCAACTATGTAGACGACATCAACATTTTGTCACGGTCATTAACAACTGCCAAAGAACTTTTCCTGAAACTCGACAGCGAAGCAAAACTAGTAGGGCTTCAAATCAATGAAAATAAAACATAGTTCATGACGCAGTCGAGGAAAAATACCTCATATAGGCGAAGTATCACACTTGGCGAATACAGTATTGTAAACGTTGGCGAATTTGTATATTTAGGCGCCAAATTAACGAAAACGGGTAATAAAAGAGACGAAATACGCCGAAGAATACAGCTCGCAAGTAAAATATTTTATTCAGTTTTAATGATCTTGAAAACTTGCTACATACACAGGAAAACAAAGCTCCAAGTATACAAATCTGTGATAAGACCTGTGTTATGCTATGGGTGTGTAATATGGACGCTAACCCAAGCATCCGCAAATATATTGAATGCCTTTGAGGGACGGGCCCTGAGACGAATAATTGGAGCGAAGATAGACGGGGTCCAATGGCAAATTCGATACAACTATGAGCTGTATGAATTTTTTGACGAGCCTGGGTCTCAACGATTGTAAGACTGCGGAAGCTGGCCACATGAATCGTATGGACGAACAACGGATACCCAAAAATGTATTCGTGGGGAGAACTGAAGGCCGGAGGACAGTGGAGAAACCGAGGAAACGCTGGTCTGACTCGGTCGATGAAGACAGTTCATCGCTGCTCGGATTTCAAAATTGGAGGACGCGGTCAATGGACTGAGACAGTTGGAGTCGCTATCTGCAGGAAGTGAAGGCCTGACAGGGGCTGTAGTGCTAAGAAGAAGAATTATGTGATTTGACACCGTTGGACTTCTTTCTCTGGGGATATTTAAAAGAAAAAGTGTACATCAATAAGCCAAGAACAATCAAAGAGCTAAAGGATGAGATAATTCAGCACATTAACGACATTGAAGCTCAATTGTGTCTCAGAGTCATTGAAAATATGGACCATAGGATAAAAGTATAGTATGCCACCGTAGTCGTGGCGAGCATTTAGGCGATATTTTGTGTCACACATGATCTTTCTATTACAATATAAAATATTATCATAATTCTCTGAAAACTTTTTGTTTTATTTACAATTAACATCGTGCGTTTTGGTTGGACCACCCTCCATATTATGCAACTAATAATCTTCTCTACTCGGCCTGTTAAAAATAAGATTCAATCTCCTTAAGGACCACTTAGTCACGTATAAGTCCTTTCATGGTTGCAAGTTTTCAATAAATAAATGAGAATCAACGTTTATTAGAGCTATCACCCTTCTTGTTTTTTTTTAAATATCTGGTCCTCGTGATTGGAGAAAATGTTCAAGGACCAATGATTTGACAATTTTGCAAATTATATACACAACCTCTGATATTTTTCGAATAATGTTGTTGATCAGAAACTTGTTGGAAAATTTCCCGCACCACTGCAATAATATATGTTTCTTTTCCAGAAGCAATTCTATCAGGATTTAACAATGAACTATCTCGATAGAGACTATTTGAGAACATGTGGGACAAATGGTATTTCAAGTGCAAACTGCGACGCAAATTCCAATATTTCTTTGTTATGCTGGATCATCGATAAGGCATTCAAATCGTAAACATGCCTCAAATTTTTTCAATTATAATTTCTCAGAAACACTTGTTCAAATTTCAGTTCACCTTGCATACCTGTGAGAGACATGTAAGAGCTGAAACATTCACATAACAATTATCGCTTTTCATGCTCCAGTGATACGGTGAAAAATTCAGTATTTTGCAACTAATGGTTGAATAGGGTATAGAAACCTACAGAATGACTATCATTCCTAACATTTTCCAAAATCGGCTGAAAACTACAATCATTACGTCTGCATAATAAGATAGATAAAGTAAAAACGATACAGGTGAAACAATTTTTCGAGTTTTCTTATATGTTGCATACCTTAAATAGTGGAAAAGAAATAGTTTTTAAATTAAGTATGGCGCTGTTGTCTACTTACCCCTGTATCTGACGATAGAATTGTATTCGCATGCAACTGATTTTTCGTATAATTTCCAAATGAATCGGACGACGAGACGCGTCGGCCGACAACGTACGGTCCTTTTTGATTGAAACCTCCACTAATTGGCAATTGTTGGGAAGTGTAGATCAGCAATGACGAAGAGAAAGGTGAAACACTTCCGGAGGTGCACGTGAAGGGTAGAGGCGATGTTGGCGAGGATAAAGTCACAGGAGATGCAAGTTGCCCCGACGAAGAGGACACGTGTCCCGGCCCCAACGCTGAGGCCGAAAGCGGCAACGGAAGGGTTCGCTTGTACGAATCAAAGCTTTGACTACGATCAATGCGGTGCACGATGCGCTCTTCCGGTATCGAGTGTATTTCGATAAAGGACTCGTACGACTCACTCCCGTTTTCCGCGTGGCGCAAATCACTAGAATTCAAATTGATGTAACTTAAGTTGTGGTTGCTCTCGTCGAGACTGGCCACTCTAAAACTACTAGGAATATTATATTTATCGGACACTGAAACACTGCCGTCACTAGCAACACTGGGTCGGGCGGTATGTTCAAAATCACTGCGATTCCTTAAAGGACTGTGGTTCGAATTGAGATGCGACTGGTTTCTCAGGTTATTTATGCTCGCGTTGAACTTACTCGAGGGCAGAATATTCGAATGATTTACGTTATCCGTTTGGTTGCTTGTGTCGTGAACTAAACTACTATTTGGCACTTGATTATCGCTTAAAAACAAATTATTGGTATTGAACGACGAAAGTTTGATGGGGCGCGTGAACTGCTGCGCGGCTGCGGTCCCCGACAGGATTGGCTCGCTCAGAACCACTCGTTGCCCGGTCGTGTGGCTGATGGCGCTCGAATTCGAAAAGTGGCCATTCAACGACCCGATCAAATCAATATCACTTTGTGAGGAATCAATAAAGCATATTTCACTATCAACATCGTCGTCGTGGTCAACTTCATAGTCAATAAACTCATCATCGTTATCGACACTGTCGTTAATATCTTCTTCATCGTCGTCGTCAACGATTTCCACGAGGGTCGCGCGGACACGATCATTATCGTTATAACTGCTGTTGGGTGCGTTAATCGCGGGTCGCTCGGAGGCGCCAACGATCAAGGACGGGGTCTCGTCTGCATCATTCGCGAATCGCGAGCAATTGTCGTTTGTTTTTGGTATCAAGCGGTCTTCACTGCGGTCGACGCGAGCATCATGTTGCGAAAGGACTTGGTAATTTTCATTGCGCCGTGTGCCGTTGCTTCTGTTGCTGGCATCACGCCGAAAGGGCAGGAGGGACTTTTTCGAGCCTGGGGGAGTTAGTTTTCGATAGAACACTGAATTGCTCTCGTTCTTTGGATTTAAGGCGGAAGGATCGTTGAAGAGTCGTTCAAGGCTTGGGACAATCACTTTTCTGAGAGTCGGATGGGAATTGTTTCTGGACACAAGGAGCGGAGGTCGATCTTGGTAGTTGCTGGTGCGAGGGGTTTGAATATTATTGTTTGAGTTGAAGCTATTGTTATTGTTTATCGGATGCTTTGCACTGACGATATTTAAATGAGGTTCACTTTTGCTGCTACTTCCACTGTAACTGATTTCACTGAGGTTCGGACTGCAACAGTTCGCTTTTCGCGTCGTATCCGCCGCGGTTAGGGAGCCACCCGAGAAACAGCTGAGCAGCTCGAGTCCCGTGCCAACGAGATGATCACCTCCGCAACCGATCGCATTGCTACCGTCATCCGATTGGCGATCTCCGTTTTTCTGGTACGACTCGAAGTGCTGTAACTTCCGGCGAAAATTTATGGGATCTCTTCGATGGACAGAACGGTTATTACTGGTCACCGACGACTGAGACTTCGGGTTACTTTCGTTATTGCGATCGTTTGTCGTGGGTCCCGGAACCTTAGGTCGAGGACGCGGCGGCGGTGTCGGAGGAACCTGCCCGAACTTTTCCTTTATGTCTTGCTGAAGCGCAGCACGAGGCAAGCGTTTGTGCGAGTCGTACTGGTACGATCCTCGATGCCCGTTTTTCGAAATCGACTTGCTGCTGTCCGCAATTGTATAACAACACACTGTAGAGGAGGGCAAGGACGAAGACGATAAATTGGAATCGCTCTGTGACTTGAAAGGTGCAGGCGGAACTGCGGTCGGTAGTTCGCAAAATTGTCCAACTGAGACTGATCGCGATGATCCCGAGTTTAGTTCACAACAACAGCCGATCTCGGCAGAAGTGCTCCTGGCTGCAGAATTGGCGCTGCTGGTAGCGCTGATGTTGCTCACGCTTCCATTGGTAGCATCCGAGCTATTTCTAGAGGCACTTTGGCAACATGCACAGCCACTACGCTTGCGGTGCGTCGGCCGATCGCCAGAAATCGCCTCTGTATGCGATTCCGCATTGGGTGTAGTGCCCGTGGTCGCGACTTTGGCCACTCCACTTCGCATGCCCACAGTAGCTGCTTCTTCCATCGCTCCCAATCCGCAGGACTCATCCGTTTGTGTACGCTCGGCAATTTGTCTGTCTACAGCATGATCATCTTTTCCAACGGCAGATCTCTCCGACAATAATAGATTAGATTGAGATCTCGATGTATGCGTTGGTGTCGGCGCCGACGATACTGCTAACGACATCAATGAGAACGACGATGAATTCAGCGGTGCTTGCGTCGCTGTCGACAACTGTGTTCTATTCTTGGCCGCTGCTAGACAACGAGAAGAAAAAAATAAGAACTGATCAATATAGAAAATGGAAAATACCAACAGACAGCACAACGAGTATCTTTAATAATTTTCGGCGAGTAGGTAGGGGCTAAGTATATTTAATTTATACGGAAGATATTCTATAAGCTAATAAAGCTCACATAAAACAGAGAGCCAACAACTGAAGTAAATAGACGAAAATTTCGATTAAGTTGCTGATACGCACATGGCATTAAGCAAACAAATAGTTTTTATACGCCAAATATAAACTAATTGTTCGCCTCGTTAGAAAAAAAAAACATTTTGAATGAACAGCAGAATAAAATGAATTATTTTACTTCAAAAGAAAGTTGCATGTAGTAGCTTTAAGCTCGTGTTTAATGAGTAACGAGTAAATTCAAATTTTTTATAAATTAAACAAACCCATCGATGGAATTTATATTTAATGCATGGGCGCAATGGTTATATTTCTATTATGGAAATAATTATTAAATTTTTATTCCAAATGAACTTAAATTGAATATTACAGTTCAAAACAAAAATCAATAAATATATCAATTGGGATTTGTTTGAAGTAGCTACCATTTTAATATTATAATTCTAATTCCATAGACTGAGCACTTGCTTAAATATATTTCTATTAAAAATATTTTTCATGAACATTTCATCACAATTATCACCTAGGAATCGATTTAAATTGTAAGCTATAGTACTCGTTAATCGTAGTAGAACTTCTAAATGACAGTAACTTTGGTAAATAATCTTTTGGAAACTTGAAAGTGATGAGAATACTACATTCAACAACCTAATTATGAAACCATTGGGATTAATGGCACGTATGTGGTTCATTCCCTTTTTGTTATTATTTTACATAACAGAAAATAAAAAGTTTTATTTGAATCCACAGATTTTGAATATCTCTTATACATTCTTTCAAATACAGGATTATCCATTTCGTGGTTGGGAAAGTATAACCCTGCCATTTGACATTTGTCAGAATTAAATGTCATCCAAAAAGTTTTTTTTTTTTAGTTGAACGTTTGCCATTTAGAAATATGGATCGTTTAACAGTCGAAGAATGCGTTAAAATTATTAAATTTTATTATAAAAATGGTGATTCTGCTGTATCAACATTTAGGGCTTTACGAGCCGATTACGGTCGACATAATCGACCTACACAGCAAATAGTTTCGAACGCAGTGTGAAAATTTGAAGAGACTGGATCAGTTATTGATATTGCCACGCCTGTGCATCATCGCAACATTCGTTCTACTGAAAATATCGCTGTTGTTGCTCAAAGTGTGGAAGAAGACCCGAATTTGTCGATTCCTCGACGTGCTCAACATTTGGGCTTGTCTTACGGCTAATTGTGGCGGATTTTGCATTTGGATTTGCATCTCCATCCGTACAAAATCCAACTCACTCAAGAAATTAAGCCTCAAGACCATACACAATGCAGAATGTATGCGAATTGGGTGATTGAACAACAAGGCATTGATAACGATTTTTCGAACAAAATTTTCCTTAGTGATGAGGCTCATTTTTCGCTCAGTGGTTACGTAAATAAACCGAATCGCCGCATATGGGGCTATCAAAATCCTCAGGTGATCGCAGAAAGGCCTTTGCATCCGGAAAAAGTGACCGTTTGGTGTGCATTATGGTCTGGTGGTGTTATTGGCCCGTATTTTTTTGAAAACGATCAAGGAAGAGCCATTACAGTCAATTCTGACCGCTATGGACGGATGTTAACCGATTATTTTTGGAGAGAAATTTAAGATTATGATCTGGAGAACATGTGGTTCCAACAGGACGGAGCCACAAAGTGATGGCCGAGATATTGCCGGAAATATACCGAAAAGCCATTGAAAATTACCTCAGAAGGATTGAGGCCTGTAAGAGGTCCCGTAGAGAGCATTTGAATAATGTTGTGTTTCACGTATAATGGCAAGGTTCGACCTTTATATTGAATAAAAAATTTTGTTTCCATCTGAATATTTTAGGCGTTTTCTTGAGCTTTACTTTCACAAGCGTAAAATGGATAACCCTATATATCTTCCGTGCAAATATCCATTAAATATTTATGAATCCTTTTAGGGTTTTGTACTAAAATACAAAACTCTATTGCAATCACGATCTATGTCCGTCTGTATGTCACAGCACTTTTTCTCCGAAACTATAGAAGCTACAGCTATGAAATTTTGTGGAAAGATCTGAAGTGGTAACTTCTTGAAAGTTTTGGGGAGTAAAAATTTTTCAGAGAGTTTTAAGGGGGGCCTCCCCATACAATACAGGGGGCTGAACTATCATTCACAAAGCTTGAGCTTTATTGCTGATATAGTTTCTGAATAAACTTCCTGTAATGCACGGATAGACGAACAAACGGACAGATAGACAGGCGAACGGACATACAGGCGAACGGACAAACAGGATGCGAAACTAGTAAGTTTTTGCAAAATTTATTTCACAAAGCCCTAAAAACTATGGAGGTACATAGCAAAAAACCTAGAGGTTGAAATTCGTTGAACTTTGCTAATAATAGTAGGTGTTTGTGCCGGGACTCTTTTATCCCGAACTTTATTGTTTTTATTTTCAGTCCCAAATGTATTTATTTTACATTTCTCTCAAAAATTTAACAACTATGATACAGGCCAACCAACAATTGAATAATGAATAAACTTTTGTTTTAAAGATTTGAAAAATTAAAAAACGAATGAAAAATGGGTTACTCGATTTGTTAGATATAGTCAAATTCACGTAGAGGTTTGTTTACACTTAAACACTCTTGTTGTTGATTTCATTTACGCGTGTACGTTGTATGCGTGTGCATGTGCGTGGCTAAGAAATAGCCAAAGTAAACTTTTGCATGGCTCTTAAGTCAGTTGTAGTCGAGCAGTCATCCGATTGACCTCACGTAAACATTATATTATTATATAATAAAGTTGGACTGTAATAACAATTACCGCGTTTTGTTTCTTTATTAACCTCAACAGGTTATGGGCCCAGATGCGCGTCGTAAAAATTACGCGATAATCTGAATACGTTGAAAAACAAAAAAGCGCGGGAAAGTGTACACTGAAAAAAGCTAAAGTATGATTCTAAGATGGCATCGTCGACGTTTAATGTAAAACCGCTCAACAAAGACAATTATGAAAGCTGCTCGGTGCAAATGGAAGCTGTTGCAGTGAAAAACGGTACTTGGAAGCATGTGTGCGACAAGATACCGAGACCAAAGCTAAAAGCTGGGGCGGAGGAAGAAACGTCGAGAATAGCGCAAGAAAAATGGGATGATGAAGGTGCTAAGGCAAGGCCGACTTGATAATCGCAATTGATCCGAGTTTACTGCGATTAGTAAACGCAGCTCAGGTGTGGGGCAGATTAAAATCGGAATTTGCGTCCACAGGGCCACTAAAGAAGGCAAGTTTGCTGAAGCGTATATCAACGTTCAAGATGGCTGAAGGTGATGACCTTAGAGCGCAGCTAATGGAGTTCTTCGACATCACAGCGCAATTGGAGTCGATGGGTATTCCTATAAACCCAGAGTTATTGTCATATATGCTGTTAAATAGCTTACCGCCGAGCTTCAATGTGTTAAAATGCTCGATGGAGTCGCGAGACGCTGTACCAAGTCCAGAAATTATTCGGCAGAAAGTTCTAAAAGAATTTGATTCGAGAAAGCAACAGCAAAGCGACGAAGCGGCAGAAGCGACGAAGCGGCAGAAGCGATGTGGGTACAGAAAGGAAGGGGAAGTCAACAAAATGGCCGAGGTGGTACGAAGAATCTGAATTCCCGCCAAACACCAGAAAAGAGAGCGAGAGAAAACAAAAACTCCCGAATGAAGTGTTACAAATGTCACAACTTTGGTCACAAAGCGGCCAAGTGTCCTGAAAAAGGTCAACAAGACAATGCAAAATGCGAATCATCATCAAAAGCCGAAGTGGTTGGAGTAGCATTTCAGAGTGTGACAACTGAAGAGTTGCTTGGTGCGAGAGAGAACATTCGTTGGTGTTTAGATAGCGGCTGTACATCGCACATGTGTAACGATGAAAATATCCTTCGAGAAAGTACCAGTGCGCAGAAGGAGAAGTTGTTGTTGGCCAGTAATGCCAAAATTGACGTAAACGCGCGGGGGACAGCAAACATTTTGATGACAAACGGAACACAATGAGAGACAGTAAAACTTAGTGGTGTGTTGCTGGCAAAAGAATTACGCACGAATCTACTGTCAGTGGCGAAAATCACAGACCACGGATACAGTGTCCTATTCGAGAAAGACAGTGCTAGAGTGCGCGGAAAGGGCGGAAAAACGAAACTTGTCGCTAAGCGCGAAGGGGATTTGTATTTCTTCCATGAAGAATTAGAACAAACAAATCTTGTGAGTGATTGTGCCGCGAGTGTAGATGTGTGGCATCGAAGGCTTGGCCATTTGAATGTGCGTGATGTGCTCAAGTTGTCAAAGAGTGGCTTAGCAACAGGAATAAACATTAAGAGTGAGAAACGAACACAGCCGTGTGACGTCTGTATGCGCGGGAAACTAACCGCTTTACCGTTTCCAAAACAATCCCAGAGAAGTTCAGATGTGTTGAATATAGTGCACTCTGATGTGTGGGGGCCTGCAAGAACAGAGTCGTTTAAACGTTCAAAATATTTCGTCACGTTTATAGATAACCACAGTCGATGGTGTGAGGTGATATTTCTTAGAAATAAAAGTGACGTATTGCAAGCGTCTAAAGAGTACAAAGCGCGAGTTGAAAATCAGACTGGAAACCGAATAAAGTGTCTGATGACGGACAATGGACGCGAGTATTGCAATAGTGAGTTCGACAAATTTTTAAAACAAAACGGTATTTCGCGACGGTTAACAGTGGCGCATACACCGCAGCAAAATGGTGTCGCTGAGCGTATGAACAGAACTATTGTTGACATGGCGCGGTGTTTATTAATGCAAACAGGACTAAACAGTGCATTTTGGGCCGAGGCACTTGCTGCAGCAAATTATCTTAGAAACAGATGTCCAACAGCAAGCCTGAAAGGTTACACTCCGTACGAATATTAGTTCAAGAGTATACCTGATCTGAGTAATCTAAGAGCATATGGAGCAAAAACGTACGTGCTACAAAAGGAACCTGGCAGGGGAAAATTTGAACCCAAGGCAAAAGAAGGCGTTTGGTGGGATACTCTGACGAAACAAAAGGGTATCGAGTGTACGTGCCAGAAGACAGAAAGGTTGTGCTAGCACGTGTCGTGAGATTCGTCGAAGAGGGGATGACAGAAGAGGCGACGGAGAACGAGGAAAACGTCAATGAGCAATCAAGGAGCTTTGACGACGATGAAGATATTGTTAAAATTCCTTTTCTCTCCGGTGAAAATGCGGTGAATAAAAAATCGTCAGTACCGCAGATTGTTGAAGAATTGCCTGCGCGACCGATAGCAAGGTCATGTGTACCGCGAAAAGTCGGCAGACCAAGGATTGTGCGCTCAGGCAGCCGAGGAAGACCAAGAAAAGTTTATGCGTTGAGATCAACTCCGAGCGAATACACAGCACGCAGCAAAAATTCCGATGACGGAGAAGATGACGTCGAGAATGAAGACGAGTTCGAGGTAGAAGACGAAGTATTCACAGATGCTGCAGATCATGAAATCCAAGCGATAGAGATGGCAAACCTGGTCGATCTATCGTTGGAAAGCATGATGAATAGCCACGAAGCTAAAGAGTGGTTAGAGGCAATAGCTGAAGAAATAAAAGCGCTCATAAAACATGACTCATGGACAATAGTGAATCGACCAAAGAATAGAAAGGTCATTACTTGTCGAATTGTGCTGCGGAACAAATTAAAGCCAGATGGAAGCTTGGAGCGCAGAAAAGCAAGAGTCGTCGCACGCGGATTCACTCAACGAGAAGGAATTGACTTCGTCGAAACGTTCGCGCCAGTAGCCCGCCTAGATTCAGTAAGATTATTAATGGCTTTGACAGCGAGAGAAAATCTTCCAGTGTTTCAACTTGATGTGGATGCTGCGTACCTGAACGGGGAGCTGGACGAGGAAATATTCATGGAGACACCAGAGTACATCGAGGAGGCGCTACGTAAAATAGTGCGAACAGATGGTGATAGTGAAGTTGGTGTGAAAGCTCGTAAAATGATTAGTGAATTACGAGAAGGTGAAAAAGTGTGTCGATTGAACAAAGCATTGTACGGGTTGCGTCAAGCTGGTCGACAGTGGAATAAGAAATTGGACGCAGTGCTTAAAAATTTGACTTTATAATCATCGGCAAATGACACGTGTTTGTATTATAATACGAATGGGAGCGAGCGTACGTTTGTAATTGTGTATGTTGATGATATTTTGTACGCGTCAAATAGTGAGAAAAGATTGCAAGAAACTCGAGCGGGATTAAGACGAATCTTCGATATCAAGGACTTGGGTCTTGCGAGTTGTTGTCTCGGTATTGAAATTAATCAAAAGGCCGGTGAAATAAAATTAAGTCAAGCGGGGTATGTGAGAGAATCATTGAAAAAGTATGGGAATGAGTGATTGTTAAGTGTGAGTGTACGTCGAATTTGAAGAAGGCGTGTTAGATATAGTCAAATTCACGTAGAGATTTGTTTACACTTAAACACTCTTGTTGTTGATTTCATTTACGCATGTACGTTGTATGCGTGTGCATGGGCGTGGCTAAGAAATAGCCAAAGTAAACTTTTGTATTGCTCTTATGTCAGCTGTAGTCGAGCAGTCATCCGATTGACCTCACGTAAACATTATATTCATTCCATGTAATTTAACCTTCTAGTTATTTTATATAATAAAGTTGGGCTGTAATAACAATTACCGCGTTTTGTTTCTTCATTAACCTCAACACGATTGATTAAAATAAAAATGTGGTATTCAAAACAAAGTGAGTGGAGTCGTTGAAAGAGTCCACAAGCACTCGCAGGAATATAAGTAGACTCGACGTACTGGTTGAAAGTACAGACCCGTATGGAGCGCCACAATTGACTTGCCTCGGGATATCGTCACCGCTGATCTAAGACCCTTCCATCGTCAAGTGGGGGGAACTTGCTAGTGATGGTTCTTCGTTAGATTGTGCGTCGTCGAGTTTTAGCAACGGAGCCAGTTAGTGTATTGGCATTTTCAAAGTTCCGGAGGTGGTTTTGACATCAACGACTCGTACGAAACCATCGGCGCCTTCGTACGTTTTGATAATTTGCCCCAGTGGCCACTTCATCGATGGGGTGTTATCTTCACTTATGATGACCACTGTTGCCGGGTTCGAATTGGTGTGTGACCGTCTCAACTTGACACGATGCTACAACTGCGAACAGTACTCGTGCGACCATTGTCTCCAGAATTTGAGTTTGAGGTGATTGATTAGCTTCCACCGGGCATGGGGACATCCGGTGACTGGCTCTGAAAGGCCATACACCATGGCTGTGTCGGGTTCTCTAATGAGAAAGTGTGCTGGAATTAAGGCTACCAAATCATTGGGAACGTTTGACATCGGAGTCAGTGGTCTAGAATTGAGGATACACTCCACCTCAACCACCAAGGTATGCAGCTCCTGAGTTGATGAACGGACGGGTTGGCTGAATACGTGCACTTGGCAGGTTTCCCATGACGTGTGAAAACAGCTTAGGCTTGACTTGGGTGCACCACACGCACCGTTGAACAATCGATTTCGTGAGTTGTTTTCCTCGAAATGGCCAGAACCACTGTCTAGTGGTAGCGAGCTGCGTTTGCGCACCTATAGTAGATGACAGTGGTCGCGATGGATGTCCATTAGCAGCAGTCTGGTGAACGGATGTTTGAACGGTAATAAAATGGGACGTTTGGCGTTGAACGTGATCTTGGCAGCCTCCAGCCTCCCACCGACATGGATTACGCCCTGTGGATTCAGGAATGGCGCCAGTCCCACCAACGGACTGTGCTTGGAGACTTGCCTCCCCGACCTGATGTCCAAAAGTTCGCAGTTATAAGTTTGTGAGTGTACACACCTCACGACGATCTCCAGGAATGTGGATAATTCATCACTCGTGGGCGCTTGATTTGTCAGTTGAGATTGCTTGAGTCCTGGCTTTAGACCACAGATAAACTGCATCATGTAGGCCACTATGCGCTGTAGCCTCTTGAAGGAGTTGCCGTGTGGGATCTACTAAATAAAGTGTGTTTCAGGAGCCTCTGCCGCTACCATAGCAGTCTTGGTCCATTTCGTCTCCAAGTCGCAAGGGCCCCCACTACGATACTCGGAAAGCCAAACTGATTTTTCCCTGGATAAAAATGATGGCCCTTGCACCCACATACTACAGTCGCTCAATTCAGCCGGCGCCATCCCATGTGACAGGATATCAGCTGGGTTGTCTTCAGACGCCACGTGCCACCATCGGTCCGGCCTTGAGAGAGTTTGTATGGACGAGATCCTGTTCACCACAAAGGTATTGTTCGATGATGCAGTAGAGTTGATTTACGTCAAGACAAACTCGGCATCGGTCCAGAATACCTGAAAAACCTCCTGCAGATTGAGCGCTGCCTTAACTCGTCTTGTGAGTTTAGTGCCTAGTTTCGCCGCGCCCAACTCCAGACGCGGAACAGTAAGTATTTTGATCTGCACCACTCTTGACTTGGCGCACAGCAACCTGACGACGACTTGACTGCTCCTCAGGGTTGACCGCACGCATATCGCTGCGCCGTATGCCTTCTCGGAGGCATCACAAAATGTGTTGTAACTGTACTTGCACGGGTTTCTCACCTGTGTTGATGCGACGAGAAAATCGGGCCAGCTGCAATGATGGCAGACCACTGCGGAAATCGGACCACTGGGTATTGATCCCCACTGGTAGTGCTGCATCCCAGTCCGATTCCAATCACCATAATTTCTGCAGAAATAGCTTGGCTGCTACTATCACAGGAGCTAGAATGCTCAATAGATCGAAAATTCTGGCTATATCAGATGCCATCATCCTCTTGGAGAACGTCGCATCCGTTGGATTCAGGTTGATTTGGATCTGGAAATCGTCAGTCTTCGGACGCCAGATGACTTCTAATGTCTTAATATAGTCCTCGTGTAAACTTCTGAAGTCCAGCTGGACCTATTGGTCCCCACGTTTAATCTGCTTCAACAATAGAGGATGGTTGGCACACCATTTGCGCAAATGCATACCTGCGCTCGAGATTATGGGGCATAGCTCCGTCTGTTTGTAAAGTGCTTCCTCTAAGCTGTCTGCCCCGGGCATGACGTCGTCAATATAGCAATCCTCCTCCAACGCGCTGCTTCCCAGGCAACCTTTCTGCTGATTCTCTTGTGCTGAAACCTGTAGAAATATTGTAGCTAGATACGGAGCACATATCGTGCCGTAAGTTACTGTTTTCAACTGATAGGATCGCACTTGTAACGTTGAACTATTTCTCCAAATTAAGCCATGGTACGGGCGGTCTTCAAAATGGAGCCGATACATCTTCTCGATGTTGGCTGTGAATACGAAACAAGGCAGTCTGAAATACAGGAGTATCGCAAAAAGGTAATCCTGCACAGTAGGCCCTGTATGAAGGACATCATTCAACGAAACGTTTGTGGTCGTCTTACTGGAGCATCGAAAACCACCCGTAGCTTGGTTGTACTGCTGTCAGGCTTCAGTACACAATAACGTGGAAGGAAGAATCATAATTCCTCCCACTGCTTCGACGTCACCTCCCCCATATGCCCAAGCCGTAAACACTCCTCCATGAAGTCCTCGTATGGAAATCTTAAATCAGAGTTCCTCTCCAGTGTACGCTCCAAGGCAATGAATCTGCGAAAGGGAATCACCTAACGTCTCAGGATCCTTGCTGAATGGGAGTTTAACCAAGAAGCGGCCCTCGGGACGTCTTGTCATTATCTGATAGAAATGTGCTTCGCAAGCCTTTTCAGTTAACGTGAGCACGTGATGTGGATCCTGTACTTCCTCGACCTCCCAAAATCGCTTGATGAGCTAATTAAGCTGGTTATCTTCTACCAGGATGCCGCATGCCACGGAAGACGCTTGAGGTGTGATCACTTTTCCAACCACAATCCACCCTAGAAGCGTGTTCTGAAGCACTGGGAGCTGTGCGCCCAACGATGGTGATTCTGAATTTGTTTGCGGTTTCGAGTCTTGATTCAGTGTTGTCGTGCTCGAGGATATCGTCTTGGTCTCTTTGGGCGTGTTGTTTCTAGGCAGATGTAGCAGGGTGTTGTGATTCTTGGAACACTGCACGCAACTTCTGGCCGCGCAGCTGGAAGCCTGATGTCCTTCTCGAAAGCAATTCACGCACAGCTTCTTAGCGCGCGCGAAACTTAGTCTCTTTGCAGCAGTGATCCTGAGGAAATCCGGGTAGTAGTAAAGCGGGTGATCCTGCTCACACATTAAGCACCGAGAAGCTGTCGTGGTGGCCACGGTCGACTTGATTGCTTTCCTGCGGTTGATCTCCGGTGCCTTTGTTTTATGGCCGAGTGTCTCGAGGGCCCGGAAACGTGGTTCCATGAAGTCCAACAAACTCTTCAAGTGTGGTAGCTCGCGTGGGCTGGATAACGATTGTTCGTATGATGCGTGAGTCGCTGGATCCAATTTTCGGATTAGTACATGTAGCAGTAACGGATCCCAGTCCCTTACGGACACTTGCAGGCTCTCCAGGTCCCTGAGACACTTTTGTGTGGTGTCGTGTAGAGCCTTTATTGCTGCCAGTGATCCATAAGCATGAGATGGTTGACTCATCAATTTGTTGATGAGCATCGCTACCAATAGTCACCTGTTGTCGAACCTTTCCTTCAAGGTTGTCCAAGCTGCCTCGTAGTTGTCATCTGACATTGTAAAATTTCGAATCAAAAGCTCCGCTTCTCCGGTGAGACCAGCCTTGAGGGACCATAGCTTCTGGCACTTTGATATCGGTTGGCTAGGCACCATTTGCAGGAACAAGTCGTGGAATTGTTGCCAATATAAATAGTTCCTATCGAAGATGGGGAGTTCTATTTTCGGCAGAAGCATGGTGAGAAGATTCACAGGCAGAGTCGTTGAAGCAGGTGGGGCGCCATTTTCGATTCTAGACTTATGATCAAATCTTGGGTAAGCTCTTCCAAATGAGTATGCTGTTGCACGTTAAAACCATACGCTTCAGGATGGTCATGGAGCTCGACGATCTGCAGGTGATATTCATCCAGCTGTTGCCAACCTTGTTGGAGGGTCATGAGTTTACTCCTGCACCAGGTCTGAGTGACCTCCTTCTGGTCCAAACGGTCAATGATCCTCCTCAACGAGCCTGCCATGACTTTTTAACGACGCAGCCTCCTGACCACACTGGCATCTCTTGGTGCTGAGGCTTCTGCAATGTAGTCCTTGTCCTCACTATTCTGAATTTCCAGCCCTTTTGGTGACTGTTGGCGTGTCCACGTGTGTTTTAGCACGGATTTGATCGCTCAAGTGCTGCTGGTAACGGAGGTAGTTCCCTTTGGGAATGTCGTATATATGTTGGGTAAAATACTCGCGCAACGGAGCGAACTCCGGTAGAGATCGGGTGTGACTATCGCCTAGTTCAAAATCCTCCCACGCGGCCTCCAGTCACCACAGTCGCTCCGCATAATACCCAGCTTCCTGCTTCCTTGAGGGCGAATCCTTCTTGTAGTTTGAAATAATGCCTTCCACGATTCGAGCCAATCCTTTTAGGTCCTCGATCAGGCGATCCACATTCGCCATCGCGTAGAAAGTCAGAAAGAGGCCGGAAACAGAAAGCGCGGATACACCACGACACTACACAAAACACCATACAGCACTTCACGACCTGTTTACCGGGGAAGAAACAATTATTTAGTTATGTACGACAAACTAAATACCAAGTGCATCGCGCCGGGGCCTCCAAATGATTGCGCCGGGACTCTTTTGTCCCGAACTTTGTTTTTATTATTTTTATTTACAGTCTCGAATTTGTGTATTTTACATTTCTCTTAAAAAGTTAACAGTTATGATACAGACCAACCAACAATTGAACACTGAATAAACTTTTGTTTTAAAGTTTTGAAAAATTAAAAATTGAACGAAAAATGGGTTAACTCGATTGATTAAAATAACAAGTTTAAGTAGCAGGAGAGTGCTCCTGCCAGAAGGGCATTGTAAAACATGTAGTACATCAATCAATATATTCTGCATATCAAAACTTGACCAATTTACAGATTCCATAAATTGAGTTCGAAAAATTATTATGGTTATTATATTTTTATATTCGCCGCCATTTTTTTTAAGTGTTTTGACCCCGTCGCTTAGTTAGTCATGATAACACATCAATATTATAAACCGTTTCTAACATTTTTATCAAAATTCCTGCATATTTATAGTGTCTAGATCCGTTGCAAACGTGTATCTCCCTAGTATCACGTGTTAATGATGTTGTAATTGTGAAATATTCAATCGGCTATAACTTAGCTGTTTATTGTTCGATTATTGTGAAATTTTCGGAACACATACAATTGCTTTCAGAAAACTCAAATGGTAGTTTTTGGGAAATATAAGGGCTCCATTTCGATTTTATAGGCAAAAATGTAAAATTTATAAGATGTACTATTATTAACAAAGTTGATCGAATTTCGACTTCTAAGGTATTTATTGCCCTTGTGCTCTTAAAGTCTCACCTCTGTGAGTTATTTCAGATTTTCCAGGTCAAAGGTGTCCAATTGCGAGGGGGGTGGGGCACAAAATGTTCGTGCATTCCCCCTTCCCCTGCACCCGTCAAAGCATTTTAAGCCATTTTAAGACCTGTTTTGAAAGGTTCTCATTAAGACCTTTCATTTGATACCCATATTGCTTATATGCGATGAAAACTTTTTTTTCAGGGGCAACTCCCCTATTTGGGGAGGCCTCCCTTAAAGGCCTTATAAATTTCTTTTCGTGGTGAAACTTTGAAGAGGGCGTCACTTCGCACCTACCCAAAACCTTATGTTTCTAGCTTATGGAGCTAGGGGGGGGGACACAAAATTTTCGTACATTTCCCCTTCCCCTGCACCCCTCAAAGCAAAACTCGTCATTTTAAGACCATCAAGACCTTTCATTTGATACCCATATTGCCTACATGCGATGAACCTATTTTTTCGGGGGCCACTCCCCTATATGGAAAGATCCCCCTTAAACACCTTATAAATTTTTTCTTGTGATGAAACTTTGAAGAGGGCATCACTTTACACCTACTTACAAAATCTTGTGTTTCTAGCTTATGTAGTTTGCGAGAAAAAGTGGTGTGACACACGGATGGACGGACAGACAGGACGCGATTTTAGTCGGGTATTGTAAAATGATTTTACAATACCCTAAAAAACGGATTGGAGAAAGTTTCAAAGAAATTTCAATCGGCATTACCAGGAGCAACGTCCTCCTTCTGATGATGGCAAAACTTGTTCAATTGTTCCTAATGACAGGAATCTAATTAACAATGAAATAGATCTCTGTTTGTCGAAGGTAGAGAAGCTGACGTTGACAACGATTGAGAAAGTAGTTCCCAAGATCGAACATCGAAACAATATGGAAAGATATGAAACACCAACCATCGCAAGGTTGAAAAGATTGAAAAGCCTTCTTCTCACCCGCGTCAACAATATTTATCGGCGATTTTTGAACCACAATCATCGCTCGTTGGCTTTGTTGAAATTACATCTGAAGAATGTCCGGAACTTAATCCGTTCATACATACTTCAAGTAAAACTGAAGGATATTAGCCCACAGGACCCGGATGGCCTTTTCAGGAAAGTAAATAGCTTGTTTCGTAAGAAGTCTCGAGTGAAGTGAATCTTGGAGTTGCTAGTGATGAGATAAATCTTGTCGATAGGGCTGGTATTGAAATTGATAGTACGACTCCGGATAGGAATGGAAACAGGACTATATGTGATGAATTGCAGAAATTTTCCCTGCTAAGAACTCGTTGTGAATTGGGTCAACTACCAAACCCCGAGGCAGGGAATCAAATATTTTCAGAGGTCGTTGAAGTAAAAGTTTCCGACTTCGAATTAACCCCGAACGGCGAATCTCTTCTTCATTTCAATGAAACTCTAACATCTGATTTCATATCGAGCATGAATTTTACTGATTATTTTGTCAGCTATGAAGACTTGTGTTTCATATTTCGCAGGATAAACAACAAAAAATCCGGTAGTACTGACGGTGTTCCAAATAAAGCTCTCCGACACTTACCTGAGGTTGCTATTAGGAATTATTGCATATTGTTCAACAATATGTTGAGTAATTCATATTTCCCAAATGAGTGGAAAAAGGCCAAGGTATTTTCGATCTTTAAGAAAGGGAAAGAATCGTCGTGCCCTCAAAGATATAGCCCAATCAGCTTGCTGCCTAACATCAGTAAGATGTTTGAAGTGATACAAAACAAAGCATTAAACGTTCACATTGAGAAATATGCATTGATGCCGAATTGCCAATTTGGTTTTCATGCCAGGCATTCGACCATACATGCGATAACGAAAGTAACTTCAGACATCTGTTGGAATCTAAATGATAGAGAATGTGTTGGAGCGTGTCTCATTGCTATAGAGACAGCTTTGGATACGGTGTGGTTAGATGGACTAATTCTTAAATTCCTTCAGGACAGGTTCCCCCGACACCTTGATGTCTAATGTGCTGAACGGAAATCGTTTATTGTAACTGATGGAAATCAGACGACAATACGTGACTTCAAGTTCTTAAATGGTCTAGAGCAAGGAACAGTTACTGCAACTTTGCTCTTCTCAATCTTCATTCACAAGCTACTGAATGGCTTTGATTTTAACATTTTATCATACATACAGAACGCAAACCGAAAATCTACAATAGTTCATAGCGATCGTAAAAAAATTTTTATGATGTGCAGCTGTACATAGACAATTGGTGAATGAAAATCAATGCACAAAAGTGTGAAACAATTTTCTTCCACACAACGTTGACCTGAAACGTGATTGGAAGGATTTCAACATTATGGCTGGTGGGGATAGTTCAAAACCGGCTCCACATAAATTGTGTATTCGATACTTTGGTGTTCATCTCGATCAGTATCCATACTACACTGAAAATGTCAAAATCATGCTTAGTAAAGCACAAAAAGTAGTCATGCCCTTTAGACGACTCTTTCATTCCAGATATGTCGATCAAATGGTCAAGGTTATCTGTTACAAGACCCTGGTTACACCAGTTTTGACTAATGGACGTCAGATCTTGAACAATCAGAGCGGTAGTACTATGAAAAGATTAAGAGTTGAAATGTCTTTGCAGCATGTAGTGGTTTGTACAGAAAACCTGAGATGGAGTGAAAACACTATGTATCGAAAAGAAAAACTTATAAAATTGCTAAAGTAACAAGAGTCGATATCTTCAAATTTTTTTTTTATCGTAGGGAGGTGAATGCCCATTTACGCACAGAGGGTGGGACTTCCATGCTTGCAAGAAGGCGACTGGACTACCCACTAAATACTTCCCTGTCAACCTGTGAACCTAGTCAGGGGTCGGACATGAAAATTCCTTACGTCGAGTGTCACCAACAGGACGATCCGTCGCTTCGTGCGACTATGTGCCTCTACCTTTTGGACCACATTGACCAGCTCTGCAATCGAATCAATAGTAGAACGTCCTACTCTAAACCCGTATCGCCGAGGAGATAGGTTTTCAGCAGCCCGAATTGCGTCAGTGAATCTCCCCTTAATGAGTTTTTCTAGCACTTTCTCGGCCGTGTCTAGCACGCATAACGGGCGGTATGCAAACGGCGCACGAGCGTCGCCACCTTCCATCGCACCAGGAAAATCCCGTCTCGCAGGCATGTGTTACGGGAACCGCAGTCCAAATATTGCTCGGTTCGTGTTCCGTCGTTCCTCTCTGTGTACTGTAAATGATAACATACATATACGAAAAGCTGCGAATTGTAATCAATGCATCTGTGGGTGCGGTGTCGTATCATGGATTAGCAGAAGTGGGTGTGTATCCATACTCGTATTAAGTATCAAACATATACACACAAGACTTGGCAATCGAACGTACCGCCCAGCGGAACGAATTGATTACATGCATTGCAAATCGAGCGAAAGCTTTAGCTTTGTGGTTGCACCAGTCACAGAGAGATGGCACTTAATACATTAAACTGTTTTTGTTGTTGAACTTTGATCTTTTTTCAAATGGTAAATTGTCTTCATTATTTTAGTTGGTAAGCAATAATGTCAGCATAATTATAGTATAAAAGAAAATTAAAGACACAAGAAAATCGAGAAGTATTTCTCCATTCACTGGCTCAAGGCGTGCGCCCGAGGTTATTCTATCCCAAGGCACTTAGCCCGGGATATGTGAATTTAGGATACGTTCAACTGCGTACTCAAGGCATGCGCCCGAGTATTAGTGCCCCAAGGCAGTTATGCCCGAGGCCTACAGTTGAACTAGTAATTGATTGATTTATCAATCTGACTGCGTACTCAAGGCATCAGCCCGAGTATTAGCATCCCAAGGCTTTGTGCCCGGGGCTAGCAGTTGGATTATAATCAATTGATAATATAACTGCGTGCTCAAGGCGTCAGCCCGAGCAACAGTTAAAGTTTTAATCATGAATGTGCTGAGCAGCAAGTTAGGATAATGGTGATAGAGAAGCTGCAACACCTCAGTTGGAGCATCATCTGGACCAGGAGCCTTCCTCGCTTTCAGCAAAAGGACTGCCTCTTCCAGTTCCTGCTGTGTGAAGAGTGGACACTCGACTGCTCTTTCACCATGGACAGCGTCAACATGGACGGGATGGGCGGAGAACAGTGCCCGCATTATCTCATCCATCTTTTCCGCATCATGTATACACGGTTTAATTAGGGCACCAAACTTCCGCATAACTAGCTTGTAGGCAAGGCTCCACTGATCCTTATTCACATTGTCCGCTAGATCTTGCCAGCAGCGAGCCTTGGTGTTGTTGATCAACTCGCGAAGGCATTTTCTGGCCAAGTTATATGCTGCTATCCGGTTGCTTGCCTCGTCATGGTTCCGTCCCAGTTGAACCTCATGCCCAAGTTTCTGACACTCCTTTCGGTTTTCAGCAATTTCAGTTGACCAACAGTACACTGGGGGCTTGCGGTGCCGGATTTTCCGACGGGGCATAGAAGCTTTGCAAGCAGTCGTAATGATGCTCATAGTTGAGTTCGCCACGTTTTGAGTGCCAGTTCTTCCATCCCTTCCGGATCTGCAGCAGCTCACCTGTTGTGAGTACCTCGACGAACCGCTTGACGGCCATCCTTCCAATGTTCTATTCAATTATAGAAAGCCAAGAGCACGGACGTCTGGAGATAACATCACTGATCTCAAGCAGAATGCACTGGTGATCACTGGTTGAGCAGTTCTCTAATACTCTTCAATTGTGTATCCTCCGTACTAAGGACTCCGAGGTGAATGTCATTCAGTATGGTTCCTTCACAGCTGATTCGGTGGAAAGTTGACGTATTTCCGGTGTTTAGTTAGAGGAGCGCCGTCCTGGCCGCCATTTCTAGGATTCGTTTTCCCTGCGGATCTGTTTGAGGCATGCCCCATTTGATTGCTTTAGCTTTGAAGTCTCTCCCAGTGAGCGCATTCCCGTCTGCGTTCGTGACAGCGCCCTCCTTAGTATTAAGCTTGGCTTGTAAAGATGATATCGATTCGTTCGGCTTTGGGCACACACTAAATAAGGTGGTCCCTGAGCAGCGAACCCACACCTTGCCTAGGGCTTCCTCGAAAAGCTGGCATTTACCTGATCCCAAGACGTGTCCAAATCAGGTCTTGGATCAGTATCCTTGCAAAGAATACAGGGTGCCACCTTTGTACACTATTTTCTTTTATGTCCCATTTCATCGCATTTGTAATATAGGGAACTCCTATCGGGTCCTTTGCATACTTGTGCGTTGTGACCATAGCCAAGGCATTCGAAACATTGTAGAGGCGTTGCTCTTCGCCGTATCCTACAGACAACCCACCCTATTCGTACTTTGCTCTTATTCAGGAAGTGTTCGGCGTCCTTTTGGGTCAAGTCAATTATGGCCATGGGTTGTCCCCTATGGTTTTCTGGTGTCAGCCTTGCTTTGATCCTTCCCACACTAGGGAACTCCTTTTTGATGGCCTCTTCTACCTCGGCCAGATCTGTGACGCAGCCGATGTCTCTTATTCCCATCGTTGTCATCGGCTCGAGCGAGGATATAGCCGCGCTGTTGCCGAGGACTTTCTTTACTGCGTCGCAGGCAGAATGCTTAACTATTCTTGGCCTCCGCTGCAAATTCGACCAGTATGTGGCCCGACCCCATTGGCCGTACTGCTTTAATGGCAGTGTTAGTGTTTTCGGGGCTTCCGTTTCCCCTGATGTCCCGCAGCACTTCTGCGTAGGCTCGACCATCTTGGGGCTTTACGAGCAGTTCCTGCTGCCGGGGTCTTTGTCAGAGATTCTTTCCTTCCTGTTTCGCATCGGGTCTTTTTTCTTGTTGGGCATCCGTGCGTACTTTACTTTCTGGTACTTTTTGAAGGAGTTTCTTTGCGGCTTTCTTCACTCCTTTTATAAGCACTGTCTGGAACCCCTGATTCGGCATTCTACGCCCATCAAGTGCCTCTTGCTTCGGCCTTTAACCTATGCGGTCTAGGAGCTCCTCTAGTTCAAGGAACCCAATCTGTACTATTTTGGTGATTTTTGGCGAGTTGCATGCAGATTGTATTCTTTTAAGAACAACTGCCGCTTTTTGGAATAACTTTTCTTCTTCATGCCGCTGGGCGGTAATTGTACTTTGCGGCCATCGTTCTTGAGAGAGGTTATCGGCTTCTGTTTCCGAATAAAGTATTTCCGCTACCTTTTCGATGTTGGGGATGAAATCACACAACGGTGCTTTATTTGCCTGGTTACTCGTTACTTTTCATGCCGTAATCTCCTCGTTGACTTCAGGATGGTTCTTTATTATTTCGGGATTTACGACCCTTGCATCAATCGTTTCGGTAGCGATCGCAGCAGTGACCATCGAATTCTCGAATTTCTTTATAGTTTCTTCCACCGCTCGAGCATTTGGCGCGTCGTGCAGAGTTTCCCGCTTACTTCATAGGACGCTCTAGCGTTCGCATCATTTTTTTGCTGCGCTCGAACGCCGCAGGAATCTCAGTGCGGAAAAGACTATCTGTTAATCTCCGTTTTTCGTCCGTCTTCACCGTCATTGTACTAATCGTCGTTTTTGTCATCTTTAGTACCGCTCCCGATGTGCTGTTGACGTCGGTTGCGTCGTTGTTAGTGTTATTTTTGCATTCTTTTTGAAGTGAAACTTCTTTACTGGGGGGTAAAAATTTTCAGATGTAACGAAAAAGCAGAACCGTTTACACTCCGGGCGGACAGCAATACGACATATGCGCGACAATCTGTTTTAAGTCGAAGTTTACTCAGGCAGCGATGTAAATTTTTGGCTAAATTATCCCATTCCGCCCGAATCCTTATTGGGAATAGTAAAGGCAGTTTGTTGGGAAACTGGCAGTGGTGGTTTTTTAGTATGCATGGGATCATAGGTGAATATAGGGTGGTTCAGCGGTACCCGTGCTTGCTCCTAGCACTGATGCCGCCGATGTGCAATATATTGAAATGCCGACGACGGATGGTCATTGCTTAGTATTTGGGGATCATAGGTTAATGCATGGTGGTTCGGCAGTAACCGTGCTTGGTCCTAGCATCGATGACCCAGATGTGGAATATATTGAGGTGGCGACGCCGGATGGCCGTTGCTGGGTATTTGGGGAGATGGGCGAATATGTGGTGGTACGGCGGTGGCCGTGCTTGATCCCAGCACTAATGCTCCCGATGTGCATGTGACGACGACGGATGGTCGTTGCTGGGTATTTGGGGATCATGGGTGAATGTATGGTGGTACGATGGTAGCCGTGCTTGGTCCTAGCACCAATGCTGCTGATGTGCGTGCGGCGAGGATGGATGGACATTGCTGGGGATTCGGGGATCATAGGTGGTTACATGGCGGTGCGGTCATAACCATGCTTGGTTCTAGCACCGATTCCGGCAATGTGCAATATATTAAAGTGGCGACGGAAGATGGTGGTTGCTGGGTGTTTGGGGATCATGCGCAAATGCATGGTGGTTCGGCAGTGGCCATGCTTGGTCCAAGCGCCGATGTACAATAAACTCGTATAATGTATTGAAGTGGCGACAATATTTTCTAGTTAGTTAGTTAGTAGGAGTTTACTTATGCTACGGAATAAATTTCGGACTAAATTATCGCATTTCGCCCGAAACCTTATTGGGAATAGTAAGGTAGTTTGTTGGGTTGGTTTGTGGTTTTGTAGTATGCATGTTTAGTGGCGATGGATGATGGTTAAGCGACAGATTTTGATGAGAAAAGAATGAATAAGGGTCGGGTTGGGAGTTCACTTCGTTGTTAGGTGCTAGAACTAGTTCCGCCAATTTGCAATGAATGCGATTGGCAAAAGCGGGCCATTGTCAGTTAATGAACATTAGTTCTTTGTCATAACACCGATGCCACCATGTACAATGTATAAAGGTGGTGATGACGCATGGTTATTTGTGGTTGTTTGGGGACCATGGGCGAATAGATGATGGTACGGCCGTACCCATGCTTTCAATATCTTCAAATTGCGACGACGAATGGCAGTTGGTGGGTATTTGGGTACCATGGCGAATGTATGGCGGTTCCTCAGGAGACGTCTTTGGTCCTAGCACTGATGCTTTCGGTGTGCAGTGCATTAAAGTGGCGACGACGAATGGTTGATGGGTAATCATGAGTGAATGCATGATGATTCGGCGGTAGCCGTGCTTGCTCCTAGCACCTATGCTGCTGATGTGCAATGTATTAAAATTGCGATGACGGATGATAGTTTATGGATTATTAGAGATCTTGAGCAAAAACCTGATGGTTTGGCAGTAACCTTCCTTGGTCCTAGCATCGAAGTCATCAATGTGCAATGTATTGAAGTTGCGACGACAAATGGTCGTTGCTGTCTTTTTGATGATGAATGGTGTTTGGTGCGTATTTTGGGATCATGGGCGAACGCATGGTGTTTCCGCGCTAACCACGCTTCCTCCTAGCACCGAGGCTGCCGATCTGCAATATATTGAACTGGCGTTGGTGGGTATTTGGGGATCATGGATGAATGCATGGTGGCTCAGCGGTAGCCATGATTGCTCCTGGTATCGATACCACTCATGTGCAATGTATTGAAGTAGCGATGATGGTTTGTGGGTCGTTGGGGATCATTGGCGAATACATGATGGCTTGTCTGTAGCCATTCTTTGTATTAGCACTGATGCCACCAATGTGGAATATATTGAAGTGGCGACGACGAATACTTGTTGGTGGGTTGTTGATGAATACGAATGAATGCATTATGGTTCGATGGCAGCCGTCCTCGGTCCTAGCAACGATGCTGTCGATGTACAATGTATGGGAATGGCGACGACGGATGATGGGCTACGAGGCGGATGCATGGTGGGTTGGTGGTCGCTGTGCTTGTTGGTAGCACCAATGCCACCGGTGTAAAGTGTATAAAAGTGGTGAAAACGGATCATGGTTGGTTGGTTGTTGGTAATTATGGATAAGTTCTTCGTGTTTCTGAGTCCTGTGTCCTAGCACCGATGCCGCCGATGTACAATGGATTGAAGTGGCAATGGTGGATGAGGGCTTGAGGATGTTTGATGATCATAAGCGAATGTATGATGGTCCGATGGTAGGCGCTCTTGGTGTTCATACTGATTCCAGTGATATGTAATTAATTGAAGATGATATTTCGCGGGTGGTTGTTGATCAGAGGTGAAAGTTATTGTATTTGCTTATGACCTGAAAATATTCAAGAGTAGGGGAAATGTTGCCCGTTCACGAACACTAGTTAGGTATATTGTGGGGAAGGTGATAATGATAAACCCTTGCATAGGATGTCGTATAAGAAAATATAAATAAAATTGATGAGATGATAATAACTTCATTTTCTAGATCGAATTTATTTTATGAGCATATTATATGAATATTTAATAAATTGATAATAACACTGTGATTTAGGTAGGATTAGCAGTATCATACTAAGTCGTATTTGAACAAACACAAGCTAATTATCACTGTGATAGAGCCTTATTGGTATTCTGTATATACCTGAAAGCAAGACGTTTCACTTTTGTCGGGCATGTACTCTGCACGCATTTTATTTTTTCTTTTTTTGGCTTTTATTAATATTTTCGAAGGGTTTTTGATTGCTCCAGATTTATTAGGTCTCCCCTCGGAGCCGCTATCTCCGTTCGTGTATGTAGTCGCCTTTTTGGTCCCATGGTTATCTTTGCAGAGCAGAGAGGTATAGTAATCGAGTAGCTATGGCTCAAAAAGCGAGTTTGTCTCGTTACAACTCAAAACGGAACAGTTTTTCCACTCCTGATTTGACTAAACCTTGTCTGTTCGATAATTTTGAAAGTTTAGAGGATGTTAACCTTGAATCTTTTGATTCGAATGTTTTCATTGCGGATGACCAAGCTCTTTCAAATGAGTGTATCCCGTTTCATGCTTGTAATCCTTCACCGGAAAGTTTTGTATTAGATTTGAATGTTTCGGAGCAGATTCAACCAAACTTCAATTTTCGTGCAATATGTCGACCGTTAAATTAGTCGGTTCCAATCGAAACATTAGGAAAGCTCCTTCACAGGTCGTTTTAGACGATTTGTCAGGATATTGCATTATGGCGCCTATCATAAAAGACAGGAAGAAGTCATCGGATAGTGATAAAGAAAATGAAAGTAGTGATAAACAGAACCGCGAAGATGAAGTGTATGAAAATATGAATTTTATCTAAAATTCCTCGTCGCCAGAAAATGACCTGGAAGAAAACCCCTCGCATATATATCAGAATCTTGGCCAAACTTCTCCCAAAATGAGGAACACCTCCACCCAATCCATTGATTTCGAAAGTATTGATCTTAACAAAGCCCACCGCAAATCAACGAATATTGACGATAAAGTTCCGTCCTATTTTCCAAACAATTGTGATCTCACCAAAACTCATCGTCGCAAATCCAACTCCGTTAGCGATAAAATTGGTGTTCGCAACTTAGACAGCTTCAACGTAAATCATCGCGAAAATTTGTACATATCATCGCCGCAAAAAAATCCTGGATCAACGCAAAAGGTCAGACAGTGGTGATAATCAAAACACAATTAAACTACGAGCCCTTAAAACATCATCTACACTCAATTCAGTGGTGAAAGCAAGCCAAGACCAGGATTTAACCGATATCAACGGGTCCCCACCAATCAATGACAATGGTCAATTGAGAAGACATCACGTACAAGAAATGGATCAAAATAATGCTCGCGGAGTGTGGTTGAAACGGAAAATTTAAGCGGAACGATATTGTTGGAACTGGTTATTACATTGGATGAAACGGATCTCGTCAAGATGGAAATGGATAGAGGAATTGGATTCGGAGTCAGCGGTGAAGAGATTTGGAGTGTGCATCGCGAAGAAAAACGGAGGGGAGATCGCGGAACCGGTTGAAGTGGACGGAGACGTCGCGGCTGTTTATTAATTTTAATTTTTGAATCGACTCGCGAATGAAAGAAAAACGCAAAAGATAAAATCGGTAGCGGGTTCGCGTAAGGGAATGTTTGAGTTTTATACGGGGATTGTGGAGTGATCGCCTAGTGGAAATGGCCGGAGAAAATTTGTGGCAATCCCGCTCGAATAGGAAGCACCGCTAATCATATGCGTGGAAAATTTGGAACTTATTGTTCGAGAAGAGTGATTTCCTGTTGCCCGGCGACGTGCATGGTTTGGTACGCCTTTGTTAGTGAGATGAGTGTTACAATATAAAGGTCGTGGTAGTTTCCATGCATAATTAAAGAAATTGGATTGAGAAATTGTTGCCTATGCGGCAATAAATGTGAGCAATTGCTGGTCAATTGATTATATGCTCGAAAAATAACGTTTTGAACGGTGCATTTATGAGTGGAACGGGAATTTGCTTGCACCATTTTGAGAACTTCGGAAAAGTGTCGTTCTGAATTAGGAATTGATGGAAAGAGATCCCGGCAAGCGAAAAATTATTTTTTAAAGAGCAGTGAAAAAAAGGCTAATTTATTAAAAATTTTAAAGCGTTAATGGAATATTGGCGGACGATCGCTTCAAAACAATCCTTGAGTGAAGTCACTTTTGCCTCGTACAGGCACAATTTCAAGTCCAAAGTGGGTGTTTTGTCAAGTAATATGTGGCGCGATTCGCAATAAATTGATTTGGGATGGACTAAAAAGCGTGCAGATTCTGGCCCCTAAAAGCCATTTATTGCAAAGAGCAGTTCCTTTGCAAAGAAATTTGTTTGAACCCATAGTAGTTCGGAAAAGTAATTGTCTTGGTGCCGTGTTTAAATGAGGGAAAGATACTGCGAAAATTTTAATAGCCTTCGAGGAGTCGCCTCGGAATCGCGACAGCGATCACACGGGGGTGTGTGCTCTACAAGACGGATCGTGCGGACGTGAGAGACAGTGTTAGCGACTGGGCCCGGTTGTGATTTGCATCGGTATCTCTTGCTCGTACTGAAATCTAATCGAAATTTCGCAAAGAGTGTGCTGGAACTCAAAGCGGACGACGACAATCGAGTGGACTTCCGTTCGAAAGGGTCTGAATGTGTGCATCACTACAAATCACATGTCCGAGAATGGTTCGCACCCAAATAGAAATTCCTTCGAATATCTTGATCGTTGGCTAATTCCCCAGTGCAATTCACATGTCTCAATCATATGATACATGTTTATATCAGTTTTTCGTACATGTTCACGCATGCCGCAGGAATGATTTATTGAGTTGTAAGAGAGAAGAAAAACGAGCCCAAGAAAAGTGTGCGGGAGTTTGGTTAGATCGTTTGTCAGTGTCTTTTTGTCCTCACTCGCGCGATTAAGAAAAAGGCGGGAATTAGAATGCAAAATGTACGAGAAAGTGAATCAACATCGTAAATTGTGCCCGTCCGTCTGTTGGTGGACCATTATTTCGCTGTCTACATGGTGGAAGCAACTGTTGCGGTGTTTAGCAGTTATTCATAATTCGGTCATCGAGATTGTGTGGTGGTTGCGCAATTTCATGAACTCGACGGCACTCACTTGAGTGACCAAGACGTTACTTTGCGCGGTGCGAGGATGCGAAATTACTTCCCAACAATTCAAAACAAGAAAACAGCATTACTATGCTGATGCTGTTACAACGGCAATAAGTGCAACCTTGTCGGATAATGGATAAATGCTAAAATGAATCGACTCTAACGAATTTACTTCCTGTATGCAAATTAAGAATCGAATGCGTGCAAAGACCGTGTAGAGTGCTGATATATAATGTTGTGGTTCTGGGAAAATGATTATTTGATTGTGTTCAAGTGCAATTATTGCTACAAGTGCACTACATAGCGGCGATAAGAAAGGAAGAAGAAAACTCGTTTGCGATTGTTTCTTTTTTTTCATGTGTTTGGGACGTGTTATTTGTGGAATCTTTGCGGTTTACCGCTACTTTGGTTGCTCCTTAGTTGACATAACTCGCAACTCGCCTCCAGACGGACGTACGTAGAATATCTCACTGAATGACGTGATCACGCGAAAAAAAACTTATTTTGAATTACAAGGCAAGTCATTGTGTCGTTTTGTAGCTGTGATTAATGTTATTCTGGTAATTGGAACATTGATTCTATGGGAAAAGTTCTCGCTGACTTGGCATATTTTAGTGATGTTGTGATGGTTCAGCCGAATGTAGCTGATGCAAGGTGGACCGTTAATTGCGAAAATTGACTTCACAGAATATTGTGATGTCGGGGCTGTTTCGTTAGTAACATATGCTTATAATTGTTTAGTGACCGTATCTGGCGATTCTGATTTAAATTGCTCTGCCAATTATTGTAACGTAGAGGATTATCATCATTTTTGTGAGTGTCCCAAGCCCAGTACTTAATTAATATATCCGTAAATGTTCAGTTTGAAAACCAGGACTTACGCACCCCACCTCGTCAACGAGCGCTCGTCGTCAGAAAGGCTGGGTAAGTACCCTTTTGAGTGATTTCAATAATTTTTTTTATATATACATTGATTTTTCTTTATATACATACAACGTTTTTATATGTATTTCAAATTCGATATACCCTTGAATTTACATATATAAACAAAAATGGGCTTTGGAAACGAAAATTTCATAAGGGCAGAATGGGTCATTCCTTATGAATAAAGGGAATGAATCCCCTGCATCTACATTATTAGAACCACCCTTCTGTTCCCTCGTTTTTCTTTTAGTCTTTATATTGTCGCGTGTTTTCGGTTTTCGGCCAATAATTTTAATGTTCCGGGGAAGTGAAAACGCAATGTCTTTTAAATTAACTTAAAAGAGTTTATTCAATTAATCACAAAAATGCACAATTACTTATTTTAGTATTTCACAATTTTAATTTTCACTAAGTCTATAAATTTGTCATTCAACTGTCCACTTAAAATCACTTCGCACTCAAACAATCAATCGTCTTTACTTCGCGTTCCACTATATCGCAGTTTTCTATCGCGGTTGTAATGAATGATCCCCCCATTCATTCAGCTCGCCTTTATATAGGGTCTCTACCTATTCACCCATTTCTCGTATATTGGCGAATGTTCTACCGAGAGGTACCTGGTAGATTCGAGCAAATTAATGAATGGAGTGACGTCACTTGCAGATGTTGATCATGCTTGTTGGGTTCTCGTGGGTTCGAGTAAATTCATTTGTTGACGTTCTAAATGATTATGAAAACAATTGCGACAGCAGCTCGCAGAATTATTTGTACATGTAATTATTTGTACATGTAACACTGCCCCCACCTCAGTTCTTTTCGCCCGGAAAAGATGTGTCGCTATTTGTAGTCAATTCTCCCTGGGTGTAATATGGGGCAAGACGGTCCAGATGCACGATTTTCATTTTAGCTCTCGGCTTACGATGATCCTGTATTCGGTATAAGACGTCGTTGATTCGCTTTGTAACTCGGTATGGTCCCTCCCAATTATGTTGCAACTTTGGAGACCTACCCTTTCGCCGTTGCGGGTTATATAGCCACACCAAGTCATCTTGCTGGAAGCCAGTAGAATTAGCCTTTAGATCATACCTGGTCCTCATGCGGTCAGTAGCCGATTCGAGGTGTTTTCGCACTGTCCGATGTATCTGGTTCAACCGTTGTCTTAGATCACTTGCGTACTCCGAGACCGTTTTGGGTTTCTCAGGGGGTGTTCCGAACTTTATATCGGCTGGCAAACGAATAGTCTTTCCAAAAATGACTTTGGCTGGGGCTTGGCCCGTCGATGCATGTTCGGCAGCTCTGTACGCCATCAAAAATAGTGGGATATGTCGGTCCCAGTCCCTTTGGTTCTCATCAACTATCTTGGCCAGATGTTTAAAGAGCGTGCCGTTGAACCGTTCGACCATTCCATCGGATTGGGGATGCAGCGGTGTTGTCCTCGTTTTCCGTATTCCCAGTAGTTCACACATTTCACCAAAAACTAGTGACTCAAAGTTTCGGCCTTGATCTGAATGTAATTCGCAAGGTACGCCGTACCTACTGACCCAATTTAACACTAGCTGTTCAGCTACGGTAGTTGCTTCCTGGTTGGGAATGGGGAAGACCTCGGGCCACTTGCTGAAATAATCGGCTACAACCAGCGTATATCGATTTCCCCAATCGGATTCAGCAAAGGGTCCTGCGATGTCAACAGCAATCCTTTCGAATGGCACGCCTACGTTATAGGTTTGCATTTGTCCTCTCAGTCGTCGCTTTGGGCCTTTGACGGAAGCGCAAATTGTGCATCTGCGACACCAGTCCTCTACGTCTTCTTGAGCGTGGAGCCAGTAGAACCTTTCCCGCAATTTCGCTAAGGTCTTGTTAACACCAAGGTGGCCTCCCGAGGATCCTTCATGCATTTCCTTAATCACATCGTGGATTCGGCTTTTGGGAAGTATAGTTTGCATCCTATAGGAGCTGCCATCTGCCGTTTCCCATTTCCGCTTGAGTACGCCACCCTCCACCTGAAGGGAGTTCCATTGTGCCCAATAGCTTTTCATGGTTGCGCCATGCATCGAAACGTCCTTCCACTCCGGTCGCCCAGTTGTCTCCTTCCATACGAGCAATGGTCCGATATCTTCACCGGCTAACTGGGCATTTCGAATCTCCTCCGATGACCAACCTTCATCGAATTCGGCCGTTATCACTCGCAGATCAACGGGCGGCTCCTTTTCCTCAATCCGTTGGCAATGTTTGCAGTTAGCTGGACATGGATGACGAGATAGGGCGTCAGCAATACCATGGACTCTGCCCTTGTGAAGCAATTGGGGCCTCACTAGGTCTGGTCGGATCGCCGATCGGGTTGCACCAATGTCGTTTGTTAGGGTGCATTGTTCTTCATCAACTTGACCAGGAAGGCATCTGTCTGCTTTTCCACGATGTTGCCTTGGCACGGTGCTGGGGATGTCGATACTCCTAGCCAACGTTCGCCCCACGAAGTTGGCCCTTGCAGTTTGATGGGCCTCCATTCTAGGCTCCTGACACGGTCTGGATCTCCACCACCCTGGACAATAGCTCAGTCTTCTTCCCTTCTTGCAGTCTCTTTGCAGGTGCCCTTTTTCCCCGCAATTCCAGCATCTAGGCGCACCATTCACCTGCAGCTCTCGCTCAATTCCCGCGCGCTCACACCTGCAATTATCTGCCAGTACCTCGCGAACCCGGGCAGTGGTACGGGTCACATTTTTGGTTGCCTCAAAATTTATACTATAAGCCAATGCATCCTTGACTGTTTGCTTTTGAGCTAACCGCACGGCTTGTTGCAATTCCTTGTCCTTTAAGGCGCTGATGAATGCTTCTGCTGCTACGTCATCTCGATGTTCTGGGTCGTACGCTGGGTAAGCCAAAAGTGCCAGTCGCTTAATGTCTTGTGCTAGCTGCTGCAAGGTTTCGCCAGACTTCTGCATCCGATGCCGTAGCTGTGCCCGGTAAATCTGCTTCAGATGATCGTCTCCATAACGCATGTCCAGCGCATTCATTATAGCAGCCGCGTTTGAATGCAGCTCAACGGGGATAGTCTGCAAAAGCTCGGCAGCTGGGCCTCTTAGAGCAAGAATTTACGCAGTTGCTCGTTCCTGCTCATTCCAGTGATTTATCCTAGCGGCTGCTTCAAACTGGATTTTGTAAATAGTCCAGACCGTTTGCCCATCGAATATTGGTGCTTGCACATTTCTAGATGAGCTTTGCGCTGCGGTTATAATCGGGGCTGGTGAGGCGGTTACTACTGCCTTCGCTGCTTCCAAGTCCTTTTTCACTTTTTCCATCTCATGGTTGACCTGGCTGATCTCAAGGTTGATTCTCTCCTCGACCTGGTATACCTTCTCCTCGACGCATTTAATTTGGCTGTTGAGACTACTGAGCTCCGCTTTTATTTCGGTTGACTGTTTTTCCAGCTTCTGTGCGATGTCTGCTTTGATTTCGAACGCTTGTTGGTCTAGCTTCGCTGATTGTTCATTTAGCTTCGCAGTTAAATTGGATGACTGTTGTCGCTGCTCTTGCTGCATCAGCATCAACATTTGCATCAGCGCATTTTCTGGTTCCTTTGGTTTTGGTGTTTTGGCTTCACCACCTTCTGCGCCTCTTTCTGCAGCTGAGAGCTCACCCGAATCCAGATTCACGCCTTCCGACTCGATCGCATCACGCAAGCGTGCAATCAGTATAGCCTTTGTACCTTGTGTAGCCAGATTTCGTTGTTCCAACTCCTCTTTGAGCTCCGATATGCTCAATTGATTAATTTTTAGATGTAAATTTCCTGGCATTTTTATTGTTTCGGCTATTTTTCCACGTTAACTTTCACAATTGTGCACTTTAAAATTGTTTAAACGTTTTCACTTCCAAAATTTTAATCCCACTTCTGACACCATTGTCGCGTGTTTTCGGTTCGCGGCCAATAGTTTTAATGTTCCGGGGAAGTGAAAACACAATGTCTTTTAAATTAACTTAAAAGAGTTTATTCAATTAATCACAAAAATGCACAATTACTTATTTTAGTATTTCACAATTTTAATTTTCACTAAGCCTATAAATTTGTCATTCAACTGTCCACTTAAAATCACTTCGCACTCAAACAATCAATCGTCTTTACTTCGCGTTCCACTATATCGCAGTTTTCTATCGCGGTTGTAATGAATGATCCCCCATTCATTCAGCTCGCCTTTATATAGGGTCTCTACCTATTCACCCATTTCTCGTACATTGGCGAACGTTCTACCGAGAGGTACCTGGTAGATTCGAGCAAATTAATGAATGGAGTGACGTCACTTGCAGATGTTGATCATGCTTGTTGGGTTCTCGTGGGTTCGAGTAAATTCATTTGTTGACGTTCTTAATGATTATGAAAACAATTGCAACAGCAGCTCGCAGAATTATTTGTACATGTAATTATTTGTACATGTAACAATATCTATGGTTAACTTTGAACAGAAGAAGATTAGATTTACTAGTAGTTTGTAAATCATTAAGATCGAGTTTCTAATGAAATTGCTTGTACGTGACAATTTTTAGTATCGAGTTTATATCTTTAAATTGTTGCGTTCTCTTTGTTTCAGGTGACATCGCGGGTTGAGTGGCCCAAGCAGAGTGCCTCTTTATGGCATAGCGTTATGCAATCGAATTGTATAATTCTATGGCATAAATTGGTCACCGGGGTACTCCCCTTCTGATGGGAAAGTTTATATAAGTCAAGTTGTATGAGTTTTCCACTCAGAAGAGGAATACCTGGCCACTGCAACAAAATATGGATTTAAATCCGGTTGAGTGGGTGTAAAGGGGCTCCATCACCACCCGGTAGCCCTTCTTTCATTTGTGGGCCATGAGCTTCGTCGGATAACGACGAGGTTACCCCAAGTCCGCCCTTTTTTCAGGTTCCACTTGTCCTCGGAACAAGTACTTTTTCTCTCGGTGTAGTTACCTACACTTTTTGCGACTTCGGTCGCCTCGTGTTAGACTGACCACAAAAATTTTTTGTAGTGGGTCCTCGTGCTGGGGAAATGAACCCGCCCCACGACACCGCAATGCTAGCCTGCCAGCGCATTCACGCGTCCCCAGACGAGGGCATTCTCGGCAGATATTTTCATCTTCTTCTGCCGAGGCAGCAGAACATCGCTGCAGTCCTTTACGGACTTTTTGAAACTTAATTATATTCACTACAGGGGCCATACGAGGGTTGGCACAAGCCCTTATTGGGACAAGTGCTCAGAGCCAGACCAGCGCTAGTCGGAAGTCCGTCTCAACCGAACCTAAACCACCAATCCAATGGTGCGAACTTCGAGCGTACTTCGAGGCCTGCCAAGGTTTTAATGGGACGGAGACGGTATGATAGTTGAATTGGAGCCGTTCACACACGAGTTTCACCTCAGCGCTATAGTGCAAAGCAACTAGGTCCAAACCATCACATCTGCCAGCCCAAAGCATCAATTCCAGTTCGTTGTCCAAAATGTAATCCTCACGGCGTCCCCCATATCCGTTGGTCCGTGGGGGCGGCGCTCCGCAAAGAATGCTTGCCTCCAAGAGTGCTCTTGTCCCCAAAGAATGCTAGCTTCGAAGAGTATCCCAGTCAGTCAGCATTCCCCTTGAGGGAATCTCCGTTGGAAGCGGGAAGATACATAAAAAAAAGTAACAAAAAAATATACGGGATGAATTGACAACTTTCTTTCCTTTGGAAGCTGGTTAAAAAGAAAATTGATTGTTGAATGACCGACAAGGGCATGCCATGAGTTATGGCATTTCATATGAATTATTATTTAGTGTTGATGTTTTAAAATTAAAAAAAAAATGTTCAGCTCCACAATCATTTCATTATCAGAAAATGTTGGGCTTTGTCTCCATTTTCCCAGCTTTTATACTCATGCCGCAAATAGCAAGCTCTCTAGATGCATAACTTCAAACATTTGTCGATCGTTTCTATAATCGATGGTTCAATTTAATTACGGGAAATTATTTAGATTAATTACCATCTCTAAAAAAGATATTTCGGTCATTTGCGCAATTTTTTCCAACATTAAAAGATAATTTCGATGATTCTAGACAGCGAAAGCTTCAAATTCATAAAAGCTGATTGTTTGATCGATGCAAATGAGGTTTACTAGCAACTTGGGGATACAATTGGATTACTTGTAAGATTGTTGGCGCGAATATTTGAGTGCGCGCTGGCACGAGAATTCGAAATCGAACTGGTTGGAATAATCGATCGAGAATGCAAAAATAGAAACGGGCAACTTCAGCTAATTCCGTGAACGTGAAAGAGTATACACCTTAATTTCCATATCAGATAATAAATAAGGTTAACCTGGAATTCATTGATCCCAAATCTTCCTATTTCCATACTTGCAAAAATTTTTAAACGAGCTAAAGTGGTGTCAATAATGCACCAAAATGATAAATTGGATGAACTGATTCAATTCAATTCCACGAGCCAAATCTTGAGTGTCGGAGAGTTCTCATCAAGACCTTTCATTTGATACCGTACGTGACCACCTTTGGTTAATAATTTTTTAAGGATCACCTCCTAGGAACAAAAGAATAATTTGTTGGCACAAGAGCTATCAAGAGGCAATTACCTCTGAACAATCTTCCATGTTTGGAGTTTCTTACGGGCAAAAAACTGTGGTAGCACAAGGACGGACAGAATTCGCGATTTCCACCCTAATAAGACAATCAAATATATTGGTCTCAACACAACTTGCACGCTCTTGCAGTTATAGTGCAGACAAAAGCTGCAGTTGACCTCATTCATTCCTAAAAAAATCTTCTGTAACCGTAACATCAAAATCTCTCAAATCATTGCGAATTCCTATTAACACGCATAATTTACTCGCATCTAATAATTTAGTCTTCTTAATATTCTTTACTTCATGACTTCAAAACGTAAAATATTTCACTTTACATCTTCTCTTTCCTTGCACCTACCACAACACCAACTTGGCGTCGGAACAGGAAGTTTGGTTTTGTTGCTTCCACTCACGCTTTGTTGATTTGTTGCCGGGATCCACGGCAGATGAATTGTGGATGCTGATTCACTTGCCTCTTCGCTCGTCGCTGAATATTCATTCGCCGCAAAATCTGTACACGTTGTCAATTCGCTGGGATGAGATGAGGAATGAGAACTGGCAGATAATCCTAAAGATAATGGTCCTGGTGAATGGCGAACTCCATACCGAATCGTTCCCAATGTAATGTAGTTGGATTCTGGTATAGCCCTGAAATGACGAGAGCGTGTATTAAGTTAATTTAGTGTGGTTTATGTCTGTACTATTAGCATACTACTGCGCCGAAAGCTAGGCATAATTTTGAAAAATTATTTTATGGATTTGAGTTACATTGTTGATACATATTTAGTCTCGTATCAATTTAAATTCATAAACGAATCTTGTAACGTATTATTCATAGAAAACTATCAATAAGATTAGTGGATCGAACATTTTTTTACTGGAAAATTAACTTTGATTCACATCTCACCTGTTCCACTGCTGGACACGTTCGGCAACTTTTCGAAAAGATGGTCCATTCCTTTTTAAATTTTCACACTTCTCATTATTGCGGTTCGGACTCGTCATAATTCACCTGAAACCATAATGAATACGTTACTGCTTGTTTTGTATTTTCAACAAATTTCTTTAATGATTAAATGTTCCAAAAGAACTATGGATATGCATTAGCAATTTAAATTTACTAAAGCAACCTTAACAGTTGCACTTCAATTATTTTAATAAAATCAGAACGTATGCAGACAATCAAAACCAAAGCTACAAATATATTCTAAATATAAATGCTTTCATCTGTGGGATGTTAGACAGTTTTATCAAACTTTAAACAATATTTATTTATTTATGACTCATTTATTTAATTCTCTTTTTTTACAGATAAGAATCTAATTACATTAATAAGAATATATATTTAAAGTTTTGATAAAACAGATGTTATTTGTTTTTTAAAATTGAAAATAATAAATAGGGAAGGATCCACGCTGAAGTTTGTCATATCTACGTGGAATCCGTTAAAATGAGGAATGGTAATAAAGTTCCCTAAGAGTAAACTGAACGTTAAGGACATTTGAGCTCCTGGTAGAACGGGCAACATGCCTTACTGGTATCTGGCTAACCAATCGAAATTTAAGGTCGCCAAGGCAAAAGCGATGGAGAAAAGCCTCACCTATCAGACAGCCTTATAGAAAAAAAGATGGAAGCAATGCTGAAAACTTCTTATGGCACCCACAAAAACTATCTGAGCTATTAACATTCCAGGGAATAAAGAAGATATTCTTTTAAATTAAGTTAAACGATTTTATTTACTCAGAATGCACAATCCTTAATTTCACAATTTCACCAATTTTACTTTTCACTTTGTCTATATATTTTTAATTCAACTGTCAACTAAAACCACTTCACAATCAATCAACCAATATCGCCTTTACCCCGCGCTCCACTCTATCGCAGTTTTTACTATATCGCGGTTGTAATAATCCCCCTATTCATTCAGCTCGCCTTTCTATAGGGCCTCTAGCCATGCAATCCATTTCTCGCACATTGGCGAACTACCTGGAATATTCGAGCAAGTCTGAATGGCGCAGTGACATCACTTTCAGATATTGATCATGCTTGGTGGGTTCTTATGCTTTCGAGTACATTTGTTTGTTGATCATAATCTTCTTAACGGTTGTTAAAACAATTGCGACAGTAGCTCGCAGAATTATTTGTACATGTAACACTCAGTTCTTTTCGCCCTGAAAAGATGTGCCGCCAGCTGTACTCAATACTCCCTGGATGTAATATGGGCCAAGACGGTCCAGATGCACGATTTTTATTTTGGCTTACGATGTTCTTGTATGCGATATACGATGTCGTTGATTCGCTTTGTAACTCGGTATGGCCCCTCCCAATTATGTTGCAACTTTGGAGACCTACCCTGCCGCCGTTGTGGGTCATATAGCCACACCAAGTCATCTTGCTGGAAGCCAGTAAAATCTGCCTTAAGATCATACCTGGTCTTCATGCGGTCAGTAGCCGATTCGAGGTGTTTTCGCGCTGTTCGATGTATCTGGTTCAACCGTTACCTTAGCTCACTTGCGTACTCCGAGGTCGTTTGGGGTTTCTCAGGGGGTGGTCCGAACTTTATATCAGCCGGCAGACAAAAAGTCCTTCCAAAAATGACTTTGGCTGGAGCTTGGCCTATCGGTGCATGTTCGGCAGCTCTGTACGCCATCAAAAATAGTGGAATGTGTCGGTCCTAGTCCCTTTGGTTCTCGTCAACCGTCTTGGCCAGGTGTTTATTGAGTGTGCCGTTGAAACGTTCGACCGTTCCATCGGATTGGGGATGCAGCGGTGTTGTCCTCGGTTTCCGCAGCTCGCACATTTCACCAAAAACCAGTGACTCAAAGTTTCGGCCTTGATCCGAATGTAGTTCACAAGGTACGCCGTACCCACTGATCCTATTTAACACTAGCTGTTCGGCTATGGTATTTGCTTCCTGGTTGGGAATGGGGAAGACCTCGGGCCACTTGCTGAAATAATCGGCCACAACCAGCGTGTACCTATTACCACATTGGGATTCAGGAAAGAGTCCTGCGATGTCAACAGCAATCCGTTCAAACGGTACACCCACGTTGTAGGTTTGCATTTGTCCTCTCAGTTGTCGCTTTGGACCTTTGACGGAAGCGCAAATGGTGCATCTGCGACACCAGTCCTCTACGTTTTCTCGAGCGTGGAGCCAGTAGAACCTTTCCCGCAATTTTGCTAAGATCTTGTTGACACCAACGTGGCCTCCCGAGGATCCTTCGTGCATCTCCTTAATCACATCGTGGGTTTGGCTTTTGGGAAGTATAGTTTGCATCCTATAGGAGCTGCCATCCTCCGTTTCCCATTTCCGCTTGAGTACATCACCCTCCACCTGAAGAGAGTTCCATTGTGCCCAATAGCTTTTCAGGCTTGCGCCATGCATTGAAACGTCTTTCCACTCAGGTCACCCAGATGTCTCCTTCCATACGAACAATGGTCCGATGTCTTCATCGGCTAACTGGGCATTTTGAATCTCCTCCGATGACCAACCTTCATCAAATTCAGCCGTTATCAATCGCAGATCAACAGGCGGTTTCTTTTCTTCAATCCGTCGGCAATGCTTACAGTTAGCTGGACATGGACGACAAGATGGGGCGTCAGCATTTCCATCAACTCCATCCTTCCGATGAATTATTTCGTAGTCGTATGACTGCTTTCTTTCGATCCATCTCGCAACTTGTCCCTCGGGGTTTTCGAAGTTAAGTAGCCATTTCAGGGATGTATGGTCCGTTTGAAGAACAAATTTCTGGCCATATAAGTACTTGTGGAACTGCTTGGTGGCCTCTATTATAGCCAATAGCTCCTTCCTGGTCACGCAGTAGTTCCTCTCACTTTTTGAGAGAACTCGACTGTAGTACGAGAGGACTCTTTCTTCGCCATCGATCTGCTGGGAGAGTACAGCTCCAATCCCACCGTTGCTCGCATCGGTGTCAACTACAGACATGTTTTCGGATTTTGGATATGCCAGTACAGATGATTCACACAGCTTCTCCTTCAAGGTCTCAAAGGCTGTCTGGCATTGTTCATTCCAGACATGTGGACGATTTTTCTCGGTTAGCTGATGGAGCACTTCACTATTTTGGCAAACTTCTTTGACGAATCTTCGATAGTAGGTTGCCAGACCCAGAAAACTTCGTAGTTGGCGCTTGTTGTTTGGTGTTGGCCAGCTTTTCACGGCTTCAATTTTCTCAGGGTCTGTTTTGACCCCTTCTGCTGATACGACGTGTCCCAGGTATTTGACTTCAGCTGTAAAAAGGGTACACTTGTCGGGACTAAGTTTCAAACTCGCCAGTCGCAATCGGGAGGGAACCCCTTCTCAGTTCCGCACATGCTCTTCAAACGTTCTCCCGATAACAATGGTGTCACCAAGCAGGTTTTCCAGGTTAGGCCTCGTAGCACATATTTCATCAGGCGTTCGAAAGTGGTTGGAGCACTGCAAAGCCCAAATGGCATCACCACAAATTGCCACGATCCGTTCCCAACTGAAAATGTGGTCTTCTCTCGGTCCTTCTTGTCGATTTCTACCTACCAGTGACCACTCTTTAGATCGAGAGTAGAAAACCATTTTGCGTCGGCTAAAGTGTCCATGATGTCGTCGATGCGTGGAAGCGGGCAACTATCTTTCTTAGTGACGTCGTTAAACTGCCTATAGTCGACACAAAAGCGAGTGCTACCATCCTTTTTCTTTACTAGAACTACTGGCGCGGCCCATGGACTGACAGAAGGTTCGATAACCCCTTGTTTTTCCATGTCCGAGATCAGTGAGCTCACTTCTCCTTGTTTGGCTATAGGAAGACGTCTTGGTGCTTGTCGAATTGGGTTGGCTTCCTGTGTATCTATGATGTGAGTTACCATACTCGTTCGGCCTTGGTCATCCAGGCTTGTTGAGAAGGTGTCACTGTACTTGTTGACTAGATCAGAGGCTCGCTTGAATAGCTGCACTGGCAATTTGAGCTGCCCCAATATTGCAGACGTGGATTCTCGGGCTCTGTCTGCATCTTGCCTTCTTTTCCACTGATGGGTGTGAGTGGCTTCCAAAGAGGTGATGGTGGAAACAAGCTAGCAGCTGCCGATGACTTTTCCCACTTTGATGCTCGTGGTTGAGTCTGCGGTGTTAAGGACTCTAACCGGCACGTTTCAGTTCCTTATAGATCTTACAAGGCTTCGTCTTACAATCCACCTGCCCAATGCGGAAGTCTTCATTGGCTCTATCAGATAAGATCAATGGTCTCCAGAATCACCATCAAGCTTGGGCTTTCGGAAGAATTCGGTACATCAGTGTCGGTACATACTACTACATTCATCTTGGGAATTTGGACACTGGGATCCTCCATCAATACTTCGACATTCTGTCGCAGAAAATCCATTCTGAGAATGCAGTCATCCATAATATTTGCAACCAGAAAATTATGTCAGAACGCAAGGTCTCCCAACTGTATCTGGAGGTTGACCTCTCCATGGACAGGTGCAGTTTCTCCCGTAGCTGTCCGTAGTGAGAAATCCTGCCTTTGTGAAGTGGTTGTTGTTTCACTAGGTCTGGTCGGTTAATCGATCGGGTTGCACCAGTGTCGATTGTTATGGTGCAATGTTCTCCGTCAACTTGACCCGGAAGGTATAAGTCTGCTTCTCCACGATGTAGTCTTGACACGGTGATTGTAGTGCTGAAGACGTCGATCCTCCTAGCCAACCTCTGCCCCACAAAGTTGGCTCTTACATGTTTCCCGACCCCTCAGTTTGAAGGGTTTCCATTCTGGGCTCCTGACTTGATCTAGATCTTTTTCTAGCTGCTTATCCTGGACAATAGCTTGGTTTTCTTCGCTTCTTGCAGTCTCTTTGCAGGTGCCTTCTCTCCGCAATTCCAGCACCTAGGCGCTCAATTTCCACGCACTCACACCTACACTCGTCTGTCACTAACTCCCGAACCCGGGCAGTGGTATGACTCACATTTTTCGCTGCCTCAAAGTTGAGACTTTAAGCCAATGCGTCCTTAACCGTTTGCTTTTGAGCTAAATGCACGGCTTGTTGCAATTCCAGGTCTTTTAATGCACTGATGAATGCTTCTGTTGCCGCGTCATCTCGATGTTCTGGGTCATAAGCTGGGTAAGCAAAAAGTGCCAGTCGCTTAATGTCTTGTGCTAGCTGCTGTAAGGTTTCGCCTGACTTCTGCATCCGATGCCGTTGCTGTGACCGATAAATCTGCTTCAGATGATCGCCTCCATAACGCATGTCGAGCGCATTCATTATAGCAGCCGGGTTTGAATGCAACTCAACGGGGATAGTCTGCAAAAGCTCGGCAGCTTGGCCTCTTAGAGCAAGAATCAATGCAGTCGCTCGTTCCTGCTCATTCCAGTGATTTATGCGAGCGGCTGCTTCAAACTAGGTTTTGTAAATACTCCAGACCGTTTGCCCGTCGAATATTAGTGCTTGCACAGTTCTGGATGTACTTTGCGCTGCGGTTATAAGCGGGGCTGGTGAGGTGGTTACTACTGCTTTCACTGCTTCCAATTCCTTTTTCATGTTTTCCATCTCATGGTTGTTTCTTTCCTCTACCTGGTAAACCTTTTCCTCGACGCATTTAATTCGGTTGTTCAGACTACCGAGCTCCACTTTTATTTCCGTTGACTGTTTTTGCAAGTCTGCTTTGATCTCGATTGCCTGTTGGTCTAGCTTTGTTGATTGCTCCTCCAGCTTCTGTGCGATGTCTGCCTTGCTTTCGATCGCTTGTTGGTCCAGCTTTGCAGTTAAACTGGATGACTGTTGTCGCTGCTCTTGTTGCATCCGCATTAACATATGCATCAGCGCATTTTCTGGTTTCTTTGATTTTGGTGTTTCTGCTTCACCGCCTTCTGCATCTTGTACCACATCTGAGGGCTCACCCGAATCCAGATTTACGCTTTCTGACTCGATCGCATCACATAAGCGTGCAATCAATATGACCTTTGTACCTTGTGTAGCCAGATTTCGCTGTTCCAACTCCTCCTTAAGCTCCGATATGATCAATTCATTAATTGGTAGATGTAAGCTCCGTGGCATTTTTATTGTTTTGGCTATTTTTCCACCAGTTTCCACGTTAAATTTTACTATTTTGCACTTTAAAAATGTTCAATTTTTCACTTTTAAAGTTTTTTCTCATTTCTCGACACCACTGTTGGGTGTTATGGTTTGCGTCCAGGAAAGTGAAAACGCACTGTTTTTTAAATTAAGTTAAAAGAATTTATTTACTCAGAATGCACAATCGTTAATTTCACAATTTAACCAATTTTACTTTTCACTTTGTCTATATATTTTTAATTCAACTGCCTTAACTAAAATCACTTCACAATCAATCAACCAATATCGCCTTTACCCCGCGCTCCACTCTATCGCAGTTTTTACTATATCGCGGTTTTAATAATCCCCCCATTCATTCAGCTCGCCTTTTTATAGGGTCTCTAGCCAAGCAATCCATCTCTCGTACATTGGCGAACTACCTGGAATATTCGAGCAATTCTGAATGGCGCAGTGACATCACTTTCAGATATTGATCATGCTTGGTGGGTTCTTATGCTTTCGAGTACATTCGTTTGTTGATCATGATGTTCTTAATGATTATGAAAACAATTGCGACAGTAGCTCGCAGAATTATTTGTACATGTAACAGTATGTAGAATATGGACAGAGGAGCAGCTACCTGATGACTATGTAGTAATTGAGCAGTCGCCTAAGCAAACTATTCCAATTTATAGTTTTGTAAATTATAAAATATTTTTTTATTGTTATATTATGAATATAAATTTTATATTATCTTTTTCCTTTCTATATTAAATTTTTTTTTTATAATTATATTCTTTATGATATTTATCTTTTTATTATTATTTAAATTTTTTCTACACTATTATCTTCTATTAATTTAAAAATTCAAATCTGCAATCAAAATTTCGGACATGATAACACTGATATAAGACAGCTCATCCACGTATCGCATTGCCGAATACAATCTACAGTGGCTGAGCTGGAGGCTCGTGAATCCACCGTTGCGGCGTGACGATGCGGTGGACGACGGATAAGCAAAAGGAAAATCTGCTTGGGGGCGAGAAACCACCGTTGCAGCATAAAGATTAGCTGGAATTTGAACGGATCGGGGGGTCTGCTTTGAATTGCCACAGCAATTACGTCGGGGAGTAGAATTTTGCGATTTCCCAAGACTACGCGTGCGGAAAATTAATAATAGTGACGTTAAATCTTGTAAAAATTTCTGTATTTTATTCGTTTTTTGCTGTTTTCCTTTAATACACCACCTTCCGGAATAGTTTCAATGTGTGAATTAAATAAGTTGATAGCATGCTTGCCCGAAGTAACCAGCGACCGTGATCCATTCCATGGTTTCATAGTACCGGAATGACTTGATTGATACTCTGAAATTGTTTGTCGAAGCAACTTTCAACGAAAGTTTCCACATTTTTTCTTTGGATAAAGTTCAACCTCGGATAATTTCATGTGAAGCACAAGTAGCAGGAATTTGCCATCATTTAGTACAACTATATGAACGAAACTCAAATTGGAGGGAAGCTACGAACGTTTTGGTGGGAATACCACTGAAAACCGAAATCAAGTTCGTGCGTTTAAAGTGCATAAGGCCATGAATCCATCCGCGCGTCCATGAATGAATTTCCTACGAAAAATGAAGATGGTACAAAAACGAACAATTAGGGTCATCTAATGGTGGAATTAGCTCATAGAGAGCAGTTACAAAGTCTTATCAACAAAATTATAAAACTTGATAACTGTTACCAAAGAAAAATGTCAGTTTCCGTGTGTCCAAGTTCACTAGCAATATTCGGTGTCGCGTGGGAAAATGTCACAAAACAACGCCTATGGAAGTAGTGTTCTGAAGTAGAATTGCACTAAAGTGTTTGTTCAACGGGATTAGAGAGAATGAACATCCGTTAAATTTCATACAAGGCTTCCAAGTGAACTTGATGATCATATTGAAAGGCATATTTTCGAATCAACAAAAACCACACTTAATGATTATTTTGCTGAAGCAGAGAAAGGATCTGGCAGCACATACTGCGAAGGATGTTTGGCTTGTCTAACAGCTTATTTAGTTTTTACGTGCACTGAAACACATTACGAAAAGACTCCTCGAAAGATATCTAAATTTATTGCATCCCAAAATGAGTGTATTCATATTCCAAAAGGGTGGCAAATAACAGATCCTCCATTTCGTGGTTTGCGTGAAATAGATTCCGCAGTGGTCCTGCGACGATATTCAAGCAGATGCTGGACAGCAAATATCTATGTGTTCACAGGTGCTCTTGCAGGGTAGAGTGGGTCTTCCGCTCGCGTGCCTATTTATGGCGTAGGGTTATGTGATTCCCTCATATAATACAATGATATAAATTTGCCACGTTTATATTTTTCATTTAAAGGAAAAATTCATTCAAATTATGTTTGTATGAGTTTTTCACTTAAATGAAAAATATATGGCCACGCTTACATTTGGATCTTGATCCAGCTGTGGGGGTGCAAAGAGGTACGGCTTCCACTTGGATGCCCCACTCTTATTTGGGGGCTATAAGTATCGTCGGTAATTACGAAGTCCTCTCAAGCCCTTCTGTTTTCTCCAGGCCTGGTTTGTCCACTGAGTCAGCAATTTTTGACCCTTAGCAGGTTACCTCATTCTCAACTTCAATTGATATTCGTTTTAACCTCGAAATTCGTGGATGTGAAATTTTTTTTGTAGTGGGTCCTTGTGCTGGGGAAAAGAACCCACCCATGACACCGCAATGCTAGCCTGCCAGCTTATTCATGCGCCCTCAGACAAGGCTAATCTCGGGGAAACCCACCATCCTCTTTCGCTGAGGCAGCAGACCATCGCTGCAGTCCTTTACGGATATTTTATCTAACCACAAAATCACTACAACTGGCAAAAAAGCAGCCTACTCCCATTTTATCTAAGGGACATATTACATAAAAAGAGAAGCAGGCTACGCTAAGAATATTTTAGAGGGATTTCTCTATTGTGTACATCACACAAAGTACTGGCTTTAGCATTGAATGAAAATTGAAGACCTATTATGAAAATATCATTTGAAAGTACCAAGTCGTACTAAATACCAGAAATACTCCGACTATCCACCGTATTGGCTGTGAAGGAACCATACAGACGTGACATTCGCCTTGGAGTCCTTAGTACGAAGGATACACAATTGGAGAGTATTAGAGGACTACTCAGCCAGTGATCATAACTGCATTCTACTTGAGATCATTGATGTTGACTCCTGACTTCCGTGCTCTTGGCCTTCTACAATAGGGTGGAACATCAGAAGGATGGACGTTGAGAGGTTCGTCGGGGTGATTACAGCAGGTTATCCGCTGCAGGGAGATTCGAGGGGACGGAAGAACTGGCAGCTCAAGACTTGGTGAATTCAACTATGAGCATCATCACGATTACTTGCAACGCTTGCATGACCCGTCGAAAACCCCGGAAGGGAGTGTCACAAGCTTCAGCGTGAAGCTCAGCGTGTGCGTGATGAGGCTTCACAAATTGATCAACGACAGTAAGGCTTGCTGCTGGCAGGAGCTAGTAGATAATGTGAACAAGGATCCGTGGGACCTTGGCTACAAGCTGATTATGCGGAAGCTTGGTGCCCTACGGAAGCCTTCCATACATAATGCGGAAAAGATGGACGAGATAGTGCGGGCAATCTTCCCCGCCCATCCCGTCCGTGTTGATGCTGCCTACGGTGAAACGGAAGTCCAGAAGGCTCCAGGTCCAGATGGTATTCCAGCTGAGGTGTTATAACTTGTCTATCACCAATGTGCTGACTTGCTGCTCAGCACATTCAACGCTTGCCTACGGGACGGGGTCTTCCCAGAACGATGGAAGGTAGCAAGGCTCGTGCCAATCAGCAAGGGGTAGGTCTGCACACCACCCGTTATGCATGCTAGACACTGCTGGGAAAGTGCTAGAGAAACTCATCAAGGGAAGACTCATTGACGCGACTTGCGCTGCTGGGGACCTATCTCCTTGGCAGTAGGCTTTAGAGCAGGATGTTCCAGCATTGATGCGATTACAGAGGTAGTGAGCGCGGTCCAAAAGGTAGAGGCAAATAGTCGCACCAAGCGACGGATCGTCCTGTTGGTGACACTCGACGTAAGGAATGCCTTCAACTACACTAGGTGGGTGGAGATTTGATACAACACAACTTGAATAATCGGAGTCTGCATTACGATAAGCCACAGGGCCAACGAATGATAGAAGTAACATCGGGTGTTCTCCAGGGATCTAACCTTAGTCCAGAGCTTTGGAACGTGTCTTATGTTGGGCTACTGAGATTGGAGATGCCAGATGAGTCACGCTTGATCGGCTATATGGATAATGCTACGGCTTTGGTCGCTGGACGTAACGATGAACATGCGCAACTTAAGCTAGGTGTGCTGGATGATTGCTCGCGGGTTCAGTTTAGCACTGGAGAAAACCGAAGTGGTCATCTTGACAAAAAAGGGAATCCCTAGAGTAAGGGTGATCAGTATTGGAGAGATACAAATCGAATCGAAACCAGCAGTGAAGAGCCTGGGGCTACTGATCAACTCGAAGATGAATTTTTCTGAGCAAATCAGGGCAACAGCTGAGAAGGCTGCTTCGGGAGTATCGGCTCTGAATCGACTTATGGGCAACGTAGGGGGACCCAGCTACTGTTCATAGCAGAGGTATGGGGCGACGCTTTCAGTAAGGAGATCTACCGAAAACGCCTGGCGAAGGTACAGAGAAGAGGAGCACTGAGGGTTGTATCTTCGTATGCGACAGTCTCTGATTCGGCGGTGAACGTTATTGCAGGCGATATACCTGTCGGCCTCCTTGCTAGAGAGTGCCACTCTATTTATTTGCGTCAAAACGAGGATGCAAGGGAGATGGTTGTCCGCGAGGAGAGACAGCGCTCACTCAACGATTGGCAGCAGTCTTGCGTGAATTGCACGAAGGGAAGGTGGACTACGCGCTATAACCCGGATGTGAGACCGTAGCTAAATCGAAGACATGGTGAGACTGACTTCTATCTGGCCCAGCTTTTGAGCGGGCATGGGTGTTTTCAGTCTTACCTGCACAAGATTGGTAAGTCACGGTCCCCCGATTGTCGGTATTGTCCAGGAGAGGAAGACAATGCATGCCACACATTTTTGCATGTACAAAATGGAACAGGCTGCTGACGGAGCTCTACAGCGAGACGGGAGAGCTCACTCCGGATAATACAGTTGTGGTGATGCTTGAATCGGTTGACAAATGGAACCAGGTGGCACATTACGTTCGGACAGCCCTAAAAGATAAAAGGGACTCACAGCAGCCGGGGGCGTTGGAGCTGGGGGATCACTTGTCTGGCACTTTCTCTTCCCCTCCCATCAAACGATTCCAGGCTAGGTTCTCAGGTTGACAGGGGGGGGGGGTGTTTAGTGGGTAGTCCAGTCGCCTTCTTACGAACATGGGTGTCTCACACTCTGTGCGTAAATGGCATTCACCTCCCTGCCACAAAAAAAAATAATATATATATATATATATATATATATATATATATATATATATATATATATATATATATATATATATATAGATATATGTCGGTATGTGTGTGTGTATATAAACATTTTTAATTCTTTTAGAGCCTTCAAGGGCCGCCATTTTGAATTTGAGCGTTTGCTTTTTGATTATTTTCACAGATATCAGTCGTTTAGTCTCAACTGCTGTGCTGAATATTATTGGAATTGGAGTTCGGCTCTGAACAGCACAAAAATTTCCAATTTTTATTGAAAAAGGCTGTTAAAAATATTAAGTTGTAAATTTTCGACTTTTTTATTTACCATCCGATTCGCATGATTTTTTGTAAGTTAAATTAACTTGCCTTAATAACTTATAATTTCAAGTTATATCGGAATCTGTCGAGAAACTTGGCAATATATATATAATTTTTTAGGGTATTGTAAAAATTTTCCACATTATCCTTAAAAATCGTCTGCTTTATAAGTACTTCCAAGATAAGCCATTTAAAACGTTTCCATGAAAATTATTCATTATTTTAGTTGCTACTAAAATAGCGAATTGCCCTTACCTTCCGATGTTTGAGGGCCGCCATATTGAATGCATGCATTTGATTTTGGATTATTTTAAATCTTTGTTTATTAGGATCCCATTAATCAATGTGCCAAATCTCGTTCAAATCGAAGTTTCACTCTATACAGGGTAAAAATATTCAACTTTTAGTGAAATTGGCAGCTAAAAATATTAGATTTGAAATTTTCGATTTCTTTGTTTTTCATCAGATTTTAATAATTTTTTGCACAATACAAGAACATAGTACAGAGATCCATAATCTCATGTTTCATCAAAATCTGTTGGAAAATGTGACCACTAGAGGGCCACAAAAATCTGGGAAAAAAGCATTTTTAAAAAAACCGCCATTTTGAAACTTGCCCATGCAAGTTAAGACTATTTGTTCCACGTTTACGAAAAATAGCGTTATAATTCTATTCGACACTTCTTACAACTCGCGGGATACAAAGAAGCGTTTCAATATCTTGACAAATTTAATTTATAGTATCTAATTGCTAAGCAAACAAAATGCTAGCTGGGTGCAGTTAGTTTAATTTAGCATACGCTGCAGCGTTTGCACAACGGTTGTCGGTACAAATCAGCTTGGTCATCGATTAGTTGAAATGCCATTTCAGGTCATACAAAATGCGCGTGTTGAATGATAAACAATATGAAGAGGCTGATGGCCTCAATGTTGTTTTGGGTTAAATGTGGAATAGTGATGAATACAGGAGGAAAAGTAAGTGCAAGGTGATAACTTAAATGTGCGTGAAAAAATGATGAGGAATGAAGGAAAGATAAGTGGAACGTGATAACTTGCATGACCACCAAAATGACAAAGTCCTTAGATCTGACTAATTTCGATCTTAAAATCAAGTTTTGAGTTTCTGCTAGCCACCATTTTGTTTTTGGAGACCTGAGCTCCATTTCTTTGCACAGCTCTTGTTTCTGCAGACTGTTTCCACGTTGAAACAATTATCACAATTAATAAAATAAGACAACTAACAATTAGTTAAATGAAACAATACTACAAGCGATAGTGACGATATAAACAACAATGATCAAGTCACAATTTATAATAAAAAAGTTACTAGCTATGCAAAAAAAAGAGATAACAATATTTACAAATCATAATCAATAATGCTACACATCAATTTGTATGTAGGTAAAAAGTTCAGTGAACGAAAAATGCAACGAAAGATATTGACTTTTCAGACAAGATATGAACGTAAGAATTTAATACGTTAGCAAATTACTTTTTAGGAAAGGTAGTCGAATGATATTAATGAATTGCATAAGTGTGTTTCATTGACAAATTCTTTTAGAGAGGTGAATGTAAGTTGAAGTTCGCTGTTAGCAATTTAGTTACTTTAGAAAAGGCGATAGAAATGAATATGCTAAATTAACAAACTATTTTTATAAAGGTGAGTGTAATTTAAAAGTTCACTGCCATGAACAACTCTTTAGGTACTTTAAGTTTTTATCGAACTACCGGATTTCATAAAGATCGGTTGAAAGCTTTGGTCACAACTATAATAACAAAATTTGTACGTTTTCCGTTTTTTTTTAAGATGGACTGAATTTGGATTTTTTATTTTGAGAATCATCACCTACATCAATAAACCTCTGTACTAAATCTCATCCAAATCGGAGCTATATTTTAGTCAGAATATAAATCACGATTTTTCGTCTGAAATGGCCATCATTTCGTTTTCACCCGGCTGATACAGTTGGCTCACAAGCTTAACTGAGATATTAACTCAATACACCTTTCCCGAAAATTTGGTGAAAATCGGAGCAAAATTGCAACCTCTAGCGGGGTCACAAATTTCGTTATATATAAGGTACTCGGTTCTCTCGAGAAATTCACCTAATATATTAAAAGGCTACTAACATAATTCCAGAGTAATCCGCATGGTGTGGTAGTTAGAGCACCATCCCGTAAGCCGAAGCTCCCTGGTTCGACACTCGTTGGCGGTAACAAGATTTAGTTCGAATAATTGTTCGGATGGACCTTAAGCCTGTTCAGTTATGATACGTGCTGGTTTCAAATCAGAACGTATCACACCTGGGTAGGCAGACACACGGCCAAAGCGTGATACTGACCATGTCATCTTGTGGAGTGAGATACTCTAACTATCTCTAAGCAAAGGCCTGAAAGGGGCTGCAGTGTTACAACAACACAATTTCAGTACAACTAACAATTACCAAATCACTTCACAAAATCCGTCGCCTCAATTTTTTCATACTAAACCATTCCGCACGAATGTCCGCAAGACAAGCGTTTTCTTCGCCAAACCTGACTAAATGTCACATAATAACGCTCATCTCCCAAACCATATTCATGCCGTGGGTTTTCTTTCGTGTTCCCTCTGCAAACAAATTTCAGCAGAATAAGCTTTCGAAATGGATGCAGTTAACGTTTGAAATGGTGTCTAATCAACATAGGATTAATAGTTTAACATTTCTGTTTGTTCAATGATACGATTTGACAGGTGAAAGAAAACTGTACTCACCAGTTTTCACTAGCGATATAACTAGTTTTAAAATGCGCACCACACGCTACTAGTACTTTCTTTTTACTGGGTACTCTAGAGGCCACAACCATTCAAATCATACTCCCAACCGCTTCAGATTCTATTTTTAAATCAAGAGCAAGACTATTAGTCTGGGAAAAAGCTAATATTTTTAAGCTAACCACACCTCCACTATTAGTAGAAGGAAGGTGATATTATCCCGCCAGAAGTTCACAATCGCAAGCACATCGCGATCTGGTTTTGTCACTAGATCGTCGACTGTGGCCTTTACTGATGAAACCTTTACCTGTATCCTTCCCAAAACCGGGCTAATCCGAGCAGGAAGGCTCCTTTCAAGCCCACGATATAAACTTGGGGAGAGGGATTCACCTTTAAGTCTCTTTTAGCACTCTTCATTCCCTTCAACTTTCCGCCCAAACTAGAATTGAAAGTACAATAGTTCTATATAATATGGATATAAACGCCTTTTCAATTATATTTATTGGATTCCCGAGAACACGACTTCACACCAAGAACACTGGTTCACTTCAGATGACAGACAATAACACATTGTTCTAGAAGTCCCAAGACTAACCCAGAGTTGGTGCTATTAGTACCAAGTTGATCACGTTTCCATAGAGTGCGAACTTTTAAATGAAACGTGTAAAAATTTCACATCGAACAGATCACAGACAGCAGAGTTATCGAGGTTAGAGTAAAGTCACTTTGTAATTTGTTTGAAAATGGAAAAAAGCGAGTTTCGCGTGTTGATAAAAAATTGTTTTTTAATGGGTAAAAACACCGTAGAAGCCCAGCAACGGCTTGAAAAACATTACCTGGACTCCGCTCCATCGAAACCAACGATTTGTCGTTGGTATGCTGAGTTTAAACGTGGTCGTACGGACACAAACGATGCGGAACGTTCGGGTAGGCCATTGGAAGCCGTTACACAGGAAAATGTGAGTGAAGTATTAAAATCGTAATAAAAATTCGCAAAGTGAAGGTCCATGAGATTGCAGAAATGACACAGATATCATCTGGAAGCGTATTTATAATCCTTCATGAAATATTGAGCATGAAAAAGGTTTTTTCAAAGTGGGTGCCGCGATTGCTTTCAGTGGAACAAAAACAGCAACGAGTCGATGATTCAGAATTGAACGAACTGTGTTTTGATTTGCTTCCCCACCCCCCGTATTTGCCAGATTTTATCTCAAAAACATGCTCCAGGGAAAAAGAGGGAGGTCATTGCCGAAACTGAAGCCGATTTTGAAGCAAAGGATAAATCCTTCTATGAAAATGGTATAGAAATGCCGGAAAGGCGTGGGAAAGATTGTATCACCCTAAAACAAGATTATATTGATTTGATGATTTAAAAAAAAAATGTTGTTTCCGTTGTTAGCCTCGGGACTTATTGAACGATGTGTTAAATTAGGTTAACCGACGACAACCATGAAAAATGAAGACATAAAGTCTCGTAGTGTTTGACGGGCAGAGATCTGTCACTCCGGCTCATTTTGAAACGATTGGGGTTGCCAGAATGCCGAATGCCAGATCCCTCTCCGAGACCAAGCCACAAATAATTACAATAATCTGGAAGAAATCTATGAATATTTATTGACGATTCTTCCAATTTCTATCGAACCCGAACGAGCTTTTTCAGCATCTGCATACATGTGTAACAAATTTGAAAGCAGGATAGCAGACAAATCTCTGGATGCATTAGTATTTCTAAGATTTTACTTTCTCAATTCAAATAAGATGTGAAATGTGAAGTTATTCAGAACTTTATTATCATATATTTGGTCACCTAAATTTATAAGCTACATTTATCTACCTAGAATCTGTTTGCCAAGTTTGCTTAAGTTTGATCAGTTGATTTGTTGTGAAGATTTTCACATTTTTATTTAGGAAATTGAATTATTTTATCAATGGTAAAAACTGGTTTGGTTTTTTAAGACGGACTTTTCATTGCCAGCTTATAGTCCCAGGATCAATTCCGCACACACATGGTTTCATATGTACAACATATAAACATACGACGGGCGAAGACAATCGTGTATCATATTACGTGAAAGTGTAAAGGCATGCGCCGCATGATAAACAATAACAAATTACCTTGAACTCTTTCGTCTATGTACTTGACATTGCTCATATGCGGAACTTCTCATATGAATGCAATGTCTTGTTTCCTTTTTTTCTTATAGGAAATTAACGTATAGAAAATGAATGCATTTAGAGTTAATGTTTTTTTTTTGGGAATAATGCATTCATTACGGGAAATGCAACGCATAGAATTTGTGTTGAGAATGTGGATTTTTTTATAGATTTTTGATATAGAATATTTAGAATCAGAAATAGTATGTGAAAATATTTTTGCTAGAGTAAACAAAATATGTTTGAAGTATGTTAAAAAATCGAATATGTATTTGTAAGTAAGACTTTGAGAAATTTGTATAAATAGGATAAGTCAATTTGGAAATAAACCACTTCTTCTTGAGACGTTAATCCGGAGTGTTCTCCTTTCTTCTCAAATTAAGAAAAAGTCATACTCAGGCCCAATCGCCTAACCTATATGCGTTACCTAGACGCTATACAATCACTAGGTGAATATTACTGAATACAGTTCTTTTCAATATAGGATAGCCGTCCGGCTCATCGCTGCTCGGATTTTAAAATAGGAGGACGCGGTCAATGGACCGAGACAGTTGGAGGCGCTATTTGCAGGAAGCCAAGGCCCGAGAAGGACTATAGTACTACGAAGAAGAAGTCATCTAATATTAACAACATTTGATCGTCTTGTACGCATTCAATTTACGTAATTGAACTTGTTCAAGACTTTCATTTCAATTCCATTCTCTATCACATTTCATTCTGCCCCGGAAATTTTAGCATAAATTTCATGTCAATTTTGGTGATAATGAAAATTAACCTGACCTTACAAAGAACCAACTGGTACATTTGTACTCCTGCTACCCAGCCAAGGTGTAATGTTGCGTTCTGCTTCATTAAACTCTTCAAAACTCACGAAATTCATTAATTTCCAGATAATAATCCGAAAAAATGAATGCTCTCTGCGTAATGGGTAATTAATCATTGCATTCATTGCGTTGTGTTCTTCCTTGGGTCCCGTTTGTTGGTTTGACCAAGACGCGCCGTACGCTGGGTTTGCTTAACAGGTCGCGGTCGGCGAAACATGAAAATTAAAACAGATTACAATCAATTTACATACATCAGAGCATATTCACATGCGAGCGGATGTGTACGGACATACAGAGAGCTTACACCCACCTGAAGATCGGGGATAATGATCCCGAGGAAATTGGTACAAAATGAGAAAAGGAGATGAAGATCAGCGTTAAGGAAGAGAGTGGCCCAGAGTGGAGTGGTGCCAGCGTGATGAAGTGCGGCTGGTGTGGTGAATGGTACCGAGGAAAAATGATCGATTTCGCAGAGATTTGGGTTAACCAGAAACGGCAAAGCTCTACCATGCATGTCCATGTCCGAGTTCATGTCCATGTCGAATATCCATTGGGAATGAGGAACCGCATTCAAGTATGGAGCACATTTATTATTCGTCGGGAGGAGGCCACACATGTTTTGTGATAATATGAGTTTATTAACATTCTTTCAAGAGGAACGAGGATGATTTGTTTGGTGGCTGGTTGTTTGTACACGCCGTTCGGCACTCCATATTAAATAATAAATGGACCATTAAAAGGTTAATAGTCGTGTAGTCATAAAGCGCATTGATCATTGGAACTGCTCAGGAAAGTAATTACAAGCGAAGTTGCCCGAGGGAGTATGTGTACGACAGTTAGCATGGACAAAACTGATCGTCTCAGCGATGTGGGGTGTTATTGTTTCCAATCAGTGCGAAGGAATTTTGACTTTCTTCAACTGCTGGGATGATGAAGTGTTGTTTTGGCTTTACTTGACATGGGAGGTGTGAATCAGGAATTGTCTTCCGGCAGTATTCAATTTAGATGGATGATTACAACGGAGATAAACCGTAGCCATCAGATGTTTGAGGAACTGCGAGAAACTACTTTGTGGTTGAAAATTTATCAATTTGCGTTGAAAAAATTGAAAATGTGATTAAATATACAACTTTTTCAAGTTTTCGCAGTTTTCTCTGCGATATACTATTAATCCAAGGTCATGGGATAGGAACTCATAGCAATGCTAACTAACCATTCATCTCCTCAATCAGCAATCGAAAAGAATTATTCCGCTTGACTGGCGATTTACGTCCATCGCGACGACAGTTATCTACAACGCTCCATTAAGTACTCGCATTTCAATCGCAATCGAACCGCGGCTTATACTCGTACGCCAAAGCTCGAATCGAAACGGCAAAAAGGCGAAAATACCAAAGTGAATCGTCACAACTGAAATCAATAATATTACTTATCATCTTTATTACAAAACCGATCGTTTAATAGTAGTTAAGAATTATATCTGGGATGACGATCATGATAATGATGATGGGGCCGGCACCGGCGTGGCGCACAGCTACCTCCTCTGCACCATCCAGCGTCCATCATCGTCAGCGCCGGGGCTAGATCCCTCGCGAGTCTCGTCAGCGACTTGGGCTCCGATGAACTTGAACTGCTGAAAACCTGAATCTAAATGATCGCTCAATGAATGTCAGGTGTAATCTTCATTTCAACCATATCAACGAGAATCCTCTGCGATCGCGTACTCTATCATCATCATTGGTATCTTTCGCAGGTACAAAGCAGTGATCGCTTGAGTACTTAGGGAAGTGGCAAAGATGCAGAGATATGAGACAAGAAACATAGCTAAACGAGCGAGATTGGTCAAAAAAAGCTTGAGCGCAGTCCAGTTCACTCGGACCCAGTTCGTTATCGTTCTTCTCGCGTGGCGCTACGTGATTGGAATTCCTTCTGAAGAAATGTCAGCAATTTCTTAATTAGCCATCACCATCGATGTCGAGTCGTAAGACATGCTCGTAAAGACGTAAGTGAAGAAGCCCAGGCATTCGCTGGTGTTATAACATAATCAGGTGGCGATTACATACGCGCCATTCATGATGCATCCATTCGATACTCATTTGCAGGCATGACAACAATGCGCCGAGTGGGAAGCATGTGGTGAGGAAGTAGATGTGGAGAATTAGTACAAAAAGTGTCAAGTGTTGGTGTCATCTTTTTATACGAGAATATTGAAGTATTTTTGATGCATGCAGGAGGAAAGTAGGTTTTAACAGGAAAATGTCCTATATGCTCTATTTCAGGCAGAAATTGGGATCCTCAGAGAGGATAATTTCATCATTAACGTTTTCGCAGTACTGTGCGGATGATACAGTTTTGCTATGGGCTCTGTTCACATATATGAAAGAAGCTCCAGATACTTGCAACAGCGGTGTCAAGACCTTTTGCTGTTGAGAATTATTGAATTACTAATTTTATATCAAAAAAGTTGATATACCTACAGCTCACATTATTGCTTCTTTATTCTTAAATTGTACAAGGTATATAGCTCTTTTATTTTTAGAGAATGGGTGTCCATTTTCTGTGGCAATTTACCTAACGTAACAGACTATTTGTTCTAAAGAACATGGGCAAAGGTTCAAAAATACAGATTGATATGAGGGAGAGTTCATTATAAACTAGCACCAATTAAATCAGGGATTCCTCAAGGATCCATACTTGGACCCACCTTGTTTTTTCTATACACCAATAATTTGAATATATGTAAACTGAAAGGTTACCACACATTATATGCTGATGATGCTGTATTTTTTTATTCAGGACATGATAAAGTTGCCATGGAAAATATCGTCAACCAGCATCTAGATAAATATTATTCATGGCATATAGAAAACAAGCTAGCATTGAATACTGCAAAGACAAAATACATTATTTTTAAACAGAAGAATAAGGAAGACATAGAAGGTAGACCTAAAAATTAGCGGCAAAAAATTGCAAAGAGTGTGTTGCGAATTCCGGCGTAACAACTTCCTCCCATTCGCAACTTCAAATTGCCGCCGTAACATCTCCATCTTCCTTTGGGCATTTATACCTTTTTCCCTATTATTTATTTAATTTTATTAAAATTTTTTCAATTTCCCTATAATTTTCACTTCCCCATCATCACAATCCTACCCCTTTCCCTTATTTCCAACTAAAATAATATAATACATACTAATGATTTCAATTTTCCCACTAACAACATTCCATTGATTGATTTGTGGTAATCGAGCAGTTAGTTAAATTTACTACCTTTTTTTTTCTTTAAATTATTTGATAAATTCACATAGAATTCAAATTTTATTTATGTCAATTTATAGATTTTTTTTTCTCTTATTTTATTTTTTTTTATTTTTTTTCCGCACAACTAAAACTGCTCGATTATTCGGCGCCGGCAAAGGGTTAAAAGAAATTCAGGCATAATATGTCCCAGATCAACTAATCAAACTAAAAACCAGCTGCTTTGTACAAATTGTATGGGATATCAATTTCCCTCTAATTTCATCACAACGAACGCAGCCCTTTAAGATTGATCTGGTACAATTTGAGAATTGGACAGGGCGGGCGCATGTGGTCTTATCGGCGGGAGAATTGTCATTTGGCTCGTCTGGACAACCACAATAAACAAATCTTGTGAAATGTGATAAGTGCGGGTTTCCCATGTATTATTTGTACGAACGCGGTTTATCTATAAGCTACATTAGATTCGCCGCTAGCAGATTGTGCGGTTTAGCTCAGATTTTACGTAATCTTCGCGTATGTGAATTGAACAAATCGGTGGCGGAAACTCGTTTCCTTACGAAACCGGTCAGTGAATCAAAAATCGCTCAGAAATCCGATCAATTGCCTAGAACTTTGTGATTTCGGACCATTTCCACTTGTTTCGAACGCCTCGCCGTTCGACTTGTGAAGACATCTAAAAGAAAGAGGGAACTGTACTTTCGGGGAGACAGAGCCTTGGTAGTCGTTGTCGTCGGTGTGTTCACGAATTCGCCGAAAAAGAAATTTGCGTGCGTGCGAAATTCTTCCGCAACTCAGTAAAGAAAGGCAATTTCCTTATACGCAGTTAAATTGGGAGTCGATGGAATTCCCTCGTTAGGTAGTGAAGAATCTATCAGATCCACTTTCCCCAAACACACTCTTCTCGCGCACTTAAATAAAAAAAAACCCAAGGACTTTGGTGTATTTGATTGTCTGCTTGGCAATTTGTTGGTTTGGACTTCATCGCGTGACAACGGCCTGTGCTAAACGATGAACGCCAGTTGGGATTTGGTGCGTACGCTCAAGTCAAGGACATGACGAATTATAAGCTGGGATGAAAAAGTAGAAATGGATCTGATTAAGAGTAACCGAGTACACAATCAGTATTGGACGTTTTTACAGTGGACAATAGAATGCGGAAATAGAGATGAAATAATGAAAATTGTGTGTATATTGCCACCTAAACCCAGCCGCGTAGAGTTAAAAAGCACCGTTTCAACCTGGACGACAAAACATCTGGTTGATGTAATATCTAATGGCATTTAAGTGCATACGCTTTCCAACGATTGAGGAAACTGCATCGAATGATAACGGAGCCCGCTATCACCTCGTTTATTCGGATTTAACCAGTAATCGGGAGTATGACGGAATGGGCAATTTCAGGACAACAGTAATTTAAAGACGAAGGTGAAAAAAGCAAATACAAACAATGCAAATGCTGAGCAAAAAACAAATGAAGTTCAGTCAGCCGCAACATAAATTGAATGATAATGCTATACAATTTAAGAAGTAAGTTTTTTGTTGTAAATTTAGTAAGAGACCAACAAATTTAGAACGCAAATATATAATTAGACGAGTCTCGCATTGTTTTCTAGAGGAAATCATTATCGGTCTGTCGCAATCAAGTCAACTGAAATAACTTTTGTTTTAAATTTTGAGGAGAACTATTTAGAGTAGAGTTATATTTATTCGATTTTGAATGTAACTAAGCGATCGATTTTGTGTCATGACGTTCCCTCGCATTAAACGAAACAAAAATGAATTTTTGTGAAGAATCTATTTCAACGATTCAACTGAATAACTAACTGAATTTGCATCTGGAAAAAAAACTAAATTCTTTTTAATTGACAGTTCTCTTGAAAAAATTTGATTTTTTTTGTACAAATAATTTGTTATTGAAAGTGAATTTACCTAAAATCAATTATGTTTTTATTAACATAAATTACTACAACCACGTCATGCACCACTGCTAATTAAAATTGATTGGAAAGTGTTAAAACACCAACAAATAAATAATAGTGAGAACCAGATTGTCATAACTATTTGACCATTTATTTTGTTTGGTTCCAGCTAGAAGTTAACCATTTTACTTTCCTTGAAATTTCCTCGCATTGACTTGGTAAGAGAAGGCTTTGATGAGTGCTACCACGTATCGAACCCAATCTTTTTTTTTTCTCATCCATTTGATAAAGAATAGAGCTCATTCATATTTTTCGGCATATCTTCAACGATTGTTAAAAGAAAAATTAGCTTAGCTCATGCATGTGGGATTTATAATGAATCGCAGTTACGTGCTAAATCGCATAAATATTTTTGCATAGTCAGAACAAAACGCAAATGCCACTATTGTCAAACTATTAAATATCTCATATCAAGCTTATGCCACTTTGAGCATGTATAATAACTGTAAAATAATAGAGAATAAAAGTAAAATCATGAAATGTTAAAAGTAAAACGTCGGTCTTTCCTTTCTTACCATTCTAACCGGGTATAGGACCCGGTACGGTGGCAGACTTCCACCTCAAAACATGAGCCAGCCGCCGGGTACTCATTAAGTCTTCTTTGCTTCAGGTGACGTCGCGGGTTGAGTGGCCCAAGCAGAGTGCCTCTTTATGACATAGAGTTATGCAATCGAATTGCATAGTTCTATGGCATAAATTGGTCACCGGGGTACTCCCCTTCTGATGGGGAAGTTTATACAAGTCAAGTTATACCTGGCCACTGCAACAAAATATGGATTTAAATCCGGTTGGGTGGGTGCGAAGGGGCTCCACCACCACCCGGTTGCCCTTCTCTCATTTGTGGGCCATTAGCTTCGTCGGGTAACGACGAAGTTGCCCTAAGTCCGCCCCTTTTTAGGGTTTTGTACTAAAATACAAAACCCTATTGCAATCACGACCTGTGTCCGTCTGTCCGTCCGTCCGTCTGTACGTCACAGCACTTTTTCTCCGTAACTATAGAGGCTACAGCCATGAAACTTTGTGGAAAGGTCAGAAGTGGTGACCTCTTGAAAGTTCAAGGGTGAAAAAATTTTTCAAAGGGGTTTAAGGGGGGTCTCCCCCTATAGGGAGTTGACCCCTCAAAAAAAATTTTTCACCATTGGTAGTCGAGTAGGGTATCATTGGAAAGGTCTCAATGAGATCTTTTCAAAACAGGTTTTAGAATTGCCTTATGAGTACCGAGGGGGGCAGGGGAAGGGGAAATGTACGAACTTTTCGCGTACCCCCCTCGCGATTGGACACCTTCCAGCCGAAAAATCTGAAAAAAATCATGAATGTAGGCCTTAATGAGTACAACAACAACAAATACATGAGAAGTCGAAATTCACTCAACTTTGTTAGTAATAGTATGATTTATCGATTTTATGTTTTCTTCAATAAAATCTAAATGGTCCCCCTATTTATAAGATTGATCTTTTCTGAAAGTTTCATAAAGATCGAATAGTATTTAACGAAGTTATAGCGATTTGAATTTTCCTGTATTACTATGGAACAATGTGCCCTGTATTACTATGGAAACATATGACTATGGAGCCATATGCGCTTTTTACTGACTTAGACACTACAGCTTTGCTAGGATTTGCATGAAAATTTCAGGAATGATAGATATCATGAGGATGACTACATACAATTGAAACAAGTCGAAGAGGCAGGAGAGAGCTCCCAGCAAAAGGGCTTTGTAGCCATTCTAGGATTCGAAAAAAAGGCCATGAATCGATGCTTACAGTACAGAGGAGTGGCCCCTGAAAAAAATTTCATGAAAGGTAGCCGATATGAGTATCAAATGAAAGTTCTCTATGAGAGCTTTTCAAAACAGTTCTTAAACTGACAGTTTTTGCTTCAGTAGGGGCACAAAGGGGGGGGGGGGGAGAAATACATGAAAAATGTGTTTTCTCCCTCGTGAATGGACACCCGTGATCTAAAAAAATCTGAAAAAATTATCAAGCGAGATATTTATGGGTATAACTTTAACAAATACCTCAGAATTCAAAATTCTTTCAACTTAGTTAATAATAGTATGATCCTCGAACCTGACGTGTTTCTTAATTTTATTCGTTGCTGGTTACGGCATTTTGTAAGTTGAGTACAAAACCCTTCTGACATGAGCATAGGTCTGTCTACCCAGCTTGTTACATGTTCCACTTGTTCTCGGAACAAGTCCTTTTTCTCTCGGTGTAGTTACCTGCACTTTTTGTGACTTCGGTCGCATCGTTTTAGTTTGACCACAAAAATTCGTGAGTGCGAAATTTTTTGTAGTGGGTCCTCATGCTGGGGAAATGAACCCGCCCCACGACACCGCAATGCTAGCCTGCCAGAGCATTCACGCGTCCCCAGACGAGGGTATTCTCGGCAGATATCTCCATCTTCTTCTGCCGAGGCAGCAGAAGATCGCTGCAGTCCTTTACGGACTTTTGAAACTTTTCTATAAATCACTACCAATTCCCACTAACAAAACTTCATTCAATACCTTTTCCCTAACAAAACCTAATTCCTTATCTTCATACTAACTAATTCTATTCACTAACTCCCACTAACAAATTTTATTTTTTAGACTAACAAAAATTAATTCACGTTCCCCTACTAACAAAGTTCAATCTCATACCCAAAGGCATCGTTGAAGTTGCTTATGAGATGAATGGGAGATCAACAATCCATGGCACCATTAGCTGCGTCGCGAGCTCTCGCCCGGGGGTCTGCTGGAACCCTGAGTTCAAGTTCAAGTATCGGCAAAACCAATAGCTTCCGTAATGTATATGTGACACTTTGCATTCAATCAAGCGCTTCTTGGATTGTGCAAATTGCCATATGTAAAACAATGGATGCTATTGAGGTTGTCGATATGGAACAAAAGATGTGTGGGTAGCAGAATCGAAGTGTAATGAACTTCGATTACGTTACCCAGATGCGGCAGCGGTAATTTAAAAATGAAAAGGATTGCGGGATCGGATTGGATGAAGGTGAAATGTGGAATTTAGTGGTTAGGGTTGGGGCAGTTCGGATTTGACTGGGAGATAGAAAAGCAGTGCGGTGCGGAATGGTGAATTCGAGAAAAGATTCGGTATTTGAAATTGGAAAAAGAACAATAGGGATGGCTTTTGGCGGTGCAATAAATTTTAATTCGGGGAGGAAAGATTTTTATTTTGTGATTTGATCTTGAAACAAATAGGGAGTTGTCGCGTTTTTTTTTTGTGGAGGTGATTTACGGAATGGATTGTTCGACATGCTGTTTTGAAGAAAAATAGGATTTTGGGAATTAACAATTCAAGGAAGTGTGTCAATGGTATCAGTGGTTTGGTTTGGATTAATGACCCAAAGTGATTAGCAGTCGTGAAAGTGCATAGAATACTTGGAAACGACGTGCAATTTATTGTATTAGAAGTGCAGCAAAGATTTGGCGATTCGAGCGGGTCTCGTAGATAATGAATAAATCCGTTTCAAATTACGAAAAAGTGGAAGGTGTTTAAATACATTAACGAGAAAATTCCTTTGTTTAACGTGGATAAAGCTGGTTGTGTCTCTTCGTGGATTGACAATAAATAGGAAATACTCTGAACATTTAAGAACTAAAACAACTCGTTATCAAACGGCCCTTAGCGATAAACAACATTAGTAACCGAGTTAAATTAATTTATTAATGTTTTTCAATATTTTTGGTAGTTGCCCAGTTCCCCTTCTATTGCAGAGCGCTCCGCAGCCGTAAAAAAGGGTGAGTAGTTTTTAATTCTGTTTTTTTTTCTCTCTCGGTTTCTCTTATGATATTATGAAGTTTGATGAATTTTTTTCAGGGGCCACTCTCCTGTACTGTTATCATCGATTCATGCCCAATTTTTTCAAATCCTAGAATGGTTACAAAACCCTTTTGCTAGGAGCTCTCTCCCACCTCCTTGACTTGTTTCACTTATGAGCATTAATTGTAGGTACTCATCTTCAGTCATTCATTAAATTGAATCAAGTGTTCAAAGCATGCACATTAAAAGTTGAAGTTGGGAAAAAATAACTCAAAATTGTTCAATCTTCGCATTTAAAACAGCCACTATTTTGTTTTACGATTACTGATACCGCTAGCTGAACCGATTCTCAAAGATATTCATGAGACCTATCATTCCTGAAATTTTCATGCAAATCCTAGGAAAACTGTAGTGTCTGAGTCGGTAAAAAGCGCATGTTGTTCCATAGCCATATGTTGCCATAATAATAAATGCAGCGCATATTGTTCCATAGTAATACAGGAAAATTCAAACCGCTATAACTTCGCTAAATATGATTCAATCTTTATGAAACTTTCAAGATAGATCAATCCTATAAACAGACATCAATGTATTGAATTTCGTTGAATTTAAGGGTACCGTTAAGATTTTATTCAAGAAAACATAAAATTGATAAATCATACTATTACTAACAAAGTTGAGTGAATTGCAACTTCTAACGTATTTGTTGTTGTTGTACTCACCAAGGCCTACATTCCTGATTTTTTTCAGATTTTTTGGATGGAAGGTGTCCAATCGCGAGGGGGGGGACACAAATTTTTCGTGTATTTCCCCTCCCTGTGCGCTCCTCGAAGCAAATTTTGCCAAACTAAGACCTGTTTTGAAAAGTTCTCATCAAGACCTTTCAATTGATACCCATATCGGCTACCTTCAATAATTTTTTTTTTTGGGGGGGTCACTCTCCTATATGGGGAGACCCCCCTTCAATACTTTATAAACATTTTTTGTAGAGAAGAGATTGAAGAGATCACCACCTTACACATACACACAAAATTTGATGTTTCTAGCTTAAGCGGTTTCCGAGAAAAACTGCTGTGACACACGGACGGACGGACGGACAGACTGGTCGCGAAACTAGTAGGGTTTTGTAAAATCATTTTACAAAACCCTAAAAAGGAATCCAAGACATAGAAAATAAAAGAAAATAGTGTAATTACTTACTAACACATGAAAAAAAAGCTGTTATAACGATGACCAAAATTAATAATTGTAATTATAAATTTTATTTTTAATGCAAGTTTTGAAAGCGGCAAGTGACTGTGGTAGAGGACCAAGACATAGCTGGTTATGCAAGCTGTTAGTGCGTGGATACGGAACAAGCTGTTAGTGCGTGCATACGGAACAAGGAATTGACCGAAAGATCTATTAGGGTGACTAGTGTCCAATGTTCGAGTGAACTGCATAAAGTGCCGGGTAAGTGTCCGTTATAAAGCTTGTATAAGATGCATTCAACAAGAAAGCATAGTCTAGATTCGAGGGAAGGGAATTTCAAAGCCCGAAGGCGGTCGCTATAGGGGAAGTAAGAGAGGTGAAATTTGATGAAGAGAGACCGTTTGAATCTGCGTTGAACCGGCTCAATAGCATCAATATGATTTCGGTGGTGAGGGCTCCATATTTGGGAGCAGTATTCAAGGTTACTGCGAACAAATGAAAGGTAAAGGTGCACACAGGAGGCGACAGGCTGGAGTGAGGAAGCGGATCTTAAAATGAACCCTGAAAGGTGAGAGACTTTGTTGATGACTTGGGCTATGTGGAGGTGTAAAGGATGTTACACTGCACGAAGGGGTTCCAACAAGACTGCAAATGGAGGGAAAAGAAAATTTTTTCAGGAGAATGTCATCAGATGGCATTTGGAAACATTCAAGGAGAGATTTTTTGATTTGCACCATTCATTTAGACGCAATTGGTCACTTTGCAAGGTGTCAACATCAAATTGTGAGTCAATTACCCCAAAGATCTTAAAGTCATCAGCATAAAGCAGACAGGAAGAAGAGGTAATAGAGGGAAGATCATTGACAAATAGAAGGAATAAAATGGGGCCAATTATGGAACCTTGCGGTACACCTGAACTGGAACAAAATATAGAGGAGAAGCAGGAGTAAACAGTGACAAGACAACGGCGATCCCAAACATAGGATAGACGCCAGGAGTACACGAAATCAGGAATTTTGAACTCTTTAAGTTTCTGAAATAAAAGTGAGTGGTCTACAGAAACAAACGTTTTAGATAAATCCGTGAAAATAACGTCTATTTGTTGCTGACGGTCAAGGGCAGCAGCAATGTGGTGGGTAAAAGAAAGCAAGTTAGTGAGTGTTGTTGTTCTGCTAAGGATCGAAATGTCAGGGGAAACAGAGTATCGAGAACGATATTTTCAAGGAATTTCCCAAAACAGGGAAGGAGAGATATAGGACGATAGTTGCAAATGGAATTGTGATCCCCAGATTTGAAGAAAGGAAGAATATGGGCAATTTTCTGCTGGGAAGGGAAAATCCCAGTAGCTAAGCTCAAATTATAAATAATTGAAAGAGGACCACAGATAGACGAGGATAGTGGTTTTGCAAGGAAGTTTGGAATGCCAGCTTGGCTATCACCAGTGCTGGTATCACGACTCCTTGAGCATCAACCGGCAAGGGAGTCGCGGGAGAGGAAAAGGAAGAAGAAGAAGAGGGATAGAAAGAAGGAAAAGCATTCGAAATGCGGAAAAAGGCAGAAAAGAAAGAAGCAAAGGGTTTTCAGGACTCCTGAGGGTAGTTGACGTAGTGCCATCGTAGCTGAAACTAGCTGGTACATGATTAGAACTCTTGAAAGATTTACATAAGACCAGAAAGTGCGAGTTTGATTGGATTCAAGTTCAACTTCGATATGGTTGATGTAAGCACGAAGAGCAAGCTTTGCAATTTTCTTAGCCTCAGTACGTCTCTGCTTGAAAATGGCCGGGATGCAACCTTCCCCTTAATGGCTTTGGCAACATCTGAGTTGAACCAAGAAGCATCTTTAGGCCTACTTAGGAGAACAAAGGGGTGAATTGAGTAATCAAGGACAAGAGAAACAAAACTTATCAACGCATTCTTCAAGGTTCTTCAAGGTTACTGAAGAAAGAATACCAGTTAAGTGCGTTAATACTGGAATTGCCTCCGGACAGTATGGAGACATACTCATCATCCCAAATAATGGAAGAAAGGTTGAAGTCACCACAGAGCAAAAAAGGGGAAGATGGGAAGTGAGTAAGAATATAGCTAGAGAATATTTCATACAATATAGCAGCTACATGGGATGTAGACACATGAAACGAGAATTGGGATAGCATCAGAAAGAGAAACTCGCACAATATTACACTCCGCTGGTGGCGCAGGTATAAAATCCTCACAAGAGTTGCTATTTAGAGAGGCATGTCTCCCGCAAGAACGCCCACGCCATCAGATAAGACAATGGCAACAAGATCTCTATTTCTGCGGAAAATCAGATGATTAGGAAGGAGTTCAATATTATAGATATCATTTGTTAGCCATATCTCAGTTAGACAGATGATTTCATGTGGATATATAATTGAAGAGATACGAAGTTCAGATGTCTTGGTCCTCAAACCACGGACATTTTGATAACAACAGTACCAAGTAACAATTTTGCAAGGTTTACAATGTAAAAAGGTGCGAGGCTTATTAATTGTTTCTCCTATTACGAAGGGATACAGAGTTATTTCGCTTCTGACTGGCAGAAAACTGTTTTATCAGTACTCCAGGAGGCCAAAATTCTGTTTCCAGCAGGCAATTGAGATTGGCTGGAACCGTGATTTTATAGGAAGCAATTAAACAGTTCGTCTGCTCGTTCGAAGTGAACTTCGTAAACTCGAGCGAATCTGGGATAAAGTTCAATTTAAACTTAATATGATCGATAATGTCTTCAACCGGTGCGTTATAGTCCAATCTAGATATAAAGATTTGTAAGGCGGGCGAAATACCACGCAATGGGCTGCCAAGTTTAATTGAGGTATCATTCGTTACAACTCTAGATGAACTTAAAGTTTCAGTGTTGATTTCGGGAACGTACCTGGATGACGATGATGCTCCAGAGGTTAAACCAGCTTCTTGTTATAATGGTCGGTTTTAGATCACTTGAAATTGTGTTGGCAGCACTTGGATATAACTTCCATGAATATGATATGAATTTCATCAAACTTACATATTATTAGGACCTTGTGCAAGGCTACTTAAATATTGAGTTTTGTTGGGTTTAAAGACATCCATACAATTTTATTGGAGAAAATGTGAAATTTAAAGATCATACTATTATTAACAAAGTTGAACGAATTTCGACTTCTAAGGTATTTGTTATTGTTGTACTCATAAATATCTCCCTTGATAATTTTTTTCATTTTTTGGGTTTACAGGTGTCCAATCCCGATCACAGGTTCCCCCACTGAAGCAAAAACGATCAGTTTAAGAACTGTTTTGAAAAGCTCTCATAAAGACCTTTCATTTGATACTCAAATCGGCTACCTTTGATGAAATTATTTCAGGGGCCACTCCCCTGTACTGTAATCATCGATTCATGGCATCAGGAAATTTTTTTCGAACTCTAGAATGATTGCAAAGCCCTTCTGTTAGAAGCCCTCTACTGCATCCTCGACTTGTTTCACCTATGAGTATTAATTGTAAGTACTCATCTTCAGTCATTCATTAAATTGAATCAAGTGTTAAAAACATGCACGTTAAACGTTGAACTTGGGGAAATATAACGCAAAAAAGTTTCAAGAAGTCACCACTTCTGACCTTTCCACAAAAGTTTCATGACGGTAGCCTCTATAGTTTTGGAGAAAAAGCGCTGTGATATACAGACGGACGGACGGACAGACGGATGCAGGTCATGATTGCAATAGGGTTTTGTATTTTAGTACAACACCCTAAAAAACCAATGGGTCACTAAGATTTTAAAAGAGTAATAGCGCAAAGAACAGATTACAGCTTCGCAAGCTTAATATTGTTTATAAACGAACACTGAAAAAGTGGAATGTTTGAAAAACAGAGTGAAGTACACTCGCACATTGTACGCAAAATGATCGATAAGACAACTGAGTTGTAACAACATCGTCGCTTTTAGAATAAACTCATAGCAAACACGTAAGAAGAGAATTAAAAGTCGGCGGATTAAAGAACACGTCAACACCAATCGAAAGCTTTATAATCTTTGTACGGCGTACAAAATATTTTCAAAGATCTTGGAAAATAAAATCAGACCATTAGAGCAGTTAGATCGACAATAGACAAATTGTTCACTGTCAAGGAATTCTTGAAAAATGTTGGAAGCTCAACACAGATATACATCAAATCTTCGTCGACTTTAAGCAAGCATACGACAGTATTGATCATAGCGTACTGTACCAAATAATGTTTATCTTTGATATCCCAGCCAAATTAGTCCGTCTTACCAAAATGACACTGACGTTTATGACCTTCCAATTCCGCATCAATAACCAACTCACCGATGTCTTTGACACAAATATCGGACTAAAGCAGGGAGATGGGCTGGCTCCATTGCTGTTCAATTTGGCGGATAAGGATATACGAGTTACATTGCTATACAAGTCGAGCCAATGCGGAGGAAATCAACATTTTGTCAGGGTCATGAACAATTGCCAAAGAACTGTTCCTGAAGCTCGACAGCGAATCAAAACTAGTAGGGCTACAAATCAATGGAAATAAAACAAAGCTCATGACGCACTCGAGGAAGAATACCTCAAATACAGAAAATATTACACTTGGCGAATACAGTAGGAAAAATGTGGGTGAATTTGTGTATTTAGGCACCAAAATAACGAGAAACAAGTTCGCAAATAAAATATTTTATTCAGTTTTGACAATTTTGAAGAGCAGCTGCATACACATAAAAACAAAGCTCCGAGTAGACAAATCTGTCATAAGACCTGTGTTATGCTATAGGTGAGAAACATGGACCCTAACCCAAGTATCCGCGAGGCAAATAATCAGACGGAAGTTAGACAGATACCAATGGCAATTTCGATATAACCACGAGCTGTATGAAATTTTTGACGAGCTGGATGTAGCCAAGAATGTAAGACTGCGGAAGCTGCAATGGGCTGGCCACGTGATGGAGGACGTTGTCAATGAAGGCGCTATTTGCAGGAATCGAAGGTTCCAGGGGGACTGTAGTGCTACGAAAAAGAAGACAGCTCGATCGATATGGTAGTGTCCAGAGTTAGCTAGTTTAGATACCTCTGTAATTCACCCGTAACAAACTAATATCAAATGTATTTATTTAAAAATAAAAATCTTTCAAAGAATCTTAATTTTTTTTATTTGAATATTTTAAATTTGTTTTTATTCGTATACAAACCGCATTCTTATTCTTTTAATGACTATTTGGAATACATAATAGGCCAATTTGAAAAGTCCCCGGTCTACCATAGTAAAACATATTCTTTTTGGCAAAATATTCGACATAGTTGCCTTCAAGGGCGATACAGCGATTATAGCGATCTTCCAACTTTGCGATACCATTTTTGTAATACGATTTGTCTTTCGCTTCAACATAGGCCTCAGTTTCGGCGATTACTTCTTCATTGGCGCTAAATTTCTTTCCAGCGAGCATTCTTTTGAGGTCTAAGAACAGGAAATAGTCCCTGGGGGCCAGATCTGGCAAATACGGCGGATGCAGAAACAATTCGAAGCCCAATTTATGCAATTTTGCCATTGTTTTCATTGATTTGTGACACGGTGCATTATTTTGATGAAATAGCACTTTTTTTTCTTCAAATGGGGCCGTTTTTTAACGATCGAATAACGCTATATAATAATCGCTGTTAATGACCTAGCCCTTTTGGAGGTAATCGATGAATATTATACCTTGCGCATCCCAGAGTACTGATGCCATAACCTTGCCAGCTGATTGCTGTGTTTTTCCTCGCTTTGGATTCGGCTCATTGTATGTAGTCCATTCAGCTGACTGTCGATTGGAGTCCAGAGTGAAATGACGGAGCCATGTTTCATCCATTGTCACATATCGACGCAAAAATTCAGGTTTTTTTTTGTGGTACGGAGGTGAATGCCATTTATGCACAGAGTGTGGGACTCCCATGCGCGACTGGACTGCCCACTAAACACCTCCCCTGTCAACCTGAGAACCCAGCCTGGAACCGTTTGACACATTACCTCGGGCCAGGTCTCGTTTTGTTACGCCGTGGGGCGCCCTCAAGCTGAGGAGTCCCTTTCCTAACAGGAGGGGAGAGGGGAAGAGGAAGTGCCAGAAGAGCGATCCCTCAGCCCCAGCGCCCCCGGCTGCTGTGAGTCCCTTTTTATTTTAGGACTGCCCGAGCATAATGTGCCACCTGGTTCCATTTGTCAACCGATTCGAGCATCACCGCAACTATATTATCCGGAGTGAGCTCTCTCGTCTCCCTGTAGAGGTCCCTTCACAGCCTGACCCATTTTGTATACGCAAAAAATGTATGATAGGCATTGTCCTCCTCTCCTGGGCAAAACCGACAATCGGGAGACCGTGACTTACCGATCTTGTGCAGGTAGGACTGAAAACACCCGTGCCCACTCAAAAGCTGGGTCAGATAGAAGTCAGTCTCACCATGCCTTCGATTTAGCCACGGTCTCACATCCGGGATGAGGCGCGCAGTCCACCTTCCCTTCTTGCAATTCACCCAAGACTACTGCCAATCGTTGAGCGAGCGCTGTCTCTCCTCGCGGACAACCATCTCCCTCGCATCCTTGTTTCGGCGCAGGTGAATAGCGCGGCGCTCTCTAGCAAGGAGGGCGACAGGTATCACGCCTGCAATCATTCTCACCGCCGAGTCAAAGACTGTTGGATACGAAGATGCAATTCTCAGTGCTCCTCTTCTCTGTACCTGTGCCAAACGTTTTCGGTATACCTCCTTACTGAGAGCGTCGCCCCATACCTCTGCTCCGTACGGTAGCATTGACCCTATAGCACTCATCAAGAGGCGTCTTCTTGATGGGCTGGGTCCCTCTACGTAGGCCATAAATCGACTCAGAGCAGATATTCCCGAAGCAGCCTTCTCAGCCGTTTCCCTGATTTGCTCAGAGAAACTCATCTTCGAGTCGATCAGTAGCCCCAGGTACTTCACCGCTGGCTTCGATTCGATTTGTATGTCTCCAATACTGATCATCTTTACTCTAGGGGTTCTCTTTTTTATCAAGATGACCACTTCCGTTTTCTCCAGTGCTAAACTCAGCCCGCGAGCAGTCATCCAGTCCCTCACTCGGCGCATTAGCATACCTAGCCTAAGTTGCGCTTGTTCAACGGTGCGTTCAGCGACCAGAGCCGCAATATCATCCGCATAGCCGACCAAGCGCGACTCATCTGGCATCTCAAGTCTCAGTAGCCCGTCGTAAGACACGTTCCACAGGTCCGGACCAAGGATGGATCCCTGGGCAACACCCAATGTAATTTCCACCCATCGTTGGCCCTGTGTCGTTCGTAGAGCAGGCTTCGGTCCTTTAAGTAGTTCGTCGAAAGCCGCATGAGATATTCTGGAACTTGAAAAGAGTTTTCCAGTGTATCTAGAATATCCACCCATCTAGCGGAGTTGAAGGCATTCCTGACGTCGAGTGTCACCAACCGGACGATCCGTCGCTTGGTGCGACTATATGCCTCTGCCTTTTGGACCGCGCTCACCACCTCTGCAATCGCATCAATGGTAGAACGTCCTGCTCTAAAGCCGTACTGCCGAGGAGATAGGTCCGTTGCAGCACGAAAAAAAATGCAGGTTTGTTGCGCTTAAACAGCTTCAAACACTGCTCAGAATCATCAACACGTTGTTGCTTTTGATCGATTGTGTGCTCGTGCGGAACCCATTTTGCACGCAGCTTTCTCGTGTACAAATATTCGTGAATGATATGATGTACACGTTCAGCTGATATCTTCACAATGTCTGCTATCTAAATCAACTTCACTTTACGGTCATTCAAAATTATTTTGTGAACTTTTTTGATATTTTCGTCGGTGACAGCCTCTTTTGGGCGTCCACTGCCTTTGCCGCCTTCGCTGCTCATTTCGCCACATTTAAACTTAGCATACCAATCAGTGATGGTTGATTTTCCTGGTGCAGATCCTGGAAACTCTTCATCAAGCCAAGATTTTTCTTCAACTATATTTTTTCCCTTCAAAAAGCAATATAGCACACGAAATTCATTTTTTTCCATCTTTTTTCAAATGACAAAAGTAGCTACACTCACAACGGAATATCTCACAAACTAATGCTCGGACTGCTGTCAAATTTTAACACGTATCGTTTGAAGGTTGGTATTAACTAAAAATCATAAGGATTTAATACAAGCACCGCCATCTGTGTATCAGACCGGGGACTTTCCAATTGGCCTGTTAGCTTAAAATTTCTGTTCACAGAAAAGACACAGAACAAGCACATTCAGACCTATACTAAATAAAATAAAATCATGCAGCAGAAAGTCCCCTCTTTAAGCACTGACTATCGTAGATGCAGCTTGGCTTTCGTAACCAGATAAGAGACAGAGACACCTGTATCACCTCAACTCATTGCAAACTAATTTAGTCACTTGATTTAATTTCAACTTATTCAAAAACTTTCGAGAATTGATAATAACATTCTTCATGCCATTGAGACAACTAAATATAGGCTTTGCAAAGAAGATCACGTGGCCTCATCAGAAGAATAAAAAAATAATCAGCACACTTTTTTAAATTATATTTTTCTTTTTGTTTAAATTACAGCGCTAAAATATGGAGGTATTCAATAGATTTGATCGGACAACTTAGTCAAGCTCCAACTTTTACAATTTCCTGAAGCTAAAAAGAGCTTAAGGTAGAATCAGCGAAGACATCAAGTTTTTAAAACTTTGCCTGTCATTTAAAGTAGTTCCAAGGAGCCATTGCATAAAAATAAGGATTTCGTTACCAGGGGCGGAGAAACTTAAGGTAAAAATGGAAAGGAACCTCATCAAGGATAGCATCAACCAACTTTACGCAAAGCTAGATGACATCACAGTACGAGCTTATCATTTGCATTTGAAAATATGCTATGACTTCCAAAGCAGGAAAGGATGGATGACAGACGTTTTGAACAAAGTAGAAAGGGCCTTCGAATGCGAAAAAGATCGGAAGCGACAAATTTTGGGGAAAAAATTGAAGGCACTTCTAGCAGGCAAGAAGAGTGAAACCATCATTAAGAATAAAGTAGGGGAAATTCCAGATTTAGTCGTGAACATATCGTCAGAAACCTTCACCGAATCCCAGTTACACTTACTAAACATGGGCTTAAATTATGCGATCAAATGTGACAAACTGCCCACAGAGGATATTGTGATGGATGTAGAAGCGGCCATAAAATATATGCCCATCGAGAAAAAACACCACATTAGAGAAGAAACAAGGAAAATCATCGAATCAAGGGAAAGTAAAATCACCCACCACGGCAGAAACGAAATCAAGCTCCTGAAAGAATTGAAAGAAAAACCTGTATATTTTTTAAAGGCGGACAAAGGAAATAAAGTAGTCATCATGGACAAGGACCGCTACGATGATTTAGTATTCGAAAAACTCACGAATGGGGACTTCTTCGAATTAAGGAATGATCCACTCCCAGACTCAGTAAAAAGGGTGGAGAAAACGTTAAAGGAGTGCAAAGGAATAATTGAGGACGTCAGTAAACTACGAGTTCCCAACGCTGTTTTGTCGCTACATCGAATGATTACCGTCCCCTTAAGCCAAGAAAACCGGAAAAAAGAGGAAGATTACATTATGAACACAGCTGTCAAAAATGGATACGACCCCATGTTAGTGAAACGAATGGGGGAAAAAATGGAAAAAAGAGCGCAAAGACGCAAGCTCACAAAACTGAGTACACTCAAGGACGAACCAACGCAAAGAGCAGTAATGATCATGTCGGAGGTTAGCGGTGCCCTGAATAAAATGATGAGGAAAAACGGTATCTAAATGGTGACCAGAAGCTCACCGTTTCAGCTTAAAACCAACGTCGCGCAAATCAAAGACATAAGGAGCAAACATGAAAAGCGAGGGATCTACAAGATTAACTGCCAGCAATACGAAAAAGTATATATTGGGCAGACAAAACGCAGCGTGAAAGTCCGGTTCAACGAGCATGTTCGAGAAGCACAATCAGCACTAACGAAAAATAAAGTAAAAGACGTTCGATCATCGGTAGCCCTTCACATTTGCGAAGGACACAACGTCATTTGGGAGCAGTTGGAAGTTATCAAAGAAATACGAGATTTGAGGAAACTGGACGCGTACGAGACACTTTGGATTATGCGGCAACCTATGGAAAAACGATTGAATGATGATGTTGGCAATGGAGATTCACCTCTTTTAAAATTACTTCTAAATAATTAAGTTCAGGTTACAAAATTTTCAAATAATTTAAAATAAATTAATAGTTCCACTAAAATTCATTTGACCCACATTTAAAATATACTTTTATGACCTGTTATTTCATTGATATGCATCCTTTTGTTAAGTACGGTCATTAATAACTAATTAGCTTTAGCATATATATTGTACATCTTGAGGGTTTCTCTTCAGAAAAAATTAGACACTGAAGAAGGGAGAACATTTACTCCCGAAATATATATATTTGTCGGAAAACAAATAAATAGCGTTGTTTTTTTTAAATTATATTTTTCTTTTTATTCACTAAATATTTTTTCTAAATTTAATCAAGACCAAGAACACTTGAAGGTGTCGAATCCAACCTGTGAGTCGGAACAAAATATGGGAATGTTATTTGTATGCCATTATCTATCGTCACGAATCACCGATTTAAAAACCATCCGGATATTTTCCGCCTATATCTTCCTCATCTTGATCTTGGTTCCCATTTTTGCATTTGTCTGACCAATTAATAAACTGTTTTTTTAATGGATGAATGATTCCCATTCTGTTCCAAACCAGCTGAATTGCGAAGAGGCAAATAGCTGTACGTACTATACATCTCGCGACTTTTATAGTCATCAAATCTTACGAGCTTCAACTACTTCCTTTTCATTCACATAAAAACCGGACACATTGGATTTTATTTCTTAATTAATGATATCAAAATACCATTGACATGTGTTCGCTCAGGCGCCATATAAATTAGTCAGTTAGCATTTAATAACAATTTAATCCGATCGTCCACTCCAGCGCATTCCAATCGCGATGAAACGTGGACTCATTGTAGAGGCAGCGAAAAAGAAGGAGGCGAAAGAGGAGAAAAATTATTGGTCGACTATTAAAATGCAATTGAGAGAACTTATCAGAATCACGTCACTATCGACTGTCAAAAGCAGTTAAATTGCTATAGCCATGCGTACCAGTCCAGCATATTTGGTATTCCGCTGATATGTCGATCGATGCTGCTACGCCTACCCCAACAGCCTGCGGGGTTCTTGGTTTTTTGCTTGTACGGCTTATTGTTGGATCCCAATCTCAGGCAAATGCTGTGAACGTGACATATCTGCAAAATGCACAATCCAATTTCTGCGATTTCAAAAGACCCTTAAAAGTGGCTTGACAAAGAATTAAGATGAATTGCAAAAAGGAGAGACGTGAACGGCACGCAACGAACCTCCTAGGCACTGGACCCTGGAATTCAAAGCCGGCAGTTTGCTATCAAATGGTGATACCATCACAAAACAAGCGGCTAACGTAGGAGAGTGCTCTTACCAGAAGGGCTTTGTGATCATCGTAGGGTTCAAAACTATTTTTCTGATGACATCAATTGATGATTTTAATTCTGCGTTCATTGCATACAGATAGATTTGTTCAAGCCAATCAAAAGGATTGGCTCTCATCATCAAAATGCATTCGTGGTTTTGGTTAGCTTCGACAATTTTGCGGAAATTTCGGCCTATTGGACATATTCATATAAAACAAATTTTATGAAAATGCGACGATTGTGAGCAATTTTAACTTCCGAGGGATTTGTTGGCCATAAAGGCCTTCCCCTTAACTTTTGGCCCGAGGGGGGAGACACAAAATTCCTGAACGTTGTTCCAACGGCCCGGACACCCTTATGCCACAAATTTCTTTTTGGTGTAGATTTTGAAAGTTCTTGTCAAGATATTTCATTTAATACCCCACTCGATTCTTATCATAAAAAAATATTTGAAGGTTCGTTCTATGTATGGAGAGATCCCATCCAAAAATTTGAACACTTTTTATGAGCCATTTTTTCATTAGATCGCTGCTTCTTACCTTTGTACACAGTTTAATGATCGTAGCTTCATCGATTCTTCAGAGAATTTGCTCTGATGCACGGACAGACAGAACGCGAAACTAAAAGGCCTTTGAAAATATTATTTTACAAAGCCCTAAAAAGCCAGCAGTTGGAGTAAGCTATTTGCACCTGTGCAGATTAATTAGTCGGTAGCGGAGCAATTACCACTGACTTATATTGCATGGAAGTGAATAAATGCGGGTCATCTTGAGCGCCAGCAGCTGAGGTGCGCGGCCTCTTTTACCAGTCAACGCGGAACAGGAGGCAATCGAAAGCAGAGTGTGAAGACGATGCGCGTGCAGCTTCCACCTCGCATTGCCGTGGAGGATGCTGCTACCAAAGATTGCCTAGTTAAGCGAGTATGGATGCGCGGCTCGAAAGAAGTGCTCCCAGGCCCACTTTGATATTACTCAAAATAATTTATGATGACACTACGTTAAGATTAGTTCATAGGCGAATATTTATTTCAAGTGAGTATTCGCCGTTCCTTTTACGACTGTTTTTGGCGAGAGCAAAAAGAAAGTCAAGTCGGTCGTCATTTGATTTGATGACATGTGGTCGCCTCCGTGGAGAGGCATATGGGAAATAGTTTGTTGATATAATTGCAGCGTTTGGTCGGGCAATTAATCACCAGAGCCGACGTTATTAATATTTAATGGATTGTTGAGATTTGTTGTTTTTATGCATATGAGTACACATTTAGTTGGATTAGTTGTAGGATTCATGAGTTCAGCTTCAGAGAGAAAGGAGGGCCAACAGATATGAAGAAGTCTATTGGCAGAACAAAAGCAGAAAGGAGCTGACACAATATAAACGTTCACAGGCTTCATAAGTTATCTGAAAAAAACTGGTGCTGATTAAATCCATTATCTTTATTGCAAGCGCCGCGATTAAGGTGATCCCGCAATAACAAATACAATCACGGTTGATGAACGACTTGCAAAGGCCATCAACCATGGTCAAGGCTGCGTAACATCGTATTTCATTCGCCAGCATTACGGTTGGCATCCTTTGAAAAGATGCAAAGGCACAAAGCTCACAATGAGCAACATCATGCAGCTCTCATGCAACCCATTATCGTGGCAATGATTACTGATATTGCCAGTCACCCATCACGAATCGGCTCATCATATCCGTGGAGTGACATCGACAGATCAACGCGCTCAACTTATCCGCTCAACAAGATACAGATACGCGCGATACGATCGCACATAACACGCCGCAAAATGGAGACGCAAACGCGATTGGCGATCTATCCGTCCATCAATGGGTGCCGACGCTATGTTGCTTTGTTTATCGGACTTTTAGATGCAAGTTTAAGTTCTCCAAAAGTTGTTGCTTTATTTTTAATCAGCGCGGGATGATATATGATTTGATACATCATCTTGATCCTGATAGAAAGGCAAGACGCGGTCCGGGCCGCGGAACCAATCGGGAAAAGTAGTCTGAATTGCACTTAATTGGGATCGATTAACGCGCCAACTGATTATTTTTTGATTGATTGAAACGCGTTGCCATGAAATAAGATCGATGATTAATGACCCAAACGTGTGCGTCCGCACATGTACAGATATACGACGATAGATAGACTCGTCATTGCGTGGACTGAGCGCTGCAGACACGGCAGAATGTATTATCCACGGACATGGTCAACAAAATACTTCTTGACATCATACTCACGGTCGTGTCTTGTAGCTGATATCTTGAGTATGCAATCAGTAAGCGGGCATAATAAATGCGTCCGAGTCAATAGAAAGATTCAGATTATTCAAAACAAGTGAAAAACGGAACATGATGTGCATGTAAATGATTTCGATAAATTTTACTGCAGGACAGCTAAAATATTCATTGAATTGGAAATCGAAAGAAAGCATTCCCACGCGGCTTTTGGTCGCAGGGTACTCATATCAGTAAATTCATACGTGCTAATATGTTTCATTTGTAAATTAGAAATATTTCTGGTTTCCACTTCTTTCACATTTTTGTGAAGATAGAAATCAGAGGATCATAAAAAATATACCCAATCATTGGAGATGTTTTTACACAAATTTATGGAAAAAGCTCATTTCGGTTTGTTTTCGAGTTATTTGAAGAAAGGCTAAAAACAAATCGTTTTTACAGGAAAACCATATTGTCATCAGCCAAAACTGTCAAAATATTTTTCAAGAGTTAATCCTGAAGAAGGCCTTTAGTGAAATTTCGTGAACGAGAAAAATTTAAGATAGCACGAAGCGCATCAAGTGCATCAACCTTCAACAGTTTTCATCCGCTAGCTGATTACAGATAGCAATGAAAACAGCCGAGCTGTCAATTGAAAGTTAAGGAGAGAATACCCTCTATTACCTTTAGAGATCTTCCGTGTAGCATAATCGACGAAATCCCAAAGAATTAGTCAATACGCTGAAAAATTCTATAAGAAAGAGGTGATTCTTAAATACGTAATGAAGTTTTGTCACGGAAACCCTTTTGCACTTTCCAATGCGGTCGTTAAGATGCCACCCGAGCCAAGGTTGTAAATGTTAAAGTAAAAAACAAAAAAATTAAATGAATCATTTAAACAAAAAATATACTGAAATAAAATCGAGTAATAAAGTAGGGAAATAGATTATGTTGGAATAGCAATATTGAGGAGTTCTGGTGGAATAGGATCCTGCAATGAAACAGTTCCTGCTCTACCTCGACGAGACCTTATCGTTGGGAAAGAAACTCATTATTCAGGATTTGGATGAGTCGCCAGTTTCCATTTCTTCCGATGTAGTGCACACTCGTCTAAGACGCGTGGATGTTTTAATGGACAACATTATTTTCTCACTCCAAGAAGAGGAAAGAGTATGCTACTTTATTGAAATCTCCATTCTTTGTAGCACCACAGCCCCTCTCGGGCCTTCGCTTAGGGATAGTTAGAGTATCTCATTTTCATGAACGTATTGATTTGTTCGGAAGTTGGTTTGGTCAGTACCATGCTCCCGTGTGCCTGCTCAGCTATCATATGATCTAATTAAATCAGTACATATCACCAATGAGTGAACACTCATAGTCTGTCCGAAAAATCCCCTGAATTAAATCACGTTGCTCCCAACGGGATTTGAACCTGAGACCTTCGGCTTATGCGTTCATGCTCTAACCACTAGACCATCCATTCTTACTTGGCTGGAAAAATGCTTGGATATACCCAATGCCGACCCAACTCAAGTTCGTCCTGAAGTTATTTCATTTATGCTGAAATTAGCAGCAATGTTATTGGAGAATGGATGGCTTATGATGCCAAAGCGCGTAACGCATCAAACACATAATTTTGTATCAGCATACCAAGATAAATTTTCTCCTGTCGTCAAACTTTGCCATGTACAATTCTTGTCTCTGTGAATAAATATAGCCTTGGAATCAGTTGGATGAAAGAAACTAAATCTTGGCGTTCACTCGTCAACTATTGCAAACGGAATCAAACTCTTTACGTCGTACATGAAGCGGTTGAACTGCACTATGAAATTCTCGACAGTTTCTCTGTTAATCTAAATGATGAAGAAACAACCATCGAAATGTGTGAGTGAAATTGTGCAACCTTTAAAAGAAAGTGTAGTCACTGCTGATAAAGTAACAATTTACGTTGATGATGCTGTTGTACAGCAGAAATTGACACATCGTTACACTTTTAGGGAAATGAAATGGTACTTTGTTACCACTAATAAATTCCCGAACAGAAACTACAATTTACATTTCACAAGTTACAAGTTAGGCTAGGATGAATGTAGAATGCAAGGCGCGTCTTGCTGCTCGTGCAATAAACTACTACATGCTGCGACGCATGTATCGTAACTCCCTTTTCGCTCGATGCTCGCTGCAAAGAATCCAAGCGTCGCCAAAGAACGAATGACGATCAAAAGGAAAACGCGTCTATGATGCCTGGAACGACGTGTCCGCACTCTGCATGTACGTGTGTTTGCATCTCAACTAAGGTACGCGAAAATCTCCCTTGGTATAATTCTTTGTTTACACCGAGACTGTGGAAGCGGAGGCGCTACAGCTACTCACTCCCCAATGAGCTTCGCGGGGTGCGAAGGGAATGAAAGTGTAACGTGCTTTTTGGCCTTCGGTATATTTGCCGGTGATGGACGCTAAGCAGGTAACGAAGGAGCAACGGATGTTGGCGAATGAGGCGGTGCACTCCTAAGCTGTGAAGTCTCAGGCTCTGGTATGGAGGCTGGTGAATCGAGTGGAGTGGAAGTTTGTGAATCTATGATTATTGGATGCCTTTAACTTTCTGCAGTGACGTAAGCGGACTTCAGCTGATCGATCGGTAGTGTTTTTACTATGCCATTGGCGTCTACGACGAAAATGCGCTCGTCGATACGCTTTATCACTCGATGAGGACCGGAGTACGGTTGCTCCAGTGGCTTTTTGATTGAGTCTATTCGGCGGAAAACGTATTCGCAAGTGGCTAAGGCCCTGAAAAGGGAAGGGCGATATTTGACATGTCTGGAAGCTTGGATTGGGTGAATGTCATTGAACAGGCGACGCAGGTCGGTAACGAAATCTTCCGGAGTACAAACGAGAACAGGATGAGGATCAAGGAATTCACCTGGGATGCGAAGTGATATCCCAAAGGCTAGTTCTGCTGGCTAGGCCTGAAGGTCCTCCTTAAAAGTTGTTAGCAAACCAAAGAGTATGGTCGGAAGTTCTTTCGGCCAGGAGATTTCTGGAGCACTGTCGAAGGCTGCAAACAATGTACATCTGAGAGAAGCCACCATGCCGTTCAATTTGGGGTGGTAAGAGGTCGTATAAATTCGATAAGCTCCTAGGAGGCGAGATAGTTCACGGTGAAGCTTAGCCTCGAATTGCGTGCCCTGATCGGTCGTAATTTCGAGCGGCGTTAAAAAGCAGGATATCCAATTGTGAACGAAACCATGGGCGACGGTTGCGGCTGTCATGTCACGTACTGGTATTGCCTGCGGCCATTGGGTGTAGTTAGACAGTGTTCAAAATTTTCAGCGAGTGGCACTCTGATTAGGTCCAAATGGATGTGGTCGAATCTTTGATCCGGTGCTGTGAAATTTCCTAGCTCCGCTCTGTTGTGGCAATGAACTTTTGACTTTTGGTAGGTGATGCACTGTTTGGCCCACTGAAATATGTCTCTATGAAGGCTTGGCCAAAAATATTTGAGGGTGATGCGCTTAGCAGTAGCACGACCACTTGGATGCGAGAAATTGTGAGCTGCGTCGAATGCTTGTTTGCGTAGTGAGACTGGCAATTAGGGCTTGATAGTGCTATCGTTTTCGATGCAAACAAATGAATATCCGTCGAGCTCGAGACGTCGAAGCTTGAAACGAGGGATTGCTAATAGGCGCGGTAGCTGTGCACCTTTCTCTTGCTAAGCGCTAATGGTGCTGAGGTTGCAGGCGGTAGAAATCGAGACAGTTTCCATGCACGAGAATGCATCGGCTACAGCGTTTTCTTTCCCCTGGTGTGTATTCCAGCTGGGTATTAAACTGCTATATAAAATCTAATTGCCGAATCTGTCGAGGCGATGCTTTTTCCGATCGTTGCTTGAGTGCATGAGTGAGCGGCCAATGAACTGTATTGGTCGTGAACTGCCTGCCTTCGAGAACGCGCTGGAAATGCCTGATTGCAGCGAATATGGCTAGAAGCTCCCGATCGTAGGTCGAATATTTCTGCTCAGCATCTGAGAGCTTTCTCGAGAAGAATCCTAGTGGGACGTATGTACCATCAGTTAGCTGCTGATCCAAAACTTTGTCTATGGCGTTGTTGGATGCATCCGTGCGTAAAGCGAGCCGCTGAGTGGGTGAGAGAAAAGCTGAGGTTGTTGCCGAAACAATAGCCTGTTTGCAGCGCATACAAGAATCGTTTTCTTGCACGGACCAGGCAAGCTTAGCTTTCTTTTTCGTGATTCCTTTATGTAAGTCGGTGAGAGGAGCTTGCACCATTGCAGCTTGTGGATTGCAGCGCCGGTAAAATTTCAGCATTCCCACGAAACATCTGAGCTGCGTATTGTCCTCGGGTGTTGGGAAGTCGTGATTGCCGGAAAATGTTACCTGCGGCTGGGCGATCTGACATTTAGTCCAGTTAATTTGGAGGCGTGCTTCGTTTAAAGTCAAGAGGAGTTTAGCGAGGTGCGCCTGATGCTTTTCATGGCTGTCTGAGCTGACGAGAAGATCATCCTGATATTTACGCACAAATGGTAGATTTCTGAGGACATGATTAATTGTACGCTGCATGGTTTGAGTTGCATTCTTCAGACCGAGTGTCATGCTCAAAAACTCGAACAATCCAAAAGGCGTCGTGACTGCTGTCTTTTCAATGACTTCCGGTGCCATCGGGATCTGGTAAAAGGCTTTGTAAAGGTCGATGACCGTAAACACTTTGCCTTGAGCATCCTGCATCCTGCTTACTGGAAGTGGGTAACGGTCAGGGCGGGTGATTGCGTTGAGCTGGCAATAGTCACCGGTAGCTCGCCAACCTCCATTGACCTTCGGGACCATGTGAAAAGTACTGGCCCACTGACTCGCTGAGGGGCGGTTGATTTTTCACTAAGTCATTCTTCTGAGAGTCGACGAGGTTGGGCGAATACTGGCGGGCCACTAGTAATGATGTGGTGCTGAACGGGCAGATCAGGAATATGAGCTGACTTATGGCCAACGTAGGGGGACCCAACTCAACAAGAAGACGCCTTTCGATGAGTGTACGGAGCAGAAACATGGGGCGACGCTCTTAGTAAGGAGGTATACCGAAAACACTTGGCACAGGTATAGAGAAGAGGAGCACTAAGGATTGCGTCTTGGTATCCGACAGTCTCTGATTCGGTAGTAAAAGTTTTGGTTGTCCCCGAGAAGAGACAGCGCTCACTCATTGATTGGCAGTAGCCCTGGGAGAATTCCAAGAAGGGAAGGTGGACTGTGCGCCTCATCCCGGATGTGAGAACGTGGCTAAATCGAAGGCATGGTGAGACTGACTTCTATTTGACCCACCTTTTGAGCAGGCATGGGTGTTTTCAGTCTTACCTGCACAAGCTTGGTAAGTCACGGTCCCCCGATTGTCGGTTTTGCCTAGGAGAGGAATACAATGCCTGCCACACATTTTTTGCGTGCATAGAATGGGACAGGCTGCGAAAGGACCTCTACAGGGAGACGGGAGAGCTCACCCCGGATAATAAAGTCATGGTGATGCTCGAATCGGTTGACAAATGGAACCAGATGGCACATTATGTTCGGGCAATCATAAAAGATAAGGAACTCACAGCAGCCGGGGGCATTAAGGCTAGTGGATCGCTTGTTTAGCACTTCCTCTTCCCCCAGCTTGAAGGCGCCTCACAGCGCAACAAAACGAGATCTGGCCCGAAGTAATGTGTCACATGGTCACCGGCTCGGTTTCAGGTTGATGGGGTAGTCGGTAGTCCAGTCGTCTTCTTGCGAGCATGGGAGTTGTCACGGGACACTTTCACACGCGATCCTACAAGCAAGACCCCCGTGACCTAAAGTTAATATTTATCATGCCAGCCAGACTGAAGAAGGATTGATAACGTAATTTTTTTGGATTAAATATTGTATTTTCAATTGTAATTTTGTTGGTACATGTAATGACCAGACTAAGTAGATTCTAAGCGGAATGCCAAATCAAAGTGTCTCTATAAAACGGTGCGTACAAAAGTTTCGAGTACTAATGGAGGACTCCGATTTGAATTTGGAATATTTGAGATTGACAAAAACGACTAAGGAAACTGAAAAAATATTGGGAAAATATTTAGAGGAAGCTGATTCGGAGGTGATACCTATTCCAGAATTTAAGGAAGATCTCGACTGGTTTATTGTAACTGAACCATTAACATTTACGGAATCGCTTAAAGGCAAAGTAGTTGTTCTGGACTTCCTCACATATTGCTGCATCAATTGTAAGCATATACTACCTGATTTGAAGAAACTCGAGAAAAAGTACAGCGTTGAAGATGGTTTAGTGGTTGTACGTGTCCACAGTGCTAAATTCGACAATGGGAAAGATAGTACCAACATTCTATCTGTAGTACAAAAGAAACGTTGGCAAGATACAGAAAGCACAATCAACTCAATTACATGGTATCAGCATTTGCCGCGACACTTATACATGACGCCATATCAAATCCAGCAGACAAAATAAAACATAGGCTGCAAATGTTCAATTTGCCATATAATTCAGTCTAAGAATGCACGAGAGGAATCTATAGAAACGAAGGGATCGGTGCATTTTATCGCTCATACTCTACACAATTGATTATGAATCTACCATACCAGGCAATACACTTTATTTTTATACTCAATGCCTGCGACAGCAATTTGTTGGTCAACCCACGAATTCTTCAAATTCGCATTATGAGGGAAAAGTCGTGAAGACTATAAATCTTCGATATCTGGGAAAAGTACATTACAGCTGAAAAATCCAAATCAACAGGGACGGTGGAAAAATTCGCAGTGATGATATGATTAATAGCAATAGGATTAGTGGTGTGAGATATGTTCTACCCGCGGCTAATATGAATGCAGCTGAAACTCAAACAGATATATCCAGTGGTGTGTGGGAAGCAGCTCCCATGCAAGCTGTCTGTGAGGTCAGTGTAGTATTGGGAATCAATGCATTAAATCTAAGTACAGTGCACAACGATGTTAAGCGAAACTATGATCGAGGCTTTAGTAGCCCTTAAAATCGTCGAATTGTATAAAATAAGTGCATTGAGTGCAATGCGTTGTGGATTTGAACAATATTTCTTTTACCAATCCGATTTTGTATCAATGTGTGCATAGTTCCACTACCAATGTATGTGTGCAGCAGCAAAGCAAGTAAATGATGACACGAGTTGCCCACTGTTAGATGTGTAAGCTACAGGGCGGTAACGCAGTGAGGTGTTGCCACATTGCCGAGTGCAAAGCTTTACAAAGATTGGAAAGCGTGTTACACGATAGGGGGCCGTGTCTCCCCGAGGCGATATAGAGTGACGGCAAATAAATTATGTAAAACAAGTGAAAAAATGTGTTTAGTGAACGGTGTGAGGTCTGGCTCATGAGGTTCATGAGGTGTTGTTGCGACAGTGACGAGGTTTTGGGGTGCTTCTCGACCGCCGTGTGAAAGTGTCTCCGAGTACCACCTGTGGAGTAGAAGCGCGAGGCGCGCCACAGTACGGGGCGAAGTTAGGAACGTTATTTAGGGTTGGGTAGGATTTAGTTCTCCGCGCAATTTAATTGGAGGTTAGGCCGGTGCGAACCTCCCAACTCGGTCGCGTTCTCGCTTGGTAACCTCATTTGGCGCCCACTGGCAAAGCGAGTGGCGCACAACCTCTCTTCGGTGGGCTTACCGGGTCCAAGCGCCCCAGTCGGAGGTTTTGAAGGAGCAACGCGAAATAGCGAGAGTACCAGAGTCCCAAACTCTGTGCGTAAATGGCATTGACTTCCACACCACAAAAAAAAAATCCCCGTTGGCAGCACCAGCCGGAAAGGTAAATTTCTCGTATGTAGCATAATGTTTCGAAAAAGAATTTGGCTTGCCTACTACTAAACTTCTTTCTGCAATTTTTGTAGTACCATATGGGTATTTATTAACATAAAAAAAATCTGGGCACGTTTGTTTTTAGAGACCTGTTATGGGGGGGCGCAAATATTTTGCTAATTAAATTGAGTTGCACACGTATGGATCACATATTGAAAATCGGCGGATAATAAATTGTTGTAAACATACAAATACCAGTTTCGCCCTTCTCGCATTTGCTGTTTACACAGTTCACAGTGGTAACCACACAAAGGCTTAAATAGCTCGAATAGTTAATTTCAAAAGATTTCCATAAAAATTTAATCAGCACTTGCGATGCCATTAATAAATACATTTTCAATTTTTTTCTGAATTATGAGGGCCGTCATTTCGATTTTTATTGAAATCGGCTGCTAAAAATATTAAGCTGTAAATTTTCGACTTTTTAATTTGTCATTCGATTTGCATAATTAAATTAAATTAATTTGCCTTAATAACTTATAATTTCAAGTTTCAACGGAATGTGTTGAGAATCTTGGCTGCTAGAGGGCTACAGAAATAAAAAAAAATGTATGCCACCCCCCTGTATGGGGAGACCCACCTGTATGGGGAGACCCCCCTTAAATACCTTAAAATATTTTCTTGCACTGCAAATCTCAAGAGGCACCAATTTTGACCTACGTAGAAAATTTCCTCATTCTAGCTCATGTGGTTTGCGAGAAAACAGGACAGACAGACAAGTCGCGATTTTATAATTTTTTAGGGTATTGTTAAAAATATTTTAACAATATCTTAAAAATGATCTGGTTTATAAGTTCTTTCAAGTAAAGTCATTTAAAACGTTTCCATGAAAAATATTCATTAATTCAGTTGGCACTAAAATAGCGAATTGCGCTTGCCTTCAGACCTTTGGGGCCCTCATTTTAAATGCATGCATTTGATTTTGGATAATTTTAAATCTTTGTATGCTAGGACCTCATCAATCAATGTACTATCTCGTTCAAATAGGAGTTTCACTCTAGACAGGGCAAAATAATTCAATTTTTAAAGATAATGGCAGCTAAAAATATTAGGCTTTAAATTTTCGACTTTTTTATTTTTCATTCAGTTTTAATAATTACAGAGATCCATAATCTCAAGTTTCATCAAAATCCGTTGGAAAATGTGACCGCTAGAGGGCCACAAAAACATGAAAAAAACGCATATTTAAACGGCCGCCATTTTGAAATCCGCTCATGCATGATCACCAAAATATCAAAGGCTGTAGGTGTAAGTAATGTCTACCTTGAAACCAAGTTTCATATATGTCGGATAAAAATTGCGACTTTTAGAAGCCTTTGAAATTTTGACATTCAACTGGCCGCCATTTTGTTTTTTGCAACCTGACCTCCAGTTTTTTTACGCAACTCTCTAGATACTTATAATTTCTATCAAACTACTGAATTTCATAAAAATCTGTTGAAAGCTTTGACCACTATTACAACAACAAAATTTTGCACGTTTTTCGACCTTTACCGACTTTGGATTTTTTATTGTGAGATTCACCACATACATCAGTGAACCTTCGTACCTTCGTTCATCCAAATCGGAGCTATACTTTGGTCAGAACAGAAATCACGATTTTTCGTCTAAAACGGCCGCCATTTTGTTTTTGCCCGGCCGATATAGCTGGTTCACGAACTTAACCGAGATAATTACCCAATACACCTTTCCTGAAAATTTGGTGAAAATCGAAGCAAAATTGCAACCTCTAGCGTGGTCACAAATTTCGTTATATCCCATATATATATATATATATATATATATATATATATATATATATATATATATATATATATATATATATATATATATATATATATACAGTGGCTCACAGCTTATTTGATGCACTTCAATAAATATTAAACAAACTGTTGTCCTTATGCAGATAAATAAAAATTTACAAATATTTTGATGCAGATTTTACAGTTAGTATAACTGAAATTCGAAGCACAAAAGAAAGTAAGAAAAAATGTTTCAAATGTCCCGTTAGCAGTAATGAAGCAAAATCATTTGCATAGGATAGCTCACAGCTTATTTGATGCAGTTAGTTCTTTGTATCCTAGCATTAAAAGTGCACGATTTTCACCGGATTTTTTTTGGATATATTGTACTTAGTGCGTTTCTTATTTTATTTTTAAAAAAGTTATTTGACCTTGATAGTTTAAAAGTGGATAAATTGTGTAATATTTAAAATGGGCCGTAGGACAACACTTGAACAGCGGGAATTAGTCATTCATCATTTTAGAAATAGTGAATCTCATCGCAAAATCAGCGAAGTTGTCAATTTAAGCTCATCAACAGTTCAGCATATAATTGAAAGGTTTACCAATGAAAAAAGGTTGGAAAACAAGGGTAGAAATGCACCAAATAAAATTTTGAATGAGTCTGATGAACGGTGGATCGTCCGGAAAATAATGCAAAACCCTAAGTTATCAGCTCCTAAATTGGCGAACGAAGTGTTTACTGAAATTGGTAAAGAATGCAGTGCTGAAACCGAGTTGCACGAAAGAAGCCGTTCATCAGTATCAAAAATCGACAAAGCCGCCTGAACTTTGCTACGGAGCATATTTCAAAGGATTTGGACTTTTGGAAAACCGTGATTTTCGCTGACGAGTCCAAATTCAACATATTTGGCTCAGATGGAATGGCGTACGTTTGGAGAAAGCCAAATACAGAGCTCAAAAAAGCAAATTTACATGAGACTGTTAAGTACGGCGGTGGCAGCGTAATGGTTTGGGCCTGTATGTCAGCAGCCGGAGTTGGGAAGCTAGCCTTTATTGAAGGAAACATGGACAAGATCATGTACAGTAATATCCTAAAGAAAAATTTCCTGCAAAGTGCTGACGAACTCGGAATCCGGCGTGAATTCAGATTCTACCAAGATAATGACCCTAAACATAAGTCAGAAATCGTGCAATCTTGGCTTATTTGGAATTGTCCTCATTTGATGGCTCCCCCGGCACAGTCACCCGACTTAAATATAATTGAGAATTTATGGGCTTTTCTGGAGAAAAAAATTCGTAACCACGCAATTTACAACAAAATTGATTTAAAGAAAGCTCTTTTAGAAGAATGGAGTAAAATAACGCCAGAAATGACAGGAAAGCTGGTTGAATCTGTTCCAAATAGACTCAAAGCTGTCTTGAGCCAAAAAGGAAACCATACGAAATATTAGTGTTGAACTGGAAATCCTCTACATGGATAAATTTAAGGAAAACGTGGACTGCATCAATTAAGCTGTGACATAAAATTTTGCCTTTAATTTTGTTTTTGTTATTTAGTTATTTAAGAATCAATTGTTGAAATAAATTAAATTGTTATTTTTAAAAAAGGGCTTTTATTTAATTTATTGCAGTTATCTTTTTTAAATACCTTTTCTAATACAGAAGTTATAGTGCTTTTAGCTTTGAAAATGTTACTGCATCAAATAAGCTGTGAGCCACTGTATATATATATATATATATATATATATATATATATATATATATATATATATATATATATATATATATTATATATATATATATATATATATATATATATATATATATATATATATATATATATATATATATATATATATAATGCTCTCCGCAATAGGTAAATTTCTCTCGAGAAATTTACCTAAAAACTATATATGCAAAAACACTCATGTAACATAAGTATATATTCTAACCGTCAAAGTTTATTTGACATCAATATACTGTCAAATGTCACATAGTCACAAAGCATACTCTGTAATGTCAGGTTATAAAAGGTCTCAATAAAGTTTACATGCTTACATAAAAAATCGTTACTAGAATGTGATGACTTTAAGCCATTTATTTGACATTTTTGTGTTGTATGCGATATAATTCAAAGTAAATTATTTGAGATTAATTAGGTACGGAAGATTTGTCAGGATTTTTTTCCGCAAGAGTGGAATTCCTATCCCTCGACCAACTCCAAACGAAGGAATTCTAATACAATAATTATTATCTCTTCATCTTATTGTTAAAATTTGTAAGTGTGATATTTCCATACACCATTCTTCAGGGGGTAATTAAAGGGCCTGATAAATATACGAGTATGTGAAAATAGAAAATGTCATCGTTTTTGTTACCTGCTAGCTAAGCTTTCCTATAGTTAGTAAGCAGCTTTGTCAGCTCAATCACTTTACATTCAACATTTTACTCAGTATTCCATCCTTATTCAGCATCGTTCCAATTTACTTATGGACTGTAGGTGGATTACTTTCTGGCGCCTTACAGTTGATTGTGAGACGAATAAATTGAATAAGTAGCCTCAGTAGTTCCAAATAAATTGTCGTGAAATCGCTCTAAGCTCAGATCAATGAGTAATGCAATTCTTTATAAATTCAAGGTTCAATTTATTCAAAAACACAACTATTTCCTCCTCGATTAACATTCCTACCTTCTATACTGTATCGTCAAAATAGAAAAATTAACGAATTAAATTCACCACTTCCTCCTCCCAGAGACTACACCCAAGCATATTTCACGCTCGGCTGATTCCACTTAATAATATTCTTTCAAATTGGATTCCTTCAACCGCGGGGCGACACATCTTCTTCGGCCACTTTATGATCATTGGCCCAACCTAAAAATAGGTCCCAGATTAATAAAATTGCATCAAAAATATCTTTATTTTGAGTTCCAATGAATTTTATAGCTCTGGACTAATTTCCGAGCGTAAATTTCACATTTCTTCTAGCTTAGGGTTGTTTTCTTTTCTTTTGCTTATTTCTCCAACCACCTCGGTATCGCGAAGTTGATGGTCGATGGGAACGGGAGGCACCAGCCACGGTCGATCTTCTTACTCTACTTACGTCAATTATTATTAGGATCTTTTTTTTTTTTGTTATTTTCATATTTGTACGAATATTAACATGCTGTGCAAAATATGACTTTTCGCCGGGCTCAGTGGAGACTGATCGGATTAGAGAGAATTAATCGAATCAAATCTAGAAGTTAAGACGTTTTCAAGCTCGTTTAGAGTCTTTACAATTTAATGAATGCGACAAACTGTCGTCGGCGACCTTCACTATCGAAGTATCTTTGATATGTATCTTTTTTGTGGCTTCGGAATTTGGAGGTGCTTATTTGTTGCCGGGACTTGAATTGGGAGTTTGATGATAGTAGGTAGCCACGTGCACAAGTGGCAAGCAATAAAATTTATTTCTCAAGAGAACCAAATGCTCTCATTAAAATTAGGACCGTAGTCTTCTATTTGAGGAGCGCATCCCAGAACTTTTCTATAGAGGGAATGCCAAAGCACAGTTTTATGGGTGAATATTTTTAATTTCTTTGATCTTTTGGTCTTCAGAAGTGATCAGCGTAAAGATGATGATTCGAGTGGATCTTCCATGGTCCAGCTATGATTTAAGATACCTACGCCTAGTGAAAACTGTTAGCTGTCCTTACAGCAGAAGTAAAGTCGTAGAAAAATAAACAAAACGCAATTTACATCGGCGAACGTTTAAACGGTCAATCAGAATGAGGTCGGAACTTTCACAAACAGCCATCCATCATCCGATCATCTTCGATCGCTTAATGAATCATTAGAAAATTCCTGGCCAAATGTAATTGAAATCTCTCTACGCTCCACTGATCGTACACTGAGACCTCATGTTTACCACCTATCACGGCGCAGGTCGCGTATCTCAATTCTGCATCTCCAGAACCAATTACAAACAAATTTCTAATCAATTTATCGCAACATGAGGTCTTGCAAAATACCATGGACCTTTTTAACATTTGCCATAACAAGATTATGGTGGTCGGTTCCGTTGCAGCGAATTCGATCACATCGGCAGCTTGGCATTCTCACATGTTACACCTTTTGAACTCTTCGTGCCCCGGGGGCTGTTTAGTGTAATGAAAACCAGCGTTACAAATCCTCAGACCACCGCAAGCTGGCTCGCCAGGTTTCAGTGCGCGTGGATCGTCGCAGCTTAGCGTACATTAACGGCCAAGAAAATGGGCTTGAAAAATCATATAAGCAAGCAGAAAATTAGATGAAACTTAATAGCTCGGGCACACAATGAAGGCTGGGATAATGGTGGAAGGTGTTTGTTAGCTGGAGCAAATCACCGCGTTATGCGGTAAATGCACCTTTAACTTTTTCTGTCCAACTAAAGTCTCAGTGGCGATGTTTGACTAATCGTAGCAAAGCCCGTCGATGATTGATTAAATTAAAAGATTCAAATAAGAAATAATGTTTGAATGATGTGGGTAAGGGGCTTGGTTTTAAATTCAGTGGACACTGTAATTCAATCTTCACAAACCTGACCTAGATAACTTGATTTGCGTTTGAATCGACACGACAACGAATGGTAAATCGATAAATCTTTATGAACAATCAAGTGAATATTTTGATCGATGTTGATGCGGATGTTATGTTGAAGCCGGTTTACGGAAAAAATTGAAAGTTTTTAAAATTTCTCACCGATGGTGAATTTAGGCTGAATTGATCAAATATAAACATTCACACGAATACCACCGGCATCCAAAATATTATTTTCAGGACATTCAGCCCCAAAAGGGCCTATACAAGGTCAAATTTATGTCAATACCAGCCGCAAAGAAATTGGCCTGATAGGAATCAAGCAGCGTCCAATTCACAATGATATTAGCTCCAGCAGCGCCATAACATGACCTTATGTATGACAAGACATCAACAAGATCCATGCAGCCAACCCAATTTACGATATAATGGGTCTGGAGAAGAGGCTCCAAAAACAGCTAGTTCATACAACAGTTCCATATTTTTCGCTGGTACACAAAGTAAACGATTCTTATGTACGTGTAAAGAAAAAATGTAATTTTCTTTAGTTTGAATTTTCTCGCGCATCAAACGTCATCGAACGCGCAGTGACATGACAAATGAAGTTTGTGAGCTATGGAAAAGATAACCAATAAGCATTTCGTGATTGTTATGAGATAACAATAATTTTTTTTTTGTGGTAGGGAGGTGAATGCCATTTATGCGACTGGACTACCCACTAAACACCTCCCCTGTCAACCTGAAAACCCAGCCTGGAACCGTTTGACACATTACTTCGCGCCAGGTCTCCATTTGTTACGCCATGAGGCACCTTCAAGCTGGGGGATCCCTTTCTTAGCGAGAGGGGAAGAGGAAGTGCCAGACAAGCGATCCCCATGCCCCAACGCCCCCGGCTGCTGTGAGTCCCTTTTGTCTTTTAGGACTGCCCGAGCAAAATGTGCCACCTGGTTTCATTTGTCAACCGATTCGAGCATCATCGCGACTTTATTATCTGGGATGAGCTCTCCCGTCCCCCTGTAGAGGTCTCTTGGCAGCCCGTCCCATTCTGTGCACGCAAAAATTGTGCGAACGGCATTGTCTTCCTCTCCTGGGAAAACTGACAATCGGGGGACCGTGACTTACCAGTCTTGTGCAGGTAAGACTGAAAACACCCATGTCCACTCAAAAGCTGGGTCAGATAGAAGTCAGTCTTACTATGCCTTCGATTTGGCCACGGTCTCACATCCGGGATGAGGCGCGCAGTCCACCTTAACTTCGTGCAATTGACCGAAGACTGCTGCCAATCGTTGAGCGAGCGCTATCTCTCCTCGCGGATAACCGTCTCCCTCGCATTCTCGTCTTTGCGCAGGTAAATATCGCGGCACTGTCTAGCAAGGAGGGCGACAGGTATCACGCCTGCAATCACTCTCATCACCGAATCAGAGATTTTGGATACGAAGATGCAATTCTCAGTGCTCCTCTACTCTGTACCTGGGCCAAACGTTTTCGGTATACCTCCTTGCTGAGAGCGTCGCCCCATACCTCCGCTCCGTACACTAGCACTGACCCTACAGCACTTATCAAGAGGCATCTTCTTGATGGGCTAGGTCCCCCTACGTTGGCCATAAGTCGACTCAGAGCCGATACTCCTGAAGCAGCCTTCTCAACTGTTGCCCTGATTTGCTCAGAGAAACTCATCTTCGAGTCTATCAATAGCCCCAGGTACTTCACCGCTGGCTTCGATTCGATTCGTAAGTCTCCAATACTGATCATTCTTACTCTAGGGATTCTCTTTTTTGTCAAGGTGACCACTTCGGTTTTCTCCAGTGCTCAACTGAACCCGCAAGCAGTCATTGAGTCCCTCACTCGGCACATAAGCATACCTAGCCTTAGTTGCGCCTGTTCAACGGTGCGTCCAGCGACCAGAGCCGCAACATCATCCGCATAGCCGACCAAGCGTGACTCATCTGGCATCTTAAGTCTCAGTAGCCCGTCGTATGACACGTTCCATACGTCCGGACCAGAGATAGATCCTTGGGCAACACCCGATGTAATTCCCATCCTTCGTTGGCCCTATATCGTGTCGTAGAGCAGGCTTTGGTCCTTTAAGTAGTCCCTCAAAAGCCGGATTAGATATTCTGAAACTTGAAAAGGGTTTTCCAGCGTTTCTAGCATGATATCCACCCATCTAGCGAAGTTGAAGGCATTCCTGACATCAAGTGTCACAAACAGGACGATCCGTCGCTTGGTGCGACTTTATGCCTCTGCCTTTTGGACCGCGCTCACCACCTCTGCAATCGCATCAATGGTAGAGCGTCCTGCTCTAAGGCCGTACTGCCGAAGAGATAGGTCACCAGCAGCACGAATTGCATCAGTGAGTCTTCCCTTGATGAGTTTCTCTAGGACTTTCCCAGCCGTGTCTAGCATTCATAACGGGCGCTATGCAGACGGCGATTCAGGATTTCCCTTCCCCTTGCTGATCAGCACGAGCCTCGCCGCCTTCCATCGTACCCCGAAGGCAAGCGTTGAATGTGCTGAGCAGCAAGTCAGGACAATGGTGATAGACATGCCGCAACACCTCAGCTGGAACACCATCTGGACCTGGAGCCTTCCCCGCTTTCAACGAAATGACTGCCTCTTCCAGTTCCGGCTGTGTGAGGAGTGGACACTGGACTGCTGTTTCACCATGGACAGCGTCAACACAGACGGGATGGGCCATTTTTTCCGCTTTTAGCCAAGGTTCACATTGTCCACTATATCTTGCCAGCAGCGAGCCTTGCTGTTGTTGATCAATTTGCAAAGGCACTTTCTCGCCGACTTATATGCTGCTACGCGGTTGCTTGCCTCGTCCCGGCTCCGTGCCCGTTTAGCCTCACGCCGAAGCTTGTGACATTCACTTCGCATTTCAGCGATTTCAGCTGACCACCAGTACCCCGGTGGGCTTGCCGTGCCGGGGTTTTCGACGGGCATAGAAGCGCAGCGAGGAGTCGTGATGATGCTCATAGTTGAGTTCACTACGTCTTGAGCTGCCAGTTCTTCCGTCCCCTCTGAAGCTCCCTGCAGCGGTACACCAGCTGTGAGAACATCGGCAAACCTCTCGACGTCCATCCTTCCGATGTTCCATCCAATTGTAGAAGGCCGAGAGCACGGACGTCGGGAGACAACATCGCTTATCTCAAGTAGAATGTACTAATGATCACTGGCTGAGTAGTCCTCTAATACTCCCGGGTTGTGTATCCTCCGTACTAAGAACATCGAGGCGAATGCCACGTCCGGTATGGTTTCCTCACAGGCAATACGGCGGAAGGTCGGCGTATTGCTGGTGTTTAGTACAATGAGCGCCGTCCTGGCCGCCATTTCTAGGACTCGTTTTCCCCGCGAATCTGTTTGAGGCATGCCCCATTCGCGTTGAAGTTTCCCCCAACGAGCACGTTGCCTTCTGCGTTCGAAACCGTGAACTCCAGAGCGTTGAGGTTGGCTTGGAAAGATGATATCGATTCGTTCGGCGTCAGGCACACACTCGAGAAGGTGGTCCCTGAGCGCAGAACCTACACAAAACCATCCTCACGTCCACAGCTCTCCGCCTGAAAATCACTATTTCGAACCCGGATGGCGGCAGTGCCAGTTTCAACAGGAAACCGTGATGCAGAACTTTTATCATGATGTTGCTCACTAAGTAGCAAGAAGTCGGCTTTCATGTCCCTCGCAAACTGTTCAAGCAGGTTTTGGGCGGATGAACTGCGGTGTAGGTTTAGCTGCAGGACGTGGGTAATCGAAGTTCTGATTTTGGCTTGGCTAGGGCTTCCTGGAAAATCCGGCATTTTCCTGATCCCAAGGCGCATCCAAAATCGGGTCTTGGATTGGCATCCTTGCAAAGAATGGGGTTTGCCTCCTTCGTACACTCTTTTCTTTTATGTCTCATTTCACCGCATTTGTAACATAGAGAACTCCTATCGGGTCCTTAGCATACTTGTGCCGTGTGACCATAGTCAAGGCATTTGAAACTTTGAAGAGGCGTTGCTCTTCGCCGTATCCTACAGACAACCCGCCCTACTCGTACTTTGCTCAGCGTTCTTTTCGGTCAAGTCAATTATGGCCATGCGTTGTCCCCTATTTTTTTCTGGTGTCAGCCTCGGCTTGATTCCGCCCACGCTAGGGAACTCCCTTTTGATTTCCTCTTTCACCTTTGCTAGATGCATGACGCAGTCAATGTCTCTTATTTCGATCGCTGCCATCGGCTCGAGTGAGGCTATAGCTGTGCTTTCGCCGAGGACTTTCTTTACTGCGTCGCAGAATGCTTCCCAATTCTCGGCGTCTACTACAAATTCGACCAGTATGTGGCCCGACCACGTTGGTCGTACTACTTTAATAACAGCACCTCCGCGTAGGATCGGCCATCTTGGGGCTTTGCGAGCAGTGCCTGCTAACGGGGTTTTCGTTGGGGCTTCTTTCTCTCCTGTTTTGCATTAGGTCCTTTTTCTTGTTGGGCGTCCGTGCGAACTTTACTTTCTGGCACTTTTAGAAGGAGTTTCTTTGCGGCTTTCTTCGCTCCTTTTGTAAGCACTGTTTGGAACCCGTGATCTGGTGCTTCACGTTCATCAAGTGCCTCTTCCTTCCTTCTTTTATCCCGATCTCCCTCGATTGGACGCCATTCTTTTATTGATTTTTACTGATGGAGCTATCTGTTTGTGACCTTTATATTTCACCCCCAGCGCTTCTTAAGTCTTTTGCTCGTCTTCGGCCTTTAACCAGCTCCTCCGATGATGCCCCATGCGTTCTAGGAGCTCCTCTAGTTCAAGGAGCCCAATCTTTACTGCTTTACTGATTCTTGGGGAGTCACGTGCAGATTGTATTCTTTTCAGAACATCTCCGGCTTTTCGGAATAGCCTTTCTTCTTCGTGTCGCTGGGCGGCAATCGTACTTTGGGACCATCCTTGGAAAAGGTTTTCGCTTTCCATTCCGAAATACAGTACTTCCGCCACATTTTCGACGTTGGTGATGCAATCACACAACGCCATTTCCTCTTTTCTTTTCCTGCCGTAAACTCCTCGTTGGCTTCAGGGTGATTCTTTATTATGTCGGGATTTACGACCCTTGCATCGGTCGCTTCGGTAACGATCGCAGCAGTGACTATCGCATTCTCGATGTTCTTTATATTTTCTTCCACCTGAAGCGTCCTGCAAAGTTTCCCGCTTTTCCTTAATAGGACGCTCCGGCGTTCACATCATTTTTTTGCTGCGCCCGAACGCCGCAGGAATCTCAGTCTGGACCAGACTGTCTGCTAATCTCCGTTTTTCGTCCGTCTTCACTGTCGTTTTATTATTCGTCATTTTTGTCATCGTTAGTACCGCTCTCGATGTACTGTTAACGTCGTCGCTGCAACCGCTGGTTGCGTCGTCTTTATTATTGTACATTTATTTACCTTTTAATGGGCTTTTTAAATCTTTTTTACAATAACAATAACAATAATTTATAATATTAATTCCATTGTTAAGGTATTCTGATTGTGATTTAGGAACTGACATTGTTAATAATAACATTAAATGTCGTTTCTTTTCTTACAGGTACGTAAGTTTTTGTAAAGCACTAAGTAAATACACACTTTTATTTCATGTAATATTAAAAACCAATAAAACTTTTCTTACTAAGAAACTCAATTGTGTTTGACTTATTGTGTCGTCCTAATCACGAAATTATTAAAAATTATCTTATATATGTATCAAAACCCGAACGAAATTTTGTTTGTGAAAGTTGATAAAAAATGAGATGTACTATTTACTAGCAGCGAATTTCAGTACGAAATCATTAAATTAAATATGGATGATAATGGATGTGAATCGCCAAACTCTTGAGTTGTTTGTTTTATGAAATCTTGAATATTTAATCTTCTTACCGACGTTGTAGTCATACGTTAACGCCAGATCTTCTTTTCAGCCAACATAATATAAATTTATATGTTTTACTGCGTCGAAAAGAGGAATTTTTAGACAATGTTCGGGCATTTTTAAAGTGCAAACGACAATATTCAAAATCACATCAAGGTGACAGTCTTCTAATTTTCGGAGTCTCGGACAGATGTCAGTTTACAGGCTGTGCACTTTCGGACTCTCAAGCTAACGTCAAACTTGAACCTACCCTATTGTTATCTTCTTTGAACTCACTGTACACATGTATCTTATTACGAGCGGAACGTTAGAAAGAAATAAGACCCACTTTCAAATTTAGAACCATCATTTTGGTCTCCCGAGCCGAAAACACTAAATTCGTTCAATTTGCGGACATTTTCATATAGGCTAATCGGAAAAGTGACAGTGCGTACAAAAACCAATTTTGCTAGCATATTTGCATAGAAATTGGTGTGCGGTTACAAGCGAAAAAGTGTAGTGTCGTCATACAAACGTTTTGAGATAGTGCAAATACAAAATGTCAAGTTTGAATAAGCTTCGTCGAGCAAGCACGAACAAGAAGCGGGCAGTTTCAAAACTCGTGGATGTGGAAGTCCAAGACATGACGTCAGTCGAAGTACAAGTGCGGTTGGACCAGCTGGAGAAGAATTAAAAATTTTCTCGAGCTGCAGTCCAAGATAGAGTACAAAGCGGAGCAAGAGGAAGGAGAAGAAGCGGCTGCGGTGGAATTGGAGAAGTGAGATGAAGTGGACGAAACCTTCCTGAACGTAAAATCACGCTACTTTCAACAGCGGCAACACACTCCGACAACTCCATCACAGGCAGAAAATGTGATCGAAGTTATTGAGTCACTCACAAAGGAGTAAATGCGGATCAGCGGAATGTTGGAACTGTACGGACAATAAAACCAGCGGCGGTGAAGCTTCCAACCATTAACATCCCAAAGTTTGGCGACAAATACGAGGACTGGATACCATCCATGATATGTTCCAGAATCTAGTCGATGCGAACACAAACCTATGTCCGGGGCAACGATGCATTATCTAAAAGATTCACTGGTTGGCGAAGCGGCATCAACAATCAAACATATGGCAATCACGGAGTCAAATTACAAAGCGGCATGGGAGCAATTAAAGGTGCGGTATCATAAATCCAAGCAAGATGAGTAGACAGAGCTATGCTCATGTCAGAAGGGTTTTGTACTCAACTTACAAAATGCAATCACCAGCAACGAATAACATCAAGAAACAAATCAAAGAGATTTGCTCGTTTAAAAGAAAATCCATTGTTTCTCCGTTTTCAACTAACAAAAACCACTCAATGTCATGGATCTTATCTGAAATTTTTAAGTAAAACTGCAGGGTCTGGTTCGATCGAAAGTCCATAAAATACGAAAAAAATATGCTATTTTTGTTATGTTTGGAGAAATTTCAAAAGGATATAACTTCCGTGAATACGATACGAATTTCGTCAAACTTATAAAGTATTAGGATCTTAAGGCTACTTAAATATCGAGTTTTGTTGGGTTTAAAGGCATCCATACGATTTTATTGGAGAAAATGTGAAATTCGAAGATCATATTATTATTAACAAAGTTGTACGAACTTTGACTTCTAACGTATTTGTTATTGTTATGCTTATAAATATCTCCCTTAATATTTATTTTTAGATTTTTTAGATCACAGGTATCCAATCGCGAGGGGGAAATACATTTTTCGTGCACCCCTGAAGCAAAACCTATCAGTTTAAGGACTGTTTTGAAAAGCTCTCATAAAGACCTTTCATTTGATACTCATATCGGCTACCTTTGATGCAATTTTTTTCAGGGGCCACTCCCCTGTACTGTAATCATCGCATCATGGCATCAGAATTTTTTTTTTCGAACTCTAGAGTGGTTACAAAGCCCTTCTGTTAGGAGCACTCTCCTGCCTCCTCGACTTGTTTCACTTATGATTCTTAATTGTAGGTACTCATCTTCAGTCATTCATTAAATTGAATCAAGTGTTCAAAGCATGAACCTTAAACGTTGGTTTGGAGAAAAATATCTCAAAGTTATTCAATTTTCGCATTTAAAACAGCCACTATTTTGTTTTACGATTACTGATACCACTAGCTGAACCAATTCTCAAATATATACATGATACCTATCATTGCGTGAAAAGTTCAAACATTTCCCCTTCCCCTGCCCCCCTCGGTGCAGATACGGTAATTTTAAGACTTGTTTTAAAAAGATCCCATTGAGACCGTTCCAATGACACCCTATTTGACTACCAATGGTGAATTTTTTTTTTTTTGAAGGGTCACCTCCCTATATGAGGAGGCCCCCCTTAAACCTCTATGAAAAAGTTTTCCACCCTTCAACTTCCAAGAAGTCACCACTTCTGACCTTTCCACAAAGTTTCGTGGCTATAGCTTTTACAGTTTCGGAGAAAAAGTGCTGTGACATACAGACGGACGGACGGACAGACGGACGCAGGTCGAGATTGCAATAGGGTTTTGTATTGTTACATGTACAAATAATTCTGCCAGCTACTGTCACAATTGTTTTCACAACAATGAAGAACATCAACAAAACAAATTTACTTGAAACCACGAGAACCCAACAAGCATGCTCCATTCATTACGCTGCTGGAATGTTCCCGCTAATTCACCAATGTACGAGAACTGAGTTGAATGATTAGAGACCTTATATAAAGGCGAGCTGAATGAATGGGGAATCATTCATTCGACCGCGATAAGAACTGCGATAGTGTGTGCGAAGCGATATTGTTCGAGTAATAGAAAAGTGATTTTCGTAATAGTGAAGTGATTTAGAAGACAATCGCGATAAGAAATTTATGGACAAGTGTTAGATTTTTAATAGTGAAAATTAAAATTAGTGAAAGTGTTAAATTGATTATTGTGCATTTTTGTAATTAAATAAACTCTTTTAACTTAAATTGAAAGACATTGTGTTTTCTCTTTCCCGGAACATTAAAAATTGTTGGCCGCGAACCATAACACGCGACAGTTTTTTAGTGCAAAACCCTTATACATCACCAAAGAGCATCTGAAACGAATGATAGATTATCCGCCCATCTCAAAGCCCACGTCCCATAACATAGGGCAGCTGGTTAATACATTTGAAGAGGCCACAAAAGCTCTCCAAGCGCTCGGCTACGATACCGTACATTGGGATTGTTGGTTGGTGTACATAGCGTTCAGCCGCAGATGAGCGGCCGACATTTGAATCGCTCATATTATGCCTTGAGGAGCGGCAGCATGAACTACAACCCTACTCAAACACACTGGAGCGGCAGCGGTCATCTCGATCCCCCACATCGCAGATCGTAGCGGTAGCAACCTTATCATTACCCAATCAAACATTGTATTGGCATTGCGGTATAGCGCATCAGCTGTACAAATGCGTGGAATTCATCAAACTAAATGAAAAACAGCGGAAGGTGACAGCACTGCAGGCAAATGTGTGGTTCAACTGCTTGGCATCTGGTCACATGGCACCCAAATGTAAAAGCATACGCTGCAAGATTTGCAACGGCATGCATCCCACCTTTCTACATGCACCACGTGGCTTATTACAACGCGGCAATCAATCACCTACTTTCAAACAAGAGAGCAGACGGCAAAATTTAACTCTCTCGAAAAGCTGCTTATTAGCTCACTTATAACACAGTTCGGCACATGCTTACATATTACCCACAGCAACAGCGTTCATCCGTCAATATGCGGACTTGTTCTTCCATGCAGGGTATTGCTGGAATCGGCAGCGGAGGTTTCACTCATCGCATACAACCTCATAAAAACAGTGCTGTTTCTCTGAAAACCACTACAAATATAAATTTTCTTAATCGCTGAACACTCAAAATTGAGAAAGCTCGGTATAACTACAGTGAAACTTTCATCGAAAGGTGGCATTCAGAACATTACAATATCAGCGTTAGTGGTGCGTCAGATACTGGAGGACATTCCAACTCAGCGGATCAACAGGCAACATCTTGGCATCAATCCCACGTTACAACTTGCGGATTCGGACTTTGATAGGGCAGCACATATCGACATGTGGAACCAACCTTGCGCATCATATTGGATCAACGCGCCATCACAACCAAAAAATTTACAGCTTGCAATACATTTTTTGATGGATCATTACGAGAATTGTAAGTTCCAGCTGCAACCATTCAGCGGTCAGATATATTCATCATGACGCAAACGATGCGGAAATTAACACAATCAACATAGAGTCACTATTGCGGATGTTCTGGGAACTAGAAAATATAAACAGTCAATCGTTCAGGACTCCTGAAGAAACAGAATGCGAGACTCACTATGCAGATTTGGTTCATCTTACTCTAAGCAGCAGATATCTAGTACGACTTCCATTTCGGCCCGCGTCACAGCGACTTTGTGATTCGCGGGAACGAGCAATTCAACGATTACACGGCCTGGAGAAGCGTCTTAAATATAACCATCAACTGTGGCTAGACTTCAACAAATTTATGGTCGAATACTTGGATTTCGGACATATGTCACCCTTGACAATGAAGGACTTGCTGTTGGATGAGCAGCATTCATACTACATACCGCACCGTGCAGTCCGTAAGCCCACAAACAACAGAACAAAACTGCGAGTGGTTTTCGATGCTTCACATCAACATCAGCAGTATCTTTCAACGACAACCTCATACAAAACGACATTTTTAAATTGCTCTGCAAATTCCGGACGTTCCTTATCACCATGGTCACTGACATCGTGAAGATGTACAGGTTACCATCAGTGGTAACTATCAACGAATAGTCTGGAGATTTTCCACGGAGGAACAGATAATAGACTATAAACTTAACAAGGTTACAAACGGCACCGCATCAGCACCATTTCAAGCTGTGCGCACACTACATCAAATAGTAAGTGATAATGACAACACTTCAAATCAAGCGGCGCAGGCAATCACGGACAATTTCTATGCTGACGACTACTTGGGCAGAGCTGACAACATTTATGAAGCTTTACAGTTAATGGACATCATCAACGTCCCAAACAGCAGCGGATTGAAGCTACGTCGTTAGGTATCTAATGCACCTGAGCTTTCGAATCCAATCAACACTACGACACAATCTCATTCCTTTGACAACGATGAGTCAAACTCAGTACTTGGATTACTTTGGAATTCAAACTCAGACACCTTCGGATTAAACATGACCACACCGAAAACATATATAAGCGAACATTCTTGGATACTTCAGTGTGGATTTTTAACCTTCTTGGTTTTCTTGCGGCCAAGATACATCTACAAAATTTATGGATGTCAGGGATTGACTGGGACGACTCACTTTCTGATGATCAAACAGACACACTGGCAAACTACAGATCTTGCCTAACAGCCTCTGGTGTACATATTCCACGATATATCGGGTCACCCTCTTCAAAGGAAATCGTTGGCTTTGCGGACGTATCAGAAGCGGTATACGCCGCAACGGCTTACGCTAGAAAACGAACTGGAAACCCACACGAGCCTTTTCGAGTTACATTGCTAGCAGCTCAAACTAAGGTAGCACCCATCAAGCGAGTCACCATTCATCTACTTGAACTATGTGCAGCGGATCTACTCGCCATCTTGCATGAATGTCAATCTGGACAACTGCCACTGCTTTACGGATTCGCAAGTGACATTAACTTCGATATTGGATAACCCTAGGCGCTGGATAACATTTGTGGCAAATTGCACATCCAACATCATCAACATAATCCCCCCTGGGAGATGGTATCACATTAAGTCTAAACTTAACCCAGTGGATTGTACATCACGCGGCCTGGAACCAGCACAACTATGTCAACATCGTATCTGCTGGAACGGACCAACCTTTCTAATATCAGAAAGATATTTTCATTCACGGCCCGTGCCCATCATGGACGAATCGGTCATGTCGCAAGTTCGGCATGTACATGTTAACCTGCTAACGGTCGATAGCAACCTTCCGATTCACAATTTGTTGGATTGGAAAAAACTACTTCGGATCACCGCCACCTGCTTGGGGTCTTTCAAAAATTTACGAACATCAGTTGAATCTCATTGTGACATCGGTCCACTTATGAAGACAGAACTAATCACGCCTTCATTATTTTGGTAAGACAGGCCCAGCCAGAGTGTTTTGGTAAGGAAACTCATTTTCTTACGCGGAGCTGTCCACCTCCCAATGCAAGTAAAATACGCGATCTGGATCCATTCTTCGAAACTGATGGCATTGTGCAGATCAACGGCAGATTGAAAAATGTGGAATCACCCTTCAACCAGCGGCATCCAACCATGCTGCATCGGAAACATTACATCACTTCTCATCACCCATGAGCATCAGCAACAAGTTTTAGGCTACACTCCACGAATGTCTCCAAGGATTGGATGTTAAAGGCTCTATCCCAGTGCCCTGGACACTTGAACGCGAAACTGCCATCGAAAATTATAAAAAACAGCTCGAATCACTCGTTATGCTTGTTCATTCAAACACTGAAGCACCTTAGACCATCTTCATCGATGCTTCAGACTTTGCTAAGTAAACACAGTATTTACGATCGTGGACTTCACGCAATTTATATGGCCGTCTCTTGCTTCAAACACATATTCGAGGACAGACAAATTATAATTTGCTCTGATCATCGGCCGCCACGTCTTCAAGCAAAATCCTGATAAAGCAACGCCTTGGCAATTCTGCCGGCTTGATTTTATCAGCAAACTTACAACTGACATTCAACACGTCTCTGGCAATGACAATGTCATCGCCGACGCGCTATCGAGAATCAAAACAATCTCTGCAGGAATCAAAATCATCGATCTCGCTCGCGCACAAGCCAACGATGAAGAACTTCGCATGTATCTTCAACACGACAATCACTCACTTCATCTTCGACCGATCAACGTTGCCAACATCTATCTATCAGTCTACTGCGATACATCAATCGACACAGCACGTCCATTCATCGCGACGCAACTACGAAAACGTGTCTTCGATGCTCTTCACAGAATAAGTCACCCCGGCCAAAAAGCAACAGTCAAATTGATATCACAGAAATACGTTTGGCCAAGCATCAAACGGCACTACAGAGCATGACCTCAAGCCTGCATCGAATGCCAACGTGGCAAAATTACTCGACACGTTGCAGCGCCAATACAGCGCTTTCCAGGTCGCTCTGGCCGATTCAAACATATTCATGTCGACATCATCAGACCATTTACATCATCACGAGGCTACAGACAATGTCTCACAATAATAGACAGATTCACACGGCTCTCTGAAGCCTTTCCACTGGACGACATCTCCGCAGATTGCGTAGCCAGAACACTTTTTGCTGGCTGGATCTCTCGCTGCGGAGTACCACTCAGAACCACCACTGACCAAGGGCGGCAATTCAATGCTGATCTATTCAACGCATTAGCTCGTTGACTAGGCAGCAAGCACATTCATACAACGACATATCACCGAGCATCCAATGGTCTCGTCGAACGTCTTCATCGTCAGCTAAAAGCTGCAATTCGATGCCACACATCCAACGCATGGGTTGATATGTTACCAATCATCTTGATGGGCATACGGGCTGCTTGGAAAGAAGACGTACAAACGACGCCAGCTGACCTAATTTTTGGCGAACCAATACGACTCCCTGGTGAATTTTTGGCACCATCTGGACAACTCGACGCGCCTCCAGCCGACTTAGTACAACGACTTCGTAACCATTTCATTGACTTACGACCTCGACCAATGTCTCGACAAAGAAACAAACCGATCTTTGTCTTCAAAGAGCTACCCACATGTTCTCACGTACTCATCCGAGTCGATGCACCTCGGCTAGCATTCGAGCAACCATATGAAGGTCTATACGAAGTCGTCAAGCGAACCAACCGATACTACAGCGTCAAAATTTGCAACGTCGACACGCTGGTAAGCATTGACAGACTTAAACCAGCTTTCATGCTTCCTTACGACGAACCAGAGAACGCAACTCCACCGCCTCCACACAACGAACCAACTCGGGCGACGTCTGGCCATACAGCTCCATCTTTGAGTACGATATCCAAGCCCGAAGACACATTGTCTGAAGTTGTATTGCATTTAGCGGTCAGTCGTACACACGACATCAATCAAGCAACACGTGTAACTCCTTACTTCTGTAGTGTTCGCACTTTATTGACTGACTTCTTTCTTAACACTATGTGTTACATTACGAATAAGGTGTATGCATATACTATGGGATAGAGCGGGATAGAACGATACTCCACATCTCCCCCGTAAATTATTAATGTTAACATAACTTTAATTCATTTATTTTCTTTCCTCATAATATAAAGATCAATATAGAGTTATAATGCATTCATGGTATGTATATAAAAAGATGAAAATAATATTATATTTTGGTTTGAAACAATTACATAGCTACATATTAATTCATAAGTAATTTTTGATTAGTAAGTCAAACGGTCGGGTTGTCTTGATATTCTTCCTGGCCTTGTCGTGTAGTGGCCTGTAGACGTTGTAGGTTGACATGTTGTTGGGATCATTTTTGATTCACTTCGAATATTCACCTTCATCTCCCCCTTCGAAGGTTTTGAACTTGAAGCTCCGAGCTCTCCTTCAGTTACTTCTTCGGGAATATATGGCACGTTCTTCCTGTGGGCGTCGTTAAGATAAAACACATTTCTTCGGTAAACCCCAGAATTGGTTTTTATATAGAAAGAACGGGGAGTATCGGCTTTGGCTGCAATGCAACCCCACTGATGTATGTCTCTAATCCAGACAACGTCACCGATTTTAAAGTTTCTTCCGCTGTATACACCATGGCGTCTATCGTAATTATTTGTTTGTTGTTGTCTTCGTTGTTCCTCAGCCATTGTTATTTTGTCCATATTGAGAGAATTTGGCTCATATCGTTCATTTGTCATCGGGATGGTTGATCGAATTTTCCGACCCATTAAAAGTTCTGCTGGACTGTAACCGTTATTGAGTGGTGTGGCTCGGTACTCCAATAGCGCTAATTCAGGATTTTCTTTATTTTTATTTAAAAGCGTTTTAACAATTTTAACCGCCTACTCAATGAATCCATTGCTTTAAGGGAAACGAGGGCTGGATTTAATGTGCTTAAATCCCCAGGAGTGTGCAAATTGTCGAAACTTTGATGTGTGGACCTTTGCAAACTGGGGCCCGTTATCAGTTCTAACAATTTCCGGAATGCCAAATCTCGCAAAAATCGATTTTGAGTGTGTGATGACGCATCTGGCTGTCTGTGATTCCAAATGTACTATCTCCGGGAACCTGGAAAAGTAGTCACTTATAACAAGAAACGTCATACCATGACATACGCAGAGGTCCATTGATATGGTGTGCCAAGGGTGCTCTGGCATTTCAAAACTGATGAGCGTATCATGTCTTGGAAGTAAAAACTGTATACAGGTAGTACACCGCCGAATATATTCTTCCATCTGTTTTGACGAGCCAGGCCACCAGACAGACTGGCGCATCCAGCTTTTGCACTTTACAATTCCCAAATGCCCGGTATGCATCGTTTCTAACATCCCGTGTTGTAAGGCCGTTGGGATGACAAGTCTCTTACCGTGCATCAAAAATTGGCCATAAGTTGAAAGATATTGGCGATCGTTATAGAATAACCTTGCTTCTTGTGATAGTTTTGAACGATGTGGCCATCCGTCTTGGCAATACTCCTTTACTTCTCTGATGATGGAATCATCATGCTGGGCTTTCCGAATAGTGTTTAGTTTGTCGGTTGATGCTGGTAGCTCTTCGATAATGCTGTTGATGAATGTTTCGATTTCATCGTCATCGTCCAGTCCTGTTCCTTGGATAGGATGACGAGATAGCGTATCAGCTGCTATAAGATCTTTTCCAGGAGTATAGATTATGCTAAAAGTAAGACCCATCATTTTCATACGGAATCTTTGGATCCTTAACGTCAAGTCATCGAGGTTTTTCGTAGTAAAAATTGGAATCAACGGCTTGTGATCCGTCTCAATTGTAAAATGGATGCCAACGATGTAATCTCGGAATTTTCCACATGCCCATTTGATGCCTAAAGCTTCCTTTTCTATCTGCGCATACTTCTTTTCGCTGTCAGACATCGTTCGCGAAGCGTATGCTACGGGCTTCCGGATACCGTCCACATCTGTCTGAAGGAACACCGGCCCCCATCCGAAAGAAGATGCATCAGACGACACAAGGGTTCTATGTGTAGGATCGTATGTCTTCAATACCGGAGCCGTTGTTATTGCTCGTTTCAGTTTTAAGAAAGCCTCCTCCTGAACTGGCGTCCATAGAAAATCAGCCTGGGATTTTAAAAGCTCATTAAGGGGATAGCTTACTGAAGAGAGATATGGAACGAACTTACCCAGGTAATTTACTAATCCCAGAAACTGGCGCAGTTTCCTTACATTTTGCGGATGGGGAAATTCATCAATTGCCTTGATTTTTGATGGGCAAGGGTGTATACCCTCCTCGTCAATTTTGTGTCCCAAAAATGTAATGGATTTAATACCTATCTGACACATAGATTTATTTAAGGTTACCCCATTCTCTTCTAGCTTTTTAAGTAGATACAACACGCAAATTTAGATCATGCCCTTGTATGTCCTTCCCTTTCATCAATATGTCATCCATTTGGCAGATGACTCCATTAAGGCCTCCGAGAATCAATGACATTCGTTTTTGGAACAACTCTGGGGCCGTGCAAATACCAAAAGGCAGCCTTTGGAAGCAGAATCTTCCAAATGATGTTAGAAAAGTTGTAAAAAGTTGTGATTTTGGAGATAACTTTATCTGCCAAAATCCGTACTTCGCGTCCTAACTTGGTGAAGTACTTTGCACCTTCCAATTGCGCCAGTGAATGGTCAGCAACTGGCATCGGGTGTATACCTCGTTGAATGGCTAAGTTGAGTTTCGCGAGGTCAACGCAAGGACGAATATCACCGTCGGGTTTGTTAACGATTAGCATCGGAGCGCACCAATCTGTTGGCTCATCTACACGTCTGATTACACCCAACTGAAGCATTTCATCAAGTTTTGCCTTGAGCTTTTCCTTTGATGGAATCGGGACTCGTCGAGCTGTTGCAATTGCATAAGGTTTTTGGTTGCAATTTGATTTCGTAATCCTCCTTAAGACAACCGAGTTTGTTAAATAATTTTGGATATTCCGTCTCAATATTTACCAACGATTTTTGAATTGTTTTGACACTCGGGTTATCAAAGGTGTTAATTCGTTGTATTAATTTTCAAATTTTGGCAAGATTTTAAACTCAAAAGTGGTGATTTTAAATTGTTCAAAATGTAAAGTTCAGATTTACAGAATATGTTTCTATATTTAAGCACGCAGTTCATTATTCCCGTAACGTCGAGACGTTCACCAGAAGGGCCACATAATTTTTTATTCGATTTATTAACTTTCACGTCAGGGAAATTTATTTTAAATTCTTTCAGTGGTAAGACATCCACCGGAGCTCCCATATCTAGCATAAAATCAATTTGCTTTTCGTTGACCGTTACTTTAGCGGTCCACCGTTCATCGTTATTGTTTTCGTCTGTCATTGTGCCTATGAAGAGTGTCTCGTCTTCTTCTTCGACATGAAATATCTTGTTGTTGTTGATTTTTATTTTCTTTTGACAAGCCTTACTAAAGTGGTTCCACTTCTTACAGAAACGGCATTGTTTGCCTCTAGCGGGACAGTTATGTTTGTTGTCCTGCTCTTTTGCACCGCACCATGGGCATTGACATTCTCTAGTCTTTGCAGTCTCTCGTACGCTTCGTCTGAAGTTGTGTGAAGGTGATGATGATGACGTCTTTGGTTTATGAGAACGCAAATTATTAACGGTTGTTGTATGTGCACTAAAAGGTGTTGTTGCCAAATCTACTTGCTGCCGTCTCACTGCCTCGTGTTGCCTTACTGTTTGTACCGCTTTTTCAAGCGTTAGGTCTGCTTTTAGTTGCAACCTGTCTGACAACCTTCTGTCTCGTACACCTACCACCAACCGATCCCGTATCATCTCTTCACGCAAGCTTGAGTATGAACAGTTCTCAGAAAGCAAATATAATGATGTTATAAAGTCCTCAATGCTTTCTCTTTCTAATTGGCATCGAGAATTGAACTTTGCCCACTCGTAAATCACGTTGTGTTTCAAAACGAAAAAATTCTCGAATTTTCTTATGACGGAATTGTATTTCTTTTGGTCGGGAGGAGAAAGATTGAATGACAGAAATATATCATCTGCGTGGTCACCCATTAAGCAGATTAAGGTGTTAACCTGCTCCTCTTCATTTCTTTTGTTTAGTCCGGAAGCAATTCTAAAACGATCAAACCGTCGTTTCCAACGTGGCCAATCCGAAGGGTTAAATGTAAAATGTTCCGGCGCTTGAATAGTAAAGTTATTACCCGATAAACCCGCCACCGCAGGCTGTTGTTCCGAATCGTTTACCATTTTATTGATTTAAATATTCAGCAAACGACCTAATTTTTCTTTTCTCTAGTTTCCGACACCGCTGTAACCATGTAGTGTTCACACGTTAATTAAAAGACGACCGATCTTAATGAGTTCAGTTTATTGACTGACTTCTTTCTTAACACTATGTGTTACATTACGAATAATGTGTATGTATATACTATGGGATAGAGCGGGACAGAACGATACTCCACAACTTCCAAATATTGTATTTAATTATTACTCTTGAATAAATGTATAGCTGGTTAAGTAAGGATTCGCGTTGCCATTTACTGACTAACTCAATCCCACAAAAAAAAAAGAAAACCGACTGCAAAATGCCCTTAAAAGGATGAAATAAATTTACCCATTTCAACATAAAAGCTTCAAAAATGTGCACCATCATAGAAGAAACAGAAAAATACTGATATGGCACCGCTTGCATATAATTTATTTCATCATTTTTAGGGTATTTTGAAGCCGGTTTTCTTTCTTTCTAAAAGTTTTTGTCTTTTGCCGGGCGTTCGGAGTTCAACAAGAAAGGAAGTGAGCACATACTTGGTTTTGTTTCTATATTTTATTTTCCATTCATATTTTCATGCTATTTTTTTTTTCTTTCGATTGAAAATTCTTATTAATTTTTTTATAATAAATTTTGAAGGGGTTTGATTTGTTCTGTTCTTATTTGTACTGAAAATTTGTGAATTGTTCTTAGAATTTCTCTGAATTAAATAAAAAGGCCATGCTTTGTTGCGAATTCCGGCGTACCGACTTTCTCCCATTCGCAACTTCAAATTGCCGCCGTAACATTTCCACCTTCCTTTGGGCACTCCTACCTTTTCCTCTGTAAATTTATTTATTTTATCAACATTTTTCCATTTTCCTTTAATTTTTATTTCCCCATCATCACAATCCTACCCTTTTCCCTTATTTCCAACTACAAAAAGAAAATAATACATGCTAATAATTTCAATCTTCCCACTAACAACACTCCCTACATTCATTTCCACTAACGAAATTTCATTCTATTCATTTTTCCTAACAACACCTAATTCCTTCCTTCATACTAACAAATTCTATTCACTAGTTCCCACTAGCAAATTTTATTTTTTTTTACTAACGAAAATTTATTAACGTTTCCCTACTAACAAAATTCAATCTCATGCCCAGATACATCGTTGAAGTTGCTAATCTGATGAATAGGGGATCGATAAGGCATAGCTTCATTGGTTACGTCACGAGTTCTCGACCGGGGGTCTGCTGGAACCCTGAGTTCAAGTTCCCCGGGCGCAGGGAAGCACTCTCAATAGCTTCCGTAATGTATGTGTGACACTTTGCATTCAATCAAGCGCTTCTTGGGTTGTGCAAATTGCCATATGTAAAACAATGGATACTATTGAGGTTGTCGATATGGAACCAAAGATGTGTGGGTAGCGGAATCGAAGTGTAATGAACTTCGATTACGTTACCCAGATGCGGCAGCGGTAATTTGAAAATGAAAAGTATTGCGGGATCGGATTGGATGAATGTGAAATGTGGAATGAAGTGGTTAGGATTGGGGCAGTTAGGATTTGACTGGGAGATAGAAAAACAGTGCGGTGCGAGATAGTTAATTCGAGAAAAGATTCGGTATTTGAATTTGGATATAACAATAGGGATTGCGGTTGGCGGTGCATTAAATTTTAATTCGGGGAGGAAAGATTTTCGTGGTGATTTAATCTTGAAAGAAATACGGAGTTATCGCGTTTTTAGTGGAGGTGATTCACGAAATGGATTGTTCGACATGCTGTTTTGAATAAAAAAGAGGATTTTGGGAATTAACAATTCGAGGAAGTGTGTCAATGTCGTCAGTGGTTTGGTTTGGATTAATAACCCAATGTGATTAACGGTCGTGAAAGTGCATAGAATACTTGGAAACAACGTGCAATTTATTGTATTAGAAGTGCAGCAAAGATTTGGCGATTTGAGCGAGTCTCGCAGATAATGAATAAATCCGTTTAAAATTACGAAAAAGTGAAAGGTCTTTAAATACATTAACGAGAAAATTCATTTTTTTAATGTGAATAAAGCTGGTTGTGTCTCTTCGTGGAGTGACAATAAATGGGAAATACTCTGAACATTTAAGAACTAAAACAACTCGTTATCAAACGGCCCTTAGCAATAAACAATATAAGTAACCGAGTTAAATTAATTTATGAATGTTTTTCAATATTTTTGGTAGTTGCCCAGTTCTCCTTCTGTTGCAGAGCGCTCTGCAGCCGAAAAAAAGGGTGAGTGGATTTTAATTCAGTTTTTTTTCCTTTCTCGGTTTCTCTTATGATATTATAAAGTGGATTCATTAATTGATTGTTTTCTTGGTGTAAATTTTAGTAGTAGCATTAATTGAAAGTAAATTTTCATTTATTTTTAACTTTGAATCAAATTAAAATTTGTAAAAGGAAGAAAGCGGGCCTAAAGAATTGAATTTTTTTTGTTTGATGAATTGGTGCCTTGTAAACTAGTTGAAGAAAAAAATATAAAACATGCAGTGTTAAAATAATTATTTTTTATTCGTCAATGTGGCCTCTCCTTTCCCATCCTTTTCCCTTTGTGCTAGTTTTTATGTAAGGTGGCTCAGCACGAGCAGAGGGTGTCCCGGAAAACCCACGACACGACTGAGCGCTAGCCGGCCTCAGTATGCCACCCCGGGCTACACACCCCTCTGCCAGAACTTAATGTCTGCAACTGCGGTGACTTCCGTGGTTGCTACAGCTTCCTTAAGAGAACGTTTTTGATTTCTCAAAATGATCCGCGCCAACTCCTCCAATTCTATCCCTTCCCAATTGTGTATAATGTTTCAGATGTTTATGTAAGGTGGCCCAACACGCGCAGAGTATTTCCCGGAAAACCCACTATTGAGAGCTAGCCGGGCTCAAAATGTTCTCCTGGGTTATAGAATCCTTAACTGCTGTGACTTCTGTCGTTGCAACAACTGCTTGGACTTTCCATCGAACTAGAAATTATACTTTTATTGGATCTTACCCTGGTTTTCAAATAAGATGAATAACAAAACTATTTTTGAGATTCCACTAAGTGAATTATTTCAGTAATATTGCAACAAAATTTTGGCCGGTTAAAATTAAGTAGCGATGGTGTTTCTTTTAAAGCGAGAATATATTCGCTGTGCATGCCATTAACGTTTTTCTTCAGTTAAATCAAAAGTACATGTTCCTTAAATTTAAAAGAATTAATGGTTAATGTATTTGTTTCTGGGCTCTAGAAACAAAAGAAACACTACAAACTCTAACTATGGTTAGAGTTCACTACCATTCAGCGTGAACTTTCGCATTATTACTGTAAATCAGGCCAATTAAATGGCACTGCTCTAAAAAGAGCAGCCAAATAAAACAACACGATCTTTGTCTAACATCGCATTCCAGCCGTGCAATTTGAACCCTGCGAGATGATCAACGATCTTTGCAAGCAAGAAGTAAAGTAAGGCCAAAGGAGCCAGTTATCAAGTTCGCATCGCTTCCGCTATGATTTGACCGCCACGCCATCGTATCTTTCCGTGCTACGGCGTATCTTGGCGTGCTGTGCCGCTACGCCGACGCGATTTCATTTCAAAAACCATAAAGTCTTCATACTCGTATCTTTGGTGAGTACTCGTACATGGGAACAGATACCTCTACCATAAGTAAAACCTGCTTTCGCGCAGGCACAGGTAGATAGTACTTTACGAGTACTATGAACAATGGCCGCAATAAACGGAACGGAACGTATGTAGGCCCATCAGATTTCGCGAGCTGCAAGCCTACAACCGTTCTCCATGGAAGCCTTCGGAGTGGATTAAGATTCTAACCAAGTACTCTGAAGCATAGCGTCACGATGAATGGGAACATGAAGTATTATTTCATGCAAAAGTATCAAATGGACAATAAAGTTAATCCGTCCCTCAACTCCACTCGGCCCCGGCCGCGCAACAGGCACAGGTTCAAGAATCAAACGCTAATTTATTGTATAATAGATATTAAAAGAGTGGAAAAAGAGAATGGAAAGGCAAATAAAATTTGATACGAAATTGCTAAAAAACCGTGTAACGGAGATTATTGCGATTTCGACCGCCTGAATGCTAATTCTAAGATTTCCGTTAGCAAACATTTTAGCGACATGTTCCCATGCAAGCGTGGAACAAGCACAAGCGTTAGGCACTCATTACCAGTGAAAGGAAATTATTCGCACAAGTCAATGTCTCATACGTGCAGACACTTCCAAATCTCTCACAATGTCAAGACCCAGGAAGAGTGCAAAAGATACTTTACATACAAACCAGTTCCCGACACCATTGCGTTCTAGCTGAAATTTGCATCAATTAGCAATATTTAATGCCCTCGCAGTGCTACTGCAAAAAGTCCGTTTCATTTGAGCGAAACACCACAAATCATTCCTGATCCTCAATCTTGTCTCATCGCATCCCATCTCTTCCAGCCGAACAACTTTCGTCCGTTGGACCGCTACCTGGTCCCCAGCCGAGACCTGATCTACTTCCATTCAAATTTACAGGTTCACGGAGCCGAAAGGTACCTGAATTCGCGTCGCCAACTCCAAAGGGTACCTACCGGAAGTGTTCTAACGATTTCATGCAGAACTGGTGAATTGTCTTCGTCTACAGTTCAAGCTCAATGTTCAAGAGATCCACAAGATAGGTAAATGCTGCATCTTCATGTCTGCAGAACCGGTTGGTCTGTTGGTTTCTTAGCTGCTAGCGAGTTTTCCTGGGATTCTTTCACCTTAGATTTGCGGCTCTCGGTGGATCGCCATGACCAGGAAGATGGACCGACTGCTTGAAGGCTTATTACAAGGAAACCCAATAGCCCTTCCTTTGATGTGCACTTCATTTGCTTTGGATGTTATTTACTTTTTATTCGCGAATCGTCAGGGGCGGTGCAAAATTTGAACTCTGTAAATTTTTAAGGAATCATTCCATTTAAAAACGCGAAATTACCAAAGAAGTCCCACCAGGATGAAGAACATCCATATTGGTTGAAAATTTTAAATTGTGATAAGTAAAGAATTATCTACATATAATGTATACCAATTTGATTTATTAATATTACCTCGGTACTACTGGTTTCACTTGAGCATAAATCTCATCAACAGGATGGAATACTCGTACAGAGGCTAACATTTATTATTAGTGAAGATTGAAATATTAGGAGAATTTTCTATTACAGCAAGAAAAAAAATTCTTCTGCAAATCAAACAGTTGAATTACATCCTTACTTTTATAAACGAAGTAGATAAAAAATTGACGTTAAGGTTTTAGTTACTGGGGCACCAAATTACAAATCCCTTCTGGTAGGAGCACTCTTCCGCCTACTCAACTTCTTATTTTTGAATTTTTTATAAGCCCTTCGATCAACTGACCAATAACTGGGCAATGTGCACGCAACCGGTATGCATTCTCTTGAGGAGACCATTAGTACCTACCAATATATTTGGCTTCTACGCTCCTTTGGCTGTGTTTCATTTCGGAGATCTGGTTTCAATGTTTACCATCCTGCCAAGAAACACCGTGAGGCCTTGTCTGGACTAATAAAATTTTTCGACAGGTTAATTGCGCGTTCTGCCATTTCGTAAGATCAGTTGCATCGTAACCTTGAAAATTTATTGAAATCAAAATCTTAGGCGCGGTGCAAAACAGAGCTAAAGCCAAAATTACAGGACAGATGAGAAGAAAACCAGACGGAAGCCACAGGCAACGAAGATGCATTATAAAATATTAGGTGCGTTGAATATTGAACCATTAACTTGTCAGAAATTGAGAAAGACCAATATCACCCTGCGAGAAAAACAATTTTTGAATGAAGCGTTAATAAGTATGTTTGGGCTTGAATACTGATGAGACAGAATAATTTTTGGTGGTCAAAAATTATAGCAGCAAAAATAAGTCAAAAGAAATGACGTAATTCAGATGGGTGGTCAGTTTATCAAATTTATTTTGGTGATTTAAAAAAATAAAAGTTTGAAGTTTGGCCAAAACCAAGTCCTTACAATTACAGCTGGTATACTTAAACCGAAGGAGGATGAGCAGTAATCGCTGTAGCCGTCGACTTGTTTTATCATAGCAATTGTCTAGATTAGTGTATATCAATGGTATTTGAAAAGTAAGCGAGTAATATTTTCTTCAATAATGAAGACTTAAAGGATCAGGGCACATTTGAGATTCTTTGAGACAAAAATACCATAGAAATCAAGATATAAAATGCCACAGTGACGGTCAGTTCGGAGGTTTAAGTCTAATTTTATGAAATGTTTTGAGTCAAACGACTTCTATTGAAATTGATATTACTGTTTATAACTCAATACTCAATTATGCCAACTTATGCTATTATATTATAAATCACTGTTTCGCTGCTTTCTAAAACTTTGTGATATAGTTAGAATAAATTTGAGATTCAAAATGGAAAACTCTCAAAATTTAACCGATATGCACGAGCATAAAACTACTAAAAAGGTTTTTCCTTCAATTAACGATCTGACTGCCACAGGCAGATTAAGATTAAGAAATTGTTGTAAACAGCAATCTTACGACCGAAGATTCTTCTAGTCCGCTCGGCAGATGTACTCAATCAATTCAGGATCATAGAATGCGTAGAGGATATGGAGGCTGAATCGGGAGCCTAGCGGTGGATGATGATTTTGAAGTTAGAGCTGTAGTAAGAGAAGTAAGGGCATATCCATCCTCAAATGCAGTTAAATTGTCAGAAGACATAACGCAGGCATCAGGCAAACCAGTGCGTGCGAGTAGTCAGGAGAGCGCTTCATAAAAATGGTCTACATGGAAAAATACCACGGAAAAAGCCATACATATCCAAGGTGAATCAGACCAAGCGTATGGACTTCGCTAAAAAATACAAAAACGAGGCTCCATCATTTCAGGGAAAACGTATGATATACAGATGAGAGCAAATTCGAAATTTTCGGCGCGAAAAGGCCCCCAAAAATATTGCGTGCTAAGAATGAAGCCTTCAGAGAAAAGTGTGTTACCAACACTGTTAAGCACGGTGGCGGTTCCGTGAATGCATGGCGGCAACTGGTGCTGGTCATCTTGTTTTTATTGACTCCAAAATGGACAAAATGGACATTTGGAGGGACAATGTTGCCCATAGCGTCGAAAAATTAGGCTTGTCTGAAAATTGGATCTTTCAACAGGACAACGATCCAAAGCATACGTGCAAAATTGTGAAAGAGTGGCTACTGTACCGGACTCCTAAGACACTTGATCATCCGCCCCGGTCCCCAGATTAAGATGCTCGATCGGGTTAAGACCCGATCGAGCATCTGTGGGAACATCTTGACAGAAAAGTGAGACAAAGTGTCATTTAAAGCAAAGCCGACTTAAAGGAAGTTACAAAGGAAGAATGGAGCCAAATATCTCCCGATGTTACAAAAAAATTTGTCGCGTCGAAACCTAGAAGACTAAATGAGGTGCTTAAGTTCAAAGGAAAACAAACGAAATATTGAAAAATTAAAAAAATCGAGTTTTTCTATCGAAGTTCTGTTATGTTTTGTTTGCTGTTTACTTTCTTTGACGCGTGAAATTTGGTCTTCTTTTTGGATCAAGTGAATTTATCTTTGTTTTGTATTACTTTTGTTTAACGTTTATGTTCTGTTTAGTTTTTATTAAATAATTCTTTAATTCCTTATACTTATTTTTGATTTTATGTTAATTACTTTGTTTTAATAAAATTCTTAGTACAAGTACCTAAGGTGTTTACTTTCTTTTGACGCTCACTATAAATATATATATATATATATATATATATATATATATATATATATATATATATATATATATATACATATATACTTATATATGCATATATATATATATATATATATATATATATATATATATATATATATATATATATATATATATATATATATATATATATATATATATATATATGTATATATGTATATATATATATATATATATATATATATATATATATATATATATATATATATATATATATATGTGTGTGTGTGTGTGTGTGTGTGTGTGGGAATGAAGCGACCACTTCGGGATTAGTCTATTAGTTTATCGTAAGCGATTACCCGAAGAGGACGTGTTTTATTTGCTATTTATTTACGCTTGAATCCTTAATTTGTTACATTTTTATCAAAATATATTCTATCCTACATGGTGTCAGAAGTGGGATGCAGGCAAATGGGAACGGAAAACGTGCATCGGCATATCCTGTTATACGACAAGTACAGTGTCCTGACGATTCGGTGAAAAAAGACGTGATCTTCAGTAGGACGACAACGGCGGCGTGTGATGAATTGGTGAAAAAGTTCACAAAACCTGGCGTAGTGGACGAGTGCGAAAAACGACAGCTAAGTACGAGCGGCGCAAAGGCAGAGTTGTCCAATGAATCGTGGAGTTCGACGCCGAAAAAGAAGAAGACGAGACAATCATCGATAAAGAACCAGTTCGAACATCAAGCCCAATACGGAAAAAAGATGACATGAAGAGAGAAGAGTGAAGCGAATATACAATCCAAGATATGGAGAACACGTTTGAAACAATCGCCGCAAACGAGGGGCAAGGCGTGCAACTCTGGATTCGAGAGTTCCAAGACATTTGCGACTCCGTTCAGTGGGATGATCAACGTAAGTTTATAATGTGCAAGAAAGTCGTCCGAGAAACAGCACGAAAGTTTGTAATTGCACAAACCGGAATTGCAAATTGGCATCAGCTGAAAACCATACTCTTATCCGAATTCGGAAAGAAGAGTAGCTCTTTCGAAGAACACAGAATTCTCTCAGCACGAAGAAAGAGAACCGACGAGGGGTGCTTGTAATAAATCAGCCCGACGCCACTGACAACGATCAGCAGGTCGTCATTGACGTCGACGGGTGGGGAGCGACTCTTTAACGACTCGCTGACACTGAACTGCGTTTGACAGTTGTCAAGAAAAGGGATTTAGCAACCATGCAAAATATCTTCGGGATTTTCAAAACGTGCTGGCGCGGCTTTATCAAATCCTCGTAAATTATTTAGACGTGTTGAGGGCATCGTTTTCGATAGTTTAGTTTGAGTTCAACTTGTATGTCTTATCCTTGCTTCAATTTGGCTATAGACCTTATTTATTTTTGATTCAAGCCACAACATAGATCGGAGGTGAATGCATGCTTCTTTTAAGATTATTCGTTTGGTGAGAAGGCTGCTTCATAATAATATTTGTGAACATTTTCAATGAAACTATTGGCAGAATAATTATGGCGTTTTTATGTGAACAGCATGGTCAAACGCAACAGTTATAAAGGTGGCCGGGGACCGGTTTTGAGATCAAGTGACCGCCACCGCCCACAAAGAATTTTCATTAACGTCTCCGTTATCGTCACAAGTGGTGCTTTTTCGGTTAGAGCCACGCGATTGTGAACGACTTCGAGTATCTTATAAAGTTACAATATTGGACACAAAGCAGATGTGCAGCAGCCGCAATAGTGGGTATAACATTCAAGAACAGTTCCATTGAAGTTAGCGAGACCAAGAACTGTCAACAGAAACACCAGCGAGTGCGGCAGCGTCAGCAACAGGCACAGGTTTTACGAGGCAGCAGCTATCGCTGCTACTGGCGAACTCTCGTCTACGCGATTGCCTCTGTCGAAATGTTTAAATCTATAACTTTGTAGGGTGAATTTGCCGCAGGGCTATAAAAACTCGCTAATAGTCAGGGCAGGATCAACTGTATTACAAAATTGCTTGCTGTTAGACTATCAATGAGGCTGCGGTATTCTGCCCATTTTAAATAATGCGAATCAAAAACTTTTTGCTGCTTTTGTGTGGAATAATTGTGACTAGTGTTACATGCAAACCGTTTAGTCCAGCGAATGCGGCAGCGTTAGCGACAGGGACAGCTTATACAAATGCAATAGCTATCTCTGTTACTGGTGAACTCTCGTCCACGTGATCGCCAATATTGAATGTATCAGCAGCGTCGATCCCACATGAAAGTCTTGAACAGCATTGGCGATTATTGGAAGGTATTTAAACATTTTTCCGAACATTTATGAGGAACACTGTACTGAACTCTGGCACAATCAATGATTGCGGTGGGTTGTAAAGTCTCCCCTAGCAAACAACTCGGCCTTTTTATTTTAAGTTGACCTCCGTCATGCATAACTTATTGTTCAATGTTATATTTCGAGACGAGTTTATTTACCCCTTTCGGATTCGCCTATCGATAAAACTGATTTGAGCAATTGCGCGGTTGTTCCTCACTTCGATATTACGAATTATAGGTGCTCGAGACTCTAGACTTATGGCGAGTGCGAATCGAGTTATAACCTACCTAACATACTGTTTGTGGACTATTCAATAGAAGATTAGGTTACATATCATTTAGAAAAATTCGTGAGTCCCGAAAAGGAGTTTTAAAACGTCATTTATTGTCATATAAATTTTACCTTTAGTACTTTCTGTATAAACAAATAGTTTCCCATTAAGTTTTTACTAGGTCGTTTTTTTGATTCTGTGAAAAATATGCAAAAGCGTTTAACAGGGAATATTAGATATTCTTCGTACTTTTTTTTTGATTAAAACAGAACAATCACAAAAAAGGAATTGCAGATTCATAATAAACGAAAATGAAAATAAGGCAATCTGCAGAAACAAAAAAGAATATTAGATTAGATTATAAAATGGAAACCTCTAAAGAATTTTAAAGTTGAAGAAAATACCCTAAGTCAGAGTCAGATTAGAAACATAAACAAATTCTCTGACTGCCTTAACTGTCGATTTATATTTAATAAGAGGAAATAAAAAAAACGCAAAGAATATTAATTATATAATATTAACAAGTCTACATAATTAATTCATTAAAATTGAGTAAATTGTTGTAGACATTTAGTAATATTTCTTAAAAGTTTTCATCTAGCATCTTAATGAATAAAACGAATGGTTAGGATAATCACATTTTTCTTTTCCGGCTAAACCCTTCTCTTCCAGCAGGAATGTCGGCGAACGGTGAGTATGCTGCTACGAGCGTAGGGCCCTTGTAATCCGCGAATGGCTGGTTTTTGCGTCGCGTTTGGTACGCGGTACCATAATTTGCTTTGAGGGTTTTTTGTTAGAGTAGATTGTTTCGAAGTTCGCGATAGAGTAAGATATTTTTCGGTACCGCGTCGGGAAAAAGAAAAAATAATTTCGGGAACTTGGAATTAGGTGCAGTTTTTGTTGTTGTCTGAGTGAATGGAAGTTAAATACGGAATAGAGTAAAGATAGGTTTTCAATTTCTGTATAATTGTTTGACGTGTTAGTAAATCAGGCATGTGAACCGGTGGCTGAATTTTTTTGTATTTCGGACTTAGTCTGCTGGCGTAAGACCTGCGACTGAACTCCTCTCCGAACTAGCTAGCTAGCCAGCAGCCACATCGGAGTAGACTAAGAGTGTCGGAACTGAGGAGTACAGTCCGTTGTGACGTTCCAACACTTCACGTCTAGAACCGATGAGAGGTCGGTTCAGATTTCCTTCGGGAAATCTTGACGGTGGAGACGTATACGAGATTGTTTTTAAACAAAATCATTACATACTTGGAATACTTGTCCAAGATGCAACGATTAGCAAAAATGACGAATCTTGACGAAGCGACGATTTGCGAGTATGTGTGCGATGCAATTCCTGATGATGCCAAAAACAAAGCATTTTTTTAAAGAGCTGAGACGATAGAAGAGCTAAAGCGACAATTGGAAGTGTATGAAAAGATTCCGTCGAAATAGAAAAGGACGGAAAAGAAACTAGCGACAGAACAGCAGACTAGATGCAAAGAGCGTTGCTTCAATTGTGGCGAAATAGGGCATCAATCGAAATCTTGTCCAGAAAAACTAAAAGGACCTTAATGTTTTAAATGCGGCAATTTTGATCCTGTGGCGAAGAACTGTCTGACAATTGAGAAAAACAAGAATATCACGCGTGTAAATTATATCCAGTATTTGAAGGGGAATAAGAATACGGTCTAAGTGACATTGACCAACAAACAAACGTTTCCGGCAGTAGTCGATACTTACAGCGACTTATGCTTGATTCGTAGTGACTTTCGAGATACCATTAAAGATACTTGTGCCAAGAATATAAAATATTCTGACCAGAAAATACGGGGTTATGGTGAAGAAGAGATGTCGGGTTTTTCAACAACTCAAGCAATGATTCCAGTGATAATAAATGAAATGAGTTATAAAATAAAATGTTGTGTTGTCTCGGAAAAGGCAATTGACGTAATCTTCATTACTGGGAAAAGTTTTCTTTGCATAGTTGACTATGTAATAACCCCTTCCAACGTAATATTCTTCCCGATGACCCGTGAACTAAATGATTTGCACCAAAATAATGTGAAGGAAATTTCACTACTTAATGAACCAGAAGTACCTACTGCGATGGAAGAGGATTTAGTTCGGAGATACTACGAAAGAGGCCATTTTGGAGTGAAAAAAACCAAGGACATGCTGGAGAAAGAGTACTATGTTCGTGGTATTGACAACAAAATTAAGGCGTGTATTGAGAATCGCGCCACTTGCATTTTGTCCAATCGCAAGGCGAGGAAATAGGACGGCAAACTCTATCCGATACCGGAGGGAGACGTAACCTTAGACACCTTCCTTTTTGACCATCTTGGATTGATGCCGTCGACGAGAAAAGCATATAATTATGTACTGACAATAACTGATGCATTTTCAAAATTTACTTGGATTTTTCTTGTGAAAATGACTTCAGTTGAGGAAGTCTTACGAAAACTGGAAATGGTTGAAGACATTTTTGGAAACCCTCTACGAATAATCGCAGATAGAGGTGGCGCATTCGTATCGAAGTCGTTTGTTCAATACTGCAGTGACCAAAAGATAGAGTTACATCTTATTACGTCAGGTGTGCCGCATGAAAATGGGCAGGTCGAACAAATGCATGGGGTGATTGTTGCAGCGCTGACAAAACTCTCAAGTGCGTCTCCTGAAGATTGGTGGAAACATGTCAGCAGACTACAGCGTTTTCTTAACAGCCCATATCATCATAGTATCGATACTACTCTTACTTACTTATGATAGGTGTGGACATGAGGAACATTGAAGATGATCATATGAGGCGAATTGTGGAGGAGGAACATCGGCAATTCCTCCACGACGAACGAAGTAAAATTCGAGAAGAGGCACGAAGTCGAATTGAAAAGGTTCAACAAGAGAACCGACAACAGTATAACTTGCGAAGACACATGCTACAAGGATTTCGAGTGGGTGACTTAGTGGCTCTTAAGAAAACTCAGTTTGGCGTTGGACAGAAGGTGAAACCGAAATACACGGGGCCAATGAAAATCACCAGCAATTTGGGCAAGGACCGATATGCCCTAGCTCGTCCAGACATCGATGGTAAAATAGTTGGGCGAATGACGGCACCTGAAACGCTGTTGAAGAAGTGGCCAGCTGGGGTCATATGGGATGCAGGAATAACCGTGTGGGAATGAAACGGAAAATTCTTCGAAGAGAGCCGGCGACCACTTTGGAGTTAGTATATCGTAAGCGGTTACCCGAAGAGGACGTGTTTTCTTTGTTGTGTATTTACGCTTGACTTCTTAATTTGTTACATTTGCATCAAAATACATTCTATCCTACATATATAATATATATATATATATATATATATATATATATATATATATATATATATATATATATATATATATATGTATGTATGTATATATATATACATATATATATATATATATATATATATATATATATATATATATATATATATATATATTTATATATATATATATATATATATATATTTATATATATATATATGAATACATATATATATATATATACATATATAATATATATATATATATATATATATATATATATATATATATATATATATATATCTATATCTCTTTTTGTTCGTATCAATTCCGGCCCCTCAGGTCTTCGCTTCCTGCAAGAATTGCCTCCAACTGTATCCGTCCAATCCGAGCAGCGATGAACTGTCTTCGTCGACTGAGTCAGACCAGCGTTTCATCGGTTTCTCCTCTGATCTCCACCCTGCAATTCTCCCCGTCCATACGATTTAAATGCTCAGCCCATTGCAGTTTCCGCAGTCTTACAATCATTGAGACCTCCGGCTCTTCAAAAATTTCATACAGCTCATGGATGTATCAAAATTGGCCTCATTACCCGTCGCCAAAGGCGTTCAATATGTTTGTGGCTGCTTGGGTTAAAGTCCATGTTTCACAGGTCACAGGTCTTATCACAAATTTTTATACTTGGGCATTGTTTTCATGTGTATGCAGCTGGTCTTTAAGATCATCAAAACTGAATAAAATATTTTATTTGCGAGATGTATCCTTCGGCGTACTTCGATTCTTCCACCGGCATTTCTAGTTACGAAAAAAAGAAGGAAAGGTTCTACAATGACCTGAAAAAACTAGTCGACACATTGCCTACAAACGACACAAAAATAGTTCTGGGTGATTTCAACGCTAAGGTTGGCAATGAGATATCTCATCGGGGAACGACTGGAGGATATAGCCTCCGTGAGGAAACAAATGAAAACGGCCAGACCCTGATTGACTTTGCATACAGCAGAATTCTTGTCATACGTTCGACTAGCTTCCCACATTGACGCATTCATAAAATGACCTGGGTATCACCAGATGGCAACACACAAAACCAGATCGACCTTGTTCTGATCCAATAATGTTGGGCCTCAAGAATACTTGACGTCCGTACACACCGAGGAGCCAATTGCAACTCAGATCATTACTTGATCAAATTAATCTATCGACGTCGTATGTGAAAGGCGTATTCGGCGAAAACCAGCCCGCTACAAAAATTTGACATCGAAAGGCTTCAAACGGCGTCTGTGGCCAAAAATTTCGCGGAGACCGTCCAGAACCAGCTGGCGGCTGTTAAGGCCATGGCACGACAGACGATCGGACATCAAGCCCTGCGCAAGAGAAATGATTTGTTCGATGATGAGTGCCAGAATTCGTTAGACAAAAAGGATCAGGCGTACAAAGGATACGTAGGTACGAAATCCATGACAAAGAGAGAGCACTATGAAAATCGCAGGAGAGTAGCGAATAAGATAATTATAAATAAGATAATTATATAATTAATTAATTCAGATGTATCGATGTAAGGCCAGAGAGCAACAACACAAGACAAGCATACAAAGAAGTGAAAAGCCTGAAACGTGGTTATCAGCCCAAAACCTCGCTCTATCGTGATGACATCGGAAATATCATCCGTGATAAAACCAAGATTAAGGAAAGATGGGCATCATATTATTACCCTTTGCCAAGAAGGTTCTTTCAGGTGGAGCTTTCCGGTCTCAGATAGCCCAATGAACACAGGCCGTACCGCCACTCGTTTGCCCGATTGCGTGCCGCCGCCCCCTGGTCAGCCAAACGAAGAGGGAATAAGACAACTGAGACTCCAGATGAACCACCGTAGCACTTGACGCGCAATAACTTCACCCAATCTAGCTAGACTCTAATAAACGCGTCCACCAAACCAATTTTCCACTTTCGATTCAATTCAAGAAATAAAAAAAATGGGGAAGTCGTTCTTGGTTTTCACTATTGCATAAATATTGATTTACGCCATTTCATAAGTATTCTTACAAATTTAGAGGATTACGACAAGCTAGGCCAAATGACTCAAATGCAAACCTTTACCTATTACCTTTCCTATTTGGGGCCCCGTTATGAACCGCCAGACGTCCGTTATTAGTTCGATCTCCCTTGCCACCGCAATTTGTCCGACTATCAAGTTCCTTATTTTTGTGGTCTTGTTCGCCTTTAGGTTTCCCACGATGCGTTATTTTCGCCCTTAAGATGGTTCCCACTCTGATTTTTGCATTTTTTATGTTTCCTTTTTCCTGATCGCGCCTTAAGGAAGCCTCCGAATCGCTTCGCTACTACGTTAAAACAGAGCATCACCGTTATATCCCAGTCCCTTCAATAACTTCAGGCTTAACGGCTTACCCATTTCAAAGCCAATGCCATGATCGTGGTATTCTCGATGCACTTCTACTGGAAAGTACATCTTGAAGTTGGTGGGTTTGCCTGCTGCTATTGTGCCGGTTGTCTCTGCTACTGCTTTTGGCACTGCAGCATCGTTGTTATGACTGTTGTTGCCGCTGGGATGCTTGCTGGCTGCGTTGAGGCATATTTTGCTGCTGCTGTTGCACTGCATGCTGTTGTGGCGACGCCTGCTGCAAGTCCACGCGTGATGACGACGAAAATTGTTGTGAGCCAAAGACAAGCGTAGATGTTGCGGCTGGCAAAGATGGTTTATGTCCCGCAGATATCGATTGTTGGGGATGCTTCAGTCGCAGAGCTTACTAAAAGTGCTGATGCTGCAATGATTATTGTTGGATGTTTTTCGTTTGCTATAGCCTTTGTAGTTGGTTGTTAGAATCTTTTGTTGATGTCACGCGGATGCTTTTTGCTGCCTCTGGTGGCTGCAAGTGTGCACGTAATGACGATGATGATGGTTGCAAGTCAAAGCGTAGTCAGATATTGATTCTGATAAGATGGCTGATGTCCCGCGGACATTGGCTGCTGGTAATGTTTCTGTTCCAGGGATTGCTGAAGGTGGTGATGCTGTGATATGTGTTTTGTTGGACGGTTGTGATCTACTGTGTAGCATGGTTGACAATGTGTTGGTTGGCCGGCTACGATATCACTTGCACTTTCACCACCGTACAAGATTGTTTCCAAAATAAACGAGACTTTTGTCATAAAAAAAGTTTTTTGGTAGCGCTATCTGTGCGTGAGAGAGTTATTGCGTCTAAAGTGACAGTATGTTTGTGTTATCGGTACAAAAATGAGTTTTGAACAAAGAGCTATTATCAAATTTTGTTTTAAAATCGGCAAAACGTTTACCGAAACATTTGAATTGATGAAAAAAGTTTATGGCGATGATTGTCCACCTCATGAAAGAGTTGATGAGTGGTTTACACGTTTCAGAGATGATCGTTAGGACATAAATGACGATGAACATACGGGCCGCTCAAAATCAGTGATCACCGAAAACTCCATCGAAACTGTGCGTGAATTTATCAAAAATGAGCCGTAATCATCCTTGAAATTCATAGAATCGGAGTTGAATATCTCCAAGACATCGATTTATTGCATTTTAACCGATCATTTGGGCTTACGAAAGGTCTGTGCACGTTTTGTTCCGCACAAGTTAATTGATGACCGAAAATTGCCCAGGATTCAACATTTGAAAGACATCATTAAAAAGACGAGAATTTCCTTTAAAACATTGTAACTGGTGATGAAACGTGGTATTTCCAATATGAACCCGGAACGAAGCGTCAAAGTGCCGAATGGAAGTCCCTAGAAGAGCTACCGCCCAAAAAAATAAGTTTTGGCTTGGTGAAAACTCAACTGGTTAAAGGTTTCCAAAAACAATTCGATTAGACGGTGGTTGGAGGAGTGTCCCTTTTTGCTATCACGACTACTCAACATTTCCCTTTAGCCCCGTAACAATAATTCAAGAGCCTACTTAATACTCCTTAACATCAGAGCCTATAGATGTTTCCGGATAGCTTCCATTGGCCCCACCAACTCTGGGTGAAGTTTGTTTCACCATCAAAGCCCAACAGAATAATAAATTGCCGGGCATCGATGAGATTAAACTGGAGCTCATCAAATATGGTGGCAGCAGTGTTCATAAAGCTATTCACAAAGTCATCCAGCAAATTTGGCAACAAGAACATATGCCGAACGAATGGTCCCAATCTAACCGCTTTGTACGGCGTACAAACTATTTTCAAAGTTCTTACAAAATAAAATTGGATCATACGCCAACAGTATTATTGGGGAGTATCAAGGTTGGTTTAGAGCATGTAGATCGAAAATAGACCAATTGTTCACAGTCAAGCAGTTACTTGAAAAATGCTGGGAGTTCAACATAGATGTACATCAAATTTTCGTTGACTTTAAGCAAGCATACGACAGTATTGATCGTAACGACCTGCACCAAATAATGCTTTGCTTTGGCATCCCAGCCAAATGAGTCCGTCTTATCAAAATGACAATAACGTCGTCAACCTGCCAAGTCTGCATCAATAACCAACTCACCGATGCCTTTGACATAAATATCGGACTAAAGCAGGGAGATGGGCTGACCCCATTGCTATTCAATTTGACTCTGGAGTATATCAGCAGCAAGCTACACATTGATATAGGTACATTACTACACAAGTCGAGCCAAGTAGTAGCCTATGCGGACTACATGAACATTTTGTCACGGTCATTAACAACTGCCAAAGAACTCTTCGTGAAGTTCGACAGCCAAGCAAAACTAGTAGGGCTACAAATCAATGAAATTAAAACAAAGCTCATGACGCAGTCGAGAAAAAATACCTCACATACACAAAATATCACACTTGGCGAATAGAATATCAAAAATGTGAGATAATTTGTGTATTTAGGCGCCAAAATAACGAGGACCGCTAATGGAAGAGACGGAATGTGCCGAAGAACACAGCTTGCAAAGCAACTATTTTTTCAGTTTTGACGATCTTGAAGACCAGCTGCAAATACATGAAATAAAGCTCCAAGTATAAAAATCTGTGATAAGACCTGTTTTATGCTATGGGTGTGTAACATGGATCCTAACCCAAGCATCCGCAAATATATTGAACGCCTTTGAGCGACGGGTCCTGATGCGAGTAATCGGAGCGAAACTAGACGGGGACGAATGGCGAATTCTATACAACCATGAGCTGTATGAAATTTTTGAAGAGCCGGAGGTCTCAACGATTGTAAGACTGCAAAATCTGCGTCGGGCTGGCCACATGAATCGTATGGACGAACAACGGATACCCAAAATGGTATTCGTTGGAAGAACTGAAGGCCGGAGACCAGTGGGGAAACTAAGGAAATGCTGGTCTAACTCGGTCGATGAAGACAGTTTATCGCTGCTTGGATTTCAAAATTGGAGGAAATAGTCAATGGACAGAGAGAGTCGTAGGCACTTTTTGCAGAATGCGAAGGCCTGAGACGGAGAGAAGGGCTGTAGTGCTACGAGAAACAAGAAGATATTAAGCTTTATTTGCTTTTATTTACATTTTACGGCTTTATAGTTTTAAATTTACTATTTACAGTCTTACAATTTCCTTCTCTCACATCGTTTTCCTGTCAGTTACGATATTTTATTAATATTATTATGACTAATAACGGAGATGGCCCTAGACAGCCAATTAATTTAAACGCTTTAGCGGTGAATGCACCAATGTTCTGGCCAACGGAGCCAGATTTATGGTTTGACCAACTCGAGGTCCAATTGTGATATACCCACTCGAGGTCCAATTTGTGATATACCCAGATTAAAGATGCTTAAATCAGTCGTCTCTCAGCCAGCAAAGCGTCCTGTCTGAAGCATTTGCTGCGTGACCTTACACTAGGTAATAAACTACTCTATCAAGTACTTAGGGAGATGCAATAGTTATGAGGCTTTAAGGTTGATGACGACCACCTTAAAACTCTCAGGCAGCAGCGTTTATCTGGACATATTAGGGCCCTATTAGTTTGTAATCCAGTGGTAACTCTGCACCAATTGGCTGGGAGGCTAGAAAAGCATTTGAAATTTTAACAACACCGTCAATTTTCCCTTTATCAATTCAATCAACATCAATCTAAACTTTAGAACCATAAGTCTGCGTAGAAAATTTAGTTTGAAAACACCACCTTCATCCCTTGAACAACAAGCTGCACACTTAACTAAGCAAATGACCTTAATATAAAAAAAAAAATGAAAAGTTCCTCTTTTAAAGGACGAAATTCATCTCACAGATATACACGTTCACATTCTGGACGTCGTTTTATTACTCCAAATAAATCTCAATATAACATTTGTTGGTACCATCGGTAGCAGGGCGACAATGCGGTCAAGTGCGTAACCCCGTGTAGCTATCGGGTTAATCAATCCGTTGGCTCTATTGAGCCAAAAAACTATCAACCGCTCTCCTCCGACTGTTGGAAAGCACGCCCTTTCATCAAGCCGTCACCTTGTGATGTTTGACAAGAGCACACAAAGGCATTTTTTTAATTGACACTGACGCAGTTTTACTGAACACAGTCTCCGGAAGTCTACCTCTTTCCGGCCTCAGGCTTTTAGCTGCCAATCACACATCCATCAAGACGTATGTACGCAAAGCTCTTACACTAGACCTGTAAGCGAAGATTTCTTGTGCCACTGTGACCTTTTAGTCAACTTGGCCAAGTGTATTGTGGCGAACTCATTCAACACACTTTCGTCTTCTAGACATTACACTTTCGCAACATTTTCGAACCTTAGCATTAAATTCCATTCCCATTGAGACCCACGAATACACTCACTTATCCACAAATATCCTGCCATCACGACTAGGGTTTCTTTACCGGGATCCTTGGAAATGGCCCAATATTCCCCTTTTTCGTAATCCCGGGAAATAAATTCAGAATTTCAATGACTTCGATCACATTTCAATCGACGCAATTCAACTTTCAGACTTTTTTCCGTCACAGCATGTAAACAGATTATTTTAAAATGAATTTCAGTCATAATTCCCTAAGAATTCAATGTTGGAGAGGTTTGTATGAATAATATTCAGTCTCCCGGTTCAAGCGTCGTGCCATTTCGTCAGGTTCGTAAAAACCGTGCACCTTTTTTATAAATTCAATGGGTGAGTTCAGACTATTCAGGCTGCTGCCGGCCGCAAAAAGGTTAATCAAGTTTTCTTGGACAAGAAGGACGCGACGTCGAGATTGCCTTCTCTCGACGTCGCGTCCTTCTTGTCCAAGAAAACTTGATTAACCTGTTTGCGGCCGGCAGCAGGCTGAATCGTCTAAACTCGCCCAATGGATGCACTGTTTGCGAGTCAAACTTCTAATATTTATTGTTTACATAATGCCATGCTAAAGGAATAAAATTGCAGGTGCGCGTGGCCCTTTGTACCATGATATATATATATGGGATAGGGTGGGTCACTTTAGTATGTTGCAAAAAATACTTTTCTGTTGACTTCTAGTAGTAAGAAAAATGTATCAAACGGTTACATATATGAACTAACTTCAGACCTTTGTTTTAGTTAATACAGTGCAACCAAACGACTAAATGATTGCCATAATATTTCATCCCATCAGTCCCACTTGACAATTTATTATTGCTATTAGAATCCATAATAAAAAAAATATTTTTTCACCTTATGGCAAAATTTCTCTTTGCCTTCATGGACCTTCTGTCCAATGTTTAATACGTTGAAAAAGAACTTAGAATGTAAACATTTTGATATATGTAAACACTACCTTCTGTAGAAAAATCAGTCAGTTTTAAGTAGGAAGTGTGATATGGTTTGCTTGTTTTGCGTGGAGTCCAAAAGTGTTCTTCAATAAGGATAGTTGTGTGATCTGTGGTCAATTTGTTCTTGGATCAGATACCATAAAAAATTATTTTGGTAAGTGAAACTGTCATCAGTTTGTGCATTTTCACCATCGTGTAATTCAAGCCAATCAGACGAAGAAGACTTACGACTTATTGAGGATGAATTGAGTTACTATTGTTTCAAAGCTCCACCTTTTCAAATTGACATTTTTCAAATAAAATTGTTCTCTATGTTTGTATTTCAATATTATTTCAGGTGTAAATTATAAATATAGCCATGTCTGACTCTATTTCGAAGTCCTACGTTTGGCAGCATTTCATAAAAGAAAACGATGAAACTGCAAAATGTATTAAATGTAAGAGCATATAAAAGTGTAGAGGTTGGTCAACAAGTGGCTTGCTTCGACATTTACATTTTAAAACATAATGTAACAAAAGGTACTCAATCTGATTTGTCAACAACAGGTTGTAGTGAAACCAACAAAAGAAAGAAAGACAGTGATGATAAAACTAAATGCACTAAACAAAAAAAGTCACTCCTTACATATTTCCTTCACGCTCATAGAGAAACACTGGGGGAAATAGTTAGTAAGCTCGTTTGCCTCGATGGATTCACGGTTAATGCAATTACAAAAAGTAACTTGATAAGGAACTCGTTACGTGACAAAGGATTTGCATTACCTCAAAACCCTAGCGACGTAATGAAGCTTATATACAAACAATATGACCTAATGAAAAGTCAAGTAATAATCGAAATTTGTTCAAAATTAAACGCAGGACAACGTTGTAGTTTGACGCTGGACGAATATACATCGCTCAAAAACCGACGATATTTAAATGTAAACGTCCATTTTAATGAACTAAAGTTCTTTAATTTGGGAATGATGAGAGTAAGTGGATCCTTTTCGTCGGAAAATTGTGTTGATATGGTGAGGAATAAGTTGAAGGAACTCAAAATTTCTATTGAAACCCATATAGTTGCATGTGTTACTGATGGTGCAAGCATGATGGTGAAGTTCGGAAAAATTATGAACTGCGAGTATCACTTATGCTATGCTCACGCTATACATCTGGCTGTGTGTGATGTTCTTTATAAAAAAAGAGTAGATTTTGAAGAGACTCCTAATGAAATAAATATATCACAGATAGAAGAAGATGGGGATGAAAGCGATGAGCTAATTGAAGATTATGTTTCCTCATATAATATTGTAGTTTTATAATCTTCAGAAAATTAAATTTATGAAGAGGAATGACTTTGTTTTTCAATTTCGATATATTTCCGGGTTACTGGTAGCTATTATTTTCAATTTTTTTACTGCCCGGGAATCTCTGCAATGACTTTTACTTTCCCGGGATTTCCCGGGAAGAAGAAAAGGCTGGGAATTCAGAAACCCTAATCACGACCGATAATGGGTTCACACAACTCACAAAACATGTTGTACAACACTGTATCCTCACCAAAGGTCTTCCAATTGCTGTGAGAGCTCACCCTTTAGCTCCTGATAGGCGTGCGGCGGCTAAAAAGGGTTCAATTTTTCAATGTCACAAGGAATGTGTAGGCTCTCTAATTAAAATTGGTCCTCGCCTCCATATGGTTAAAAAGAAGGATTATGAGTGGCATCCGATCATCCAAGACGTTTGGCATCAACTGTACGGCACATCGGTATGCTCCACAATAGCCCTAACAAAGGCCTAGCATCAAATTCCTGTGGCGTCGAACGACATCCCGAAAACCGAAATTATTACACCCTTTGGTATCTTCGAGTTTACTCGCTTGACATTTGGGTTATGTAACGCAGCACAGTTGTTCCAGCATTTCATACATGCGGTCTTAAACGGTCTTCCCTCCTGCTTCGTTTATTTAAACGATATCCTTATCGCTTCCTCTTTTGAAGCGGAACACCTAGACCATTTTGAACAGGCATGTAGACCACGGGCTCATCATTAACTTGGAGAAATGTATCTTTCTTAAGAATACGATAAAATTCCTTAAGTATATGTTTCACCACAAGGTATCAAACTCTCCCCTGACAGATTCGAGGCTATATCAACATCCAAGTGACCAACCACGGTGAAAGATCTATAGCCCAGTCATATTAGGGCTTTCACCTCGGAATGAAAGATAATAAGCTGCAAATTGGTATGAACCTTTGTTTTGTCATTCTAAATGTTGTCTCAAAAGTCACAATCGTTATCGTGTCCGCGTCTCAAGATATTCAAGGTCAAAGGTCACAAAAATCGGTTTTTCGCGAATATCTGGCTTCCTATCGGTTAAATGAGATTTGCATTTATAATAAAAGTTGTAGGCTATAAAATTCCCTACAACTTTTGCTTAAACTTTTTTTTCATACGACCAACCGTTTTGAAGGTAGAGCGCGAAGAGTGCACATCGTACAGTCATATACGGCCTAATGCAAGGTCAAGCGTGAGTTATGGTTATCAGTACGTTATAAAGTCAATTATTTACTTGGAAATTATAATTATTAAACAATGCCTATTATTTATGTACTAACTATTAATTATTTATATTTAATTAAAGTAAGTAACTTGATTTGCAACGGTACAATTTCAAACTAACGAATAATCTTGACTCATACAAAGTGGAGAGAGTGGCCTTGAATACTATAGAACATCTGTCCCGGCAATGAATAGAAAAGGGCATAGGGTAGGGACAAGTATTTCCAGGTATATAAGTATTGAGAAATTTACGCGTTTTAAAGAAAAGATATATAATGTCGTGTTAACTTAAAATAAAACTAAAATATATAATCCAGAATTAATAATATTTTATACTTAAATAGTTAAATATGAATAATTATATATATTATTTATGTACTAACTATTAATTATTTATATTTAATTAAAGTAAGTAACTTGATTATTTATATATAATTATTCATATTTAACTATTTAAGTATAAAATATTATTAATTCTGGATTATATATTTTAGTTTTATTTTAAGTTAACACGACATTATATATCTTTTCTTTAAAACGCGTAAATTTCTCAATACTTATATACCTGGAAATACTTGTCCCTACCCTATGCCCTTTTCTATTCATTGCCGGGACAGATGTTCTATAGTATTCAAGGCCACTCTCTCCACTTTGTATGAGTCAAGATTATTCGTTAGTTTGAAATTGTACCGTTGCAAATCAAGTTACTTACTTTAATTAAATATAAATAATTAATAGTTAGTACATAAATAATAGGCATTGTTTAATAATTATAATTTCCAAGTAAATAATTGACTTTATAACGTACTGATAACCATAACTCACGCTTGACCTTGCATTAGGCCGTATATGACTGTACGATGTGCACTCTTCGCGCTCTACCTTCAAAACGGTTGGTCGTATGAAAAAAAAGTTTAAACAAAAGTTGTAGGGAATTTTATAGCCTACAACTTTTATTATAAATGCAAATCTCATTTAACCGATAGGAAGCCAGATATTCGCGAAAACCCGATTTTTGTGACCTTTGACCTTGAATATCTTGAGACGCGGACACGATAACGATTGTGACTTTTGAGACAACATTTAGAATGACAAAACAAAGGTTCATACCAATTTGCAGCTTATTATCTTTCATTCCGAGGTGAAAGCCCTAATATGACTGGGCTACTAAGACGATTCTTAGGTATGGTTAACATTTACCGCCGCTTCATACCTCATGCAGCGGTACAATAACGGGTTTTAAAAGCTTTTCTTTGTGGATCAAAGAAAGATGCATCAAGGAAAATAGATTGGACATCTAAAATTATTTCGTCCTTCACTGCCGTTAAACAGTAGCAATTCTACTGTTTTTTCCTCACCCTACAGTCGAGCTTGCTCTATTTGTAGATGCCTTCAATCTAGCTATTGGCGCTGCCTTGCAGCAAAGAGTTAACAGCTCTTGGCAGCCTCTTGTTTTTTTGCGGTGAAGCTAAATACCACCCAACGCTCATTCAGAAAAACTTATCTTTGAGTCGAACAGTAGCCCCAGGTACATCACCGATGGCTTTGATTCGATTAGTACGCCTGCAATACTGATCATCCTTACTCTAGGGATTCTTTTTTTATCAAGATGACCACTTCTTTTTTCTCCAATGCTCAACTGCACCCGCGAGCAGTCATCCAGTCCCTCACTCGGCGCATTAGCATTCCTAGCCTAAGCTGCGCTTGTTCGTTCAACGGTGCATATAGCGGCTAGAGTCGCATCATCATCCGCATAACCGATCAAGTCTCAGTAACCCGTCAAAAGACACGTTCCACAGCTTCGGACCAAGGATAGATCCCTGGGCAATACCCGATGCAACTTCCGCCCTTCGTTGGCTCTTTATTGTATCGCAAAGTAGGCTTCGGTCGTTCAGGTAGTCCCTTGAAAGCCGCATTAGATATTCTGGAACTTGAAAAGGGTTTGCCAGCGTATTCAGAATATCGACCCATCTAGCGGAGTTGAAGGCGTTCCGAACGTTGGTCACCAGCAGGACGATCCGTTGCTTGGTGCATCTATATGCCTCTGCCTTATGGACCGCGCTCACCGCCTCTCCAATCGCATCAATGGTAGAACGTCCTGCTCTAAAGCCGTAATGCCGAGGAGATAGGTCTCCAGCAGCACGAATTGCTCAGTGAGTCTTCCCTTGATGAGTTTCTCTAGCAACTTCCCAGCAGTGTCTAGCATGCGTAGCCCACAGAGCTTTACTTGTTTTCAGCGACAAATCTGATAGGATGGAAGTTGACTGATTGTCGAGGATCTGCGTGAAACTTTTTGCCAAAGACGTTGTTTGGAGCCTTGCGACGTGGAAGTCATGTAGAGAACTGATATTCGCTGAATATGTCTTTGATATACGACATCGATAGGTTGATTTGGCCAAGTGATGTTCCGAGTTACAATTGGCTCTTCGGTATGTACTGACGTCAATTTTTCTCGAGGCCCAATGTTGTTCCATCAGAGCATGGTCGATCAGGCTTTGTGTTAGCATCCGGTGATACCCAGGTCATTTTATGTAATATTATACCCAGGTCACTTTATGTAATGTTATACCCAGGTCATTTTATGTAATATTTTTAATATTTACATGAAGATAAGTTTTTTGTACATTTTTTTATGCAAGCGAAATTCGGGCGTTGCATACCTCTCACGACCGTTTAAGTAACTTTTTTGAAGCGGATAATTAAGGGTTAAAATTAGCATACCCAAATATTTATGTGGATATTGGGATCGACAAAGTTGTATTTCTCTTCACATAAACCCGTATGAAAATTTATTATCCTCCTCAAAATCACAATCCTGTTCACAAGCATCCAATTTATTTTTGAAAGCATACAAAAACCGACTCCAGCCAAAAATACGAGAGCATTGAAATTACTTCAACCGGTGACGCCTTTGCACATAATAACCTGTCAACACATCGCCATAAAATACCATCAAACTTGTCGCCTTGTCCAATTTCTACCTGAACGTGAAAAAATGCCCCCGAACCGAGTTAAATGCAAATCATGATCAATTTTCCGTAACTTCATAAATAAATTGAATGAGTCGCCATTATTTTAACAATGTTTCGCGGGAGACTTATTGCTCAGCATGACCATTGACAGTAACAGTAACAACAATAACAATAATGACAACAACAGTACGCTCCGATAGTAATAACTGCTTCAGTTCGCGTGGAACGGTTCGGCGACAAGAGTACCGCGAATATATCATAAAATGCAATTACAGCAAATCTTAGCCAATTGCCTGCCGTTCAATCGTTTAACCGTTTTGTCCATTTAACCATCGCGTCGTCACCATCTTGCTGGCATCCTCCGCATCTTCCTCGCCATCGCTTTTCTACCGTTCTTCCCGCCAACAGCCAGCCAAACAAATGAACGACATCTTCACGTATTTCTGCTGCTGTTCGCCGTGGTCCACGCTCGGATGCTGCTGAGGCCATCTTCCTACGTACTCTTACTTATGTACGTATGACACGCGGCGTGGCGGCGCGTAATCGTTTAAATTTTCACTTTTCCGATTTTCAAAACAATAAAATTACATTTTATTATTGTTGAGTCGTTACAGATTGTAAGTAGGCACTTTACACGGCTCTTTTGGAATTAAATGCATAAAATCGTGTCATATTTCAATAAGAAGTGGTAAACAAGCAGAAAAACGATCCACTCAACAAGCAGCGGTACAGCGGCGTCCGCGTTGCGGTACCAGCACCGAAGCCAGCAATGCGTGAGTCCCAGACCGGCGAGAAGTTGAAGAAGCCAAAGAAGCTGAGGAAGCCGCATCTTATTAGTGGGCCGAACAGCGCAGACACAGGTGCTGCACTCGGCACAGTTCCAGCGCGGTCGCCGATTTGGGTCAGAGTTGCCGTGATTTCGAGATTCCGCGAAAAGAAGCTTTTTCGGGTCTCAGAAGAGCCATCAAGTATGGGAACAATGGGCCATCCAAGACTCCTCTGATTTGTGTTAAGAACTCCAACTCGCTTGGCCGTTGCCTCCATGCAGGACAAGCTTCCGGATATGGATGCTCGATGAGAACAGCTTGAATGGCACTCAACACTTGCAACTGTAACGAGATCAAGCCCTTCCGTGTCCATCACGCAACCAAGGATTTGTCTCGTCTGACTCCCAGATGGCAAGACCACCCAGGTCTCTAAGAATAGTTCTCAACGAGCACTACTGCCCACGACTGCAACCGAACCGCCTAGAAGGGTTTTACTACAATCATAATAACAAGCCAGGAATAGAAAGAAAATCTCGTTTTGGAAGCAACGGCTTGCATTGTATCAGGTGCTGAGCTTCGCTTACCAGTGCGCGGCTTCTTGCCTTAACAGTACCGACGCTGCTTACCCGTGAACGCAATGTGCAAGCGCATCGTCGGCGCGCCGGTGAGCTGCTGTATCGCGAACCACTTGCCACACTTGTAATGCAATTGTTCACCAAAGATGGAAGGCGTTCTCAGTGCTTTGTGATGCAAATTATGGATGGTGTTCCAACTTATGCGGACTGGGGATGCATTGGAGCAATACTCGAGACAGCGCTGCCATGGAAGGATCCCAAGAAGCTGACGATCGTGAATATAAATTACAGACATTATTTCGGATAATTTTATTGTCTCGCAAGTAATCAGCATTGTTAGCGATGGATTGCTGGCAATCAGCTCGAGGGCCGCAAAGTAGGTTTGAAGTCCATAACAGTCCCAGTGCGAATCTTTGGCCAGTTTGAATCGATTCTCTGGAATAATAGCGCCCAGAGAGAGAACTTCAGAGATTCTTTGGATGACTAGTAAGGAGAGTGAAAATTCTGCTCTTTCTGGTTATGTTAAAATTTAAGAGCGTAGAGAAGCATTTCCGGCAATCAGAACATAGCAAATGCTTCTGATTGAAAAGTCAACGTTTTCCCCATTCCATTCATAGTGGTTAAAACGTGATCTTTCTGTTGAAATGCCGAAATTGAATCAGCAAAGATTCCATAAAATCTATTTCATTTGATTTAGGGCATTTCGAAGGTTGTTTCTTTTTTGAAAGTTCTTCATTTCAATTTTTTCAACCAAACTGCAGGTAGTCAATCCATATGAGCATTGGGTCAGGGCTAGTGATGGGCAAAGACAGCACAATCTAGTGTGCTGGTGTAGTCTGACAAGGGCGGATCCAGGGAATAGTTCTAGGGGGGGCTACATCAAGTTCCAGAGTTTTCTTGGGTGACAACTTCATTGAAATTTTGGGATATTAATTTTTAGCTTAGAATAATAGGCACCTAAAAGAATACTTATTAGAGGAACGCCACTTAATTTTCTAAAACTTATATTTTTAAACTGGATACGAGCTAATTCAAGATGAATTTATTGAATAAAAAACTGAAACAAAAAATGCATGAATTTGTAATCAATTTTATTTACATTTTACTTATATATTAGTCGATAAAATGAAGGAATGCTTATTTTAATTATAACATGTAAAAAAATTAAATTAAAAAATCCAAACGCCGGTTTTTTTGCTTAGCATATCGATCGATTACTTCATTAACATAGATTTCTATATCTTTATTAATATGAAGTAACGCTAATCCAGTAAGCCTTTCTTGGGTCATCGTTGTCCGTAACCACGTTTCAAGCCTTTTCAATGATGAAAAGGTTCTTTCAGGAGAGGCATTACTAACAGGCAATGTAACCAAGATACGAAGAAAGAAATGAATACGTGGGTATATTATAGATTCGCACCTGTTTAACAGTTCATGAGAACTAATGGATGATAATAACGAAGAGTTCATTTCTTCTTGCCACTTCAAACACCAACGTTCAAGTTCTGTTTGTAACTCTTTTACTACAAGTTCATTTGGACTGCTTAGAAAGTACGAATATTTACCAACCAACTTCTGTACACCTTCGATATCATTAAATCGATTGTTTTCGGGAAATAATACAGAAAAATTATATATTTCTAAATTATCCTTTGAAAATCTATATTCAAGATCATTTATCAGATTATCCAAAGCCGGAACGTAGATAGATTGGCGAAAATACGTTTCTGGATCCGTCGTGGAATAGTTTTCTCGATGAACCTATCTACTCGTAATGCGCGGAATTGTTATTTCCGTTAAACCTATTTCTTCAGCAATCCCACTTATTTCATTAAATATATTTTTGAAATACTGGTCACTTTCATCTCTTCTTCGGTGAAGCAGTTTCAAACATAAATTTAGCTCATTTCTTGCTGATTTGAGATCCACATTTTTTTGTTGAAGAAATGTACTTAATCCATGAGTACAAGTCAATAAATCTGACAAACATACAATAGCGACTATTGTTCCAGGATTCCTCAATTTTTTACATAATCCATCAGCTTTCGTTGCTGCATCTCTATCTTTCCATTTCGAAATAGAATCAAGAGCCGCTATTATTTTGGGAAATTAATATCGAAATTGCAAAACGGCGTCATGCCTTTCCACCCACCTAGTTTCACATAATTTAATAAGTTTCTTATCCGTTTTCATCCTTAGTATTTCGGACCTTTTGGAAGAAGCTGTTAAGAAAAATGTAGTCTCTGTCAATGTATCAACTGTATTTCTAATCATTAGAACCTTTGAAGAATGTGAAATTGACAAATTCAAAGGATGATTTTGGCAAGGACAGTGTACCGCATTTACGGCAATTGTTTTCAAAGTTTTTACTGCTCCACATGCTTCTGACACCATTGTGGAACATCCATCAGTCGAAATTCCAACGCAGTTCTTCATGTCTAAATTTAAATTCTGAATTTTTTGTATAATAACTTTTCCAATTTTTTCCCCTGTAAGTTTTACTTTTTCTTCGTCTATTATTATATCATTCTCATTATCAATTAATTTCTCTGGGTCATCTTCTATTTCATTTCCTTCAGAATTCATTTCCTTTCTCACATCAATAAACTCAATAAAATCTTCATAGACATTGCTATCGAACACATATCTTAAAACTAAAGTTAATTGAGCTTTGTTTGCCAAATCAGTAGTCTCGTCGAACATAGCACTGTAGAAACATGAAGCCTGTATTCTTGAAATTATTTTATTCAATATAACAACTTTACAGCACTCTATCAGTTCATTTTGTGTTGATTTGCTTATATATGTTGCTCGGCTTGACGAAGATGCTAGTTGATCGCTTAAAACTGCATCATTTTTTGCACGATAATTTAAAATAGCCCTGAAGTTCCCTTCCTTTAATACGCTATAATCGTCAGTAATGCTTCCATCGTCACGATGTCCTCTCAATGGAATGTTCAATCGACCGAGAAGTACTATCGTTTCTACAATGGGTTTGAGTCGTTCCCTATTTTCTTTTATTTTTTCTACTCGCGCATTAACCATTTGATTTTCAATATTAAGTTCAGGCCTATCATATCTTTCTAAGAAATCCTTCCAAGCTTCAAAAGCCTCCAAGTGATACCTATTACTACTATGCACTGTCAAAGCTCCATCCTTAGTACCAAAAAGTTTTGCAAATTTTTTTAATGGCTGCGTTACCAATGATTTTAAAGGAACATTTTTTTGATTTCCTCCAAGTCCGCAGTTCACGAAAATAGGGCAATATTTACAAAAATAACCCTTTTCTTTGTCGGAATATACAAGCCATTCAAATGACTGTAGATGTTTATGGCTTGCGAAACGTTTCCTCTCTACTCCATCTTTCACATGAAGAGAATATGGAAAAACATAGTTTACTGGAGGAATCCATGGGTTTAAAATTAAATTTTTTTTTTTGTAGCATTATCAATTTTTTTACCGATATAGTTGCCAATATCATAAGCAACAGCCGACAGAGTGGAAGAACTTTCATTTTGTTGTAAATTAAAATGTGGTTTTTCTATCAAATTTTCAAAATCTGTTTCGAAATTGCGATGGGAAACATCATTGTTAACAGCATCATTCAATTGAGAGGTAGTGCCCTCAGAAGGTCGTGAGTCTGTTGCTGTGAGGCATATATTTTTTGGTGCCATAGCTTTAAAATATGAGCTGATCCCCTTTCCTCTTGAAAGTTTTGTTTGATTTACCATCCTGAAAGTAAAATAATATTCATATTCAAGAAATCTAAATGCACTCTAAACTTTAATTGATAAAAGTTTGAGCAGTTTACTATAAAAACCGGCATTTTTATTGATTTGAAAATGAAGAAAATGACCATTTTGTAGTTTTGAAAATCATAACATTCTTAGGTTTTCATTATTTTTATTATTTTGAAAATCTTAGAAATAAGGGATTTAGTTCCGAACGTAAGAGAGTGCCCATCTAGCTATGAATTGGATTAGAATTATTTATAAAATAGTGAGATAATAGTTGCTTTCTTCACTAGAACCTTTAACAGGTAGATTTAATAAGGTTTCATCAATTAATGATTCTGCAAATGAATTTGTGAATTCAAATATCTTTACCATTAAGCAAATTGACAATTTTTGTCTCGTAAAAACTAATTATATTTTTCAAAATATTGATTCATAGCCTATCATTGAAAATTGTAAAAGATTGCTAATGAGATTCTAAATTTTGTAAAGTTTAGTATACTACACTATTAATAGATAAGTTGTTTTAACATAATTTATAAATTTATTTAAATATTGTGGGAAAGGAATGATTCTGGTATCTACCTCCAGAGAAAATTGATATTGTAGTAAAGCATAGAGAATTTATACATTTCACTTCTCAAGCGAAATCAGAGTATATAGACTAAATATCACTTGTTCTTGTAATCGAGAAATTTTCAAAATCAAAAGAGGCAAATAAGACGCAAGTAAGTGTGTAAAACCATGTGTTAGTGCAACGGCTTGCAAATATATAATTTAAATCAATTTCTCTCTACTCTATAAATACCGTTAGAAATAAAATTTGTTGGACCTGCAGCTGGTACTTAGTAGATATGCCCTGACCAAACCTCAAATAAGAGCAAGTCAGGCAGTGCGAAAAAAATTTATGCTGTGACATCACACCATGCGAAAATTAGCACGTAAGGTAACATGGGCTATATCAGGCCATATGTGTACACTAAATTGCAATCGATCAGCTATTCGAATGAAAAGAGAGAGAGAGAAGAAATGGATTAAATTTTACGATATGTTAGTTCGATTGCTTTGCAAGTTCAACTTATTGTTGCAGTATGTATGTATATAATACATACATATGTATACAATTTTAATCCATTTTTCCCTACTCTATAAGTACCGCTAGAATTAAAATTTGTTCGAACTATAGCTGCTACTAGTAGTACATATGCTCTGGGCTACACCTCAGATGCCCGATGTGTAATGCACTGAGAAATTAAATGATATAAAGCGTTACAAATGATTTTAAGTCCAACTAGTAATGAATACACGAAATTTCTAATAAGTTTAGCATGATATAGTATTGTGTGCTAAAACTTCATTTCGTCAATATTATATCATTCATTGTAAAACAAAACGAAAACTTCACAATCGCATAACATCATAAATATATTCTGTTAGTTATGCGTACTACATTTATGAAATATTAAAAGCCTTTCATACTTACCATGTTGTTAAAACTTTACCTCTTCTTTGGCAAAAAAAAATATATAGATCACCAATATTATTTAAACACGTAAAACATGCAGCATATATGATATGAAATGATCAGGTGTTTCTTAGGTTTATTCACTTTAAAATCTAATGCCCGTTTAGTTGCTGGCCGGGAACAGATGAATAGGCACCAATACGAATATGTAAAAGACTTTCTCGGTATTGGCCGCAAATTTTCTTCCATTCTCCATTCAGTGGCGGTTTTTTTGGCACGAGGCAAAGGATTGGCCGTGTTCAGACGTGGAGTGAAATACCAGCGACAAACAGGTTATGTAGAAAAGAAGAAGAAGAAGAAGGAGGTTTTGAAATGACTCGGAGTTGAAAACACTCCAAAATGTTCTTGCGTGAAGCAGCGTTATGCACATACACATGCGTATGTTGCGTATCTTCTGGTAGGGAAATTGAACGATTGAATGAGCCTTTTGACACATACAATCAAAACATGTGTATCGTACACAAAAGTAGCCAGCGTGACTATGACGACGTGTACAAGTAAAAGCGTTGGCGTAAACTTGTTTAACGCCTCTACTTCTCACTCCTCATCTGAACACGGCCGTTGTTCGTCAATATGCATGCTCGAAAGTTCTGGGCGAGTTCACACGAGGCCGCAAACAAGTTTGCGACCACATTCAACTAAACGGTTAGCTGGACACTGTCCCAGGTCTACACGGCTCATAATATTTCCCATTGAACTATCGATGGACGAATGATTGCCTTGAGAATTCTAAAAGCTGGAGGGCATGCATTTGCTGTAGATCGTGCTGCTAGGTCGTGTTGACATGTATAGGACTCTTTATTCCATTTCGCCTTCTCTCTACGTCACCTTCCATGTAGGTCATTCGCAAACCGTAGTAACACATAAGACTACTGGTTGGCGTTATAGGGTAATGGGTGGTAAATAAGAAACCAACCTGTATTTCACTGAATCAAAAGTTATAGGGCGTAGCATAATAGTGCTTACGAATCAAGACTTTAAGGATAGATGGCGCGTATATCACTGCTAGCCCGTAGGTGTGGCAGAGTTTTTTTCTAGTATATCTATTATGCTTTTCAATATGAAAGCCTCCTTCGTTGCATACCGTACTTTCTTCAACGAAATCAGTAGGCTTGTATCATGGCATAGATGTGCTGAAGTTTGGGTTTGTGAACCGAAAGAGAATGGAAAAAATGGAAAATATTTTAGATGATTCAAGAGAAACGGGGCCATTCCTGATTAGCCACTAACGAAGTATAAATATTTAGGGACCAAACAAAGCTTGATTACCATTTTTTGCCATTCATGGCCGGAAATTTCATTAAAAAACACAGAAACTGGTATGTTATAAAGTTTGATATATTCAAAACATTTGTGACTTAGTGTATAAGTCTTACTAAAGTTTTTTGGTGAGGTTATTTGGTGTTGTTTGGTAAAAGAATAATGTCGATTTTTTCTTTTCAACCATTGCTGAACAAAATAATTGATTCTCGATCAACTTTAAAGAGCGTACGTTTAATATTTAAAATATCGCTTATTTTGCGCATTAGCATAAAATAAGGTATTTTTGTATCAATCAAATATTATTTTAGTCAAGATTGGGTCTGGCTAAGACCAAGCTTGGGAAACTATTGCTCCCTGTTGAGGCCTTATTTCGTCTGCTTTAAAGCCAAGTTTGGGCTTCTTTTAGGCTAAGTTTTGGCCTGATTTATTGCAAATTAGGCCAAGTTTCGGCCATTTTGGGGACTTATCAAGGCCAATTCCACTGTGTATTGTGTCTATACATTGACTAGTTATCCAAACATCCTGCTAATAGCCCGTGCCACTGAATTTTTCGTACCCCTTAGGTGAGGAATATATAGCTCTAATAATATTTTGCACCCTGAAGAAGTTATTTTTTTGCTCGGGGAATGATTTTCATCAGCGCTATGCTTCTCAAAAAGGCCCCCCTAATACTTCCAAAAAGTGCCCAGGTGGGATTGAGGGGGTGCGATTGCCACCTTTCGCCCCCCCCCCCCCTTCCGGTACCGCTGCCTGAAGCGTGTACGCAGCATTTCTAGTCTTGCATATCATAAATAGGAAAAATTGTTTAAACGATAATTCACAAACATAAAACGTACAACTTATGGTTTTTGACTAGTGCACACAGCATTTTACGCATTAAGTTTTTTTATTGTTATTGTTTGGATTTTGCTTTATATTCTTTTAAAATTTATAACGATTAGTATTAAATAAAGCGCTTTTGACTTTGACTTTGACACAGCATTTTACGTCTACATGTCACAAACATTTCTATTAAATATGAAGGAGAATATTATTTCGCTAAAAATAACATTTTCCAAGAGGAAAATAATTTGAATTGGCATAGGCAGCAAGCTCTCATCGCCAGTGTTCAAGAGTCATAAGCTCATCTTAAAATTTCGAATATTTATTGCGCCTTCATAATGTTGCCCTCAGAGTACTATATATGGTAGGCCCCTACACGTGTGCACCTCAACATACTGCATCATAGACCTTTCTTTTTTTGCTTTTTAATTTCTAGAATGGCTCTTCTTCACATGGGTTTTGTTTAAAAACATTTTGCTGCTAACTTCAACCTTTTTGCTCTCTATATAGGCCCGTCTGGGGGGGGGGCCATGGCCCCCATGGCGCCCCCCTTGGATCCGCCACTGTCTGAACAGCACACTTTAGTGTGCGCCACAGTGCTGTTAATCTTCTCGCCACAATAGAATACATTAGAGCACACTGTGCTGTTTATATTCTGTTCACACCAAAACGCATTACAGGAACATAAGTGTGTCACAGCACTATTTTAGTCTAAGCGTGTGCATTATTGTGTGAAGAATAATCATTGAAGATTACATTTCGATTGTCTTCGGGAAAAACGTTAAACGGTGGTATTTTCAGTATTAATTAGTGCTCGACACTTGTGACTTTTCATATAAAAAGTTTGTATTTTTATTTAAAAATGATGGCAAAATGCAATTTTTATTCCGAAATACTCTCAGTTAAAGAAGGATCAACTTTTTCGCTCACCGGCCATTTGAAACACAAACATTTTCATGTTTACAGCTCAGAATATAGACCCGTTGAAACTGAGAGGATAGAAAATTAATCCTCCTGCTGCCACATTGTAAACTGCTATTATATCAACGTCTGCTCAATTTTCTTCGTCTCTATCGTCGCAGCGCAGTGAAATTGTGAAAAAATCGTCTTCACTTGCAATGCCTAGGAAGTCATCTTCAATAGCAAACTTCTATCACAAACCAATGACTCAAAACAAAGTTGCAGATCTGAACAGTCTGTTAGTCAAAACAATTGTGAAAGACTATTTACCTTTTCAGATTGTCGAAAGCGCATGTTCTTTTTATGCATTAAATCCTGGTTACCAGCTACCATCCAGAAAAACGGTGTCAAAAGCCCTTATACCTCAACAGTACGATCAAAAAAGTAGGTAAGTTTAGACTGCCTTCAATCTTCAAAGGCAGTTTCCTTAACTACCAACAGTTAGACATCGAAAGCCAATGAAAGCTTATTCAAAAGAAGACTAGAAAATTTGTCAGAAGAAAATGGGATAATCTGTTCTTAATTTTTGCTCTGCATTATCCAAACCTTCAAAGTTTTACAAACGACGATATTCTTGCTTTACAAAAATCTTGTGAATTGCTAGAAGTATTAAAGATGTCATAGCGGCAATCCACAGTGAAAACAAAGTTACTGCCTCAAAAATAATTTTACTAGGTTCAGCAAAAACACACAAAAATGTGTCATCGAAAAGCTCCAAACGGTGTCAGCGGCCAAAAATTTCACGGAGCCCCTCGACAACCAACTGGCTCCCATCTGATCAGACGCATCATTAAAGACGAGCAACCAGCTCTGGATGAAAGTGAAAGCGGCTATTAGGATCGTTGCAAAACAGACGATCGGACATCAAGCACGGCGCAAGAGGAATGATTGGTTCGATGGTGAGCGCTAGAATGCGTTAGATAAAAAGAATCAGGCGTACAAAGAATACGTAGGTAGGAAAACCAGGACGAAGAGAGAACACTATGAAAATCTCAGAAGGGTAGCGAATAACATAATTAGGATTAAGAAAAGATAATACTATGACGACCAATTGAGAAGTATCGATGTAAGTTTAGCTAGCAACAACACAAGACAAGCATACAAAGTAGTGAAAAGCCTGAAACGTGGTTGTCAGCCCAAAATCACGCTCTGTCGTGATGACATCGGCAATATTATCGCTTATGAAACCAAGATTAAGGAAAGATGGGCATCATCGGAGCCTATAGATGTCGGCGGAGAGCTTTCATTGGCCCCGCCATCTCGGGATGAAGTTTGTTCCGCCATCAAAGCCCAAAAGAATAATAAAGCGTTGGGCATCGATGAGATTCTAGGGAAGCTCATCAAATATGGTGGCAGTAGTGTTCATAAAGCTATTCACAAAGTCATCCAGCATATGCCGGAAGAGTGGAGCCAATCAAAAATATTACCCATCCACAAAAAAGGTGACAAGCTACAGTGCGAAAATTATTGAGGCATATCATTACTTTGTACGGCGTACAAAATATTTTCAAAGATCTTAGAAAACGAAATCAGATCATACACCAACAGTATTATTGAGGAGTATTAAGGTGGTTTTAGAGCAGGCAGATCAACGATAGACCAATTGTTCACTATCAAGTAGGTACTTGAAAAATGCTAGGGGTTCAACATAGACGTTCACCAAATTTTCGTTGACTTCAAGCAAGCGTACGATAGTATTGACCTTAACGTACTGTACCAAATAATGCTTGGCTTTGGCATCGCAGCAAAATAAGTCCGTCTTACCAAAATGACAAAGACGTCGATTAATAACCAACTCACCGATGCCGTTGATACAAATATCGGACTAAAGCAGGGAGATAGGCTGGCCCCATTGCTATTCAATTTGGCTCTAGAGTACGTCATAAGGAAGCTACCTGTTGATACGCGAGGTACATTACTATTCAACTCGAGCCAAGTAGTAGCCTATGCGGACGACATCAACATTTTATCGCGGTCATTAACAACTGCCAAAGAACTCTTCTTGAAACTCGATAGGGAAGCGAAACTTAGTAGGGCTACAAATCAATGAAAATAAAACAAAGCTCATGACGCAGTCGAGGAAAAATATCTCAAATACACAAAATATCACACTTGACGAACACAGTATCGAAAATGTCAGCAAATTTGTGTATTTAGGCGGCAAAATAACGAAAATGGGCAATGACGAAATACGCCGAAGAATACAGCTTGCAAATAAAATATTTTATTCAGTATTGACGATCTTGAAGACCAGCTGCATATACAGGAAAACAAAGCTCCAAGTATATAAATCTGTGACAAGACCTGTGTTATGCAATAAGTGTAAAACATGGACCCTAACCCAAGCATCCGCAACTGTATTGAAAGCCTTTGAGCGACGGGTTCTGAGGCGAATAATCGGAGCGAAGTTAGACGGGGACCAATGGCGAATTCGTACAACCATGAGCTGCATGAAATTTTTGATGAGCCGGAGGTCTCAACGATTGTAAGACTGCGGAAGCTGCAATGGGTTGGCCTCATGAATCGTATGGACGAACAACGAATACACAATAAGGTACTCGTTGGGAGAACTGGAAAGCGGAGACCAGTGGGGAAACTGAGGAAACGCTGGTCTCACTCGGTCGACGAAGACAGTTCATTGCTGCTTGGATTTCAAAATTAGAGGACGCGATGAAGAGACCGAGACAGTTGGAGATGTTCTTCACGGGAAGCGAAGGTCCGAGAGGGGTTGTAGTGCTACGAAGAAGAAGAAGATAAAATCTTAACGCTCATAAATCATTGAAATCGAATGATAATTGAGTGAGTTATAGCCATTTCAATTGAGTGAAATCACTACAACAAGAACATGTGTTTATGGTTGATACATATTTCAAATTGACCCAGGCACTTTTATTTGTGTCCAATTTTCATAAAAATTTAAGGAATAGTGTCTAATTTAAATATGTTAAATCGGCTGGGCATTCAGAGAAATTATTTAAGCTCCATAAAAATGGCAGCTGCAATGTGCTAATGAAAAAAACTCTGCATCTTTTGCATGAATTCGAACGACTTCTTATCCAAGTATTGGACTAATAACTCAAATTGTCGATTCAAACTAATAGAAAATTTGTTTCGAACACTTGGATGGTCACATAGACCTTCTGGTAGGAGCACTCTCCTGCTTACTTAACTTTTTTTTTTCTATTTCAAGTTCCTCACTTTGTTTTTGTTGCATGTATTATATTATACAGGGTTTTCCACTTCGTGGTAGGAAAGTATAACCCTGCCATTTGGCATCTGTCAGAATTAAATGTCATCCAAAGCGTGCTTCTTTGAGCTGAAGGTTTGCCATTTAGGAATATGGATCGTTTAACAGTTGAAGAACGCGTTAAAATTATTAAATTTTATTATAAAAATGGTGATTCTGCTGTATCAACATTTAGGGCTTTACGAGCCGATCACGGTCGATATAATCGACCTACACAGCAAACAATTTCAAACACAGTGAGAAAATTTGAAGAGACTGAATTGGTTATTGATATTGCAAGGCCTGTGCATCATCGCAACATTCGTTCTGCTGAAAATATCGCTGTCGTTGCTCAAAATGTGGAGGAAGATCCGAATTTGTCAATTCCTCGACGTGCTCAACATTTGGGCTTGTCTTACACAATGAGCCATTTTGGCGGATTTTGCATTCGGGTTTGCATCTCCATCCGTACGAGGTCCAACTCACTCAAGAACTTAAGCCTCAAGACCATACACAACGCAGAATGTATACGAATTGGGTGATTGAACAACAAGCCATTGATAACGATTTTTCAAACAAAATTTTCTTTAGTGATGAGGCTCATTTTTCGCTCAGTGGTTAAGTAAATAAATAGAATTGCCGCATATGGAGCTTTCAAAATCCTCAGCTGATCGCAGAAAGGCCTTTGCATCCGGAAAAAGTGACCGTTTGGTGTGCATTATGGTCTAGTGATGTTATCGGCCCGTATTTTTTTGAAAACGATCAAGGAAGAGCCATTACAGTCAATTCTGACCGCTATGGACGGATGTTAACCGATTATTTTTGATAAGAAATCGAAGATAATGATCTGGAGAACATGTGGTTCCAACAGGACGGAGCGACAAGCCACACAACACAGGCCAATCGAGCACTTTTGCAAGAGAAATTTCCAGGACGCGTAATTTCGAGATTGAGTGATGTCAATTGGCCCACAAGATCCTGCGACCTTACACCTTTGGATTTCTTTTTATGGAGCTATGCAAAAGGTCGTGCTTACGCGAACAATTCTCAAAATCTTGAACAACTGAAAACCAATATTCGTGAAGATATGGCCGAGATATTGCCGGAAATGTGCCGAAAAGTCATTGAAAACTACCTCAAAAGGATTTAAGCCTGTAAGAGGTCCCGTGGAGGACATTTGAATGATGTTGTGTTTCACGTATAATGGCAAAGTTCAATCTTTATATTGAATAAAAAATTTTGTTTCCATCTGAATATTTCATGTGTTTTCTTAAGCTTTACTTTCCCAAGCGTAAAATGGATAACCCTATATTATATTTCATTACCTATTTTGTGATTGGATTACCTGGAAAGCAGAGAGTTCTCCGTCCAAACGGATCACAAACCCCTGACGAATTTGTTCCAGAAAAAAAAACGAAAAAAATACTGCGTCAAAGTCGACAACTAACCTTTATATCGGAATACACACATTGCTCACATGTAGCGTGAAAAGAACAGAGTGGCCGATGCATTGTCAAGAATGGAGACAACCTGCCAGCCCACGGTGATCAACGCTTAGGATTTCATCTAAGAGTAATAGAAGGACCCGAAGCTTCAAACTTCACTAAAACTCGAACGGCACCCCATCAGAGACCAGAAAGAAATATTTTGTGACATTTCAACGGGGTTAGTTTGACCGTTTGTGGCGACAACATTATGTAGACACGTTTTTGAGACATACCATGAACCATCGTATCCCAATAGACGTGCAACATGCAATACGATCGCATGGAAATTCGTTTGGACCAGAAAGAATAAGAACATAAACATATAATTGGGCTGGGTATTGCGTACCCTGCCAACGCTCCAAAATTGCAAAACACACTGTTAACCCAATTCTCTTCTTCTTTCTATTACCTATCCCTGTACAATTCAATTCGAATTACACCAGTAGAATGGTTCATACACTGACTAATAGTTCTTATACAAGCATTAACTAGTGGTTTTTATACAAACGAAATTTTTATTACAGCTCGGATAACTTGACTAGTTAGTAGACCTCGACTAATTGTCAAAATACAAAAAGCGAATCTGATATGAAAATTCGGGTTTTCTCTCTCTCTCTTTTCTAAGGTTACAATATGAAAATGGTTACACATTATTCAGGTAAATGGAAGCATATATAAAAGATTAGCTAACAAATACGTCAACATTGATTAAGGATCATATTTTATGAAGGAAGACTTGAACATTACGAGATGCTTAAGTGCCAAAAATATAACCATAAGACGTCGAAATGCGAAGGAGAACAAATCTGTGTGAAATGTGGAGGGAAGCATGAGCTCAAGGAATGCAAAAGCACACATGAGAAGTGTTACAATTGTGTGGGTAATAATAAGAATACTGATCACTCACACAGAGCAGACTCGTGGGAGTGCCCAGAGAATCAAAGAAGGAGTGAAATTGCTAGGAGGAATACTGACTACAATTTCGATGATAATTGTTAATCCCAAAATTCAATCATGCGACAAATTAACTATCTTTTATGCCAATATAAGAAGCTTACGACACAAGCTGAGTGACATTCAAATTTATTTGCAGCAAAATCCTGAAACGGATCTGATTATAGTAAACGAAGTATGGATCTATTCTGAAGAAGCAATGTATTACAATATTCTGGGATATATCTCCGTTTTCTCCTGCAGGCCCGGAAGAGGAGGAGGTACAGCAATTTATATAAAAAAAAATACTATTAATTTCGTGACAAAGAGAGTAACTACTGACTTATATAATATAATAATAATTGAAATAACCTACGCAGGTAAAAAACTAAAAATCGGTACTTACTATAATCCCAATCGTCTTAATGGGCAGGACTTTTGCACAGTAATAGATGGAATATACTCTACTGAAAAAAATCTAATCACAGTTGCTGACACAAACATAAACATAATTGCAGAATCTCCAGAATCGAGGATGTACAAGGATACCCTGGAAACAAACGGAGCGGTCATTGTCAATAAGGACAAAATTACTCGCCCGACTTCAAGTACCTGCCTAGATCAGATAGCAACAAATGATAAAAAAATTGCTGAAAACATTAAATTCACACTTGCAGACCGGCCGAAGTTAGATCATCATGTCTTAAAAATTGTCGACCATGGTCAAAGTCTCAATAAGCAAAAACCTACTCACAAAATATTCAGATATTTAGACAAAGATCTTTTCAAAACTAAATTTCAACAGGTGCTAACAAACCGAAAACCAGAAAACCTTATGGATTGAGAAAAAGATCAGATGTCGACAACACACATGGATAACAAACAAAGTTATTGATGCTAGCATTAAGAGAAGGAAGGCTTATAAAAAATACAAAAAGAACGCTGAAGATCAAGCACTTAAACATCTGTATAACCAAGCCCCAAAAGAATCAAAACGTCTGATAAAAGAAGCTAAATTTTCATATTACTCCGGAAGATTGGAAGCAGCGGCGGACAACTCACACGAAAATGAAGTAAAAGATAAGTCGTGTCCCTGGATCATGACATCAAATGCTGAATTTTTTGGCATGGACTCTAACAATGAAGCAAGCCCATGTGGAACAGCAAGCTCGCTGGTGAAAAGTCAACTAGCTATTTCAATATCATAAATAGCCCACCTAAGTCCATCTTTCACATTCATCGAACGACTAAAAGAGAAGTATTAAATACAATCGAAAATTTGAAAAAAAAATGCAGCACCAGGTATTGACAACATCGCCACATATGAAATTATTCTAGTCAAAGAGGAGATAACTGAACCACTGGCAAATTTTATAAACGAGCATATTAGAAACGGAACATTTCAGGTCGAAGAGAAACTGGCAAAAATAATTCCAATATTCAAAGGAGGAGATCATCTGGACCCGGACAATTACCCCCCTGTTGCGCTTTTGACAGCCTTTAGTAAAATATACGAAAAACTTATAAATAATCGTTTAAAATCTTTCTTAATGGACAATTCCATCATAAACCCGAAGCAGTTTGGCTTTCAAAAGAACAAGAGTACCTTCGATGCGTTACTTTCTGTCTCACGTTACATTAATGAAAGTCTTGATGAAGGAGATTATGTTATTGCAATTTTTGTGGACCTGAAGAAAGCTTTTGATACGGTTGATCATGACCCGTTACTTCAAAAACTTGAAGCGTGTGGTAGCCAAGGAAAACCGAAACAGCTTTTTAAAAGTTATTTAGAAGAAAGATTCCAAAGAACATCAGTTAATAATGTCTTGAGCAATCTAGCACCAATGATATCGGGGGTTTTTCAAGGAGCCATACTTGGACCAACCTTGTTTTTGCTATACACCAATAATTTGAATATATGTAAACTGAAAGCTCACCACACATTATATGCTGATGGTACTGTACTTCTTTATTCAGGACATGATAAAGTTGCCATGCAGAATGTCGTCAACGAGGATCTAAATAAATATCGTTCATGGCTTATCGAAAACAAGCTAGCATTGAATACTAGAAAGACAAAATACATGATTTTTAAACAGAAGAATAAGGCAGACAGAGTGTTTGAAATTAAATATCTCGGTCTTACCATAGATCATCGTTTGACATGGTTGCCACACATAAATAATTTGAGGAGACCAATAGCACCAATGATAGGAGTGTTGAGAAGATATGGAGCTTTTCCAATGCATATAAAGAAACTTGTATTAAATGATTTGTATTAACAAAGCTACATTATGCAGTGGTCGTTTGGGGTCAATCGTCAAAGCAAAACCTTAATATTATATTTAGTATTCTAACTAAAGCCTATAAAAATATACTAAGACTTCCGATTCTCACTCCAACAAGGTAAGTGTATCAACAGACCAATGCACTCACCTTCAGTCAAATCATTACTATGGAGAAAGCAAAGTTTATCTTCAAATGTCTAATTTCCGGTGAATCGGAACGAAGCCCCTTTATAAAAGTTTCTCAAATAAATCCATATAATTAAAGAAATGCCAACAATTTTGTAATACCTTACACTAGAACTGATCGACTAAAGAGCGATGCAACGAATGATGCTCTGCGTATATACAATAATCTTCCAGAAACAGTGAAAAACGTAAACTCATTATTGGTTTTTAAGAAAAGACTTAAAGAACATCTAATAAATTCAGATTAATGATAAGTCCGGAGGATTGAAAATGCAGTATCTTAGGGCATTTTAGACCCTAACGTCGAGATACTTAAAGACAGCTAGTTTTTATAAACTCAGAGTTTTTTTTACTGCGTCGTATTATAATATTTTTTTTTATCTCTGAGTACATTTCACGAATCGGACTAGACTAGCAGGGAAGGAGTACTTCACATCATTTGGTGTGCCCCTTATACCGATGTTTTAGCATTGCCTGGAGGCACATGTAGGAATTGATGACGTGTGAAGTGCAGATCGCACGAGCATTGTGCGACGATGAAAGAGTGATGGAGAGAGTGGTAGGGAATGGAGGTATTTAAAAAAAAAGCAAATTAAAAGTGTCAATTTGGTTTCATAAGGGTTTGTGTTGCTTTGTATCTCTGCGGTTTATGGTCCAGATCCCTGCGAAAGCCACCTACGCATTCGCGAGGATTCTACAATTCCATCATAAGGCAACTGAGTCAGTTGACAACTTTCGATGTCCGCGGTACTTAGGGATAAGTTTCTTATTCGTGCCAACGGTGGTATCCACTATACGAATGACGACATACTCTCTCACATTATAAGTTTGGGGTGGATTGCTATGTTTCTGGAAGTGCTGGAGGTTATAGCCCTGTGACTTCTGAATGGTGGAGGCAGCGCGTGTCTTCAGATCACCTAGGTTGCGATTTGAGTCCTCATATGTCTTCTCGCTTAAGTATTCAGTCAATTCGTCCACAATTTCACCTCTCTGCTCTATCCTGAAGTTTACTAGGAGACTGTTTAGTGGTACTGTGGATGGTATTGTTAATGCCATACTCAATCTGGGACAAAAGGTTAGACCAATCGGCATGATTAATGGACTCACTAAGTTTGGCAAGCAAAGGTTTTAAAACTCTATTTACCCTTTCCACTTGCCAGTTGGCTTGTGGAGAGGCGACGGCAACTTTCACATGATCGATACTCTGTTGAGCCAAGTATGTGCTAAAATCCAAAGAGGTGAATCAAGTTCCTTGGTCAGTTATTATGCGTTTGGGACGACTGTCATAACTAAAATATTTATCTAAGCTACTGATAACTTCTCGTGTACTTGTCGAGTTAACTGGATACAATTTAACATATTAAATGAATTCATCTACAACTAACAATATGTGTTTCTTTTTTGAGTTGATAGTAGATAAAGGCCCGAAGTGGTCCAAGTGTACAGTATCAAATGGTATTTGTTTCTTTGGTATGTTATAGAGATTATGTTCATTGGAACGATGCGGTGGCGAGTACATAATACATTTTACGCAGTTTCTTATGAAATTTGCGACTTTTCCTTTCAGGTTCTGAAACCAAAAGTGTTTCTTCAGTGGCTCATAAGTTTTTTCTATTCCTTGGTGACCAATCTTTTCGTGCGTCAAACGAATCACATTATCCTCCATTTCTAAGGGTACGTACATTTGCGTTTGTCCGGATTCATTTCTTCTAAAAACAAGACCGTCCAATAACTGGTAACCTGGGACTGGACATAAGATTAGTTGTTCGCAAAGTTTCTGGATGCGTTCGTACCAGTTTTGCGTGACTTGGATCAAGAAGTCTAAGTCGTCACTGTCAACAGTGGCTAAAACTTCATCAGTTACATCATTTATGCTTCTGGGTGGTGCGTCTGCGGAGATGCTAGCATTTTCATTAGAGTTTTGTGAGTAATTATTGATTCTAACAGAAGGATACATGGAAGAGTCATCAGTGCTGGCATAAAGGAGAGCGGACATTAGGACAGGACAGCGAGGGGCATTAGTACTGGCTTTGGTTGATTTGGGGTAATGGTCTAAGGATAAGTCAAGTTCAGTATGATTAAGAGCGCAAGTGACGCACCGAGGATTCATCATCTGTTTTTCATCAGAAGTAGTAGTTCTAGAATCAGTATCAGTTGTTGATTCGTCATTTAAAGAATGGCAAGAAGTGTAGCACTAGCTCAATACGTTTACATGACCCATGGATACTCCGCTTCGGTGCTGTATTGTGTAATTATAATTCTCAAGCTTGAGGGCCCATCTGGCGATTCTTAGATTTGCATATCTTTTTTTAAGAGTGAGCGTCAGAGAGTTACAATCTGTTCTTATCTTAAAAGCGATGCCTTCTAAATGAACTCGGAAGTGCCTTAGGGCATAGATAATGGCCAACGTTTCCAGTTCAAAACTGTGATAACGAGATTCAACGGGTGTGGTAGCTTTCGAAAAAAACAGTACAGGTTGAAACTTATTATCCACTTGCCTTTGTAACAATATAGCTCCGTAGCCAGAGGAGCTAGCATCGCAATGAAGTTCAGTTTTTTTTTGGATCATAAACTGCTAATAATGGGGCAGCGGATAACTTAGTGCGCAGCTCAATGAAGGCCACGTTACACTCGTCAGTGCGTTCGCAGGCTACACTCTCGCGGGTGAGGTATTGCAGCAGTTTGGCCATTTTTGAGAATGATGGGATGAACTTGCGAAAATAGGAGAACAATCCTAAGCAGGTCTTAAGTTCCTTCTGGTTCCTCAGTATAGGATATTGTTTGATTACTTTTATATGGGCCTCACTTGGGAGCACTCCAGAGACAGAGTTTCCTAAATACTCGATCTCTTCAAATGCAAATCTACATTTTCCCAATTTTAACTCAAGGTTCTTTTCGGTAATACGTTTCAAGACTCGACCTAGCAGCACAATATGGTCTTCAAGGGATGCGGTTGCGGTTAGTATATCGTCCATGTAAACAACAATGGATCCAGACTCGAGCATAAATATAAGCCGAGCCGCATATTAGCCGCTGGAATGCAGCAGAGGCATTTTTTAGTCGGAAGGGCATTCCCACAAGTATTCATAGTGACCGTTTGGAGTTACGAATGCTGCGTATTTTACAGATTCAGGTGCCATTGTAACTTGATGGTATCCATTACGCAGATCTAAAATTGAAAAGAATTTTTTTCCTGCCAAATAATCGATGCAGTCTTCTATAAGTGGCAGTGGTAAATTGTCTCGTATGGTCTGTTTGTTTAGGACTCTGGAGTCCACACACATTCTTAATACACCGCTTTTCTTCCTAACTAAGACTATGGCAGAAGCGTATAGGGAATTACTGGGTCTAATTATCCCTTCTTTAGTAGCTCTTCTGTGATCTTCTGAACTTCTGTTCGCTCGTGGTAAGATAATCTTCGTGGCGTGCAGTGAGACGGAGAGTTATTATTTAGGAGAACTTCCATCTGATAGTGATAGGGCGCTGCAATGAGATTCATCGGGTTCAAATAGTTTTCGTAAATGGTGTTTCTAAGGGCTTCAGTGGGGTTTTTGCTCAGGGACATATTTATTTCTAGGGTTTCTGTGTCATCTGGGGGTAATGTAGTTAGGTCGGACAAGGTTCTAAAGTTATTGCCGGTCTGATCATTAACTGGTGCACTAGCGTTGGCCGAATTTTTATCAGTAGATCTAATTTTGTTAAGTTCATAGGCGGCTTCCTCAAGAGGCTTGTATTTAATACATGGACCAGTCAATCCTTTATTATTTGTCGGTTTGAAGGCACAGAAATAACTTTTGTCTTTTTCTTATGACTAGACATCTGGGTATTAATATCTTTGAATTCATGAAGATAAAACACAATATTAAATTTCTTTAGGAAATTCTGGCCTGAGATTATGGGTAGTGATACTGTTTCATCTGGAATCACTAAAAGAGGAATCTTTCTACATCGTCTACGAAATATAATATAGGCATCGACCTTACCATATGTTTTTATCGATGCATTTCCTAAGCCGTGGACTCTCGTATAGAAGGTTCTATTGCTAGAAAGTAGAGGGACTTTAGATCGTTTCACAAAACTAATTGGACTGACGGTGCTGAAAAGAGACAAAAGTTTTGCCATTTCTGTGTATTCTCACTGACTATAAGTCAAAACAACACTTAACAGATTGATTGCGCTGATGGCGCTGTTAGTTTCATCGTCATTTATATCACTATCGTTGTTCGGTTCATTAACGTAGGCAGCGGTGTTGGTGTTGCGAATAACTCTCATGACTTTTTTTTGAATTCAGGCAATCTCTGGGTTGATGTCCAATCTCCCAACATTTGAAGCACGAACCTGGTGCACGCTTCTCGGAAGGGAAGGAACTTTAATAGTGGCCTCGTTTGGTGCAGTTCAAACAGCATGGCATTTCTTCCAGGACAGCGGGAACGACAGATTTTGCAGCAGTTGATCTGGGTACCATTGCAGCAGGTTCACGGGAAGTTGCAGCAAATTTGCGGGAAGCTGCGGTGACTTCACGTGTGTTAACAATGCAATGTAATGCGCCTTTCGTGATGCTCAAGTAACTCCTTCAGCTGTCGGACAGTGGGTACTCCCAGAATAAGTATGCTGCATTATTCCGGACCTTGAGACCATTCACAATGAGGTTAACTAATTTGATTCGACACAAATATAGGACTAAATCAGGGAGATGGACTGGCCCCATTACTATTTAATTTGGCTCTGGAGTACGTCATACGCGTACGCGAGGTACATTACTATATAAGTCGAGCTAAGTAGTAGCCTATGCAGACGACATCAACATTCTGTCACGGCCATCAACAACTGCCAAAGAACTTTTCCTGAAACTCGACAGCGAAGCAAACCTAGTAGGGCTACAAATCAATCAAAATAAAACAAAGCTCATGCCGAAGTCAAGAAAAAATACCTTAAATACACAAAATATCACACTTGGCAAATACAGTATTGAGAATATTAGCGAATTTGTGTATTTAGGCGGCAAAATAACGAAAATGGGTAATGAAAATGAGAAAATACGCCGAAGAGTACAGCTTGCAAATAAAATATTTTATTCAGTATTGACGATCTTGAAGACCAGCTGCATGCACAGTAGACCTGTGTTATGATATGGATGTGAAACATGAACCGTAACCCAAGCTTTCGCAAATATATTGAACGCCTTTGAGCGACGGGTCCTGAGGTGAATAATCGGAATGAAGCTTGACGGGGGCCAATGGCGAATTCGATACAACCATGAGCTGTATGAAATTTTTGACGAACCGGAAGTCTCAACGATTGTAAGACTGCGGAAGTTGCAATGGGCTAGACACATGAATCGTATGGCCGAACAACGGATGCCCAAGAAGGTATTCGTAGGGAGAACTGAAGGCTGGCGGCCAGAGGGGAAACCGAGGAAACACTGGTTTGACTCAGTCGACGAAGACAGTTCATTGCTGCTCGGATTTCGGAATTGGAGGACGCGGTCAACGGACAGAGACAGTTGGAGGCGCTGTTTGCAGGAAGCGAAGGCCCGAGAGGGGCTGTAGTGCTAAGAAGAAGAAGAAGAAGAAGAATTCGATTTCCGTGAGTCTCATTCTTCTGATCCCAAGTACACACTTTCAGTTGGCGATAGACGTCTTGTAGAGTGAACGTGCGACCGAATTTCAACATCAGTTCAGCTCGGAGGCTTGCATAGTCTGCGGCACGAATGGTTCTGAGAAAGGATTTCTCAGTTCCCGTGAGGAGACGTCGAAGGCATAACAGCTTAAAGTGATCATCTGTATTGGCGGTTGCCAAAAAGTCATCTAGATCGGCTACAAAGCTCCGGACATCATAGTGGTCATCGCCGCTGCATTTGTTGACCGCATTTTCAACATCACTAAAGTCAATATGTTGAGTGTTCGCGTCTGGGTCGGTTGGCTACCTGCTCTGAGTAGACCAATCGCATGTTGTAATTCAAGTAATTCCTTCCCTTACTTCAGAATCGCAAGTTCTCGTTCAATGGCCTCTTCTTAGGTGACTTCGTTAGCCAAAGGGGATCGTTGAGACAAAACAGCTGCTTTAGGATCACGGGCGGCGATTATAACATCGTGGAATGCAGTTGTTTTCGTAGGTGTGGCTGTTTTATCGCAATAACAGCGGCTGCGGCGAAGGGCGTTGTAGAAAAAATCGGGACATCAGTGTAGACATCGGTTGTAACAATGCAATCAGTATCTCTAGTTGCCGGAGAAGTCATCTTCAGGGTGGCAAAAGATGAATCAGAAGCGGCTGTTGGGGCAATATCTGTCGTGATCAGGGCCGCAGATATGACATTAGTGGTACTAGCGGTTTTTGCAGCCGTAACAGCGAGGTGAGGTCAACGTGTTGTAACCTCAAATTTGAATTCGGGTGAATGACTATCGGTGGGTCGGCAGGTGTGCTCTGGTTCTAACGAATCGTCGCTTTCAGGGAAACTTACGCCCTCGCCTTGTTCTAGTGTATCATAGAGGAACCTCAGTTGGGCCACAGTGGCCGTCAGCGGCGTATCCACTCTGGCCGTGGCTTGTGCCTCCAACAGTTGGTTCTTTGTTAATCGCAATATCACGTTATCAAAACTTTTTTTTTTGTGTGCATCACTTTCCGTAGTTACCCCACACCTGAGTCATAATCGCCTTTTTGTTAAACTTGACAAACTCGCGGGCAAATGAAAACGCGTCTGTTAGCTCAGCGGTTGTATTTCGAGTTTTCTATTACCTATTTCTGCACAATTCAATTCGGATTACAGCAGTAGAATGATTAATGCGCTGACTAAAAGTGCTTATACAGGTTTTCCCAATAAGAAATATAAATGATCAGATGTTTATTTCATTATAAAGAAGAAGGTATGCCGTTAATAGTGGAAAATAACATCAGGCAAATGACTACCGGGACCACGCTTACAGGACCATAACCTCTTCATGAAATTTTCCATTACCAAATCGCAAATTGGCTGCCCTATGTCCTCGATAGCCTCACGAATTCCATCTTTAAGGTCTTGAATCCACGCTGGGCTGTTGGCGTAGACGTTCTCTTTCACGTGGCCTCAAAGGAAGAAGTCCCAAGGTGTTAAATCACAAGATCTCAGTGGCCAATTGTTATCACCTCTTCGAGAGATAACACGGTCCGGAAACTTTTCCCGTAAAATATCAATAGTTTCATTGCTTGTGTGGCACGTAGCGCCGTCTTGTTGAAAGTCCAGATCAATACCGTCTAATTCCGGCCATAAAAAATCATTAATCATCTCTGGATAGTGCAATCCATTCACCGTACCTGTTGCTTCAGCCTGATTTTCGAAAAAGTAAGTCCAATGACTCCGCCGGACCATAAACCACACCAAACAGTCACACGTTGAGGATAGAGAGGCTTTTCAACAATAACTTTTGGGTTTTCCGAGCCCCAGATGCGACAATTTTGCTTGTTGACGAAGCCACCAAGGTGGAAATGGGTCTCATCACTCAAGATGATTTTTCGATGGAATTCCGCATCATTTTCATGCATTTCAAAGATCCAATCGGCAAAGACACGATGTTGTTTATGATCGACCGGCTTGAGTTCTTGTGTAAACTCAATTGTATAAGCCTTAAGACCCAAATCTTTATGCAAAATACGGTGTAATGACGTTTGTGGAATGCTTAATTCCAAAGAACGACGAGGAATGGACAAACCTGGGTTTTCTTCAACACTTTCGGCTACAGCAGCGATATTCTCGGCTGTTCTTGAGTCACGTGCACGGGGTTTCTTCTTCACATCACTAAGCTGTCCCAACAGCTCGAATTTTTCCACCAATTTCTGTATTGCGGTCCGACAAGGTGCTTCACGACGACCCAAAAATGTTCGAGTTTTACAACCGTCCCTGCCAAGTTTTCACCATTTTATAGTGAATATTAATAACTTCAATGCGTTGTTGAAGCGTGTATTGTTCCATTTTTATGAATAGCGTAGTTTCTACTTGTCAAATGTCAAAAAATGACAGCTTCAAAAGTGACATCTACCGAAATAGCGGACTATTCAAAATAACACCTCTTATTGGAAAACCTTTTACATGCTGTATAGATTGGAAACCACAGACGATGTTTATGGTTACGCCAGCCTTGAAATTGTAGAGCCATATATTGGGATCATGAAGTTGAGTCCAATTATTTGGTTGTGGAATTGGCTCTTTGTGGCAGTTAGATGGAAGTTTCCCGGGTTGGTTCATAATATTTAGCTCACACATTGCGGGTCCAACTGTTTTGTGTGGTATAGCTTGTGCCTCTTATCGGAAATATAATCTGTACCATCCACTGTCATACAGAGCCATAGCTCGTCATTAACAAATGGATAGTAATAACCTCAATGAAGACTTACTGCAATGAGGTCATAAGATGTGGCTATCCGTAAGTCTTTGTGTCGAGCTCGAATAAGCACTTGCACAATATTGAAGATTCGAAATAAGTCTTTCTTTGGCAAATGAATACAGAACAGGAGATAAATAGTGGTTAGTTTAGCCTTGATGGTCATCATATTGTATAACTGTAAGGGATCTGTATGGCTATTTCCGCCAGGAATTGAAAGCGACGAATCGAGATGTTCTCTGATAATGGAAAGTTCAGACCGCAATTGTGTTGGGGAAAGTTAGACAGGATTTACCTTTTTATTATGGCACTCTGTGAGAACGTGGACTATATTTGATTGAGTTTGTTGATAATTGGTGAGCATTAAAGAGAAGTGTAGTGAGAGAGTGGTGAATACTTGAATTATTTTTTCTTCGACAATTATTTTGTTAGTTGCTGCAAGAGATTCAAGAATCAACTTTAAATTGTTGTTAACGCTGCAAGACTGTTTCTCAAAAGTTTCACTGTCATGCTTCAGAACATTTAAAGTTGCATCTATTATTGATGTCTGGTTTTTAATGAGTTGTAGCAAATGGTTTTCGTTGACTTTCACATGTTCTACTGTCTCTACCATTCCATTTGCATATTCCTGGTCGAGTATTCCGAAAATTTTGTTGGGAATGGTACAAATAATGTCAAAAGGGCATCGGCGCACTCGAGCAGGACTCCCATTCCTGCTGCGCAATATTTCATTATTGGCATAAATTGATGCCATACGCCTTTTAAATTGTTTTAGGATAGGAGTACAATGTTCAGTTGTATTAATTGTGGTAGCCTTCTTGCGCCATTCTTTTAATTGAGCTGTATATGCTGTCATAATATTTATTTCTTCTCAGTAACCTTGGAGGTCAAAAAATGTCATAATTGTCGATTTATCTACTGCCATTGTCATATGACCGATTTCTACGAAGTACAGATATGTCTGAGAGTCCCATGGAGTAATTTCCATCTTATCTTGTAAGATGAATGAGTGAGACGGAGAGAAAATTGTAATAAATATAATTAAAAGTGTACTTAACAGTGTGCTACCATAGTACGTGTGTCGCATTTGACGCTTGGTCATTGGATGGGACTCTTCGTTGTTGATCCTGTTGGGAAGTGAAGGCTGCAGAAACTGTTGCAAAGAAGTGCATACTTTAAAGTGGACATCTTTTCAGTGAGGACTTATTGGAAGAAATCGATTTCCTTTTCGTTTTTTTCATCATGTGGATTGTTGGTTTGAGAGATGGATAACGGCTGTGGGGAGGTGGGATAACGGTTTTCTTGATCTTATTTGATGTTTCATGTGGTCTTGGTTAAATATTCGAGAGATTTGTTGATAATGTGCTAAAAAGAGATGCATTAGAAGCGAGCTGGTTCTGCTTTGTGATGTTAGAAGAATCAGGCGGAGACGTCTCGTTGTTTTCATCTACTGTCTCTGCTAACAATGGTGTTAGGTTATGGATGGCTCGATCAGTTATACCCCTTTCGGTGATGATTTGCACTACCCTTATCATGCCATCTCTATCTTTTGTTGCACTAATGACCTTGCCTGATGGCCACTTAAGTGGCGCTGTAGATTCATCTTTCAACAGAACAAGACTACCTGGTTTAAGCCTTCAATTGGAGTCCTCCATTTATTTCTTTGTTGTGATTCGTGAAGAAACTCCTTGCTCCACTTTCTCCAAAACTCAAGTTGTTTTTGGGTAATGAATTCCCATGTTTGGCAAAGTTTTAGGTCCTTCTCCTTCATTAGAGGGTTAGGTAGCGCTGTTAACTGTTTACCAATTAGGAAATGAGATGGAGTTAGTGCCTGGATGTCATTAGGGTTGCTGAAAAGCTTTGTAAGAGGTCGAGAACTAAGTATTGCTTCAATTTCAGTGATGAGAGTGTTGACTTCCTCATACGTCAGTGAAACCTGCCTATAGTTCTTCGCAGATGATATTTAGCTGACTTAACAACCGCCTCCCAAAGACCCCTAAAGTGTGAAATTCTTGGAGGTATCAAATGCCACTCTATCAATTGATCTGCGCAGTGCTGTATTAATTCATCATGTAAATCCGATTTGAAAAATAAATCATCTTTGAGCTCATTTTTGCCCCCACAAAATTAGTGCCATTGTCGCAATGAATGTGAGTGGCTCTTCCTCCTCTTGCGAGGAAGCGTTTGAATGCTCCATTAAAAGCGTCTTTTGTGAGGTTAGATGCAAGTTCTAAATGAAAAGCCTTGGTTGTGAAACATATAAATATGGCTATATACGCCTTTGTAGATTTCTTGTCTCAAACGTTAAAATGAATATGAACTGGGCCACAGAAATCTATTCCAACATTTGTAAACAGCCGAGAGGGTTGCACTCGTGCGGGATGCAAAGTTGCCTTGATTTGGTTGATTCTCTTTGGGTGAAATCTTGCACATCGAACACACTTGTGTACAATAGATTGTGCGAGTTTTCTCCCATTCAGAGGCCAAAATCTTTGCCTAGCTGCCAAAAGGGCTTGTGATCCCGCGTGAAGGTTAGTACTATGTAGTTCGTTCATTAGAATATGTACATATTCACCTTTATCAGGAAGAACCATCGAATGCTTGCTAGCATAAGACTCGTTGGCTTCCTTTAACCTTCCTCCCACCATTATAAGTCCAATTTTGTCTTAAATTTGGGATAAAGATGATAGCTTGCTCTTGGGGGATACCAATTTTCCCTTCTTTAGCTCTTTAATTTGTTCTGTGAACTGGTCTTTTTGATTGGTTTTTACAACCCAGAGCAAAGCCTCATGAATTTCAATGGAGCACAGAATTACTGTATTAGACAGTTTCTCATTTGGACCATATCTTTTGCGAATTCACCTGATGTAAGCTATAACATGTAGTAGTGTCTTAAACGAGTTACGATGATTGATAGTCTTTAGTATATTATAGCTTGGTAGTGCAATGCGACTTGCCGGACTTGTGTCTATTGTAGGTGGTGTGGCGTTTGGCCAATTTATTGGATCAGATCGCAGAAATTGAGGGCCGTTAAACCACAAATTGGAAGTTAATAACTGCGATGCACTCGGGCCTCTAGAGATCAAGTCTGCTGGATTTTCATTGGAGGGGACATGTAGCCATTGTTTTTCTCAGAGTTTTGTTGAATATGTGATACCCGGTTAGCAATGAGTTTACTTTGTGCAGACGATTCAGAAGCAATCCAAGCTAGGGCAATAGTAGAGTTACTCTATAGGCATGCTTTGTCTAGCATTGAAGTTAGCACTGCCTGGACTCGGCATACTAATTTTGTTAGTATGTAAGCCACTGAAAGCTCGAGTCATGTGAGCGCTGCTTTTTTGAGAGGAGCCACCTTTGATTTTGCAGAAAGAAGCCGTAGTATTGCTTGGCCGTCAAAATTGGCTGCTCCGCAAGCCTTTTCGCTTGCGTCGGTGAAATCATTAATTTCTATGAACCTTTGACGCTTCCTGGCTCGTGCATGCCTTGGTATGGACAGTTCTTTTATCTTTTCTTAGTCCTGACGAAATTATATCCAGATGTTTTGGAGTTCCTGGGGAAGTGCTTCATCCCATTCCAGTTTAAACTTCCACAAACTTTGCACAATTATTCTTTCCGTATGTGACAACTGGGCTTAAGAGCCTTAGCGGATCGTAAATTCTTGCCACGTCTGCTAAAATCGTTCTTTTTGTGAAGCATCGTATTATCGGCAAATTTGTTCGAATTGAAAACTGATCAGCACTAGGTGACCAAGATAGGTCTATCGTTTTGACGTGAGTATTTTTGGTTTCTCCAATATTGATTTTGGCTTCAATATCTTCTTTAGGAATTGATTCTAACAACTTTGGATGATTTACGCTTCATTTTTGGAGTTGAAAACCTCCCTAACGAAGAGGATTTGTTAGCTCATTCTGGAGTTTACAAGTCTGCTTTAAGCTATCTGATTACGTCCTTATATCATTCATGTAAAAGTCATTTTAAGTATTTGTCTGCCAAGTGGACACTTCTTGCCCTGCTTTTCTGCCAATCGATGAAGACATTTAGTAGCTGGATATCGAGCTGACGGTAATATTTTAGGTCTTGATCTGGAGACTCACGCCAAACCAGAAGTTGAAAGTCTCTGTCACTTTCATCAACCAATATTTGTCTATACATTTTAGTAATATCGGCTGCAAAAACATATTCGTGCAGTCGAAAATGGAGTAAAATTACCAATAGGTCGTCTTGGATTGTTGAACCTACCATCAGTATGCCATTCAAAGATAGGTTACTTGATGTTTTGCAAGATCCATCAAACACTCCTCTTAACTTTGTGCTAGTGCTTTCTGGTTTGAGCACGCTGTGATGAGGCAAAAAATAGTTATGTTTTGGTATTTGGGACATCAACTCCATGTGATTCAAAGAGAGTAGTTCCTTCATGAATGCAATGTCAACCCAAAAATGTTCAAGTCTCACGAAACGTCTCTGCCAAATTTTCAACATATTTATAGTGAATTTTAATAATTTCAATGCGTTGTTGAAGCGCGTATCGTTCCACTTTTATTAATGGCATAGTTTCTACTTGTCAAATGTCAAAAAATGACAGCTTCAAAAGTGACATCTCCCAAAATATTGGACTATTCAAAATAACACCTCTTATTGGAAAACCCTTTGCAAGCATTAACTAGTGGTTTTAAATCAAACTAAATTTTCATTACAATTTACATTTATTACTCTTCTTTTAGTTAGTTGACTACATTTTTTTTGCAATCTAGACTTACTTACACCCAAAAGGTAAAAGTCAAATCTTATTTCCCCACCCCCCACCCTAAGAGGGTCTTTGGATCCCCCACTGCCATTAATATGCGTTGATGAGAGTTTGGCTCAAATCGGATGAAGTTACTTGTGCTTGGAATGATATGGGTTAAAAGAAAATCATTTAGTTTGTGAAAATTGACAACGAAGACAACAACACAACATTGTGCCTTTTTTCGCTTTAGCCCCACAGCCCTTGTTGGGCCTTCGCTTAGAGATACTTAGAAGGTCTCATTATCTTGATCGAATGTATTGGCGCTCAAGATGGTGATATGGTCGTTAATTCGTAGTTAATTAACATCCTTCGCCATGTAATAACTAATTCATTTATTTATTGGAAATTTATGTATGATTGACAAAATTCACTCACAAAAAAAGCTCTTGTTCGAATCTAAGCACGCTTGTGCTTTCAAACTTGAATCACAGAGCCTAAATTTTGCTTTGACATTAATCAATAACTACAATTTGTCTTCATTAAAAATTCCTTGTCTGCAGACATGCCCTCCAGATTTTTAACAACGAAACAAAACCAAATCAATCTTACAACCAACTATCCGGCGCGAATCATAAATTCATAAATCGCAATCCACCCACCATATGGACTCAACTTTGGAATGACTTCTATAAATATTCGCGGTGCGGCGGCGTGTTGGTGGCAAGAACAAATTGCACATTTCAAAAATCTGTCATAGATAATAACCTAATTCATTACAATCATTTGAAATTTTCCAATTTCCCGAATTCTTACATACGAGTATATCCATAGGTGCGCAACGACGTAGCCTTGGGAGGAAATGGCTTACATACTCGTACATATGTATGTACGTATGGATCTGATCAGTACGATCCGCATATATTGAAATAGCGAAAATCCAGAACGATTCTTGACTAACAGGAAACGCGGAAGTATTCTTGCGTAATCCAGATTTGTGTGTCTTTCTTTAATTGGCAGTAATAGCTCATTTAAGTCCTTAATCAAACATCAATTCCCGGAAACGTTCTGCGTGTAATTAGGGATAAGGTAGGATGCCAAAAACAAACTATTAAATAAATCACACACTACACTCCTCAGCACTCAATGCCCAAAACCTGCTCTTTGTCCATCAAACGCCTAATTCCAAACACCCTTCGTGGAAGACATGACATTGATATGTTCTCCACGCCAACTTGCCTACATCTTTCAGACTTGCAGCCTCCTTTTGCCTTCTGCCTTCGTCAGCTCAGACAAAGTGGCCAGTGGAGTCCATCAATCACCCAACTAAATAATTTTCTTCGCTGACGACAATGAGTGGTAAGAGGATTCCCTCTAGTCTATGTGGCACAAAATAGTAGTCAGCATCGGCCTAGCGTGGCCAGGCATTAGCACCACAATATGTACATGGTCCTCCTACACGCATGCCATCATAGGTGATCGTGCACATGTTGGAAATTGAAATTGTGTTTATTTTTAGACTCGCTGCAATCCACGAAGCTGGTGCCGCGCGGACATACAGATGGGCTCATGTGCTTATGGAAACGGCGGCGCTAATTCAGTTCATTTCACTCGAAGCAGTTTGTGCAGAAAATTATCACATGTTCTGCTAGAAGCTGAAATATTCCTGTAGCACAATCGTTAAAGGGTGAAGGAGGCACAACTTTCAGAAAAACTTTACCTGCAGACATTATACCAAATTAACGCATTGTGTAAGCTGCAAATGGAGTGATTTATATCCACACTGGTATCATGTTACTTTCGTCACACACTTTAGCTAGCTCGATCCTTTAGAACAACTTATCACCGAGACTGCATGCCAATCATTCCGCAATTCCTTGATAGTTCCGACACCCAATCGAATGAAAATAAATTGAGTTTCCTCGAGCGATCTTCATTGCGAAATTAGTGATCCTGCTCCCCCTGCAAATTGCATAGAGTGCCTATCACCACCAGACACCATTTCAAATTGGCCCTTTCGTCTGTATCTCAAGCCCGCCTCGAAGCTGAGGATCCTGCTGATCAAATAACTGACACCATAATCGATCTACACTTGGCCGACATGCATTCAAGACCATAATGCGCGAATGCAACACGAAACGGATGAAAAATTGCTTCTCAGCAAGATCAATCGATCATATGTGCAATATTTTGCTGATCAGCGCTCCGACAGCGATAACTCCTCATCCGGCAACACACGAGAGCTGCCAGCCCGCCTGCCCTTGAGTCGCCAGGTCCGGCTGATCGTCTGTCTGTCTGCTTGCAATATTGAGCATTTCAGCCTTGTCCAAAGCTTGCATATGAATTATGACACACTCCCATTCGGGTTGCAACCCGATTCCCAATCAAGACATACTCGTGCACTCCCCCATCTAAGAGCTCAAGTACGCGCATCCATACCCTCGCCTATAGGCAACCTCTATCTTACAAACCTACTCGTACGTAAATTCTCTCTCGAGTTTGCCTTTCCTTTTTGCAATCGGACTTATGTTTCCCCGTATCAACACGCTTAATCTGAAGTAATGCACATGACCCAAATAGTGAAGATCACATGAATATTCGCGAGACACATTTATGCGCGGATTAATCTTTCAACGAGACGGGAAACATTGGTGCCCGATGTTTGTGCAGATCGCCATGATCATGCTTAGCGTGTTCTCTGGGTAAAAGGATAAAGGTAGACGATCTAATTCTAGGATGATGCAAGACTTAGATTAAGACGTTCTTTCGTGGTTGGCAGTAACATTTTGAATATTTAGGTTCGAAGGAAATGAGGAAGAATTTAACACTACAGGGAATATTTGAAATGGAGTCAACTTTGGGGTCTTTTTTCCTTTTCGGGATTGAATACTGCATCTAACATCAATTTCTTAATTTGCATCGTAGCCATCTGCATCTAACGAATGATATTATTTTTTTTAAATATTACTTTCTAATTTTGGGTCTGATTTCGAACATTTTTGCAACTTCCCTGCTGATGTGTATGGGATCAATTTTTCAATCATGTTATGCACAAATTTATTGCGTTTTGGGATATTGTTACGGATAAAACCGAAGGGCACCAGGATTACCTCACCCCGAACACTATCGTAACACTCGCGTGACTATGTATAGTCAGGAAGCTAAGCCGCACTCGACTAGGGTTTGCTTGCCAGTCCAAATTGTAATCATATTAGTAGTTTAAATACGATTATTGGTAGTCTTAAGCAAATATAATTGTCATCGAACGACGATCAGAATCACCGCCTGTTCGAAGTTGGAATGTTCCCCAGATATTTCGATAAAACCAAAACCTAACAAGATCGAGCCAGATGTTGCCAAGGAGGATTCAGATGATGAGAATTCACTGTCTTGAAAATGCCGATAAAACGCTACAGTTTCTCCGGGAGCAACGAGTACATTTAGAAAACATCGGTTCCCATGATATTGTCGATGGAAACGCATCTCTAAATTTAGAATAATTGTCCGGTTTACGGATCGTTCCAGAGTTACATTGCTACAGAAATGCTAGATGGTGACACCAAATACGATGCTGGTGAAGAGCACAGTCTTCAAGAAGCTGAGAAGGAGTGATTTCTATTTCGTAGTCCATTCAGGAGACAATCAAAACGGACACTACGGCGCTTACATAAATCCGCTGTCGGAAGGAAATTGGGGTAAGTCCGATAATGACGTCGCTTCATGCTGTATGAAATTTGAAGCCATTGAGCATAATCACGGTGGTTCAGATAATGAAATAACCCTCAAGCTTCCGTGCAAATAACTTCTGATGTGAAGATTATTGGGAAACTTCAATACGAAGTGGTGGCAGGTGGCTTAAATCGATTTCATTTATGTCTATTGAGTGTGCTAGACACAGCAGAGCAAGGAAAAAAAGGAAACATTTAGTAGATGCTGATGTCAATTGACCCGCCTTTAAAATGAGTGGGAATAATGTCTGTCGCGGCCACAGTCGACAGCATATATAATACGATGATAAAATATGATGACGGAGCTTTCCGTTGCATTTAAACGTGATAGTAGATTTATGTGGTTCATTTAACTATAAAATTAATGAATGAAATATGATATATTATAATAATACGATAATAATGATGATGATATGCAGATAGTGATCAGACACGAATTACAACTACACCGCTCGGAACGCCGCGGCACCGCTCGAGGGCCGGAAGACAAAACCGATAGAGCTATAGCAGGTAGAATTAACGTAAAATCCAATAACTTAAAAAAAACCAGAGAAAACATACAAAACAAAAATTGTTGTGTTGTACATTCGTTCTAGAGGAAGATGATGATAAAAGTTCCAAAGAAGTAAAATTAATAATGAAACAAAAATTAGGATAATAAAGTTATTAAAGATGCAGTACATTAATGAAATAATGCTAAAACCGATGAGAAATGTAGAAACTAAAGAGCGTACTGATTGAATATCGTAGAATGAAATAAGCAAACAAAATGGAAATTATCATGTTCGCAGGGGTAACGTCAATGCAAACGAATGAGAAATACAGAAAACATTGATGACCAACAACGTAAAGTGTATCTTTGAGTGAGCTTCAGTTTTAGTATTGTAATTTATGTTTTAAGGTGACATATAACTAGAAATGGAAGAAACAAACAATTTAACGTATAACCAAAAAAAGGAAATAAAATGCAAACAGCAATTTATCGTGTACACACACACAAACACAATATTTAGTAGATACAAGACACTTGCAAAGAAGCGAGAAACAAAAAGTAAAAATAAATAAAACTCAAAGCTACAAACGCAGAAGCGATAGTAAACCGTATGAAAGCAGGAAATAAGAGAAAGAATTTTACATTTTTATGGGAATAGATCAGATGTATAATATAATTTATAAAATGTAACCAACCCACATAAATCGTAACACATGTAGCCGTGACCCGGACACGCATTAGGTTGAACTTCGGGCTTTTTGATGATATGCAGCAAAGTCCCAAAGACGTGAGGATTTCTTTTTTGAAATAATTAAAAAAATATACTGCCGGAAATTGAAACATAAACACACAGTGAACTACGTTCAGCTGATTCAGCCGAAGTTGGAGTACTCGCCACCAGAGGGGAGCGGCTACCGAGTGGCGGCAAGAAGGTATTACCCCGCTGAAGAGGTGGGTGACCGACGAGCGGAACCATAGCCGTTAGGAGGAGGCTATATAAGCACGCGAGGAATGACGCGCCTCCTCTTTTTGATCTCTGGTATCGTGGCGATGACGGCAACGGAACGAGGAAAGTCAGCGAAAAGAAGTCGAAGCGCAGCGGAAACGTTAAGCGGAAGACAATAGAAACAGCAGAGCGGAATCGACGTTAGTCACAGCATTATTTGTAAGCGACGAGCAAATTTCAATTGGGAAAAGGAAGGCGACGGATTACACCAGCGAACACGATCGTCGAAGGGGCCCCTTTTGTAGGGTTATAATTAACGTAAGTTCTTTTGTTTTGATAGAGTGTATTCTTAATTGAGTTTATAGTTTCTTGAGTGAATATATAAAGTAGAAAAATTGTAGCTAATTGGAATTTATTGGTGTTTGAAGTAACAATCAAGTTCAAAAGAAGTAAGTTTGTTTTGTTTCAGTCCGCGGTTGTAACGAGTGCGGCTTGGACGGTCAAGTCAAGTGAAAGTGTCGGGAGGTTGAGTAAAGCCGTGATAGCGGAGGTCATAGTGTTCGGGGGGTGGTATTGTGGTCCCGCGAGGGACATCCTAATTGAGAAGGGAGGAATTTAATGTGTTGGTGAAGTAGTGTAAGGGTAGGATTGGAGAACAGAGTGTAGGGTATTTAGTAGCGAGGGTATCGGCCGAATAACATCGCGTGCAATCGGTTAGTCGCATTCTCGCTTGGCGGCTAGTTGAGGCTTTGAGGAAAAGCGAGTGGCGCTCCACGCCCGTCTTCGGACGAGCTAACCGGGTCCACAAGCCTCGCCGGAGCACCCCAGTTTCCCCGGGTAATAAGTGGGGGTAACAATATCTTTTGTTGTTCTTCAGTAATTGTTTCTATTGTTTCCCTTGTATAACCCGGGAAATATAACAAATGGAGAGTATTGATGTGATCCTCAATCAGAAGATGTTCTATGGAGAATAACAGAAGCGGAAACTACTTTAAAGTTTGTCATATGGTATTCGTGCTTTATTAGAGAGGTGATTGCAAGTTGCAAGCCAGCCAAGTACAGAAGAAAAAAATCCCCGTTGGCAGCACCAGCCGGAAAGGTAAATTTCTCGTATGTAGCGTAAAGTTTCGAAAGAGAATTTTGCTTGCCTACTACTCAACTTCTTTCTGCAATTTTCGTAGTACCACATGGGTATTTATTAACATTAAAAAAAATTCTGGCCACGTTCGTTTTTAGAGACCTTTTATCGGGGCGCAAATATTTTGCTAATTAAATTGAGTTGCACGCGTATGGATTACATATTGAAAATCGGCAGATCAGAAATTGTTGTAAACATATAAATTCCGGTTCCGCCCTTCTCGCATTTGCTGTTTACACAATTCACAGTGGTAACCACACAAAGGCTTAAATAGCTCGAATAGTTAACTTCAAAAGATTTCCATAAAAGTTTAATCAGCACTTGCATTGCCATTAATATATACATTTTCAATTTTTTTCTGAACTATGAGGGCCGTCATTTCGATTTTTATTGAAATCGGCTGCTAAAAATATTAAGCTGTAAATTTTCGACAGTTTTATTTGTCATTCGATTTGCATAATTAAATTAAATTAACTTGCCTTAATAACTTATAATTTCAAGTTTCAACGGAATCTGTTGAGAAGCTTGGCTGCTAGAGGGCTACAGAAATAAACAAGTTGAGTAAGCAGGAGAGTGCTCCTACCAGAAGGTCTTTGTAAACATCCTAGGGTTAGAAACAAGTTTTCTAATGGCGTGAATCGATAACTTGAATTATTCATCCAATACTAAGATATGAAATTGTTCAAATTTATACAAAAGATGCACAGTTTCTTTCATAAACACAGTGCAGCCGCCATTTTAATCTAGCTTAAATGATTTTTCTGAATGCTCGGCCGATTGAACATGTTCAAGTTTAACACTATTCCTTAAATTTTCATGAAAATTGAAAGAAAATAAAAGTGCCTAAGTCAATTTTAAATATATATAGGGTTTTCCAATAAGAGGTGTTATTTTGAATAGATCTTGTGATTTAACACCTTGCGACTTCTTCCTTTGGAGCCACGTGATAGAGAAGGCCTATGCCAAAAGCCCAGCGTCGATTCAAGATCTCAAAGATGAAATTCGTGAGGCTATCGAGGACAGAGGGCAACCACTTTGCGATTTGGTTATGGAAAATTTTATGAAGAGGATATGGTCCTGTAAGCGTGTCGTAGTGGTTATTTGCTCAATGTTAATTATTGCTATTAACGGCATATCTTCTTCTTTATAATGAAATAAACATTCGATCATTTATTTTAAAAAATGGCATTTTTCTTTTAATATCAAAATAACACCTCTTAGTGGAAAACTCTATATCAACCATAAGCACGTGTTATTGTTGGTATAATTCCATATAATTGAAATGGCTATAACTCACTTGATTATCATTCGATCTCAATTAAATTTTGTGAACATATATATCTTATGTTAGTCTATATAATTGTAAAATTTCAAGAAGTTTAAAGGTACCGTTTTGATTTTATGGGCAAAAATGTAAAATCGACTAATCATACTATTATTAACAAAGTTGAGCGAATTTCGAATTCTAAGGTATTTGTTGCCCTTGTACTCATAAAGGTCCACGTTCGTGATAATTTTCAGATTTTTCGGCTGAAAGGTGTCCAATCGCGAGGGGGGGGGGGGGGGACACAAATTTTGCGTACATTTTGCTTTCCCCTGGACCCCCTAATTCATAAAATCATTTTTTTATTTCAGATTCTAAAAGTTCTAATCAAGACCTTTCATTTGATACCCCACTTGACTACCTTTGATGAAAAAAATTTTTTAAGGGCCAATTCGTTATTAGGGGGGACCCCCCTTAAACATTTTTTAAATTTTTGTTAAGGCCTTAACTTTTGAGAGATCATCACTTCTGACCTTTTCACAAAGTTTGAGCATTCTAGCTTCTATAGTTTCTGAGGAAATCAGCTGTGACGCACGGACAGACGGACAGACGGACAGACGGACAGACGGACAGACGGACAGACGGACGGACGGACAGACGGACGGACAGACGGACAGACAGGTCGCGAAACTAGTAGGTCTTTGTAAAAAAAATTTTTACAAAGACCTAAAAACATTGTATGCCACCCCCCTGTATGGGGAGACCCGCCTGTATGGGGAGACCCCCCTTAAATACCTTAAAATATTTTCTTGCACTGCAAATTTCAAGAGGCACCACTTTTGACCTACGTAGAAAATTTCCTCATTCTAGCACATGTGGTTTGCGAGAAAACTTGTTATGACGCGCGAACAAACGGGCGGACGGACGGACAGACAGACAAGTCGCGATTTTATAATTTTTTAGGGTATTGTTAAAAATATTTTACAATATCTTAAAAATGATCTGGTTTATAAGTTCTTTCAAGTAAAGTCATTTAGAACGTTTCCATGAAAAATATTCATTATTTCAGTTGGCACTATAATAGCGAATTGCGCTTGCCTTCAGACCTTTGGGGGCCGCCATTTTGAATGCATGCATTTGATTTTGGATTATTTTAAATCTTTGTATGCTAGGACCTCATCAATCAATGTACTATCTCGTTCAAATAGGAGTTTCACTCTAGACAGGGCAAAATAATTCAATTTTTAAAGAAAATGGCAGCTAGAAATATTAGGCTTTAAATTTTCGACTTTTTTATTTTTCATTCAATTTTAATAATTTCCTGTTAAAATACAAGAACATAGCACAGATATTCGTAATCTCAAGTTTCATCAAAATCCGTTGGTAAATGTGACCGCTAGAGGGCCACAAAAACATGAAAAAAACGCATATTTAAACGGCCGCCATTTTGAAATTTGCATATGCATGATCACCAAAATATTATAGACTGTAGGTGTAAGTAATGTCTATCTTGAAATCAAGTTTCATATATGTCGGATCAAAATTGCGACTTTTAAAAGCCTTTGAAATTTTGACCTTCAACTGGCCGCTATTTTGTTTTTTGCAACCTGACTTCCAGTTTTTTTACGCAATTCTCTAGATACTTATAATTTCTATCAAACTAAAGAATTTCATGAAAATCTGTTGAAAGCTTTGACCACTATTACAACAACAAAATTTTGCACGTTTTTCGACCTTTGAGCGGCCGCCATTTTGTTTCTGCCGTACCGACTTTGGATTTTTTATTGTGAGATTCATCCCATACATCAATGAACCTTTGTACCAAATTTCATCCAAATCGGAGCTACCTTTTGGTCAGAACAGAAATCACGATTTTTCGTCTAAAATGGCCGCCATTTTGTTTTTGCCCATGCCGATATAGCTGGTTCACGAACTTAACCGAGATAATTACCCAATACACCTTTCCTGAAAACTTGGTGAAAATCGAAGCAAAATTGCAACCTCTAGCGTGGTCACAAATTTCGTTATATCCCATATATATATATATATATATATATATATATATATATATATATATATATATATATATATATATATATATATATATATATATATATATATATATATATATATATATATATATATATATATATATATATATATATATATATATATATATATATATATATATATATATATATATATATATATATATATATATATATATATATATATATGATGCTCTCCGCAATAGGTAAATTTCTCTCGAGAAATTTACCTAAAAAATCAGCGACTAATGAACCGTTCACTAGTTTCACAGTATCAAGAATAGAAACAACTTTGTGAAGAATAAATATTTCTGATTTACGAGTGTATAAGTTAACTCCAATTTCATGAAAAATAAAATGCTGACGATATGTCTGGAGAGGTATCGTGGGATTCGCAATCCAAGCAGTTTCCCGGAATATCAAATAAAACTTGCACTTTTGAATTGTAAATTAGCTTCAGTTTGTAACTCACCTCGTAACAATGATGATCTGGGCATGAGCCCTAAATTGTATTTTTTAATTCGAATATCGGATCTTTTGTTAACTGGCGCCCAACGTGGGGCGCTGCTTTAAACATCGCGATTCCTTGAGTTGTTTAGCTGCTTTTCGGAGGACGAGCCTAAAATAGTCCTATAAGACACCTACTGAGGCTGCTAGGAAATCCAAGAAGAAACAGCCAAGGCTTCTGGGTGTATGATAAGGGACAGGTGCCTGAGTAGAAGAGCGTAACAGCGAACAAAACGGATATTCACCGCCTTGCATTCAATAGCAGTGCCCATGGAGACAGTGCTAATATTACTGTAAGTAGCATTTGTAAAGTGGTGACTGTTTCCTTAAAGAAAAAAAATTGCTTTTTGAAAATAAAAAGTAGGAAATTCAAATTAACTTGCTTTTTTAAAACAAAAAGTATTAAATTGAAAATAATTTGCTTTTTAAATCAATAGCTTAAACACGATTAAAAAGTGAACAAATTTTTTTATCAAATCTTATATTTAGAAAACAATCTTCAAAGGACTTCACACCAATATATTTAAAATATAAAACAATTTTTCATTTTATAAAACTTTTTATATTATATCATCATTTATATTACATATATAACAGTTCAATTTGTGTGAAATGGTTGAAAAGCGCAACGGTTGTTGTAAATTATGTAATTGATCACTACGTTTTGTGAAAAATTTTGTGTTTCCATTCGTTACTTTCAAATATCATCGAAAAATTTTGTGTGCGTGAAACGTTCTTTTTAGGGTTTTGTAAAATAATTTTACAAAACCCTTCTAAAATCACGTCCTGTCTGTCCGTCTGTCCGTCTGTCTGTCCGTCCGTCCGTCCGTCCGTCCGTCCGTCCGTCCGTCCGTCCGTCCGTGTGTCACAGCAGTTTTTCTCGGAAACTACTGAAGCTAGAAGCATCAAATTTTGTATATAGGTGTAAAGTGGTGATCTCTTCAAAGTTCAACTACTAAAAAATTTTATAAGGTATTTAAGGGGGGTCTCCCCATGTAGGGGAGTGACCCCCCGAAAAAAAAATTTCATTGAAGGTAGCCGATATGGGTATCAAATGAAAGGTCTTGATGAGAACTTTTTAAAACAGGTCTTAATTTGGCAAAGTTTGCTTCAAGGGGCGCACAGGGAGGGGAAATACACGAAAAATTTGTGTCCCCCCCCCCTCGCGATTGGACACCTGTGATCCGAAAAATCTGAAAAAAATCACGAATGTAGGCCTTGATGAGTACAACAACAACAAATACGTGAGAAGTCGCAATTCACTCAACTTTGTTAGTAATAGTATGATTTATCGATTTTATGTTTTCTTGAATAAAATCTTGACGGTACCCTTAAATTCAATGAAATTCAGTACACAGATGTCTATTTATAAGATTGATCAACCCTGCAAGTTTCATAAAGATTGCATCATATTTAGCGAAGTTATAGCGGTTTGAATTTTCCTGTGTTACTATGGAACAATATGCGCTGCATGTATTACTATGGCAACATATGGCTATGGAACAACATGCGCTTTTTACCGACTCAGACACTACAGTTTTGCTAGGATTTGCATGATAATTTCAGGAATGATAGGTGTCATGAATAACTTTGAGAATCAGTTCAGCTAGTGGTATCAGTAATCGTAAAACAAAATAGTGGCTGTTTTAAATGCGAAGATTGAATAACTTTGAGTTATTTTTTCCCAACTTCAACGTTTAAGGCGCATGCTTTGAACACTTGATTCAATTTAATGAATGACTGAAGCTGAGTACCTACAATTAATACTCATAAGTGAAACAAGTCAAGGAGGCGGGAGAGAGCTTCTAACAAAAGGGCTTTGTAACAACTCTAGGATTCGAAAAAATTGGCCATTAATCGATGATAACAGTACAGGAGAGTGGCCCCTGAAAAAAAATTCATCAGACGTAGCCGATATGAGTATGAAATGATAGCTTTCATGGGAGCTTTTCAAAACAGTTCTTAAACTGTCAGTTGTTGCTTCAGTGGGGGCACAGGGGGGAAATACATGAAAAATGTGTTTCCTCCGTCGCGAATGGACATCTGAAATAATTATCAAGGGAGATATTTATGAGTAGAACAATAACAAAAACCTCAGAAGTCGAAATTCTTTCAACTTTGTTAATAATAGTATGGTCTTCGAATTTCATAGTTTCTCCAATAAAATCGTCATTGATATGCTTCTTGACTTTATACAATCTGGTGACTGCATTTTGAAAATTGAATACAAAACCCTTCTGACATGAGCGTAGGTCTGTTTACCCAACTTGTTAAAATGAAAAATCGTGCACGTTCCTAGATTGTCGGCTATAATCTGCCAAGCTCGTTTTTGTGTTACAAAAATAGTGTTAAAGAAAGGATAGAAAGAGTTCGTTTTACCGAATTTCGGTGTTTTTCTGTTTTTCACTAGTAATGTCGAACCCTGATAACTTAATTCGACCAGCATGTTTAGGACAAAATGCGATGGATAACATGCCGGGTCCTGTGCCAAATCCTCCTCCCCCTGAAATTCAGGATAATAATCGATACTCTATGAGTCGTGAAGAATTTATGGGGTATGTGTCGCTAATTGTGACGGAGAATCTAAGAATTCAGGGTCCACAAATCGTATCATCTGTCCTTAATCCGGCGTCAGACATTAACAACGACGTCGACGAATCAATAAATGCCGGGAATGATGTTAATCTTTCTGACATGGACCGCATACCCGACGTGGTAAAGAGTCTGAGGAAATTTTCTGGCCAACCAGGAGAATTTTTATCCTAGAAAAAGAGTGTTGACCGAATCCTTAAAATATACGACCATTTGAAGGGCAAACCGAAGTACTACGGCATACTCTCAGTGATCAGAAATAAAATTACGGGCCACGCTGACATAGCGTTGGAATCGTATAACACTCCCCTAAATTGGTCAAAGATCTCTAGATGTCTAATCCTCCACTACGCAGATAAACGTGACTTAGGGACGTTGGAGTATCAAATGACCACCCTGATGCAAGGCAATTCGACAATTCATGAGTTCTATCAGATGGTATACCACCATCTTTCATTAATCCTGAATAAACTTTCGTGCATGGAAATGAGCCAAGAAACGCTCAATGTAATGACTCAGGCTTATCGAGATAAAGCCCTCGACACATTCTTCAGAGGACTTCGCGGAGACCTTGCAAGACTGTTGAGTATAAAAGAACCAGTAGATCTACCGCAAGCCCTGCATCTCTGTTTAAAGATGCAAAACGTAGATTACCGCACTTAACATGCAAATAACTCTCAAAACACTTTTCACAGAACACAAAATCATATTGCACCACCAATTCTACCCAGAAGGGTACAACCCCAACAGCAACGAGTCGCACCGTCACCGGCTCCCAGGACAAAATTCTTTCCTGATCTGGTGCATGATCCTCATCGACCACAACGACCAGTTTTCTACAATCAACCATTCCCTAATCTTCGGCAACTTCCACCTAAACCTCTGCCTCATCCAGAACCAATGGATGTCGACCAAACAATCCAGTCTCGAGCACTTAATTATCAAAATCAACCTCAATATACACCAAATTACAGCGTACCTATCATCTAGAAGATTCCCCGACTGAAGATACTACCCCTGAGGAGTATGAACAAAATGTTACCAACGAAGACGAACAACACGACGAAACATTAACAGAATATATTGACCCTCCTGAAGACAATACCTATGATGAAACACAATTTATAGACGACATTTATTTTTTAGGATAAACTGCTCTTCGCTTCCATACTTTGAATTTAACTTGAGAAGCGGGGAGAAATTAAAATTTCTTATTGATACAGGATCCAATAAAAATTAAATTCAGTCAAAACACGTAAGACACCACCTACCAAACAATCGTTGCTTTACTACTCATTCTGTTGCAGGAAGTGTTAAGATCACACACCATACCTTTGCTCAAGTTTTCGGACCAAGAACTGATAAAATAATATTTTTCATCTTGCCTCGTCTTATATCCTTTGCTGGAATCATAGGAAATGACACACTTAAAGAATTAAATGCCATTATTTTCACAAAAGAAAATAACATGCTATTACATCCAAATCTAAAAATACCCTTAAAACAATATCATTCGGAATCTATAAATAACCTCACATTTAAACGAAAAACAAGCTATCAAATTAAAGCAAATTATCAAAGAATGTCTAAATCTTTTTTCTGATCCTGATGAAAAGTTAACTTGTACCACCCGCGTTATAGGTGAAATCTGTACCATTACTGACGATCCAGTTTATTCTAGATCGTACCCATATCCCATGTCCCTAAAAAATGAAGTGGAGAAAGAATTGTCAAAATTGCTTGAAGACGGCATCATTCGACCTTCTAGGTCCCCCTACAATTCCCCTGTCTGGATAGTTCTAAAAATGATGGATGCCTCAAAGGAAAAGAAATATAGAATGGTGGTCGATTATCGCAAGTTGAACTCGGTGACGAGGTTCTGGCCAACCTCGGCAAATATCAATATTTCACCATTGCGGACTTAAAAGGCGGATTTCACCAGATCCCTTTGAAGGAGGCCGACATTGAGAAAACGGTGCTCTCAGTAAATAACGGCAAGTTCGAGTTCACCCGGCTCCCGTTTGGACTTAGAATGCTCCATCGATTTTCCAACGGGCACTCGACGATATATTAAGAGATCATATCGGCACACGATGTTATGTCTATATAGACGACATCATACTTTGGAAAAAACGAAATAGAGCATTTTGAAAACCTTGAAAAAGTATTCCACACTCTCGAGGCAGCCAACATGAAAGTTCAATTAGATAAGTGCGAATTTTTCCAGCAAAATATTGAATTTTTGGGCTTTATTGTTGGCAAAGATGGCATTCCCACTAATCCAAATAAAGTCAAAGCAATTATCGATTTCCCAATACCTAAGACCCTTAAAGACGTACGGTCATTTTTATGAATGTCAGGCTACTATCGCCGTTTTATCAGAGACTTTGCAAAACTCGCAAAACCCCTAACATTCCTTCTAAGAGGAGAAGATGGACGCGTGTCCACAAACCTCTCTAAACATATACCAATTGCTTTAAATCAAGAAGCCCTCGAAGCTTTCAAGAAAATTAAAAATGCACTCATTTCAAAAGAGGTCCTTTTAATTCATCCAAATTTTGAAAAGGAATTTGAGTTAACCACAGACGCTTTCGAGTTTGCGATAGGAGCAGTATTGTCACAAAATGAAAAGCCCATCACCTTCCTATCGAGAACACTCACTAAAACGGAGGAGTGTTATGCAACAAATGAGAAAGAAATGTTGGCCATAATATGGGCACTACATAATCTTCGAGGTTACTTGTATGGGTCACGTAAGGTAAAAATATTTAACAGACCACCAGCCACTAACTTACGCGCTTTCCAATAAAAACACAAATAGTAAAATGAAGCGATGGAAAGCGATACTCGAAGAATACAATTATGAGTTAAAATATAAGCCAGGAAAAGCCAACGTGGTGGCCGATGCACTATCCAAACCTCCTCAACCTACAGCAATTCATTCTTTAACACCAACACAACACAGCCACGACAGTTCAGCACACGACCTTATTCCTACAGCAGAATCTCCTATAAACGTCTTCCGAAACCAGTTGATTTTGAAAATTGAAGAGGAAGATAGTTGTCAAATTACGAATCCTTTCGAGGTTACACGAGGTACACTATAATAAAACCCGATTACACAGAAGCTAACTTAGTTGGAATTTTCAAGAGATAACTCAATCCTGTCACAATTAATGGTCTTTTAACCACCGAAGAAATAATGGGAAAAATTCAAAATATCTACGTTCAACACTTTAGGGACTACAAAATTAGATACACCCAAAAAATGGTCGAAGACATCGCAAGTGAGGTCGAACAGGACGAAAAACACATTGCAGAGCACACAGAAATGCAAAAGAAAACCAACTTCAACTTATTGAGAACTTCTGCTTTCCAAAAATGACTTCAAAAATTAAAAAATTCGTAAAACAATGCGTCACTTGCAAGGAAATCAAGTATGACCGCCACCCCAATAAACCCTCTTTTAATGAGACCCCCATTCCTAGCTATCTCGGACATACAATCCATATCGATATTTTTTCTACTGAAAAACATCTAGTCTTAACAGCAATAGACAAATTTACCAAAGTTTTACTTGCCAAGATTATACCCTCCAAATCAGTCGAAGACCTCAGACGGCCGTTACGGGACATATTATTCTTTTTCTGCATTCCAGAGAACGTAGTGCTTGATAACGAAGGTGCCCTAAAGTCGATATCTCTGAGATCTATGATGGAAGATGAACTAATGATAAAAATTTTCACTACACCCCCCTACAAGAGCAAAGTGAATGGCCAAGTAGAAAGACCACACTCAACGCTCCTCGAAATAATGCGTTGCCTTAAAAAAGAAATTCCACCCTGTCCCTTCGAAGAACTCCTAGAAAGAGCAGTTAAAGAGTATAATTTCACGGTACATTCTACTACCGGGAAAAAACCTGTTGAACTCTATCATGGACGCAGTCCCAGACTGAATTCGAAAGATCACGCATTGACAACATCGAAAAAATAAAAACCAAACAAGCAAAAGATCTCGCGAACCATAATAAAAATCGTCAACCCTTCAAAAACTACCAGGTAGGAGAGGTCATCTATGTAAAAATCCACAAAAGAGTAGGTTCTAAGCTCACTCCTTGATACCAACAGGAAGTTGTTGAAGAAAACAAAAATAGTGTCGTTATTACAATGTCAGGCAAAACAGTCCATAAAAGTAACATTAAAAGTTAAACATCGCTTCATTACAGAATCCTTCCTATGGTCTCATGTGGAGTCCAAATATTGGAATACACGAATTCGCAGATTGTAACCTTCAACCTTGGAAATGCGAAAATAAAGACTGGTACATTTAAGATGATACACGACATCAACATCCATCAATATGACCAGGCGACAAAAGAGCTTACCTTAATCCTCGAACATGACATCCCTAAAAATAGTTCCCTACATCCCTATCTTTCACATAAGCTACTTCAAATCCGAGAACTCCTAGAAACTTTAAAACCAAGAGTTTCAAAGAGGTCCCTAGATTTCATTAGAACAGCCTGGAAATGGGTCGGTGGCAACCCAGACCACGAGGACTTCCTAACAATAAAAGAAAAAATGAATAACATTTTAGAGAACAACAACAGGCAGGTAGTGATCAACAAATCAATAATGGAAAGAATAAAAAATGTAACACTGGTGACAAATAAAATTATCTCTTTGGCTCAAACAAATCATAATCTCAAAAATGAATATACTTTAAGCATTCAATACAAAATAAAATTAATAAAAGAAGAATTAACTAATCTTAAATATGCAATACAGATGGCAAAAGACAATTTGGTCAATACTTTATTACTCTCAACTAAAGAAATTCAAACAGTCACTAGTATATTCGATAAAGAAAGACTTCCTTATAGAACACCAGAAGAAGCACTTGAGTTTGCAAATGTGAAAGTCCTTATGAACAGTATGACAATACTTCATATTGTAAAAATCCCAGTCACCACTGTGGAAACTTATGAATACCTTGTAATTAAACCGGTTAATCGGAAAAACATAATCGTGGACATTGTTTATGAAAAAATTGTAAGAAATCAGGAAAAAATTTTCGCTACAAAAAAAGATTGTTCAAATTTTGGAAACCTAAATATTTGTAATGAAAGAGATCTCTTAGACATAAGTAATTCATCATGCATACCGAACATCCTCAAGAGTTGCGGCTCTTTGAACTAGAGGAGCTCCTGGATCGCATAGGGCACTATCGGAGGAGCTGGTTAAGGGCCGAAGATGAACAGAAAGCTAAAGAAGCGCTTGGGGCAAAATCTAAAGGCGACATGCAGATAGCTCCATCATTAAAAGTCAATAAAAGAATGGCGTCTAGCCCAATCGAAGGAGATCGGGATAAAAGAAGGAAGGAAGAGGCACTTGATTGGCGTGGAGCACCAGATCACGGGTTTCAGACAGTACTTACAAAAGGAGCGAAGAAAGCCGCGAAGAAACTCCTTCAAAAAAAGCCAGAAAGTAAAGTTCGCACGGATGCTCAATTAGAAAAAGGACCTGATGCAAAACAGGAGAGGCAGAAGCCCCGACGAAGACCCTGGCAGCAGGCACTGCTTGTAAAGCCCCAAGATGGCCGATCCTACGCGGAGGTACTGCGGGACATCAGGGGAAATGTAAGGCCCGAAGACACCAATACTACCATTAAAGTAGTACGACCAGCGCGGTCGGGCCACATACTGGTCGAATTCGGAGCAGAGGCCGGCAATAAAGATGCATTCTGTGACGCAGTAAAGAAAGTCCTCGGCAAAAGCGTAATTATAGCCCCGCTCGAGCTTATGACAACGATCGAAATACGGAACATTGACTGCATTACGGATCTGGCCGAGGTAGAAGAGGCCATCAAAAGGGAGTTCCCTAGCGTGGGAAGGATCAAAGTGAGACTGACACTAGAAAACAACAGGGGACAACGCATGGCCATAGTTGACTTGACCGAAAAGGACGCCGAACAATTCCTGAACAAGGGCAAAGTACGAATAGGGTGGGTTGTTTGTAGGATACGGCGAAGAGCAACGCCTCTTCAATATTTCAAATGCCTTGGTTATGGTCACACCACACAAGTATGCAAAGGACCCGAAAGGAGTTCCCTATGTTACAAATGCGGTGAAACGGGACATAAAAGGAAAGAGTGTACGAAGGAGGCACACTGTAATCTTTGCAAGGATGCTGATCCAAAACCTGATTTTGGACACGCCTGTGGAACAGGAAAATGCTGGGTGTTCCAGGAAGCCCTAGCCAAGGCAAAATCAAAGCTTCGATGACCCACATCCTGCAGCGAAACCTACACCGCAGTTCAACCGCCCAAAATCTGCTTGAGCAGTTTGCGAGGGACATGAAAGCCGACTTCTTGCTGCTGAGTGAGCAACACCATATTAAAAGTCCTGCATTATGGTATTCTGATGAAACTGGTACTGCCGCCATCTGGGTTCAGAACAGTGACTTTCAAGCGGAGAGTTGTGGACGGGGGGATGGTTTCGTGGGGGTTCGATGCTCAGGGATCACCTTCTTTAGTGTGTACTTGACGCCTAACGAGTCGATATCATCTTTCCAAGCCAAGCTTAATGCTTTGGAGGGCGCTGTCTCGAACGCAGAGGGCAAAGTGCTCGTTGGGGGTGACTTCAACGCTAAAGCAATTAAATGGGGCATGCCTCAGACGGATCCGCGGGGAAAACGAATCCTGAAAATGGCGGCCAGGACGGCCCTCGTCATACTAATTTCCGGAAATACGCCGACTTCCCGCCGTATTGGCTGTGAGGGAACCATACCGGACGTGACATTTGCCTCGGAGTCCTTAGTACGAAGGATACACAACTGGAAAGTATTAGAGGACTACTCAGCCAGTGACCATCAGTGCATTCTGCTTGAGATAAGTGATGCTGTCTCCCAACGTCCGTGCTCTCGGCCTTCTACAACTGGACGGAACATCGGAAGGATGGACGTCGAGAGGTTCGTCAAGGTTCTCACAGCAGGTGAGCCGCTGCAGGGAGCTTCAGAGGGGACCGAAGAACTGGCAGCTCAAGACGTGGTGAACTCTACTATGAGCATAATCACGACTGCTTGCAAAGCTTCTATGCCCCGTCGAAGACCCCGGCACGGCAATCCCCCAGTGTACTGGTGGTCTACTGAAATCGCTGAAAAGCGGAGGGAGTGTCACAAGCTTCGGCGTGAGGCTCAACGGGCGCGGAACCGTGACGAGGCTTGCAACAAGGTGGCAGCATATAAGTCGGCCAGGAAATGCCTTCGCAAATTGATCAACAGTAGCAAGGCTCGCTGCTGGCAAGACCTAGTGGACAATGTGAACAAGGATCCGTGGGGCCTTGGCTACAAGCTGGTCATGGGGAAACTTGGTGCCCTACGGAAGCCTTGTATACATGACGCGGAAAAGATGGACGCGATAGTGCGGGGACTCTTCCCCGCCCATCCCGTCCGTGTTGACGTTGTCCATGGTGAAACAGCAGTCGAGTGCCCACTCTTCACACAGCTGGAGCTGGAGGAGCCAGTCCTCTCATTGAAAACGAGGAAGGCTCCAGGTCCAGATGCTGTTCCAGCTGAGGTTTTGCGGCTCGTCTATCACCATTGTCCTGACTTGCTGCTCAGCACATTCAACGCTTGCCTACGGAACGGGGTTTTCCCGGTACGATGGAAGGTGGCGAGTCTCGTGCTGATCAGCAAGGGGAAGGGAAATCCCGAATCGCCGTCCGCATACCACCCGTTATGCATGCTTGAAACGGCTAGGAAAGTGCTAGAGAAACTCATCAAGGGAAGACTCACTGACGCGATTCGTGCTGCTGGGGACCTATCTCCTCGGTAGTACGGCTTTAGAGCAGGACGTTCTACCATTGATGCGATTGCAGAGGTGGTGAGCGCGGTCCAAAAGGCAGAGGCATATAGTCGCACCAAGCGACGGATCGTCCTGTTGGTGAATCTCGACGTCAGGAATGCCTTCAACTCCGCTAGATGGGTATATATTCTGGATACGCTGGAAAACTCTTTTCAAGTTCCAGAATATCTTATGCGGCTTTTGAGGAACTACCTAAAGGACCGAAGCCTGCTCTACGACACGACACAGGGCCAAAGAAGGATGGAAATTACATCGGGTGTTGCCCAGGGATCTATCCTTGGTCCGGACCTGTGGAACGTGTCTTACGACGGGCTACTAAGACTTGAGATGCCAGATGAGTCACGCTTCATCGGCTATGCGGATGATGTTGCGGCTCTGGTCGCCGGACGCACCGTTGAACAAGCGCAACTTAGGCTAGGTATGCTAATGCGCCGAGCGAGGGACTGAATGGCTGCTCGCGGGCTGAGTCTAGCACTGGAGAAAACCTAAGTGGTCATCTTGACAAAAAAGAGAATCCCTAGAGTAAGATTGATCAGTATTGGAGACATACAAATCGAATCGGAGACAGCGGTGAAGTACCTGGGGCTACTGATCGACTCGAAGATGAGTTTCTCTGAGCAAATCAGGGCAACGGCTGAGAAAGCTGCTTCGGGAATATCGGCTCTGAGTCGACTTATGGCCAACGTAGGGGGCCCAGTCCATCAAGAAGACGCCTCTTGATGAGTGCTGTAGAGTCAGTGCTACTGTACGGAGCAGAGGTGTGGGGCGACGCTCTCAGCAAGGAGGTATACCGGAAACGTTTGGCACGGGTACAGAGAAGAGGAGTACTGAGAATCGCATCTTCGTATCCAACAGTCTCCGACTCGGCCGTGAGAGTTATAGCAGGCGTGATACCTATGCCCTCCTTGCTAGGGAGCGCCGCGCTATTTACCTGCGCCGTAACGAGGATGCGAGGGAGATAGTTATCCGCGAAGTGAGACAGCGCTCGCTCAACGATTGGCAGCATTCTTGGGTGAATTGCACGAACGGAAGGTGGACTGCGCGCCTCATCCCGGATGTGAGACCATGGCTTAATCGAAGGCATGGTGAGACTGACTTCTATCTGACCCAGCTTTTGAGCGGGCACGGGTGTTTTCAGTCTTACCTGCACAAGATCGGTAAGTCACGGTCTCCCGATTGTCGGTTTTGCCCAGGAGAGGAGGACAATGCCTGTCACACATTTTTTGCATGTACAAAATGGGCCAGGCTGCGAAGGGAACTCTACAGGGAGACGGGAGAGCCCACCCTGGATAATATAGTTGCGGTGATGCTCGATTCGGTTGACAAATGGAACCAGGTGGCACATTATGCTCGGGTAGTCCTAAAATATAAAAGGGACTCACAGCAGCCGGGGGCGCTGTGGCTGGGGGATTGCTCTTCTGGCAATTCCTCTTCCCCTCTCCCCTCCCGCTAGGAAAGGGATTCCTCAGCTTGAAGGCGCTCCACGGCGTAAAAAAACGAGACCTGGCCCGAAGTAATGTGTCAAACGGTTCCAGGCTGGGTTCTCAGGTTGACAGGGAGGGGTTTAGTGGGTAGTCCAGTCGCGCGTGGGAGTCCCACACTCTGTGGATAAATAGCATTCACCTCCCTACCACAAAAAAATGGCTATAGTGAAAAATGCTTGTGGAAAAAGCGTTGACACAAGTTTATTGGCACAAGTCTACCTGTCAACCTGAGGACAGGGGAGGTGTTTAGTGGGTAGTCCAGTCGCGCACTCTATGCATAAATAGCATTCACCTCCCTACCACAAAAAAAAAGAGTCGCGATTCAAGCTGCAGTCTAGTGAGCGGAAACTACATACCAAAACTGGAAGAAATAAATCCAGGGATGCTACTCCTAAATAAGTTCAATGGAACCATTAAAATTGATAATGTGCCCCATGACCTTGACGGAACATATCTAATTAACTTTAACAACGCAACAATTAATATTGGCGAATACACATTCACGGCAAACGAAGTAACCAGCTATCTAGCTCTTCCACCTGTCCTCCAGCCCACACCACAAGAAAAAAACTATCTGCAGATCTTATCACTGCAGATGATGCAGGAACTACACATCAACAATACTCACCATATCCGACTTTTGGGGAAGCAAAATTTAATTTCAACATGGAACAATACATCGATTATATTAACTCTGATTATTTTACTACTAATTGCTATATTCCTCAGATCTAAAAGGAATTCCGACAGAAACATTATCATCAATCATCAGACTCAAGATCTTGCTACCCGGCCAACCACGCAAGTACTTACCAAACCGAACATCATTATCTCTAACGAAGTTCATGACAACCATAAACAGCAGCCGATGCCAAGACCAAAAATTTAAAATGGACCATTTTTCTAAACAATTGGGGACAATTGCATTTCGGCCCGGAGGAGTTAACTCCAATTTCATGAAAAGTAAAATGCTGACGATATGTCTGGAGAGGTATCGTGGGATTCGCAATCCAAGCAGTTTCCCGGAATATCAAATAATACTTGCACTTTTGAATTGTAAATTAGCTTCAGTTTGTAACTCACCTCGTAACAATAAAGATCTGGGCATCAGCCCTAAATTGTATGTTTTTAATTCGAATATCGGATCTTTTGTTAACTTATACACACAGAGTCCTCGGTTGATTTTGTAGGCAGTGATGAGTTTGCAGAAAGGCCTCTGCTCAAGTATTTTCGGTATTTTGTTGACGATTGTGGAGTATTGTTCTGTCCCGCTCCATCCCATAGTATATACATACACATTATTCGTAATGTAACACATAGTGTTAAGAAAGAAGTCAGTCAATAAACAGAACTCATTAAGATCGGTCGTCTACATGGTGGCAGCGGTGTCGGAAAGTAGAGAAAAGAAAAATTAGGTCGTTCGCTGAATATTTAAATCAATAAAATGGTAAACGATTCGGAACAACAGCCTGCGGCGGCGGGTTTATCGGGTAATAACTTTACTGTTCAAGCGCCGGAACATTTTACATTTAACCCTTCGGATTGGCCACGTTAGAAACGGCGGTTTGATCGTTTTAGAATTGCTTCCGGGCTAAACAAAAGAAATGAAGAGGAGCAGGTTAACACCTTGGTCTACCTAATGGGTGATCAGGCAGATGATATATTTCTGTCATTCAATCTTTCGCCTCCCGACCAAAAGAAATACATACAATTCCGTCATAAGTAAATTCGAGAATTTTTTCGTGTTGAAACACAACGTGATTTACGAGCGGGCAAAGTTCAATTCTCGATGCCAATTAGAAGGAGAAAGCATTGAGGACTTTATAACATCATTATATTTGCTTTCTGAGAACTGTTCATACTCAAGCTTGCGTGAAGAGATGATACGGGATCGGTTGGTGGTAGGTGTACGAGACAGAAGGTTGTCAGAAAGGTTGCAACTAGAAGCAGACTTAACACTTGAAAAAGCGGTACAAATGGTCAGGCAACACGAGGCAGTGAGACGGCAGCAAGTAGATTTGGCAACAACACCTTTTAGTGCAAATGCAACAACCGTTAATAGTTTGCGTTCTCATAAACCAAAGACGTCATTATCATCACCTTCACACAACTTCAGACGAAGCGTACGAGAGACTGCAAAGACTAGAGAATGTCAATGCCCATGGTGCGGTGCGAAAGAGCAGCACAACAAACATAACTTCCCGCTAGAGGCAAACAATTCCGTTTCTGTAAGAAGTGGAACCACTTTAGTAAGGTTTGTCAAAAGAAAATAAAAATCAACAACAACAAGATATTTCATGTCGAAGAAGAAGACGAGACACTCTTCATAGGCACGATGACAGACGAAAACAATAACGATGAACGGTGGACCGCTAAAATAACGGTCAACGAAAAGCAAATTAATTTTATGCTAGATACGGGAGCTCCGATAGATGTCTTACCACTTAAAGAATTTAAAATAAATTTCCCTGACGCGAAAGTTAATAAATCGAATAAAAAATTATGTGGCCCTTCTGGTGAACGTCTCGACGTTACGGGAATAATGAACTGCATGCTTAAATATAGAAACATATTCTGTAAATCTGAACTTTACATTTTGAACAATTTAAAATTACCACTTTTGAGTTTAAAATCTTGCCAAAATTTGAAAATTATACAACGAATTAACACCTTTGATAATCCGAGTGTCGAAACAATTCAAAAATCGTTGGTAAATATCGAGACGGAATATCCAAAATTATTTAACAATCTCGGTTGTCTTAAGGAGGATTACGAAATCAAATTGCAACCAAACGCGAAACCTTATGCAATTGCAACAGCTCGACGAGTCCCGACTCCATTAAAGGAAAACCTCAAGGCAAAACTTGATGGAATGCTTCAGTTGGGTGTAATCAGACGTGTAGATGAGCCAACAGATTGGTGCGCTCCGATGGTAATCGTTAACAAACCCGACGGTGATATTCGTCCTTGCGTTGACCTCACGAAACTGAACTTAGCCATTCAACGAGGTATACACCCAATGCCAGCTGCTGACCATTCACTGGCGCAATTGGAAGGTGCAAAGTACTTCACCAAGTTAGACGTGAAGTATGGATTTTGGCAGATAAAGCTATCTCCAAAATCACAGCTTTTTACAACTTTTCTAACTCCATTTGGAAGATTCTGCTTCCAAAGGCTTCCTTTTGGTATTTGCACGGCCCAGAGTTGTTCCAAAAACGAATGCAGTTGATTCTCGGAGGCCTTAATGGAGTCATCTGCCAAATGGATGACATATTGGTGAAAGGGAAGGACATACAAGAGCATGATCTAAATTTGCGTGCGGTAGTTAAAAAGCTAGAAGAGAATGGAGTAACCTTAAATAAATCTAAATGTCAGATAGGTATCAAATCCATTACATTTTTGGGACACAAAATTGACGAGGAGGGTATACACCCTTGCCCATCAAAAATCAAGGCAATTGATGAATTTCCCCATCCGCAAAATGTAAGGGAATTGCGCCAGTTTCTGGGATTAGTAAATTACATGGGTAAGTTCGTTCCATATCTCTCTTCAGTAAGCTATCCCTTAATGAGCTTTTAAAATCCCAGGCTGATTTTCTATGGACGCCAGTTCAGGAGGAGGCTTTCTTAAAACTGAAACGAGCACTAACAACGGCTCCGGTATTAAAGACATACGATCCTACACATAGAACCCTTGTGTCGTCTGATGCATCTTCTTTCGGATTGGGAGCGGTGCTCCTTCAGTCAGATATGGACTGTATCCGGTAGCCCGTTGCATACGCTTCGCGAACGATGTCTGACAGCGAAAAGAAGTATGCGCAGATAGAAAAGGAAGCTTATCAAATGGGCATGTGGGAAATTCCGGGACTACATCGTTGGCATCCATTTTACAATTGAGACGGATCGCAAGCCGTTGATTCCAATTTTTACTACGAAAAACCTCGATGACTTGACGTTAAGGATCCAAAGATTCCGTATGAAAATGATGGGTCTTACTTTTAGCATAATCTATACTCCTGGAAAAGATCTTATAGCAGCTGATACGCTATCTCCCAATCCTATCCAAGGAACAGGACCGGACGATGACGATGAAATCGAAACATTCATCAACAGCATTATCGAAGAGCTACCAGCGTCAACCAACAAACTAAACACTATTCGGAAAGCCCAGCAAGATGATCCCATCATCAGAGAAGTAAAGGAGTATTGCCAAGACGGATGGTCACATCGTTCAAAACTATCACAAGAAGCAAGGTTATTCTATAACGATCGCCAATATCTTTCAATTAACGGCCAATTTTCGATGCACGGTAAGAGACTTGTCATCCCAACGGCCTTACAACACGGGATGTTAGAAACGATGCATACCGGGCATTTGGGAGTTGTAAAGTGCAAAAGCAGGATGCGCCAGTCTGCCTGGTGGCCTGGTTCGTCAAAACAGATGGAAGAATATATTCGGCGGTATACTACCTGTATACAGTTTTTAGTTCCAAGACATGATACGCTCATCAGTTCTGAAATGCCAGAGCGCCCTTGGCACAGCATAGCAATGGACCTCTGCGTATGTCATGGTAAGACGTTTCTTGTTCTAAGTGACTACTTTTCCAGGTTCCCGGAGATAGTACATTTGGAATCACAGACTGCCAGATGCGTCATCACACACTTAAAATCGATTTTTGCGAGATTTGGCATTCCGGAAATTGTTAGAACTGATAACGGGCCCCAGTTTGCAACGGTCCACACATCAGAGTTTCGACAATTTGCACACTCCTGGGAATTTAAGCACATTACATCCAGCCCTCGTTTCCGTCAAAGCAATGGATTCATTGAGTCGGCGGTTAAAATTGTTAAAACGCTTTTAAAGAAAAATAAATAAAAACCTGAATTAGCGCTATTGGAGTACCGCGCCACACCACTTAATAACGGTTACAATGGGTCGGAAAATTCGATCAACCATCCCGATGACGAGTGAACGGTATGAGCCAAATTCTCTCAATATGGGCAAAATAACAATGGCTGAGACAACAACAAACAAATAACTACGATAGACGCCATGGTGTATGCAGCGGAAGAAACTTTAAAATCGGTGACGTTGTCTGGATTAGAGACATACATCAGTGGGGTCGCATTGCAGCCAAAGCCGATACCCCCCGTTCTTTCTATATAAAAACCAATTCTGGGGTTTACCGAAGAAATGTGTTTCATCTTAACAACGCCCACAGGAAGAACGTGCCATATATTCCCGAAGAAGTAACTGAAGGAGAGCTCAGAGCTTCAAGTTCAAAACCTTCAAAGGGGGAAATGAAGGTGAATATTCGATGTGAATCAAAAATGATCCCAACAACATGTCAACCTACAACATCTACAGGCCACTACACGACAAGGTCAGGAAGAATATCAAGACAACCCGACCGTTTGACTTACTAATCAAAAATTACTTATGAATTAATATGTAGCTATGTAATTGTTCCAAACCAAAATATAATATTATATTTATTTCTTTGTATTATGAGGAAAGAAAATAAATGAATTAAAGTTATGTTAACATTAATAATTTACGGGGGAGATGTGGAGTATCGTTCTGTCCCGCTCCATCCCATAGTATATACATACACATTATTCGTAATGTAACACATAGTGCTAAGAAAGAAGTCAGTCAATAAACTGAACTCATTAAGATCGGTCGTCTTTTAATTAACGTGCGAACACTACAACGATGAAATAATTACCTACATTGTTGATCATTGGGTTATTTATTTACCATGCAAAAAGATGTGAATACCTCTTTCAGGTCGATAATTTTGAAATACGTGTTTCTGGTTATTAATGCAACTTGTAGTATTATTAAGATGCCTAGTTACAGCATGTATTAGAGTCCTGCAACCATATCTTAAGAAATTTCAATCAAAACATGGGTAAAGTCGACTTTAATTATATGCTGGTATCCTTCTACAGATAAGATATTGGGTCAAAAAATATTATTTTCGAATTTTTCAACACCTAATTGATATAATTTTATCACTCATAAACTCCGCCGTAGAAGGTTCCAAGCCCGGTTGAAAGAGGAAAAGGGATCCCTTTGTTTCCCCAGCCTACAGCTTCCATGATTCCTCATTCTAAATCCCATGACCAAATGGTAGTAAATTGAAGGCAACATCGAAAGGATGGACGTCGAGAGGTTAGTCGAGGTGATCACAGCAGGTGCCCCGCTCAAGACGTAGTGAACTTAACTATGATAGAAACAATTTTGTGAAGAATAAATCATCATCACAACTGCTTGTAATGCTTGTATACCCCGTCGAAAAACCCGGCACCGCAAGCCCCCAGTGTACTGGTGGTCGACTAAAATCGCTGAAAAGCGAAGGGAGTGTCATATGCTTTGGCGTGACGCTCAACATGTACGGAACCATGACGAGGCATGCAAACGGGTAGCAGCATATAAGTCGGCCAGCAAATGCCTTCGCAAATTGATAAACAACAGCAAGGTTCGCTGCTGGCAGGATCTAGTGAACAACGTGAACAAGGATCCGTGGGGCGTTGGCTACAAGCCAGTTATGCAGAAGCTTGATGCTCTAGGGAAACATGGGCACTCTTCCCGACCCATCTCGTCCGTGTTGACGCTGTTCATGATGAAACAACAGTCGAGTGTCCACCTTGCACACACCCGTAACTAGAAGAGACGGTCCTTTCACTGAAAGTGGGGACGGCTCCAGGTATAGATGGTGTCCCAGCGGAGGTGTTGCAACTTGTCTATCACCATTGTCCTGTTTTGCTGCTCAGCACATTCAACGCCTGTAAACGGGATGGGGTTTTCCCGGTTCGATGGAAGGTGGCAAGGCTCGTGCTGAGCAGCAAGGAGGAGTGAAACGCCAGATCGCCGTCTGCATACCGCCCGTTATGCATGCTAGACACTGCTGGGAAAGTACTAGATAAATTTATCAAGGGAAGACTAACTGACGCGGTTAGTGCTGCTGGGGACCTTTCTCCTTTGCAGTGCGGCTTTAGAGCAGGATACTCCATCATTGATGCGATTGCAAAAGTGGTGAGGACGGTTCATAAGGCAGGGACATATAGCCAAATCAAGCAAAGTATCGTTTCTGTTGGTGACACTCGATGTTAGGAACGCCTTCGACTCCGGTAGATGGATGGATATTCTGGATACGCTGGAAAACCTTTTTCAAGTTCCAGAATATCTAATGCAGCTTTTGTGGGATCTATCCTTGGTCCAAACCTGTGGAACGTAGCTTACGATGGGCTACTATAACTGGAGATGCCAGATGAGACGTTGCGGCTCTAATTACTGGACGCACCGTTGAACAAGCGCAACTTAGGCTAGGTATGCTAATCCGCCGAGTAAGAGACTGGATGACTGCTCGCGGGTTCAGTTTAGCACTGGTGAAAACAAAAGTGGTCATCTTGACAAAAAAAGAGAGTCCCAAAAGTGAGGATGATCAGTATTGCAGACATACGAATCGAATTGAAGACAGCGGTGAAGTACCTGGGGCTACTGATCAGGGCAACGGCTGAGAAGGCTGCTTCGGGAGTATCGGCTCTGAGTCGACTTATGTCCAACATAGAGGAACCCAGGTCATCAAGAAGACGCCTCTTTATGAGTGCTGTATCGTCAGTGCTACTGGACAGAGCAGCAATACAGGGCGATGCTCTACACAGAGAAGAGAAACAGAAGAAGAGCACTGAGGATTGCATCTTCGTTTTCGACAGCCTCTGATTTAGCGGTTAGAGTTATTGCAGGCATGATACCCGTTGTCCTCCTTGTTAAAGAGCGCCCCGCTATTTACCTATATCGAAACGAAGATGCGAGGGAGATGGTTGTCTGCAAGGAGAGATAGCACTCACTCAAGATTGGCAGCAGTCTTGGGTGAATTGCACGATGGAAAGGTTAACTGTGCGCTTAATTCTGGATGTGAGACCGTGGCTGAATCGAAGGCATGATGAGACTGATTTCTGTCTGACCCAGCTTTTGAGCGGGCATGGGTGTTTTCAGTCTTGCATACACAAGATTGATAAGTCACGATCCTCCGATTGTCGGTTTTGCCTAGGAGAGGAAAGCGATGCCCACCACATATTTTGTGCGTGCACAAAATAGGACAGGTTATGAAGGGACCTCTACAGGGAGACGGAAGAGCTCACCCCGGATAGTATAGTTGCGACGATACTCGTATCAGTTAACAAATGGAGCAAGGTGGGACATTATGTTTGGGCAGTCCTAAAAGATAAAAGGGACTCACAGCAGCTGGAGCTCCAGTCCCAACTGGAGGATCAATAGAAGAAGGATTCTCCAGCTTGAAGGTACCTCAAGGCGTAATAAAGCGAGACCTGCTCCGAAGCAATGAGTCAAACGGTTCTAGGCTGGGTTTTCGGGTTGGTAGGGAAGGCATTTATTGGGTAGACCAGCCACTTTCGAGCATGGGAGTCTAACACTCAGTGCGTCAATGATGTTTACTTCCCAACCACACAAAAAACAATTGTAGTAAATGGTCTCGAAGTCGCACATTGGGTTTACTGGTTCCCCAATTATGGGACACTAAATGCCAAGAAATTTTGCAATAACTGCAAATACACCTGCAGTTCTGCTACGAAAATCTACTTCCACCCATCTCCTTTGTGTTGACGTAAGAGAGTGAAGGCGAGTCTCCCGCGCCTGATAACGGCCACTGGAATGGAGGTGGGGCGCTGGGATGACCCCCCATCCCTGTAAAACCCTACATTGCTTCAAAACCTGCAACATAGCCTCAAAGTGGATTGGATCTATGGTAACGACCTCGCAACCGAAAAAGAACTATGGTATAGGATCCTGGAATGTCAGATGACTGAACCGCCGTGGCTCTTATTACCCAATATTTTCAATTCCCAAACTGCCCACCGCTTTATTGGAGCTACTCCGGCGGAAGCCCCGCCGACCCAGTCTAGCTCACCCGAAGACGGGCGTGGGCGCCACTCTTTCGTTTCTTCGAGCCTCTCAAGGGGTCGTCCGAACGAGAAGATGACCGTCCGGAGCGATTTTATAACTAGAAAGTCTTGGGGTTCACCACCACTTAGCCGCGAGAATCACCTACAAAGGAAAACTTTCCCGCGGAACGAGCTAAGGTGTTCCGCTACCACACAAATTCGGGTTTCCCTACAACAGGGGAACCGAAACTACCCAGATCGCCACTAGGTTCCACTGCACCTACAAACACTACCACTTGTATTAAATTCTCCAGGTCTGCCGGCCTGGCCAACCCCATGGGAAAAGAAGTCCCGGGCCACACCTTTATAGATGGAAATGAAGGTTTTTTTATTGTAGCGAGAAAAGAAAAATGAACAATTATCTCATTCAGTTTAGTACGTTATTTTATTCTAAGAAGCTAGTTCGATCAATATGTGCTCAAATGAAAGCCACTTACACTTATTCCCTATTCTGGTAAGGGGCCCCTTGTTTCCGTTCGCTTGATTTTCGCCACAGTTGTCTTGTCTCCATTTGATGTTTCAATATCCACTGTGCGGCTCCAATTCCTTGTCAGAAGAAAACGGTCGCTGATCAGTTGTTCTATGTTACCTCATTCGTATCCACTTGTCGGGTTATATTTCGTTCGCTTAACACTTGGTTTAATATATCTTCACGGTTGCTTGTAAAAAAACTCGCCAAAAGAACAAAAGAGAAAGCACGCCAAACTTCCCGGGCTTAAATAACCTCCGGGTTAACGTTTTTTTCCTCCTATCTACAGGGAAAATCTTGTTTTGGAGTGCTTTTCTTCTGTTGGTGCGAGTAATTCCCCTCGCTTGATTTCAATCATCATAAGTTCCACTCGGTGGCGACCCTAGTGGGAATTAAGTGTATCACGCGCTGAATACATTTGACTGACAGTTCGAACTGTCAGTAATGTTTGTTTACATCGCGACGAGATGTGAGGATTTCGAAGTAATCCTCTTTTTCTTCGTCTTTCTCTTGAGCTGGCGCTCAAATTTCTTAGCTTTTCTTGTCCCCGCCGGTAGTTTAATCGCCGGGCCAACACGTGAAGTGTCGTTTATGTGTAATTATCCACCGTTTCCCACTAATTTTGGCCGTCGAATCTCTTCTCGCAAATGTCACAATTTCCTTCATTTCAGTTTCCGTGGTGGAATAAAGTAAGTTTAGTGCAAGTGAGTGGATATTACGCTTCGCCACAATCTCGGCAGTCTGCAGGTAAGAAATTCTACAATTATGTTTGTGTTCCTTGCGTGTATTTTAGTAGAATTGTCAGCCTTCTCTCGTTTGAGCTTGGCGTAATTGGCGGCCGTTTGTTAATGTGCCAAAGCGAGTTTGGTTCGCTATTTTTAGAGTCATTCATGCCTCTGGTTTGGCTGAAATTTCACATTTTACTTCACGTTGTAAGCTCAACAAATGGCATTCGCCTGAGTCCTTTCCATACTCAAAAACGTTGTTTATAGTCGGGGTTTGTTTGTAACACCTCCAGATTCAATCATTTTGTGCGATATTTTTAGCTTCCGGTTTAATTTTGCTGCTATATATCGAGTCGCAGTGAATTCCTCCTTCGTGGCCTCGCTTCCTGGTGATTTTTGATTGTAGTTAACAGTCAATTCTTCTAGAACTTGAAGTACTCCTTTCACCTCCGTCTTAGCACTTACGTTTTCTTGTTGCTGCTTCTTTTAGTTACGTTACGCCTCGAATTCGCACCTTACTCGTCCCGTGTTTGCCACTGATGATGTGTTGAATTCGCGAGTGTCTTCCTGCGGTATACGTGTCTTTGCTGCCTCAGCAGCATCTCTGCTGGAGTTGCGTTGATCTGAACATGTTTGCGGCAGGATTATTAGGTTTGTGTCTTTGGCCGGGAGCTCAGTGGCTGCGTACTCAGCACCCAGGTTCGAGTTTGACTTAGTCGAATTATATAGTGCATTGAAATTCATTGGGAGTCCATGCCGGAACGTAGAGTCGATGAAACCACAGGCAGTATTAAACCTTGATTCTAGGTAGTGATGTAAATGCTTGCAGATTATCGCGCATAACACAAACACTTCTTGTCGCGTGCCGTGAGCAACGGTTCAACTTTGGATTTCCTCCCTTTGTTTGCGAGGCAACTCCGATAGCTTCGAGGGGTTATATGTTTTATGCTGCCGCATATGTTGATTGGATGACGAATGTATCCGCTGCCGTGTGTATTTGCGTTTCGTTTCGAGCTCGCGTTGGTTCTTGTTGCTGGTTGCGTTGTCCATGATTGTGGCGTGTAAATCGGACCTAGCTACTTGAGTTTACTTACATAAAGCTACAAAGCAAAAATTATTTTTTGGCTTACATTCCGTAATTTAACCAGTAGTCCTTTTATGAATGAAAATTTAAATTACTTGCTGTTAGTTACATCATTAGGTTGCCAAAAAAAAAATTAATAAAGTGCGGCTCGGTATTGCGTAGGTTAAACTCCTACGAAATCTCGTATGGTAGTATTCGGGGTGAGCAACACTATGGAATCTCAATGTTCACCCGTAACACTCTATTAAAGACCTTTTACAATAGCCCAGTCAATATAAACTATAAATACTGGCAATCCAGGAAACGAATTGGACTTGAAGTGATATTCAAGATATATTCAAAAGTGAGAAGCCTGCTGGAAAGCAAGTGGCCATCATTACTGATAAGGAGTTCAAATCGCACGTCGTTGATTTCAAGGCAATCAATGGCCTATTGTGTGCGATCTGGATAAAAGCAAAATTCTTCAAAATCTGGCTGATAAACGTTCACGCCCGAACTGAATGAAAGGACGGAGAAACGAAGGAAATATTCCACAATCACCTGGAAAGACTAGTCGACTCATTGTCTACAAATGACACAAAAATAATTCTGGGTGAGTTCAATTCTAAGTGACAATGAGCTATCTCATCGGGGAACGACTGGAGGATATAGCCTCCACGATAAAACAAATGATAACGGCCAGCGCCTGATTGACTTTGCATGTAGCAGAAATCTAGTCATACGTTCAACTTGCTTCCCACATCAACGCCTTCATAAGATGACCTGGGTATGACCGGATGGCAACACACAAAACCAGATCAATCATGTTCCGATCCAACAACGTTGGGCCTTAAGCATACTTGACGTGCGTACTCACCGAGGAGCCAATTGTAACTCAGATCATTACTTGATCAAATTAATATATCGATATCGTATTTAAAAGGCCCCCTACAAAAATTCGGCGTCAAAAGGCTCCAAGCGGCGTCTGTGGCCAAAAATTTCACGGAGACCCTCGACAATCAATTAGCTCCCATCTCATCAGATACATCGCCGTAAGACAGGCAATGACCTATGGATGGACCGTGGCAGAACAGACAATCTGACACTAAGCCCGGCGCAAAAGAAAACTAGAACTGGTTTGATCATGAGGGCCACAATGCGTCCAACAAAAATTATCAGGCGTACAAAGAATACTTAGGTAAGAAAAAGAGGACGAAGAGAGAACACTATAAAAATCTCAGAAGAGGAGCGAATAAGATAATTAGGATTAAGAAAAGAAAATACAATGACGTCCAATTGAGAAGTATAGATATAAGTTTAGCGAGCAACAATACAAGGCAAGCATACAAAGTAGTGAAAAGCCTGAAACGTGGTTATCCGCCCAAAACCACGCTCTGTCGTGATGACATTGGCAATATCATCGCTGATGAAACCAAGATTAAGGAAAGATGGGCATCATATTTCAAGAACCTCCTTAATCCTCCGCACAGCACCAGAACATCGGAGCCTATAGATGCCTTCGGAGAGCTTCCATCGGCCCCACCTACTCTGGGTGGAGTTGCTTCCACCATCGATGAGATTCTAGTGGAGCTTATCAAATATGTTGGCAGTAGTGTTCATAAAGCTATTCACAAGGTCATCCAACACAACTATCATAGTTGGTGAGCACAGTATCGAAAATATGAGCGAATTCAATTACTTTGGCGCCAAAATAACGAGAAATGCTAATAAAAGAGATGAAATACGGCGAAGAATACAGCTCTCATATAAATTTTTTTCAGTTTTGACGACCTTGAAGGCCAGCTGCATACAGAGGAAAACAAAGCTCCAAGTATACAAATCTGTGATAAGACCTGTGTTATGAAATGGGTGTGAAACTTGGATCCTAACCCAAGCATCCGCAAATATATTGAACGCCATTGAGCGACGGGTCCTGAGGTGAAGAATCGAACCAAAACTAGAGGGGGACCAATGGCGAATTTGATACAACCATGAGCTGTATAAAATTTTTGACGAGCCGGAGGTCTCAACGATTATAACACTGCGGAAGCTGCAATGGGCTGGCCACATGAATCGTATGGACGAACAACGGATACCCAGAAAGGCATTCGTTGTGAGAACTGAAAAGCGGAGACCAGTGGAGAAATCGAGGAAACGCTAGCCTGACTCGGTCGACGAAGACTGTTCATCACTGCTCGGATTACAAAATTGGAGGACGCGGTCGATGGACCGAGACAATTGGAGGCGCTATTTTCAGGAAGCGAAAACCCGAAAGGGGCTGTAGTGCTGAGAAGAAGAAGAATTTTTATTTAATTAGATTTCATATTATTTGAGTAATTTTTTTGTTTTGATTGAATACTGTTTAAATTTAGGTTGCCATGAGGACCATTAAGTTTTTGAGTACTATACTGCTTTAAAACTGGCTTTATGTTTTTACAAAATTTATAACGATTGAATCAATAAAACGCCTTTGTATTTGAATTTATTCGTGTATGTATAAATGCTCAATAAATTTGTATGTGTGCATGTATGTGCCATTGATAATTGATTTTTTAGGGTCTTGTAAAACAATTTTACAAAACCCAACTAAAATCGCGCTTGTCTGTCCGTCTCTCCGTCCGTCCGTGCGTCACAGCACTTTTTCTCGCAAACCATATAAGCTACAAACATAAAATTTTGCATATAGGTGTAAAGTGATGCCCTCTTAAAAGTTTCACTACAAAAAAAACATTACAAGTTGCTTAAGGGGGGTCTCCCTATATAGGGGAGTGGCTCCCGAAAAAAAAATTTCATCTAAGGTAGCCAATATGGGTATCAAATGAAAACAGGGCTTAAACTGGTATTTTTTTACTACAGGGGGCGCACAGTAAGGGGAAATACACGAAAAATTTGTGCTACCCCCCTCGCAATTGGACACCTGTGATCCGAAAAATCTTAAAAAAAATAACGGAGGTAGGTGTTTATGAGAACAACAATAACAAGTACCATAGAAGTCAAAAATCGGAAACTTTGTTAATAATAGTATGATATTTGAATTTCACATTTTCCCCAAGAAAATCGTATGGACACCCTTAAATTCAATAAAAACAATATTTTAGTAGTTTTACATAAGGTCCTAATACTTTGCGAGTTTTATGAAAATCCAATCATATTCACAGAAGTTATAGCCATTTGAAATTTCTCCAATTACAACAACAATAGCACACGATTTTGGTATTTTACGGACTTTTCATTGAATCTGACAGTGCCGTTTTGATTTGATCTTCTTGAAATTTCAAATGAGATCAATAAGATACATTTTTTGGGGAATTAATGATTTGAATGATTTTTGTAAGTTTGCAACAAAACGACGGCCGTTGAAGTACAGAAGCATTCTTATAAACGTGCACATCTCTTTGACAAGTTTCTTGCCTTTATTCGTTGCTGGTGATTGCATTTCGCACGCTGGGTACAAAACCTTTCTGACATGACCGTAGGTCTGTTTACCCAACTTGTTTTGTATTTCAAATTTGCAAGAATGTTTTGTAGGCCAATTTTCGGACCATCTTTAGGCCAAAAATGGGGATTAGGCCAGTCATTATCATTTGGGACCTACCAAGTTTTTCAATCTTTAAATTTGATTGATAACTTTACTATTACATTTAATAATTGAAAGTATTGGGGACACGAAATGTTTCAGTAAAATCTAAATTAATCGTGAAAAGTGCGTGTTGTGCAACTAAATGCAATCCCCTCAGTGCAATGCATTTTATGTATGCGACTTAAATGTGTTTAAATATGTTTAGCGTTTAATTTAATTTAAAGTAACAGTAACTGCATACATCCAACTCTATAACTGTGGCCCATAATGTGCTTAAATTTGTTTAACGCTTAATTTAAAATAACAGTAACTGCACACACGCAACTCTATAACTGTGGCCCATAATTTTGACATACTCTAATGAAAGTGCAGTTGTAATCGTAATCGTAATTTATTGACTGTTGAATGATTGCTTATTTGACCCTGAACCATATTGGTTTGTATTTAAATTCTTTGAATCATTTTTGCTGTTTTTGCATCTCGCTCGAACGACCTTGATTTTCCGTTTTCGTGCCAATAACTGATCGCGTAATTAAATTAAATATGAGTTTTAAGTGTAGCCTTCCGAATTGTGTGGCATTTGACCACACTTTTAAACATGTCATCTGCAAAGGCTTCTGCTCTCGGAAATTACATGGTGCCTGTATGGACATACCGAGGGATTGGTACAATCCATATATTGAAGCCCACTTCATTTGCATGGATTGCCAAAGCTATGAGCAAGCACTTAATTGCATGTATGATCACATAATTGGCCAAATAGAATCTTTAATTGCAGAAAGAGATCAATTATTAGCTCGCCACCAATCAAAGTCGAAAGCGAATGACGAAAGAGGATATACCACATCGCAACAAACGAAGACGTGCCTTCAAAGTTTTTGTGCCGCACAGGTATGCATGGCTTTTCACCAATTTAAAAACGCATAACGGAGTCTACATCTGGGATGATATGGTTTTTAAAAAGTGGAGAGAACCCAGAACTTCTAGTAAAATCAATTTAAATAATAATTGTAATAAATATTACTCTGCCATTATCCCACAAACCATAAAAAAGCCCAATCCTAGTGATATCCCACAAAATGTAACTCCGAATATAGTTGCGGAAATGGCACCTCCATCTCCCAGTGTTAAGAACACAACCAACAAGCCTATTTCCTTGGAATCTGATAGGACTAACGAAAATTGTCTGCAGCCGAATATTCTTCGAGGAGAAAAATCTACACAAGTATGCGCCCCCACAGTCCAAACAACTGGTGGTACGAAGGAAATGTGTAAATATAAGAATTTTTTACACGGTGGTGTTCAAATTCCTTCCTCTTCACCTTTCATTCTGCTACCAACCTCAACAATTCACTCTTCAAACACCAAAGGCAAATTTTTAAATCCTCTTATACCACCGGTTGTGAAAGCTACCATCAACGCTAGTGTGGATCTAGAAAGCAGATACATCTTATCAAGGCTTAGAGACCATAAAGTCTATGAATACGTCAGACTTTTTCTAGCGTACTTGCACAAAGCTCCAGAGACAACGTGCATCGATGGAAAGACGAAGACTAATTTGAAAGTAGTGATCCAGCGCGAAGGTCTCCCAATAGAAGTTGATGCCCTTCGTGGACTTTACTTAAGATTCCACGAAGAATTAGGCGTGTCCTCGGACCAAGTCAAAAAATATTTAGATACTTACGCCTCACATATAAGCTCTAACTATATATCCTCACTTCAGAGATCAAGAGAGCAACACCAAAAATTTTTTCATCCCCAATAATAAACTTTCATCCAGTAGCCTAAAACTCTTCTACCACAACTGCGGTGGCATACGAGGTAAAGTGAATAAACTCTTTCTTGACGCCAAATCTTGCCATTTCAATGTTCTGTGCCTTACAGAAACATGGTTGAATGACGCATTTCGTAACGAAGAGATTCTTGATTCTAATTGGATTATTTACCGAGATGATCGAGATTTTTTAACCACTGGACAAACACGGGGAGGGGGTGTTTTACTCGCTGTGCACATGAATTTCCCAAATGAGCTCATCCCTACTGCTACGAACAAATCTTTCCAGCATAAAATTGTTCGCATTAAAATGTCCAAATTCAGTATATATATTGGTGTTTTTCACATTCCACCCAAATCCAGCGAAGCAACATACAATGATGTTTGCAGTGTTATTTCCTCTCCTGCGGGATCCATCGACAAGGAAGACAAGATTTTAATTGCCGGAGACTTTAATCGACCCAATTTAACATTCATCATTGAACCTGATGATAAGTGTCTTATTCCAGTTAATCTTCTAGATCTCAGCGACTTCAACCTTGTTAGTACATTCTATGGGAACGATTTGCAGTACGTCGCTCCGACTCCCAATCAGAATGGTAATTGGCTTGATCTTATTTTTAGTAATGCTTATGACGAAGTAGTGGTCAATCCAACTAGGGATGTGGACAACTTATTCTCTAATAGTCTACACCATAACGCATTCTCTGTTCAATTGCCCAATGCTGATGAAACCTATACTTTCTCCTACAATAACTTAATTGTTTATGACTTTCATAATGCTGACTACCAGGCCATTAATAATTATTTAAGTAATATTGACTGGACCGGTACACTTACAACTTTAGGTATAAACGATGCGATAGATTGTTTCTGTAAGATAATCATTGACGCCGTTGAAAGTTATGTACCTAGAATCAAGAAAAAAGACAAATTGTCTGAACCTTGGCTTGATAGGGACCTACGATATTTACGAAACCAAAGAAACAAACTCCATAAAATCATACCAAAAAGATCCAATGTAAGCAATGATTTGAAAAGCAAATATGATCATCTGGCAAAAGAATTTCAATCAAAATCTAGAGAAGCTTATGAATCATATTTAAGCACTTATGGAGAGAATATAATCCAGAATCCCAGGAAATTTTTTGACTTCGTAAGTACTAAACGTAAATCAAAGGGGTACCCCAAGTCAATAGTATATGGTGACTTAAGATCATCATCGCCTGCAGAAATCTGTGATTTTTTGCGAGTCATTTTCAATCTATTTATTCTACTAATAGCACCTCGTCCTATACTTCTTCTCCATCCACATGTTCAGCAGCTCTAATTAATGAGATGTTTATTTCTGAAGAAGAAATATTGAAAGCTATTGAGGAGCTTGATTTGAGAAAAGGACCAGGCCCTGATTTGCTTCCTCCCTGGTTTTTGTTCCACTGCAAGGAGAAACTGCTTTTACCACTTTACATTATTTTCAATAAGTCTCTCTCCTAAGGAATATTCCCAACATACTGGAAATCATCCCATCTGATTCCAATTCACAAATGCAGTGACAAAGGGTCCGTTAAAAATTATAGAGGAATTGCTATATTATTGACCACTCCGACACTATTTAAAAACATTATCTGCCCCAAACTATCTCCCATCGTAGAGCCTCACCTTAATAACCAACAGCATGGCTTTCGGAAAAATCACTCGACAACCACTAACCTCACCGTGATGGTGTCTACTACGCTATGTGAAATGGAACAAGTTGGGTAGACAGACCTATGCTCATGTCAGAAGGGTTTTGTACTCAACTTACAAAATGCAGTAACCAGCAACGAATAAAATCAAGAAACATGTCAAAGACGATTTTATTGGAGAAAATGTGAAACTCGAGGATCATACTATTATTAACAAAGTTGAAAGAATTGTGACTTCTGAGGTATTTGTTTTACTTATACCCATAGATATCTCCCTTGATAATTTTTCCAGATTTTTTAGAAACACATTTTTCATGTATTTCCCCCCCTGTGCCCCCACTGAAGCAAAAACTGTCAGTTTAAGAACTGTTTTGAAAAGCTCTCACAGAGAACTTTCAGTTGATATTCATATCGGCTACCTTTCATGAAATTTTTTTCAGGGCCCACTCCTCTGTACTGTAATCATCGATTCATGGCCTATTTTTTCGAATCATAGAATGGTTACAAAGCCCTTTTGCTAGGAGCTCTCTCCTGCCTCTTCGACTTGTTTCAATTGTATGTACTCATTTTCATGATACCTATCATTCATGAAATTTTCATGTAAATCCTTGCAAAGCTGTAGTGTCTAAATCGATAAAAAGCGCATATGGCTCCATAGCCATATGTTTCCATAGTAATACAGGGCATATTGTTCCATAGTAATACAGGAAAATTCAAATCGCTATAACTTTATTAAATACTATTCGATCTTTATGAAACTTTGAGAAAAGATCAATCCTATAAATAGTCATCTGTGTGCAATTTTATTGAATTTAAGGGTACCGTCTAGATTTTATTCAAGAAAACACAAAATCAATAAATCATACTATTACTAACAAAGTTGAGTGAATTTCGACTTCTCATGTATTTGTTGTTGTTGTACTCATTAAGGCCTACATCCATGATTTTTTTCAGATTTTTCGGATGGAAGGTGTCCAATCGCGAGGGGGGGGGGGGTACGCGAAAAGTTCATACATTTCCCCTTCCCCTCGGTACTCATGAGGCAATTTTAAGACCTGTTTTGGAAAGATCTTGTTGAGACCTTTCTAATGACACCCTACTCGACTACCAATGGTGAAAATTTTTTTTGGGGGGTCACTTCCCTATATGGGGAGACCCCCCTTAAACCCCTTTGAAATTTTTTTCCACCATTGAACTTTCAAGAGGTCACCACTTCTGACCTTCTATAGTTTCGGAGAAAAAGTGCTGTGACATACAGACGGACGGACGGACGGACGGGCAGACGGACACAGGTCGTGATTGCAATAGGGTTTTGTATTTTAGTACAAAACCCTAAAAAGGACACCAAATTGATGCTATATACACCAATTTTAGTAAAACTTTCGATCGTGTCAACCACAAAATACTGTGTAAGAAGTTGCAGAAATTTGGAATCACTGGCTCATTACTTGATTGGCTCTATTCTTACCTAGAAAACCGAACCCAAATAATCAAATTTCAGGGACATTTGTCTAAATGCTTATTCTGGAGTACCTCAAGGGAGTCATCTTGGTCCTTTTCTTTTTAACATATTCATCTCAGATCTCTCAGAAACCTTATCGGATATATCTCACTTATTTTATGCGGATGATCTAAAACTGAATCATGTGATTACCTCTCAAAACGACTCACTATTCCTTCAAAGCAAGATAAACTCTCTGTTTGAATGGTCTTCCATAAACCAGCTTCATTTGAATTTGGAAAAATGTCAGGTGATTAACTTTTCCAGCAAAAATTCAGTCTTCAAACCTGATTATCACCTGAACAATACAAAACTGGCTAGAGTCGATAGTGTCAAAGACCTTGGTGTCATCCTAGATACAAAGATGCGGTTTAAGTTGCATTACGATGTAATGATTTCCAGAGCTAATAAGATCCTAGGTTTCATCAAGCGAAGAGCCAAGGAATTTAAGAACATATGGGTGACCAAAACCTTATACCTTTCTTTAGTCCGCCACATACTGGAATATGGATGTTTCATTTGGAACCCTGTTTTTGATGTGCATATAGACAGAATTGAATCTGTTCAGAAACAGTTTCTGTTATTTGCTCTGAGATGTTCATATGATCCTAAAAACTACCAGACTTTACCATCATATACACAAAGACTCCAAATTCTAAATATGATATCACTTTCCTCCCGAAGATCAATGATAATTTGCTGCTTCACTTTCGACGTGCTGGAGGCACCATTAGCATACCATACATAACTAATAAAATAAAATTGAATGAAACATCACGAACCACTAGGCATTCGCGTATGCTGATAGAAGACCGGCATCATACTACGTTTGCAGACAGCGAGCCAATGAATAGATGTTGCAAAACATTTAACTCATTGAGTGCTCACTACTCTCCAACAATCTCCAGAGTCCAATTCAAATCCATTATCCTAAACGCCTTGTCCTCCCTAGTCCAATAAACTTAATCTAATTATTTTTTTTTTTAATTTTTAACTATAAAATGATTTAATACTTTTAACATTTTTGAGGATTGTTAGTGCTATTAATTGTTATTTATGTATATCGATGTATTATATGTATGCCTTGTTTGGTAATAATAATAAAAAAATAAATAAAATAATTATTCTTATTGCCGGATTTATAATTTGAAGAAAAGCATTTAATTTGAATGCATCATAAGTCCTATGACAAGATCCATTGCACAAGATTGCCCCACTACCTTTGCGACCTGTCATTTCAGATTCAGTATCACACTAGTAAAGTTAACTCGTAAATACGTTTGTTTGAGAAAGGGTACAAACTATGCATCGTTGTTACAAATCCTCAAATTTTCCTCATATATATTTTCTAAGCCTATGCTTACGCAAGAAGTCCTTAAAAACAGCAACACCAGAATAAATTCAGTATCACCAAGAGAAACCTTTCTAGTTCCGTAATAATTACACAAAAAATGTTTGTGATCGTGATTGCGAACATTTGTTAGTTAACCATCCATAAACTTCATCATGCATAATTTTCGTCCCATGTTCTCCTTTTCCGGTTAGATGCAAGAACGTCTAATCCAGCTCCAGGCATAAAGCTGCAGGAGTGCGTCGTGGATGCGTCAACAAATCATTTAATCACCGTCGTGTTGAGTCCAGGGATTAATCAGGCCTCCCTGTCCGTTTGTCCGAAGATACGTGCAAATGCTGTTAAGATACTCCCCTTTACTAGGCTGAAAGCCTACGGACTAGCCGACAGACAAACCAGCCAAGCCGGGAAATGATCGAGAGTATGTTGTTGCCAACAGGATTAAATGATACAGTGACAAATTTCGTTAAATTGTGGCCGCAAGATTGTGTCTATTGATGGTCTTGACGGGACATTTATAAGACGCTGCTTAACTATAGACGGAGGTGCTTAGAGGAGCGCGTACCGCTTCGTGAAGTGTAGGTAATTGCGATAAATTAGCAGGTTGGAGAGTTGACAGCCTCAGTTTATACACGTTGCAGACAACTAATAGTTGTTTATGAAATTTAGTTTTTAGGCCAGAGTCTTAGAGTTAGTTGACTATATTCTGAAGAGAGATGTAGCTAACGTGTGTTCATGGAATTTTCATCTAGTTGGTGGTCAAAGAACCAAACTAAAACGACGACTGGCTAATAATACGACTGCTTAATAATTTCTATCTTTTGGTTAATATTGCAAATATATTTTTGTCTATTTGATATTCTAGTAATTAGTTTCAGAGCAGAGCTCTACTAAAAATCAAACCGCTGGGTCACTGGGTCCCATGGAAACACTCAATCATTTCGTAGCATCATAACAATGAGACTCGTTTGAATAATTGCTCTCTACAGAAACAACTTCTTGTTTCTACGAAGTCATGTAGCCCAAAACCAAAAGTCATTGCAACTATTTCGTAGATTAAATTGTTTAGTGCCGATCAACAGCCACACTCGACCTTCTTTTGGCTACAATATTCATCATCCACCTCGCTCATTATTTACGCATGTTTTCCGCATGTATAACGATTAATAATTGCATTCCGTCCATTATTTCGCAATCCCTGTGAAATATTGTTTGTAATTTACTGACGGACATTATTGAAATGACGCGCAAATCATTTCCAAATCGCAGGTCGACCGCCTTCCAAGGCGTTGCGCAACCACTCACCACAGGAATGGCAGAGAATTATGCACGATTGAAAGACCAACGTCCAGGTGGGAGCGAAATGCGTCAAGCAGAAAAAGAAGAATATCTTAACACTTACCACGATTAAAGGCGTGCAAAACAGTTACAATTACAACATACAACCTAACACCTCATTCCGCTAAGTTGTTGCTACGATTTATCGCCCAAGAGTCAGCTAACGACCAGACCAGGATAACCTCTTCATCTTTTCCGCCAAAACGGCTGAAACTGCCAAAACGCGCAGCCTCACTTGGTCAAATAAAATATTTATGAAGGAGTTGAGTGTATTTGTCTTCTCGTCATAACTTGGCGCAGTCTTTTTGCAATATCGCCGGCAACTGTCCAATTCGCTGGTCTTCCGCCATAAATTTCAAGCACTGACGGTACCATCCCGCAGTGGATGATACCGAGGAGAATGCAGATACAACAAAGAAGCTGCAGTGTGGTACAAAAGGTGAGCCCGAGCAGCGTGATACGACCACGACGAAGACCAAGACCACAACGCTATCAGCTACAGACAAATCAATGAACCGCTAAGACACAAGGAAGTGTTACATTGAAAGCGTAAGGAGTACGTTCGGAGTTGCATGAAGAATGGTAGATGATTAGAATTATGATTCTTCTCTATTTCTATTTCACTACACTGAAGAGAATTAGCCATCTTCAATCAATTAAAGCCAGAAAGTATAAATGCTATAAACGTGGGTATAACTATAAAATACCATAAAAATGCAACAAATTAACATAAGTTAGTTGCTTACTATATAATTACGGATAACACAGTCGATAGATTGATCAATTAATTTGCTTTACATCACATCACAATTCACATAAAGCAAATTTAAAACGTATACAAATTACAAACTAAATTGCCCGCGGACCTCCTAATTTAAAGATAGCATATACACAAGCATATATTATTTAATATCAGCCTGACTGTAGGGACATTCCCAGCAATTTTGAAAAGAGCCAACATCTTTCCAATTCACAAATCAGGGGACCGTAGCTTAGCACTTAATTACAGGCCTATATCCCTACTCTCGTGTTTTGGAAAACTTTTTGAGAGAATCGTTCATAACCGAATATATGATGCAATCTCCAATGACTTCGCTAAACAGCAGCATGGTTTCGTTAAGGGACGGTCAACGGTAACCAATTTGGCTGAATTTACCAATGCGATTGCCCTATCACTTGATGAAGGTCAGCAAATTGACGTGATTTACACAGACTTCGCCAAAGCCTTTGATATGGTAGACCATAGTCTATTACTGAAGAAACTTGAGGTTTTTGGCCTCTCTGGCCCTCTTCTTACATGGCTATCCTCCTTTCTGACAAATCGTTCTTCATCGGTTACTTGGTGTGGTTGCTCTTTGTACGTTTTCTCTCCTTCTTCTGGAGTACCTCAAGGTTCAATCCTCAGCCCTCTTCTATTTAATGTTTTCATAAATGTACTACCAACTGTGTTGACATCAGATTGTCTGCTCTACGCAGATGATTTAAAAATCTTTAAAGTCGTCTATTCACAAATGGACTGTAGTGACCTTCAATCTGACTTGGACTCCCTCTTTCGATGGTGCTCTATGAATCGCCTTCCTCTCAACGTGTCCAAATGTCTACATATGTGTTTCACCAATAAACGTACGCCTCTTGCCAATGCGTATTCAATTAACGGATCACTGCTATCAACGGTGGATCATTATAAAGACCTAGGTGTTATACTGGATACACATTTATAATTTGATGTACGTATAGCTGACATAACCTCTAGAGCATCGCGAATCGGGGTGACACGTCAAACCGAACACATCGCAAGCGAAACACTAAGGTGTCAAAAATCAAAGTAAAAAAGAAAATAAAATACAAGTATATCGGAACAAAGGAAATCAAGCCCGGAAAACTGGCAACAGCAGAGGTACAAAGCGAGTCCCCAACTATTCAAAGATGGTCGGTTGCGAACAATGACGAAAAGGCGTTACCACCAAGAATGAAAGCGGCCAAGAAAGAAATACTACCATCAGTAACAATGGAAGCAGAGCAAGCGGCAACAAACGTTTCAAACAGGGTAATTATCGACCTGATCAACACGGAATCGGAAGAATTTAGAACGGTTCAAGGTAAATTCGCAATTAAAAAAAAGTTACCCGTTCTTATCCAAGTGCCAACCCCCCATAATGTAAACCCATAGGCGCCTCTTTCGGGAGAAGAAAACACAACTTCCAAGCAAAACACGTGTGCCCATGAAAAGAAAAAATCATGGTGTCCCCCTATATTCGTAGCAGGAATCACAGAAATGACAGTTCAAAAAATCATGCAAAAGAGCCGCACAACGAAGTATAGAATTATTCGCCTGAGTGCGAGCAAATTAAAAATTACAGTTGACGAAGTCGCCATCCATGATGAATTACTGGATTTGATCCGCAGATCTAAAGCGGAAGGTTACTCCTTCACACCAACGGAACGCAAAAAAATACTGTCATACTCAGAGGTGTAGACTCGGCATTCGGAGCTACACAGGTTAGAGAAGACATCGTAATACAACGCCAGGACATCAAAATCGACAATGTCTCATCGTTAACCACCGGATGGTCTAAGGCGAACGGCGTGGACTTAGACTTATACAAAATAATCCTTAACCAAAAAGAAGACCAAGATCATCTTCTTAAGCTCTATTTCGTCCTTCATCAGAAAGCGACATGGGAAAAGCCCAGAAGGAGTGACGTACTCCAGTGTTATAGATGTCAGCGCTTCGGCCATGCCTCGGTGAATTGTACCTTCCAGGTAAGATGTGTAGCTTGTGGAGAGGACCACAACCCTCAAAAATGTCCAAGAAAGGACATTGACAAAACATTTAACCCACCTTTCTGTGTCCTCTGCAAAGAGAAAAGCCACCCATCAAACTGCCCAGAAAGGAGAAGATTGGTAGACAAGATAGCGCTTTTAAAAAATAAAAGAACAACCCCCATTTCAAACCCCATCTTTCAAATATATCTGAACCACAATAGCACCAACCACATCAGCACAATCAATACCTCAATCTTCGGAAGTCACGAGTGGAAGAAATTCAACTATGCTCCGGAACGCAGTACCACAAGAGAACCCCTTCAAAGACTCCACTAGAAAACAGTCCAAGTTTTAGGAGTGTCACCAGGGGAACTCCTAAAAAAGGGTGCCCAATTCTCGCTGAAATACGATCGCACGCCAACAAGCCAGTTTTGTTTATTCAGCTATACCTTAACCTGTATGGGGGTAAATAGTCTGATTACTATCTGTCTCAACATAAACTCTCTAGTTTCCCATGACAAAAGAATATTCGTGTCTAACCTTACAAAATCCATTCAACCCGACATAATTTTCCTTAACCAAACAGTTATAAAAGCGACACACAAGGCCCGAATACGACGACGCAACCAGCGGTTGCAGCCACGGTGTTAACAGTACATCGAAAGCGGTACTAGCTATGACAAAAACGACGAATAACACAATGACAGTGAAGACAGACGAAAAACGGAGATTAGCAAACAGTCTGGTTCAGACTGAGATGATGCGAGTGCGAGAGCGTCCTATTAAGGAAAAGCGGGAAGCTCTGCAGGTGTTTAAGGGGTGGAAGATTATATAAAGAGCATCGAAAATTCGATGATCACTGCTACGATCGTTACCGAAGCGACCGATGCAAGGGTCGCGAATCCCGACATAGTAAAGAAACACCCTGTAGCCAACGAGATTACGGCACAAAAAGCAGCGAGTGACCAGACAAATAAAGCAACGTTGTGCGATTGCACCACCAACGTCGAAAATGTGGCGGAAGTACGACATTCGGAAACGGAACGCGATAACCTCTCCCAAGGATGGTTGCAAAGCACAATTGCCGCCCAGCGATATGAAGAGGAAAGGCTACTCCGAAAAGCGGGAGATGTTCTCCCAAAAAATCAGTAAAGCAGTAAAGGTTGGGCTCCTTGAACTAGAGGAGCTCCTAGATCGCATAGGGCAGTATCGAAGGAGCTGGACAAGGGCCGAAGGCGAACAGAAGCCTAAAGAGGCTCTTGGGGCGAAATCTAAAGGCGACATGCAGATAGCTCCACCATTAAAAGTCAATAAAAGAATGGCGTCTAGCCCAATCGAAGGAGATCGGGATAAAAGAAGGAAGGAAGAGGCACTTGATGGGCGTGGAGCACCAGATCACGGGTTGCAGATAGTGATTACAAAAGGAGCGAAGAAAGCCGCAAAGAAACTCCTTCAAAAAGTGCCAGTTCACACGAACGCCCAATCAGAAAAAGGACCTGATGCGAACCAGGAGAGAAAGAAGCCCCGACGAAGACCCCGGTAGCAGGCACTGCTCTTAAAGCCCCAAGATGGCCGATCTAACGTGGAGGTACTGCGGGACATCAGGGGAAACGTAAGGCCCGAAGACACCAATAGTACCATTAAAGTAGTACGACCAACCCGGTCAGGCCACATACTGGTCGGATTCGGAGCAGAGGCCGGCAATAAGGAAGCATTCTACGATGCAGTAAAGAAAGTCTTCCGCAAAAGCGCAACTATAGCCACACTCGAACCGATGGTAACGATCGAAATAAGAGAAATTGACTGCATCAAGGATCTGGCTGAGGTAGAAGAGGCCATCAAAAGGGAGTTCCCTAGCGTGGGAAGGACCAAAGCGAGACTGACACCAGAAAACAACCGGGGACAGCGCATCGCCATAGTTGACTTGACTGAAAAGGACGCCGAACAATTCCTGAACAAGGGGAAAGTACAAATAGGATGGGTTGTTTGTAGGATACGGCAAAGAGCAACGCCTCTTCAATGTTTCCAATGCCTTGGCTATGGTCACACCACACAAGTTTACAAAGGGCCCGATAGGAGTTCCCTATGTTACTAATGCGGTGAAATCGGACATAAAACAAAAGAGTGTACGAAGGAGGCACACTGCATTCTTTGCCAGGATGCTGATCCAAAACTTGATTTTGGACACGTCTTGGGATCAGAAAAATGCCGTGTGTCTTAGGACGCCCTAGCCAAGGCAAAATCGGAACTTAAATGACCCGCTCCTGCAGCTAAACCTACACCGTATTTCAGCCTCCCATAATCTGCTTGAGCAGTTTGCATTATGGTATTCTGACGAAACTGATACTGCCACCATCTGGGTTCGGAACAGTGACTTTCAAGCAAAGAGTTGCCAACAAAGGGATAGTTTCATGTGGGTTCGGTGCTCAAAGACCACCTTCTTTAGTGTGTACCTAACGCCGAACGAAGCTTAATGCTCTGGAGGGTGCTGTCTTGAACGTAGAGGGCAAAGTGCTCGTTGGGGGGGACTTCATCGCTAAAGCAATTGAATGGGGCATGCCTCAAACGGATTCGCGGGGAAAACGAATCCTGAAAATGGCGGCCAGGACGGTCCTCGTTGTACTAAACTCCATAAATACGCCGACTTTCGCCGTATTGGCTGTGAAGGAACCATACCGGACGTGACATTCGCCTCGGAGTCCTTAGTACGTAGGACACACAATTGGAAAGTATTAGAGGACTACTCAGCCAGTGATCATCAGTGCATTCTGCTTGACATAAGTGATGTTGTCTTCCGACTTCCGTGCAATCGGCTTTCTACAACTCGATGGAACATCGGAAAGATGGGCGTCGAGCGGTTCGTCGAGGTGCTCACAGCAGGTGAGCCGCTGCAGGGAGCTTTGGAGGGGACGGAAGAACTGGCAGCTCAAGACGTGGTGAATTCTACTATGAGCTTCATCGCGACTGCTTGCTGCGCTTCTATGCCCCGTCGAAAGTCCCGGCACGGCAAGCCCCCAGTGTACTGGAAAAGCGAAGGGAGTGTCACAAGCTTCGACGTGAAGCTCAACGGGAGCGGAACGGTGACGAGGCATGCAACTGGGTGGCAGCATATAAGCCGGCCAGGAAATGCCTTCGCAAACTGATCAACAGTAGCAAGGCTTGCTGCTGGCAAGGCCTAGTGGACAGTGTGAACAAGGATCCGTGGGGCCTTGGCTAAAGCCTAGTTATACGGAAGCTCAGTGCCCTACAGAAGCCTTGTATACATGACGTGGAAAAGATGGACGCGATAGTGCGCGGACTGTTCCCCGCCCATCCCGTCCGTGTTGACGCTGTCCATGGTGAAACAGCAGTCGAGTATCCACTCTTCACACAGCCGAAACTGGAGGAGGCAGCCCTCTCATTAGAAGGAAGGAAGGCTCCAGGTCCAGATGGTGTTCCGGCTGAGGTGTTGCGGCTCGTCTATCACCATTGTCCTGACTTGCTGCTCAGCACACCCAACGCTTGCCTACGGGACGGGGTTTTCCCGGTACGATGGAAGGTGGCGAGGCTCGTGCTGGTCAGAGCAAGGGGAAGGGAAATCCCGAATCGCCGTTTGCATACCGCCCGTTATGCATGCTTAACACGGCTGGGAAAGGGCTAGAGAAACTCATCAAGGGAAGACTCACTGATGCGATTCGTGCTGCTAGGGATCTATCTCCTCGGCAGTATGGTATGATAGAGCAGGACGTTCTACCATTGATGCGATAGCAGACGTGGTAAACGTGGTCCAAAAGGCAGAGGCATATAGTCGCACCAAACGTCGAATCGTCCTGCTGAGGACACAAGACGTCAGGAACGCCTTCAACTCCGCTAGGTGGGTGGATATTCTGGATACGCTGGAAAACCCTTTCCAAGTTCCAGAGTATCGCGGCTTTTGAGGAGCTACCTAAAGGACGGAAGCCTGCTTTACGACACGAAACAGGGCCAACAAAAGATGGTGGTTACATCGGATGTTGCCTAGGGATCTATCCTCGGTCCGGACCTATGGAATGTGTCTTACGACGAGACTAGAGACGCCAGATTAATCGCGCTTGATTGGCTATGCGGATGATGTTGCGGCTCTGGTCGCTGGACGCACCGTTGAACAAGCGCAACTTAGGCTAGGTATGCTTATGCGCCAAGTGAGAGACTAGATGACTGCTCGCGAGCTCAGTTTAGCACCAGAGAAGACCGAAGTGGTCATCTTGACAAAAAAAAGAATCCCTAGAGTAAGGATGATCAGTATTGGAGACATACTAATCGAATCGAAGCCAGCGGTGAAGTACCTGGGGCTACTCATCGACTCGAAGATGAGTTTCTCTGAGCAAATCAGGGCAACGGCTGAGAAGGCTGCTTCGGGAATATCGGCCCTGAGTCGACTTATGGTCAACGTAGGAGGACCCAGCCCCTCAAAAAGACGTCTCTTGATGAGTGCTGCAGGATCAGTGCTACTATACGGAGCAGAGGTGTGGGGTGACGCTCTCACTAAGGAGGTTTACCGAAAACGCTTGGAACAGGTACAGAGAAAAGGAGCACTGAGGATTGCATCTTCGTATCCAACAGTCTCTGATTCGGTGGTGAAAGTCATTGCAGGCGTAATAACTATCGGCGTCCTTGCTAGAGAGTGCCGCTCTCTTTACCTGCGTCGAAACGAGGATGTGAGGGAGATGGTTGTCCGCGAAGATAGACAGCGCTCACTCAACGAATGGCAGCAGTCTTGGAGGAATTGCACGAAGGGAAGATGAACCGCGCGCCTCAACCCGGATGTGAGACCGTGGCTAAATTGAAGGCATGGTGAGACTGACTTCTATCTGACCCAGCTTTCGAGCGTGCATGGGTGTTTTCAGTCTTACCTGCACAAGATTGGTAAGTCACGGTCTCCCAGTTGTCGGTTTTGCCCAGGAGAGAAGGACAATGCCTGCCACACATTTTTAGCGAGCACAAAATGGGTCAGGCTGTGAAGGGGCCTCTACAGGGAGACAAAAGAGATAACTCCGGATAATATAGTTGCGGTGATGCTCGAATCGGTTGACAAATGGAACCAAGTGGCACATTGTGCTCGGGTAGTCCTAAAATATAAAAGGGACTCACAGCTGCCGGGGGCGTTGGGGCTGGGGGCTCGCTTTTCTGGAACTTCCTCTCTCCGCTTCCGCTAGGTAAGGGATCCCCCAGCTTGAAGGCACCTCACGGCGTAACAAAACGAGACCTGGCCCGAAGTAATGTGTCAAACGGTTCCAGGCTGGGTTGTCAGGTTGATAGGGGAGATGTTTAGTGGGTAGTCCAGTCGCCTTCTTGTGAGCATAGGAGTCCCACACTCTGTGCATGAATGGCATTCACCTCCCAAACGCATAACAAAAAACAATGTTATATTTAACCACAAAATCCAGTTCATATTATTATTTTTCGTTGTTAAATGTACTTCAGACGTAGTGATTATTATTGTGATTTTGTGAAAAATTTGTAGTAAGTTTGATTACATGAGCAATGAAAACTTTAACTGCAGTCGTAATATTTATAATTACAATAGCGATGGGATCAAAAATGACTACATTCACCATAATATTTACTACAATTTTAATTCTATTTCAGCACAGTTTTTCTCTCCGTGCACTACACGGTTTACGATTTGCTTACAAAACCCCGCCGGCAGAAGCACGCTTATGCTACTTCAACTTGTTCTAAATTTATATCGAGGCTTCAAAAACACCCTATACTTGCGTTTTTGCATTCTTTTAAGCCATTCCCTTATATAGCATCTTTTAATATAAGTACATATGTGTACTCGAAAATACCATCCGATACTCACTTACGCGACATTACCGTAACGCAGTGACCTTGCCTGATGCATCATCATTCCGAAAAAAATACGATTTGTCTCCTGGCATCATTCCACACTGCTTTATACAAAATTACGTGATGAGCATTTAAGCACCATTTCAATTGCTTCGGACACCCATAGGTGTTGGACCACGCTGCAGCATCTCGAATGGTACAACTGGCAAGCCGCAGGAGGATTGGTACAACAAGGTGAGATGTAAAGCCAGGACCGAAGCAGTAAATTATGGCTAATCCTCGTTTCCATGTTTTGCTGGTGAAGATTTATGGGAAGATATGACCATGGTCGCTGTCTGTCTGTTAATCCGTCCATTTCGGGACATGAGCTCTGCCGACCTCGTCGACCCCACAGTACGCCACTCCGCAAGCCCAGCACAATGGAAACTCGCTGATATTGGCTATGGCTCATCTCCCTCCCGGTGAGATTGTCCTGTTGTGCGCAAACGTATGAGCTGTGTAAATTACGTGTCCCTAACGACGAAAAGTGTGAAAAATTTCGATGAGCGTATGATATGCAAATAATGCTTGGCCTTATATCGTTGTCCGGCAATAAAACACCTTAGCGGGTCCAATATGATCCGAGTTCCATGCAGAAAGACGATACAACGCGGCGGCGTCTGTCCGCAACGACAATCATTCAAGGAAAATTGTGGAAAAAATGCAACAGAGAAAATGCGATACTTGTCAAGATGCGCATCTGCAGCTGAAGATACGTTAACATTTTCATATATGTGGGGAGGAGACAGGTCATCGCTTGCAAGTACTTTTGCAATTTATATTTTAAAGGCTGATTTTACTTCGCTTAGAATTCAAGACGATTCAAATGCGTGATTTGAGCGGGATTCCCGATTTAAAATTCGTGTAATTTGGACGGATGTTTGCATCCTTAAAATCTAACATTCTTTTAGCAAATATAAGACTTGTAATATCAGAAAATAATTTCATGGGCATACATCCGGAGTATGTAATTGAAATTAACTCGCATAGTAATCAGCATTTTGCGCCGATCTGTATCTGGAAGATTTCGCGCGATCATCCTCTATTTGCTTGTCAAGCGACACCTGAACAGTACACAAAGATGTGAAAAATATAATTTTGAGATTTTCCCGAATTCCTCGCGAAAACGAGATGCAAAATGATTATTATGACTGTAAATATTTTCAACCAAGTTGATTTATGGAATCACATGTTACATACATTCGCATATGTATGTATGTGACTTTCATACATGCTCACATGCGAGATTTGATAAGACAATGATAAGCGCCGACATAACAGCCAGACTACGAATTTGCACCGTGTCTGAGATGATAAGATGGAGCACGAAAACCCCAACGACATCTCAGTCAGTCACGATTGAGGCGTTTGGAATGCAGGAATCATACATAATTGCAAGTGCTAATGCATGTGCATGTTCTTTAAAAAAAAAATCTGCAGGAATATCCACTCCCAAGCCCACAGTCGCAATGCACGTTATCAAATTAATTGATGTAGGTGGCTTGGGGCCCTCAAAGACTGCACTAACGCTGCTCCCCCCAACGAGTTTCCAGTTGACACGATTTTTGCAGCGCCTTTTTGGGTCAGACAGATTGAACTTCTTTGTAGAACAAGCCTAGCGATAAGGAAGCTGCGTCTGCAACAATGTTTTAACATATGTGGGTCGTCCACAACGTAATTTGGTTGGGAGAATGGTTGTGAGACGATGGCTTTGATGGTGCGGGTGAATAGTAAGCAAACACACCTGCCTGCCTACCTAAAATGAGCATGCAGTAGCCTCTGCCGCTTTTTTCGACGCTTTAGCATTGACACCGATTTCAATTGTCAGAAAGGTTTGAAAAGATTTAACCCTATGATGCCGGCTGTCTCGATCGAAACGATGTAACTTCAAGGAAATAGTCATTTTTACCAAATACAAATCATATTGCCAGTAATTCTGAAAGTTGATTTGGTAATTTTATTTATGAAATCTTCAAATAATGCAAAACCGGACACTTTTCAGGGGTTGATATTCATTTTCCTGTCAGTACAGTATATGAATTTATTTATATAAATGACGTTAAAAAAATTCGATGACCCCCCATGAAATGGCTACAGAATTCTTCTGATAGGAGCACTCTCCCGTCTACCGAAAATTTATGTTTGTTCTTGACTTGCTGTTTCATCATGAAAATTTTCTTCATGAATCACGGTCTGAAACGATACCATACGAGAAAAGTATCTGAAAATGTTGAATTTTTCGCTACCCTTTAACGCTCCAAATACACAATCTACACGTTGAGATACCGGTGCAAAAATGTCTGAGCGTCTGTATACAAGAAAGCATTTCATTTACAACGTGTTCCATTTTTTCGGCTCAAACAGCCTTTTTCTTAGCTCCGTAGCCCCCAATCCGCCTCCTCGTCAGTTGGTTCCGTCACGTTTTCATCGTTTCGTCGACAAAAAGGAATTTCGCCCAACCTCAAGCGCGAAACGAAAGATAGTAGTAGTGATAACAAGAGCAGAAAAAATAAAGAAAATGCTGTTTATGGTATCTTGGATGAAACATTATTGTGGAATTACTTTAAAAGCGCTTTTAAGATAATTTTAAGTATGAATGGAAATACCAAGGAAATGTTTGTTTGGCAAATTTAAAATTATTCTTCGCATGCTTTTATTCTTGGAAATAGAGCTTTGGAATTTTTACTTTCGCTCTACTAGTGCAGTATTGCGGCGGAGATGGTCTTAAAACTATGATTGCATTTGGACGATTTATATTTGCGCCGGAACGATTCATTTGACGCAATATTATTTTTAGTATGACGAAATCGGATTTAATTAGGGCTTACATAATTTTTATTGCAGAATCATAATTTCGAATTGAATTATGAAAACTCCACTTGGCCGATCCATATACAGAAATCAAGCATGTATGTATGGCAACAAATCGTACCGGCACTACTCAGCAATGGGCTGACAACGGTTTTGATTGTTACGGCACCAACTCATATGCACTTTGTTTTGGAAAGCGATCACTTAATGTTGTGCTAATATGGGCTGGAAGTGCTAATCATGCAAATTCATTTACTACGTTCATTTAACTATTCAGTAATTCTTGAAAAATTGCTTGGCCTTCGGGCGCTGGGGTGCTTGACTCGTGAACAGCGCAGTGCTGAGGTCGTTGAATGAGAGAGCAATGCATGAGGTGGGTGAATAAGAAGAGGCCAAGGAACTATCCTTTTATTCAATAGTAATTCATATTAACATTAATTTTAAATGCAATTCAATGCCCTAAGCAGATAGGAACGCTTGAAATTTATTTATTTATTAACCAAACATGGTGTTCACAAAAAAATACAGATACGTTTCCTTACAAATAAAATATTACAGAATTTTTTTTTAAATATATACAAACCATTCTACATTTTTATTACTTTGAAGTTGGGAAAAAGAAGGAATTAGGACGAAATGAACTCGGAAACGGCTGTTTTAAATTGGAATCTTGACATGGTTTGAGAATAAAGATGATCTACCCTGTTGAAAATTTTGCAACAAATATTTATTGGCTCGATTTCACCATAGATCGTGGTATGCTTACTTTCCACCAATAAACGAGAATGTATCGTAAATCTTGCTTGTTCATTCAAGATTATCCTGTCGGCGAGGTACGAAACTTTTTTTGTTTTTTTGTGTGGTAGGGAGGTGAATGCCCAATTACGCACAATGTATGGGACTCCCATGCTCGCAAGAAGGCGATGGGACTACCCGCTAAACACCTAGTCTGTCAACCTGAGAACGTAGCCTTGGACCGTTTAACACATGACTTCGGGCCAGGCCCTCTTCTAGCGGTAGGGGAGAGGAGAAGAGGAAGTGCTAGACAAGCGATCCCCCAGCCCCAACACCCTCGGCTGCTGTGAGTTCCTTTTATCTTTTAGGACTGCCCGAACATAATGTGCCACCTGGTTCCGTTTGTCAACCGATTCGAGAATCACCACGACTATTTTATCCGGGGTGAGCGCTCCCGTCTCCCTATAGCGGTCCCCTCGCAGCCTGTTCGATTTTCCGCACGCGAAAAATGTGTGGCAGACATTGTCTTCCTCTCCTGGGCAAAAAATCGAAACAGTCTGGTCCGTTGTTTTGGGCATCCTATGGTCCGTTGTTGTGGGCATTGCGATCGGTCCTTTCACTCGGTGTGTCTGAAGCTTAAAAGTACCATAGCTGACCTTATAAACGAAACGGACAATGGCCTGCAGTGGTACTGCGATACCTGTCGGAGACAGCCTACTTTGGACTATGTTTCTGGCCTACGTGTGGCCCATCAAACTATTAAAACTCTCAGTGAGGAACTCACTACCCTGCAAATTAAATGCGCGAGTGCATTCTCTGAGGTAGATTTATTGCTGCAGCCAACAGTCCCTTCATCGTCATCTTCATCTGTAGCTTGTGATATTTCGATTACGACGTTGGGTTCAACACCATCTGTTTCACGATAAACTATAGTTTAATTTCAAACTTCTATATTTCCAATTTTGTATTTCAATACAACACTGTTTAATTCCCGACTTGGAAAACTTGCAACTAATTATACACTATATCGCGATCGAGCTATCTTGGGAACGGACAATGCAAAACTGAACAATGGAAAAATCTCTTTCAAAGAATTTCCCGTTTGATGAAAATTTCGGTACATTTTTTCCCGCGTCAAATTAAGCTTATACTGAATTTATAATATTCTAAACAATTAAGTGATTCTGCGATATTAATAGTTTACGGGCACCCTGTGACATTTTGTAGTATGTCAAGTTTGACAATTAATTGTGTTGACAGAAGTTCGCGTCGTGCATCAGATCAAATCAACTTGACAACATCAGATAAGTATATCTTATTATATAATAAGTCCGATCCTTTGTGGGGTTTTATTATTTCCAGGCCATCTACCTCGCATCGCGGTGAGCGGAGCCAGCAACCACTAATCAGGATGAGGACAAGTTTGGCGACCAGATGCCCTGCTTCAAACATCCAATCCATTGACATAACACACGCAGAACGGTGAGTACTCAACATACTCCCCCGGTTGAGGGGTGCAACGCCTCAGCAGTAACAATGCCCTGTAAGTAAACTAGTAATTATTTAGTTTTGCAATTTGGAATACCTTTGGTGTCGTTTCATTTCCAATCGATTCTTTGCTGCGCTACGCTTTATCTTCAGTTGACTTCGGTTGGATTAATCATGTCTATTGAGTTAGGCGGGGTGAAGTTGTCCCACGTATGCTGGGCGTCCACCTCCACCTGTACTGCAAACCACCTCCAATTGTTAGGTTAAAGCAAAATTGACTTCAATCGTAGTATAATATATGAGTGAAGGATAGGATAGGGGAAGGTAAGGATGGTGCGACAAATATATATATACATTAATGTGTAGATTTCTGCGTTGGCAGCAGCGCAATTTTCGTAATTGGTCTTGTATAGCTTTTGCCATTTGTCCACACAGTCACGACACGAACTAAATTATCCCTTCCGGGGTGTACTTGAATGATCCTCGCTAATGGCCAACGGTAAGAAGGAAGTTTTTCATCCTTGAGGATACACAAATCTCCCACCTTTATGTTGGTTTCGTGCTTAAGCCATTTTGGTCTACGTTGCAAACGACTCAAGTATTCTGTCTTCCAACGTCTCCAAAAATCTTGTGCAATCTTCTGAGTCATCTGCCATCTATCAAGGTAGTTAACGTTGATATTTTCCAATTCAGCCTCAGGTAGTGCTATCATTACGCCGCCAATCAGGAAATGAGCTGGCGTGAGTGCAGCGGTATCCATCGGGTCATCGTTGAGAGGGCAGAGAGGACGGGAGTTGAGACAGGCTTCGATTCTAATCAACACTGTGGATAGTTCCTCATATGTTAGAGACAAGTGTCCGGCAACCCGACGTAAATGTGCCTTAATAGATTTCACACCAGCCTCCCAAAGTCCGCCAAAGTGAGGCGATGCTGGTGGATTGAAGTGCCAAGTTACTCCTTCATTTGCAACAATCTCCGCCGCTTCGTTACTAATTTTTGTGATCCGCTGCAACTCAGCAGCTGCGCCAACAAAATTGGTACCACAGTCCGAATATATATGACTGCCGAATCCTCGTCTTCCCATGAACCGCCGTAATGCTGCTAGGAATGCAGGTGTGGACAAGTCGCTAACGATTTCAACGTGTATGGCTTTTACAGCTAAACAAATGAAAATAGCCACATAACCCTTTGTCGTCCTGCTGCCTCTTCCTCGTCTATCTTTAATTTCAAACGGGCCACAAAAATCGACGCCGGTGTGTGTGTGAATGGACGCGACATAGTTACCCGAGCTTCTGGCAAATTGCCCATCAACTGGCTGGCTTCCTTTGCCTTTGCGCAAAAACAACGAACGCATTTGTGGATAGATTGTTTAGCCCGGTTGCGCCCATCAATTACCCAAAATTTCCTTCTTAAGGTATTCAACATCAGTTGCGTCTGTCCGTGTAAAGTAGCTTGATGGACTTCTTGTAATAATAAATCGGTGAATACACCATTTCGCGGTAAAATCATCGGGTGTCTTGCATCAAATGTTAAAGGCGCGTGCTCGAGCCGTCCACCGACCCGCATTATTCCCTTGTTGTCAATAAACGGGTTCAAATTGACCAACCGGCTTTTCTTTCCGACGGACGTACCCTTTTGAAGCTCACAGATTTCTTCCGGAAATGCATCTTGTTGAACATGCCTGATCCAAAACTCCGAAGCGTACCGTAATTCGTCGCTAGTGAGATACTTTGGCAAATTGGGTTGTGTGGACTTCTTTCTAAGAAAACGGAAACAATATGCCGTGACTCTAATTAATTTCATTAAGCTAGAATATTTTTTCAACAATTCATCCAAGAGATACTCTGTCTTTAATCCCACATTGACCATCATGGATTTTCGATTTTCTATGTCAGTTAACTGAATGGTTTTATTTTTAGGCCAATCATTAACACCTTTCGTGAACCAGCTTGGCCCATGCCACCACAGCTGAATATCGATTAAATCACAGGGCTTTATTCCTCTAGACGCTGCATCCGCTGGATTATCCTTCGAAGGTACATATCTCCACGGTATGTTACCGGTGACGTCTAAGATGTGAGCTGTTCGGTTACTGACAAAGACAGTCCATCGTGTCGGCAATCCTTTCAACCAAGCCAAAACGACCTCGGAATCGGTCCACAACCACGTAGGTATTTGATCAAACTTTAATGCTGCCTTTACTTCTTTTAGCAATCTGGCAAACAAAACAGCTCCACAAAGTTCCAAACGAGGAATCGTAATTGGCTTCACCGGCGCCACCTTAGTTTTGGCCGCCAACAAATGACTTGCAACTGTGGAACCTGATCGCACCGTCAAATAAATAACTGCCGCATATGCTCGTTGGGATGCATCGCAAAACCCGTGGAGTGATACCTCCGAATCCTTCTGGTATGCTACCCATCGTGGTATTTGTATTTTTTCGATTTCAGGTAACTGTTTTAACCAAGCACTCCATTCCCCATTCAAAACATTGGCTATCGGTTCGTCCCTATCTTGACCTGACAACCATAAACCTTGCAGCAATATTTTAGCCCTTATCGTGAAGGGTGCTAACCATCCTAATGGGTCGTACAAACGTGCTATTGTCGATAATACTGATCGTTTGGTATAAGTTTCTAATCTTTCATGGCTTTTGAGTCGAAATGTAAAATAATCACCGATTGGGTACCACAGTATTCCTAATGATTTGTCTCCATGGTCCATTTCAAACTTAACGCAGTTATTCATTTCCACATCTTCCGTTGGAAGTCCTACCAAAATTTGATTGTCATTGGCTAACCATTTCCTCAATCGGAATCCGCCAGACTTCAAGAGCTTAATCAACTGATCTCTTTTAATGACGCTTTCTTGCACGCTATCACCTCCAGATAATAGGTCATCCACATAAAATTCCTCCAAGAGCGATTTACTTGCCTCAGGGTACGTTTCCCTTTCGTCATATGCAAGCTGGTGTAAAGTTCTAATAGCCGGAAATGGTGCTGAGCTAGTTCCAAACGTCACAGTATTGAGGGCGTAATCTTTAGTTGGGCCATTTGGTTCGGGCCGCCAAACGTTTTTTTGGTAATTGGAATCTTCTCGATGCATGTTTACCTGTCGATACATCTTGGCTATGTCAGCCATCATAGCGTACTGCTTTAGCCTCCACCTCATTACAATTGCTGTCATGCTGCACTGAAGAGTTGGTCCGGTCAACAAGGTATCATTCAGGGATACACCAGAACTTGTTTTCCGGGTAGCGTCGAACACCACTCGTACTTTCGTCGATGTGCTTTCCTTGTATACTGCATGGTGCGGAAGGAAGTTAGATGTAATCACCTGTCGACCGTTTTCCATTGCCCATTCATTGCAATGAAGCACTTCATACATAAGTCCTAAGTCTAAATATTCTTGTAGTACAGCTGCATATTCCTCTCGGAGACCTTCAGTGCTGCCAAAACGTTTCTCTATGTGCAATAAGCTTGCAATTGCACTTGATCTCGAAAGCCCTAAGAAATTTCGACTTTCCGAGTTTTTAAATGGTAGTCTTACTTGATACCGACCATCTGATTCTCTCTTTACATGGGTAACATAATGATTTTCACAGGCATCCTCATCTTGCGTTCTAGTTCTATCCCCGTCGACTTCCTCAATTTCCCAAAATCGTTTTAATTGTTCGCTTATTTCCATATTTTCGTTCAGTTCAACTTTGAATGAATGAAAAACTTGCTGCTAACCAATGTTCACACTCCCGGATACTATCTAGCCTAGCTTGGTGCACTGTAACACTGGACCTAAAGTCAATTTTTGAATCTCGCTGAGAATTACTTGAGCGTATACATCCGCTCCTAGAATGACGTCAATTTTGCTCGGATGATCGAAGTACGGGTCAGCCAAATCAATGCTTCCTATCTGATCCCTAATCGACGTGGAAACCAATTGCGATGGAACAACGCTAGTTAACTTGTTCAAAATGAGTACGTCCACTACTAGGCATTCATTTGTCTTGGTACGCAGTCTAAGTTTCAAAGTCCCATTGGTTTGAATTCCTCTCGTCTTCCCAATTCCAGTTACAGATATGTTTGTGCAACCTCTTTTGATCCCAAATCATTGAGCTGCGCTCTCCGTAATGATGGACACCTGTGATCCTTGATCCATCAAGGCGCGAAGCGTCACGAACCCGATTGGAGATTCCACTGTCACCAGTGCTGTCGCTAACAATACCGCTTTTGGAGCACTGATGGTCGATGAGTTAACTTTGGCGACTGTTGAGCCTGCCGTTGGAAATCGATGATCAGCTGAAGACGAAGTAGACGGTTGTCCATTGTGTGACCTAAATGTCGACAACCGTCTTAGCGCAGGTGTCAAAGGTTGATTATTCTGCGCTGTTAGTTGCGGTGACTGACTATTAGAGATAAACGGGGGCGGCAATTGATGGGACTCCTTTCCGATAATTGAGGAATTTAGTCTATGGAGGAGCGTATGGTGGGCTTTCTTACAGTGAAAACACCTCGATTTATTAGGGCATTTCCCGACAAAATGTCCTTTGTTTAGACAATTGAGGCACAAACCATTTTTCTTTGCCATTTCGAATCTCTTAGGATATTCTAACTTCAGGAAGCTCGAGCATTGTCTCAAATAATGTGGTCCTTTGCATAGAATACACACGATTTGTTGCGCCTCCTTTGTCACAAAACCGTTGTGTGATGTGCGAATGGGTTTATGCCTTTCTACCCCAGCAGCTTCTAACGCTCTGAACCTGCATTGTAGGAACTCCTTCAATTGTAGGAACGATGATATCTCCGAAACTTTAGCTTGCTGTTGCTCCCACATCTGTCGTGTTTCGGCTGGTAATCGCTGTGCCGTCAAATGCATTAATATTGCATCCCATATGTTTCCTACCTTTAGATTGTCTATGGCCTGCACGCAATCAACTGTTTTGTCTAACAGCATTTTGATCGATGATGCGGTTTCGTTTGCGTTGCTTATATGGAGTAAATGGTTGAACTGCGTTTTCAACAATACATTTTTATCGTCGTACCGTTCCACGAGCATTTTCCACGCTGATTCATAGTTTGCTTCGGTAATCAAATAGTGCTTCAATGATTGTTCTGCTTCTTCTGACAGACTGCATTTCAGGTAATGAAGCTTCTCCACTTTCGGTAAATTGGCTTTTTTATGGATCAGAGACGTGAACAGATCTTTAAATGATGCCCATTCATCATATTTTCCATTGAACTTTGGCAGGTTGATCCGTGGGAGCCGAACGTCTGTATCATCCATTGCCTTCGATGACGGACTCGCTCCTTCTTTACAACTTTGCGCTCCATGTGCCACTTGCTCCACTCGCAACTCTTCCAATTCTACCTCAAAATTCAATTCTGCCTCCTCACACGCCAGATATACGTTCTGTTTAAAATAATCTGCTTCAAGGATTTTCTTTCCATCTACTAATTCAAGAATCTGATGATGATTCTCCGTGAAGGACCGACGAATTTGTTGCACTCGTTCCAATAGTTTCGTAGCATACGCGGTTGTTTTCCGTGCCTTAGGGTTCTTTCGGAAATTCGTGACCATTTTGCTTAGCTGCTCACTTAGTACACTTTGTTGTGCCACTAAACCATCCATCGTTCGTGAGGTCGCAGGACGTGATTCCAATACGAAATTCAAAACTATTAAATGTAATTAAATCGAATTTTATCAAATAATGTAATAAACAGTCCAATGTCTTTCACACGAAAGTCTATTTGTTACTGTTAAGTAGGCGGCACGGCACAGGATTCGAACTTACTCAAGTTTGAATGACGGTTCACAAATTCCGCCCAATGTCCAGTAAGTACCCATTACCTAAGCACCGGAACAAGGGTCCAAATCTAATCCAAGTTTCGAATTATTTAACTTTCTTCCGAATCAACAGCAAACAACTAAATTTATCTGCAACAATGATCCGATGCAGTGCAAACTTTATGTGTGGTTCGCACTCTTAGATGCACTAACAATAGCAATTGTGCATAAGAATCTAAATTTCACACCAATTTGAAGCCGATCCAATATCTGACCAATAAATTCAACCGCAATACTCATCCAATGTAATGCGGATTTGAGATACGGTTCGCTCTTTCCAAAATAAATTAAAAATTGCAATTGTGCACCAAATTTTAGCAATTAAAGAATTCAAGATGATTTCGATTATGAAATTAAATATTAAGGATAAGGACTAAAATATGGAACTTTTCAGACCTTGCCTTGCTCAATGGTTCACTTTTCATTAACCCGCGCAAACCGATCTTTAATTGTTTTCACTGCACTTAAATCCACAAAATTGTACAAAATTAAATCGTAACTAACACACAATTCAAATTATCCGGAACTATATCCGGCTCGACGGACCAAAAAATGTTTCACGATAAACTATAGTTTAATTTCAAACTTCTATATTTCCAATTTTGTATTTCAATACAACACTGTTTAATTCCCGACTTGGAAAACTTGCAACTAATTATACACTATATCGCGATCGAGCTATCTTGGGAACGGGCAATGCAAAACTGAAGAATGGAAAAATCTCTTTCAAAGAATTTCGCGTTTGATGAAAATTTCGGTACATTTTTTCCCGCGTAAAATTAATCTTATACTAAATTTATAATATTCCAAACAATTAAGTGATTCTGCGATATTAATAGTTTACGGGCACCCTGTGACATTTTGTAGTATGTCAAGTTTGACAATTAATTGTGTTGACAGAAGTTCGCGTCGTGCATCAGATCAAATCAAATTGACAACATCAGATAATTATATCTTATTATATAATAAGTCCGATCCTTTGTGAGGTTTTATTATTTCCAGGCCATCTACCTCGCATCGCGGTGAGCGGAGCCAGCAACCACTAATCAGGATGAGGACAAGTTTGGCGACCAGATGCCCTGCTTCAAACATCCAATCCATTGACATAACACACGCAGAACGGTGAGTACCCAACACCATCCATCGCTACAAAGCGCTCGTTGCAGAACAAATCTTCGTCTTCGAATCTCGAGCAATTTACAGCTAGTGCTGAGTTCAATGCCGTGCAGAATACGTCACCAGTCATCTCAACAATTCAAACCAGAAGCAGGAAATATTCTTAAAAATATGTATCCATCTCCTGCAGGGTCTAATAACCCAAGCAATAGCCCTGCTGACTACATTCTTCCTATTGATAAACCAGCTTTTGATGGTCCTGGAAGCGATCCAATTGTAATTCCAATTATCGATAACAGTGACCCTGGTCGTTCAACGTCTCCTGCAGGTGTTAATAATAATCAACTATACCGTGTTGTTGCTCCACCGAATCAAATTTTCATCTCGAGACTAGCATATGAAACTTCGGTAGACGACATTCTCAACTTTATTAAAGTGAAACTTGGAAATCTAAATGGAATCATAAGCTGTACTAAGATTACAAAGGAAAATCTGCCGGATCGAGTAGTATTCTCCTTTAAACTTACAGCTCTACCAAGCATTGATTCTGTATGCCGTCCCGAGTTCTGGCTTCCTGGTACACTAGTGAAACCATTCGTACCTGTTAAAAAGACAAATTTTTTCGGCAATCCTTCGGTTCACGCAAGAAAATAGTACATAATAGCCTTAATAACATCAAAATTTATTATCAAAATGTTAGGGGACTAAGGACCAAATTAAATATTTTTAATACGTCTTACTTTACCGCGTCGGATGATATCATCTGTGTTACAGAGACGTGGTTGAATGGAAGTATCCTTAATAATGAACTCTCGACTGAACACAATATCTTTAGACGGGATCGAGACATCACAGCTTCATGTTAAATGGATGGCGGGGTTGTCTTGATAGCTACTTAGAAGACTTTGTCAGCTTCAGCCTGTTCAAATTTCTCTCCATCTTCTCCTATAGAATGTATTCTTGTAAAAGTCCAAACCTCGCACAATAAGTTTCTTCTTGTTGCCTCTACTTACGTTCCTTGTAACTCTTCAATTCCTACATATGAAACGTTCTTTGATGAGCTTTCATCTTACATTGACTCCTTCTTCCCAGACTCCCCTTTATTAATTTGTGGAGATTTCAACTCGCCCTCGGTTTCTTGGTCATCTTTTCCTGCATCAGTTCCGTCTTCTACGAATAATCTATCCATCGTTCTTTCCTCTTTTTTAATTCACTGCTCCCTCTCTCAATTTAATTCTGTACATAATGTTAACGACAAACTGCTGGATCTAGTGCTTTCCAACGTTGCTGATCAACATCTTTCTGTATCTCGGTCGGCGGTTTCTTATGTAGACACTGACTCATTTTACCCTCCCCTCTCTATGGTCCTTTCTTTGAAATATCTAGCACGATGCAAAACTTGTACGCGGCCTAGGTTCAGTTTTTACAAATCTGATTTCCATTCAATTTCCACGCATATTTCTACCATTGACTGGCAAAGTTTCTTTGCTGACTTGGATTGTGAAAAAGCAATATCAAAATTCTATTTCTTTCTATTTATTAGTATCCATAATTTCACTCCACTTTATGCCTCCTCAGCAGGCGCTAATCCTCCCTGGTTTTCGAGGCATGTTAAGGAAGCCATTAAAAATAAGGATAAAGCTCATAAATTGTGGAAATCTCATGGAACAATTGATTATCGTCAAGAGTTTGTTAGGTATCGGTCAATTGCCAATATGGAGGTTCTGAGAGCCAAAAGAGCATATTATGATAATATCGAAAAGTCTCTTCATTCCAACCAAACTAAGCCCTTTTGGTCTTTTGTTAAAGCTCAAAGATCTTCAAGTGCATTTCCAAATTTTTTTCAGTGCAATAGCAAGACTGCTTCTTCCCCTTCTGAAATTTCTAACTTATTCTCCAACTTTTTCTCCTCTACATTTTCTTCATATAACAAGACTTCTATACCTTCCTCTTTTTCCGTATTGCCTTCGCCTATTATCACCTCGATAGTCACGAACCCTCTTCAAGTTGAACTTATTATCAATTCTATTGATCCTAACGTTGGACCTGGGCCGGATGGCATTCCTAATTTCTTTATTAAAGCATTAGCATCTACCATTAACTTTCCACTTTCATTGCTTTTCAATCTAAGTTTGACAACAGGTCACATGCCAGATTGGTGGAAGATTGCTAATGTTACTCCAATACACAAAAGTGGTGACCCGACCATGGTGGAGAATTACCGCCCTATATCAAAACTTTTATCCTTTTCTAAAATTTTAGAACGAATTGTCCACCTAGAGCTCTATTCTTCTCTTTGTTCCCAAATAGCTCCTGAGCAGCATGGTTTTGTGCCAAATCGCTCTACCATAACCAATCTCTTGGAACTTACTGACACTGTGGTGGTAGCCTTAAATGACAGTCTTCAAGTGGATACTATCTACACTGATTTCTCTAAGGCATTTGACACTGTCAACCATGACATTCTTATTTGCAAATTGCAGTAATATGTTGTGAGTGGCTCTGTTTTGTCATAGTTAACTTCATACCTAGCTTCTAGAACATGCCAAGTTGTCATTGATGACTCGGTTTCTAAGTCATTTCATCCCTGCTCTGGAGTTCCACAAGGTTCCATCTTAGGTCCGTTCCTTTTCACCATGTTTATCAATGATCTCCCATCAGTGTTTAACTCTTCCTGTCTCTTATTTGGGAATGATTTGAAGATCTACAGAGTAATCAACTTGCCTGCTGACTGTCATATTCTCCAAAACGATCTGTTATCTCTGTCTTCTTGGTGTAAGGCTAACCTTTTGAATTTAAATGTACCAAAATGCCACAAAATGTCATTTTCGTTGAAAAGTTCATCAATATCACATTCCTATTTACTGCATCAAACTCCTCTAACAGTAGTGGATCAGGTGAAAGACTTAGGGGTTATCTTCGACCCAAAGCTCAAATTTAACCTTCACATTATAAACTTAGTCACTAGAGCTTCTCGTGTTTCGGGTTTTGTTCTTAGGCATACTTCTATTTTTTCTAACCCTAAGTCTGCTATCAAACTATTTATCTGTATCGTACGTTCTCTTCTTGAATACTGTTCTCAAATTTGGTCACCTCACAATGATTATCTGATTGTTCTCCTTGAATCTGTCCAGAGGAAGTTCACCCGTTTTCTATTTTTCAAATTCAAAATCCCTTACGCGACCTACGAAAATCGCCTGTCCTTCCTTCAGATTCCTTCTCTTGAAATTCGCAGATTGATACTTGATGAATGTCTTTAAAATATGTAACCGCCTTACGGATACAAATCTTGATTCTCGAATTTATTATAGGCTAATTCTGCGCTCGGGTAGAAATGCTGGTATCTTTCTTGTACCTTTTGCTCGGATTAACCCGTACTTCCATTCTCCACTGCTAAGGCTACCTCGCAATCATGATCGTCTACAAATTGGTCCTTTTCCTCGTTCTCTTTATTTGCTTAAACAAAAACTTATTAGTTTACTAATTTGTTAATTTTCTGTGTTTCTTAGTATATACTTCACCATTTGTATTAGATGTAACTCTGTTAATGGCAACATAAATAAATAAATAAAAACCGACAATCGGAGGACCGTGACTTACCAATTTTGTACAGGTAAGACTGAAAACACCCATGCCCGCTCAAAAGCTGTGCCAGATGGAAGTCAGTCTCATCATGCCTTCAATATAGCCAGGGTCTCACATCCGGGATCAGGCGTGCACTCCACCTTCCCTTCGTGCAATTCACCCAAGACTGCTACCAATCGTTGAGTGAGCGTTGTCTCTCCTCGCGGACAACCATCTCCCTATGATCCTCGTTTCGATGAAGGTAAATAGCACGGCGCTCTCTAGCAAGGAGGCCAACAGGTATCATGCCTGCAATGACTTTCACCACCGAATCAGAGACTGTCGGATACGAAGATGCAATCCTCAGTGCTCCTCTTCTCTGTACCTGTGCCAGGCGTTTTCGGTAAACCTCCTTACTGAGAGCGTATCCCCATACTTCTGATCCGTACAGTAGCACTGACCCTACAGCATTCATTAAGAGGCTTCTTCTACGTTGGCCATAAGTCGACTCAGAGCTGATACTCCCAAAGCAGCCTTCTCAGCCGTTGCCCTGGTTTGCTTAGAGAAATTCATCTTCGAGTTGATCAGTAGCCCTAGGTAGTTCACTGCTGGTTTCGATTCGATTTGTATGTCTCCAATACTGATCATCCTTACTCTAGGGATTCTCTTTTTTATCAAGATGACAACTTCGGTTTTCTCCAGTGCTAAACTGGTTGTCCCTCAAAGGTCGCATTAGATATTCTGAAGGCGTTCCTGATGTCGATTGTCACCAACAGGATGATCCGTCGTTTGATACGACTGTATGCCTCTGCCTTTTGGACCGCGCTCAGCAACTCTGCAATAGTATCAATAGTAGAACGTCCTGCTCTAAAGCCATACTGCCGAGGAGATAGGTCCCCAGCAACACGAATCGGATCAGTGAGTCTTCCTTTGATGAGCTTCTCTAGCGCTTTCCCAGCAGTGTCCAGCATGCATAACGGACGGTATGCAGACTGCGATTCGGAATTTCCCTTCCCCTTGCTGATCAGCATGAGCCGTGCAATTTCCTATCGTACCGGAGAATACCCGTCCCGTAGGCAAGCGTTGAATATGCTGAGCAGCAAGTCAGGACAGTGGTGATAGACGAGCCGCAATACTTCAACCGGAAAACCATCTGGATCTGGAGCCTTTCTCGCTTTATGGAACTTTAATAGTACCTCTGAGGACGTGAAAAGCAAAGAAAAAGCTTATCATAGCCCTATGGGAGGCAAGTGATTTCATATTGAGAATAGATAGCCGATTTTCATGTGATGGCAAATTATGCAAATTTTGTGGGTCGTACAGGGATCTCAAAGCAAACAGCAAGAACTGTTTTTGAACGGACTCCAACCTTACTGTATGAACACCGAAAACCGAATTCCAAAAAACACACGCGTTTTCAACAATCGGGCACACTAGCGATGTGTACGTAGTGTTTGCCACCCACAGATTTTTAAATTCTTTGGCAAGCCGCACATGGGTCGATATTGTTACCCCCCCCCCCCCCCCTATTTTTAAAATTTGAATAAGTTTATACAGATAAAAATAAAAAAAAAAAGAATTAAAAATATTGGAAAATTATGAGTTACAATATCGTATTTTTTTAGGTATTATCTGCTTGATTCTTCGCTATCTGATTTCAGTGTAGTACGAGTATTTTCTAAGCTTAGTCTACTAGGGAGGAGCATATTCACTTGTGTGGTTTCTGGACAAAATACTTTCGATATTTTCTTATTTCGTCGTTTATTGACTGAAGTACTGCTGATGAATGGATCAGAGCTCAGCAATAATCTTTGATATAGATCTCTACTACTCTCTTCGCGAGAAAATTTCCGAGAATAATTTCCTCGGTGCTTGTTGTGGGCCTCCTGTGCTTCTTCCGACAGTTGCTCCATTGGTAATAACGGTTTTGCTATAAAAGTAGCTCCATGAATTAAAATTTTGTGCATCGTAGGTGTCGTGGAGTGCCATGGGTAGAGTTGCACACATAATTTGGCTGTTTCTAATGCGTACTCGTCATATTTTTTTGGGTCTATTTCGTAGCCACTGGATATTGTTTCTAATATAACTTTCAATCTGTATATCAGCTGATAATCAACACCTGTGATTTCAGCAGCCAGTTGGGGGTTTTCAAAAAATCTTCAGCTCGTGTTGCCATAGTATTGTCGTAATTACATTTAGGCATGTCTATTAGTAAGCCCGTTTCTTCTCTAAATCTTTCCTGTATTTTCTGTTTTGCTTGTTTTTCAAATTCTTTTTCCTCTTTTGTCTTTGGTGTTCTATATTTCTGTACTGGCAACTTAAACGCCAAATGTATAATGCTCTCAAACAAACGAATTCTTGCATGTAAAACAGAAAGTCCAAACACTACAGCCAAAGAACTTAGTTCTTGTTTTTTGCTTAGATCGCTAAAATCCTTTGATGTTGCTTGACAAACATACCACCAACTAGTTGATTTTGTATTGCATTACAAATCTTGCCGTCAATCATAGTCAGTTTAAAAATATGATGAAAAATATATTTTCTTTCGTTTTATTAATTTCGGAAGGAATTTAAGAGTTTGCTGATTCTTGAACATAATTTATTTCCTCCATAGAGACGTCCTCACTTTCTTTAACAAAACGAAATCTTATTGGTCGGCAATATCTGGGAGATGATGGGACAGGGTTTTGCCAAATCACTTTTTGGCCATCCTTTCCGCAAACTATTTGAAGTGGAACAAAAGAGCTTAGAAATATATTGGCATCCGAATCATCGATATTTTCTGCTGCTGAGAGCCGTCACATCCCCATTTACATATCATTTTCAGAGATTTGCTTTCGCTCTCACTTAGTGTTAACAATATTTCTTCTTAGTACAAGCATAATCGAGAAATTGTTACACTAATTATGCTTTGTACAGAACTTTCCACGTATGTACTAGTGACATGTACTTCAGGTGGACACCACTCTTTTTTTGCAGCTTATAACCGATTGTAGTAGAGATAAAGTGATTTTTTTGTATTGCGAATGATTTCATATTGACTTTTTTTTAAATCGGCTTCAACAAACATTGCTAGTGCTTCCTGTGGTGTCAGCTTTGTCACTTTTTCGGGAGCTCCACGTTTTTGTATTTCCCAGCTCGTGTAGGAGAGTTGGATATATCTTTAAGAACTTTTGGGGCATCTCGTAGTCCTTTTGCTCTGTTATAAACGAGCCAAGGAAACTAAATGTTATGAACCAGCGAAGGAAACTCCCCACCTACTGTTTAGCGCTGATTAGAGATGATTGCGCAGCATGGATAATAACCTAATTGTCTAGACTGGAGATAACTTGTTCGGATTTGCGCCGCTTGCTTCGCTCGCTTAATTCCTCGAAAGATTTTGAAGAACTTCCTGGACGTAGTGGTGGTTGTATTGGAAGTTTAAACGTTCCTTCTAGCCAAGATCGGTTGGATTTCAAAAAAATATCTTCCTCTTTGTGCTTTTGACCACTTTTTCCTCATTGCAGTTTTGAAATATACGAATTTTTTTCAGGCTTCTGATATTTTTTTCTCAGTGACCATAGCCAATAAATAATAAATAATTTTCCAAATCATCCAACTTATCATAAAATTCGCCAAATTTTTGACCTAGCATTTTATCATACAGATACTGTCGCATAACTATTTTCACCTCCAACGAACCAGAATAACCTATAACCAAAACAAAAATCTTGATTTGAATATATAACATATGTCAGTTTTATGACTGTGTGTTTAATATACCCTATATTGGCAGCAGATTTTAGGAAAATTATATACTGAAAAGTTCATGCATTAGTTAAATAAAACAAAGTAAGGCGATCGGAGGCGATAATATAAATATTTTGCTATGACTGCTTTAAATCGTCCAATTTCATAGTGGAGAGTCGATCAAAACTAAGATTTTATTCCTCCTTTATGAGAGCGTAAGAGAGTGAAGGCGAATCTTCCACGCCTGATAATACCATTCCACCAGAATGGAGGTTGGGCAACGAGCTAACTCCCCGTCCCTGGAAAACCTTAAAATGTCTCGAAACCTGCAGAAGGGCCTTGGAATGGGCTGGACTCACGGCAACGACCACGCAAACGAAATAAGCACTTAGGCATTGGATCCTGGAATGTTAGATCACTCAATTACCCTTGCGCTGTTAAGGACCTTTAACAACAGGCCAGTCAATATCAATTAAAAATACTGGCAGTCCAGGAAACGAATTGGAATGGAAACGATATTCAAGACATGAGATCGCACACAATACTCAAAAGTGGGAAGCCTACTGAAAAACGAGAATTCGGAGTGGCCTTCATTGTGAATAGAGAGTTCAAATCGCACGTTATTGATTTTTAAGCAATAAACGAACGGTTGTGTGTGATCCGTATAAAAGCAAACTTCTTTAAAATCTGGCTGATTAATGTTCACCCCCGACCGAAGAAAAGGACGAAGAAACGAAAAAAATTTCTACAATCACCTGGAAAGACTGGTCGACTCATTGCCAACAAACGACACAAAAACCATTCTGGGTGATTACAATGCTGAGGTTGGCAATGATCTATCTCATCGGGAAACGACTGGAGGATATAGCCTCCAAGATTAAACAAATGACAACGGCTAGCGCCTGATTGACTTTGCATGTAGCAGAAATCTCGTCATACCTTCGACTTGCTTCCCACATCGACGAATTCATAAAATGACTTGGGAATCAACGGATGGCAGCACACAAAACCAGATCGGTCAGGTTCTGATCCAACAACGTTGGGCCTCGAGCATACTTGACGTCCGTACGTACCAAGGAGCCACATGTAACTCAGATCATTACTTGATCAAATTAACCTATCGATGTCGTATGTCAAAGGCATATTCAGCTGACAGCCCGCTACAAAAATTTGACATCAAAAGGCTCCAAACGGCGTCTGTGACTGAAAATTTCACGGAGATCCTCAACAGTCAGCTGGCTCCCATCTTATCAGACGCATCGTTAAAGACGAGCAACGAGCTCTGGATGAAAGTGAAAGCGGCTATCAGAACCGTGGCAGAACAGACGATCGGACATCAAGCCCGGCGCAAGAGGAATGATTGGTTCGATGATGAGTGCCAGAATGCGTTAGATAAAAAGAATCAGGCGCACAAAGAATACGTACGTAGGAAAACCAGGACAAAGAGATAACACTATGAAAATCTCAGAAGAGTGGCGATTAAGATAATTAGGATTAAGGAAAGAAAATACTATGACGACCAATTGAGAAGTATACCTGTAGATGTAAGTTTAGCGAGCAATAACACAAAACAAGCATACAAAGTAGTGAACAGCCTGAAACGTGATTATCAGCCCAAAATGCTCTGTCGTGGTGACAGCGGCAATATAATCGCTGATGGAATCATGATTAAGGAAAGATGGGCAATATATTTCAAGCAACTCCTGAATCCTCCGCACAGCTCCAGAACATCGGAGCCTATAGATGTCTACGGAGAGCTTCTATTGGCCCCACCAACTCTGGATGAAGTTTGTTCCATCATCAAAGCCCAAAAGAATAATAAAACGCCGGGCATTGATGAGATTCCATTGGAGCTCTTCAAATATGGTGGCAGTAGTGTTCATCAAGCTATTCACAAAGCCATCCAGTATATTTGGCAACAAGAACATATGCCGAAAGAGTGGAGCCAATTAATTATATTCCCTATCCACAAAAAAGGTGACAAGCTACAATGCGAAAATTATACAGGCACATCACTACTTTGTACGGCGTACAAAATATTTTCAAAAATCTCAGAACGCCAACAGTATTATTGAGGAGTATCAAGGTGGTTTTAGGGTAGGTAGATCAACGACAGACAAATTGTTAACAGTCATGCAGATACTTGAAAAATGCTGGGAGTTCAACATAGACGTACGTTTGTTGACTTTAAGCAAGCATACGACAGTATTGATCGTAACGTGCTGTACCAAATAATGCTTGGCTCTGGCATCCCAGCCAAATAAGTCCGTCTTACCAAAATGACAATGACATCGACAACCTCCCAAGTCCGCATCAATAATCAACTCTCCGATGCCTTTGACACAAATATCGGACTAAAACAGGGAGATGGGCTGGCCCCAATTGCTATTTAATTTGGCTCTGGAGTATGTCAGAAGGAAGCTACCTGTCGATACGCGAGGTACATTAATATACAAGCCGAGCCAGATATTGGCCTATGCGGACGACATCAACATTCTGTCACGGTCATTAACAACTGCCAAAGAACTCTTCTTGAAACTCGACAGCGAAGCAAAACCAGTAGGGCTACAAAACCAGTAGGGCTACAAAACCAGTAAGGCTACAAAACAAAGCTTATGAGGCAGTCGAGGTAAAATACTCCAAATACACAAAATATCACACTTGGCGAATACAGTATCAAAAATGTTACCGAATTTGTGTATTTAGGCGCCAAAATAACGAAAACCAGTAATGAAAGAGACGAAATATGCCGAAGAATACAGCTCGCAAATAAAATATTTTATTCAGTATTGATGACCTTGAAGACCAGCTGCCTACACAGGAAAACAAATTTGTGATAAGACCTGTGTTATGCTATGAGTGTGGAACATAGACCCTTACCCAAGCAATATATTGAACGCCTTCGAGCGACGGGTCCTGGGGCGAATAATCGGAGCGAAGCTAGACGGGGATCAATGGCGAATTCGATACAACCATGAGCTGTATGAAATTTTTGACGAACCGGAGGTCTCAAGGATTGTAAGACTGCGGAAGCTGCAATGGGCTGAACACATGAATCGTATGGACGAACAACGGATACCCAAAAAGGTATTCGATGGGAGAGGCTGGAGACCAGTGGGGAAACCGAGGAAACGCTAGTCTGACTCGGTCGTCGAAGACAGTTCATCGCTGCTTGGATTTCGAAATTGTGGGACGCGGTCAATGGGCTGAGACAGTTAGAGGTGCTATTTGCAAGCAGCGAAGGCCCGAGAGGGGCTGTTGTGCTAATAATAAGAAGAAGAAGATTTATGTTTTTATTATGGATTAAATTTTTCTATATATTATAATCTTATATGACTTTGATAATTCAAATTCGCAATTAACAACCCCGATGAAATGCAGCTCATCCACGGACTGCATCGCCGAATGCAATCTACAGTGGATGAACAAGAGGCTCGTCACCAACCATCGTTGCGGCGTTGAGATTACGCTGGCAATTGGAATGAAGGAAGAAGATTTGTTTGGGCATCACAAACCACCGTTGCGGCGTCGAGATTACGCTGGCAATTGGAATAAAGGAAGCAGATCTGCTTGGGGGAATTGAAGAGTCTGCTTTCGATCGCGAGACAGAGCACACACCGCGAGAACTGCACCGGCAAGCAAAAAATTACTCTTCAACGAGCAGTGAAAAAGGGTTAATTTCTAGCTGCACTTAAAAATTGTAAAGCGTTAATAAAATATTGCCTGACGGTAGCTTTAAAACAATACGTGAGTGAATTCACTTTTGCCTTGTACAGGCACAATATCAAGGCCAAAAAGTGTGCAGATTCTGACCCCTAAAAGCCATTTATTGCAAGGAGCAGTTCCTTTGCAAAGAAAATTGATTGAGCCCGTAGTAGTCTAGCAAAGTAAAGATACTGCGAACATTTTAATAGCCTGCTTCGGATTGGTGCATTGCCATATTGAAAATACGTGTGCTTCATTTGAGATGCCGCCATGATTCGGGCCATGATTTTTTTCTTCAGAAATTTGTTAATGATATCTACTAAATAACTTTACTTCAACGAGACGTAAAACAGTGTTGTCATGAATCATCAAACTCAAGCGGAGTTAATCTAGTTTTCGTAGGTCGACATACAATCGCGAAGCTTGGCCCGCTTTACGTCATAGCCGCGAGTATGCCTGATTGTAGCCGCCAGTGACGGTTGCGTTGCAGAAACACCACATAGAATGTGTTTTGATATTTATTTCGTGCTTTGGTGAGATAGGGTTTATCGAACGCCTGCATTGTTATGTGCTATGAATATATTTTGTTGATCTCCGTAACCGTGATAAGATGTTGCATACATTTTGATGCGAGGTTTTAAGAGCAATTTTTGGCGAATTCATTGTCACTAAACGAACGAACGTACATATCCAGGGAATTCGTCAAGCAATAACTATAACAAATAAATGTGTAAAATTATTCAAATTAACCAAAAAGAAAACAAAAAACAAAGTGTAACTGTGCATAATTCTTCAATTTAAAAAAATACATATTTAACAAGTATAAATGTGCCTAATTTGTCGATTAAAAACAGCATCATGGGGATTAGCCCACACCATCAACGAGCGTTTGTGGCGGATGATGGATAAGTACCCCACTTTTATTTTTGGTCATTGGCAAAATTTTTTCGATAATAGTGTATTTTTGAGAATAGTAGAATTTTGATGATTTGAAATTTTATATAAAAGTCAAACTTTTTCTTAACAGCTAATTTTTTTGAAAATAATGAAACTTTTTTGGTAATATTTGAATGGTATGATAAATAAAAATGTGTTAATGGACGTACATTAGTTCAGAAGAATGAAAAATTATAACTTTATGATGTCGTTTCGGGAACATTATGAATAAATAGTTTCCTGTGCATTAAGTTTAAAGTACATAAATATTTAAATTTGGAATAGTTTGTCTGGTCTATAAAGGAAAGAAATAAAATCCACAGATAAATCAAATATAAACTCGGTCTTTCCATTCGGCTTTATGAACCTGACCGGGTATGGGACCCGCCTCGTTGGCTGGCCCCTCCACTATAATGATCCAGCCATCGGGTGCGCTTGTCCCTAATTCTGACGTTCAGGTGCTCTTGCAGGGTAAGGTGGTCTTCCGCACGGGTGCCTATTTATGGCATAGGGTTATGTGATTCCTTCACATAATACAATGACATAAATTTGCCACGTTGATATTTTCAATTTGATGGAAAAATTCATGCAAATTATGTTTGTATGAGTTTTTTTACTTAAACGGAAAATATATGGCCATGCTTGAATATGGATCTTGATCCAGCTTGGGGGGCGCCGCTTCCACCTGGATACCCCACTCTTATTTGGGGGCCATAAGTATCGTCAGTAAAGACCTCAGCCTCGACACCAGTCGATCCGTATTATACAGGGTTATCCATTCCGTGGTTGGGAAAGTATAACCCTGCCATTTGACATTTATTAAAATTAAATGTCATCCAAAACGTGTTTCTTTTAGTTGAAGGTTCACCATTTGGAAATATGGATCGTTTAACAGTCGAAAAATGTGTTAAAGTTATTAAATATTATTATAAAAATGGTGATTCTGCTGTATCAAAATTTAGGGCTTTACGAGCCGATTACGGTCGACATAATCGACCTTCACAGCAAACAATTTCGAACACAGTGAGAAAATTTCAAGGGACTGGATTGGTCATTGATATTGCAAGGCCTGTGCATCATCGCAACATTCGTTCTGCTGAAAATATCGCTGTCGTTGCTCAAAGTGTGGAGGAAGACCCGAATTTGTTGATTCCTTGACGTGCTCAACATTTGGGCTTGTCTTACGGCTCATTGTGGCGGATTTTGCATTTGGATTTGTATCTCCATCCATACAAAATCCTACTCGCTCAAGAACTTAAGCCTCAACACCATACACAACGCAGAATGTATGCGAATTGGGCAAGAACAAAATTTTCTTCAGTGATTAGGCTCATTTTGCGCTCAGTGGTTACGTAAATAAACAGAATTGCCGCATATGGGACTCTCAAAATCTTCAAGTGATCGCAGAAAGGCTTTTGCATCCGAAAAAAGTGACAGTTTATTGTGCATTATGGTCTGGTGGTGTTATTGGCCCGTATTTTTTTTTGAAAACGATCACAGTCAATTCGACCGCTATGGACGGATGTTAACCGATTATTTTTGGACAGAAATTGAAGATTATGATCTGGAAAATATGTGGTTCCAACAGGACGGAGCCACAAGCCACACAACATAGGCTAATCGAGCACTTTTGCAAGAGAAATTTCCAGGACGCGTAATTTCAAGATTGAGTGATGTCAATTGGCCCGCAAGATCCTGCGACCTAACACCTTTGGATTTCTTTTTATGGGGCTATGCGAAAGATCGTGTTTATGCAAACAATTCTCAAAATCTTGAGCAATTGAAAACCAATATTCGCGAAGTTATGGCCGAGATATTGCCGGAAATATGCCGCAGTTATTGAAAATTACCTCAAAAGGATTGAGGCCTGTAAAAGGTCCCGTGGAAGACATTTGACTGATGTTGTGTTTCACGTATAATGGCAAGGTTCAATCTTTATATTGAATAAAAAATGTTGTTTCCATCTGAATATTTTATGTGTTTTCTTTAGCTTTACTTTCCCAAGCGTAAAATGGATACCCCTATACCTTTTCAATTCGTTAATGCAAAATTTGTTTGTAGTGGGTCTTGTGCTGGAGAAAAGAACCTGTCCCACGACACCGCAATGCTAGCCTGCCAGCGCATTCTCACGTCCTCAGACAAGGCCAATCTCGGCGAATCCCACCATCCTCTTTCGCTGAGGCAGCAGGCATCGCTGCAGTCCTTCACGGCCATTTATCTCACCTTATTTCACTACAATATCTTGAGAATTATTCCAAAGTTCAAACATAAATGATAAGGATGAAAAACATGAAATGAATATAAAATGGATGCTTAATATTGCATATTATATTTGCGACTGTAAGTCCTTACCAAAGAGTACAAATACGTAGAAAATAATATCTAAAACCTGTCGGGCTCCTTGCTGGAGAGCGCCGCTCTATTTATCTGCGTCGAAACGGGAAATACGAGGAAGATGGTTGTCCACGAGGAGGGACAGCGCTCACTCTACGATTGGCAGCAGTCTTGGGTAAATTGCATGAAGCAAAGGTGGACTGCGCACCTCATCCCAGATGTGAAACCATGGCTAAATCGAAGGCATAGTGAGACTGACTTCTATCTGACCCAGTTTTTGAGCGGACATGGGTTTTTTCAGTCTTACCTGCACAAGATTGGTAAGTCTTGGTCCCCCGATTGTCAGTATTGCCCAGAAAAGGAAGACAGTGCCTGCTACACAATTTTTTGCATGCGTAAATAGGACAGGCTGAAAAGGGACCTCTACAAGGAGACGGAAGATGCTCAAATCGGTTGACAAATGGAACCAGGTGGCACATTATGTTCCGGCAGTCCTAAAAGATAAAAGGGGCTCACAGCAGCCGGTTGTGTTGCGGCTGGGGGATTGCTTGTCTGGCACTTCCTCTTCCCCTCCCGCTAGAAGAGCCCCTCACGGCGTAACAACTCGAGACCTGGCCCGAATTAATGTGTCAATCGGTCCCAGGCTAGGTTCTCAGGTTGACAGGGAAGGTGTTTAGTGGGTAGTCCAATCGCGTTCTTGCGAGCATGGGAGTTCCACACTCTGTGCGCAAATGGGCATTCACCTCCCTACCACAAAAAATATATATACTTAACCAGGAAAAACAAACAAGATAGAAGAAATGGACAAGCGATAAGATGCAGCGAAAATTATATGAATTTTGTTTCAAATAAGGAAAAACTTTCATCGAAGTCACCCAACAGAGCTATCAGAATAAAACATTATAAAATGTTCAAGAAGAGCGCGATAGAAAATTTTAAAGGTATTTGCAATGTGCAAGAAGATGCGTATAAGCTGAAAAATAAGTTACCAATCAAAATAATAGACAAAATCCCCAAAAAATTATTTGATAAATTAACCCTAATCACCCTGGCATTAGTCTCGGAGACTCATTTGAAATTGGTTCTTACAAAACTGTGACAGAATCATTTTTTATTGTCTACGGCGGTATATGTATTCTAATAATTATTATTTACGAACTTATATGTATAAAAAAAATGTTTTATTTCAACTAACACAATCCCGATAGGGTCATTCTCAAAAAAGTAACGTTAACGCCTGCGATGAGTCTCATAGTCTCACTCACTCACTCACTCGCTATTCTATTTATAGACAAAATGCACGGAATAGAAGTAAAAAAGAACAGATCGGGTCATTTTTTCTTCTCTATTTCTATGCACAACTGCCAATTTTGAATTATTACATTCTAATCGGTTGTGATTGTTATCAATAAGTGAACTGAACGAATATTACTGATATAATCATAAAAATACAGTGCTGAGTTTTTTGTGCAAGGTGAATTTTGTAAAGAAAGGTAAACAGAAATTGAATTAGTTTATTCATATTCTTATTATATGTAGAATGGCTGCCCAAAAACGACCATTGACGGATGATGAAATTCGAATGGCAATGCAGGAAAGTGATGAAGATTCTGAAAACAACTCGCAACAGGATATTTATTTATTTATTAGCCAAGCAAGGCACTGGTACAAGAAATAAAAATATACAAATTTTGTACGCCAACTCACAATAATTACTTAAAAAATACAAATTAAAATTAATTAGATTGATACAATAAAAATATGGTGTCAGGGTTGGATACATGATGGGATTAAGATGCTAGGGCATTTGATAGCAGAGCTTTGAAATGGGTTCTGGACATGTCTGGGGAGTAATGCGCACCGTGTGAATTAAACTTTTTGCAACATCTATTGATAGGCTCATTATCGGCATAGATTGTGTGGTGCCGCTCTTCCACCAACTGACGAGAGTGCCTAGTGACTCGCAAGGGCTCATGTACTTTTATTTTATTAGTTAAAAATGGAACATTTATCGAGCCTCTGAGGACATCAAACGCGAAACAGCAGGTTATCGTAATTCTCCGGGAAGCAAGTGATGGCACATTCAAAATTTGCAGCCTGTGCTCGTAGGGGGGTAAATCCTGAAAATTTTTAGGATCATATAGCGACCTCAATGCAAACAATACAAACTGTTTTTGAACCGATTCAAGTCTGTCAATGTGGACATGAAAAACAGGATCCCAAATAAGACAAGCATATTCAAGCATTGGGCGAACTAACGCGACGTACAACGTCTTAGATACCCAAATATTTTGAAACTCTTTGGATCGACGTTTGATGAAGGCGAGTAGCTTATTGGCCCTAGAGATAACTTCATCGTAATGCAAGTTGAATCGAAGTTTATTGTCCAACATAACACCGAGGTCTACGACGCTGTTCACTCTGTTAAGTTTGTGGTAGTTGAGATGATAATCGCAAGCAAGAACGGAGTTTTTACGGGAAAAACTTATTACCACACATTTTTCGAAATTCAGAGAAAGTTGGTTTTTTCTGACCATTCTAAAAGAGAGTTTACCTTGTTTCGAAGGAATGCCGTGTCCTTAGGAGACGTTACTACATTGAATAGCTTAAGATCGTCGGCATAAAATAGATGGGGAATGTCAGACAGCATAACAGAGAGATCAGAAATAAAGATGTTAAAAAGTAGGGGACCAAGATGGCTGCCTTGAGGTACACCAGATCAAACATTTATTTCTTTGGACACAAACCCTTGAAATTTGACGAATTGGGTCCTATTTTTGAGATATGAGTCGAACCAGTCTAGCAAAGGACCACGGATTCCGAAGATTTTTAATTTGTTTGCTAAAATTTCATGGTTAACACGATCAAACGCTTTGCCGAAGTCAGTGTAAATCGCATCAATTTGGTTACCTTTTTCCATTTCACAGAGGATACTAGAAACCATTACTGTAAGGTTTGTAACTGTTGAGCGATTTTTTCGGAAACCATGCTGTTGATCGTTTAGCAGAGGCTCAATGATGGGCGATATTTTTGAACAGACTATTTTCTCAAAAAGTTTAGGAATTGCTGATAGTATTGCAATGCCTCTGTAGTTTTCAACTGATGCCTTATCTTTACTTTTATATATTGGAATCAAATGGGATGTCTTCCATATCGTTGGGAAAATTCCAGAAGAGAGGGATTTATTGAAAATACTATGCAGAGGAAGAATCAATTGCTCTTTACAGTGAAACAAGAAGCGAGGAGGGAGTAAATCAGGACCAGGCCCTTTATTGATGTCAAGTGCCTCTATTGCGTTGGATATATCATTTTCAGAAATGCAGAGTTCCTCGATGGGAGACGCTGAGTTTTCGACTGAAGAAGGTATGTAAGATGAGGAGTTGGTTGGACAGTACACGGATTGAAAATGACTTGCGAAAAATTCGCAGATGTCTACGGGATTGCACGAGCTCAAGTCTTGATACACCATAGAATTGGGAAAACCTTGGGACTTACGTTTAATGTTTACAAAATCAAAAAACTTTTTTGGGTTATGGATAATGTTTTCACCAATTATGTTAACGTAAGAATCATATGCTTCCCGAGATTTGAGTTGCAATTCTTTAACCAGTGCATCATATTTATTTTTCATTTCTTGGCTAACGTTGGATCTTTTTTGAATTAATTTGTGGAGCTTATTCCTTTGGTTTCTTAAATACCTAAGGTCGCCATCAAGCCAAGGCTCAGAGAGCTTATTTTTCTTTTCAATTTTGGGCACGTACCTCTCAACGGCGTACATGAATATATTGTAGAAACAATCTACTGCGTCGTTTGTACCTAACGTTGAAAGCGTACCAGTCCAATCAATAGTATGAAGATGATTGTTAATGCTATCACAGTCAGCATTATGGAAGTCAAAAACGATAGAATTATTGTAAGAAAGATGGTATTCTCTATCCGTAGTGGCTAATTCAAGAGAAATTGCGGAATGGTGGCGGGTGTTAGAAAACAAATGCTCCGCATCGCTAGTTGGAATCACCACAACTTCGTCATACGCATTTGTAAAAATGAGATCTAACCAATTACCATGAAGGTTGGGGGTCGAAGCAACTTACTGCAAATCATTGCCATACATGGTGCTAATAATGTTGAAGTCTATACTGTCTAGAAAATTGACTGGGAGGAGTCCATTATCAGATTCATCGACAGTGAATGTCAAATTCGGTCGATTAAAATCCCCAGTGATAATTATTATGTCTTCTTCATTGATGGAAGCAGCTAGTGACGATATTATGTCACACGCATTATTGTAAACTTCTTCATTGGATCTTGGAGGGATATAAAAAGCCCCTATATACAAGTTTACATTCGCAATTTTGATACGAACAATTTTATGCTGGTAGGAATTGTTAGAGACAGTACTGACGGGCTCACTGAAAAACGAATTTTGCACTGCAATCAAGACTCCTCCTCCGCGCGATTGCCCAGTGCTGTGAGAGTCCCTGTCGTCTCTAAAAATTGACCAGTTTCCATCCAGAATCTCTTCATTGACAAAAGACTCATTCAACCACGTTTCAGATAAGGTAAGAACGTTGAAATGGCATGATTTGGCGTCCAGATAAAGTTTGTTAATTTTCCCTCTCATACCACCGCAATTATGGTAAAAGAGGTTGAGGCGTTTAGAAGTGAGTGCGTTATTGGGGACGAAAAAATTTACGATGTTGCTCTCTAGATCGTTGAAGTGCTGATATATAATTGGAGCTCACATGTGACGCGTAAGTTTCTAGATCTTTATTAGTTTGTGCTGATGTTATTCCTAACTCTTCGTGGTATTTGATATAAATCCTACGGAGGGCCCCAATATCATAACCATAATGTTTGTCTTTGTTTTGCCATCAATGCACGTTGTGTCCGGAGCCTTGTACATGTATGCCAGATAAAGCCTAACATTTTCAAAAATTTTATGATCTCTAAGTCGGGATAAGAGATATTTGCCTTCCATATCATTGCTGGCATTGATTGTGGCTTTCACCACTGGAGGTATGAGCGGGTTCAAAAATGAATTCGTCTCAGGAGATGGTAAGGTGGAGACTTGTACACCACCATGTACAAAATTAGAGTATTTATCCACGGATCCCCTGTTTTCAGCGGCTGAAGTTGAGGTTAAAGAATTTTCGCACTGAACAATGGAGCTGTTTTGTTGCAAATTTCTTTTAGTGCTATCACTTGGTATTTCGGAAGTTGAGCGATGCTCTAAGAGATCATCCGTTGGGAGATTAGGAGGGGAGCCATGACTTATTTGATTGGAATCTGGATTAGGATTAACATTGTTTTGATTTAATGTATTATTAATATTAATATTTTTGGTATTTAGTCTACGTGTTATTTCTTTTACCGAAAATTTATTACTTAAATAAATACTTGGGTGCTCTGAATTTGTTGATCTTTTTGCCGCTTGCCATTTGCTAAACACCATACCATTCCAGACATACTTTCCATTCTTGGCTCTTAGGTTTGTAAAAAGTCATGCATACCTGCCTGGTATAAAAACTTTGAAAGCGCGTCGATGTTTATTCCGATGCGGTAACTCCTCCACTTTGCAGCTTTGTATTTTGAGATCTCGTTCGAATAACTGCTGCAATCCGGTGGCATCGAGTTTAGTTGATGCTTTTCTAAGATAAAAAATCTCCCAGGATGCTAGGTTGGTAAACTCCAATTTCCTGATTCTGTTTCTCCAGTCATCCTCAGACCAAAATGTGCCCAGTTTAAAAATTTGAGATTGAACGACTGGAACTTGAATCGAAGGTGTTCGTGTAGCGGCATCGACATTTAATTCTAATGTATGATCATGAGCTTCGTGTGTATTAGCACTGATAGGATATATAGCAGTTTTTTGAGCAGCTGTAAAGCTTTGTACCTTTTCTTCCAAAGTGGCAAATTGTTTTTGCAGTCCTTCGATTTTTGTTAACACTTGAGAAAGGTGTGTATCGTTTTGCTGATGTGGTTTTTTATTCGATATATTGGCCAGCAACTCCTTCATCCTGTCTTTGTTCAAAACTTCAGTACTCGGCGGATGTAAATTCGAAATCAGGTTTTTCATCGCAATAAGACGTTGGTCGACTGATTCTAGAGCTCTTATTATATTATTATTGCTGCTTGAGAGCTTCGTAGCAAGTTCATCAAAGCAGGTTGCCATTTCCACGAAGCTTTCATCGTTTGCTCGGGATTTCGAACTCTGGCGGGCAATTAATTGGATATTGAAAGTGATTTTCCCGATAGTGATCTGGACATATTGGAAAATGAATCCAATATCGCTGATGAGCAACTAATGTCAGAATCGGATAATGAGGTAGCCGAGCCAGCTGCGGAAGCAATGTGTTTTACTGGTAAGGATGGCACCCAGTGGCAATCAATCCCCTATCCACTCGGTAGGACTCCCGCACATAATATCATAAAAAGTGGGGTTCACAAAGTCAGACTAGTCCCGGAAAAACAAGATGATTCGCCAATTGATGCTTTTTCTCTTATCATAAGTGATAACGTTATCGATATTATTTGTCAAATGTACCAATTTGCATGGTTTGCAATAACACAAAGAAAAGTGAAAGAACACAGATGAAACTGAGATTCGTTGTTATATCGGACTGCTGATTCATGCTGGGACCAATAAACAAGGATGATCAGATATGCGAGAATTTTGGCATCCTTTGTTTGGTAATATTTTATTCAAAGCAAGTATGTCCCGCGATCGCTTTGAAGTACTTAGTCAGTGCCTCCGGTTTGATGACAAAACCACGCGCTCAGTAAGAAGGAGCCACGACAAATTTGCGCCCATTCGTGAGGTTTGGGATTTAATAAATTCCAATTTATTAAAACGTTACGTTCCTGGAGAAAACCTGACAATTGATGAGCAACTCGTGCCTTTTCGAGGTAGAGTATCTTTTCGGCAATGTATTCCTTCTAAGCCAGATAAATACGGAATGAAAATCTGGTGGATTTGGGACAGCACGAATAGGAAAAGAGGGCCCGGATAGGTCTTTCAATCTTGGAACCAAAGTAGTAGAAGAACTGTGCATCCCATTTCACAGAACAAATAGAAACATCCCGTTTGATAACTTTTTCACTAGTTTTGAGCTAGCGCAAAAATTATTGAGCGTCGGACTGACTAGCGTTGGGACTCTGCGCAAAAACAAAAGGTGCATTCCACCAAATTTTCTCCCCCATCGCCATAGACCTATAGAGTCAAATGTTTTTGGTTTTCGAAAAAAATATGACATTGGTAAGCTATGTACCAAAGAAAACCCGAGCCGTGATATTGTTATCGACGATGCATCACGACAACAGTATTGATGCCGAGAATAAAAACAAATCTGCTATCAATTTATTTTATAATGCTACAAAAGGTGGAGTTGATACATTGGATCAGCAATGTTATGCTTTTTCCGCAAGACGGAAAACAAAACGATGGCCAATGGCACAGTTTTACAACATAATTGACGTGGCCGGAGTAGCAGCTATGATCCTGTGGCTAAATATGTATCCAGACTGGAATGCTGCGAAACCAAATACGCGTCGTAAGATTTTTCTTCAAGAATTGGTGTTGGAATTAGTAAAACCAAACATCGAGAGGCGCAGTTCTGCATATCACTCAAAATCGACAGTTGATGCTATTAACAGGGTTACAGGCAATAATACCGAAGAGCAGCTCCAGAATCCGCCAAATCTAAAGACAACAAAGCGAAGGTGCTATATGTGTCCAGCAGCACTTGGTCGCATGAACAAACAAATATGCAGTGGCTGCAAGAAAAACGTTTGCAGTGAGCATGCAGAGAAAATCGTAGTTTGTAACAACTGTATTTGTTAGAGTAACTATAGGTATTAAGATTAAAAGATTGTACAATACAAATTTAGAAGAATTTATTCATAAAGTAGTCATTATCAATTTCATTTTAATGCTGTATTGCATTGTACCAAATTAATTGCAATTCCAATAAACTCACTGTAATAAGCATTTGAACTTTATTTAGCTTATTCATACAATATTGTATTGTTCCAAATTGCAAGTCCAATTAACTTCCTGTAATAAGCATTTGAACTTTGTTTAGCTTGTTCATGCAAATGCTCCAATTAATAGCAATAAACCTATTGTAAAATTATTGCTACCTCAAGCAAATTCCTCAAAGTTCAATCGAAGAACATTGACTTGCTTGAGATGGCACTAATTACTTCACACGCGCGATAAAAAGAAATTGTGCATCAATGCAAAATATATGTATAAATTGTTTGTAGGAATGAGGAATAAATCATTGTTGTTTTAACAGTCATTAATTGATTTTCATTGTTTCTTTACGCAGGAAACATTGGTCCGTCGAGCCGGATAACTTCATTGGATTTGGAGAAATTTCGTTAGCGGGAATCACACTACGCCTTGGCAGTTGGACGATCAACATTGAGACTAGCGAACTACACGTCAACCAGGAACTGCACTTGGACACTGGAAGTTCATTTGGAGCGTAATTACCAAATCCAAAGGGAAGTTAACGGATAGCAGTTTATTCAAGAAATACTACATGTACAAGGAGTACACACAAAGGCAGAGTTAGTCAATTGTGCGCTGAACTGGTTCGCATATTGGGCGGTTAGAGTACCATTGGGCTCGTGGTGGCAATTACACTATTGGTATCTCATCAATTCAAGCGACTTGCCGTTGAGTTACCTGTAAAGTAGTAGTAGTACTTTATTGAAACTTTTCTTTTGACATATGTTACTTAACCTACTTTTAGTGTTACGATTCATTTGACAGTGACACTTTTGTCAAATGTCCTAAGCTTTTTTATACGACCTGAGTCTATACTTTACAGTTTTTAAAGTGCTAGTGAAATTTTTCTATGCCGTTTGCTCTTACGGTTATTGACTTTAAGTTGTTTATTTACATATTAAAACCTAAACTAAACTAACCTAACTTATTCTATTCTTAGCCTAATTACATTGTCTTTTTAGTTTTGGTTGGTCGTGTGTTCTCTTCAAGCGTTACATCCAAAAATCGCGTTTCAGAAGAGGCACAGTTCCTACCGACCTGATCTTCAGGGTCTACGAAGTTATTTTTTATTTCTTTAGTCGGTTACTTGATTTTTGTATGTTTGGTTCTAATTTTCTTCCCCGATGGAAGTTCGAGTTGGTTTAGCCCCTGTAGGTGTTGGGGGACGATATATAGTAGAAGATGGGTTTTGGGGAGTTTGGTTGGGGATCGGTGTTAATCTGGAAGTCTTGGAGGATTCTTATGGAAGAGAGATAATATGGGCTTTCAGAGGTGGGGGTACTATTGAAGAGGTCCCGGATTAGATTTGACTCGTGTGTCTGCCATTTATCTATTCGCTTTTCGCTTGTTTCGAGCATGTATTGCAGGATGGGAGTTACCTGTAAACTTCAGAGAGAAGTTGTCTTTGGCTTTGAGGGAAAGTCATTATGAGTGGCCAAGATACTATCTTCAAACAAGTTCAAAGGCTCATCACGAACTTCAAGAACGATAGCGAATCAAGGCACAGCCTCGCTTATTTCCAAACGAGGATAGAGAAATTAAAGGGTTTATGGGCAAAGTGTGAGGAACAGCAGGATGCAGAGTACACGCGGTTGAAGGAAAACAAGAAGGAACTTGAACAATACTGCACGGAGTTTGAGCGTCTGGAAGAGTTAACAATGGATTACCTTACTTTGTTCCAGGCTAAAATCAACGGATACACACCTGGAGCAACATCATCAGTTCTCCCAGATTCAGTCAAACTAGAGAGAATTCGAGTTCCATCTTTCAACGGTGTATACAGCGATTGGTTCGCATTTCATGATTTGTTCAAAAGCATGGTTCATCAGAACACGCAATTGACTAATGTGCAAAAGTTTCAATATTTAAGAAGTGCCCTTCGTGGAGAAGCGGAACAACTCATTAGCGTTACAGAAGGTAACTACGATCCTGCATGGACATTACTTTGCGAGCGATACGATAACCATCGTATCATAGCAGAAGAGATGATGCAGCGACTCTTCAACATAGAGAACTGCACACGCAACGACCCGTCAGGCCTAAGGCAAATGCTTGATACAACGAATCAATTACTCGCAGGAATCAAAACATTGAACACTGATTCCTTCGCGCTATCAACCATTTTCATGCTCAATCAGAAGCTTGATGAAGACTCAAGAAAGGAGTGGCAACGAACTATCTCTGACTCAAATAAGATTCCATCATTGCAACAGTTTCTGGACTTCTTAAAACAGAGGTTTTCGATGCTAGAAGCCTTATCCACCGGAAAAGCGAAAGCAAAAACAGTGAAAGCGAATACGACACAAATAAACGCAAAGGGTTCTTGTCCAATGTGCAACAGCACACATAAGCTGTTTGAATGCAACTCATTCAAACAAGCCAATGTCCAAGTAAGACGCAACGTTGTTAAAAGTGCTAATCTGTGTTTTAACTGTTTTGGACAACACAGGGTTAATAAATGCACGTCCACACATGGATGCAAAGTTTGCAGTAAAAAACACAACACATTACTGCACATACCTGCTACAGAAGACACGTTACGAAGCAAACCATCGGCTCCACCAACCATACAAGGCCACGGTGTATACACGAAGCAGACGTACATATTGCTCGCCACTGCCTACATAAAAGTACGCCGTCCAGATGGAGAACATGTAACGTTTCGAGCATTGCTGGACTCTGGAGCACAACGGTCTTTTATAAGCGAAGCAGCTGTTCAACTTTTGCAAGCCACACGCACAAGTGCCAAGTTCAGAATCAGTGGCATTGGTGCCATGGAGAATGTAACATCAAAAGGAGAAACCAAGTTACACGCTATCGTCAAGTCTGAATCTGAGCAAACCGAGGTAATTGTCTTCAAACCACTCATTCTGGCAACGGTTACTACACCGCTGCCATGCAACAAAATACCTTTGACAATTCCAAAGGGATTGACGATTAATGATCTAGCGGATCCAAATTTCAACATCCCGTCAGCCATAGATATTCTCATCGGAGCGGACTTTTACGATCAATTGTTATTGCCAGGACTGTTACCTGGTAAGCCATGTGCCCAGAAAACGAAATTAGTATGGGTACTCTTCGGCACTGTTCCATATAAACCGTCAACATCAGTATGTGCTTTTGTGCCCTATCAAGGACTGGAGGAATCGGTACGGAAGTTTTGGGAAACAGAGGAACTTCCAGAAACAAGACACCTCACAAACGAAGAGAAAGCAAATGAGGCTCATTTCGTGCAGAACGTTTACCGGCAACTATCAGGAAGGTACTCTGTTAGCATACCATTCAAGCACAACGTAGACCCTTTTTCGGATATTGGTGACACACAAAAAGTTGCATACATACGATTTCGACAATTAGAACATCGATTGGCACGTAACCCAGCTTTATATGAGCAGTATCGGAATTTTATGGAGGAATACATTACCCTAGGACACATGTCAAGAGTACCTGCAGACCGCATGAAGATGGATACGGCCTACTATCTGCCACACCATGCTGTGGTGAAAGAAAGCAGTAGTACCACCAAACTTAGAGTGGTATTCAACGCATCTCAAAAAGGTTCCAAGGGGAAATCCATAAACGATCTTCTTTATACGGGGCACATCATTCAAGGAAACCTACTTCATCTTTTAATGCGGTGGAGGCAGCATAAATACGTAATTGCAGCCGATATTGAAAAGATGTACCGGCAAATATTCGTACATGAGAAAGACCAGCACTTCCAACGGATTTTATGGCGATTCAACCAAACAGAACCAATTCAAAATTTTCAATTGAGGACAGTCACATACGGAACTGCATGTGCTCCATACTTGGCGATTCGAACACTACACCAATTGGCTGCAGATGAATGAGCGTCATTTCCTCAAGCTTCACAGACCCTAACAACCGACTTCTATGTTGATGACGTGCTAACGGGTGCAGATAAGTTAGACGACCTGCTCAAGCTTCAAAATGAACTGCGCAATCTTCTAAGGAAAGGTGGGTTCCATTTGAGAAAATGGTCCTCCAACCATACAAGGCTATTAGAGCGTATTCCGATTCAAGAGAGAGAAACACAACTCCCATTTAACATAGCAGCCACGGAGCAAATAAAAACCCTGGGCATACAATGGCACCCAGCCACAGACGAATTTTCATTTAAGATCGGGAATCCAAACAAAAAGGTTCTCACAAAAAGGATTGTGTTAGCAGAAGTTGCTAAGCTGTTCGACCCTCTTGGTTGGCTACAGCCATGCACCATCATAGGGAAAACGATAATTCGCGATCTATGGCTTGCAAAAAAGGACAGGGATGAACCACTGGATTGCAATTTAACTAAGGAGTGGAGACGGTTACGACAACAACTACCAGACTTGGAAGCTATAAGAATAAAAAGGTGGGTAGAGTTCAGTCCGTCCCATCAATTTGAGCTTCACGGGTTTTGCGACTCATCATCAACAGCTTATGCTGCCGCTATTTATATTCGCGTAGTGACCACAACGTCAACCAAGGTCACTTTACTAGCAGCTAAATCGAAGGTCACTCCAATAAATGTAGAGTCAATTCCTAGATTGGAGCTTAACGGAGCAGTATTGCTGGTTAAACTTATGGCTGAGGTAATTAAAGGACACAATTGGAATAACGCTCCCCGATTTTACTGGACAGACTCAACAGTAGTCCTCTCCTGGATTCGGAGTCTTGCGGCGAAATGGAAGGTATACGTTGCTAATCGTGTGAGTATTATTCAGCAGCATAGCTCAGTCGAACACTGGTACCATGTCAGTACCCATAACAATCCAGCTGATATCGCGACAAGGGGCATGTATCCAAAGGAAATCATCAACTGTGACCTGTGGTGGAATGGACCAGCTTGGCTGAACGCACGCAGCAATCGAATGCCTCCAGTAATGCAACTAACCGGTGAAGGGGAGCAAGAAGCAAAAACAGTATCACTAGTTGCTACAACTAAAGAACAACCAGATATATTAACCAGGTACTCGTCATTTCACAAACTACAACGGATCGTAGCACTATGCCAGCGTTTCGCCTTCAATTCCAAACACCCCAAAATGAAACGATTGGGAAGTTTGACAAAAGCTGAGCTTCGAGAAGCGTCAAACACATGTGTGAGGATAACGCAAAGCATTGAATTCAAGAAGGAATTCCAAACCATATCTACGAACGGTACAGTTCTGAAGAACAGTCATATTAAATCATTATCTCCCTGGATTGACACTGAAGGGATACTCAGAGTGGGCGGTCGCCTTCAAAATGCACTCATCGAAGAAACAGCTAAGCACCCAGCTATCATCCCGAAAGGCCCGTTAGCCACATTACTAATCCGACAAGCTCACCAACAAACGTTACATGGTGGTAGCTAACTGACGTTGGCGACATTGCGGCTCAAATATTGGATCATATTAGGACTAACAGTCGTGAAAACAGTCGTGCGGCAATGTATGACATGTTTCAAAATGACCGCTAGGCCTATGACCCAACAGATGGGAATTTTAACAGCCCCAAGAGTGTGACTTGAGAAACCATTCCTACACACAGGAATTGATTACGCAGGGCCTATCACTATAAAATGGAACGGAGGTAGAGGTGCCAAGACCACAAAAGCATACATCGCAGTCTTTGTATGCATGGCAACCAAGGCCTTTCACCTGGAACTCGTGTCTGATTTAACGACAAGTGCATGTATTGCAGCCATCAAACGAAACGTTGCAAGACGTGGAAAGTGCCAAGTAATATATAGCGATTTTGGTTCAAACTTTCTAGGAGCCAACAAACAGTTGCAAGCCGTGTACAGAGCCTCTCTACAAGCATGTCGTTCAGAAGCTGCAAATCACAACATTCAATGGAAATTTATACCTCCTAGCAGCCCACATTTCGGTGGCCTCTGGAAAGCCGGCGTAAAGACGATGAAAGGACACTTGTACAAGACGATTGGCCACCAAATCTTAAACGTTGAAGAAATGCACACTTTGTTAGCTCAGATCGAAGCGTGTATGAACTCTCGTCCACTTACTCAAATAAGCAATGATCCAAAAGACATAGTTGCACTGACTCCAGGTCATTTTCTGACTAGTGATCATCTCTTTGAAGTCAAGGACGACCCTTGGGAAAACAACCCCACGTTACTGAAGAGATGGCACTTAGTCCAACAGATGAAACAATCCTTTTGGCGAAGATGGACACAAGGATATTTACAACGTCTACAGCAACGGTCTAAGTGGCTTCAGATACAGGAAAACCCGGAAGTCGGCGAGCTAGTTCTTGTGAAAACCGATAACATCCCTTTAATGCGATGGCCGTTAGCCAGAATTGTCGCAACACATCCTGGCCCAGATGGGCTGGTTCGAACAGTGTCTCTGAACTTGGACGGAACCATCAAAAAGCATCCTATAGTGAAAATTTGCAAGCTACCATTCAACAAGGAAATAGAGCAAACGGCAGAAGTATACTCAACTCCAGCTAACTTAGACAGTCAATCATCCAAGCAGGCAATCAAACGACCCCCAGACGAAACACCGGACACACCAAAGAAGAGGAAAGTTACTACTGGTCGTCTTCCAAGTCTCTCGGCGTTGGTGATTAATACACTCCTTGTTATTGGGGTCCTACTACCTCCTGTATTATCTGAAGCTACCATTACAGGTCTGGATGGTGGCCTGTAGATGGAGAGTATCGGGAAAGCTAACCTGAATCGAGGGACCTTGCGAATCAACATTGAGCTTCCGTTCTCCGACCTGGCCACCGATGAGAGGAATATGGGGAGCATAAATTCTAGTATATATTCTATGTGTTCTATGGGTCTACGTATCACTGAGAAAGTGCACTGCTGGGATCTTGTCCACCATATAGCGGACACTATTGACGACACCAAGCACAAAATCAATCTAATACGATTCACGCATAGCCGAAAGAAACGTGGAATCTTTGGACAAATGCTTACAGCAGTTTTTGGGGTCAATGATGAAATCATTACGGATGTGCAACACCTATCAACGAACCAAGAAGTACTAAAAAATCTGATCAACCATCAAGGAAAAATAGCACTAAAAGTCACAAAACGGCTAAATACCACAACTAGCAGAATCAACCGACAACTTAACCGATTTTCAGATCAATTGAATAAGGCACTGGAAGAGATAAATGCGTCGAAAAAGTGGTTTTCTATGGTGGATTCAAACCAATTAAATATACAATTTTTAGGAACATATCAACGTGGCATCAATTTTATAACAGAAGTAGACCTAAAGTACACCCACATTCTGATGGCCATAAACACTAAGCAAGGAATACTAGAATGTATCAAAATAGCAGAGCTGCAAAAAACTATTCAAGGAACACAAGGATTACTACCAGCTCACCTCACAATTCTGCACTCTTCAACTTCAAAAGTCACAACTACCTCAGATGAAAACAGCATCAAAATTTATGGATACTTACCAATCATTGACAACCGGAAATTCGATCTAATTAAAGCAACAGCTATTCCTATTCAACATACATCGACCCTATTTGCAGCGTTCAACATTCCAAATTTAATCATGGGGATAAACTACCACGACCAACTATACTTCGAGACAACAAGCGCAAATTTAGCCTCTGCATCAGAACTGGCACTTGGGACGTACCTTCTCTCCAGTACAACTTTAATTGACATGAAAGCCAAGACAAATTGTATCATCAGAGAACTCTACAGCCTCCACAATCAACCTACTTGCCCACAAACCTATTTTCGGACACCGTCATTAGTTCTGCAAAAATTGATGTCTGCCAACACCTGGTTGTTCTTCACCCCACAACCAGTTCATGCCCAGACCGTCTGCAGCGGACTATGACAAGACATTTTAATCAATGGGACAGGGACTATCAAACTCGCTCAAGATTGCCAACTGCAAGCTAAAGAGTTCATCCTTGTAGCAGATCAAACACACGAGGGACGCTCTCTTCCAATCTACATCGCACCAACTGTTCCGGAATTAAATATTACGTTACAACATGCAGACTTCAAATTATTAAATGTGTCAAAGGTAATCGATACAGAAGAATCATTTACAACTCTGATAAATGAACAGGAAGAGCTAGCCACCGCGATTGATGGAATCCAATGGAAAGTCATTAAGCCACATACAACACTATCAACAATTTCCATCAGCATCTCTGGTTCAATACTTGCTGCACTAATTATCATCACCATCTATCTATGCAGAAGAACTAAAACCAGAGAGATAAACTGCACATCACAACTTTCTTCATTCACAATAAATAATAAATCTAATTTTGTATTACATATTTTTCGAACTCTAATTATTTGTACTATTTCTATCTTTCATAATGACTAATAGAATAACTAGTCTTACAAAATAAAGCACTTTCTGTATAAACTCTCTATATGAGTCCAAGAGACTCATCGCAGGCATTAATGTAAGTGATATGACCTAGGGTGATTAGGGTTAAAACGAAACAATTAATATGAAAGTATCATAACAAGCCATCCTAAAAAAATGTGAATGACCAAAGAGTACTTCTCAATCTTAAAAAATCTTAAAAAAAACTACTCATGACAAAAACAGAAACGAATGGTTAAAAACTACAATTGAAAGTTTTTCGCATCTCTTGAAAATAAATAGACTAGATTATAAAGGAGCAAATCACTATAACTATTACAATTTATATGTTTCGGCTGTCATAAAAATTTAATTACGATTGAAGTTAAATTATTAGCACTTAATTGGTAAAAACTTCTTCATATATCCAATATGAACGAGTGAAGTGGCCAGCGCAATGGAAAAAAATTACTTCAAGAAACCTACCTAAAAGAATTTAGAAGTATTAGCGATAACCGCTGACATGGGTTCAATAATTGGACCTGAATGTTGAATTGCAATTTTTCGAAAAGTAATAAATTGAATGAACATGGAAATATGTGAATAGGCACAATGAAATTGGACGATGCGTATTGTATTGAATGACCGGAATTCATAATGAAGGATAAAGTGTAATATGAGCGAATAACAAAAGAATTTATGGCTGAAATTCACCGATAAATCTACAAGTCAAAGCCATGTGTAAGATTTCCAAATTTTATACTTACGTATGTAAACCGTTAACGAATGCGTTTAATTTTAAAATTCGTATCATCTTGTGGTCATTCCTTTTCTTCGCAAAAATGAATCACAATTACCTACTGTTGCTTGATTCATTCAAAATTATTTTACGACAATATGATGGTCATGTATTTAATTTCAATATACGCGTACATATAATGAATCAGTTGTTTCGTGCTCATAGCTAGTAAGCTATGTCATTATAGGAGCTATGTCATTATAGGAGCTATGTCATTATAGGGGTCTCTGTGATCCCTTTTACGAACTACTTGATTCTAACATTGCCTATTAATTACAACTGATTTTTAAATCGCTATCTAATAGATAATTAAGTGCTCAGAAGACGTATCAATTGTTTTTTGTGAAAATGTGAGCAGGAGATTTTCTACTAGGCGTTTTTTTAATGTTTCATATTAAGTTATAACTACTCATTTAAGCAAAGTTAAATGTCTATTTAGAGTCTCTTAGCTTTGGAATGGCTGCCTACCAAAAGAACAGAAAAAAAGCTGAAAGTTTGACTGTAACCGTCGAAATTGATCAATCCGCTTCTTCTGGGGTTGTCTGTAAATTAATTACACTATGAATTTCTTAGAAATTTAAATCGCAATTCCAAGACTGGAACCATGTGAGCATTATCCAAATATTGGCAAGGATATCAAATTGACCCATAAGTAAACATTTTACTGTGTAACCGCTTCTTCAGTAACCCGTGAGATAAAATTTTTGTAAATCTACGTCATTGACATTTGAGTGAAGTTGCATCTGAATTGCTGCTAAAAATATTCTTTTGTATCAATGGAAAATATTTTCAGCAAAACAAAAAACAAGAATGGAATTCCATTACACTTGACATGCAAAACAGCACAGTTTCCTACTTAAAAAAGTATTTAAAGAAACAAACACAAGCAAACGTGTATACTCGTAGATGTAGGAAGATTCATTATGTATTCACTTTATGGGATTTTCAGATGGTCTCATCATCATTGTGATGATTATGAATTGTTATCTTAGAAATATTTCTCCTTATCAGTTGTTTGATATCACTTTTTCTCCCGTTCAATTTGTAATACACAAGCGATTTAGATTTGAGGTAAAGTTCTTTATCTGCCAAGGTTGTCACAGACAACAGAGCTAGAGTGCGAAAATCTAAACAGACAGGTATAATAAATTAAATTTACGTACTTTATACTCGTATGTATGCAAAAATCAGATGATTTTTTGTCTTACTATCACGGTTTTTCTTACTATCACTATACACGGTCATTTATAAATTTTCCCAAAAAAAAATTCATTTACGAATTAAATGAACCAATTTTACTTTACTCTAACATAATCTGCTTCTACTTCTGCTACAGTTGTTGAATAGCGAAGAACGTACTTTATAGAGGAGACAGCTTCACATTGTTTAAAATTTATATTTTAAAATAATCAAATTATCAGACAAATTAGAATTTAATTAAATTTCTCTATAATACATTCAGCAAAATCCAGGATACGATCTAAAGCTGCGATTCGTACGACTATTAGCAAATTCTTCATTAATAGTGATTTTTGGAGAAATTACAAAATGATATGATGGAGAGCTTTTTCTGATCCGAAAAAAATGCTCTTGTCAGAATAGTCACCTTTTACCATCAACTTCAAATTGATATTGGGGCAACGGTTTTGCTACTCAATACAACCCTTCACAGAGAGAAAAAACTGTATTAAAATCATGTAAGTTGATTTAGGTACATTCGTTTTACTAGAACGATAGTAACAATTGTTCTGTGTCAGTCAAGCAGGTACTTAAAAAATGCTGGGTGTTCAACATAGACATACACCGAATTTTCGTTGATATTAAGCAAACATACGACAATATTGATAGTAGCCTACTGTACCAAATAATGCTTTGCTTTGGCATCCCAGCTAAATTAGTCCGTCTTACCAAAATGACAATGACGTCGACGACCTCCCAAGTCCGTATCGATAACCAACTCACCGATGCCTTTGACACAAATATCGAACTAAAGCAGGGAAACGGGTTGGCCCCATTGCTATTCAATTTGGCACTGGAGTACGTCATAAGGTACATTACTATGCAAGTCGAGCCAAGTAGTAGTCTATGCGGACGACATAAACATTTTGTCACGGCCATTGACAACTGCCAAAAAACTGTTCCTAAAACTCGACAGCAAAGCAAAACTTGTAGGGCTACAAATCAATGAGAATACAACAAAGCTAAAATAACGAAAAACAGTAATGAAAAAGACGAAATATGCCGAAGAAAAAGGCTCACAAATAAAATATTTTATTCGGTTTTGACGATCTGGAAAACGAAGCTCCAAATATACAAATCTATGTAACACCTGTGATATGCTATAAGTGTGAAACATGAACACTAACCCAAGGATCCGCAAATATATTGAATACCTTCGAAAGACGGGTGTCTTGCGGCGAATAATCGGAGCGAAACTAGATGGGGAAAAATGGCGAATTCGATACAACCATGAGCTATGTAAAATTTTTGACGAACCGGAGATCTCAACAGTTGTAAGACTACGGAAGTTGCAATAGGCTGGCCACATGAATTGCATGGATAAACAACGGATACCCAAAAAGGTATTCGTTGAGAAAACTGAAGGCTGGCGGCCAGTGGGGGAAACCAAGGAAACGCTAGTCTGACTTGGTCGACGAAGACAGTTCATCACTGCTCGGATTTTAAAATTGAAGAATGTGATCAATGGACCAAGACAATTGGAGGCGCTATTTTTAGGAAGCGAAACCACGAGACGGACTGTAATACTACGAAGAAGAAGAAGGTCTACTCGTACATTAGGCATTCCTTAGCTGAAACAATGAGAAATCACTAATCTCACTTTAAATTACAAAATGTTCATTTGATCATTTTTTTTCCGTTTTCCACGTTACCTCAAAATGCAAAATTTTAAAAATTGTTTAAGTTAGGCATAAACTTTTTAATTGGATCATTTCACCCTTTTCACATCAACTTAATGTAAATCTATACGACAAATTTGCTCTACATTTGAAGCTTATCTAACGTCGCGCGGATATCGATCACTCTTTCGGATGGCTCCGATAGCTTTTTAAATTACTTTTTATGGAATTGTTTGCTAATTAGACCCACATTACGCATGCTTAACTTAGGTATGCCCCATTAGGCCCGCATTAGGCATTCCAAACTTAGGCAAGCCCCACTGTTTACGCATTAGGCACTAATGCCCGTTTAGGCATGCCTAAACTGATTTCTACTCAAGTGGTTATTATGTATTATCAGTGCTGTCCTCAATGTTTGAATTGTTATGATAACGAATCAATGTTACAAAATATTTCTAGAATTTTCATCAAAATCCTTACACATATGTAGTGTTTGAGCCCTTTACGGACGTGTACTTACACAGTATTAGGTGTAATTGTTGTTGGAATTGTACTCATGAAGACTTAGTTTCCTGATTTTTTCAGCTTTTTCGGTCCAAAGATTTCCAATCGCGAGGTGGAGGGACACACAATTCTCGTACATTTCCCCTCACCCTGCACTCCTCCATGCAAATGATTCTATTGTAAGAGCTGTTTTGAAAAGCTATTCTTGAGACCTTGACCTTGAAACCTTTTTCTCCGAAACTATAAAAGCTACAGCAATGAAACTTTGTGGACAGGTCAGAAGTGGTGACTTCTTGAAAGTTCAAGGGTGGAAAAATTTTTACAAAGCGGTTTAAGGGGGGTCTCCCCGTATAAAAAAATTTTCACCATTGGTAGTCGACTAGGGTGTCATTGGAAAGGTCTTAATGAGATCTTTTCAAAACAAGTCTTAACATTGCCTTATCTGTAACAAGAGCGGCAGGGGAAGGGGAAATCCACGAACTTTTATCTTTGAAGATCCGTTAAGTTAGTGGTATCAGTAATCTTAAAACAAAATAGTGGCTGTTTTAAATGCGAAGATTGAATAATTTTGAGTTATTTTTCCCCAACTTCAATGTTTAAGGTGCATGCTTTCAACACTTGGTTCAATTTAATGAATGACTGAAGATGAGTACCTATAATTAATACTCTTAGGTGAAACAAGTCGAAGAGACAGGAGAGAGCTCCTAGCAAAATGGCTTTGTAACCGTTCTAGGATTCGAAAAATTGGCCATGAATCGATGATTACAGTACAGGGGAGCGGCCCCTGAATAAAATTTCATCAAGCGTACCCGATATGAGCATCGAATGAAAGGTCTTTATGGGAGCATTTCAAAACGGTTCTTCAAGTGACAGTTTTTGCTTTAATGCGGGCACATGGGGGGAAATACATGAAAAATGTTTTTCCTCCCTCCAGCATGGACACATGTGATCTATAAAATCTGAAAAAATTATCAAGGGAGATATTTATGGGTATAACAATAACAAATACCTCAGAAGACAAAATTCGTTCAACTTTGTTAATATTAATAATAGGTTATGTTCCTCGAAATTCACATTTTCTCCAATAAAATCGTCTTTGACATGTTTCTTGATTTCATTCATTGCTGGTTACTGCATTTTGCAAGTTGAGTACAAAACCCTTCAGACATGAGCGTAGGTCTATCTACTCAACTTGTTTTTTATGCTGGTACACTCGTCACGAACATATATTTACAGTTTCAGCTATATAATATGTTTAGTTTGTTTCTGAGAGGCATAACGGTTGGATGTATTATACGAGCTCGGCAATTTTTTGCTATAAAAAACACCACAATCATGCTTCAGTGAATTTTTCTTACTCCCAAAACTGAAGAGACCTATAAAAGGACGGAGACTTGCAACGATTGAGGAGATAAAGACTGCATCGCTGGAAGATCTCACGGCTATAATGAGGAACTACCTGAAGGACCGAAGCCTGCTCTACGACACGACACAGGGCCAGCGAAGGATGGAAATTACATCGGGTGTTGCCCAGGGATCTATCCTTGGTCCGGACCTGTGGAACGTGTCTTACGACGGGCTACTGAGACTTGAGATGCCAGATGAGTCGTGCTTGGTCGGCTATGCAGATGATGTTGCGGCTCTGGTTGCCGGACGCACCATTGAACAAGCCCAACTTAGGCTAGGTATGCTAATGCGCCGAGTGAGGGACTGGATGACTGCTCGCGGGCTGAGTTTAGCACTGGAGAAAACCGGAGTGGTCATCTTAACAAAAAACAGAATCCCTAGAGTAAGGATGATCAGTATTGGAGATAAACAAATCGAATCGAAGCCAGCGGTGAAGTACCTGGGGCTACTGATCGACTCGAAGATGAGTTTCTCTGAGCAAATCAGGGCAACGGCTGAGAAGGGTTCTTCGGGAATATCGGCTCTGAGTCGACTTATGGCCAACGCAGGGGGACCCAGCCCATCAAGAAGACGCCTCTTAATGAGTACTGTAGGGTCAGTGCTACTGTACGGTGCAGAGGTATGGGGCGACGCTCTCAGCAAGGAGGTATACCGAAAACGTTTGTCACGGGTACAGAGAAGAGGAGTACTGAGAATTGCATCTTCGTATCCAACAGTCTCTGACTCGGCGGTGAGAGTGATTGCAGGCGTGATACCTGTCGCCCTTCTTGCTAAAGAGCGCCGCGCTATTTACCTGCGCCGAAACGAGGATGCGAGGGAGATAGCTGTCCACGAGGAGAGACAGCGCTCGCTCAACGATTGGCAGCAGTCTTGGAGGAACTGCACGAAGGGAAGGTGGACTGCGCGCCTCATCCCGGATGTGAGACCGTGGCTAAATTGAAGGCATGGTAAGACTAACTTCTATCTGACCCAGCTTTTGAGCGGGCACGGGTGTTTTCAGTCTTACCTGCACAAGATCGGTAAGTCACGGTCTCCCGATTGCCGGTTTTACCCAGGAGAGAAGGACAATGCCTGTCACACATTTTTTGCGTGTACAAAATGGGTCAGGCTGCGAAGGGAACTCTACAGGGACACGGAAGAGCTCACTCCGGATAATATAGTTGCGGTGATGCTCGAATCGGTTGACAAATGGAACCAGGTGGCACATTATGCTCGGGCAGTCCTAAAATGTAAAAGGGACTCACAGCAGCCGGGGACGCTGGGGCTGGGGGATCGCTCTTCTGGCATTTCCTCTTCCCCTCTCCCCTCCCGCTAGGAAAGGGACTCCCCAGCTTGAAGGCGCCCCATGGCGTAACAAAACGAGACCTGGCCCCAAGTAATGTGTCAAACGGTTCCAGGCTGGGTTCTCAGGTTGACAGGGGAGGTGTTTAGTGGGTAGTCCAGTCGCGCGTGGGAGTCCCACACTGTGTGGATAAACAGCATTCACCTCCCTACCACAAAAAATAGCTATAGTGAAAAGTGCTTGTGGAAAAAGCGTTGGCACAAGTTTATTGGCACAAGTCTACCGGCACAACTGTATTGATTACATTGAAGCAGACAACACAAATATTCACGAATAAATAAATATTTTTTCCAAAAAATACAAAGTCAACTTACTTTTTGAACGCACTTCGTGGAAACTATCTAAACGTTACTTAATTGTTGACGGTGTTTCCCCCCTCTTTATCGGAATTTATCAGGCTTTATACAGTGGAACCTCTCATAACCAGCATAATTCGTTCCAGAATCTTACTCGTTTAGAATAATCGTTAAACGAAACAAGTTTTCCCATGCAATTCAATGTAAAATACGGTTATGCGTTCGTGCTGGAAAAAATGCTCATTTAAAAAAAAATTATATTGAAATTTATTCAAATAAAATAACATGAATTGTTAAGTAGTAAAACAACTTGAAATACAATTTGGATTCAAAACAAAAAACGTAAATAAAAATATGAATTTATAATAAATAATTCATTCTTTTTAACTAGAAAACTGTCTGATGCTTCAAAATTTGACGAAAATATGTCACAGCATTATCATTGAATAAATTTGTAGCATTGGGGTGACGCTTCTCAATTTACAATCCAACAGTTTCCCAGGTATTCAGCATTTTTCTAATTGCGCTAGAATATTGCTGCACTGCTATTCCTCCTCCTTCTCCATAATTTCTTGCTGTGAATCACGATGCAACTCCATATGCTCTTCAGTAGTCAACTCTTGACTGTGCTCTTCCACAAGCTCTTCAATATCGTTGCTGTCCACCTCGAGTCACATGATATTGGCCAATGACACAATCTCGTTAACTGTAGACTCCACCGGTACCATTTCAAAATCACATTCAACAACACTCTCCGGCCAAAGTTTTTTCCAAGAAAAAGTGAGGGTCCTCTTGGTGACTCCTTCCCAAGCCTTGTCAATCATTTTGAGGCAAGCAAATATGTTAAAATGATCTTTCCAAAACTCTCTAAGAGTGAGATTTGTCTCTTCGGTAACTTCAAAACAACGCTCGAAGAGTGTTTTAGTACAGAGCTTTTTCAAGTTACAAATAACCTGCTGATCTATAAGCTGGAGTAACGGAGTAGTGTTGGGAGGCAGAAACTGGATATTGATGAAATTGAATTCTAAATGAATATCATCTTGTAGGCCTGGAGGATGGGCGGGCGCATTGTCCATAACAAACAAGCAATATTGAGGAAAATTCATCGCAAGCAAATATTTTTTTTATGGATGGACCAAACACTTCGTAGATCCAATCAGTGAAAATGTCACCTGTCACCCAGACCTTCTTGTTAGATCCCCACATCACGTTTAGTCTGCTCTTTTGGACATTACACTTCTTAAAGGCTCGTGGAGTTTCTGAATGGTAAACAAGCAGCGGTTTCATTTTCAAATCACCACTTGCATTGGTACAAAATATAGCGTGAAGCGGTCTTTCATTGGCTTGTGGCCTGGCAATGCATTCTCTTCTGCTGTTATATAGATTTGCGTTGACATTTTTTTTTTTGTAGAAGAGAACCGTCTCGTCACAATCAAACAATCATTGCGGCAGGTAACCGCTAAGATCTATGAGCTTCTGGAAGTCACTGATGAAGTTCTCTGCTGCTTTCATGTCAGATTTGCTGCTTCTTCGTGCCTCACAACGCTGTGGAGGCCGTTTCTTTTCTTAAAGTTCGCGACCCATCCATGACTTTTCTTGATTTTTAGTTCTTTTTCGGCTGTAGATGATCCTGATGTTTTCTTAACGAGGTCAGCGAAAATAAGTTTCACCTTCTCACAAATAATATTTTCGTTAATAGGGTCGCCTTGTAATTGCTTCTCGTTTATCCATATTCGAAGCAACCTCTCAACGGCATCAAAAATACGTACCCGTTTCGGAGATATTCTTAACACTCTCTTTGAAGAATCCATCTCCTGAGTTTTGTTTTTGTTCTTGAGAATAGTGTTGGTGTTGACTGATTGTACTCGTATGTGCGTGCTGGATTAGCCACGCTAACAGCTTGTTCTTGCTTTTCAATGATTTTACGTTTCATTTCAACAGTAATTTTTTCTCTCTTTTTATTACTTTCTTGTGGTTTTTTCTTCGAAGGCATTTAAGCACAGGTTATTCCGCTTTGCACATCAAAAAATTACGAATACTGTCTGAGTACAAAATTTTTAAAAACGGGGGCTCACACACAAAAACAATACGCTAGCAGACCGAGTATTGAACACAGACTAATGCATTGGCGCGGAAGTTTCAGCTCACAAATGAATGTCGGGAAAAGGGGGCTTCCCCTTTCTACGTAACTCGTTATGCAAACTTCACTGGTTAAAGGAGCAACTTCTTTGCATTTTTGTTTTTTTGCTCGTTATGAAAATTACAAGTTATCAGAGGTTCCACTATATTTGTTACGATATTAAATAGTAACATAGTAACATAGTAACTTATACACGTACAAAAACCACAGTTCCCTTTAAAATCCCATAACACATTGCGCAGGATATACATATATATATATATATATATATATATATATATATATATATATATATATATATATATATATATATATATATATATATATATATATATATATATATATATATATATATATATATATATATATATATATATATATATATATATATATATATATATATATATATATATATATATATATATATATATATATATGTATATGTATATGAAATTTTTTGAGGGTTTCAAGCGTAAGTAACTTATTTTTTTTTTCTTGAAAAGCACGGCTCAAAGAGAATTGGCTGGCGGGCATCAAACAAACAAAATAAGTAACTTCATTTACATGGGCAATACGTAAAATTTCTTCTACGAGTCTTGATAAGCCGATTGTCGAGACAATGTGAGAAAAAGCCTCGAGAACTGAAGGAAAAGCCAAACCTGCTATCGTATCTAAGCAGCGCAGCCTGAAAAGTTTTCAATGATGTCCTAATCATGGAATTATCTCATACAGTCAATGAGCGCGCACTAACTGATTATTACTCAAATATCATACATCAGTGCAACAAATGATTGCAAAAAAGCAACCACAAAACATTCCAATACCAGCATCACCTCCAGATGCAGTCATCTCAATGACACAAACAGTGGTTAGCTTCACAGATGTAGTTTAAGGCATTCGCCAACCTAAGAGCGCAGTGAATCTAATTGACAACACGCCTGCTACAACACAAAAACTGACGACCAATATGATGGAGCAGATCACTAAGTTATGCAACATTTTGTAACTTCTTAGCAATGTATTAACTCTCATTTCAGCGAAGTTGAGATTGAACTACGACTAGTTCTAATGTGTTTGCCAAACGCGTGCTCGGGAAACGATCTTCGTCTCATCTCTATCAATGTCAACTAAATTGCCAGTATTCATCGACGTGCGAGCCTCCTAGACTTTGTTGTCAGAAAAATGACTGACATTCTTCTCCTCACAGAAACCAGTCTCAATTTGAGATATTCTATAACATTCAAGGACTTCGAGTTTGTGAGAAATGATAGGAAATCTAGCGAAAATGGAGGCGGCACTGGAATTCTTGTGCAGAGGTCCTATCGATTCAAACAAATCAGAAGGGCCGAGTTCGAGGAATGTATAGAAGTCTCTTGTATTTTAATACCATTGGTTGGTGGGGATAACCTATATGTCATTTCTGCATATGCTGCTAGTGGTAAAGAATCAAAAATAAGGAAGAGTTTCAAGCACTTTTTGAGCTTCTCGAGCTCCATCGACCAAGTAACTACTACATTCCTGCTGATGACTTAAACGCACGGCTCACAACATGGCTGAATGCTACCAACAGTTCACGGGGTGTATTTCTGCAATCGTGGATAACACAACACCAAGTGGACTTCAAATGTCATCTATATGGGTCAGAGACCCCTACACTGCCGAGGGCCAATTCATACTTGGACCTGTGTATAGCTGATGCAAGACTTTTGTTTGAATTGAAGACTCATTCACGGAAATTCCAAACCCTTCCTCACGATAGTGATCATCAAGCATTGTAATGGAGGTTTAACATGAAAGAGATAATGTGTTCCTCCTTCCAACTCCAGCACAATAATCACTGATTGAACTTGAAGAAAACTGATTAGGAGCAATATAAAAAGAGGTTTGACCCGGAGCGCTCAAAGCGATGCCCTCTTTTGAGTACTTTAGATGGCGAAACTATGGTGCCTAGCGACAGAAATTTAACATATTGTCGCGTGTTTTCTGGTTCGCGGCCTATAATTTTAACGTTCCGGGAAAGTGAAAACGCAATGTCTTTTAATTTAAGTTAAAAGAGTTTATTTAATGAAATAAAATGCACAATAATCAGTTAACACTTTCACTAATTTTAATTGTCACTATTAAAATTCTACTTTACACTTGTCCATAAATTTATATCGCAATTGTCTTCTCAAAATCACCTCACTATTACTTGTTCGCTTTTCAATTCGCTTTCCACACACTATCGCAAGTTTTTATCGCGGTCGAATGAATGATCCTCCCCCCATTCATTCAGCTCGCCTTTATATAGGGTCTCTACCTATTCACCCATTTCTCGTACATTGGCGAATGTTCTACCGAGAGGTACCTGGTAGGTTCGAGTAAATTAATGAATGGAGTGACGTCACTTCCAGATGTTGATCATGCTTGTTGGGTTCTCGTGGGTTCGAGTAAATTCATTTGTTGACGTTCCCAATGATGATGAAAACAATTGCGACAGTAGCTCGCAGAATTATTTGTACATGTAATTATTTGTACATGTAACACTGCCCCCACCTCAGTTATTTTCGCCCCGAAAAGATGTGTCACTATTTGTAGTCAATTCTCCCTGGGTGTAATATGGGGCAAGACGGTCCAGATGCACGATTTTCATTTTAGCTCTCGGCTTACGATGTTCCTGTATTCGGTATACGACGTCGTTGATTCGCTTTGTAACTCGGTATGGTCCCTCCCAATTATGTTGCAACTTTGGAGACCTACCCTTTCGCCGTTGCGGGTTATAAAGCCACACCAAGTCATCTTGCTGGAAGCCAGTAGAATTAGCCTTTAGATCATACCTGGTCTTCATGCGGTCAGTAGCCGATTCGAGGTGTTTTCGCACTGTCCGATGTATCTGGTTCAACCGTTGTCTTAGATCACATGCGTACTCGGAGACCGTTTGGGGTTTCTCAGGAGGTGTTCCGAGCTTTATATCGGCTGGCAAACGAATAGTCTTTCCAAAAATGACTTTGGCTGGGGCTTGGCCCGTCGATGCATGTTCAGCGGCTCTATACGCCATTGAAAATAGTAGGATATGTCGGTCCCAGTCCCTTTGGTTCTCGTCAACCATTTTGGCAAGGTAATTATTGAGCGTGCCGTTGAAACGTTCGACCATTCCATCGGGTTGGGGATGCAGCGGTGTTGTCCTCGTTTTCCGTATTCCCAGCTGCTCGCACATTTCGCTAAAAACTAGTGACTCAAAGTTTCGGCCTTGATCCGAATGTAGTTCGCCAGGTACGCCGTACCTACTGACCCAATTTAACACTAGCTGTTCGGCTACAGTAGTTGCTTCCTGGTTGGGAATAGGGTAGACCTCAGGCCACTTGCTGAAATAATCGGCTACAACCAGCATATATCGATTTCCCCATTCAGATTCAGGAAAGGGTCCAGCGATGTCAACAGCAATCCTTTCAAATGGTACCCCCACGTTATAGGTTTGCATTTTTCCTCTCAGTCGTCGTTTTGGACCTTTGACGGAAGCGCAAATTGTGCATCTGCGACACCAGTCCTCTACGTCTTCTTGAGTTTGGAGCCAGTAGAACCTTTCCCGCGATTTCGCTAAGGTTTTGTTAACACCAAGATGGCCTCCCGAGGATCCTTCATGCATTTCCTTTACCACATCGTGGATTCGGCTTTTGGGTAGTATAGTTTGCATCCTATAGGAGCTGCCATCCGCCGTTTCCCATTTCCGCTTGAGTACACCACCCTCCACCTGAAGGGAGTTCCATTGTGCCCAATAGCTTTTCAGGGTTGCGCCATGCATTGAAACGTCCTTCCACTCAGGTCGCCCAGTCGTCTCCTTCCATACGAGCAATGGTCCGATGTCTTCATCGGCTAGCTGGGCATTTCGAATCTCCTCCGATGACCAACCTTCATCGAATTCAGCCGTTATCAGTCGCAGATCAACGGGCGGCTCCTTTTCCTCAATCCGTCGACAATGCTTGCAGTTAGCTGGACATGGATGACGACATAGGGCGTCAGCAATTCCATGAACTCTGCCCTTGTGAAGCAGTTGGGGCCTCACTAGGTCTGGTCGGATCATGGATCGGGTTGCACCAGTGTCGTTTGTTAGGGTGCATTGTTCTTCATCAACTTGACCAGGAAGGCATCTGTCTGCTTCTCCACGATGTTGCCTTGGCACGGTGCTGGGGATGTCGATACTCCTAGCCAACGTTCGCCCCACGAAGTTGGCCCTTGCAGTTTGATGGGCCTCCATTCTAGGCTCCTGACACGGTCTGGATCTCCACCACCCTGGACAATAGCTCGGTCTTCTTCCCTTCTTGCAGTCTCTTTGCAGGTGCCCTTTTTCCCCGCAATTCCAGCATCTAGGCGCACCATTCACTTGCAGCTCTCGCTCAATTCCCACGCGCTCACACCTGCAATTATCTGCCAGTACCTCGCGAACCCGGGCAGTGGTACGGGTCACATTTTTGGCTGCCTCAAAATTTAAACTATAAGCCAATGCATCCTTGACTGTTTGTTTTTGAGCTAACCGCACGGCTTGTTGCAATTCTTTGTCCCTCAAGGCGCTGATGAATGCTTCTGCTGCTACGTCATCTCGATGTTCTGGGTCGTACGCTGGGTAAGCCAAAAGTGCCAGTCGCTCAATGTATTGTGCTAGCTGCTGCAAGGTTTCGCCAGACTTCTGCATCCGATGCCGTAGCTGTGCCCGGTAAATCTGCTTCAGATGATCGTCTCCGTAACGCATGTCCAGCGCATTCATTAAAGCAACCGGGTTTGAATGCAGCTCAACGGGGATAGTCTGCAAAAGCTCGGCAGCTGGGCCTCTTAGGGCAAGAATTAACGCAGTTGCTCGTTCCTGCTCATTCCAGTGATTTATCCTAGCGGTTGCTTCAAACTGGATTTTGTAAATACTCCAGACCGTTTGCCCATCGAATATTGGTGCTTGCACATTTCTAGATGAGCTTTGCGCTGCGGTTATAATTGGGGCTGGTGAGGCGGTTATTACTGCTTTCGCTGCTTCCAAGTCCTTTTTCACTTTTTCCATCTCATGGTTTACCTGGCTGATCTCAAGGTTGATTCTCTCCTCGACCTGGTATACCTTCTCCTCGACGCATTTAATTTGGCTGTTGAGACTACTGAGCTCCGCTTTTATTTCGGTTGACTGTTTTTCCAGCTTCTGTGCGATGTCTGCCTTGATTTCGGACGCTTGTTCATTTAGCTTCACAGCTAAACTGGATGTCTGTTCATTTAGCTGCGCTGATTGTTCATTTAGCTTCGCTGATTGTTCATCTAGCTTCGCAGTCAGACTCGATGACATCAGCATTAACATTTGCATCAGCGCATTTTCTGGTTCCTTTGGTTTTTTTGTTTCTGCTTCACCACCTTCTGCGCCTTTTTCTGCATCTGAGGGCTCACCTAAATCTAGATACGCGCCTTCCGATTCAATTGCATCACGCAAGCGTGCAATCAGTATGGCCTTTGTACCTTGTGTAGCCAGATTTCGTTGTTCCAACTCCTCTTTGAGCTCCGATATGCTCAATTGATTAATTTTTAGATTTAAATTTCCTGGCATTTTTATTGTTTTGGCTATTTTTCCACGTTAACTTTCACAATTGTGCACTTTAAAGTTGTTTCAACGTTTTCACTTCCAAAATTTTTCTTTCTATCTTCTTGACACCATTGTCGCGTGTTTTCTGGTTCGCGGCCTATAATTTTAACGTTCCGGGAAAGTGGAAACGCAATGTCTTTTAATTTAAGTTAAAAGAGTTTATTTAATGAAATAAAATGCACAATAATCAGTTAACACTTTCACTAATTTTAATTGTCACTATTAAAATTCTACTTTACACTTGTCCATAAATTTATATCGCAATTGTCTTCTCAAAATCACCTCACTATTACTTGTTCGCTTTTCAATTCGCTTTCCACACACTATCGCAAGTTTTTATCGCGGTCGAATGAATGATCCCCCCCCATTCATTCAGCTCGCCTTTATATAGGGTCTCTACCTATTCACCCATTTCTCGTACATTGACGAATGTTCTACCGAGAGGTACCTGGTAGGTTCGAGTAAATTAATGAATGGAGTGACGTCACTTCCAGATGTTGATCATGCTTGTTGGGTTCTCGTGGGTTCGAGTAAATTCATTTATTGACGTTCCCAATGATGATGAAAACAATTGCGACAGTAGCTCGCAGAATTATTTGTACATGTAATTATTTGTACATGTAACAATATGACGAGATAGATTCTTATATTTCAAGGTTGAAATCTCTGACGTTGGACACGATGGACCAAGCTGTCCCCAAGACAAAGCCCAAAAGCAACATGGAAGGATATGATACGCCAATTATCAAACGATTAATATGGCTGAGAAACTCCCTCTTAACCCGCATCAACAATATCAATCGGCGACTGCAGGACTATAACCATCCTACTCTGAACATGATGAAATCAATCCTTAGAAATGTCCGAAATCTTATTTGACAGAACCACAGGAACGAGGTCAGCAGGCAGTGGACGGATAAAATAAAGAACATCTTCCCAAAGGTATGGACACAATGTTCTCGCAAGTAAACAACCTATTTTGGAAGAAATCTGGAGTAGAAGTGCCAGCCTTGGAGATTGAGGGCAGTAAAGTGTCTCTCCTGGTTGAAGCTGGTATCGACGTAGGCCTAATGGTTTCTGATGAGCAGGGGAAACGTATAGTAATTGATGCATTGGGACTCAATTTGAAACTATACATAGACCAAAACAAAATGTTGGACGAGAACGATTATCAGAAATTGCGGAAACGACAGTCCATCGTTTCCAAGAAGGCCTGAATGGCCAGTCCCTTCTCCAATTCAATTATAAGCTTAAGGCACACTTTAGACTTGATAAACAGCTAGGGGACTATTTCGTCTCATATGAAGACCTAGTTGACATATTCAGACGAATTAATAACAAGCAGTCATCTGCTATCGTTGGGATTCCCAATATTGTGCTACGACATATGCCTGAAGTCGCAATTCGTGACTATTTTGTACTGTTCAATAACATGCTGAGCAACTCATACTTCCCATAATGTTGGAAGAAAGTCAAAGTCTTTCCAATCGCAAAAAGAGGAAAAGATTCTTCCAATCCGAGAAATTACCGTCCAATCAGTTTGCTGCCTAACATCAGCAAAGTGTTTGAGATGGTGATTAACTGAGCTCTCAATGGGCATCTGCGGAGGAACGATCTGATGCCAAATGCTCAGTTCGGATTCCGAGCTGGACGTTCAACCATCCACGCAATAACGAAGGTAACTTCGGATATATGTTGGCATCTCAATGGCGGAAATTGCATCGAAGCTTGTCTTGTTGATATGGAAAAGGCATTTGACACAGTCTGGCTCGACGGACTTATATACAGGTTGTTAAAGATGGATTTTCCTCAACATCTAATAGGCCATTCATGCAGTAAGCTCTCCGATAAATCGTTTATCGTTACAGATGGAAGTCTTTCTTCAAATCACGATACGAAAGCCCTGAGTGGCCTTCAACAGGGGACCGTCACTGCGCCGACGCTTTTTACGATCTACATCAGCACACTGCTCAATAGTTTTGGCTCTAACAAATCTCGAAAAAGATCGCTAGTTGCATTTGCCGACGACATCATAGTCTATATGGCTGATAAAAAAGCCTCAAATATGCAAAATGAATACCAAAATATATTTAATTACATCTAATTCTACACGAGCACCTGAAGAATGCATATCAACGTGCAGAAGTGTGAAACAATCTTGTTTCAATCCACCCTGAGAAAGGCCAATCGGGAATTAAAGTATAACTAGAAAGATTTTCACATTGTTGCAGGAAGAAATAGCTCAGAAAGAGTTCCTCTCAAGACTTGCGTCAGATACTTAGGATTGAACCTTGACCAGGACCTATACTATACACAACATAAATGGAATGCGCTAGATCGAGCACGCAAAGCATTCATGTCCCTTCGAAGGCTCTTCTTCTCAAAGCATTTTGATCGTGAGGTCAAGTTGATTTGCTGCATGACGTTGGTTAGACCAGTCTTGCCATATGGATGTCCTATCTGATTTAACCAAAGCGCGAGTATGATGGAAAAGTTAAGGGGCTTTGAACGGAGGTTTTTACTAGCATGTACGGGAGAATATGTAACTATAGGAAGGCTGAGACGGGATATGTTCACCACGTTTCTAACCAGGAGATATATAGCATTACACAGATACCAAGAACCGACATATTTCTCGTCAGAACTACCAGAAAACATATTCTCCGCTCCGCTTTATGTGGGGAAAACTCTTGGATTTCACAGCCTTTCTACCAGACAATTTCTTATTGTGAGAAAACTCTTGCCACTGGGTTCATTCCACCAGAAGTTTTCATATACCTAGACGAGAAAGGATTTATTCTGGTCTTCCTATGATAAACCACGTTTACAGAGAAACGACAAAACGATTACATATGCCGCAAACCTGAGCGAGGATGCTGAAAGCAATTTACAAATATGTCTGGAGATACTCCACGTCAAAGTATGATGATATTGATAGGGATGAGAGGAACAAGTCACTATATTGGTGGGTGGACGGTGACTAGTTAGCACCAGAAATAATATGATCTCACTGCAATAAAAACCTAGCAAGCGTATGATTTCCTGAATTAAATGACTATAATTTAGAATAAGATTCTAATCTTTACTAAAAACATACAAGTAATATATATGTATGTATATGTAGGTTTATGTATGTATGTATGTATGTGTGTGAATGTGTATATACATATACGTTTAAATAGTTTAAAGTGCCTGAACATATTAATTTATAATTTAGGCTAGAAATAGCTTAGGGTTGGAAGCCGTGCATCGTTGCGGTTATTCAAGTTCGAAGGCGTCAATTAGTGAGTGAACATAGTGAGTGATTGAAGTCAGAAGTTAAAGCGGCAGTGAAAGTAATAAAAACAAAGTGAAATGTGCAAGCAGTAGGGAAGAACCCAACGAGAAGAAGAAAGAGCAAGCTGGCAAAAAAGCAAGGAGTCTTCTGGGTGAGTGATTTTTGCTTTCCTTGGTTGCGAAACCATCCTATTTTGATTATTTTTGATTCACATAACAATTATTTAAATAGTTGGATAGATTTCGTAGTGTTTGAGTGGGTTGTGGATATGACGGATATATCCACAATGGACAATGATCAGCAGATTGCTCTGCTGATCTTCCTCATCGGAGAGCTGTCCCTATGGAGGAGGACGCCATACAAGAAGGAGATGAAGAAAATGAGTCCATGCAGGAAGACTCTACAGAGGGGGATGACGAATTTCCTGCTCTGCCACTGCCGGGTCCCTCAATGGCTCTACAAGAGCTGGTCATCCCACCGAAAAAGAAAACCAATCCCACAGCGCCCACTCCATCCAAACCCCCAGACGACGACAAAAAACGAACAACGGTACCCGTCATCCTTCGAGAGCCTGAAAAGTGGTCCCAAGTCCTAAAGGACATATAAGAGCTTGGAATTAAACATAAATCCGCCAAAAGGGTCTACTTGGGGATCCAGATAATTCCACAGGGACCGTAAGACCACAGAAAACTGACAAAATACATGACAGAAATAACAATGCAATACCACACATTTATCCTTCCTGAAGAAAGGAATCTCAATGTGGTCATCAGGGGTCTGTATGGCCTATCAATTGATTACATCAAGGAAGATCTGGAGAGCCAAAGATTTCACGCCATCGAAATACACTACATAAAATTAAGAGATGGGCCATCCAGGTTGCTGAAGGTTCTCCTTCCCCAATGTGAGACTGATATATACAATGTAAGGGCAATATGTCATCTCATATGTACTGTCGAAGCACAACGCCCCCGTAGAGGACAAGTTATGTGCCACAACCGTCAGCAGTTTGGACACTCCTCCAAACGATCACCATTCCTCACGCATAGGCTTGTTGTGTTAAATGCGGTAGGCTCCACCATTTTTGAAAATGTGTTAAAAAGCAGAGGAAAACCCAAAATGTGTGAACTGTGGTGAAGAACATACAGCCAACTATAGTGGATGTCCTCGAAACCCAGTGAATTTCATTGAATCGTTCGCACAAGTTGCAGCTGCAAATAGCAACAACACCACCACAAAATCTACACAACAACAAAATAAAAACACACAAAAACAAGCACATACTCCACAAAACACAAATAATAACATAGACAGACTCTTTGTCAACATGTAGACACAGTTCCAAACCATGATGGCATGATGACATGATGGCAAAAATGGTTCAGGGAATGTTTGCATCACAAAACAATATCAACAGCACACTGACAAATCAACAATAATTATCTGTTTGGATCATTTAACCATTTTCACATGGAATGCAAATTCATAAGACTGGTGAGGACTCAACTTATATTTGATTATAAGTTTGACATCATTCTCATCCAGGAAACCTTTCTGAAGCCTGGAAATTGCCTGCGCTTCCCTAACTATTCTCTGTACAGAAATGACAAAACAACGGGTAGAGGAGGCGGAACGGCCATTCTTGTGAGAAGGAATGTGAACCATAATCTCGTATACCCGATGTGACACTCGCTTTGGAGTCCCTGGTACCTAGAGTACACAACTGGCGAGTACTAGAGGACTACTCGGCTATCGATCACCAGTATATAGCGGTTGAGATTCACGACAATGCGACTCTGCGTGCATATGCCCAAACTTCAATCCTCGGATGGAGGACTGGGAGGATGGACGTTGAGAGGTTCGCTGACGCGCTAACGGCAGGCGCACCGTTGCTGGGAGCTCCGCCAGGGAGTGGAGGGCCTACAGCCAAGGACTTGGTGAACTCAACTATGAGTACCATCATAGCTGCTTGCGAGTCTTCCATGCCCCGTCGGAGACCCCGACACGGTAAGCCTCCAGTATACTGGTGGTCAAACGAGATCGCCGAACAAAGAAGCGAGTGTCACAAACTTCGGCAAGAGGCCCAGCGGGCGCGAACACGGGAGGAGGCAGACACTAGGGTAGCAGCATACAGGTCTGGCAGGGAATATCTTCGCAGGCTTATTAACAAGAGCAAGGCTCGATGCTGGCAAGACCTCGTGGACGATTTAAATAGGGATCCATGGGGCCTTGGCTACAAGCTGGTCATGGGGAAACTTGGTGCCCTACGGAAGCCTTGTATACATGACGCGGAAAAGATGGACGCGATAGTGCGGGGACTCTTCCCCGCCCACCCCGTCCGTGTTGACGCTGTACATGGTGAAACAGCAGTCGAGTGCCCACTCTTCACACAGCTGGAACTGGAGGAGGCAGTCCTCTCCCTGAAAGCGAAGAAGGCTCCAGGTCCAGATGGTTTTCCAGCTGAGGTTTTGCAGCTCGTCTATCACCATTGTCCTGACTTGCTGCTCAGCACATTCAACGCTTGCCTACGGGACGGGGTTTTCCCGGTACGATGGAAGGTGGCGAAGCTCGTGCTGGTCAGCAAGGGGAAGAGAAATCCCAAATCGCCGTCTGCATACCGCCCGTTATGCATGCTAGACACGGCTGGGAAAGTGCTAGAGAAACTCATCAAGGGAAGACTCACTGACGCGATTCGTGCTGCTGGGGACCTATCTCCTCGGCAGTACGGCTTTAGAGCAGGACGTTCTACCATTGATGCGATTGCAGAGATGGTGAACGCGGTCCAAAAGGCAGAGGCATAAAGACGCACCAAGCGACGGATCGTCCTGTTGGTGACACTCGACGTCAGGCATGCCTTCAACTCCGCTAGATGGGTGGATATTCTGGACACGCTGGAAAACTCTTTTCAAGTTCCAGAATATCTAATGCGGCTTTTGAGGAACTACCTAAAGGACCAAATCCTGCTCTATGACACGACACAGGGCCAACGAAGGATGGAAATAACATCGGGTGTTGCCCAGGGATCTATCCTTGGTCCAGACCTGTGGAACGTGTCTTACGACGGGCTACTGAGACTTGAGATGCCAGATGAGTCGCGCTTGGTCGGCTATGCGGATGATGTTGTGGCTCTGGTCGCCGGACGCACCGTTGAACAAGCCCAACTTAGGCTAGGTATGCTAATGCGCCGAGTGAGGGACTGGATGACTGCTCGCGGGCTCAGTTTAGCACTGGAGAAAACCGAAGTGGTCATCTTGACAAAAAAGAGAATCCCTAGAGTAAGGATGATCAGTATTGGAGATCGAATCGAAGCCAGCGGTGAAGTACCTGGGGCTACTGATCGACTCAAAGATGAGTTTCTCTGAGCAAATCAGGGCAACGGCTGAGAAGGCTGCTTCGGGAATATCAGCCCTGGGTCGACTTATGGCCAACGTAGGGGGACCCAGCCCACCAAGAAGACGCCTCTTGATGAGTGCTGTAGGGTCAGTGCTACTGTACGGAGCAGAGGTATGGGGCGACGCTCTCAGCAAGGAGGTATACCGAAAACGCTTGGCACAGGTACAGAGAAGAGGAGTACTGAGAATTGCATCTTCGTATCCGACAGTCTCCGACTCGGCGGTGAGAGTGATTGCAGGCGTGATTCCTGTCACCCTGCTTGCTAGAGAGCGCCGCGCTATTTACCTGCGCCGAAACGAGGATGCGAGGGAGATGGTTGTCTGCGAGGAGAGACAACGCTCGCTCAACGATTGGCAGCAGTCTTGGAGGAACTGCACGAAGGGAAGGTGGACTGCGTGCCTCATCCCGGATGTGAGACCGTGGCTAAATCGAAGGCATGGTGAGACTGACTTCTATCTGACCCAGCTTCTGAGCGGGCACGGGTGTTTTCAGTCTTACCTGCACAAGATCGGTAAGTCACGGTCTCACGATTGTCGGTTTTGCCCAGGAGAGAAGGACAATGCCTGTCACACATTTTTTGCGTGTACCGAATGGGCCAGGCTGCGAAGGGAGCTCTACAGGGAGACGGGAGAGCTCAACCCGGATAATATAGTTGCGGTGATGCTCGAATCGGTTGACAAATGGAACCAGGTGGCACATTATGCTCGGGCAGTCCTAAAAGATAAAAGGGACTCGCAGCAGCCGGAGGTGCTGGGGCTGGGGGATCACTCTTTTGGCATTTATTCTTCCCCTCTCCCCTCCCGCTAGGAAAGGGACTCCCCAGCTTGAAGGCGCCCCACGGCGTAACAAAACGAGACCTGGCCGGAAGTCATGTGTCAAACGGTTCCAGGCTAGGTTCTCAGATTGACAGGGGAGGTGTTTAGTGGGTAGTCCAAGGGTATCCTCCACGGGAGTCCAACACTGCCAGACTCAGCGGGCGTAAATGCCTTCATCTCCCTACCACAAAAAAAAATCTCGTATTGACACCTAGCTTACAAACGCTTGAAACTACTGCAATTCAAGTGCGGACAGATGCGTTTGAATTCATGGTAGTCTCGGTATACAGCCGCCGACATGCATCAACGCTCATTGAAGATATTAAAAAACCTCTGGACTTTCAGGGTCCCATACTCTTTGCCAGAGATTTCAATGCCTATCACCGAAGTTGGGGAGCTGTGAGAAGCAACCGTGCTGGGACTGAGTTAAATCAATTCATCACAGATAATTCATTAAGCCTGCATACCTACAACGAAGCAACACATTACGGCTACCGAAATAGTTATCCTCTCGATATTGGTAAATCACGTACCTTTGAACACGATGTACGCATCGAAGTCCTCGATGAACTATCATCCGATCACAAACCGGTGCTCTTCTTAATAGGAGGAATTTACATAGACGAACCCCTACAAGTAAAGAAGAAAACTGATTGGCAAGCTTTTCAAGTCGCCTTCGCTAAAGAAACCATTACTCAAACACCTGAAATAGCCAGCGACACTGAAAAAAATGATAGAAGAAATCACAGACAAAGTAATACAGGCAAAAGAGGACAACACAATCACAACTCTGACAAGGGTGACAAACCCCCTATGAACTCCCTAATGACATCAAAAACTTAATAAGGAGGAGGAATTGAGTTCGGAGAAGGGCTAGAAACACAGGTGATCCTAGATTACTCCAGTAAACAAATCAAATTACGAACGAAATTCGTGATCGGATATCAAAATTCCTTAATGAACAATAAGAGAGCTTCTTGCAAAGTCTGGAGCCTGGGTACGACGCTTTCTGGAGGGTTTCAAAATACTTTCGTATTAAAAACAAACTTATAATACCACCAATTCACGGCCCTTACGGTTTCAAATTCGACGGTTCTGGTAAGGCGGAGGCCTTCGCAGATACTCTAGAACAACAGATCTGTGAAAATCCATCTGATGAGGAGGACCTTGACGAACATGAAAATCACGTCAAGCGGTTGACAAACAGGCTCATGAGGTCAGACATTACAGACTCCGACCTAATACAAAGCAACTGTCTTCAAGAGGTTAAAGACATCATACAAGTACTGAACAGACGGAAAGCACCGGGATTTAATATCAAATACCATGATAAAATGGCTCCCGGATAACATTCTCGATGCAATAACAGCGATTATAAACGCAATTTTCCGCTTGCGAAGACACCCCAAAATATGGAAATCGGCAATGGTTATTGTTCTTCCAAAACCTGGTAAAAACCTCATGTTTCCACAAAACTGGCGACCTATTAGCCTATTATCCTCTCTTTCGAAAATAGTAGAGCGGGTGCTACTAAACCGACTAACCGAGGTTGTTACTGAAGTTCCAGAAGAACAATTTGGCTTCAAGCCAGCACACTCCACAGAACCCCAGCTTATTAGGGGGGTCCAACACATTAGAATAGGGCTAAACCGCAGGAAATCAACGGGTTTGGTTATGTTTGACATAGCCAAAGCCTTCGATAAAGTCTGGCATGCAGAACTTATTTACAAAATGCATGAATCCCAAATGCCACTGCAGCTCATCCAAATCATTGGCTCCTTTCTAAAAGGCAGATCATTTCGTGTCAAAATTGACAATCACCTCTCAACCATGCAGCAAATTCAAGCTGGAGTCCCAGAAGGGTCACCCATCTCCCCCATACTATACAATATCTTTACTGCAGACCTACCTGCCTTTGAATGTCCACAAGTCCCTATATGGCGACGATACCTGTATTTTACACTCATCCAGACAAGCAAGAGTCATCACCACCAAACTGCAACTCTCCATAGACATACTTCTGAAGTATTTTCGCAAGTGAAAAATCAAGTTAAACACACCCAAGACCCAGGCATTATTTATAACTAGAAAAAGATAACAACAACCTAAGATTCTGGCTGTTGAAAACGCAAATATTGCCTCGTCAAGAACAGCCAAATACCTAGGACTGACATTCGACAACAAACTCTCCTGAATCGGCCACATACGTAACAAACGAGGACACTGCTACAGTGTGCTATCCAAACTCTATCCGCTCCTTAAGGCCAAGAAACTCAATATCAAGAACCGTCTGCTGATCTACAAACAGATAATACGACAGATTCTACTATATGGTAGTTCACCCTTCTACCAGACAACAGGGACCAACAAAAAGGCACTACAATCCATGCAAAACAAAAGCATTAGACAAATCTTCGGAATCCCATGATATTATAGAAATACGGACGTATACGAGGACCTCAGAATCGAACCTGTCGAAATATACATACGTACGTGACAAAGCACTTAAACTGCTCGACAAAGTAGACAGACATCTTAACACTACCCTGGGAGTCCTAAGACGCAAAGCACTTCCAAATGAAATCTATCCAACTACCCGCGCTAGCTTTAAAAAATATAATTGACTATAAACAAGAACAAAATAATATGATCTTGTTAATCACGGTGAGCAAATAATTGCTCACAGATAAAAGGGAGCTAGGGCGCTAAATCGCACCAGCTCTAAGGAAAACGAATCTGAGAGAGCTTAGGGTTGATTAGGTTTAAGGCTAGTATAAGTATAGAAAATATGTTAGTATCCGATTATATAAGTTTTATGTGCCGTGGCGGGCAAAAGTCTACGGCAACTCCTTATATTGAGATTCTCGTTGATTGGAAGCTTTAATCAAAAATCCAATGATCTGCATTTTTCAGTAACGTGAATATATTTATAAACAAGTTGGGTGAACAGACCTACGCTCATGTCAGAAGGGTTTTGTATTCAATTTTCAAGATGCAGTCACCTGATTGAATAAAGTCAAGGAGCATGTCAATGACAATTTTATTGGAGAAACTATGAAATACGAAGATCATACTATTATTAACAAAGTTGAACGAATTTTGACTTCTGAGGTGTTTGTTATTGTTATACCCATAAATATCTCCCTTGATAATTATTTCAGATGTCCATTCGCGAGGGAGGAAACACATTTTTCATGTATTTCCCCCCTGTGCCCCACTGAAGCAAAAACTGACAGTTTAAGAACTGTTTTGAAAAGCTCCCATGAAAACTTTCATTTCATACTCATATCGGCTACGTTTGATGAATTTTTTTTCAGGGGTCACTATCCTGTACTGTTATCATCGATTAATAGCCAATTTTTTCGAATCCTAGAGTTGTTACAAAGCCCTTTTGTTAGAAGCTCCCTCCCACCTCCTTGACTTGTTTCACTTATGAGTATTAATTGTAGGTACTCAGCTTCAGTCATTCATTAAATTGAATCAAGTGTTCAAAGCATGCACCTTAAACGTTGAAGTTGGGAAAAAATAACTCAAAATTACTCAATCTTCGCATTTAAAACAGCCACTATTTTGTTTTACGATTACTGATACCACTAGCTGAACTGATTCTCAAAGTTATTCATGACACCTATCATTCCTGAAATTTTCATGCAAATCCTAGCAAAACTGTAGTGTCTGAGTCGGTAAAAAGCGCATGTTGTTCCATTGCCATATGTTGCCATAGTAATACATGCAGCGCATATTGTTCCATAGTAATACAGGAAAATTCAAACCGCTATAACTTCGCTAAATATGATGCAATCTTTATGAAACTTGCAGGGTCAATCAATCTTATAAATAGACATTTGCGTAGTGAATTTCATTGAATTTAAGGGTACCGTTAAGATTTTATTCAAGAAAACATAAAATCGATAAATCATACTATTACTAACAGAGTTGAGTGAATTGCGACTTCTCACGTATTTGTTGTTGTTGTACTCATCGAGGCCTACATTCTTGATTTTTTTCAGATTTTTCGGATGGAAGGTGTCCAATCGCGAGGGGGGGGACACAAATTTTTCGTGTATTTCCCCTCCCTGTGCGCCCCTCGAAGCAAACTTTGCCAAACTAAGACCTGTTTTGAAAAGTTCTCATCAATACCTTTCATTTGATATCCATATCGGCTATCTTCAATGAAATTTTTTTTTTCGGGGGGTCACTCCCCTACATGGGGAGACCCCCCTTAAAAACCTTATAAAATTTTTGAGTAGTTGAACTTTGAAGAGATCACCACTTTACACCTACATACAAAATTTGATGCTTCTAGCTTAAGTAGTTTCCGAGAAAAACTGCTGTGACACACGGACGGACGGACGGACGGACGGACGGACGGACAGACAGACGGACAGACGGACAGACAGGACGCGATTTTAGAAGGGTTTTGTAAAATTATTTTACAAAACCCTAAAAAAACAAAGACAAAAACATTTCATAAAAAACTTAAGGAGAAATTCGTAAAAACATAAAAAAATTAATAGACAAAAATCTACGACAGTCAGTGCTAGCTTGTACACAAAATATTTTCAACTAAACGTATTGGAATTTTAAAACACTTTTTGCTGGCTTAATATTTGGTTGGACCCCTTTCGTATCAATTGCTGCTTGTAGTCTTCGGGGCATAGAGGGGACTTAATTCTGCAGATGCGATTTTCTCCCATTTTGTAACAAGCGCTTCCTTCAACAAATTTTTATTTTAAATGCAACATTTTCGAATTTTCCGTTCCAAAAGCTCCCATACATGCTCTATTGGGTTTGAATCTGAACTTTGTGGAGGCGTATTAAGTTGCCTGGGAGCGTAGTACAACAACCAGTTTTTGATGAAAATTCTTGTGTGTTTTGGATCATTGCCTTGTTGGACAATCCATCTCTCTAGGATCCAACTTCTCCACTGATGGCTTCAAATGTTGTTCTAACAGGTTCTTGTAAACATAATGGTCCATCGTAGTTTCTACAACAGCCAATCTGCCATACCCAGATGCAGCGATGGCTCCCCAAACTATCACATGACCTCAATTTATTTATTTATTTATTTATTTACAATTACATTTAACAGATTAAAATAAATCCAATTACAAAATGGAAAAACGACAAGCAGAAACAAGTAAGAATGAAAACTTAAATCAAGCAAAGAAAAATTAGGAAGATTAAATAATATTAATATTGAAAAATTAGGCATTATTGTCTATTAATCTATGAAAAGGTTAATATGAAATTAACAGGCTTAAAAATGAAGTTAAAGCGCAAAAAAAGAAAAGAAAAAAACAACAAGTCGAACTATTCAAAATGAGTTGTAAGGACGAGGTTTCTTAGTCTTATTTTGAATGCAAAATAGGAATCAGAAAAAGGACCAAGCTCAAGTTCATTATGTTTCGTTAACATTCGCACAACGGGAGAATGAAAGTATAAATTCGTACGGGCAAAGGGCACCTCGAACAAAGTGTTTAATCGAGAAGGACGCGTTGATTGACGGAAGTGTAAGTCAGCATATAATATTGGAGAGATTTGATTGTAACATAGTTGATACAGAAAACACTGATCCAAGTAGATGCGACGGGACAACAAAGTCGGAAGACATAAAAAGGATAAGCGGCATTCATAGGATTGATATGAGAGTTTGAGTTTGTAGAACAAAACTCGACTAAATTTACGCTGTACATTCTCTAACGAGTTCGTGAGGTAGGAGTATCGGGGGGACCAAACTACAGAACAATATTCTAGGATAGGACGGACAAGACAAGTAAACAAGCGGATAGGAGTTGATATGTTGGTGAACTTGTATATGTGCTTAAAAATAAGCCCCATTATTTTTGATGCCCTGGCAGTCACATTTAAGATGTGAGCATCAAAATTGAGGCAAGGATCAAAAATAACACCAAGATCTTTAGCAGAGCACACAGCAGCTAGTGGGATATCATTTAACGTATAGGTAAAGAAAATGGGAGATTGCTTTAGATTAAACGTCATTTTATGGCATTTAGCAACATTTAGACAAAGGTAGTTAGTCGAACACCAATTATTAAGAGCAATCAGATCCATCTGAAGATATTGACAATCTTGTATCGATCTGATAGCTCGAAAGACTTTGAAATCGTCTGCATACAATAGACAATTAGAAGTAATGACTGATGGAAGGTCATTTATAAATAATAGGAAGAGGAGAGGGCCTAGAATGGAACCTTGGGGAACGCCAGACGTTGGACGAAATGGTATAGAGGTTGCTCCACAGTAACTAACACAACAAGTGCGAGAAGACAGATATGAATCCATCCATGATAAAACAGGGCCAGCCACTCCAAAGGCTTTAAGTTTGTGACAGAGTAGTTGATGGTTGACAGTGTCAAAAGCCTTAGAGAAGTCAGTGAAGATCACATCAACCTGCAAACGATTGTCCAGGGTCTTCGCGATGTAGTCAGTAAATTCAATTATGTTGGAGGTCGTAGAGCGACACTTAAGAAAGCCATGTTGTTCCTTTGACAAGATAGGTGCCAATAAAACTGAAAGCCGGTTATGCACAAGACGCTCAAGTAATTTCGGAAAACAGGAGATTAGGGATATAGGACGATAATTGGACACAGAAGTAGGATCACCACTTTTAAGAATAGGAACAACATTTGCTCTTTTCCAGCAAGCCGCGAACGCACCAGTACGCAAACTAAGGTTAAAGAGGAAAGCCAGGGGAATGCACAGCGATGACGCTAATGACTTAACAAATATATTCGGCAAGCCATCCGGACCTGGGGATATATTAGGATTAAGGGAATTGATGAGGGTTTCAACTTCAATATAATCTGTGCAGAGTAAAGAAATGTCAATGGAATGGGGCATAAATGTATTTACTGGGTAGGAACCGTATGAAGGAGGAATAAAAGTAGACGAAAAGAATTTGGAGAACAAGTTTGAAATGTCTTGAGGAGAAGAGCTTCTAATATTGTTCCAGTAGACAGAGGGAGGAAAAGAAGAAGAGGACTTGAACGATCTAATGTAAGACCAGAAGGGCTTAGTGTTATTTGACATAAGCGAACACTCCAAACTGCTGAAGTAATTTTTCATAGCATTCTTGATAACTTGTTTCGCTGCAGCACGTAAGACACAAAAACGGTCCCTGGATTCAGTAGAACCACAAAGTTTAAAGCAACGGTGAGCTTTAGTTTTGGCTTTCAAGGCACAAAGTACTTGCTTAGTGGTTTCTGCTTTGCTTTGTGTGGAGTTTGTAATGGTGTAAAATGCTTGATCAAATCAAACAGATAATTATAAAATTTTCTTAGAGCTGCCTCACACGGCAAATTTCCGAAAAATACCTGCCAATCAACGGATATTAGTGAGCAGGTAATAGATTCGTAGTTCGCTCTGAAGAAGTTGAATTTAGGAGCAGGTGTAAATGTACGATGTTTCAAAAGCACAACCGAGAAGTCAATTGATAACGGCGGGTGGTGGCTATCGATGCGGACAAGGGGTTCTAATGCTAGGGAAACAGACAGACAGTGAATTGGAATATTAGACAGCACAAGATCGAGTAACCGGCCGTTAGTATTAGGGATATTATTAAATTGCGAGAAAGAACAGAGTGAGAGAAACGAAGAAAGAGATAGAGAAGATGCATCAGTCGATGATACATAGTAAGGAGGGCACTCCGTCCATTGAACTGCTCCCAAATTAAAGTCACCACAGACTAATATTAAAGATTGTGGGTGACGTAAGAAAACATATTTGGAAAACTCGTCAAAGAATGTCTCATAAACATATAAAGGAGAGTTACTAGGTATATAAACAGAGGAAACTAATAACGATGTATTATTAGGAAGGAAGATCTTGACAATGACACAATCCACTATACGCAAAAAACAGAAGTCAGTACAGGGAGAGCTGCGTATGGTATTATTAACAGCTACTAGGACACCACCACCATCTTGTTTATTTGTAGAATTCAAATCACGGTCACAACGATAAATATCAAAATCAAGTGAGATTTCCGAATTTAGTATGTTATCATTCAACCAGGTTTCTGTAAGACAAATAAACGAGTCCTCACAAAGTTGAAGCGATAAAAAGAGCTTATCCAGCTTGGTCCTTAATCCTCTAACATTTTGGTAGTAAATTGATACGTTAGAAATTAAGTTAGGGTCAAAAAAGTTTACACTAGTTCGCAGACTGCAGTTTACCCGGTGCACGAAAGGACTTCCTTCTTCGTGAGCTGAATGGTTTTGGTTAGGGCCGTGGCGGGTCGAAGGTCGGTTTCGAAGGATAGGCTACAACCATGTTCGTGAAGACTCGACAGTGACTATATAGTAGGGAGTCGGGTGTTATTCGGAGGTCTTCGTCTAAGCAGAGATAGCCATCTGGCCGGTTACAAGGGTTCGGGATCGGAATCACTTCGATTCCTGGGCGTAGGCGTCACATTACAACTCCGGGTGGCCAAGCTTCAGGATTCAAAATAGTGTCACAAGTTGCAGGTACTGTAAGTTTGAAAGAAGCTACCACTCTATCCTCCAGATTGTCCTTTGTGAGTTTATGGCAGCTGATGACTTTAACAGACGGACCAAATTTTTTGAGAACATAGTTTTTTAAGTAGTCGGCAGATGTCTGGTAACTTAGACGCGAAATGAAAATCTCCTTTGGAGGAGCTACAACGTCAAGAGCAGGGATTTCATCATGCGAATTCAGGGACCTCCACAGGGCTTGATAGTAGGAACCAAATTGCTGGTCTCTAAAGCCGTGTTCTTTTTCCTCCATAATTTACTGCGACTATCACTTCTGAAAATGTTGAGTTTGGACTCATCGGTGAAAAGGACGCGATTTCAAAAATCATTGTCCTTGTCAATATGGGCCGTGGCGAACTGTAGACGCAGAAGTCGGTTTTTGGCGGATATTAATGGCTTTTTACGTTGAGTTCTGCTTTGAAACCCATTAATATTTAATGCTCTCGTGATGGTTCTTGTATGGACATGCTTTTTCCTTTCCGTAGCCACTTGTTTCGCCAAATCTGGAGCGCTTATTTTAGGATTACAGTTCACTTCTTTTAGAATAAAACTAATGTCTCTGCGCGACATCTTTTTTGGTCGGCCAGTTCACGGCTATTTGCAATGGAACCACTGTTTTCAAAGTTTTTGATGATTGTATACATAGAAGTTTTTTTAAATTTTTAATTTCGCGATTTCCGGGCACGATTTATTGAGATTTTGATACAGTACGATCAAATTTCGGATATCACTAGAAATTTTTTTCTCGATGACATTTCGCGGTCCTTACAGTTAGAAACTAGCGGTAAAAATAAAACAGAATTGCAGCAGCACATATACGGAATGACAGTAAGAGCAAACAAACAAATACTGATGACATTGCGATACGTTTGATTGGAAATTTTTTGTGTATAACGGAGTCAGCACTGACTGTCGTAGACTTTTGTCCATTCAATTTTTATGTTTTTATGAATTTCTCCTTAATTCTGGTATGAAAAGTTTTTCTCTTTACTTTTTTATAAATATATTTACGTTGCTGAAAAATGCACTTTAATGGATTTTTGATTAAAACTTCCAAGTAACCGGTATCTCAATATAAGGAACTGTCGTAGACGTTTATCCGTCACTGTATGTAGTTCGAAATTGAGAGAAGTTATTAAGATCTTGAGTGCCCTGGAGGCCATTGGACTCAGTAGAATTATATAAGAATAATTTTGGCTTTAGGGTAATATTTAAGACTGAAATGTATACATTAATACAATTATTATTAAATAAAGCAATTCCTTAACTTTAAGTAACTTTATTCAATCAAGCCCAGGAAAGTATTTAGTTCGTCTCAGGCTTTCTGTACAAACCAGTACATGCACGAAGACATTTCTTTTCGAAAACTCCTAATTTTTCCATAGTACTAGCACTCTGGTTGTACCAGATCTGACATCCATATGTCAAAACTGGTCTAACCAGGGTCTTGTAACAGATAATTTTGACCTTTTGATCAATGTATTTGGAATGAAAGAGCTTTCGTAAGGCCATGACTATTTTAAGTGCCTTACTGAGCATAATTTTCACATGTTCAGTATAGTACAGATACTGATCGAGATAAACACCGAGGTATCGAACACAGGATTTATGTGGAACTCGTTCTGAACTACCCTCGCCAGCCATAATGTGGAAATCTTTCCAATTACGTTTCAAGTCTTGACTGACCCCCTGCAGCGTTGTCCGAAACAAGATTGTTTCACACTTCTGCGCATTGATTTTCATTCGCCAATTGTCAGTGTACAGCTGCACATCATTCAACATTTTTTGGAGATTTCTCTGAACTATTGTAGCTTTTCGGTCTGCCGTATAGATGATCAGATCATCAGCAAACGCTACCAATGATCGCGTTGGCGAGACGTTAAAATCAAAGCCGTTCAATAGCTTGCGAATGAAGATTGAGAAGAGCAGAGGCGCAGTAACTGTTCCCTGCTGTAGACCATTCAAGACCTTGAACTCGCGCATTGTTGTCAGATTTCCATCAGTTACAACAAATGATTTCCCGTATAACATATTACACATCATGGCTACAAGGTGTCTGGGGAACATGTCCTGAAGGAGTTTAAAAATTAGTCCATCTAGCCATACCGTATCAAAGGCTTTCTCCATATCAATGAGACATGCTCCAACACATTGTCTATCATTTAGTTTCCAACAGATGTCTGAGGTTACTTTCGTTATTGCATGTGTGGTCGAGTGCCTGGCACGAAAACCAAATTGGCAATTCGGCATCAACTCATATTTCTCAATGTGGGCGTTTAATGCTCTGTTGAGTATCACTTCAAACACCTTGCTGATGTTAGGCAGCAAGCTGATTGGGCGATAGCTTTTGGGGCACGAAGATTCTTTTCCTTTCTTCAAGATCGGAAATACCTTAACCTTTTTCCACTCATTTGGGAAATATGAATTGCTCAACATGTTGTTGAACAATATGCAATAATTCCTAATAGCAACCTCAGGCAAATGTCGGAGAACTACATTTGGAATACCATCAGTACCACATGATTTCTTGTTGTTTATCTTGCGAAATATGAAACACAAGTCTTCATAGCTGGCAAAATAATCAATAAGATTCAAGCTCGGTATGAGGTCAGATGTTAATGTTTCATTGAAATGAAGAATTGATTGGCCGTTCAGGCTTGATTTGAAGTCGGAAACTTGTGCTTCAACGACCTCTGAAAAAAATTCGTTCCCTCTCTCAGGGTTTGGTAGATGAACCAATTCAAAATGTGTTCCAATCAGGGCAAGTTTATCCAATCCTTCACAAATAATCCTGTTTCCATTTCTATCCGGAGTCGTACTATCAATTTCGATACCAGCCCTATCGAGAAGATTTATCTCATCACTAGTGACTTCAAGATTCGATACCTTCACTCGAGACTTCTTGCGGAATATGCTATTCACTTTCGTGAAAACGCCGTCGCGGTCCTGTGGGCTAATACCCCTCAATTTTTCCGCCCATTGATTGCTGACCTCACTCCTGAAGTATGACCGGATTATGTTCCGGACATTCTTCAGATGTTATTTCAACAAAGACAACGAGGGATGGTTGTAGTCCAAAAATCGTCGATAAATATTGTTGACGCGTGTGAGAAGGAGGCTTTTCAATCTTTTCAACCTTGCGATGGTTGGTGTTTCATATCCTTCCATATTGTTTCGATGTTTAATTTTGGGAACTACTTTCTCAATCGTTTCCAACGTCAGCTTCTCTAACTTCGACAAATAGACATCTATTTCATCGTTAGTTAGATTTCTGTCATTAGGAACCATTGAGCAAGAGTTGCCACCATCAGAAGGAGGACATTGCTTCTGGTACTCCCGATTAAACTTCTTTTGAAACTTTCCCCAGTCTGTTTTTTTGAAATTCAACCGATGGTTTTCATGTTGAACTGGAATGAGGAAGAAATCATCCCTTTGATGATTGATTTCCATTATGATTGCGTTATGGTCGCTATCATAAGGAAGCACCTGCAGTTTCCGTTGAGGACTATTAAAGTTGAATTCGAGTCTTGCGTCAGCAATGCAAAGGTCCAAATATGAATTTGTCCTAGGGTATGTTGGGAACTCCGACCCATATAGATTGCACCTGTATTCAATTTGGTTCTCTGTTATCCATGATTTCAGGAATACACCTCTTGGATTATTGGTGGCGTTCAGCCATGATGTATGCTTGGCGTTCAGATCACCAGCAAGAATATAATAGTTATGCAGCCTGTTCAATTCGAGTATTTCAAACAAGGAATTGAGTTCCTCCTTGAGCTTGAGAACAGTTCCACCAGTTGCATAGGCAGAGATAACGAAGAGGTTATCCCCACCTGGCAGTGAGATTTTGATAACGGACACTTCAAGAAATTCAAAGTTTTTGAATTCGACCTTTTCAATATTTTGAAAACGATAGGGTCTTCGTACCAATATCCCGGTGCCACCTCCCCCATCACCTATTACCCTATCGTTTCTTACGAATTCAAAATCCTTGAATGTCATAGAGTGCCATGAATTGAGGTGGGTTTCGGTTAGAAGCAGGATGTCAGGCTTTTGTCTGGCAATGAATTCAAGGAGATAATCACGCCGATGTAAAGTAACAATGGAGTTGACGTTGATCGAGATGAGACGAATCCTATCCGTGGGAATGTGGCTGGATGACAACTTATTTTGAGGTATTTGAAAGTCCTAAACGCTGAAAAACAATGTTAATTTTCGAATCTTGTTTATCGATTCGCTCTGATAAGGAATTTAATTGCTGTAAAATTTTGAGAAGCAGCTCATTATTGCCACTTACATTATTTACACTATTTTCCGCATTTTCTGCTGGTCCTCTAGTGGCTTGTGCAAATGATACTCCGGGCTTGACGAAGTTCAGAGCTAGGACACTGCGGTGTATTTGTGTTTGCTTTGGGGCAGATTTCAATCTTGCATCCTGATATCGGGAGCATCCTCGATATGATGCCGGGTGACCAAAACCACCGCAGTTCACACAATATAATTTCTCTTTTGGCTCCGTCTGAGCCAATTTGCACTAACCGGGAGCATGCACGTCTTTGCATTTAACGCATCGGTAATGCATGGCGCGGTTGGCAGCCGAATGCCCAAATCGTTGGCAGCGATAGCACTGGTTGATTTCTCGTTTCTGGAGGCGTTCCCACCTCACCACTCGAAAATTTAAATATCTTATTTGCTGAAGAGCGCTTGGACTGCTCTTATTTGTTATTTGTACCAAATAAAGTGGTAAATTTTTTTTTTCTACCGTCGACCTTCTTGTCGCGAATGTTTTGACTGAGATAAACTCGATTTGTGGCGCAGTCCAAGCCCTTCAGCAAGAACGTCTGGTTCTTCTCGCTTTTGGGGGTATACGAGTAAGTGAAGTGCGGAACCTCCCCAGAATTCAAAGCATCTTTCGCTGATTTGAAATCAACCAGTGATTTCGTTCTAATTGACAGCTTCTCGGAATTTATTCGTTTGATTTCGAAATTTGTCAATTTGTTTTCGGCTGCCAACAGCCGAACCATGTCTTTTCCGCTTTGACCGAAGACATTAATTGGCGGAACTTTCTCGGTATTCTTCGCTACTTTTCGAGGAGGACCGGCAGAACTACGGGCTGGTCTCTTCTCCCTATTTCTACTTTCTTTATTTTTTTTATTTTTTAAATATAAGATAAAATTATCATCTTTATTACCTTCGTCTACCTCCATATCCTGTTGGAGTCCATCCAGCGCCGCAAAGTAGTTCTGGCTTTCGTTGGTGCCACCAGCACTTAAAACCTCTTCAGTTATTATTGGCCTTGCAGCTTTCTTCTGTTTTTCGATTTTTCGTATCGGATCACTCTCTTGAACTTTTTTTGCCGTCTTGAACATTTCTACGTACGTTTCAATTCTTGCTTTCAACTCTTCGATTTCACTTCGAAGGCGACACACCTCCTGTCTATCCTCGAGCACTTGTGTTTTACGACCGGCATCTGCGGTATCCTGGGTGCTCGCGTGTCTCCGCTTGTTGACACTTGCCAATTTCACATCGTCACTCTCCCCGGGGCCCCCCAACGGAGGGAAGCCGTCGGGCTCCTCCATACAGCAGTCCCGAGTTGTCTTTGGTTTGTTGCCTTTTCTTGATTTATTGGTATGGTTGGTCGATGCCTTCGACGATTAATTCTTCCCCAATAAATTCAAAACTTGCTTTTGACTGACTCGTACAAAATTAATTCAATTATTTGAAACTGACTTTTGTGGAAAATTAATTAATTTTTAAAATTAATGACAGGCGCGATTAAAAACACGTCTACACGCAACGAGTGCTAGACGTAGAATCTGAAGTAAATACTCTGCAAGTATTGGCTGGCTATCAGCCTCACAAGAACTATCGATATAATGTTCACTGTTAAGGCAGAAATGCTTAACAATCTATCTCACAGCATGAATTAGCACTGTAACCAAGGCTTATAGTATATTACCCTGTTGCTTATTTCAGAAATTATAATTTCCTGTGTAAATCTTCCCTCAAAATCCCCTACCGATGCTCAATCAACAAGCGAAAGTCGCTGAAATTAAACCTTAAATCACATCCCAGAAAAGCTAAAAACAATCATCGCATAAACGATAACACATCAACTGTAAAATATTATCAATAAACTTCGGGGGCATGTGAAAGCTACTCTCCTTTGTTTTTATTAGTTGGCTCGGTTCAGCTAGAGCTAGACTATAAGGTCTTAACGACTGTTGTAATCTACAGTCTTCAACTAGACTAGCGCAGCCTCTTGGACGACTTGAGCGATCTGGAGCTGATCTTGCTGTTTGTTTTCTTAGTGATTTTGTGTTACTACAGTCCATCCGTGGATAGTTTGGTTGCGCTCGGATCTAATATCAATAGATTCCCCTTTTCATAAACTCCAACCAAGACCGCGCACATATCGGAGGAGTACTACGGACCATAGTAAATCGCACAGTCAATGAATACTGCGCGACGCCGTTGTCTAGGGTCAGCACTAAAGATACACGATTCGGGTATTTTATGATTGTCTTCTTCTCATTGAGCACTCTAATGATACTTGTGAATAGCGCCATTACAAGCATTATTATATCGATTCGCTATCTCGCGATCTATTGTAAACGGTATCTGCATTATATGATGCTGTTATCCGCGGCGTATTGCCAATATTTTCCTATTATACTATCTATTCGCTGTTGGCTGCTTCTTGGGCTGGTTGGTTCGCCTTCGCCGAGTCCGCTCCGTTGTTTTGTACGACTTGACCCATTTCGCCTTCTACAGATTGATTTTTCGTTCATTTTCTCATTGTCAATGTTGTTCTTTTTGTCTATTCATTTTCTGAGCTTTTTTTTATTTTCCTCTTTTCAGCTGCTTTCAGTTCTCGTTCTCTTCTTATTTTTGCACTTCAAGATTCAAATTCCGGTATTGTGTCTTCGCCGCTTGCATCCCAGCTCGCTGGGGCACTTTCTTGGCTGCTGACTCCTTGTGCTTCTTCTTAAGTCTCCATCCAGCAACAAGCCAAGTGGCCGCGACAGCTCCGCGCATTTTCGCGGGACTATTTATCGTTGTTCTAGAGGAAGCATCGAACTTTCGCGTACCACAAACGAGCGAGCTCGAGCCTCTGCTAGTTAGTACGTATCCTATGGCTAAAAAGTAGCTTAAACGTACTACAACAATGACTGTCACTTTTACCGATGTAACAATTTTTAGTTCAGTCGCCCCGTTTAATGGGGTCTAGTTAAAGATACAAGCTCAGCTCCAGCCTACTGTGTATCTTCTCGTGGAAGCGGTGTCCAGCGGAGCCGGAGCACTTCCAAGCACAAAGAGGAAGAGGTGGAAGTACTTTAACTAGTGCAGGAAGAGACGAAGCGAAGGTGTGATGGAACCTGAGTGTTGTTTATTCGATTAGATGGATCTAATGGAACGCTGGCTCCAATTGGAACTTCACTGTATCTGAATGGTGTTTGTTTATCGTAGATACCGGTCACTGGATACCGAAAGCGTTAATGACGGGCCGTGATGACTAGGTAATGGATAATATGACATCATTTCTTTGAAATTTTCGGAAGCTGCTGCCGCAATATGTGCAGTGGGAGGAGGATAATACCGTCCTTCAAAGAGCACTCATCTCGAGCTGGATTTTTGACCGGATAAGCCGCTTGATTTGCAACTTTTCCTAATTTTGCCTCTCGATGATGACTGAACATGATTTTGCGTTTTTTGTCACACACAAAACAGCTTACAACAAAAGTCCAATATTTTTAGCAAAAGTCACGAGAAGAAACAGAACGACATGTAATAGCTGAAAAAATTTCTTTCTTCGGCGCAGCAAATTGGATTTTATTCCCTCAACACATAATTTCTTCATTATTCTGCTCTCATTGCATTCAAAGAAAAGATGTTTCATTATTACCAAATTATGACCAGTCTGATCAACTTTTTAGGCTTCATAATTCGCAGTAACCGAAAACCCGGCTCGTTAAATTAAACCATAATGTCTGAACTTTTTCATAGTCGACAGTCGTTTGTTAAACGTTTTTACGCTTGCGATTCACTGCAGATTGTTATTACACATGAAAACAATTTTTTCCTATGCAAAATCATTCTTTGTATGATTTGCAGACACTTCATGTATTTCCTCGTCCAATCTGCATTCATTTGAAGCTTTTTATCCAACATTAATTATTTGGTTCAATGTAAATTGGCTTTTATTTTTTGCATCACCCTCAAAGCGTATGATAATGAGATTTGGCAGTCACGAACTATTTCGAGAATTTCAATTCAAACTTCTGATTATTGTTTTGCGTTCTGCCTATTCTTGGTTGCGTATCAATAACACAAGCGGATCACTAATTCAATGAAGTTGGCAAAAAACGCTGCAAAAATCTCCTTACCCGCAGATGCAAGAAAAAATTGAATTAAGTTGTTTGTTGCAATTTCCGACATAATTGATCGAACGACTTTTTTAAGAAAATGATTTATAGCAAATATTCTTGGCGATGAAATGAAAAGTTATTCGGGCACAATTAATTCATGATCAAATCTTGAAGGTCGAACAAAACAATGGAGAAGGTTATTAATTGAATTCAGAACACTGTTGAATGCATAAATTACGCAGCAATCAGTTAAGCTTGTTCGGAAAAAAATTGTTGAAATTCCAATAGGTAATTAATGCAACCAAATTAATTGGATCCAAAGCTAACCTACCTATTAAATAAAGATGACAGGAAAATAGTTTGGGTAAAATTTTGGGGATTTATTATGTTAACCCTCAATAGACAATAATGCATGTCAGATGAGTGTTAGCCCAGTCATATTAGGGCTTTCACCTTGGAATGAAAGATAATAAGCTGCAAATTGGTATGAACCTTTGTTTTGTCATTCTAAATGTTGTCTCAAAAGTCACAATCGTTATCGTGTTTGCGTCTCAAGATATTCAAGGTCAAAGGTCACGAAAATCGGTTTTTCGCGAATATCTGGCTTCCTATCGGTTAAATGAGATTTGCATTTATTATAAAAGTTGTAGGCTATAAAATTCCCTACAACTTTTGTTTAAACTTTTTTTTCATACGACCAACCGTTTTGAAGGTAGAGCGCGAAGAGTGCACATCGTACAGTCATATACGGCCTAATGCAAGGTCAAGCGTGAGTTATGGTTATCAGTACGTTATAAAGTCAATTATTTACTTGGGAATTATAATTATTAAACAATGCCTATTATTTATGTACTAACTATTAATTATTTATATTTAATTAAAGTAAGTAACTTGATTATTTATATATAATTATTCATATTTAACTATTTAAGTATAAAATATTATTAATTCTGGATTATATATTTTAGTTTTATTTTAAGTTAACACGACATTATATATCTTTTCTTTAAAACGCGTAAATTTCTCAATACTTATATACCTGGAAATACTTGTCCCTACCCTATGCCCTTTTCTATTCATTGCCGGGACAGATGTTCTATAGTATTCAAGGCCACTCTCTCCACTTTGTATGAGTCAAGATTATTCGTTAGTTTGAAATTGTACCGTTGCAACTACGGACGTACGGTTTTAAGAGCTATGGCTGATTTGTGTTTTACATAAAACGTGTCTACTACCAGATTCAAACGTGGTTAGGGAAGGACTTAGAACCTAAAGAATGGGGCTGGATGCTTGAAAATGAAATCCTGGAGCCCATACGAACGTTATTACCTCCAGCACCAGCCGAACTACTAAACGTAATATTTTGCAATTGCAAAAATGGTTGTGGTTCCCGCTGTGGATGCAGAAAATCAGGGCTACAATGTTCTTTAGCTTGCGGCCAGTGCAACGGACAAGCTTGCCTCAACGCTTCACTGTATCCAAGTAATCCCGATGAAGAAAATACATATGATCCCGATATTCTTAAATAGTTAAATATGAATAATTATATATAAATAATCAAGTTACTTACTTTAATTAAATATAAATAATTAATAGTTAGTACATAAATAATAGGCATTGTTTAATAATTATAATTTCCAAGTAAATAATTGACTTTATAACGTACTGATAACCATAACTCACGCTTGACCTTGCATTAGGCCGTATATGACTGTACGATGTGCACTCTTCGCGCTCTACCTTCAAAACGGTTGGTCGTATGAAAAAAAAGTTTAAACAAAAGTTGTAGGGAATTTTATAGCCTACAACTTTTATAATAAATGCAAATCTCATTTAACCGATAGGAAGCCAGATATTCGCGAAAAACCGATTTTTGTGACCTTTGACCTTGAATATCTTGAGACGCAAACACGATAACGATTGTGACTTTTGAGACAACATTTAGAATGACAAAACAAAGGTTCATACCAATTTGCAGCTTATTATCTTTCATTCCGAGGTTGACCCCTTTTTTTACCTAATATGACTGGGCTATGTATGGGAAAGCGCTTTGATGGAGCATGTGGTATTCAGTGACAAATGCAAGTACGTATCAGGATTGTTGGGAATATTAGCATCAGCGGATTATCAGCATTACTTTGAATATCAGCATTCGCATCAGCATACGCGTTAATTAATGCTGATTTTTATGCTGACATTCAGGTCGTGATATGATCGCATAGAGCAGAGCTAACACAAGTTCAAAATGTTTGTAAGAAACGAAATACTGGACTTGTTAGGTGAAGGGTTTTGTAGTAATCGAGGAGTAGGGCTCTAAAAGCCAGCGCTGCCACAGGCACACAGCACATACTCAATTTAACAATGAGTAACCATTCAGTCACCTTCCCCATCGCAACACTCGCTTTTTTTTCGCATGAAAAATAAGTCAAGAAAATGCCTTTTGTACTTAACTCCCGGGAAGACAATATTCACCGCGTTATTTGCGAGATACGGCTTCAATCATTGGTTAGAGTAGTCGGAATTTGACCCTTCGTCTGGAGTTCCCCACGCTAGTTGTGGCGCTCACATACCCGAAACTATATTCAAATAAAAATGGTCGGGAATTATCTTTCCAATAAAACCAATTTCATGACACTCAATACAATTTATCTGTATTTTATTTCATTTGAAAATTGAATACATCCTAAAAAAAACACCCTATATTTTGGCTTCATCGAAGGCATAAACCACCGGCGGAGTATTCACCACAAACGACAGCGAGGTGAACTAGATGTCAATTTGACGCAGATGTCTTCGCGCGGTGTTGGATATCTTGCGGGTTCAGGAAAAAGTACGGTTAGGGGGTCGGCTTTGGACCACTACGGGGAGCACGCGCGAGAACTGCGCCAGCAAAGAGTTTTGAAAAAAAAAAAAAAAAAAGAATAAAATAATCATAGAAATCAAAAGCCCCCCGTCTAACACAATAGCCCGAAAAATTATTGTTTCGTCGCGATATCGCTGCGGTCGTTCAGGTTTTTAAGTGAAGCTAACCCCAGTTTTCTATCTACCATATGCGTGAGAAAAAGCAGCATTAGCCTGGAAGAGTAATCATACTGCATGAAGTTTCTAAATAGTGGATGTTGGAAAATTCACGACGGAATGTGGATAGAAATTTTATCCACTCCGTTGGATATTAAACCAAGCCAGCCAACCGGAATCGCCAGATATCTCCAAGTGAAATATTTACAATTTTCTTCGGACTCGCACGTGATTTGCTATGCGTTGGATGGCATACGATGCCAATAAATAAATACACATATTGTGTGATCTGTGCAAGACATTCCTTGCATTCAGACTGTGCTACGCGCACCCGTTTCCAGTCTTTGTTGCTAGCATGATAGTGTGGAAAATCGTAAAATTAGTGAATCCGGAACAGAAATTCCAAAATATCGATTCAGCCTGAAGACTCGGAATTGAAGGAAGCAGATCTTAACGAGCTAACATCACACAGATCCGAAGATCCGAGAGGATTAAGACGTCACAAAGTTCATCATTCGTCAGACAAGTGTGTGTGAACGAGCGAGAGAACGGTTTGCAGAGTGTGGTGGTTCGATGCAATTTGAAGTGTTCTAGGAGTGTACGGGACGCACAACCAAGGGATTAATGCAAAGTTTATAACAAGTAAAAGTATTCGCTATTCATATGACCTTTTATATTTTACACTCATTCATTATTTATGTACATAATTATCAAATATTTACACATATTCACCGACACATATAATTTTCATCGTCATTTTAATCATACAGAAATGTAATTCATTAAATATAGTAGATCGTTAGTAGATCCGATTAGAAAAGAAAGGACCTTTATGCAGTTCTATGTTTTGGTATAGACGTTAATAATAAAATTGAAGGATTTTTGTTCCCTGAATGTCCAGTTAATGTCCAGATGTATATTTTAATTGTAGATGGTAATGTTTGGTGCGAGAAATTAAAATTGGAGATAAAGCTTGATTGACAACGATGCAACTCCACCACTATTGTACTTCATGTAGAATGCGTTTAATTTAAAAGACATTGATCTTCGTATTGACTATATCGAAGTTGAATTACAAACATGGGCAGTTTTACTTATTTTTGAATAAATTAATATAACCATCCTTAAGAAAAGGGAACACGGCAAAAAAAAATGTGCTGGATTCAAATAAGACTGATTATAACATAGAACTGCATTCAACAGTTGAATAGAATTTAGGAAGAAATTAAAATTAAGAATTCATCAACGACAATAGAATTTAAAATAATAATTTTTCATTTTAACGATTCTGTAATAATTTGAATATGTTATAACATATGAATTTCTATGTCTACAAGTAAAATTTACTCCTTAACTTCATCAATCTCAAGATTTGAGGAAAAGTCCATAGTAAGATTTTGAATAATGTTTATTCAATACTCTTCATTTATTGCCAAATTTGTGCATTTCTTAATTTAGTATTTATGCAATGAATGTTTAATTTACATAATCATTACTTCGTAAACTACTTAATCTTCGAGAAAAATTGTTTGAATAGTTCAAATAATTGTTGATATTATGGTTTCTCATTTAAATGCTTGCTATGGTTTCAGTAACCTTATCTTTCTCAATTAGTTTCATCCAGACAAAATTCATTCATTTCATGAAGCCCTAATTGAAATCCAGAACTAATAATTGAACGAAAATTGACGTACAATTCCATTAGCTCCTTTGGTAATGAATTACTATTCGATAGGCTTTAACTATTCAAAATTCGTTGGGAATTTAAAATTTGTGTTAGTTGGACGTTTCCTTTTTGGCCAAAAAGCTAGCGTAGACCCTTTGGAAATCCGATCATTTTATTTGTCTTCTAGTTCAGTAATTATACAATTATATTTAACGAGATAGACTTCATTGATGCTTAGCATAATTCCGCAGTCAATTCTACGTTCTATTTCTGAATAGAAAATATGAAAATTATTAAACACCCTATTACGAGTATATTGAAATAAAAAAATGAATTATTAAACTTTAACCGTCGGTCTTTCCCTTCCGTTTTATCTAACCGGGTATAGGACCCGGTACGGTGGCAGGCTTCCACCTCAAAACATGAGCCAGCCACCGGGTACAAACTAATTCCTTTTTCTGTTTCGGGTGACGTTTTGGGTTGAGTGGCCCAAGCAGAGTGCCTTTTTATGGCATAGATTTATGCAATTCGATTGTATAATTCTATGACATAAATTGGTCACCAGGGTACTCCCCTTCTGATGGGAAGGTTCATACAATTCAAGTTGTATGAGTTTGCCACTCAGAAGAGGAATACCTGGCCACTTCAACAAGCTATCTATGGATTTATTCCGGTTGGGTGGGTATGAAGGGGCTCCACCACCACCCGGTTGCCCCTCTTTCATTTGTGGGCCATGAATTTATTTGGGTAACGACGAGGTCACCCCAAGTTCGCCTTTCTTTTCAGGTTTCACTTGTTCTCGTAACAAGCTACATCTCCCTCCGTGAGGTTATCTACAATTCCTGCGACTTCGGTCGCCTTTTGAGCTATCGACCAATTCGTGAATGCGAAATTGTTTTGTAGTGGGTCCTCGTGCTGGGGAAACGAACCCGCCCCACGACACCGCAATGCTAGCCTGCCAGCGCATTCACGCGTCTCCAGACGAGGGCATTCTCGGCAGATACCTCCATCTTCCTCTGCCGGGGCAGCAGACCATCGTTGCAGTCCTTCACGGACTTTATTGAAAACCTATTATTCACTACAGTTTTGCGAGGAAAGTCACAATACACAAAACTCAACGCATTTTCAATAACTCGGGCGCTCCTTAGACCATTCGTCATGATTCCAAAGGACTAAGCATTGAGTCTATGTACACTTGTTCTCTCGAGTTATGGCAAACATTCAAGTGACAGAAGTGAACAGAGTGATTTGTTATTTGTTTGTGCGTATTTAGTTTGAGTATAGGTATGTTATTCGCTCAAGTTTTTTGCGAGGTCTTCTTCTAGCACTCGTTACGTGTAGACGTGTTTTTAAATCGCTCTTATCAAGAATTTTTATAACCTAAAATAATTTTTTAAAAACGTCAATTAGAAAGTAATTTTAGAAAAAAAACATTACATCGTCGAACTATTCGAGCAATTTATCGAGTATCTGGATTTCACCTGCGAGAAACTGTCAAAAAAGAAGAAAAGTTTTTTCACCGGGAGGATGGAGGAGCCCGACGGCTTCCCACCACTGGGGGACCCAGAGCCAGGCATTTCTAAAATGACAAAATCATAAAGCGGAAAAACGAACAAGACAGCTGTGAGCATGGTAAGCGTATTACGCTTTCAAGTGAACAGTACGAAAAAGTAACCAGGGAAAACGCAAAAGTTACTAAGCAAAACGATGAGTTGAAACTCCGTATACAAAGTTTGGAGGATATGGTCCGGACATTATCAAGTGCGAACAAAACAAAAGTGATGAAGCCACAGAATACGTTCGGCAAAAAAGAACCAATAACAACTAAGAACAATGAGAAAAAGGAAACAACAACAAACAAGACCAACGAAAAAACAATACCAACGCAGAAGACTCAAATATATAAAACAAAATTGCAAGATACGAGCAAGAAATCAATCCATGATACTGAAAATATCCTAAGCGCAGGAGGAGCGGACGATAGCGCCAATTATTATGCAGTGCTGTCTGCGATGAATGACAAAATGGACATCGAGATGGAGTGCCACGATAGCATAGGTAATATTGATAGTAGTTATAATTTCGTTGAATATTTAAAATCAAAAAATAAGGAGAAGGAGAAGAAGCCAGCCGGTGTGTCTGCTAGTTCTCCTATTAAAAATAATAAGGTAAATGAGAAAGTTCCTCCAATTAACGTTGTTGGGCAGCATAGAGGAGATATGGTTAGGTTTTTGGCAGTCAAACATAAAATCAATAGCTTTGAAGTTAAGCGAGTGACCTCTGATAAACTCACGATGAAGACAAAAACACTGGCTGATTTCAAACTGGTGAAAGATTCTCTTAAAAGTGTCAAAGCTCCCCACTTCACATACACGCCAAAAGCGGAAAAAAATCAGACCTTCCTGTTGAAGGGCTTGGACTGTGGGGAGAATACAGTTGATCTCCTTAGAATGTTGCAGGAGGCAGCACTTGTTGTTAAGTTCACCAGTGTGAAAAATTTTGCTACAAGGAGATCAACTGTTGAAGGTAAAATATTACCATTTTATTTGGTCCAAATTTCTAACGATCACAGTCCAAGTGCTTTCCAACAGGTAAGGTACTTAAACTTTAGAGTTGTGAGGTGGAAACGCCTCCAAAAAACTGAGGTTAACCAGTGTTGCAGGTGCCAAAGATTTGGTCATTCGGCTACTAATTGTGCCATGCACTATCACTGTGTTAAGTGCAAAGATATTCACGCCCCCGGTGAATGCAAATTGGCTCAGATGAAGCCAAAAGAAAAATTATACTGTGTTAATTGCGGTATATTTGGTCATTCAGCATCATATCGAGGATGCCCTCAGTATCAAGATGCAAGAGTTAAATTTTCCCCAAAACAAACTCAAGTAAATCACAACTTGTCACCTCCCAACTTCGTCAAACCCGGGGTATCATTTGCACGTGCTGCTAGAGGACCAGCAGACAACAATGTTAATAAAATAAATAATGTGAGTGGCAATAATGAGCTGCTTCTCAAAATCTACCAACAACTTGAATCTCTTTCAGATAGAATTAATGAACAAGACCAAAAAATCACTTTCGTTTTTCAACGTTTAGACCAACATGCTTCAAAATAATTTGTCATCCAATCACATTCCCATGAATAGGATTCGTCTCATCTCGATCAACGTCAACTCCATTGTTACTATACATCGGCGTGATTATCTCCTTGAATTCATTGTTAAGCAAAAGCCTGACATCATGCTTCTCACTGAAGCCCACCTCAATTCATGGCATTCCATTACATTCAAGGATTTTGAATTTGTAAGAAACGATAGGGTAATAGGTGATGGGGGAGGTAGCACCGGAATATTGGTTCGAATACCCTATTGTTTCCAAAATATTGAATAAGTTGAATTCAAAAGCTTTGAATCTCTTGAAGTGTCCGTCATCAAAATTTCACTGCCAGGTGGGGATAACCTCTTCGTTATCTCTGCCTATGCAACTGGTGGAACTGTTCTCAAACTCAAGGAGGAACTCAATTCCTTGTTTGAATTACTTGAATTGAACAGGCTGCATAATTATTCTATTCTTGCCGGTGACCTGAACGCCAAGCATACATCATGGCTGAATGCCACCAATAATCCTAGAGGTGTATTCCTGAAATCGTGGATAACAGAGAACCAAATTGAATACAAGTGCAATCTATATGGGTCCGAGTTCCCAACATACCCTAGGACAAATTCATATTTGGACCTCTGCATTGTTGACGCAAGACTTGAATTCAGCTTAAATAGTCCTCAACGGAAACTGCAGGTGCTTCCTCGTAATAGCGACTATAACGCAATCGTAGTGGAAATCAATCATCAAAGGGATGATTTCTTCCTCATTCCAGTTCAACATGAAAATCATCGGTTGAACTTCAAAAAAACAGACTGGGGAACGTTTCAAAAGAAGTTTAATCGGGAGTATCAGAAGCAATGTCTCACTTCTGATGAGGGCAAATCTTCCTTAATGGTTCCTAATGACAGGAATCAAACTAACGATGAAATATATGTCGATCTGTCGAAGTTAGAGAAGCTGATATTGGAAACGATTGAGAAAGTAGTTCCCAAGATTAAACATCGAAACAATATGGAAGAATACGAAACACCAACCATTACAAGGTTGAAGAGATTGAAAAACCTTCTTTTCACACGCGTCTACAATATTTATCGACGGTTTTTGGACTACAACCATCCCTCGTTGGCTTTGTTGAAATTACATCTGAAGAATGTCCGGAACTTAATCCGGTCATACTTCAGGAGTGAGATCAGCAATCAATGCGCGGAAAAATTGAGGGGTATTAGCCCACAGGACCGAGACGGCGTTTTCGCGAAAGTTAATAGCATATTCCGCAAGAAGTCTCGAGTGGAGGTATCGAATCATGAAGTCACTAGTGATGAGATAAATCTTCTCGATAGGGCTGGTATCGAAATTGATAGTACGACTCCGGATAGAAATGGAAACAGGATTATTTGTGAAGGATTGGATAAACTTGCCCTGATTGGAATATATTTTCAATTGGTTCATCTACCAAACCCTTAGAGAAGGAATGAAATATTTTCATAGGTCGTTGAAGCAAAAGTTTCCGACTTCAAATCAAGCCTGAACGGCCAATCAATTCTTCATTTCGATGAAACATTAACATCTGACCTCATACCGAGCTTGAATTTTATTGATTATTAGGCCAATTTTTGCAGGATAAACAACAAGAAATCATGTGGTACTGATGGTATTCCAAATGTAGTTCTCTGACATTTGCCTGAGATTGCTATTAGGAATTATTGCATATTGTTCAGCAACATGTTAAGCAATTCTTATTTCCCCAATGAGTGGCATAAGGCTAAGGTATTTCCGATCTTGAAGAAAGGAAAAGAATCTTCATGCCCTAAAAGCTATCGCCCAATCGGCTTGCTGCCTAGCATCAGCAAGGTGTTTGAAGTGATACTCAACAAAGCATTAAACGCCCACATTGAGGAATATGAGTTGATGCCGAATTGCCAATTTGGTTTTCGTGCCAGGCATTCGACCACACATGCAATAACGAAAGTAACCTCAGACATCTGTTGGAAACTAAATGATAGACAATGTGTTGGAGCATGTCTCGTTGATATGGAGAACGCCTTTGATACGGTGTGGTTAGATGGACTGATTTTTAAACTCCTTCAGGACAAGTTCCCCAGACACCTTGTCGCCATGATGTGCAATATGTTATACGGAAAATCGTTTGTTGTAACTGACGGAAATCAGACAATAATGTGCGAATTCAAGGTCTTGAATGGTCTACAGCAGGGAATAGTTACTGCACCTCTGCTATTCTCAATCTTCATTTGCAAGCTATCGAACGGCTTTGACTTTAACGTCTCGTCAACGCGAGCATTGGTAGCGTTTGCCGATGATCTGATCATCTATACGGTAGACCAAAAAGCTACAATAGTTTAGAGCAATCTCCAAAAAATGTTGAATGATTTGCAGCTGTACACTGACAATTGCCGAATTAAAATCAATGCGCAGAAGTGCGAAGCAATCTTTTTTAGGGTTTTGTACTAAAATACAAAACCCTTTTGCAATCACGACCTGTGTCCGTCCGTCCGCCCGTTTGTATGTCACAGTACTTTTTCTCCGAAATTATAGAAGCTACAGCCATGAAACTTTGTGGAAAGGTCAGAAGTGGCAACTTCTTGAAAGTTTTGGGGTGGGAAAATTTTTCAAAGGGGTTTAAGGGGGGTCTCCCCACATAGGGAGGTGACTCTTCAAAATTTTTTTCACCATTGGAAGTCGAGTAGGGTGTCATTGGAAAGGTCTCAATGAGATCTTTAGAAAACAAGTCTTAAAATTGCCTTACCTGTATCAAGGGGGGCAGGCGAAGGGGAAATGTACGAACTTTTCGCGTATGCAGCCGTATTCGAGAATAGGACGGACTAGTGAAAAGTACAGTGATTTTGTTGCCCAAATATTCATAAATTCTTTTGCTCTCCGTTTAACAAAACCTAGCATTTTGTTGGCTCTACACAGAACTGGATCATAATGAAGGTTGAATCTGAGTTTCGTGTCTAGGACTACGCCTAGGTCTACAACTTTTTCAACTCGTCTCAGTTGTATGTTATTGATTTCATAATTATATATGATGAACATTCCTTCTTCTTGTGAAGCTTATTACCTGACATTTTTCCAAATTGAGTTCAAGATGATTCTCAACGCACCATTGATGGAGGATAGTTAATTTGGATTGGAGAAAAGAAACATCGGTTGAGGATTGTATTTTATGATACAGTTTGAGGTCTTCTGCGTAAAAAAGGTGCGAAATATCAGACAGCACTTTTAATAGATCTAAGATAAAGATATTGAAGAGAAGTGGACCGAGATGACTGCCTTGAGGAACCCCAGAGATGACATTGATCTCATGCGATAACCGACCTTGAAGTTTAACAAATTGTGTTCGGTTTTTCAAATAGGACTAAACCCAGCGGAGCAGTGAACCAGCGGAGCAGTGAACCGGATATGCGCTAAAAGTAGTCATGGCCCTACGAAGACTCTTTCATTCCAAATACATTGATCAGACGGTCAAAATTATCCGGCACAAGACCCTGGTTAGACCAGTTTTGATATATGGATGTCAGATCTGGTACAACCAGAGTGCTAGTACAATGGAAAAATTAAGAGTTTTCGAAAGGAAATATCTTCGTGCATGTACTGGTTTGTACAGAAAGCCTGAGACGGATTGGAAACATTATACTCGTATATCGAATAGAAGAATTTATCAAACTGCTGAAGTGACTAGAGTCGATAAAACCTTTGGATTTCATAGCCGATCCACCCCACGGACGGGTATATTGCGACTTGCCTCGCTACTGGCCTCGTTCCTCCAGAAGCATTCGTGTATTTGAACATGAATCGATATGTTTTTAATTCTGACGGCGTTCCAGACATATATCACATATATCGACGGGCCACCGATAAGAAGATAAAATATCCTCCGAATTTGAGTTCACAAGACCAACAATTTCAATGGAGATACTCATTTGCTAGATTCGTTGAAGCTGATCGAGCTGAGACGGCGCAATCTAGGTATTAGTCGCTGAATGACAATGTCTAAATTATTCGTGTTTATTTCCAGTTTTTGTGTTTTTCGGTATTTAGTTTTTAAGTTTCAGCTCATTATTGCTACATTTAGTATTGTTGTTTATTTTTATTAAAAATTAGGTATAGGTTAGGTATATGTTATGTTTATTATATTAGGTTAGAGATAAGGTTAAACACTTAGGTTAGGAAGATTATTATAGAATTTTTTAGCATAAAATAAAGTTTGTGATTTAATTTTATTAGAATTAAGTTAAAACATATTAGGTGTAGGATCAAAGTTCACTGTTGTGTTTAAATTATAAATAATTTTAGGGTAGTGTTGGTTGGTTTTTTCTCCTTTTACCAATTGATTTTCAAAATATGTAATAATCTTAATTAATTGAATTTGCTAGAGTTTTTTATTTAAGAAATATGTTTAATGATAACGTATAAATTTAGAGAGCCATTTGGGCCATTAAGTTTTTGCATGTTTATTGTTTGGAATTTGCTTTATATTCTTTGAAAATTTATACCGATTAGAATTGAATAAAGCGCTTTTGACTCAAGTTTTTTGCAAACATTCATGTGATAGAAGTGAACAGAGTGATTTGTTATTGTGTGAAATTTGTGCTAATTAATGTCTCCACAAATTGTCTTGGTGGACAGAGATACTGAAATGTAATGTTTGTGTCAACAATTATTCGCGGGAGGGACGTACAAATACGTCATTAAAAACCCATCTGAGGCTCATCCATACAGAAGAATATAGTTCTTTCATTAAGCTGGAAATCGAAATGAAGCAGATAGAAGACGCTGCTACAAAAGGGAAGTTTATATTAATATAATTTTTAAGCCTTAAAACATAAAGTCAAAACACGGCTTGCGGAGGCAGAAGGTATATTTTTACAAATTCAATGGAGTGAATATGTAGCTTGTTTCTGCAATGTTGAAGTGGTTGGATTCGTGGTCCGGAAACGCTGTAGGCGCCGTTTCAAATGTGATTTGATTTGCAACATTCTCTTAGTATTAGGAAAATAATTAGTGCAAATTTCTTCAGTTTTTCTTAATTGTTTCATTTAAATTAAAAGAAAATTTTTCTGCTTTGTTTTCTTTTCAAGTAGAATATTTTGAGAAAATGGAACAATTACAAATATTAAATAATAACGTTGAATTGTTTGTTTTAATTCTTTTTCTTACTGTTAGCTTAACAAAAGAGTTCAAAAATCTAAAAAAAAATCAATGTTAAAAAAACAGCAATGATTGAAAAGTTCTGAAAATTTTATTTCCGGTATATAAATATATTCAGAAATTTGTAAATAAATTGAATTCACAAAATTTAAGATTCGGAGTGAATTTCTTCCCTTTTTTAGTGCGCAAACCTTGAAAATCAATAAGAAAAAAATATTAAGCACTGAAAAAGAGCAAATTTACTCCTGAAATATATGCTTGTCAGAATAAAATATTGCATAGTATTGTCGCGTGTTATTGTTCGCGGCCAACAATTTTAATGTTCCGGGAAAGTGAAAACGCAATGTCTTTTAATTTAAGTTAAAAGAGTTTATTTAATTACAAAAATGCACAATAATCCATTTAACACTTTCACTAATTTTTAAAATTATTGGCCGCGAACCATAACACGCGACAATGGTGTCGAGAAGTGAGATTAAAATTTTGAAAGTGAAAATTTGAACATTTTTATAGTGCACAATAGTAAAATTTAAAGAAACATTAAAAATGCCACGAAGCTTAAACTTAAAAATTAATGAATTGACCATGTCGGAGCTTAAAGAAGAGTTGGAACAGCGAAACCTGGCTACGCAAGGTACAAAGGCCACACTGATTGCACGCTTGCGTGACGCAATTGAATCGGAAGGCGCGTATCTGGATTCCGGTGAGCTCTCAGATGCCGAAAATAGTGCAGAAGGTGGAGAAGCAGAAACACTAAAACCAAAGGACCCAGAAAATGCACTGATGCAAATGTTAATGCTGATGCAGCAAGAGCAGCGACAACAGTCATCCAATTTAACAACGAAGCTAAATGAACAATCAGCGCAGCTAAATGAACAGACATCCAGTTTAGCTGCGAAGCTAAATGAACAATCAGCAAAAATGGACCAACAAGCGATTGAAATCAAGGTGGATTTGCAAAAACAGTCAACCGAAATAAAAGCGGAGCTCAGTAGTCTCAACAGCCAAATTAAATGCGTCGAGGAAAAGGTATACCAGGTCGAGGGAAGAATCAACCTTGAGATCAGCCAGGTCGAGGAGAGAATCAACCATGAGATGGAAAAAGTGAAAAAAGACTTGGAAGCAGCGAAGGCAGTAGTAACCGCTTCACCAGCCCCACTTATAACCGCAGCGCAAAGCACATCCAGAAATGTGCAAGCACCAATATTCGATGGGCAAATGGTCTGGAGTATTTACAAGATCCAGTTTGAAGCTGCCGCAAGGGCAAATCACTGGAATGAGCCGGAACGAGCAACTGCACTGATTCTTGCTCTAAGAGGCCCAGCTGCCGAGCTTTTGCAGACTATCCCCGTTGAGCTGCATTCAAACCCGGCTGCTATAATGTATGCGCTGGACATGCGTTATGGAGACGATCATCTGAAGCAGATTTACCGGGCACAGCTACGGCATCGGATGCAGAAGTCTGGCGAAACCTTGCAGCAGCTAGCACAAGACATTGAGCGACTGAAACTTTTGGCTTACCCAGCGTACGACCCAGAACATCGAGATGACGTAGCAACAGAAGCGCTCATCAGCGCCTTAAAGGACAAGGAATTGCAACAAGCCGTTCGGTTAGCTCAAAAGCAAACGGTTAAGGACGCATTGATTTATAGTCTGAACTTCGAGGCAACACAAAATGTGACTCGTACCCCTGCCCGGGTCCGTGAGGTAGTGGCAGACGAATGCAGGTGTGAGCGCGTGGAAAATGAGCGAGAGCCGCAGGCAAATGAAGCGCCTAGATGCTGGGATTGCGGTGAGAAGGGGCACCTGCAAAGAGACTGCAAGAAGCGAAGAAAACGGAGCTATTGCCCAGGATGGTGGAGATCTAGACCGTGTCAGGAGCCTAGAATGGAGGCCCATCAAACTGCAAGGGCTAACTTCGTGGGGCAAACGTTAGCTAGGAGGATCGACATCCCCAGCACCACCATCACCGTGCCAAAGCAACATCGTGGAGAAGCAGACAGATGCCTTCCTGGTCAAGTTGATGAAGAACATTGCACCATAACAAACGACACTGGTGCAACCCGATCGACTATTCGACCAGACAATGTGAGGCCCCAACTACTTCACAAGGGCAGAGTTCATGGAAATGCTGACACCCCAACTTGTCATCCATGTCCAGCTAACTGCAAGCATTGCCGGCGGATTGAGGAAAAGAAGCCGACCGTTGATCTGCGACTGTTAACGGCCGAATTCGATGAAGGTTGTTCATCGGAGGAGATTCGAAATGCCCAGCTAGCCGGTGAAGACATCGGACCATTGCTCGTATGGAAGGAGACGACTGGGCGACCTGAGTGGAAGGACGTTTCAATGCATGGCGCAACCCTGAAAAGCTATTGGGCACAATGGAACTCCCTTCAAGTGGAGGGTGGCGTACTCAAGCGGAAATGGGAAACGGCGGATGGCAGCTCCTATACGATGCAAACTTTACTACCCAAAAGCCGAATCCACGATGTGGTTAAGGAAATGCACGAAGGATCCTCGGGAGGCCACCTTGGTGTTAACAAGACCTTAGCGAAGTTGCGGGAAAGGTTCTACTGGCTCCACGCTCGAGAAGACGTAGAGGACTGGTGTCGGAGATGCACAGTTTGCGCTTCCGTCAAAGGTCCAAAGCGACGACTGAGAGGACAAATGCAAACCTATAACGTGGGGGTACCATTTGAAAGGATTGCTGTTGACATCGCAGGACCCTTTCCTGAATCTGAATGGGGAAATCGATACACACTGGTTGTCGCCGATTATTTCAGCAAATGGCCCGAGGTCTACCCCATTCCCAACCAGGAAGCAACTACTGTAGCCGAACAGCTAGTGTTAAATTGGGTCAGTAGGTACGGCGTACCTGGCGAACTACATTCGGATCAAGGCCGAAACTTTGAGTCACTAGTTTTTGGCGAAATGTGCGAGCTGCTGGGAATACGGAAAACGAGGACAACACCGCTGCATCCCCAATCCGATGGAATGGTCGAACGTTTCAACGGCACGCTCAATAAACACCTGGCCAAAATGGTTGACGAGAACCAAAGGGACTGGGACCGACATATCCCACTATTTTTAATGGCATATAGAGCTGCTGAACATGCATCGACGGGCCAAGCCCCAGCCAAAGTCATTTTTGGAAGGACTATTCGTTTGCCAGCCGATATAAAGTTCGGAACACCCCCTGAGAAACCCCAAACGGTCTCGGAGTACGCAAGTGATCTAAGACAACGGTTGAACCAGATACATCGGACAGTGCGAAAACACCTCGAATCGGCTACTGACCGCATGAAGACCAGGTATGATCTAAAGGCAAATTCTACTGGCTTCCAGCAAGATGACCTGGTGTGGCTTTATTACCCGCAACGGCGAAAGGGTAGGTCTCCAAAGTTGCAACATAATTGGGAGGGACCATACCGAGTTACAAAGCGAATCAACGACGTCGTATACCGAATACAGGAACATCGTAAGCCGAGAGTTAACATGAAAATCGTGCATCTGGACCGTCTTGCCCCATATTACACCCAGGGAGAATTGACTACAAATAGCGACACATCTTTTCGGGGCGGAATGAACTGAGGTGAGGGCAGTGTTACATGTACAAATAATTACATGTACAAATAATTCTGCGAGCTGCTGTCGCAATTGTTTTCACAATCATTAAGAACGTCAACAAATGAATTTACTCGAACCCACGAGAACCCAACAAGCATGGTCAACATCTGCAAGTGACGTCACTCCATTCATTAATTTGCTCGAATCTACCAGGTACCTCTCGGTAGAACATTCGCCAATGTACGAGAAATGGGTGAATATGTAGAGACCCTATATAAAGGCGAGCTGAATGAATGGGGGGATCATTCATTCGACCGCGATAAGAACTGCAATAGTGTGTGGGAAGTGATTTTCGTAATAGTGAAGTGATTTAGAAGACAATTGCGATAAGAAATTTATGGACAAGTGTTAGATTTTTTTAATAGTGAAAATTAAAATTAGTGCAAGTGTTAAACTGATTATTATGCATATTTGTGATCAAATAAACTCTTTTAATTTAATTTAAAAGATATTGCGTTTTCACTTTCCCGGAACATTAAAATGATTGGCCGCGAACCATAACACGCGACAGTATTATAGTTATTATTTTATCACATTCAATTAAAACCGCTAAAGGCGGAGGTAAAAAATGGAGTTCAACTATCATTTCGTTCCACCTTTGATATTTCTGGGAGGTCCGTCTTTTGATGAACTAGGTTTGATCCATTGTACAGTAGAACCCCTCTTAACTAGCCTCGGATCAACCTACCCTCGGATTAACCGCCCTACTGAATGAAACAACTTAAAAAAAAATTAACTGAAGCATTATTTTAAAACGCTTTCTGGAAAACGACGATGACTAGGAGCGAATATTATGTAAGTGATAAAGCGTATGCTCTCCCCAACCCAATGTAGATTAGGTTTTAAATTCAACAGTTTTATTCGTCCATATTCTGTATCTAATAAAATATGGTAAGTAAATAACATATTTTTGTTTTATTATTTTGCGCTATGTTTTTATTAATTTGCGCAGTGTTATATTTTACGCTACATGATAATTATTTTACACTCTATAATTATTAACTACGTTTATGTCAATATTTTTCTTTGAAATACCATCGCTTCAGATTTGGCCAAATGGGTAACCGGCCAGGGTTCCGGCTCCGAGGTGACCGTGCTGTACTTTGTTCTTTCGTGAAATTATCGTAGTTTATGCTCTTTCGTGAAAAGATGGTTTATACTAGTATTTTTTGTTTTCTGTTTTAGATAAAGTACTTACACTAACACAGCAAGCAAAAAAACAACTAACAATTGAAAAAACACTTCAAAAAGAAAAACAGTACGACAAAAACAATCCAAAGAGTGTAATGGTTGGTAAATTAATAGCCGAAATGATTACTGTCCAAGATCTACCATTTCATATTGTAGAAAGAATTGGCTTTCAAAGACTAATGAAAACGGTTATGCCAAAAAATAATTTGAGAGGGTGCCAGTTTTTCACTGAGTATGTATGTAAAGCAATTTACCAAAAAGTTGCCGTAAAGGTAAGAAACATTTTAAAAGAATTTGCGTACATGAGCTTTACACCGGACATTTGGACGGATCCAAGGTGTCCTTACTAAGTTTGCCGAAAAATACCAATCGATGCTAACTGAATGTAGAATATCTAAAGATCAAGTTCATTGCATAATAAGAGACGAAGGATGGAATATGAAAAGGGCCATGATGATATCAGATTTGAGTGGTATAGATTGCACAGTACATAAACTTCAAATTTGTGTCAAAAATGGGCTGAAATCTGATCAAACTTTAATAGATACAAAAAAATAAAAAAAAAATTGCGAACCACTTCAATCATTTGACAATAGCCCAAAAAGAACCGAGTGTTATTCAGGAGCGCCTCAATCAACCCAAATTAGAAGTTTTTCAAGATTGCATCACGAGTTGGAATAGTTCCTTTTACATGATTGAAAGATTTTCGAAGATAAAAGATTCATTAAGCATTTACAGTAACAACCACGACATATAAACTATTTTAGCTGAGGAGTGGAAAATAATTGAAGATCGCGTTAGTTTGTTGAGACCTTTTGAAGACTGTACACGGCAACCAAGCAAATCGAATGCTTTGATTTCATCAGTGATTCCATTTATTCATCTGCTAACGAAAAAACTCGATGATGCGTTAGCTAAACCAGACAACCCAGATGCAATACAACATCTTATTACAATCTTAAAAAAGAATATATAATTTTCTGGCATTGAAAACAACTTCACATTTGCAATATCCACTTTTTTGGATACTGGATGCAAAGCAAAATTCATTAGTGAATTTTCCAAGGAAAAAATTGAGTCGGAAATACTAAGACTAGTAAATAATTCAGATGATACTAGTGCATCATTTTTGAACAGGTCACAGACTGGTCTTCTAATGGAAACAGACGATGAAGAACAGCCCACAACTAGCAGAGTTAAAAAACAAACTCTGCAAAATGAACTTGAACAGTTACTAGATTCAAGTGATGAAGACAATGACAACTTCAATAGTTTAAATCTAGATATGAGCTCAAAATTGAAAATTCTTTTGACGCCACATTAAAAGGAGGAGAAAATTATGATCTCGCAAGATCCACTTGACTGGCGGAGAACTCATGGAGGAACTAATTATAAAGAACTTTCTACGCTGGCACGAAAATTCCTCTCACGCCCGCCGGCAAACGTTCCCAGTGAGCAATTGTTTAGCAGAGCCGGTCTTTTTTATACTCCAACATGTAGTAGGCTGTATGCTGAAAAAGCAGCTCGGCTATTGTTATTAAAATATAATTTACCATTGATTAAATTTCAATATTAATAAAAATAAACAACAAATCATTAATTACATTGAAATGTGTTCAAATAATGCTTAGCTTAAACTATGTTAGAGAAAAAATAAGACTTGTTTGAAAAAAAACCGATAATTACAAATACGTACCTTATCTTTTAATTAGGATGCCTTAAAATATGAACTATTTAATTGTTATATTTCAGGCAATTAATCTTAAATTCTCTACTACTTGAACATACAATGACCTCAAAGTTTGTCCGAAAGTAAGTGTGCTGATTGCTGAAAATACTATTTGATTTGCGAAAATACTTCACTAAAATAAAGCACCATATTCTGTCAGTATAGCTTCTTGTCATATAACTCAAGCTCAGTATCAGCATCAGCTGATATTGGTATTAACAAATCAGCATCAGCATTCGCTGATATTAAAATAAACCGTATCAGCAACAACCCTGGTACGTATCAGAAGACTCCTACCAAAGAGTTTTTATAAATGACCCAAAGGTTTAAATTTTTTTTTTTTTTCATTTCTCTTGCTACATCCGATTGATAAAAATCCGGGGTTTCGTCGTAAACAAGAATTTTAAGGAATTATAGAGGCCTAAAGTATTGGGAAAGGCTCTCTCAAGCCATGCTTCCGCAATTTTATTGATTTCTCTGAATTATAGCACATAGCCCAAAAAAAATAACCACGAGTTGTATAAAAAAATCGGCGAGCTGAAAGCCTCCACAACAATACGGCTGCAAAGGCTACAATGAGCTGCCAGCTGAACACTGAATGACAGAATCCTGAAATCGTAAGCCAATGCTGACTTTCCGGTGTGGTACACGAAGTCTTCTTACTGGAAGGCGGGTGGAGCTAATCCTTGTACATGGTCAGCATGCCCCTTATAAATTGCATTGATATTGACGCAACGTTTGCGAATACTGCTCCATATGTTCAGGGATTCAAACAGAGGCTGGTGCATGGTGGGGGACAAAAAATCATGGCCTCGTTGAAGTTATAATGGCTCCTAATGACCTGACGGGTACTCGTCTACCTGCCAGAGTAGGAAAATGTAAGACACGAGGCGCTGATGCAGGTGCACAGCAGGTTTGTTTTTCCCCCGTCAACGATGCCTTCATCACCGGGATTCGTTCGACGACTCCTAGGCACGTTGCATAGTGGACTTTTGGCCTACCTTTCAAGCTCAATTACGTTCTATGCACATGAAAACATTCCAGAGAGCGTAATTCCAGAAGTTGGAGACTGTTGGTCAACTCGAATGGGAGTACAAAAAGCTTGTAAAAGAGTGCCATGGATTATTCCATGAAATCTTCGGAGGAATATTAGCACTGCCTAATAAGTGATAATTTCTGTTTTTTTTTTTAAATTGGGAGATGAATCTCATTTACACATGGAGAGTGGGACTTCCATACTCTAAGCGACTGGACTACCCACTAAATACCTCCCCTTACAACCCGACAACTCAGTCTGAAACCATTTGACACATTCATTCAGGCCAGGTTTCATTTTGTTACGCCGTGAGGTGCCTTCAAGCTAGGTGGTCCCTCCTCTAACGGGAAGAGAGAAGGGAAGAGGAATTGACAGACAAGCGATCTCCAGCCTCACCATCCCCGGCTGCTGTGAGTCCCTTTAATCTTTTATGACCACCCGAACATGATGTGCCTCATGGTTCCATTTGTCAAGCAATTCAAACATCACCGCGTGTATACCATCTGGGGTGAGATTTCCCGTTTCCTTGAAGAATCTTACGAGCCTGTCCTGTCGCAGCCTGTCAGATTTTTTGCACGCAAAAAATGTGTAGCAGGCATCGTCTTCATCGCCTAGACAAAACCGAAAATCTTGTGCTCGTAAGATTGCAAAAATCCATCCGTGCTCAAAAGCTGGGTCAGATAGAAGTCAGTCTCACCATGCCTTCGATTTAACCATGGTCTCACATCCGGGATAGGGCACACAGTCCACCTTCCTTTCGTGGAATTCACCCAAGACTGCTGCCAATCGTTTAGTAAGCACTGTCTCTCTTCACGGACAGGTAAATAGCGCGGCGTTCTCTAGCAAGAAGTGCAAGAGGTATCAAGGCTGCAATAACTCTCACCGCCGAACCAGAGACTGTAGGATATGAAGATACAATTCTCAGTGCTCCTCTTCTCTGTATCTATGCCAAGCGTTTTCAGTCTGCTTCCTTACTGAAGGTGTCACCCCATATCGTCGGCGTCTTCTTGATGGGCTAGGTCCTCCTACGTTGGCCATAAGTCGACTCAGAGCCGATATTCCCGAAGCAGTCTTCTCAGCCGTTGCCCTGACTTGTCAAGGCGAACCCATCCTCGAGTCGATCAGTAGCCCCAGGTACTTCACTGCTGTCTTCGATTCGCTTAGTATGTCTCCAATACTGATCATCTTTGCTCTAGGGATTCTCTTCTTTGTCAAGATGACAACTTCGGTTTTCTTCAGTGCTAGACTGAACCCACAAGCAGTCATCCAGTCCCTTACTTGGCGCATTAGCATACCTAGCTAAATTGCGCTTATTCAACGGTGCATTCAGCGACGAGAGCCGCAACAGCATTTGCATAGTCGATCAAGCACGACTCATCTGGCATCTGCAGTCTCAATAGCCTGTCGCGAGATACGTTCCACTGATCTGGACCAAGGATAGATGTAACTTCCATCCTCCGTTGGCCTGGTGTCGTATTATAAAGCAGGCTTCGGTCCTTCAGGTAGTCCCTCAGAAGGCGCATACGTTGGATACGTTTCCAGCCTATCCAGAATATCCATCCATCTAGCGGAGTTGAACGTTAAGTGCCATCAACAGGACGTTCAGTCGCTTGGTGCGGCTATATGGCTCTAGCTATTCGACCGCACTCACCACCTCTGCAACTGTCGAGGAGATAGTCCCCAGCAGCATGAATTGCGTCAGTGAGTCTTCCCTGATGAGTTTCTCTAGCACTTTCCGGGCACTATACTGACGGCGATCCGAAATATCAATCGCCTAGCTGATCAGCAAGAGCCTTGCCACTTTCCAACGTATCGGGAAAACCCCGTCCCGTAGGCAAGCGTTGAATGTGCTGAGCGGCAAGTCAGGACAATGGTGATAGACAAGTTTCAACACCTCAGCTGAGACACCATCTGGTCCCAGAGCCTTCCTCACTTTCAATGAAACGATTGTCTCTTTCAGTTTCGGCTGTGTGCAAAGTGGATTTCTTTCACCATATACAGAGTCAACACGGACGGGATGGGCTGGGTAAGAGTGCCCACACAATCTCACCCATTTTTTCCTCATCGCTTCCGTAGGGTTCCAAGCTTCCTCATAACTAGCTTTTAGCCAAGACCCCGCAGATCTTTGCTCACATTGTCCACTAGGTCTTACCAGGAGCGAGCCTTGCTGGTGTTAATCAATTCGCACAGGCATTTCCTGGCTGACTTATATGCTGCTACCCAGTTGCATAATTTGTCTCGGTTTGGTATCCGTTGAGCCTTATGCCGAGGCTTGTTAAACTCCCTTCATTTTCAGCGATTTCAGTCAACCACCAGTCTACTGGGGGCTTGCCATGCTGGGTTTTTCGACGTGGCATGATAGTATTGCAAGCAGTCGTGATGATTCCCATAGTTGAATTCACCACGTCTTGAGCTGCCAGTTCTCTCATCCCTTGCGAATCTCCCTGCAGTGGATCACCTGCTGTGAGCACTTCAATGAACATCCCGGCGTCCATCCTTTCGATGTTCCATTCAATTGTAGAAAGTTGAGAGCATGGACGTCAAGAGACAACATCATTTATCTCAAGCAGAATTCACTGATGACCACTGGCTAGGTAGTCCTCTAATATTCTCTAATTGTGTACTAAGGACTCCGGGGCAAATGCCACGTCAAGTATGGTTCCTTCGCAGGCAAGACGGTGGAGAGTCAGCATATTTCCCACCATTATTAGGATCTGTTCTCCACGCAAATCTATTTGAGGCATGCCCTATATGACTGCTTTAGCATTGAAGCCTCCATCAATGAGCACGTTGCTGTTTGCATTTGAAACAGCACCCTCCAAACTATTAAGCTCGGCTTGGAAAGATGATATCGCTCCGTTCAGCGTTAGTTACACACTAAAGAAGGTGATCTCCGAACACCAAACCCATATGAAAACATCCCCTCCCCCCCACAACTCTTCGTCTGGAAATCATTGTTCCGAGCCCAGGTGGAAGCAGTACCAGTTTCATCAGGACACCATGATGCAGAACTTTGATCACGATGTTGCTCAGTCAGCAGGAACACAAGCTGCTCAATCAGATTTTGGGTGGTTGAACTGTGGTGTATGTTTAGCTAAGGGATGCGGGTCATCGAAGTTCTGATTTTGCATTGGCTAAGGCTTCTTGGAAAACTCAACGTTTCCCTAATCCAAAGATGAGCCCAAGATCCGGTCTTGGATCAGCGTTCTTGCAAGGAATACAGTGTGCCTCTTTTGAACACTCTTTTCTTTTATGTCCCATTTCATCGCATTTATAACATAGGGAACTCCTATTGGGTCCTTTCCATACTTGTGCGGTGTGACTATAGCCAAGGCATTTGAAACATTCAAGCGACGCTGCTCTTTGCCGTATCCTGCAAAAAACCCACCCTATTTTGACTTTGCCCTTATTCAGAAATTGTTCGGCGTCTTTTTCGGTCATGTCAATGATGACCATGCGTTGTCCCATATGGTTTTCTGGTATTAGCATCACTTTGATCCTGCCTAACTAGGGAACTCCCTTTTGATGGCCACTTCTACCTTAGCCAGGTCCGTGACGCAATCAATGTCTCTTATTTCGATCGTTGCCATCGGCTCGAGCGGCTGAGAACTTTCTTAACTGCGTCACAAAATGATTCTTTACTGTCGACCTCTGTTCCGGATTTGACCAGTATGTGGTCTGACCGTGTTGGTCGTACTGCTTTGATGGCAGTGTTGGTGTCTTTATGCCTTACATTTCGCCAGATGTCTCGCAATAATTCTGCGTACGATCAGCCAATTTGGGGTTTTACGAGTAGTGCCTGCTGCCGGGGTCGCATTAGTTTTTTTTCTTGTTTGGCGTCCGTGTTAACTTTATTTTCTGGCACATTTTGAAGGAGTTTCTGTGCTGCTTTCTTTGCTCCTTTTGTCAGCATTGTTTGAAACCCCTGATCTGGCGTTCCACGTCCATCAAGTACCTCTTCCTTTCTTCTTTTATCCCGATTGGGCTAATGACACCAGTGGATCAAATCAACGACTATCATGAAAAATAATTTTTGAGATTTCGTTATTGATGTTACTCATCAGATGCTAACTCTGTCTTCGATAGATTAGTATGATCTCAAATTAGATGTTAAGTAATGCTGATAACTTTTTAATTTTTATTTTAGTCATTTGCATTTAATTTTTGTAATTGCTAGTTAAATCGAATATAAATATTACGATCACTTGTGAGAGTCACCTAGCGCTTATTAGGCGACACATAAGTTGGGCTTACTAAAGCCATCATACGAGTAGTTAATACACGAACTACGTGAAAAGAATTATATGTGAAGATGGGAAACTTTTATTAATTTTTATTTATTGGGAGAATACACGAAAAACTATTTTTGGGATTCCATCATCGAAGTTACTCATCAGATGCTAACTCTCTGATTAGTATGATCTCAATTTAGATGTTAAGTAATGCTCAACTTTTTTATTTTTATCGGAAATATTATTATTCATTATGTGGAGAAGATGTGTTGACAAAATTTCTGTGTTAGCTCTGATTTTTGAATGATCTTCCCGGCAATGTTAATATTAAGATACACCACATGCTGGGGAAATCGTTAAATATGCTGAAAAAAGTTAAGGCATTTATCACATCGAAGGTGTTGGATCAACCTCAAGACTATATATCAGCTGTATACCGGGCATTTTCTGCTTGAACGACGAAAGTATCAATTTTTGGAGCAAATAATTATTTAAGCCAGGTAAGAGGCTGCTTACAACAGTGTTACAACAGCAAGAGATCAAGGAGATCAAGCTCACACAAGAAGGCCAATGTTTAATGTCGTACCAAGATAATATAAAACCTCATACAAAGATTAAAACTTGCCTAAGACTTTTTTTGCTAGGAAGGGAAGTACCTCATCCACCACCATAATTCTTAGATAAAGCACCTTCAGATTATTACTTGTCTCGGCCTCTACAAAAATGGATCAGGTTTGATCTTTTCAAGCAAAGATCAAAAACTCTATGAACGTAAGGTTTATGCTTCTGCGAGACAAATGACTAACGGTGTCAGATTCAAACCGGTAACATAAAAAAAACACTATTAAAACCCGAAATTAACTTTTTTTTCTTTCTAACAAAATTGAAGATTTAGGTGTAGAAATTATTTGGCCCAAGTTGAAGGTGTCTGGAGAAAAATGCCTTATATCATAAATTTTTACAAGAAACTTCTGGCTGAAGCACTTTCCCATCTACTCAGCTTACTTAGCAATAGAGCACTTCAACCTCAATGGGAGGATAATTATCTGTATCAGATGGATGGGTTTAGAAGCGACTTTAGTGTTGATATAGTAGTCCATGTGGAGCTGTGGGTTAGGGCACACTCCGCTTGTGTAGCAGCTCCTAAGTTCAAACCTAGATCACGGCATCGAGTTCAAGCTTCTGATGCTGCTATCGGACCACAGCCCACCCAGCTGTGATGGGTACTCATTGAAAAATTAGGTAACAATCATATAGTTTAGCGTGATATTGACCATGTCACCTTGAATTCCGTTACGGTCATGGAATGAGATACCCTAACAATAAATCTCAACGATTTGGATTTCGACTGTTGTGCGATGGATTATTATTAGTGTTAATATTTTTTTTTTCAAATTTTATTTGAAGTCAAGGCCACTAATTTTCCCTGTCCGGGTCGCCAAAGTTTCAAACATTGCTTAAATCTTCATCAGTGCACATTGAAATATTCTCTGTTGGCGGTTTCAAACTGATTTAGGGGTAAATATTGCTTACTAGCCCCATTGATCTTTTCGAGCCAGGTATTTACAATCGCAAGTTTTTCGCACTTTTACGTTTTCACAAATCAAGTCACGCTCTTACAATTTTTACGCTACTAGTAATTTAGAAACAATTGTTTGCGTAATTTAGTACTAGTGTGAATCTCTCATTTCACGCTAATACGTTACATATTTGTAATTAACGGCAAAAAATATTATATATGTTTTGCATCATCAGCATCAAATCCGTGGCAACTCAAGAGGAGCATTCATTCCATATATTGGGAATTCTTGATAAATCACATTGTGCTCAATGTCCTTGATAGTGCTAGGCTTATTTCAGGACTTTCATGAAATTAGTAAAAAATTGTTGAAAGTGGTCTTATTTGGAAGGATTCTTTAAAAACAACATATATATCGACGTCAGCTTCATGGCGTGTTGAATATTTCTTTTAAAATTAAAAAAATAAGATGTTGTTGCCACACCGAATGAAAATACCGTTACCAACCATTGCATATATCGTAAAAATTTATTACATGCTATTCAAGAAATTGAATTTCTTGTTAACTTTGGAACAGCATTCCCCAACCAACTTTGGGGTGGAAAGATGAAGTGATAAAAACACATTCTTGACTGATCCTGACATGTTTCGAACTACAACTGAAAATCTGCGCTACCAAATAGCAGAATTAGTGAAACATGCCATTGAAAAAAAATTATCCGATAAAACCTTTGCTGCCTCAGGCTACAGTAATGTGAACCTAGTAGAAATACTCAAATTTGTGGTTATTTTTTTTTATGGATTTTGGAACAATATTCCGTCAACCCTTGTCAAATTTGGTTTTGAGATAAATCAATTTTCAGTGTGTAATAATTGGGTTATTTTTTTACGCTATATGTTCACAATGGAGCTGAAAGAAGTTGAATTAAATTAAATTTACCATAGCTAATGAAAGACCTTATCGTGCGGTCTCACCCAAAGACATATAAATAAATGGACGAGCAACGAGAATCTGTGTACCCGTCCATGTGGGATGCAAATAAATACCCTACGCTCTCGAAACGATATGATTCCCTCTGCTTCTCCTTCCCCTTTATTTCCCGAGAGGTTTTTCTTTCCTCTCTTCAGAAAAATCACTTCCCCCCACTGAGACATCAACAAAATTTCGTTTCACGTGCACACGGTTGCGTCTTTGTTACCATTCGTTGAACAGTTTGAGTACAATACAACAAACGTTCTCTCACAACACAGCAAACGTAGAGGTTAGAAAACTCGTACGTCAAAGCTGTTGAAAATTCGAAACTTTTGAATAAAAAATGTGAACTCAAGTGCCGATTTCATACACGGGATCTTCTAAATCAAAAACTTTATAAACGTGAACGTATTTCGGAGTGAAGTTAAGTGGAAAAACAAAAACATATCTATGTCTTACCCACTCACACCTCAACTTCACACAACTTAAGCGAAGGTTGCTAATTGCTTCGGCTCTCATGACCGGTTGTGGATCCAGTACTCTCTATATCTATGCTCTCATCCATGACATCTACAACGATGATATCGACAACCTCAATAATCCCAAATGTAACAGAGACAGTCAACACCTCCCCCATCCTTTATATACCGTCAACTTTGGAAAGAAACAACCAATCCTACTGTTATGAATTCGAAAGCCGGGAAAATTGTCATTTAAGTAGGAGGCTTTGTGGTCGACGGGTGGTGGAGGCCGGGCCACGTTCACGCGATACGTTGGAAAGAATATGAAGAAATTCCTCGCCGTGTGATTTTCATTTGCATTGTAAAAACAGTTTTGAGAGTTTCTACAACAATTCCACGCTCAAACGAAGGTAGTTGTTCAAATCGCAGCGCTCAGCGCGAAGTCGCAACATTGAAACTCGTAGTCTCGTGGGCTAAAAGAAAATTCTGCGATTTCGCATTGATTTGGCCTGTGGAAGATTTCAAAGTTTGGTCTGTTTCATTTTTGGAGCGAAATTGAAAGTAAGTGTAACAGTAATTCTCACAGATCGATGAATCTTGTCTGCCATACAAAAGTTCGGATTTGTACACGAAGTTGCTAAACGTCGATATTTGTGATCGCAGGGGTGAGCCTCAAGGTAGGCCCCCGATGGCTTCCCTCATTTACTACGGCGCTATTATTCGTTCTCCTGACTCAATTCCCATTTTTCGCGGATTTTCCACAGCTTTGACGGCATAATGAGCGGATATTCAGCTATAGCCACCATAAAAAAACAACTGTAGACAGTGATTTTCATTTATACCAAGAAGCTCGTCATCTGATGAAGCAAATGAATGAGGTTCAAGTCACCTTCTAAAAGTGTAAATACTGAATTTATTTTTTTGAAATTTCTAATTATTTAATTCAAATTGAATTGGAATCAACCCATTCCAGCGAGCAGCGGGAATGGGAGATTTTGCTTCGTCGACGGAACGGGAGGCGAGTTGCTAGGCGGTTGGCGAGAGCTGAGAGTTGCTGCTAGGTCGCGAACGGCAACGGTTAGCGGAAGCATTTGAAGGAAGTTTCGTTTACTAGGAACTAACGCCGCTTTTTCACTCTTGCTGTGTTAAGAAAATAGATTTGCAGCCGCTGAATAAATCCCAACTTTTACATCTTTAGCTTATTAGTGATTATTGTTTCGGCACGTACGAACAAAAGAAAGGTTGTGTTTTGTATTTGTTCAAACTTTGTCACGCCGTGAATTGTTGCGATTTGGTACATTTGATAATTTGTACTTTGCGGATTTGTGCAGATTCGCGCGCTAGCAGTGAATAAGTTTGCGGAATAGAATTATTGGTTGAGGGGCTTTTAATGATTGCAGGATTTGGAAAAAGAAAGTTTTCCCAAGTTCCAATTTATTTTTGAAGTGAGTGTAGTGGTGCCTTTGAAAAGAAGGCAAATTAAGTTGCCTGTGCAGTGAAAATAGCCAAATGTTATCGAGAGAAGGAATAAAATCGCAATCAAGTGTTCTTTCGGAATACAAATTCAAATCGAGTTGAATGAGTCGCGGGCGACTCTACAGATCACACTTATTTATTCGCTGCGTATTTTCATGTGAAGCATGTAACAGTGCTGCAAAATAAATTTCCATTGACGTGCTTTCATCGACTACAAAAAAAGTCAAGTGTGATTTAATGAGATTAAATCTAACCTCTAGGAATAATAATTTACCTTTCCCATGCAGTTGATGAACGATATTCAAGAATTTTGTTCAAACAAGTGAAATTTAAAAGAACAGTGACATATCGACGGTAAGAGTTGTTGCAGGGGTGAAACCTGTTGACTTCCTTGGTAGAGAGCACACCGCTTTTTACCTGCATCGAAAAGAGGACGCGAGAGAGACGGTTGTCCGTGAGGAGAGACAGCACTCACTCAACGATTGGCAGTAGTCTTGGGTGAACTGAACAGGGGGAAGGTGTACTCCTTTTCTCATCCCGGATGTGGGACTGTGGCTGAATCGATGGCATGGTGAGACTGACTTCTATCTGACCCAGCTTTTGAGTGGGCATGAGTGTTTTCAGTCTTACCAGCACAAGATTGGTAAGCTACGGTCCCCCGACTGTCAGTTTGTCCAGGAGAGAAAGACGATGCCTGCCAGACATTTTTTGTGTGCAATAAATGGGATCGCCTGCGACGTGACTCTTACAGGGAAATGGGAGAACTCACCTCGGATAATATAGTCGAGATGATGCTTAAATCGCTTGACAATTGAAACCAGTTGGCACATTATGTTCAATCAGTCCTAAAAGATAAAAGGGACTAAAAACAGCCGGGGACGTAGGGGTTGAGGAATCACTTGTCTGGCAATTCACAGCGTAACAAAACGAAACCTGGCCCGAATTAATGTGCCAAACGGTTCCAAGCTGGATTCTTCGGTTGACAGGGGAGGTATTTACAGGGTAGTCCAGTCGCTTGGGAGTTCGTTGTTGTTGCTTTGACTTATTGTATTATGTAGTTTCAAGATATTATCCATGAATATTACTTAAAGTGGGTATATGTCTGTCGATTTTCAGTTGTTGCATCAAGTAAGACATTATTTTTACGATAATTTGGTTACGAAAATAGTGATGGCATGTGTATATCGATTAATATTACTCTAATATTCAATTATTTATACTTTACTAATTTATACTTAATTTTTTTTAATCTCCGATTTTTCCATAGGTACTTTTATTCACTACCCTTTATTATAATGTGAAAATTTTTCATATCCAAGTGTGAAACAGCAAAAAAAAAATACTGACTAATTAAACATATTTGACAAGTATGACTTACTGATATTGCTCGAAAATTGAAACTTAAAAATAACACAATAAATTAATATTAATTAAACAACTAACACATAAGAATCAAATTATGTGTGTTGTCAAGATTTTAACATGTAATATACTTTGTTAACGAATTGTTAAAAATAATTTTATCAAAAATATTTGTGGAAAATAATTGTTGAAGAAGCTGTTTGTAAACTTTGCAATAAAACCCTGAGAACGTCAGGAAATACATCTAATATGCGGGGTCATCTAGAGAAGGTACACCCAAGGTTAATCAGGAAGTTGTAGCAGAGGACCCAGTTCAAAAGAAAAATAAGACCTGTACTGATTATAACATAAACAAAGAAGTTCAATGTGTACAACCCGTAGCAAGTACTAGTACTGCTGCGGGTGCTGTTATTGTGGATTCCAAACATATTCCTGATAGAGCCAGCTCAAATTTCAAAGTATTATTTATTGATATTAAAAGCATATCAAGTGCTGGACGAAACAAACATGAAAAAATCACTGAATCGATTGTGAATTTCATCACCATGGAACATTAACCGTTTTCAGTTGTAGAAGGCAAAAGATTTATACAACTAATGAAAGAAGTTGTGCCTATATGTAAAATCCTTTACAAGAGAAACTTTTAAATTAAAAAACGTTTAGATGAAATCTATGAGGCAATGCCAGAAGTATTCAAAAAATATACAAAAGAACTATGTGGACTATATGGACTGAGACAATGCAAAATAAGTCATTAGTTGGAGGCACTATACATTTTTTAGAAAACTCCAGCTCACAAGCGGATCTCTGGGAGTTTTTGAACAGTTTGAAAAACATACAGGTGAATACGTACATGCGGAGAGCTTCTATTGGCCCCACCAACTCTGGATGAAGTATGTTCCATCATCAAAGCCCCAAAGAATAATAAAGCGCTGGGCATCGATGAGATTCCAGTGGTGCTCATCAAATATGATGGCAGCAGTGCTCATAAAGCTATTCACAAAGTCATCCAGCACATTTGGCAACAAAAACATATGCCGAAAGAGTGGAGCCAATCAATTATATTCCCTATCCACAAAAAAAGCGACAAGTTGCAGTGCGAAAATTATAGAGGCATATCGCTACTTTGTACGACGTATAAAATATTTTCAAAGATCTTAGAAAATCAAACTAGATCCTACGCCAACAGTATTATTGGGGAGTATCAAGGTGGCTTTAGAGCAGGTAGATCGACAATAGACCAATGGTTCACTATCAAGCAGGTACTTGAAAAATGCTGGAAGTTCAAAATAGACGTACATCAAATTTTCGTTGACTTTAAGCAAGCATACGACAGTATTGATCGTAACGTACTGTACCATATAATGCTTTGCTCTGGCATCCCAGCCAAATTAGTCCGTCTTACCAAGATGACACTGACGTTGACGACCTTCCAAGTCCGCATCAATAGCCAACTCACCGATGCCTTTGACACAAATACCGGACTAAAACAGGGAGATGGGCTGGCCCCATTGTTATTCAATTTGGCTCTGGAGTTCGTCATACGGAAGCTACCTGTCAGCACGCGAGGAACATTACTACACAAGTCGAGCCAAGTAGTAGTCTATGCGGACAACATCGACATTTTCTCACGGTCATTAACAACTGCCAAAGAACTCTTCCTGAAACTTGGCAGCAAAGCAAAACTATAAGGCTACAAATCAATGAAGATAAAACAAAGCTCATAGCACAGTCGAGGAAAAATACCTCAAATACGCAAAATATCACACTTGGCGAATACAGTATCGAAGATGTTTTTGCGAATTTGTGTATTTAGGCGCCAAAATAACGAAAACGGGCAATGAGAGAGACGAAATACGCCGAAGAATATAGCTGGCAAATAAAATATTTTATTCAGTTTTGACGATCTTGAAGACCAGCTGCATACACAGGAAAACAAAGCTCCAAGTATACAAATCTGTGATAAGAACTGTGCTATGCTATGGGTGTGAAACATGGACTCTAATCCAAGCATCCGCAAATATATTGAACGCCTTTGAGCGACGTGTCTGAGGCGAATAATCGGAGCGAAGCTTGACGGGGACCAATGGTGAATTCGATACAACCATGAGCTGTATGAAATTTTTGACGAACCGGAGGTCTCAACGAATATAAGACTGCGGAAGCAGCAACGGGCTGCCACATGATTCGTATGGATGAACAACGGATACCCAAAAAGGTATTCATTGGGAGAACTGAAACCTGAAGACCAGTAGGAAAACCGAGGAAACGCTAGTCTGACTCGATCGATGAAGACAGTTCGCCGCTGCTCGGACTTCAAAATTGGAGGATGCGGTCAATGGACCAAGACAGTTGGAGGCGCTACTTGCAGGAAGCGAAGGCACAAGAGGGGCTGTAGTCCTAAGAAGAAAAAGGAGGAGTGAAATGTTTCAATTGATGAAGTAACAGCTATAGTAACTGATAATGACAGCACGGTAAATTAAATCGAGAGATGTTTGACGAAAATAAAAATCATACCTTGTTTTGCTCACACAGTTGATTTAGTTGTCACGAATTCATTGGATAAATCTAAAGTTGCATCCACCATCATAAGTAAAGTACGTGAAATTGTAAAATTCATAAAACGTAGGGTCAATGCCCCTGACGAATTGCGCAAAAAGCGAATGTAATGAAGGAAGGCCAGACAAAGAAACTAATATTAGACGGTGGTGGAATTCGACCTATTATCTGTTGGAACGTTTTAGGGACTTATTTGAAATAATTGGCGCGATATTTTTATGTCGTTCAGATGCGCCACCGATGATAACTTCAAGGGAAGTAAGCTGTTTGAGCGAAATCATTCAACTTTTGCAACCCTTTGAGAGATTGACAAAGGAAAATTGTGGGCGAAATTATATCACTGTGAGTAAGATCATTTCTCTCGTAAGCTGCTTACAAAACATACTAGATAAATATTCACCAACATTTGAATGCACCCTGTCATTAAAAGTAGAAATCGACAAGAAAGTTTCAAAGAGATTTGACAAACTATAGCAATGATCATCGTTGGCAATTGCTACCGCCTTGGATCGTCGTTTCAAGTTAATGCATTTTTAAGATCCTATTGTGAAGGAAAAAGTCATAAATTACGTAAACAATTACTTAATGAGAAACGAAACGAGCGCAAATGAGTCTTCTAACGAATTTGAAAAGGGCGATGATAATGAAAGTGAAATATGGAGCTACATATATTCATGTCATTAACTGTTACTCCTATAAAGGGAAATGCGTTGGAGATGTGGGATGACATGAAGGGGTTATTTCTCAGGCTTCATAATTCAGGACAGAAACCGCTTACTGGGCACCAGGTTATCAAAATAATTATTTTTAAATTCTAAGTTAAAAAATTTATGCATACTTGTTTTCTGTTAAAATAAAATAATGATTATTCTTTAAAAATAAATGAAGTAGTGTCTCATTTCTGCATAAAAAAAAAACAATCGATAAAAACATCGATATATCGTTCATAAACTTCGATGTTTCACTTTTCAAAATATCAATGTTCTAACACCAATGTTTTTTATGAGCGATGTTGCATCCGTAGTTCAGCCATCAGACTGTAGACACGTTTTCAGTCGTTACAGGACTTTTGCCGGTCATTGCATTTTGATTCGCGCCATAGGGATCCTAGTTCCAGTTGAGAAGTGTGCAAGGGGGCGCCAATTTCATCGGGGTATGCAACCTCTCTTCGTCGCCAATAACCCGGATCACCTGGATTACGCCCGTCTGGAAAAAATGGGAAGCTTACTTTATTAGCTTGTTCTTCGCCTTCAGTTCTGGCCTAGGCTTTTTGATCTCTATTCTTTGTTCCAGTAAATCGAACGCTTGAAAAGCATTTTTAGAGTGCATCTTGGCTGGGGAAAAGAACCCATCTCACGACACCGCAGAAAGCTGGTTGCTTTCAGTCACCAGGCAATGGCATTTCCAGCGTACTCACTGCTCTGGCTCGATGAGCCAGTGTTTTATAGCTGCTGTTCTTTACGGAAGATTCAACTCACTACACTTTGTTCTGTGACTATTCTACTGATGATTCTTTTTATTAATTAATTACCACCTAAAAGGCTAACATATATTGTCATGCATATACAACCACAATTACTAGAATCTACCCACACTTCGATTCCTGGTGAGAGAATTTGGCTGCAAAGTCGAAAAATTGCAGTTTGCATAACGGATTTCGTCCTTTATCGTTACTTAGTTTACATGCTCTTCGAATGAGACTTAATAACAAGCAAGCTTAACGATTTGACAAAGACAGAATCCTTTTTGTTATCCTCATTCAAAAAATATGCGTGAACATACATAAAAAGGAAAAAAAATTTATTGGATAGTCTAAAAAGTATTGAGCCTTTGTTGTCACTAGTTGATGTTGGATGTGATATATCGGGCAATACTAATCAGATTAAGTGAAACTGACATGCGTTAGAAAGGTGACATTTCAGTCTACATTTCTGAAAAAATTCGTTATATTTTACAATATCACTACAATCAAGGTGAGAATGTATCGCAGGCTCGTGAAAAAATTTGTGGTGTTTACAGTTAAGATACTTTATTAAAAGCCACAACCAAGAGATGGTCCACTCACTTTCGTTCTGGAAATTTTGATGTCGAAGATGCACCTCGCTCAGTTCGACCAATCACTGAAAAAGTCGATGAAATCTTACATAAAATTCAAGAAGACCGACACATAAACAGCCACGACATTGCTAAGGAACTGAATATCCATCTCCAAAAAGTTTTGAGCCATTTGCATAAGGCTGGATACAGAAAGAAGCTCGGCGTTTGAATTTGAATTAACACAAAAAAAATTTGATCGACCGAATTTCCATTTGTGAAATGCTGCGTTTCATCAACAAAATCGCGCCATTTTTGAAGCAAATCATTACGGGCGATGAAAAATGAGTAAAATACGAGAATGTCGTTCGAAAAAGATCATCACAAACGACTTCAAAGGCAGGATTGACACCAAATAAGGTTATGCTGTGTGTATGGTGGGATAGAAAGGGAGTTGTTTATCATGAGGTGCTAGAGCCTGGCCAAACACTCAGTTCGGCTCTGTATTGTCAGCGATTAACCAGATTGCAACAAGCAATACAAAACAAGTTGGGTAAACAGACCTACGCTCATGTCAGAAGGGTTTTGTATTCAATTTACAAAATGCAGTCACCAGATCGAAACAAATCAATAAACATGTCAAAGACGATTTTATTGGAGAAAATATGAAATACGAAGATCATAATATTATTAACAAAGTTGAACGAATTTCAACTTCTGAGGTTTTTGATATTGTTATACTTATAAATATCTCCCTTGATAATTATTTCAGATGTCTATCCGTGACGGAGGAAACACATTTTTCATGTATTTCTCCCCTGTGCCCTCACTGAAGCAAAAACTGACAGTTTAAGAACTGTTTTGAAAAGCTCCCATGAAAACTTTCATTTCATACTCATATCGGCTACCTTTGATGAATTTTTTTTTAGGGGCCACTCTCCTGTACTGTTATCATCGATTAATGGCCAATTTTTTCAAATCCTAGAATGGTTACAAAACCCTTTTGCTAGGAGCTCGCTACTACCTCCTTGACTTGTTTCACTTATGAGCATTAATTGTAGGTACTCGTCTTCAGTCATTCATTAAATTGAATCAAGTGTTCAAAGCATGCACCTTAAACGTTGAAGTTGGGAAAAAATAACTCAAAATTATTCAATCTTCGCATTTAAAACAGCCACTATTTTGTTTTACGATTACTGATACCACTAGCTCAACCGATTCTCAAAGATATACATGACACCTATCATTCCTGAAATTTTCATGCAAATCCTAGCAAAACTGTAGTGTCTGAGTCGGTAAAAAGCGCATGTTGTTCCATAGCCATATGTTGCCATAGTAATAAATGCAGCGCATATTGTTCCGTAGTAATACAGGAAAATTCAAACCGCTATAACTTCGCTAAATATATATAAATAGATCAACCTTATAAATATTCATCTGTATACTGAATTTCATTGAATTTAAGGGTACCATTAAGATTTTATTCAAGAAAACATAAAATCGATAAATCATACTACTACTAACAAAGTTGAGTGAATTGCCACTTCTCACGTATTTGTTGTTGTTGTACTCACCAAGGCCTACATTCCTGATTTTTTTCAGATTTTTCGGATCACAGGTGTCCAATCGCGAGGGGGGGGGGGGACACAAATTTTTCGTGTATTTCTGCTCCCTGCGCGCCCCTCGAAGCAAATTTTGCCAAACTAAGACCTGCTTTGAAAAGTTCTCATCAAGGCCTTTCATTTGGTACCCATATCGGCTACCTTCAATGAAATTTTTTTTTTTGGGGGTCACTCTCCTATGTGGGGAGACCCCCCTTAAATACCTTATAAAAATTTTTTGTAGTTGAACTTTGAAGAGATCACCACTTTACACCTACACACAAAATTTGATGTTTCTAGCTTAAGTAGTTTCCGAAAAAAACTGCTGTGACACACGGACGGACGGACGGACAGACTGGTCGCGAAACTAGTAGGGTTTTGTAAAATTATTTTAACAAAACCCTAAAAACCGGCCAGAATTGATCAATAGAAAGAGAGTTGTCTTCCATCATGACAATGCCAGACCACACACATCTTTGATAACCCGGCAAAATTGACAGAACTTGGCTGGGAAGTTTGGATGCATCCACCGTATAGTCCAAACCTTGCACCAACAGACTAGAATTTGTTTCGGTCTCTGCAAAACTTCCTTAATGAAAAGAAATTCACTCAAGAACCTCTACCTAGATGGAATAATGGCTCTACCCAAGAAATGGCAAAAGGGCATAGATAATAATGGACAATACGTACTTTAATAAAATCCATTTTAAATAAAAGAAATATTCAATCGGAAAATGACAAAAAAGGCTCAATACTTCTTAGACTTACCAATATATACGTATTACTCTGATAACCTTCTTTCCTTTGGAACTCAGTTGAAATTTGCTATGTGCAATGTTAGATCAAGTAACTTGCTCATAATTTCACACTAGCGTTACAGTGATAAACCGTAATTTTTGCAGAAATACTCTAGAAGGGATATTGGTATGGCTAGTTTCGCGAAAATAACGATTGCGGAGTTTCGGGAAGATCGGTTTTGCAGACATTTTTTTATCTTAATTCATCATCAGATTCCTTACAAGTACTTTCAAAAGTTTGTCGACATATCCTTATATTTTTAAAAGATGATGTATTCCAAGAGAATATCGACGAGTTTGATTCCCGTTCGCTAGTTTGGAAGCACAAGCGATAAAGGATATATTCAAGATCCTTGCATAAGCTTGCATATTAACATACATATGTCATAATTGATTTGGAAAGAGGGAAAATTTTTATTTAATATGTTTTTATGTACTTACCGTATCAACGATTATTTTGAAAGGTGTCTAATCCAAAATCCGCAGAAAAATCATTATTTCGTCCATAATCACCACAATCAGGACTGAAATTTGTTTACACAATTTACAACCACCACCACTACCACGATTCGCACTGCACCCAAGATGCAACTATCTAAGTTACCACCAATATACGCAATATCAGTTAGACATGCACATTGTGGATAGTTGCCATTTAACACTCTGTATTATTACTACTATTATTCTTATTAATAGATTGGTCGATTGGTGGATGTTCAAAGCTCCACGACCTACACACCGTTGTGGCTTTTACTACAGGTACGCTATATTACACGAGAAAAAAAAATCAAACACAAAAAACACTTTTCTTCTTGTTGGCGGTGCTGCTGGAGCTGATGCTTCAGCTGCTCCGGTTGCCTTTGCAGCCTTTGCTGCTCCGAGCCGAGGGAGAATGGTGTGCAAACACAAAACCGCAGAAAAAACCACTTCAATAATATTACAATATAATGCCGAACAACAAGATTGCTTATACCAGACGATATTTTATTTTTATTAGATTATTTTCCTTTTTATTTTTCCCTATCCACGAGCGATGCTCTTCTCCTTTTTCCCAATAGGATATTGATCAATGCACTTCAGCCGCGTCGAGCAGCCTGCAATCAGCGATCATACCTCTACTTCACTTAATTTTGTTGAAAAAACTAATAATGCAGTTAAACGATTCCATTGATTGCGCAGATTTTACTACCGCCGCGCGTTTGAACGAACCAAAACAATAAGCAAATATATTTCACTTGATTTACATATTTCCATTTGAAGAGCCGACGATCGCGAGCCTGGCAGGAGAAAAAAATTAACCCTTGAGACGATCACTTGACAAGCGCACTATCCGGGAAGGAGATCACTTTATTTGAATATTCGTAATCCGATTTGTCGGTGGGAAGGCGGCGTTCTCAAGGAGATTCACTTCACTGAGCTCTGCACAATATCCCCAGAACCTCGAGAACAAAACAAACAACCTGGAAGACGTCTCCGCGCACGCAGTAATAACCCTTGAACGGCTCGCAGTTCGCAATTCGCGAAAACCCTTTTAACACATTCGCGACGATCGAGTGTATTTGGTTGACTGAAAAAATCGCAGCACGATCATAAGACGCTTTTCTCATTCTTCGCACCGTCGCCGCAACCGTAGTCGTCGTCGTCTGTTTCTTCTTCTTGCCCGTCCGTTGTTTTGCATATATAGCAAATAGCACATTTTACATTTTTATACTCCATCCACAAGTAAGTACTTGTACTGTACGATCAGTACTCGCTTTTCTCAAAGCGATCTTGGCCCCGGTTCGGGCCGGCTCTGCTTTACTCGACTCGACTTGGCGCAGCGGTGGAGTAGCGAACGTTCGACTAAGATAGCGTAGCGCGGAGATCTGTTCACCGGAGCATCGAGCGGCTACGGCGCGCGCAGTTTCCAAAAGCTTAAGAACCAAAGATACATTAGCCTGCAATCAAGCGCAAGAATACAGTTTTCTTTCTGGGCGCTCCACACTACACTGCCATCGTATCCCCGAAGATCCGACGGATTTCCCAGATCCCAGCAGATCGAGCAGACACTACAGTGGCCAGTGGCCTCATGAATGCATTTAAGGATTATCCAGATTTATCGCGATTTATTTTTCTGGGCTTTACAATGGGCTCCTTATTAGGGATCTTTTGAGCATATCCGAAGATTAAGTGGATAGCGGCGGACGGAATTTTAACGAAGTCCATATTCCTTGAAATGTTGCCAGAGTGATTGATTTGAAGCTCGAAATTCATTCAATTGGATGCAGAGTGCAATCCTTGGAAAACTTGCTGTCGGAAAGCTATGTAGCAGCTTACTAGTCAATCTAATGCTTAATTAGATAGAACGGCATATGAAATTGCTGCAATTGGAATTTGGGGTAGCATTATTGTCAATTTTCGGTACAATTTCTTATTTTGAAAATGTGGGGCGAAACAAATTCTCTTGGATTGAATGAATCACACAGAATCGACGAATTGAAATAATCCACGTGGTACAGGTTTAATTCTTAATGAATATCAATCCTTAATTGCTTGTGGACCCTGTCCAATCTCACGTTCATAAGTCGTCTTCGATCAAGCACACTAGGTTGCTTAATTTTCAAAGACTATGAACTGACTTTAGTAATGGTTCGTTGACAAAACAAACTCCCTTTGTTAGTGCATATTTTAATTATAAAAATTTTGGGAATTATTCACGACTAAATATCAACTTAATAATAGCACTGTTTTCGCCGGGACTCTTTTGTCCCGAACTTTGATTTTATAATTTTTAGTTAATACATTCTGCAAAAAGCCCAAAAATTCGTTAAAATCTTTTAATAAACGTTCAGCCGCTATGATACAGACCAACCAACAATTGCACAATGAATAAACTTTTGTTTCAATGTTTTGACAAATAAAAAAATTAATGAAAAATGGGTTACTCGATTGATTAAAATGAAAATGTGGTATTCGAAACAAATTATTGGATTTGGTGAATTGAATTGTAATGATCGATCAATTGATAAATCAACCAAATAAATCGAATTAATTACGAATTATTACAGTGCTAATTACCATTAAATAAATATGTAAGTTGATTGAAACGTTGATGTTGCCGGTTCAGGCCGTGATAGGCGCTCAGGGATGTCAGGAATTCAACATCCCACTGAACGATCTGTTCAACCTCTTCCAAGGTGTGCGGTAGGCTGTAGCGTCTAGGTAACGGCACTGGTGGGTGGACATGCAGGTTGGATTGTTGTTTGCAGGAACGCCAGCGGACGTAGATCACCAGTAAGACTAATCCGAGAATGCCCAAGTAGCCGATGGTGTACTGGTGGATGTCGTGGTCGGTCACTAGATCGGTCCATGAAACATCTTGCGCTTGTAGTTGTCGTCGCAGTTCCTCGATTTCAGATGTAGACTCAGTGAAATGAGTGAAGTCGTTGAAAGAGTCCACAAGGTTCGTCTCGTTCTGTAGAACAGCCAATTCCCGCCAATACGGACCCAAATCGTGATAAATGAGCAACTTCCACTCACTGGAAGATAAGTAGACTGGTTGAAAATACAGACCTGTATGGGGTCAGGTTGTTGAGCTTTGTGTTGGAGAAGCGTGCGCTATGGGAGCTAACAGGCACATCAATAGGAGTGCCACAATTGACTTGCCGGTCCACACCGATCGCCATCTTGTCGTCGAGATGTCGCCTCCGCTGATCTGGGACCCTTTTTCCGTCAAGTTTGGGGAACTTGCTTGTTATGGTTCTTCGTTCGACTGTGCGTCGTCGAGTACTGGTAACGGGACCAGTTTGTTTATTGGCCTTTTCAAAGCTCCGGAGGCGGTTTTGACATCATCGACTCATACGAAACCATCGGTGCGTTCGTACATTTTGATAATTTGCCCCAGTGGCCACTTCATCAATGGGGTGTTATCTTCGTTTATAATGACCATTGTTCCCGGGATCGCATTGGGGTGGGACTGTCTCCACTTGACACGATGCTGCAACTGCGCCAAGTGCCATCGTGTCCAGAACTCGAGTTTGAGGTGATTGATTAGCTTCCACCGGGCATGGAGACCTCCGGTGACTAACTCTGCGTGACCATCCACCATGGCTGTAAGGGGTTCTCCGATGAGAAAGTATGCTTGAGTTAAGGCTGTCAAATCATTGGGATCGGTTGATATCGGAGTCAGTGGTCTAGGATTGAGGATAGCCTCCACGTCAACCACCAATGTATGCAGCTCCTCGTAGGTGAGAGCCGCCGACGAAACGCCTCGACGGATCAAACTTTTGACAGATTTGACCACTGCTTCCCACAAGCCGCCAAAATGAGGCGCGCGTGGAGGTGTGAAATGGAAATCGGTTCCCCGGCTGGAGCACGCCGTTGTTACTTCTTGACGCACTTCATTGGAATATAATGAGGACGGCAATTATGATAGCTGGTTGTGAGCTCCCACGAAGTTGGTGGCATTGTCACAAAATAGTTTTCGGCAGTGTCCTCGTTGTCCAATGAAACATTTGAGAGCACAGAAGAATGCCTCCGTGCTTAGATTGCTGACTAGCTCCAGATGGACATCCTTTGTAGCGAAATAGCAAAATATGGCTAGGTACCCTTTTTGCAGTCAGGTACCTCTACCTCGGTAATGGATCATCATAGGCCCAGGGAAATCCACGCTGGCTGAATATGTGCACTCGGCAGATTTCCCATGACTTGTGAAAACAGTTTACGCTTAACTCGGGTGCACCACACACACCGTCGAACGATCAATCTCGCGAGTTGTTTTCCTCGGATTGGCCAGAACTGCTATCTAGTGGTAGCGAGCAGTGTTTGCGCAACTTGATGGCAGTAGTTGCGATGGATGTCCATCATCAGCAGTCTGTTGAACGGATGTTTGATCGGTAATAAAATGGAATGTTTGGCATTGAACGTTATCTTGACAGCCTCCAGCCTCGCATCGACACGGATAGTCCCTCTGGATCCAGGAATGGCGCCAGCCCCACCAACGGACTGTGCTTGGAGACATATCTCCCCGACCTGATGTCTAAAAGTTCGCTGTCAAAAGTTTGTGATTGTATATACCTCACGATGATCTCAAGGGCTGTGGATAAGTCATCACTCGTGGGCGCTTTATTTGTCAGTTGAGATAGTCTGACTGCCGACTTGAGACCACAGATAAACTGTAGGCCACTATGCGCTGCAGCCTCTTGAAGGAGTTGCCGTGTTAGATCTGCTGAATAAAGTGTGTTTCAAGAGCCTCTGCCACTACCATAGCAGTCTTGGTCCGTTTCGTCCCCCCACTCCGATATTCGGAAGGCCAAACTGATTCTGCCCTGGGTAAAAATGGTGGTCTTACAACCACATACTACAGCGGCTCAATTCAGCCGGCGCCATCCCACGTAACAGGATGTCAGCTGGGTTGTCTTCAGACGCTACGTGTCACCATCGGTCCAGCCTTGTATGGCCGAGACCCTGTTCGCTACAAAGGTATTGTACGATGATGCAGTAGAGTTGATCCACACCCAGACAATCTCTGCATCGGTCCAGAATACCTGAAAAACCTCCTGCAGATTGAGCTCTGTCTTGGTTCGTCTTGTGAGCTCATCGCACAACTCCAGGCACGGAACAATAAGTGTTTTGATCGAAGCCACTATTGACTTGGCGTACAGCAATCTGATGACGACTTGACTGCTCCTAAGGGTTGACTGCATGTATATCTCTTTGCCATATGCCTTCTCGAGGCATCACAAAATGTGTGCAACTGTACTTGCACGGCAGACCACTGCGGAAATCGGACCACTGGGTATGGATCCCCACTGGTAATGCTGCATCCCAGTCCAATTCCAATCGGCATAATTCCTGCAGGAATAGCTTGGCTGCTTCTATCACAGGAGCCAGAATGCCCGATGGATCGAACATTTTGGCTATATCAGATGCCATCGCATTCCCGGAGAGCTTCGCCTCGGTTGGATCTAGGTTGATTTGGATTTAGAAGTCGTCAATCTTTGGACGCCAGATGACTCCTAACGTCTCAATATAGTCCTCATGTAAACTACTGAAGTCCAGCTGGACCTGTTGGTCCTCAGGCTTAATATACTTATTTTTTATTTATTTATTTTTTATTTTTTTTTTATTTTAGATCTATTATACAGAAACATTCCAATTACAAAATAGATAGACAAAAAGCTAACACAAAAGAAAGCTACAATTTAACGTAAAATAAACATTATTACAAAAGATATGAACGAAAGATAACTAGGCAAATTTGATAAACGTAACGCAATAAAATTAGAAATTAAGAATCCTACGCAGCTTGGACTTGAATACTGCGAGCGACTCCAAGGAAGGACCGAGCTGAAGGTATTCATGGTCTCGGACGAGTCGGACCAATGGGGAATGAAAATAAATATCTGTACGCGCGAAAGGGATCGTGTAAAAATGAGTAGATCTAGTTCTAGATGGAGGGTGTATGCAAATCGCGTTTTGAATATCCGATGATAAAAAACCTCGAGTAAGCTTAAAGAGCAAATATTGGTCGAGGTATTGTCGCCTCAACTCCAAGGAAGGGATGCCAAGGTAGATAAGGCGGTCGCTATATGGACGGTAGGATAGTTTGTATTTATAGAAAAGTGAGCGAGTAAATTTTCTCTGTACGGATTCAACGGCATTCGAAAGGTATGTGTGACGAGGAGACCATATTTGACATGCGTATTCTAGAATAGAGCGAACAAGTGAGGTAAATAGACGGAAACATGTTTGAGTGCTAAAAGAAGTGTGGGAACAGCGCAGAACAAAGCCTGCGATTCGAGCTGCTCTAGATGTCATATGGCCGATGTGGCGGTCGAATTTAAGATGTTTGTCAAACGTCACACCAAGATCCTTAAAATGGTCAATTGATAAAAGTACTGAACCTTGAATCTCATAGTCGAAGCTTAAGGTATTTAGTTTATTGGAAAAGCACATATGGAAACATTTAGGAACGTTGAGAGCAAGACGATTGATACGACACCATTCGTCCAATACATTAATGTCATTTTGGAGTTTCAAACAGTCATTCATCGAGCAAATGATCCTGAAGATTTTAAGATCGTCTGCATAGAGCAAATAGTTTGAAGGAAAAGTACTAGGGAGGTCATTGATGAAGTGGTTGAATAGGAGAGGGCTTAGGACAGATCCCTGTGGCACGCCAGAAGTCTGAGCGAAAGGGGCAGAAGAGCATCCGTTCCAAATTACTGAGCGAGAGCGGTTATGGATAAAGCAACTAATCCAGGTAAGGAGGGGATCAGATATTCCGTATTGACCAAGTTTGTATAATAAAGTTTGATGGTCGATGCTGTCGAACGCTTTGGCGAAATCGGTATAAATCACGTCAACTTGGCAACTGGAATCTAGGGCAAGAGCTATGAAATTGGAAACCTCCAGTAGATTAGTAGTGGTTGAGCGACCTTTTATGAGCCCATGTTGAGATTTGTATGGAAAGCATTGTAAATTCTGGATTGGACAATCCTCTCTAATATTTTTCCAAAGGATGGGAGGAGAGATATTGGCCGATAATTCAAAACGGAATTGCGGTTGCCGGATTTATGGATGGGGAAAATATTAGCACGTTTCCATGCATCTGGGAAAACACCAGTCGAAATGCTCAAATTAAAAATCAAGGATAGAGGAAAACTCAGAGAAGAGCTTAGCGATTTAATGAAGAAGTTGGGAAGGCCATCAGATCCCATAGATCCGCTTGCATCTATCGAGGCGATGATATCTTCCACTTCTATCGAATCGCTAGAGATAAAGGCAAAATTGAAGGGAGCTGGGCTACAGGAATTTATGGAGCAAGGCGAGGAGGATCTGAAATTGGATGAAAAAAATTCGGCAAAGAGATCGCATATGTCTTGATCATTAGATGCTGTTTTATTAAGCAATGAAACTGAATTAGGAAGAGTGGTGGAATATTTAAGTGAATGAACGTATGACCAAAAGGATTTGGGATTATTGGAGCAGAAGAAGGCTTCGATGGACTGGTAATAGGCAAGTAAAGCTTGGAAATGGCTTTTTTGGCATCAGATCGTAGAAGTTTATATCTTAAAAGATCTATATTGGACCTCGAACGAAGGTAGATTTTACGGGCTTTGTCTTTCACACGCAGTACTTGTGCAACCTCAGCATTGAACCAAGCTGGATTCTTATGACTTGGTGTACGAGTCAATGGCGTGAACTGAGCAATAATGTTGAACAGCGTAAAGTAGAAATATTGTACAGCAAGTTTAGGATTAATTGGTTCCAAAATCGAAACCCAATCAATGTTCGCAAGCATTGATGATATTCCTTCGTAGTTTGCTTTAAAAAAGTTAAACATACGAGGGTTTGATTTCCGGTGCAGATGTACTGAATGCAGCGTTAATTGTGTTTCTAATGGAGGATGATGAATATCCGGTATAACATATGGCGACACCGCCAGAGAAATTGGACAGACGGAAGAAGGATTATTCGACAAAATGAGGTCGAGAATTTTATTGTTAGCATTTAATACAGGATTTAGTTGGGTGAGGGAAAAAAAAGTCAGGCGATGCTCACACAGATGGCGTAGTGTATTTGACAAGATTCTAAGAAAATTGTAAATAAAGCCTTTGTCTTGAAGGAAAAATGGAATAAAGGTATGAAAGCACTATCACTTAAACCAAGAAATACACTAATGTGAACCACCAAGAACTAGGCTTCGAACCGTGTACGTAAGTATGAAATAAATCGCGGTTGGACACAAGAAAAATCAAGTTTAATGCACAGCGAGATTAAACGCGTCAGATATGTACGATGTACGATGTTCTGGTACTTCAACAATAGAGGCTGGTTGGCACACCATTTGCGCAAATGCATACCTGCGCTCGTGCATAGCTCCGCCTGTTTGCAAAGTGCCTCCTCTAAGCTGTCTGCCCTGGTCATGACATCATCGATGTAGCAATCCTTCTTCAACGCACTGCTGCCCAAGGGACCTTTCTGCTGAACTTTTGTAGCTAGATACAGAGCACACGTCGTGCCGTAGGTTACTGTTTTCAACTGATAGTATCGCACTGGTTGCGTTGAACTATTTCTCCAAATGAAGCCATGGTACCGACGGTCTTCAGGATGAAGCATTATCTGCTGATACATCTTTTCAATGTCAGCGGTGAGTGCGAAAAAAGGCATCTGAAACGCAGAAGTACCAAAAAAAGGTCATCCTGGACAGAAGGTCCTGTATGAAGGACATAATTCAGCGAAACAATTGTGGTCTCTAACTGGACGCATTGAAAACCACCCGCAGCTTGGTTGTACTGCTGTCAGGCTTCAGGACACAATGATGTGGAAGGAAGTCTCGTAATTCCTCCCGCTGCTGCGACGTCATCTCCTCCAAATGCCCCAGCCAAATATACTCCTCCATGAAGTCCTCGTATGAGTGTCTAAGATCAGGGTTCCTCTCAAGTCGACACCCATAGGCAATGAATCTGCGAGCGGCCACCACTTGAAAATAACCTAACGCCTCAGGAATGGAAGTTTAACCAAAAAACGGCCATCAAGACGTCTTGTCATTGTCTGATACAAATGTACTTTGCAAGCCTTTTCAGTTAACGTAAGCTTGTGCTGCGGATCCTGTACTTCCTCGACCTCCCAAAATCGCTTGATGAGCTGGTTAAGCTGGTTATCTTCTGCCAGGATGTCGCCTGTCACGGCAGACACTTGAGGTGGGATCGTTCTTTCGGCTACAATCCACCCTAGGGGCGTGTTTTGGCGCACTGGAAGCTGTGGGCCCAACTTTATTTGTCCAACGGCTAGGACCTCGTAAAAGTGCTCGATACTCAGCAACATGTCGATGCGCTCCGTTCGGTGGAAGTCTGGATCTGCCAGCCTTATGTTTTTGGGAATGTGCCATCCCGATGTGTTCAAGTTCTGAGATGGTACTGGTGATATAATTTTGTCCATGACGTAGGCTTCCAACTGCGCGGCATATTCTGATAATCTGGATTTTAGGCCAAGGTTCACCTTATGGTATGCCTTCTCAGTGCTACCACCTACCCTTTCAATGAGGACAAGGTGTGGTGTCGATGATAAACCCAATTTTTTGATAATTCTTTTGGTGACTAGGTTTATGTGTGAGCTTGGATCCAGCACAGCTCGATAATCCGTCGTCTTCCCATTGCTGGTGACCAGCCTGACGACGGCTGTGCCTAGAAGTACATGTCCTTAGGGTCGGGGCTCCATCAAAGTCGTTAAAGCGAGCGATGGCGGTGCTGCATTTGTTTGTGGTTTCGAGCTTTGTTTCGGCGTTGTCATGCTCGAGGATATCGTCTTGGTCTGTTTGGGCTTGTTGTATCCAGGCAGATGTAGCAGGGTGTTGTGATTCTTGGGAGACTGCTAGCAACTTTTGGCCGCGCAGCTGAAAGCCTGGTGTCCTTCTCGAAGGCAATTCACGCACAGCTTCTTAGTGCACACGAAACTTAGTCTCTTTGCAGCAGTGATCCTGAGGGAATCCGGGCAGTAGTAAAGTAGACGGTCCTGCCCACACATTAAGCGCCGAGAAGCTGTCGAGGTGGTCAAGATCGACTTGGTGACTTTCCTACGGTTGATCTCCGGTTCCTTTGTTTTATGGCGGAGTGTCTCGAGAGCCTAAAAACGCGTTTTCATGAAGTCCAACAAACTCTTCAAGAGTGGTATCACGCGCGGGTAGGATAACGTTTGTTCGTATGATTCGTGAGTCGCTGGATCCAGTTTTCGGATTAGGACATGTAGCAGCAACGGATCCTAGTCCCTTGTGGACACTTGCAGGTTCTTCAGGCCTCTTAAACACTCTTGCGTTGTGTCATGTAGAGTCTTTATTGCTTCCACTGATGGCCTTTCATTAGCATGAGATGGCTGAATCATCAATTTGTTGAAGAATGTCGCTACCAATAATCGCCTGTTGCCGTACCTTCCCTTCAAGATTGTCCAAGCCACCTCGTAGTTGTCATCCGACAATGTAAAATTTTGAATCAAAACCTCCGCTTCTCCAGTGAGACTTGCCTTGAGGTACCATAGCTTTTGGCACTTGGACATCAGTTGGCTTTGTACCATTTGCGTGAACAAGTCGTGGAATTGTTGCCAACGTAAATAGTTCCCATCGAAGGTGGGCAGCTTTATTTTCGGCAGAAGCATAGTAAAAGGAGTCAAAGGAACAGTCGCTGAGGCAGGTGTGGCGCTGAGTTCATCCATTTTCGATTCATGACGTATGACCCAATCTTGGGTAAGCTCTTCCAAATGAGTGTGCTGTTTCACGTTAAAACCATACGCTTCAGGATCGTCATGGAGCTCGACGATCTGCAGGTGATATTCATCCAGCTGTTGCCAACCTCGTTTACTCCTGCACCACTTCCGAGTGATCTCCTTCTGGTCCAAACGATCGATTATCCTCCTCAACGAGCCTGCCATAACTTTGTAGCGACGTAACATCCTGACCACACTGGCATCTCTTGGTGCTGAGACTTCTGCAGTGTGCTCCTTGTCGTCGCTTTTCTGAATTTCGAGCCCTTTTGGTGACTGTTCCCCGGTTGGCGTGTCTACATGTGTTTTGACTTGCATTTGATCGCGGAAATGCTGCTGGTATCGGAGGTAGTTGCCTTTGGTTGTGTCGTATATATATTGAGTAAAATACTCGTTCGACGGAGCGACCTTCGGTAGGGATCGGATGTGACTATCATCTAGTTCAAAATCCTCCCACGCAGCCTTCAGTTGCCGCAGTCACTCTGCATAATACCCAGCTTCCTGCTTCTTTGAAGGTGAATCCTTCTTGTAGTTTGAAATGACGCCTTCGACGATTCGAGCCAATCCTTTTAAGTTCTCGATCCGACGATCCACGTTCAGAACAGAATGCGTGGATACACCACGACACTACACAAAATACCACACAGCACTTCACGACCTATTCACCGGGGAGAAACAATTATTTAGTTATGTACGGCAAAATAAATACCAAGTGCATCTCTCCGGGGTCTGCAAATGTTTGCGCCGAGGCTCTTTTGTCCCGAACTTTGATTTTATTATTTAATACATTCAGCAAAAGGCTCATTAATTTGTCAAAACTTTGAAACAAAAGTTTATTCATTGTTCAACTATTCAACAATTTTGAACAAGTTATTGAACCTTTTGCTCAATAATTTGTTAAAAATCAAACAAATCAACAATTTTGAACAAGTTATTGAACCTTTTGCTCAATAATTTGTTAAAAATCGAAGTTCGGGACAAAAGAGTCCCGACGCAAACAAGCACCGTATTAAGAAAAATTGAGGGTGTTACCTGTATGTGTACGAACAAGTTGACAATGATGGCTGGCGAGGAAATAGGTGTAGGGTTTTCTTAAAGTAATTTTAAAAACCCCTTTTAAAATCGTACAATGTCTGTCCGTCCGTATGTCACAGCCATTTTTCTCGCAAACCATATAAGCTAGAAACATAAAATTTTATAAGTACATGTAAAATATTCCCTCTTCAAAGTTTCACTGAAAAAATTTTATAACCCCTTACCGCATGAATTATTAAAGCGATGAACTAATTGTTTTTTTGCAAAATAGTATTTATTTATGCTTACATAGAGAGATCCAATTGAAATAAAAAAATATGAACTTATATGTTAGAAACTTTCACCCGACGCCATGTATGGCTTCATATTCAGTCTAGCTATTCCGTGTGAGTCCATATATGGCTTCTTATGTGTTTAAGCAAAATTTTACTTATATTTCGTGAAACCCCTTGAAACAATTGCTTTTATCATTGTAACATAAATATACGTTACATTTTTCGCACTGAGTGAAAGAGCTCTGGGATGCGTCTTTCGAGTCTTTTTTGCAGGGACTGGAAAATTAGCGAAGCTGATGGGAAAGCTGCCTCAGCTCGATGCCGGTGTTCCAGGAATGGTCGATGGGCGACCTCGTTTATTTTTGGTATCAGTGCTTTGTCCACTTTGCGCAAGTGTTCGACAACTGCGAGTATGAAATCAAATAAAGGCATGTATTGGCCTGAATCGATTTGGTGTCAAAGCAACCAACCATTGACAATGCATAAATCCACCATGTGAAAAAATTCTCTTGTACCACTGGCGAGAGCACAGATGAATTTTGTAATATTATTGAGTCAAGCAGGTCGACTCCACCCATATGCTCATTATAAACGTCGACGGCTTGGGGAAATGTTATAATATATTTTTATATTTTTATCTTTTCGAACATAACGACATTTTGTTGTTGTCGGTTCACTGCCTACATATGCTGAAAGTAAATCAAACCAGCAAACCAAACTTCACACCGTCTGCGACTGGTACTTTTTCTTCTATGCTACCTCTTCCTCGCTTTTTCAATTCTTTTTCAGATGGCATATTTGAGTTCGGCACTCGATTCAGTCTAAAAGTTCCTAAAAGTAGCATTCCACTTTTATAAAGATAAATTTGGAGTTTCAGGCTATTAAACCAGCTATCAAAACAAATCTTAAAGTTTTGATGTCGAAGAATTGTGGAAGTCAATCTGGTAACCACATTTGAGCTAACACCATCTGATGAATATTTGCTGCTTTGCATATGATGGATTTTCGTTGCTTTGTTCTCTCGCAAAGATGTCAAAATCATAGGTGAAACCTGATACCCCGCTTAGAACTAGATTTTTGTAGTCCCACTTGTTTGGTTTTGCGGTATTATACTACTCCAATTCGTGATGGCATTTAGTGAGAACAATTTGCTCGTTCACTGCGAAAAAGTCTTCTTTTGGCACTAATAACAACTGGTCACGAATTTTGCCTAATAAACGCCAAATTTTGAATAATTTATCATGTCCATCCTTGTTATGAGGTATGAAATGTTGATTTTCATTGAAATGTAAATATTTTTTGATAGCTTCGAGCCTGTTGCACGTTATTAATTCATAAACCTGAGAATGTCCTAAATGTTTCGACCAATATGTTCTCGCAGCCGGTAATGTTACACAAGACATGAAGATCAAGATACAAATGAATTGCCTTATTTCATATTTAGTTATTCTTGCTGTTACATTTTCTTAAATAGACTTCAGGTTAGACTGCTAAGTAATACATTCCATATTATCGGATATGAGTAAGAAATTAAAGACCTCTGCTGGGGAATTAAGCTGCTTAATTAAATCCGGTAATTCTGAGTTACCTTTGAATTCAAAGTTGGTTTTGTCATAAATGCCAGATTCCTTTTTGCCAAATAATCGGATCCTTTTTAACTTTTTTCCCCTTACCTTTAGTTGTAGATACAGACTGTAAATTAATCATTATCTTTGTCAGAAAAATCAGATTCCGATTCAGAAATGATAATATGTGATTTTATAAGTTGTCGAATGGAGTTGAACTCCAGATCATCATCACTGTTAGAAGATATATCATCGTCGCTCAAGCTGCCATCACCAGGAATGATGTTGCCATAAAAATGCGCAGAATCCATTTCTGGACTGAGCAAAAAAGGAGCATGCGAAGCCAAATATGATACATATGGGTAAATTAATTTTTTTAAAAACGTTAGTCCGAAGTTAATTTTTATCGGAAAAAATCTTATATTGTCGAAGTAATCGACTCAGGAAATTTCTATCGAATATTTTTACTTCGATTGGTAACGAAAAACATATTACCAGAGAAAACTTCGCCGCTGGTATGGAGGAGCCCGACGGCTTCCCACCGTTGGGGCTACCTGGGGAAACGATGAATACGAAACTGGCGATAATCACCAAAAGAAAACATAACGAAGAAAATTCCGCAGATGGAGGGTGCAAGCTGCAAATAATAGCGGACAATCAACAAATGGCCAAATTGCAGAAAGAAAATGATGAACTAAGGCAAGAGATACAGTCTCTCAAGGATCTCTTCAAGAAAGGGATGAAGCCTCAAAAGACGCAGCCACAAAATCAATGGCAACAGGTAACAAAGCCGAAGAAAAGTACAAATCAAGCAATTCCAGAAGAAGTTCTTAGTGCTGGTGGCACCAACGGGAGCCAAAACTATTTTGCAGCGCTGGAGGGATTAACCAAAGATATGGAAACTGAAGAAAACATTGGAGGTAATTTTAATCAAGATAATGACTTTAATTTTATTCAATATTTAAAGAACAAAAATAAGGAGAAAAAACAGCCCGCAGTTCTGCTGGTTCCTCTGAAAAAGCTTCCAACAAGACAGAAAAAGTTCCGCCAATCAACGTGTTCGGACAGACCGGGAAAGATATGGTTCGGCTATTGGCAGCCGAAAATAAACTGGCCAATTTCGAAATCAAAAGAGTTAATGCCGAAAAATTAACTATAAGGACGAAATCACTGGTTGATTTCAAGTCAGCCAAAGATGCGCTGATTTCTGGGGAGGTTCCACACTTCACCTATACCCCAAAAAGTGAAAAGAATCAGACCTTCTTGTTGAAGGGTTTGGACAGCGGAGAGGATACGGTCGATCTTCTTCAGGTGCTCAAGGAGGCTGCACCAGATATTGATTTTGTTTCAGTCAAAGCCTTTGCGACAAGAAGGTCGACCATAGAAAGGAAGAATCTACCACTTTACCTGGTACAAATTGCAAATAAGAGCAGTCCAAGTGCCCTTCAACAAATAAGGTACTTGAATTTCAGAGTGGTGAGGTGGGAACGCCTCCAGAAACGAGAAGTCAACCAGTGTTACCGGTGTCAAAGATTTGGACATTCGGCTGCCAATTGTACCATGCACTATCGTTGCGTTAATTGCAAAGACGTTCATGCTCCCGGTGAGTGCAAATTCGCTCAGACGGAGCCTAAAGAAAAATTATACGGCGTTAACTGCGGTGTTTTTGGTCGCCCAGCATCTTATCGAGGATGCTCCCGATATCAAGATGCAAAAGTTAAATTTGCTCCAAAGCAAACACAAGTACACCGTAATATCATACCTTCCAACTTCGTCAAGCCCGGAGTATCATTTGCACTCGCCGCTGGAGGACCAGCAGAAAATGCTGGAAATAATGTAAATAATGTAAGTGGCAATAATGAGCTGCTTCTCAAAATTTACCAGCAACTTAATTCTTTATCGGAGAGAATCGACAAACAAGATTCAAAAATTAACGTTGCTTTTCAGCGTTTAGGTCTTTCATATGCCTAATAATAACTTGTCATCCAGTCATATTCCCATGGATAGGCTTCGCCTCAAATCGATCAACGTCAACTCTATTGTTGCCATATATCGACGTGATTATCTCCTTGAATTTATTGTTAAGCAAAAGCCTGACATCATACTTCTCACGAAAACCCACCTCGATTCATGGCATTCCATGGAATTCAAAGATTTTGCACTCGTACGAAACTATAGGGTAATAGGTGATGGGGGAGGTGGCACCAGGATATTGGTTAGAGGACCCTATTGTTTCCAAAATATTGAAAAAGTCGAATTCAAAAACTTTGAAATTCTTGAAGTGTCCGTCATCAAAATTTCACTGCCAGGTGGGGATAACCTCTTCGTTATCTCTGCCTCTACAACTGGTCAAAATGTTCTCAAGTTCAAGGAGGAACTCAAATCCTTGTTTGAAATACTCGAATTGAACAGGCTGCACAGCTATTATATTTTTGCCGGTAACCTGAATGCCAAGCATACATCATGGCTAAACGCTACCAATAATCCAAGAGGTGTATTCCTGAAATCATGGATAACAGAGAACCAAATTGAATACAGGTGCAACCTATATGGGTCGGAGTTCCCAACATACCCAAGGACAAATTCATATTTAGACCTCTGCATTGCTGACACAAGACTTGAATTCAGCTTTAATAGTCCTCAACGGAAATTGCAGGTGCTTCCTTACGATAGCGACCATAACGCAATCGTAATGGAAATCAATCATCAAAGGGATGATTTCTTCCTCATTCCAGTTCAACATGAAAACCATCGGTTGAATTTCAAAAAAAACAGACTGGGGAAAGTTTCAAAAGAAGTTTAATCGAGAGTACCAGAAGCAATGTCCTCCTTCTGATGATGGCAACGCTTGCTCAATGGTTCCTAATAACAGAAATCTAACTGACGATGAAATAGATCTCTATTTGTCGAAGTTAGAGAAGCTGACGTTGGGAACGATTGAGAAAGTTGTTCCCAAGATTAAACATCGAAACAATATGGAAGGATATGAAACACCAACCATCGCAAGGTTGAAAAGATTGAAAAGCCTTCTTCTCACACGCGTCAACAATATTTATCGACGATTTTTGGACTACAACCATCCCTCGTTGGCTTTGTTGAAATTACACCTGAAGAATGTCCGGAACTTAATCCGTTCATACTTCAGGAGTGGAGTCAGCAATCAATGGGCGGAAAAACTGAGGGGTATTAGCCCACAGGACCCAGATGGCGTTTTCGCGAAAGTGAATAGCTTATTCCACAAGAAGTCTCGAGTGAAGGTATCGAATCTTGAAGTCGCTAGTGATGAGATAAATCTTCTCGATAGGGCTGGTATCGAAATTGATAGTACGACTCCGGATAGAAATGGAAACAGGATTGTATGTGATGGATTGCAGAAACTTGCACTGATTGGAACACATTTTGAATTGGTTCATCTGCCAAACCCAGAGAGAAGGAATGAAATATTTTCGGAGGTCGTTGAAGCAAAAGTTACCGACTTCAAATCAAGCCTGAACGGCCAATCAATTCTTCATTTCAATGAAACATTAACATCTGACCTCATACCGAGCTTGAATCTTATTGATTATTTTGTCAGCTGTGAAGACTTGTGTTTCATATTTCGCAAGATAAACAACAAAAAATTATGTGGTACTGATGGTATTCCAAATATAGTTCTCCGACATTTGCCTGAGGTTGCTATTAGGAATTATTGCATATTGTTCAACAACATGTTGAACAATTCATATTTCCCAAATGAGTAGAAAAAGGTATTTCCGATCTTGAAGAAAGCAAAAGAATCTTCATGCCCCAAAAGCTATCGCCCAATCAGCTTGCTGCCTAACATCAGCAAGGTGTTTGAAGTGATACTCAACAGAGCATTAAACGCCCACATTGAGAAATATGAGTTGATGCCGAATTGCCAATTTGGTTTTCGTGCCAGGCATTCGACCATACATGCAATAACGAAAGTAACCTCAGACATCTGTTGGAAACTAAACAACAAAGAATGTGTTGGAGCATGTCTCATTGATATGGAGAAAGCCTTCGATACGGTGTGGTTAGAAAGACTAGTTTTCAAACTTCTTCAGGACAAGTTCCCCAGACACCTTGTCGCCATGATGTGTAATATGTTATACGGGAAATCGTTTGTTGTAACTGAACAGGGAACAGTTACTGCACCCCTGCTTTTCTCAATATTCATTCGCAAGCTATTGAACAGCTTTGATTTTAATGTCTCGCCAACGCGATCATTGGTAGCGTTTGCTGATGATCTGATCACCTATACGGCAGACCGAAAAGCTACAATAGTTCAGAGCAATCTTCAAAAAATGTTTAATGATGTGCAGCTCTACACCGACAATTGGCGAATGAAAATCAATGCGCAGAAGTGCGAACCAATTTTGTTTCGGACAACGCTGCAGGGGGCCAGTCAAGACCTGAAACGTGATTGGAAGGATTTCCACATTATGGCTGGTGAGGGTAGTTCAGAACGGGTTCCACATAAATCCTGTGTTCGATACCTCGGTGTTCATCTCGATCAGTATCTGTACTATACTGAACATGTCAAAATCATGCTCAGTAAAGCACTAAAAGTAGTCATGGCTCTTCGGCGACTCTTTCATTCCAGATAAATTGATCAAACAGTCAAAGTTATTTGTTACAAGACCCTGGTTAGGCCAGTTTTGACATACGGATGCCAGATCTGGTACAACCAGAGTGCTAGTACAATGGAAAGATTAAGAGTTTTCGAAAGGAAATGTCTTCGTGCATGTACTGGTTTTTACAGAAAGCCTGAGACGGATTGGAAGCACTATAAATCGAATAGAAAAATTTATCAAACCGCTCAAGTGACAAGAGTCGACATTTTCATATTGAAACTTCTTCGGAATCATATCGCAAGATCTGTAACTATGAGTGAAAACCCTTGGATTTCACAGCCGTTCCACCCTACAGACGGGTGTATTGTGACTTGCCTCACTACTGGCTTCGTTCCTCCAGAAGCATTCGTGTATTTGGACATGAATCGATATGTTTTTGATTCTGATGGCGTCCTAATCATATATCACATATATAGACGGGCCACCGATAAGAAGATAAAATATCCTCCAAATCTGAGTTCGCGAGACCAACAATTCCAATGGAGATACTCATTTGCTAGATTCGTTGAGGCTGGTCGAGCTGAGATGGAGCAATCTAGGTATTGGTGGCTGAATGACAATGTCTAAATTATTCGTGTTTATTTTCTGTTTTTGTGCTTTTTCTCGTTACTTAGTTATTTTAGATTCATCTCATTATTGCTACATCTAGTGTTGTTGTTTATTTGTAGTATAAATTAGGTATAGGTTTCAATATAAGGTAACTTTTTTTTTGTTTTTTTTTTGATTGAACTTATTTAGAATTAGGGTGTAACATATTAGGTATAGGATATAAGTTAATTGTTGTGTTAGTAATATAAGTAATTTTTGAATAATGCTGGTTGGTTTTTTCTCCTTTTTCCAATTGAATCAAAAAATATGTAATAATCTTAATTAATTTAAATTTGCAAGTGTACTTTTTTTCATTAAATGTGTTTAACTGAAAACGTATAAATTTAGAGAGCCATTCGGGCCATTAAGTTTTTTATAGTTTTATTGTTTGGAATTTGCTTTATGTTCTTTTAAAAATTTATAACGATTGGTATTAAATAAAGCGCTTTTGACTTTGACTTTGACTTTATGGTACATATGGGTACATAGTACTTTTTATTGTAACGCATATGAATCTATATATGCCAGATCGAAGAAAAGCAAAAACAAATTCGAAAGAAGCAAGATATCGAAATAAACAACTTCTGATCATATATTAAAATACTTAGATGATATAAAGACCTTTTTTTATACGTTGTACTTACTGTCATGTATTTTATTGTGAATCACAAAAGTTGCACTTTATTTTCTAGCACCGGCCGATCCGACGCGTTACATATAACCTAAAATATCATTGACAGATAAGAACTAGCCACAAACACATAGATTATGTTCCGTTTTACGATGAAATGGTTCTTAGAATGTAATTTTTTTTAAAGATTGGATTATCCATTAGGGTAAAAGAATAATGAAAGTTCTTTATCCATATATGGCTGCGTATACGGTAAGGGAAAAAAATCACCAAAGTTGGCCGATGTATTTCAAATGAAAGCTCTTGATAAGGAGATTTCAATGCAGCTCTTAAACTGACACATTTTGTGTACCCTCCCCTCGCGAGTTGACACATTTTATGTGGAAAATTAGAAAAAATCATCAAGGTGAATCTTTAGAAGTCTGAGGCGTACAAATACTTCAGAAATCAAAGTCCGATCAACTTTGTTAATAGTTGAACATTTTATAAATTTTACGTTTTTGCCTATAAAATCAAAATTGGACCCTTGAATGTACGCAAAATCAACTATTTAAATTTGCTACTAGTAGTTGTACGTATCCGTTTCGCCATAATCAAGCCATAAACCGCTAAGTTACAGCCGATTGAATATTCAATAATTACAACAAATTAACACGTCATACTGGAGGGATACACGTTTGCAAAGGACAAAGATACTACATATTTATAGGAATTTCGATAAACATTTTAGAAAGTTTTAGTTTCAGTTTATTTCTAATGTTGTTGTTAGTTTTGAATGCAACTTGCAGTTTGAATTACTTAAGGAAAATTGATAGTTTGTATTTTTCTTTGTATGCGTATGTTAACGAAATCCACTGTTGGTCGTTCTTATGTATTTCAGTCAGTTGGTGCTCCTGTTTTTGTTTGTACCGTGTATGTGTGCGTGCAGTTATAATTTTTCTTACAGAACAAAGCAGACTTCAATTTGCGACCCACCCACAAAACCACGCACGGGAGCCAGACGTTATCACAAACTCTGTGACATTGCAACAAAAACAAAGCAAAGGACCAATACTTAACATCCTAGGAAAAGTTGAAATATATAAACCCAGAAGGACAGACGGTAACATTATCATTTTTAATTTTTTCAGTAATATACTACACCCTCCGACTAAACAGAAGCAATGTGATCTAGAACAAACGGACATCCAACAACCCAAAAAAAACAAAAACCTAATATCCCTCTACCTGGCTAAACTTAGAACAGGAACTCGTTATATAGAATAGTCAATCGTTAATTGAAATATAGAATACTACATTTTTAATAGACCTTAAGTACAGTGAATTTGAATATCGAAGTGCTGCCAATCCGTGAGAGTGGAAGCAGGGCACATAAGGCACGTAAGATGTAAGGAGTGCAGTAATTTACTTAAAAAAAATTAAATCGGATTAGTGGCCGCTATTTTCATAATTTTAGTTTATCTTCCCTTTCATTATATAACAAAGAAAACTTTTAACCGTAACTATTCAGTGCCCGCCTTCCAATTGCAGAGCGCTCGGCAGAATCGGAAGAAGTGAGTAATTAGGTCTTTGTAAAAATTTTTTTTTACAAAGACCTACTAGTTTCGCGACCTGTCTGTCCGTCTGTCCGTCTGTCCGTGCGTCACAGCTGATTTCCTCAGAAACTATAGAAGCTAGAATGCTCAAACTTTGTGAAAAGGTCAGAAATGATGGTCTCTCAAAATTTGAGGCCTTATCAAAAATTTAAAATTTTTTAAGGGGGGTCCCCCCTTATAACGAATTGGCCCTTAAAAATTTTTTTTGATCGAAGGTTGTCAAGTGGGGTATCAAATGAAAGGTCTTGATAAGAACTTTTAGAATCTGAAATAAAAAAATCATATTATGAATTAGGGGGCCCAGGGGAAGGCAAAATGTACCCAAAATTTGTGCCGCCCCCCCTCGCGATTGGACACCTTTCAGCCGAAAAATCTGAAAATTATCACAAACGTGGACCTTTGTGAATACAAGGGCAACAAATACCTTAGAAATCAAAATTCGCTCAACTTTGTTAATAATAGTATGATTTGTAGATTTTACATTTTTGCCCATAAAATCAAAACGGTACGTTTAAACTTCTTGAAATTTTGCAATTATATAGACTAACATAAGATATATATGTTCACAAAATTTAATTGAGATCGAATCATAATCAAGTGAGTTATAGCCATTTAAATTATATGGAATTACAACAACAATAACACGTGTTTATGGTTGATATAGGGTTTTCCAATAAGAGGTGTTATTTTGATACTAAAAGAAAAATGCCATTTTTTAATAAAAATGATCAGATGTTTATTTCATTATAAAGAGGAAGATATGCCGTTGATAGCAATAACCAACATTGGGCAAATAACCACTACGACACGCTTACAGGGCCATATCCTCTTCATGAAATTTTCCATAACCAAATCGCAACCTGGCTGCCCTATGTCCTCGATAGCCTCACGAATTTCATCTTTGAGATCTTGAATCGACGCTGGGCTATCGGCGTAGGCCTTCTCTATCACGTGGCTCCAAAGGAAGAAGTCGCAAGGTGTTAAATCACAAGATCTATTCAAAATAACACCTCTTATTGTAAAACCCTATGTATATATTTAAAATTGGCGTAGGCCCTTTTATTTTCTTTCAATTTTCATGAAAATTTAAGGAATAGTGTTTAACTTGAACATGTTCAATCGGCCGAGCATTCAGAAAAATCATTTAAGCTAAATCGAAATGGCGGCTGCACTGTGCTTATAAAAGAAACTGTGCATCTTTTGTATAAATTTGAACGATTTCATATCCAAGTATTGGATGAATAATTCAAGTTATCGATTAACGCCATTAGAAAACTTGCTTCTAACCCTAGGATGTTTACAAAGACCTTCTGGTAGGAGCACTCTCCTGCTTACTCAACTTGTTTTTATTATTCGTTTTTATTAAACATTAAAAAAAAATATTTTATACCTATTTTTCGGTAGTAAAAATTTGTTTTGTTTTTGTGATTGCTTGGAATGTTTCCTTTTCTATATTCTTTCACTAAAAAGGGAGTTTAATTTACTTGTTGGAATTAATTTAATATTTTCAGTTGATTTGACATTGTCATATTGAATTGTTTTGTTGTTTTTTTTCAAATTCAATTTAATGCCCTGTATTTATTAGATCAAAATTCTTTCATTTCTCAAAATAACCTCCCTCCTTTTCCTTCCATCCAGAGGATTTGCTGGAAACCTCACGGCACGACTGAATGCTAGCCTCAGAATGCTAACCCAAGTTAGCGAATCCCCTGCCAAAAACTAATGTCTGCAATTGCGGTGACTTCCGTATTGTATAATCTGCGAATGTCGAATTTTACCCCGAGCTATTCGTAAATAATCGCAACGAACAGCTCATATTAATACAAAGTATGTGTATCTATACCAATCGTAAAAAATTTTCAAAGAATATAGAGTAAATTTCAAACAATATCAATGAAACATATTTAATCAAAACACCATAGCAAATTCAAACTAATTGGGATTATTACATATATTATGATTCGATTGGAAAAATGAGAAAAAAAAACAACCAACATTATTCCAAAATTATTTATAATTTCAGCACAACAGTTAACTTTACTTCTTCGTAGCACTACAGCCCCTCTCAGACTTTCGCTTCCTGCAAATAGCGCCCGTCTCGGTCCATTGACCGCGTCCTCCAATTTGGAAATCCGAGCACCGATGAACTGTCTTCATCGACCGAGTCAGACCAGCGTTTTCTCGGTTTCTCCACTGGTCTCCGGCTTTCAGTTCTCCCAACAAATACCTTTTTGGGTATCGGTTGTTCATCCATACGATTCATGTGTCCAGTCCATTGCAGCTTCCGCAGTCTTACGAACGTTGATCTCTCCGGCTCGTCAAAAATTTCACGCAGCTCATGATAGTATCGAACTCGCCATTGGTCCCCGTCTAGCTTCGCTCCGATTATTCGCCTCAGGACCCGTCATTCAAAGGCGTGCAATATATTTGAGTTTCAATCAGAGCAAGTTTCTGCAAACCATTACGTATAATCCTGTTTCCATTTCTATCCGCAGTCGTGCTATCATACCAGCCTATCGAGAAGATTTATCTCATCACTAGCGACTTCAAGATTCGATACCTTCACTCAAGACTTCTTACGACATAAGCTATTCACTTTCGCGAAAACGCTATCTGGGTCCTGTGAACTAATACCCCTCAATTTTTCCGCCCATTGATTGCTGAGCTCACTCCTAAAGTATGAACGGATTAAGTTCCGGTGATTCTTCAGGTGTAATTTCAACAAAACCAACGAGGGATAGTTGTAGTCCAAAACTCGTCGACAAATATTGTTGACGCGTGTGAGAAGGCTTTTCAACCTTGCAATATATGCTTGGCATGCAAGTCACCGGCAAGAATATAATAACTATTCAGCCTGTTTGGTTCGAGTATTTTAAACGAGGAATTGAGCTCCTCCTTGAACTTGGGAACGTTTCGACCAGTTATATAGGCAAAGATAACGAAGAGGTTATCCTCACCTGGCAGTGAAATTTCGATAACGGACACTTCAAGAGATTCAAAGCCTTTAAATTAAACTTTATCAATATTTTGGAATCAATAGGGTCTTCTCACCAATATCCCGGGGCCACCTTCCCCATCACCGTTTACCCTGTCGTTTCTTACAAATTCAAAATCCATTGAGTGCAATGAATCAAGGTGGGTTTCAGTGAGAGGTATGATGTCAGGCTTTTGCTTAGCAATGAATTCAAGGAGATAGCCTCGGTGATGTAGAGGAACAATGGAGTTGACGTTGATTGAGATGAGACGAAGCTTATCCACGGAAATATGACTGAATGACAAAATATCTTGAAGCACGTTGGCCTAAATGTTGAAAAACGAAATCGATTTTTTTATCTTGCTTATTTATTCTTTCTGAAAGGGATACAAGATGTTGGTAAATTTTGAGAAGCACCTCATTATTGCCACTTACATTATTTATTTTATATACAATGTTGTCTGCTGGTACTCTAGCAGCAAGTGCAAATGATACTCCGAGCTTGACGAAGTTAGAAGGTAAGGTAATTGGCTTTGTTTTGGGGAAAACTTAATTATTACATCTTGATATCGAGGGCATCTTTGATATGATGCTGGATGACCAAATATACCACAGTTAACACAGTATAATTTTCGTTTTGGCTCCATCTAAGCCAATTTGCATTCACCGGGGGAATGAATATCTTTAAATTTAACGCACCGATAATTCATGGTACAATTGGCAGCCGAATGACTGAATCTTTGGCACCTGTAACACTAGTTAACCTAAATTTTTTGGAGACGCTCCCACCTCACAACTCTAAAGTTCAAGTACCTTACCAATTGCAGGGCACTTGGACTACTATCATTTGAAATTTGTACTAAATAAAATGGTCATATTTTGCCTTCAACAGTTGATCTCCTTGTAGCAAAATTTTTCACACTAATGAATTTGACAGTTGCTGCTGCTTCCTGTAACATTTCAAGGAGATCAACTGTATTCTCCCCATAGTCCAAGTCCTTCAGTAGGAAGATCTGATTTTTGTCTGCCTTTGGCGTGCATGTGAAGTGGGGACCTTTCACACTTTTTAGAGCACCCTTCGCTAGCTTGAAATCAGGCTCTTTTTGTATTATGATTTTATAAGATGTCACTCTCTCAACTTCGAAATCATCTATCTTGTGTTCGGCTGCCAATAGCCGAACCATGTCCCCTCCACGCTGCCCAAAGACATTAATCAGAGGAACTTTCTCAGTTGTCTTATTATTTTTGATTGGAGAACCAGCAGACCCACCGGTTGGCTTCTTCTCCTTCTCCTTCTCCTTATTTTAAGATTTTAAGTATTTGATATAGTTAGCATTAGAATCATTAATATTACCTATGCCTTCTTGTTGCTCCGTTTCTTCTATCCATATCCTCATTCATCGCAGCAAGTACCGCAAAATAATTTGCAGTCATTTGCTCCTCCCGCGCTTAGTAGGATATCGGCCTCTTTTTTTGTTGTGGCTTCTTCTTTTCCGTACGCACTTTGTGGCTTTGAGAGCGTTCAAGTATTAAGTAACGCCATTTTTGAAGATTTTTAACCCCCCCTACTCCCCTTGTAACGCACCGTAACGTTTTTTTTATTCAACTATTAACCAAGTATCTAAGTAGGTCTATAAAAACAATTCGATCGAAGCTACTGCTCCTCTGTCCACGAGTTTGCTAGCCACTTAGATTCTTTCATCACTGGCACTTGGAGTGCAGACGAAGACGGTTCTGGAACTGTTAAGCCACTTGCATCAACTTCGTCTTTGTCGACCCAGTCAGCATCCTCAGACGATGTTTCATAACGACGCACAATGCAGAGAAGCTCATTTGCCCTTCTGGCAGCAAGGCACTGTGGCCGTACTCTAGTTTCACAATGGTCTGGGACAGTCTTGCCATGCACATAACGACAGTGCATTTGAACACTTTTGTGAGATGTGAAATAGATCCCACAGGTTGGACATACTTTTTTCTTTAGGTCGGATTGTACAGATGGACAAAAGAAATCGTAAGGCATCTGCTTGAACCCCTCTAGAGGAGGTGACAGATCAACGGACAACCTCAAAAGAAGTGGCGAAAACTTGGATGTTCCTTTGTCTAGCAAACTGGGTACTACGAGCTTGCTTGGGGTTTGAAGTATTGGGCAAGGTGGCGGCATGAAAGTATCCGCAAACACAGATTTCAATGCACTTCTTGGTGATGAACAGCAGGATTCATCCGCGCATTTTATAACCTGTAAGAAATATTGCGATTCACGGACGTGAACGCTATACCACGCCAGATTTGGTTCTGCTGGATCCTGCATGCTATCTTCGGGCTGTCTATACTCCGCCGAAACGTCGTAATTATCAATTTTCATTTCTCTCCACAATTCTGCAAGTGTTTCTCCAGCGTGCTGAAAATTGCGTTTTTCCAAATCATCATCCGTAGTCATTCCTTTGCCGTCGAGATGAGAACCAAAATGTTCATGAGGCAGAATGACGCCTGCCAGTCGTTTGCTGTGGGGAGCCATCCGACGCTCAACTCGGTTATATGCGCTCCGCCCAGGAGCATTAGTTGCCATAAACAGGGCGTCCAGGTTGTTTTTAAAGTGTCCAATCGCAAATTCTTGACTTTGCGATAACGCGGGTTTTCTTCCGGCCCACCATCTACAAAGATGATGATCACTGGCTTCACGGTATTCGATTCTGTCATCATTAAGGGTTTGAATGACGGTATTAATAAAAGTGATTCGAAATCATAAGCATGGGTGTTCGCTGTGGAGGATGTGTGTTTCCCGCTCCTTATGGATATGCGTGTCGGCCCGTTGTCCCCTACAGCTTCTTCCTTACCAAACCTGTTAGGTCCCACGTTTACGCCGGCGTATACAGAAGGAATAAGTTTGTGCCGCTCTGCCACGACCCAGTCATGATCAGGTAAAAGTATTCTGTATTCCATATGCATTAAAAGAGGGCTCTGACTTTTCACTGCTGGTAAACCTATTGGTACACGTGCCTTATCGTCTTGGGAGAGAACGAATACTTGCTGCGGTCCCAGAATTGACGCGAGAGATTCTAATGACCTGATTGTAGCAGTATAAAATTTCCCGTTCTCGTGCTTTTTATGCATCTCGGTCTGTGGTCTTGCCAACTTTACGAGTACGGTACGTACGTGCCTTCTTCCCTCTTGAGTGTTAGAAACGCGTGGGAGTAAATGAAGATATGTGCCGCTTCGAAAAATTTGGAATCCCATTAACAACAGCCACTCATGCAGGTCAGACAGAGTGAGACAACTCCTAATCATCTCGGTTCGGCGGTGTTCATCAGCAGCGCTGCCATGAATGGCAATATTAACTATGGACTCTAGGAGAGCAGGTTGCGAGTCAACTAAAGGGGGCTGTACAGGGCCAGTTCGAGGTTGTGTTGCAGCAGGATTATTTCTCTCACGTTCAGTTTTCTCCAGTTTTTCTTTGGCTCGGAATTTTTTTGCACGCTTAGCAGAGTCCCTTTTTTCCTTTCAACATTTCTCTTTTTGTTTCAACTCTTTGCGTAGCTTTTTTATTTCGTCGTGAACATCATTTTTGGCTATACCCTTCAGTAAGAATATTTCTTCTCTGTTGCAGTAGACCAATTTTCTTCATAAGAGTTTCTTGAGCCGGTTTGCTTGGAACATTTTTAGTGATGCCTGAATCAATCAAAGTCGTGTGTGGTTCCGTAGACAGTGTCTCCACAGTTTTCTCATGAGTATTCTGACTTTGCTCATCGTGGGTATCGCTCATCTTTCGTTTGACAGCAGTGTTTACTTGTCCAGCGACTGCGACAATCGATTCCCTAAAAGATGAACACGTGGATGAAGCTACAACATCCGAGACCTATAGACCAAGAGAAAATAAATTAAGAATAGGTGTTATTAACACATGCGATAAAAAAGAACATAATATACAACATATACAAGCAGATGCACCTGTTTTTGTTGAAGAGCACGCGAAGTCGAGGGAACATTGGGCCTTAGTGTTGCTTGCGTGCTTGATGTTTTCATAGGTAGCTAGAAATATATAATACTTATGACCAGGTCTTTAATGAAAAATTAAGGTTGGGATTACATATTATAATACTCATGTCATTATTACATTTAAGCAGTAAACTTCCCTGTGTAAAATAACTAAGCATTGTTGCTTTCTTCTTCGTGGCCTTCACCTTCAAATCTCGTATAACATCATTTATATGTTCTTTAAACTTTTCTTTATTTTTTAGTTTTTCTTTAACCGTTTTCCAAATTGCGTCGGCATTTTTTTGACACAGTTGCGCTGGCAAGTCAGCATGAGAGCCTTTATAGGCCAAGAACAGCTGATGATACAAATCTCCCTCTTTTGAAGACATTACAGTATGAACACTATGAACTCACTCATTACAGTATGAACACTATGAACTTTAATAACACCGACTACAGCAATGTGCTTCTGCACAAACACTGACGAATACTGACAACGAAAACAACATTAAATGCTGTACAACACAATCTAATAACACCGACTACAGCAATGTGCTTCTGTATAAACACTGACGAATACTGACAACGAAAACGACACTAAATTCCGTAAAAAGCAATCTAGGGATTCCCCGTGATGACGACCAGACTACACAATCGAGGGATCCCTCGTAAAACGTGAATGAAAAGGGTTGCCAATTTGGGAGTTTTTATTCCCTAATTTTTTATTTAAAAAAAAAAAAACAATGTTACGTAACGTGTTGTAAAAAAGACCCCCTCCCGCCCCTGTAACGCATCGTAACGTTTTACGAGACCCCCCTCCCCCCAAATTGCGTTACGTAATACTTGAACGCCCCCTTTATCACTTTAGTTATGTTGACGTTTGATAATTTACGGGTCATTTCCTCCAAGTTTTGAATTCGGAGTTTCATCTTTTCATTTTCTGTGGTCACCATTTCCAGCTGCTCGCTTGGTAGTGTAATTCGCTTCCCATCTTCAAGCTTTTTTTTAATCGTTTTTCCTTTTCATGATTTTTTCATTCGTAGGATTTGAAATACCTGGCACCGGGTCCCCGAGCGATCGGTAGCCGCCGGGCTCCTGCATGCCCTGGTCTTTTTTGAACTTCTTGAGACTTGTTCGCAAATAAAATCCAGTTATTCGATAAATTGTTCGAATAATTCGACGATATAATAAGTTTTTTTTAAAATTAGTTTTAAATTGACGTTCTAAAAATTATTTTAATTTATAAAAAATTCTTGTCAGGAGCTTTTGAAAACACGTCTGTTCGCAACGAATGTTAGACGTAGAATAAACATTCATCATATACCTATGGCAAATTTTGGTTCATGGTTTATTTTTTGTTATTGTAGACTTAAAGATCTACTTCTTCGATATTTTATTCTGATTTTTCAAATCAAACATGTCCCAATAGGAGCAGATTACGCGAAAACACTGCCAACACTCTACCCAGTAAAAAACGACACTTATTGCAATTCTATCAATTTCATCAAAAGATCTCTTATCTTTTCATTATAACACCCCACTCTATTACCTTGAAGAGAAAAAATCATTGAGGGTCATCTCCATATATCGGGAGAACCCTTTAAAAACCTCTGAATTTTTTTATTCCAAAGCTTTCATTCCTGATCCTTCGACAATGTTTGGTAGCAGTGGCTTTTCTAGTTTCGGAGAAAAAATGCTGTGGAAAACAAACGGAAGGACTTACCGACAGACACAGGTCGTGATTTAAATGGAGTTGTATATTTTACGAGTAGTACAAAGCCCTAAAAGCCACCATAAATTAATTAGATGAAAGCGTATGCATATCCGTTACTCCCACTGTTAAATGCTGCTGCATCACACACAATACATCGTGTTCTATACTCCATACAATCACTTGGCGAATTTCCCTGAGCGAAAACAGCAAAAAACACTAAACTCTTGCATTAACAACAAAAACATCATCCATATTATACTCTGATATAAGTATTTCACCTGAAGAGTGCAAAGGTAAGTAAAAGTATCTTTTTATAGGTTGTTTTCATCTTCGTCTGCTTCGTCCGCCTCGAGCGCGTCCCTTGGTTTCAAGGAACGCTAACTTCTGGCACTCTCTGGACTGTGAACTGTGAAGTGCTTGATAAAAGATCTATTCAACGGACTGGCGACGACGACGCTCAGATCTATCCGTGAACTAAAGTAAGATCAGTTTACGTTTTCTTAGCGAAAATTAATACCTTAGTTCGTATGTGATGAATTCCGTTTTGTTTAGGATTTTCGGAATGAACGCAGCAAAGAAATAAGATATCATGAAAGGGAAGAATCTTGAACGGAACGTGTGCACGGATGTACAAAGAAACGGTTTCGAACGCGAGATTTTTTCCAGCGCGTCCCCCAGTTGATAGTGCCCAATTCACATGTGCTATCTAAATAGCCGGTGCACTAAGCGAAGGTGAATGCTATTTTTGAGGGCCGCGTATTGCACTTCCATGGCGCATCGATGTTCACCACATCCGTAGTAAAGGTTCAACCAGCGCGGCAGAGGATCAACTCCAAGAATTAGCCAGAAAATACCCTCAAGATTACTTTGTAATGTGACGACTACGCCCAGGAATCGAAGTGATTCCGATCCCGAACCCTTGTAACCTGCCAGATGGATATGTCCTCGAAGTGCCAGCGGACTTCATCTGTTGTGCGGATATCGTTGTGCAGAAAATATTTTTTTTTTCTGTCCAAATATTTAGATCCGTGGATATAAATATTCGGAATATAGAATTAATCCAACCCCGGCACATTTCGAGACATAGCCATCTGGAAATGCCCCTCCACCGTGGCCATCGAGAAAACTATGCCACTGGCGACATCTGAAGAAGCACATTTCCGCCATATGAAGTGCCATTCCACGCACATATGTTTTGTCCGAGGTGACAACCGGAAATTTTGACAGCCACATGGAGGCGCGAAACGTCATCGTAAAGTTCTTCATGAGAATATCGAAGGTATTACAAAACCAGCTATACGTCGTTTGGCGCGACGTGGTGGAGTGAAACGTATTCCCGGTTTAATCTATGAAGAAACGCGTGGTGTGCGTAAAGAGTTTTTGGAAAACGTTATTCGTGAGGCAGTGACATTCACCGGAGCAGAACATTAGGAAAGAGGTTAGTTTAGTTAATAACTAAAAAGAAAGTTAGAATTGACTCACAATCATGTGCCCTACAGCCGCCGCCGCCGTCGTCCAATTCGAAATACGGCCGCCGCTCTCTCCTCGTTGCTGCCGCGCGCTAAATAAATTTGAAAATAAAAATTCCATCTGAGAAATAAAAATTCAAAATAAATTTGATGAAACAGAGAATTGGGAACGCGGCGTAGAAAATGCATAAATAATTGTAGGAACGCGCGATTGAGGACTTGACTGGAGAGACTTGAAAGACCAAAGAAAAGGGTGAGCGTGGTGGAACGTGGAAAACAGTGCCTGTAGTCGCAAGGAGAAGCGAATCAGGGAAAATCTCGAGTGGATTGTGTAACTTTATGTTAGCCCAACGCAACACCAGCACCAGCAGCCATTGCCATCAAACTATTTTCGGATTACTTCCATCGCTGACATCGTGCAAGGGACACAAGCAAGCAAGCAAACACGGCGACGAACCGAGTGCCTAGAAAAATGTCAAAAAGGACAACATCATCAAACTGGTGACTTTCCATTGCCAGCCGGTTGGGATATTGCCCGCGATTACGACGGCAAAGTCTACTACATTAACCACAATAACAAGGAGACAACGTGGTAGGATCCTAGAGACAGGTGCGTGCCTTTGTCGTCAACCATGCCACAGATTCCATGAATTTTACAATGATTAGGAATTTATGAAAAAAAAAAACCAAAATAAATTACTAACAAATTATAAAAGACAAAAATGTATTAACCGGACTAAAACTGTTCGATTTTCTTGATATAATTTTTAAACATGTATTATTAGATGAAAATCGGGGGCATGTCAAAAGATGGTATAACATGAATGTCAACTAAACACTATTCCTTAAATCCAATGAAATCTTTTAAAACTTTAATCAATGATTTCAAATGACAACTGATATGCGATAATTGAATGAGCTTTCTTGGAATAATTATAAGAAGTAAAATTAAAAATCAACACTTCAAACGTAAACAAGCTTCATATGAAGAAAACGTCAAGCTAACATAACTTGAACATAAACTAAATAAACTAAAAATCTCAATGATTAGTGAATCGAGTACTAAATTCAGAAAAAAAATACTAAACTTAAATGAAACAATTAAATGTTAGAATAAATGAATGAATGTCTTAAAAAAAATGATAACTGAATATATTCAATGAGATATCGGAAATTATACCATTTAAAATACACAACGTAAGCACTAATTTTTCTAGTTTTCACCATAAGTAAAATATCAAAAATCATATTATAGACCGATACATTTCACTATTGATAAATCCCGGTTTTCCGCACAATTTAAGTTTTCTGAGAAAAAGTAATAGACACAAAAGTAGTCTTTATAGTGTTCAACAACCCATACAATACTTTTCTTTCGCAATTTCAATATTTATATGACACCATAATTTTCTTTAATGTATCCCAACTTTGAACGTTATTTTCGTATAATTTACTTCGGATTCAAATTAACTTTGTATTTATTGTCATATGTAGGACATTCGAACCTATTTTGTTTTCAATCGAATCAAGACATTGGTGTGTCAGTCTCAGAAAGTTTAGCTTATATTCAGGAACAAGGTATCCCTGAAAGATAGGAACACAGAATACGATAATATTAAACAATGCCATTGATTTATTTGTTCAACGAGGCCTAGCCCAACGTAATGTGTCAAATGGTTCCAAGCTTGGTTCTTAGTCCGATAGAAGAGGCGTTTGTTAGATAGTCCAGAAGTTCTGCGCTCCAGGAGGTCTCACGCTCAGGGCGTAAATAGTATTCAACTCACTGCTACAAAAATATTATTTGCTTTAACGCTGTTTCCTTTGAGTGATTTTCATGTTACTGATTTAAATCATTTGTTTCGTCCGTATTTTGAGTCCTAGCTTTTCACGGTTTCTTCGAAAAAAATATATTTTAAATACTGAGCTTCAGTAACGCATTTTAGTCTAGTGAAAGTCGAGAGATTTTATATCGAATCGCAAATGTTGGGAGATTTATATTCATGAATTGATTGCCGATAGAGATAAAACAGCTAATAAAATGACTTTCCAAGCCCAACGGAGTATTCAACAGTTCAAAACCATTTTTGCTTTGTTCATTCGTTTTCCATATCGTATCTGTTAAATCAAAACGATTTATCATATGTTTTACACACACATAAACCCATGTTAGCTTACTCGAAAGAAAGAACAAAATTCAAATCGCAAACCTGCAACTGATACTCTCTCCTTAAGTTATTAGATTTTTGGGTTCATCTTTGAAGATAAATCCCTGTGTATAGCTTAAACTAGGAAGCTGATGTTTCTGCATTATTTTCCACTTTTTAACTTACGTTGCTAGTACATAGCTTAATTTGATTAGTTGATTGCAATATCTCGTTGAACTTAGTCGCTAAACAAACGATATGATATGCAAAAAGTTTCGAAGAAATGAGAATAAAAAGTGCTACCTATAATATTAGATGCTAGATGTTAGCTGTTATGAAGATAATCAGAAAACTAATTTCCACAAGTTGCCGCCCCTGATTTCATTTCTTTACTGCACGATCTCTAATTCACTTATATTTACTTTAGCTATTTTACCTCTTATTTATCCCGGAATCGTATCCATATAGTTTTTTTCTTATTTTGTAAATAATATCGGTATAACCTTATTCACAACATGTTTGGGGAAGTTCTCTGTGTTTTTTTCTGATAATATTAGGATATATTTTTAAATCTTTTTAATTACCGCGAATGACTTATGTATAATGTTTCCATGTTCAGACATTAATCAAAACGCACTTCTTTTGCATTCGGCTGTCTTCCTCATAAAGAAAAGAACTATATTTACATAATATCGCCGTCTTTTAAATGAAAATTGTTTGCCATGTTTCTTATTTTTTTATTGAATTTTTAAGGTTTATTTAATGAGAAAAATAAAAAAAATATGGAACAAAAAAATCAATGAATTATATACTGGGATATCATGTACAATAAAATAAGTAAAGAAAAGACAGTTCTTTTGATATTAGCTTTTCGCATATATATACAATATTTTCATTTTTCTGTTTGTTTTTCTTTTCAAAATACACTTATACACACATAATAAATATATTTTAAATTAAGTAACAATAATATTTGATATGAGGGTAAATATCATAATTTGATTTTGTTCAGCTCTTATGTCCCCTCTCATTGTCATTATTCAACATAGATTGCCCAGGATATATAAGAATATATGATATGTAAGAATTGAATAAACTAAGAATGAATTGCTAATTTAACCACGACTTTCCTTTTCAGTGACTCTTCTTTTTCAGTGGGAACAGAGAGTGTAGGGTAAGTATGCCGTCGCGAGGGTAGGGTTTCTGCAAATCCGCTGAAGTCGGTTTCGCGTCGCGCGCGGTACGCGGTACCTTTGCTTGTTTCGCCATTTCTTTAGAGTAGTTTTCTTCGGTTTAAGTTCGAGTAGTATATTTTTCGGTACCGCGTCGGTGAATCGGTAACGCGCCTGTGGATTTTTGTAGCGTTTTTGATTTGAGATCTGTGGATAGATCCCATCCAGAACTAACGTAATGTAGGTTTCTCGTTCTGGATGAGTGAATGTTGACGCGTTTAGAAAACGGGCAATTTCAGGTGACTGAAATATTGTAGTTGAGCGTAATCCATTCGGAGACCCGCGACCGAAATCCTCTCCGAACTAGCTGGCCGACAAGCAGTCACCGCGTGAATGGATTACGGTGCACGGATTGGTTGACCTGTTGGTACCATCCGTTGGCACTACTCAGACTTAACGTCTAGAACCGATGAGAGGTCGGTTCCGCGTTCGAGTTGAAGAGAGAAAATCATTACAAATGGCGCCCAACGTGGGGCCCAAAAACATCCTAAGGGGGAAAGAACTTCGCGTCTTCTGACGAGTTGGTCCTTTACGGAGGATGTAAGGTACTTTGGTACTCGAGTCCCACTATCAGGAGCAGTGGAATTGTGTGATACACATTAGAGGTCGCTTCACGTGAGTTGTAGCTTCCGCTCTCCTTTTGTTTGATTTTTTTTTTTCTCGCGACAGAATCCTTCCGATGTGTTGTCCCAGGTTAACCCCTGTAAGGACCTTCTATTTTCTTGATGGAACTGCCAGTCTGATGGGTTTACCTATCAGCATGGACTCTCAAGAAAATAGAAGGCTACCTTGCCTTTATGTCGCGGAAGGATTCTAACTATTTCTTATGCGTGTTAGACGAGTGGTATCGGTTCAACGTTCGATGGCGTATGCTGGAGTTGCGAAGCCCGGAATGCTTCCACGCGTCGGGAATTTTGACCGCGTACAAAGTCGTTACGGTAGCTCTACCACTTGTCTCGTCGAGTCACTTTAACGTAGTTTAGAGACGGTTTTTTTTTGTAATGTATGAGGGTATGGGGTTAAATTTCGTAAATCGACCAAAAGCACCCTTTCTTCGGCAGATTACCACGCACTCTCTTTTCCCGTTGAAGGAGTCGACCACTGGAAAGGAAAGTATATACTAATTAAATTTTTTTTTCTAATTTTTTTACGTAAATAGCTCGCCACTATCGGCCACTAAAGTATTTTTAAGCCTTTAGTCATATTATATAATTACATTTTTTCTTTTTTTTCGTCACTAAGACATAGCACCCACCCAAAACCAGCAAAAATCAAAGATGGCAACGAAGCGGACCCCAGACAAGCGTTGGACCAGATCCAAAACGGTCCAACCAGCTAACTGCGGGATCTGCTTCGAAGACGTAGTGGAGGGCGTACACAGCGTGCGATTGGATTGTGGACATTTATTCCATCGTGCCTGTGTACAACAGCTCCTCCTCACGTCAGAGCTGTGTCCCTTATGCCGGCGACCCATAGATCGGTCTGCCCTAGACGCCCCCCTCGGAACGCCCCTACCAACGCGTGGAGCAGTGGCGAAAGGAGCTCCAGAAGCCGAATCGTCACAACCACTCTTAGACCTGCAAGGAGCAGTAGGCGGTGAAGTTCCGGCTGCAAGTGTCGTGTCCGAGGTGACAACCATGCCTTCCGCCCACTCCATTGACACCCTCGTGGCGTTGATGAGGGATATGTCGGAGAGGATTGGCAACCTGGAGGGAAAGATCCAGAATCTCCCGTTGAGCCAACCCCCCAGCCGCGTGAGAACTCCGCTTGGCTGGGAGCCAAATCCCAGTGTGGCGATGCCCCCCTCCCGACAATCCGAGCAATGGGTCCCACCCCCAAGGAACTCGGGAATGGATCCCAGAGCTCCCGAATACAGACCGCGACACAGTACCGGACCTCCGTTGGTACCTCCAGCCCCCGAGGCAGTTCAGTACAACAGGTCAATCGAGGATGTGATTCCCCCCGGGAACGCATTGGCACCTTTTCGAGACCCGACGCCTCGTATCATGGAGAGTTGGCGCCTGAACTTTACAGGGTTCAACGATATGATATCGGCGGACCGGTTCCTTTTCCGGATTCAGGCGTTGGTGTCCAGCACCCTGGGAGGTGATTCCTCGGCCTTCCTCCGGCATGCCCATCTTTTGTTCAGCGGCGACGCTGCCGACTGGTACTGGAGCTTTAAAGAGTCAACGCCACGTCCCACTTGGCACTCTTTCAGTGCAGCCTTCCGCAATCGATTTGAGGATGGCTTCACTGAGAGAGAGCTAAGAGAGCAAATAAAGAAACGGAAACAAGGCGCTCACGAACCGTTCGACCAGTACTACACAAGTATAGTGAGATTGAGCACTCGCCTGCGAAATACCATGCCCGAGGACGAATTAGTAGAAATTATCAGAGAGAACATGCGCTGGGATCTCCAGAACAGCCTGCTACATTTTCCCATCAACACCATACAGGGATTGCGCCTCCATGCGCGTAGACAAGAACACTTGGATGAGCGACGAGGTACCTTCCGCCCACAACCTCGCATAACGGGACCAAATCCCCGAAATCATCACACCGCGGAGTTGATGGCAGCAGACCACCTGCTTGCTGATCCAGTACCAGTACCGAGGAGCGGAGCACCACCGGAGCTTGAGGACCCCGCATTGATTGATCGACCCTCCCTTGAAGCACTTACAAGCCCGACGGTCTGTTGGAACTGCCGACAACCGGGACATCGGTTCTATGCATGTCCAGCGGAGCCGACGCTTTTCTGCTACCGCTGCGGGAAGGCCGACACATACGCACCTGACTGTGCAAATTGCAAAGGGCGAAAAAACTTGCCACCGAGTGCCGCGACCACCCGTCGGCACTCCTAGACCCCGGACGAACCAATCCAGACCCCATCACCAGCTATGACCCAGCTCCCAACATGACTCCAACTCTGCTGACTCGCACCGCTAAACACAGTTCTCCCGAAGTTCCACAACCGACGCCGTCCTTCGCCGAGGCCAATGCGCAGGGAAATGATAGCGAGACGAAGGCTCCTTGGCATGTAAAACCTTTTCATGTCAGGTTGCGGAATTATTTGGCTACTCGACAGCGCATCTTCCATGAGGAATTGGCCACAACTGTCCCACCGCGAAGCAAGCGAGCCACGCGTCGGATGCGGAGCTTCTGGAGAAAAGTCAGGCAGTCGAGAAAAAGGTTGAAGGACATATACTTAGACGAATTATTGAGGGATGATGTTCGGCCATATGCGTCAGTACACCTCCTGCAAAAACGAGTATCAGGCTTAGTCGATACGGGAGCCAGTGTGAATTGCATATCTGCCGAGTTTGCAGGGGAGGTACTGGCAAAGCACGCGGACCAAATCCGTCATTTCACCTCCTGGTTAAGCACGGCGGACGGAACACGTCACTCTGTAGTGGGAAAAATTATGACGGATGTCACCTTTAAAGGGGTAACTAAACCTATGGAATTTTTCATCATACCTCAGTTAACCCAGAATCTTTATTTAGGAGTGGATTTCGTTCGAAAATTTAACTTGGCCCCGGCACTATTTTCCAGTTCGACCCTGGAGTCCGTCACCACCGTTCCTGACCAATCTCAACCCACTAACTTATTACGGCATACACTGGATGTAACTCAGCAACTGCGTCTCGACTCGGCTATATCGGCTTTTCCCTCGCACGAGAAGGAAGGTCTCGGGCGGACTGCCCTGGTGTTCCACACTATAGATGTGGGGGATGCTAAACCCATAAAACAGAGACATTTCGCCATATCTCCGGCGAAGGAAAAATCGTTATATGCCGAAGTGGATCGAATGCTAGCATTAGGCGTAATCGAAGAATCACAGAGCGCGTGGGCTTCCCCAGTCACCTTAGTGGTCAAGCCGAACAAGGTCCGGTTATGCTTAGATGCCAGACGCTTGAACGCCGTCACAGTCAAGGACGCATATCCTCTACCGTTGATCGAAGGCATTTTGAGTCGATTGCCTAAAGCCCATTTCATCACGAGCTTAGACCTCAAGGACGCCTTCTGGCAAATTCCTTTAGACCCCGGTTCAAAGGAGAAAACAGCCTTCACAGTCCCAGGCCGGCCCTTATATCAATTCGTGACCATGCCATTCGGATTGTGTAATGCCCCCCAAACAATGACGCGCCTTATGGACAAGGTGATACCACCTCATTTGCGGCACCAAGTTTTCGTTTACTTGGACGATCTGTTGCTTATAACCGAGACCTTTGACGAACACATCGACCTGCTTCAGGAGGTGGCTCTACACATCCGGAGGGCAAGATTAACCATCAACATAAGGAAGAGCCAGTTCGTGATGACGGAGGTGAAGTATTTAGGTCACATCATTGGGCATGGGCATATCAAGACCGATCCGGAAAAGACTCAAGCGATTGACGTTTTTCCACTACCCAAGACCACCAAACAGTTACGCCGATTCTTAGGGTTATGCGGATGGTACCAGCGTTTTGTACGTGACTATGCCACCATTACCACTCCTTTGACCGACATGCTGCGTAAGGGACGTAAATTCGTCTGGGAAGAGCCCAGCTTGCGAGCCTTTGAAGAGCTAAAGAAGAGTCTGACTACGGCCCCCGTACTGCACAGCCCGGACTTTGACAAACCGTTCTCAATCCATTGTGACGCGAGTCAACATGGGGTGGGAGCAGTCTTAGTCCAGGTTGCACAAGACGGCGAGGAGAGACCTATAGCCTTCATGTCTCACAAGCTGAACCCAGCCCAGCGAAATTACACGGTCTCCGAGCAAGAATGTTTAGCCGCGGTGTTGGCAGTGAAACGCTTCCGAGCCTATGTGGAGGGACACACCTTTGAAATCGTTACGGATCACGCTTCTCTGAAATGGTTAATGAGCCAGACTGATCTCAACGGCAGATTGGCCAGGTGGGCACTGAAACTACAGGCATTTGACTTCACAATTCGCCACCGAAAAGGAAGCCAGCATGTAGTCCCCGACACCCTATCCAGAATGTTCGCCCCTGAAGGAGCCGAGTTGGTCCAAGAGGACGACAGCCCCCAATTGATCGATTTGGACCATCCTGCCTTCAAGTCAGCCAGCTACACCCAACTGATTCACACTATCCAGAATCAACTGTCCCAGCTTCCTGAACTGCGGTTGACGGATGGATTTATTTATAAGCGGATGGGACACGCATCCGGAGACCCCATACAAGAAGAAGAACAGTGGAAGTTGTGGGTGCCCGAAGAATTAACCACTGATCTTATCAGACGGGCTCATGACCACCCATCAAGTGCGCACGGCGGATACGGTCGTACACTTAGGCGGTTGAAAACCTGTTTCTTTTGGCCTAAGATGGCCCAACAGATAAAAGCGTACGTAGCCTCTTGTGAGCTATGCAAGTGCACTAAAGCGCCCAACACCATCCTTCGGCCACCCATGGGTAAGGTTGAGGTCCCCGAACGCGTGTTCCAGCGCTTGTACATTGATCTTATCGGTCCTTACCCTCGATCTGCTTCTGGTCACACGGGAGCTGTCGTGGTCCTGGACCAGCTCTCCAAATTCCCTATCATAGAGCCACTACGTAACATGCACACTGGACCAATAACCAGCTTTTTGGAGAACCGAGTCTTTCACATGTTTGGAGTTCCGGAGAAACTTGTCTCCGACAATGGGGTCCAGTTCACCTCCAGCAAGTTCCGAGACCTAATGTCCAAATACGGCATCATCCACCAACGAACTGCCGTCTATTCACCACAAGCCAACGCATCCGAACGACTGAATCGTACGCTCATAGCGGCCATTCGCGCCTATGTCCACCCGAATCAGAGGGACTGGGATCGCAAATTGTCCGCCATCACTAGTGCGCTGCGCTCGTCGTACCACGCCACGACCGGCATTTCGCCGTATTTTGCAGTGTTCGGCCAGTACATGATCGGTCATGGGAGCGCTTACCGGCTATTGCGGCAGCTGAAATCGCTAGAGGACCCAATCGTGGTTCTAGAACCGCACGAAAAGCTCCAACTTCTGCGAGATCAACTGCGGGAGAAGATTGAAGAAAGTAGACGGATGGGAGAGGAGCGGTACAACTTGCGATCTCATCCTTCTGGCTTTAAGGCCGGCGACGAAATATATCGTCGAAACTTCCGACAGAGCGATGCCACCCGCCATTACAATGCCAAACTAGACAAGAAATTCGTGAAGTGTCGAGTCATGCAAGTCATAAGCCCCACCCGGTACCTCATCGCGGACATGACTGGTAAGACCCTGGGAATTTACCACGCAAAAGACCTTAGACGATGAAGTGCAACTAATTCCCACGAGAAACCTTGGCTTATCCCAAATCTCTGCCTAGACGAAGGCCTCCGAATAACACCTGACTTCCTACTATATAGTCACTGTCGAGTCTTCACGAACAGGGTTGTAGCCTATCCTTCGAAACGGATCTTCGACCCGCCACGTCCCTAACCAAGACCTTTTACAAAGGAGACGGGATCGTAATTACTTCGATTTTGGGGGGGGGAATGTGTAATGTGACGACTACGCCCAGGAATCGAAGTGATTCCGATCCCGAACCCTTGTAACCTGCCAGATGGATATGTCCTCGAAGTGCCAGCGGACTTCATCTGTTGTGCGGATATCGTTGTGCAGAAAATATTTTTTTTTTCTGTCCAAATATTTAGATCCGTGGATATAAATATTCGGAATATAGAATTAATCCAACCCCGGCACATTTCGAGACATAGCCATCTGGAAATGCCCCTCCACCGTGGCCATCGAGAAAACTATGCCACTGGCGACATCTGAAGAAGCACATTTCCGCCATATGAAGTGCCATTCCACGCACATATGTTTTGTCCGAGGTGACAACCGGAAATTTTGACAGCCACATGGAGGCGCGAAACGTCATCGTAAAGTTCTTCATGAGAATATCGAAGGTATTACAAAACCAGCTATACGTCGTTTGGCGCGACGTGGTGGAGTGAAACGTATTCCCGGTTTAATCTATGAAGAAACGCGTGGTGTGCGTAAAGAGTTTTTGGAAAACGTTATTCGTGAGGCAGTGACATTCACCGGAGCAGAACATTAGGAAAGAGGTTAGTTTAGTTAATAACTAAAAAGAAAGTTAGAATTGACTCACAATCATGTGCCCTACAGCCGCCGCCGCCGTCGTCCAATTCGAAATACGGCCGCCGCTCTCTCCTCGTTGCTGCCGCGCGCTAAATAAATTTGAAAATAAAAATTCCATCTGAGAAATAAAAATTCAAAATAAATTTGATGAAACAGAGAATTGGGAACGCGGCGTAGAAAATGCATAAATAATTGTAGGAACGCGCGATTGAGGACTTGACTGGAGAGACTTGAAAGACCAAAGAAAAGGGTGAGCGTGGTGGAACGTGGAAAACAGTGCCTGTAGTCGCAAGGAGAAGCGAATCAGGGAAAATCTCGAGTGGATTGTGTAACTTTATGTTAGCCCAACGCAACACCAGCACCAGCAGCCATTGCCATCAAACTATTTTCGGATTACTTCCATCGCTGACATCGTGCAAGGGACACAAGCAAGCAAGCAAACACGGCGACGAACCGAGTGCCTAGAAAAATGTCAAAAAGGACAACATCATCAAACTGGTGACTTTCCATTGCCAGCCGGTTGGGATATTGCCCGCGATTACGACGGCAAAGTCTACTACATTAACCACAATAACAAGGAGACAACGTGGTAGGATCCTAGAGACAGGTGCGTGCCTTTGTCGTCAACCATGCCACAGATTCCATGAATTTTACAATGATTAGGAATTTATGAAAAAAAAAAACCAAAATAAATTACTAACAAATTATAAAAGACAAAAATGTATTAACCGGACTAAAACTGTTCGATTTTCTTGATATAATTTTTAAACATGTATTATTAGATGAAAATCGGGGGCATGTCAAAAGATGGTATAACATGAATGTCAACTAAACACTATTCCTTAAATCCAATGAAATCTTTTAAAACTTTAATCAATGATTTCAAATGACAACTGATATGCGATAATTGAATGAGCTTTCTTGGAATAATTATAAGAAGTAAAATTAAAAATCAACACTTCAAACGTAAACAAGCTTCATATGAAGAAAACGTCAAGCTAACATAACTTGAACATAAACTAAATAAACTAAAAATCTCAATGATTAGTGAATCGAGTACTAAATTCAGAAAAAAAATACTAAACTTAAATGAAACAATTAAATGTTAGAATAAATGAATGAATGTCTTAAAAAAAATGATAACTGAATATATTCAATGAGATATCGGAAATTATACCATTTAAAATACACAACGTAAGCACTAATTTTTCTAGTTTTCACCATAAGTAAAATATCAAAAATCATATTATAGACCGATACATTTCACTATTGATAAATCCCGGTTTTCCGCACAATTTAAGTTTTCTGAGAAAAAGTAATAGACACAAAAGTAGTCTTTATAGTGTTCAACAACCCATACAATACTTTTCTTTCGCAATTTCAATATTTATATGACACCATAATTTTCTTTAATGTATCCCAACTTTGAACGTTATTTTCGTATAATTTACTTCGGATTCAAATTAACTTTGTATTTATTGTCATATGTAGGACATTCGAACCTATTTTGTTTTCAATCGAATCAAGACATTGGTGTGTCAGTCTCAGAAAGTTTAGCTTATATTCAGGAACAAGGTATCCCTGAAAGATAGGAACACAGAATACGATAATATTAAACAATGCCATTGATTTATTTGTTCAACGAGGCCTAGCCCAACGTAATGTGTCAAATGGTTCCAAGCTTGGTTCTTAGTCCGATAGAAGAGGCGTTTGTTAGATAGTCCAGAAGTTCTGCGCTCCAGGAGGTCTCACGCTCAGGGCGTAAATAGTATTCAACTCACTGCTACAAAAATATTATTTGCTTTAACGCTGTTTCCTTTGAGTGATTTTCATGTTACTGATTTAAATCATTTGTTTCGTCCGTATTTTGAGTCCTAGCTTTTCACGGTTTCTTCGAAAAAAATATATTTTAAATACTGAGCTTCAGTAACGCATTTTAGTCTAGTGAAAGTCGAGAGATTTTATATCGAATCGCAAATGTTGGGAGATTTATATTCATGAATTGATTGCCGATAGAGATAAAACAGCTAATAAAATGACTTTCCAAGCCCAACGGAGTATTCAACAGTTCAAAACCATTTTTGCTTTGTTCATTCGTTTTCCATATCGTATCTGTTAAATCAAAACGATTTATCATATGTTTTACACACACATAAACCCATGTTAGCTTACTCGAAAGAAAGAACAAAATTCAAATCGCAAACCTGCAACTGATACTCTCTCCTTAAGTTATTAGATTTTTGGGTTCATCTTTGAAGATAAATCCCTGTGTATAGCTTAAACTAGGAAGCTGATGTTTCTGCATTATTTTCCACTTTTTAACTTACGTTGCTAGTACATAGCTTAATTTGATTAGTTGATTGCAATATCTCGTTGAACTTAGTCGCTAAACAAACGATATGATATGCAAAAAGTTTCGAAGAAATGAGAATAAAAAGTGCTACCTATAATATTAGATGCTAGATGTTAGCTGTTATGAAGATAATCAGAAAACTAATTTCCACAAGTTGCCGCCCCTGATTTCATTTCTTTACTGCACGATCTCTAATTCACTTATATTTACTTTAGCTATTTTACCTCTTATTTATCCCGGAATCGTATCCATATAGTTTTTTTCTTATTTTGTAAATAATATCGGTATAACCTTATTCACAACATGTTTGGGGAAGTTCTCTGTGTTTTTTTCTGATAATATTAGGATATATTTTTAAATCTTTTTAATTACCGCGAATGACTTATGTATAATGTTTCCATGTTCAGACATTAATCAAAACGCACTTCTTTTGCATTCGGCTGTCTTCCTCATAAAGAAAAGAACTATATTTACATAATATCGCCGTCTTTTAAATGAAAATTGTTTGCCATGTTTCTTATTTTTTTATTGAATTTTTAAGGTTTATTTAATGAGAAAAATAAAAAAAATATGGAACAAAAAAATCAATGAATTATATACTGGGATATCATGTACAATAAAATAAGTAAAGAAAAGACAGTTCTTTTGATATTAGCTTTTCGCATATATATACAATATTTTCATTTTTCTGTTTGTTTTTCTTTTCAAAATACACTTATACACACATAATAAATATATTTTAAATTAAGTAACAATAATATTTGATATGAGGGTAAATATCATAATTTGATTTTGTTCAGCTCTTATGTCCCCTCTCATTGTCATTATTCAACATAGATTGCCCAGGATATATAAGAATATATGATATGTAAGAATTGAATAAACTAAGAATGAATTGCTAATTTAACCACGACTTTCCTTTTCAGTGACTCTTCTTTTTCAGTGGGAACAGAGAGTGTAGGGTAAGTATGCCGTCGCGAGGGTAGGGTTTCTGCAAATCCGCTGAAGTCGGTTTCGCGTCGCGCGCGGTACGCGGTACCTTTGCTTGTTTCGCCATTTCTTTAGAGTAGTTTTCTTCGGTTTAAGTTCGAGTAGTATATTTTTCGGTACCGCGTCGGTGAATCGGTAACGCGCCTGTGGATTTTTGTAGCGTTTTTGATTTGAGATCTGTGGATAGATCCCATCCAGAACTAACGTAATGTAGGTTTCTCGTTCTGGATGAGTGAATGTTGACGCGTTTAGAAAACGGGCAATTTCAGGTGACTGAAATATTGTAGTTGAGCGTAATCCATTCGGAGACCCGCGACCGAAATCCTCTCCGAACTAGCTGGCCGACAAGCAGTCACCGCGTGAATGGATTACGGTGCACGGATTGGTTGACCTGTTGGTACCATCCGTTGGCACTACTCAGACTTAACGTCTAGAACCGATGAGAGGTCGGTTCCGCGTTCGAGTTGAAGAGAGAAAATCATTACAACTTCATACGCTCAAATGCATAATGGTATATTTATAGACTGATCTAGCGTGAGCTTTGCTTGCATCAAGCATGCATGAAAAAAATGTTATCTAGTCGCTTGGAGCTAGTTCCACATGGAGAAGGAACCAGCAGGGAAAGCTATTTTTTAATGAATCGAATACACTTCACCTATCGCAAAGGTGTTTTAGGAGTACAAAAATCGATTCAAGGCTTCCTGATTAAGTTCTGAAACGTTTTGTTGAAATGCAGCGCATTTGCAACCGTTCATAAATACATATATCAATCAAGCTATAATTGAATGCAGAAAAGGAACAAAATCTACCAGTAACGAAAAAATTCCTGGATCCGATTCCACTCCCAACTAGTTTCCCTCGTATGTATCTAGCCCTGGAAGATGAGGTCGTGCATTACAAGATGGATGCGTGAGATGACATAGAACAGAATCTGTCTTTCAGATGTTTAGCAAGGACAGGAAAAATCAAAGAAAAGAAAAACAAAGCTCCATACTACAACCCATTGCACACGAAGGAGAAAACATCGACGCATAAAATAATTTCACACTATGTTAGTCGTTTTATTGGCCTATTTAGAGCTATCGTGCAGGCTTGTGCGCTAGTGACATGAGAAGAGGATTCTGTGTTTGTCCATTTTATGGGTAACTTACATGCAAAGTAATAAATTAGCGACAGGAGGAACGCTGGGTTCCATAATTTGAATTTTTATTTTAGAACTAGAATGAATTGTTTACTTTGTAAACGAAGGAAATCCTATTTAAGCAGAAGAAAATGCCTGGAGTTTAATTCGATGAAAAGCCATTGTTTTCAATTATCGAATCCCTTAATTACAAAAAGTTTAAACTTGTACATTACGAAAAATACCCTTCAGTCATCTTCAGGTATCTGGCATTATAAAATTCATTTCACGTTCCTAAAGGCATTTTAATGTCAAAAATTATTAATTTCCAAGGATATTTTAGAGTTTCCTCAATTTTACCACTTTGGCTGCTATAATTAAACTTCTTCCTCGTAGCACTACAGCCCCTCTCGGGCCTTCGCTTATAATTAATAATTTCTATACTCTTAAATTTGGCTATCAATATAATTATTTTACCCACGATAGAGAGCTTTCTGACACCTGAAACAAAGAAGATCATATTGCACCCGGCGGCTGGCTCGTGTTTTGAGGTGGAAGCCTGCCACCATACCGGATCCTATACCCGGTTAGAAAGTTGAGAAAGGAAAGACCGAAGGGTTAGTTTTAATGCAACATTGTTTCTTTATTTCCTAGCATTTTAATTCTGATAACAATTAAGAAATTTGCGGAAAGGCTCACAACCTACTATTACAGTTTTAATTTCACTTGCACCTATTCTAGTGGATGCGACCAATTTTCAGCAATAAAATTTACTAAACTCTTCTTATTTTCTTTTTTTTTTTACGAAGGTTTCCCTCTGTACTTCTGATTTGAAAATTCCATATAGTTAATAAAATTTCCCTGCGAATTGGGGGGTGGGAAGTAGCAGGCCTGCAATCACATTTGATGACTGATTCTTTCAGATTTACAGCGATTAATGTAAGTTAGCAAATAGTTTCGAGTGTAACAAAACATCATTGTTATTACGGTTCATAAAATCTGCTGAATTAAAAGACAACCAAAAAAAAGAGCTCTACAAAAATTGCTAACTACTCTATGTTGTAAACTATAAGCAAGTAATTAAGAATTGGTAGCACCCAGCACCGAAATTTCTGGACAACTATGACACAGCAAATGAGTCTCTAATTCAGCGGGTAGAGTTGCTTGTAAGCGAACAATGTTGTTTCAAGTCGTTTCTCCATTTGCTTCATTAATTACTTGAACTCTCACTTGGAACAACATAAATTTTATTTCTAAAGTTTAATGATCCATTATATTCATGAAAAATAAAGAAACAGAAGAAAGAGATTTCCAATCCATTGGTCTCAGTCACATTAAGAAAAAAGTATTATGGGTATTTAAATTCTCAATGCATTTATCAGAATTTGTAATTTATCACAAGGTTACGTACGTTAGCCTACTATTAACATTGATAATGAGTGAATTTCGGATTTTTTCTGACTGAAACTAATTAAGTAACAATGGTATCAACAATAGTTTGGACTATTCAAACAAACCCCCTCATAAAAATGAATTCGTTTAACTCATCTTGCATTCAGCGTATTAGTATTCGTATTAGTTAAAAAATTATGTATCATACATCGTATATCAAAAATAATAATTTTTAAATAAAATTTAAATATAAAATAAATATTTGCCAAAGAATTGCGGCCATTCTGTGTTGGGTGAAACATCTGCACTTGACGAATAGATTTCCTCAGCACGTATTAAAGCTGCCACTAAAGATAATGTGACTAACACGTAAGGCCCTCGAGAATTGTTTCTTTGATGAGTTCAAATCTCCTTGAATGAAACCCTGATCATCGCTTCTTCGCCAATACACTTTTCAGGGAATCTGGATACGTTTTCGTGGTCGCGGTTTAATTCCCTCATCCTCAACAACAGGCCGTGATAAGTAAAACTACATTAGCATAAATACACTTATATATGTATTTACGAAATCCCTTCACCGATTATGCCCCGGGTCAATAAATAACTTCTATCGATTGCAATTGGTTTGCTTCTTTAAGCCCGTTGAATGTTTTTAACTCTCCAATTGTCATCATCGAAAGTATCTCTGACTAAATTGAAAAACCGCTTCAAAAACACTAACACACAATCGAGGTGTATGTATTGGTCCACAAGCTAGCACCAAACCAAACCATGAATATCTATGTCGTGGACAGCCTTGATAAAGTGTATATGCATGGAGGGTAACTGTAATTCACTCTTTACTTTATATAATGTGTCTAAAATCTTTTCACTGTTCTATACACTTCTTTCATCTATCACGTTCTCGACTACTAATTAAATGACCAATATGTTGGACTCAGTGACATCATTGTTTATGCGTGGCATCTGGAGAATGATTTTTCAATTCTATTACACGGCCACTTTAAATGCGTCCCGTTTTCCTCGTAATGTCCCGCTGCTCTGACCTTCCTCTGCCCAGCCCCACGCCCTTCACAACGTCCCCTTATTCTAAACATACCATTTCCAGCTACTTCGTACAGCTGTCCAAGCCGATAGGGAAGTTATACGTTCCACAATTAGTTACCGCCACTTCACCGTTGGAAGATGGGCACGTTTTAGTCATCACGAGTGCACAATCATCATCCTCTTGATCACACTCCGCAACCACGCACGAACAAGGGACGGAATTCTGACCACTTTCTAGGCCAACTAATACCAAGTCGAACACGATACAATGTACACTCCTACGCATTACAGCTGGAAGCCAACTCGACGATAATTGTGTTAAATTCTGGGCGCATCAACACAAACCGAATCAACTACTTTTACTTTATTGCCATCGAAGATGCGACACACATTCATAGACGATTTTCTTCTCGGACAGTGAATGATACATACAACACATCCAGTCAGTGTCTATTACAATGACAAATCTTTTCTAATCCTTTTTTTTTCTTTTTGTTTTCTTTTCACTGATTATCGCGTCTCCTTCCGAATATTCTTGTATCGGAAATTAAATGAATTTCCTTCCGCCAATATTCCACAAAATACAAACGATTCAAATCACTTTTGTTTTCGCTGCTCCTCGACTTGAACAACACAATCAAAAAGTTGTTATACACACTCACAAGCAAAAAAGAAGCGCTCTCATGAGCTTCGCATACTCGGAAACGTAAAACTCCGACAAAGTTGCAATCGCACATTTCCTCGTAATGAAGACCCGAAAACCTCCGAATCCAAGTATTTTCCTACTGCGATTCGATCTTTTCCTCTTCAGGAATCAAATACGATGCTTTTCTTCGAGTGTCGAAGAGGGAAAGTTGGGACGTGCCGTAAATCGCGGAATCACTTGACAGGCCACTATTTGCACAAAATATGAAAAGCTTGGCGCCGCCTTTATTGCGTAAACTTAACGCGTTAAATCGTTTTAACTGTAAATTAGGCACGAGCTCCTGTCCGAATAGTATGAGTAGGTGAATGCTTTCTTGCTTTCACTCACAGTTGGTAACGGGAAAATAGAAACTGCTTCGCGAAACACCCGTTCACCATAGTGACTCCACAACCGCGAATGTCACACTCCTTTTCGAAGTATTTTACGCAAATATCTCGAATAATTTTCCGCGTTTCTCCCTTCAACATTACCGACTAATATTTTCTTGTCGCTGGTGCGCGGGAATTCAACTCACGGCGTCCGCGCTGCGTGGCGGTTCGAGCAGACTGGTGGCTGATGCCATTATGAGCAATTGTAGTGCCTGGCGTGATTCACTTTCAGATACTTCGACTTTCAGAGTGAAATACTCGAAAAGAACTTGAATGATTTGTAAATCAATGTCACCATTGTCAACCCATTCCTTTATTAAAACCTCGAGCGCTGCATAATGGCCATATGTTAAATCACATAGAAGTGAACATAAATTCGGCACTACCTTTAATGCATGAGCCCGTGATTGTTGGTCAGTTGTAAATAAGATTTTTTTATACGCATTTGAGACCGCATCCTGTTTTTCCTTATCACCTGACCACACTAAATAAAGCAGATGTCGCATTCCACATTCAGTTCCTCTAATACCAAAACGATAAGCGGTGGTAAAGAAATCAGTTGCTTCCAAAACATCCGTGTTTGTTTTTGACATTAGCATATTTTTAATTTTTGTACGGCTTTCCCCACCATTTTTGAAAATTCAATTGCATCTTCAAGAAATTTCACTTGATTCTGTTGTATTACTAATTCTTCTTGGTCATCTGAACAGCCATTACTGATAAACAAATATGACTTAAGAAGAACCATGAAATATGCGCACTGCTCTTCGTATTTCTACGCTAATCTTAATTCTGCATTTCCCGCTACAAAATCAGCTCTTTTCGCAAGTACAACCGCCTCTTTGTATTTCTTTTCCATAAGAAATGTAGTAATACGCGGCACCATATTTTCGCACGCCTCGTCTGCCATTTTCGTTTGTATAGGGAGTTTGTTGTGTTCAATAAATTTTTGCATTGAATTTCTTCATGGTCTTGAACTATGGTGTTTATGTTTGAGTTTTCACTGTGCGGGGAAGTACCATATTTCGATTTCATATTTTCGGGATTATGCATATCATTCTTAACAAGAAAGCGTTTGTATTTGTGTTCTTCTGACTCTACACTCGTGTCCTGGCATGTAGAAGGGCTTGTAAACTTAATTTATCGTGTTTTATTCGAGAAGAACTAAGAGCACTGGGCACTTCTTTATCTGCACGGTTTTCTTTGGCAATAATTTTCGCCGCTATCGTTGAGTAGTCATCTGCATAATTCGATTGACTATTTCGGAGCATATTGACTTCTAAGGGTCCCGCCTTACCTGCTCAATTACTACAGCTATAATAAGTTTTTAGCAAAATAAGACACTTTTCGTCGGCCTTTCTATTATACTGTTGTGTGGATGGGTCGAAAATTTTTAATGTATCATTCTTGCCTGCCAAGGGACTGACCCGCTTCCAACAAAAAAAATTGCATATCTCTCCCGAAGATCTGCAGACCTTTGGGATGAACGATTGGTTAAAGATACTGGTAGCGGTTGCAATCCAAGAGACTCTGGCTCGTCTCTCCAATTAGCAGAAATGATAGTTCCTGCTTCATAATTTTCTATGTCTACAGTATATTCATATTGTTTGTTCTGTAATTTCATTTTTCGGAGCCAATTGTGTAAAATACAACACGCCTTTACTAGCTTTACAACTTTCTCAGGACTGTAGGGCATCAGTTTCTCAAAAACTCTGAATCTAGCAGCTAGTGCGAGTTGTGACAATTAAGTAATGACAATGCCGCGCTTGTGGTAAGCCTGCGACCTTGGAATTCCCTTCCTCTTCCCCGGCACCCTTCCCCTCTCCATTGATATTGTATTAATTGAGCAGTCACACAAGCACACTGCTGGAAAACCTTGCTATCCCCTACTCAAAATTTTATGTGGCAGATATAGAAAAACTATGTAATCATTTCCGTTGTAATCGTAATTTGTAAAATAATTTTTACTCATATTATTATTATTAAATGTAATTTTATATCGATTTTCCTTTATATTAAATTTAAATGTTTCCCTCTAATTATACTCGCTATGAGATTTAACTTTTATTAGTATTTCCAATCCCCTACATTTTTATTTACTTCGAGCAAATTTAGTTTCTTTTAGAAAAATTTAAATCTGCCACATAAAATTTACAGTGTAGGAACGTTGATCTGGCACACCTTACCGATGTACTAAATTGGGAATGAAATGGAAGTGAAACGGGGTGGATGGTTGTCAAATAATTTTTGTGGTTAGGATGAGTAATGATTTGCCGTCCGTGAAGTGTGTCGTTTAGCTTTTCCTGCCGAATGAAGAATTTTTCATTGAAGCCACACTACGCGACCGTATTTATTTATGTCAGCACTTTTGATCGGCTACATTGCGAGATGTTATCTTCGCTTCATTTCCAACTTCTGTGGCTACAAAATCTGCGCTCTGTTCAAATCGGATACATTATCGCGGTAAATGAATGCGTGCTGGAAATTACAACGCATTTACATCGGAAGCGTCTTGAAAAGGTATCATAATTTAAATGCAATGTTGACCACTGATTAAGGTACTTTTTATCTACCTAACCTCCACGCATCTTCATCACGCTCAACTATTTTTAAAAGATTCGAATTCTAATGTTCCCTCGAAGTTTGGGCTAGCGGTCAAAAAAGAAACTCGGCTCGAAAACTAATCTGGGATTGAATTCAGGATTTCGTTTCAAGCCTGTGTCATCGTACATCAAGTTGCTGGTGTCGATTGGGTGTGTCCGTGTTAGTTACAGCCAACTGCAAGGTGCAGCCTGGATGGATTAAGTCATAAATTGTATGATGGCAAAATTTGTAAACAAAGTTGCGCCACGAGGTATGTGATATTGACTTCGAAATAAAGAATTCCCTGGACAAGTTCCCGCAGGGGGAATGCTGGTCAACAAGAGCACTCTTGGAGGCTAGCATTCTTTGGGGAGTTCCGCCCCCACGTACCCGAGGAAATTTCCGCAGGGGGAATGACGGTCGCCAAGAGCACACTTGGAGGCTAGCATTCTTTGGGGAGCGCCACCCCCACGGACCCGAGGATATGGCAGGTGCCGTGAGGTACCCTCCTGGGATGACAGGTAATGACTCTGATTGGATCTGGACTACGCTTTGGACAACGCACTGGAATTGACGCTTTGGGCTGGCGGATGTGATGGTTTGGACCTAGTTGCTTTACACAGTAGCGCCGAGGTGAAACTCGTGTGTGAACGGCTCCAATTCAACTATCATACCGTCTTCATCCTGGTAAAACCTTGGCAGGCCTCGGAGTACGTTCGAAGTTCGCAACATTGGGTTGGTGGTATTGGTTCCGTTGAGACGGACTCCCGATTAGCGTTGGTCTAGCTCTGAGCACTTGTCCCCATAAAGGCTTGTGCCAACCCTCGCATGGCCTCCCTGCTCTGCAAAGATAACCATTGGGCCAAAAAGGTGACTACACACACGAACGGAGATAGCGGCTCTGAGGGGGGCCCAATTAAACTGGAGCAACCAAAAGCATACAAAAAAGATCAAAAGAATCCAAAAAAGAAATAAAAAATAATAACAACGACGACGCAATCCAGCGATTGCAGCCACGATGTTAACAGTACATCGAGAGTGGTACTAACCATGATAAAACGACGAATAACACAATAACAGTGAGGACGGACGAAAAACGGAGATTAACAGACAGTCTGGTTCAGCGTTCGAGCGCAGCAACAAAATTATGCGAACGCCAAATCGTCCTATTAAGGAAAAGCGGGAAACTCTGCAGGACGCTTCAGGTGTTCGGGCGATGGAAGATAATATAAAGAGCATCGAAAATTCGATGGTCACTGTTGCGATCGTTACCGAGGCGACCGATGCAAGGGTCACAAATTCTGACATAGTAAAGAAACATCCTGAAGCCAACAAGGAGATTACGGCACGAAAAGCAACGAGTAACCAGGCAAATAAAGCGACGTTGTGTGATTGCACCGCCAACGTCGAAAATGTGGCGGAAGTTCAGCATTCGGAAACCGAATACGATAACCTCTCCCAAGGATGGTTGCAAAGTACAATTGCCGCCCAGCGATACGAAGAAGAAAGGCTGAAAAGAATACAATCTGCATGCGACTCCTCAAAATTCAGCAAAGCAGTAAAGGTTGGGCTCCTTGAACTAGAGGAGCTCCTAGATCGCATAAGGCACTATCGGAGGAGCTGGTTAAGGGCCGAAGACAAACAGAAGGCTAAAGAGGCGCTTGGGGCAAAATCTAAAGGCGACATGCAGATAACTCCAGCATTAAAAGTCAATAAAAGAATGGCGTCTAGCCCAATCAAAGGAGATCAGGATAAAAGAAGAAAAGAAGAAGCACTTTATGGGCGTGGAGCACCAGATCACGGGTTCCAGATAGTGCTTACAAAAGGAGCAAAGAAACTCCTTCAAAAAGTGCCAGAAAGTAAAGTTTGTAATAAACGTAAGCAGTCGAGCAGCCCCGTGGTGATCAGGAGTGGCTGCTCCTGAAGAGATAAAGTGGTCACCCCGTCGAAACTGCTTAGTTTGTTGTTTTACTAGTGTGAAGTAGACTACATTCGTCAAGTTTCCATCCTTTATGCAGAGGTGAGGGGTTCACTTCAGCCACTTCAACATCTTTAGGTTTGACATTCCCCTTGTAATGCAACGACCTTCTTCGGAGAAAGTAACGGTTGCTTTTTGTGTAATGTTTGCGTTTGTCTCCAGCCTCCGTGTCCGCTGACTTTAACGAGGCAAAAAAAATATTGAATTACTGTAGAGTAGCTTAATTAACACCTAATAGAACATTTCTAAAGATAATAAAAATTGATCGGTACGTCTTGTAAAGTAGAGTACGCGTGATAAGTATTTTGTAGTGTAGCTTCGTGGCTCGACAAGAACCCGCCTCATATGACCCCGCAAATGCTAGTCGTCAAGCACGCGTACGCGGTCGTTAAGCGAAGCTAGTTAGCTGAGCTCGGTGTTGTTTTAGCTCGCTGACACTTGTGCCAGACCATCGGCACCCGTGTCCTACACGGACATCTTAAAATCATTACAAGTTCACATGGATGCCCAATCAGAAAAAGGACCTGATGCGAAACAGGAGAGGAAGAGGCCCCGACAAAGACCCCCGGCAGCAAGCACTGCTCTTAAAACCCCAAGATGGCCGATGCTACGTGGAGGTCCTGCGGGACATCAGGGAAAACGTAAGGCCTGAAGACATCAATACTACCATTAAAGTAGTACGCCCAACGCGGTCGGGCCACATACTGGTCGAATTCAGAGCAGAGGCCGGCAATAAGGAAGCATTCTGCGATACAGTAAAGAAAGTCCTCGGCAAAAGTGAAACTATAGTCTCGCTTGAATCAATGACAACGATCGAAATAAAAGACATTGACTGCGTCACGGATCTGGCTGAGGTAGAAGAGGCCATCAAAAGGGAGTTCCCCAGCGTGGGAAGGATCAAAGCGCGACTGACACCAGAAAACAATCGGGATGAACACACATGGCATAGCCATAGCTGACTTGATCGAAAAGGACGCCCAATAATTCCTAAACAAGGGCAAAGTACGAATACGGTGTGTTGTCTGTAGGATACGGCGAAGAGCAACGCCTGTTCAATGTTTCAAATGCCTTGGTTATGGTCACACCACACAAGTATGCAAAGGACCCGATAGGAGTTCCCTATGTTACCAATGCGGTGTAATGGGACATAAAAGAAAGGAGTGTACGAAGGAGGCACACTGTTTTCTTTGCAAGGATGCTGATCCAAAACCAGATTTTGGACACGTTTTGAGATCAGGAAAATGCCGGGTGTTCCAGGAAGCCCTAGCCAAGGCAAAATTAGAGCTCCGATGACCCGCATCCTGCAGCTAAGCCTACACCGCAGTTCAACCGCCCAAAATCTGCTTGAGCAGTTTGCGAGGGACATGAAAGCCGACTCCTTGCTGCTGAGTGAGCAACGCTATGATAAGAGTGCTGCATTATGGTATTCTGACGAAACTGATACTGCCGCCATCTGGGCTCGGAACAGTGACTTTCAAGCAGAGAGTTGTGGACGGCGGGATGGTTTCGTGTGAGTTTGGTGCTCAGGGACCACCTTCTTGAGTGTGTACCTAACGCCTAACGAATCGATATTATCTTTCCAAGCCAAGCTTAATGCTCTGGAGGGCGCTGTCTCAAAAGCAGAGGGTAAAGCGCTCGTTGGGGGCGACTTCAGTGCTAAAGCAATCGAATGGGGCATGCTTCAAGTGGATCCGAGGGGAAAACAAATCCTGGAAATGGTGGCCAGGACGGCCCTCGTCGTACTAAACTCCGGAAACACGCCGACTTTCCACCGTATTGGCTGTGAGAGAACCATATCGGACGTGACATTCGCCTCGGAGTCCCTAGTACGGAGGATACACAATTGGAAAGTACTAGAAGACTACTCAGCCAGTGATCATCAGTGCATTCTGCTTGAGTTCAGTCATGTTGTCTCCCAACGTCCGTGCTCTCGGCTTTCTACAACTGGATGGAATATCGGAACGATGGACTTCGAGAGGCTCGTCGGAGGGGACGGAAGAACTGGTAGCTCAAGACGTGGTGAACTCTACAAAGAGCATCATTGCGACTGCTTGCAAAGCTTCTATGTCCCGTCGAAAACCCCGGCACGGCAAGCCCCCAGTGTACTGTTGGTCAACTGAAATCGCTGAAAAGCGAAGGGAGTGCCACAAGCTTCGGCGTGAGGCTCAACGGGCGTGGAACCGTGACGAGGCATGCAACTGGGTGGCAGCATATAAGTCGGCCAGGAAATGCCGTCGCAAATTGATCAACAGCAGCAAGGCTCGCTGCTGGCAAGACCCTACGGAAGCCTTGTATACATGACACGGAAAAGATGACGCGATAGTGCGGGGACCCTTCCACGCCCATCCCGTCCGTGTTGACGCTGTCCATGGTGAAAAAGCAGTCGAGTGTCCACTCTTTACACAGCTGGAACTGGAGGAGGTAGTCCTCTCATGGAAAACGAGGAAGGCTCCTGAACCTGGTGGTGTTCCAGCTGAGGTGTTGCGGCTCGTCTATCACCATTGTCCTGACTTGCTGCTCAGCACATTCCACGCTTGCCTACGAGACGGGGCTTTCCCGGTACGATGGAAGGTGGCGAGGCTCGTGCTGATCAGCAAGGGGAAGGGAAATCCCGAATCACCATCTGCATACCGACCGTTATGCATGCTAGACGCGGCTGGGAAAGTGGTAGAGAAACTCATCAAGGCAAGACTCACTGACGCGATTCGTGCTGCTGGGGACCTGTCTCCTCGGCAGTACGGCTTCAGAGCAGTACGTTCTACCATTCATGCGATTGCAGAGGTGGTGAACGCGGTCCAAAAGGCAGAGGCATATAGTCGCCCCAAGTGACGGATCATTCGTCGGTGACACTCGACGTCAGGAACGCCTTCAACTCCGCTAGATGGGTGAATATTCTGGATACGCTGGAAAATTACACCGGGTGTTGCCCAGGGATCTATCCTTGGTCCGGACTTGTGGAACGTGTCTTACGACGGGCTACTGAGACTTCAGATGCCAGATGAGTCGCGCTTGGTCGGCTATGCGGATGATGTTGCGGCTCTGGTCGCTGGACGCACCGTTGAACAAGCGCAACTTAGGCTAGGTATGCTAATGCACCGAGTGAGGGACTGGATGACTGCTCGTGGGCTCAGTTTAGCACTGGAGAAAACCGAAGTGGTCATCTTGACAAAAAACAGAATCCCTAGAGTAAGGATGATCAGTATTGGAGACATACAAATCGAATCGAAACCAGCGGTGAAGTACCTGGGGCTACTGATCGACTCAAAGATGAGTTTCTCTGAGCAAATCAGGGCAACGGCTGAGAAGGCTGCTTCGGGAATATCGGCTCTGAGTCGACTTATGGCCAACGTAGGGGGACCCAGCCCATCAAGGAGACGCCTCTTGATGAGTGCTGTAGGGTCAGTGCTACAGTACGGAGTAGAAGTATGGAGCGACGCTCTCAGTAAGGAGGTATACTGAAAACGTTTGGCACAGACCTGCATCTCCGTATCCGACAGTCTCTGATTCGCCGGTGAGAGCTATTGTTAGAGAGTGCCACGCGATTTACCTGCGCCGAAACGAGGTTGCGAGGGAGATGGTTGGCCGCGTGGAGAGACAGCCGGAGAGGGGGTCTTGGGTCAATTTCACGAAGGGAAGGTGGACTGCGCGCCTCATCCCGGATATGAGACCGTGGCTAAATCGAAGGCATGGTGATATTGACTTCTATCTGACCAAGCTTTTGAGCGGGCATGGGTGTTTTCAGTCTTACCAGCACAAGATTGGTAAGTCACGTTCCCCCGATTGTCGGTTTTGCCCAGGAGAGGAGGACAATGCCTGCCATACATTTTTGCGTGCACAAAATGGGTCAGGCTGCGTAGGGACCTCTACAGGGAGACGGGAGAGCTCACTCCGGATAATATAGTTGTGGTGATGCTCGAATCGGCTGACAAATGGAACCAGGTGGCACGTTATACTCGGGCAGTCCTAAAATATAAAAGGGACTCACAGCAGCCGGGGGTGTTGGGGCTGGGGCTTCTCGCACTTCCTCTTCCCCTCTACCCTCCCACTAAGAAAGGGATCCCCCAGCTTGAAGGCGAAGGCGCCTCACGGCGTAACAAAACGAGACCAGGCCTGAAGTAATGTGTCAAACGGTTCCAGGCTGGGTTCTCAGGTTGACAGGGGAGGTGTTTAGTCGGTAGTCCAGTCGCCTTCTTGTGACCATGGTAGTCCCACACTCTGTGCAGTGCATAAATGGCATTCACCTCCCAAACACAAAAAAAGCACTAGATGGAAAAATATTTAGATTTGTGAGACAGATGTCTCTTTCCTTGTCTGTGACATGAGTATAGATTTCTTTTCATTAACAGCAACGCCAATTTGAACTGCAGACTCCAAACATAAAATTTCTCCTTCCCTTTAGCGTCTGAAATTGAGCTCGCAATGATGTTGGTGTCGTCAGAATACGCTACCAATCCGATGGACTTGAAAATTTTCATGGTGTCTTTCGGTTGACTATTCCAGCATTGGGGTAATTCCATTTACTTATTTTAGCATTGATTTTGCTGAGACTCAGTGCTTGGTATCTTTTCGGAATAACGATAAGAACCGGAAGTAGAAATTTGTAGGTCTAAACGAGTTTTTTTAACGTCTAGAAGTTGTCGGAAAAAAATATATTGTATCTGAGCGTATAGCTTTAAACGTTAACGTTCTTCATAGTTAGCATGCATGAAAAATAAAACTACAACCCAAAATTAATTTTCTTAAGCCCCAACTTACTGAAATTAAAACGTACCTCTCATGGTAAACAAAAGTTCATTAAACTGAAACATTCTAAAAATATTCAAGGATTCTCACTCTCATTACCTTCTTACAATTATTGACCTAAAGCTGTTTGGTGGGGAAATAAATCTAAATATAGCCAGACGGGCATCATCTTTACTGTGGACTCATCTGTTCCTCAGCAGATAGGATTTGAAATGAAATTGAATATAAAACAGCAAATCAATTTTGTAGATACCTTATTTTTACTAAACGTTTAACTAACGGCATTCTCGCTAGTTCATTTCGATTTATGTGGCCACACCAACAGGGGAGCAGTACCTTTCAAAGGACAACAAGATACTAAAACCGAAGAAATACAAATGATACTTTTTATGCTTCCTTGCTCTAGTATCAAGCCCCCTGTATGCATTAAAATTTAACTAGTTAGCGCGTTCAGGATCAAATCCTTGTAGTTGTGTAACATTAAATTGCACTGATGCACGCATACTCGTACCTTTGCTTCATTTTTGAGGAACCCTCATCCTCTGCTTACTCGAACTTCCGATCCTGAACGGGCCAATTCTCCTACATTCTCATCTACATATTAACTTCACAATCCGCACTAAACTCTGAATACTTTTTCTTGCTGACTCTTTACCAACCTTCACAATATACAATATTAAAAACGTGACCTGAATTTGTCATCATTACTTTGCAAAAAACCGTAAATTCAAATAATAAAATCGAAACTCGACGAGCAACGGAGCAGCAAACAACGAGGAACTAGCCAGAAAAAAAGTTAGCAAAAGCAAATGTAAGGTACTTCTTGTTGTCCAATCCACGATCGATGAGGATGATGATTATGATGACGTTTGGAGTATCTTTTTATCTTCGCATCTGCGAACCTATCGATCCATCTGCGGATCGACATAACTATCTATGCTTATCGTTCACTCGTCAATCGCAGGCAACGGGAAGATGGAGGCCGGTACGACTGATTTTTTGGGAGGGAAACCTTTCCGGGGTATGAAAAAAATATTTTTCAATTAATTGACCACGACCTACGTGATTGCCGATGAATGATTGCATTGGTAACGTGGCGATAGAGTCGAAGCTGATCTTCATCCAGATACGATTCCCGGCTGACGGTTCCTATTTCTACCATCGTTGGGGGGAATGTTGACCGTAGTGATCATATGCATGTGTCTCATCATTGTTTGCATGGTGGCATCTGATGATCGTAACGTCCGCAATGAAAGTAGATTGGCGCACCAGTAATGATAGGACATTACCAAACAATTAAACAAGAACAACATGGAGATCACTTGGAGGAAATATTGATCTTGCCAAAATTCGCGTACAGTGTGGGCTGATCGAAATCGTACGACCCGGTTCGACAGAAATTGTTTATTTGGGAAAAGCAGAGAAATTGCTGATTTTAATTTTCATCAGTGAATATTGACGAAATGTGAATATCTAAGCATTTTGAAGGGGCGAATATCCAAGCATTTTTTCTCCAAGGCAAGAAGGTGGTAAGTTTCAATTGTATATTTTTGGATTGTTGCTGCGTTATTTGATACGTGATAAAAAAGTTTACATACTCAACATTTTTTTAACATACGCACAAATGTTAGTACAATGATTATAATCTAATATAATGAGTGTAAGAAAAAAAAAACCACAAAAAAAAACCGACTTCAAAGTGTTCTGAAAGGATGAAATAAAATCACGGAAGTATTACCATATCAGTGTTTCCCCGTTTCATTCACGATTTTCTATAATGTATTCAACATTATTTTGTGGGAATGGTCGCAGAAGAGGTACAGGCAGCTACGTTTGGTCTCAAAAAGAACGAAACTCCTGGAATATCCGGAATGCGGCCAGAACTGCTCCAATACGGAGGAACACATTTAGACGACCTTTACCATCGATTAATATGTAGGATATGGACAGCGGAGCAGCTACTAGAAGACTGGCGGAGAAGCATCATATGTCCCTAAGATAAAAAGAGATACAGGCTATGCTGTGAAAATTATAGAGGAATTGCTCTGTCGAACACATCGTATATAGTACTGTCTAAAGTCATTGAGGGAGTACCAAGGTAGTTTTTGAAGTGGACGGTCTACGATTCACCAAATATTTTCAGTCAAACTGGTTCTGAAAAGTGTTGGGGATATAATATCAATCTACACCAGCTCTTTGTAGACTTCAAGCAACCATACGATATTGTTGACAAAAGTGTCCTTTACAAAGTAATGTTTGACTTTTGCGCTCCAACTAAACTCGAATGACTAAGATTACAATGCTAAGCACCGAGTCTCAGGTCAAACTTAAAGGAGATTTGACTGAAAGCTTCTCATCAAGCACAGACCTAAAACAGGAAGAAGGGTTCGTCCCAGTGTTGTTCAACATTGCTCTGGAACAGTTGTAGTGTTTGGTGGATCCTTATAAAGTCCGTTCAGGACTTCAGCGGTTTTCTGCTGCCTCAGCGAGCGGAATTAGTGTTATTCTGGAAATGGCCTTGTCTGGGGATGCGTAAGTAGCTGGCAAGCTAGCTTTGCGGTGTCGTGGGCCGGGTTCTTTCCCACAGCACAAGGGCCTACTACAAAAAAATCTTCACACTTCAGATTTCTTCTGGTAACCAGTGTTGAAACTAAGCCAATTGCCTGATGGAATAGGTGAAAATGGCCGTAAGCCTACCGTAACAGATTACAAGGCAAAACGCGGCGACAAACAACCGGTTAGCCGCGCGTGATATGTAATCCGATTTCGTCCTTGCTGAGGAGGGCCACGGCCCACGAATAAGAGTGGGGCATCCAGGTGGTGGCAGTGCCCTCACACACCCCTCCCCACCGGATATAAATCCAAAAACTAATGCTTTAGCCCATATCAGGTGTGGAAGGCCAAGCATCCTTGCGAGAGTATCTGCAACAACGGGAAAAGAGGGGGAGCTTACCCGATGGCTACCTCATGAGTGGAGCGACCAGCCAACGAGGTGGATCCCATACCTGGTCGGGGTTCCAAATGAAAGACTGAACTTTTTCATTTTCGTTTATCTACCATTATTTTTATAAAAAAAAAAAAAAAAAAAAGAATTGCTGCGAATTTCGCTTTAGAAATTTTCCGACTCTCTATTTCCTATCTCGTATCTCATACACTCGTCATACTGTGCTCTGAAGGTTTTTGCTGAATACATTTAAATGAACAAATAGTACTAATCAACCTCCCTTCAATTCTTCTTTCGGGCTTATTTCTTACTGTTTCTCTTTTATTAGGGTTTTGTAAAATAATTTTACAAAACCCTACTAGTTTCGCGACCAGTCTGTCCGTCTGTCCGTCCGTCCGTCCGTCCATCCGTCTGTCACAGCAGTTTTTCTCGGAAACTACTTAAGCTAGAAACATCGAATTTTGTGTGTAGGTGTAAAGTGGTGATCTCTTCAAAGTTCAGCTACAAAAAAATTTTATAAGGTATTTAAGGGGGGTCTCCCCATATAGGAGAGTGATCCCCGAAAAAAAAATTTCATTGAAGGTAGCCTATATGGGTATCAAATGAACAGGTCTTAGTTTGCCAAAATTTGCTTCGAGGAGCGCACAGGGAGGGGAAATACACGAAAAATTTGTGTCCCCCCCCTCGCGATTGGACACCTGTGATCCGAAAAATCTGAAAAAAATCAGGAATGTAGGCCTCGGTGAGTACAACAACAACAAATACGTGAGAAGTTGCAATTCACTCAACTTTGTTAGTAATAGTATGATTTATCGATTTTATGTTTTCTTGAATAAAATCTTAACGGTACCCTTAAATTCTATGAAATTCAGTACACGGATGACTATTTATAAGATTGATCTATCCTGAAAGTTTCATAAAGATTGAATCATATTTAGCGAAGTTATAGCGGTTTGAATTTTCCTGTATTACTATGGAACAATATGCGCTGCATGTATTACTATGGGAACATATGGCTATGGAACAACATGCGCTTTTTACCGACTCAGACACTACAGTTTTGCTAGGATTTGCATGAAAATTTCAGGAATGATAGATGTCGTGTATATCTTTGAGAATCGGTTCAGCTAGTAGTATCAAAAATCGTAAAACAAGATAATGGCTGTTTTAAATGCGAAGATTGAATAATTTGAGCTAGTTTTTCCCAACTTCAACGTTTAAGGTGCATGCTTTGAACACTTGATTCAATTGAATGAATGACTGTAGATCAGTACCTACAATTAATGCTCATAAGTGAAATAAGTCAAGGAGGTGGGAGAGAGCTCCTAGCAAAAGGGTTTTGTAAACATTCTAGGATTCGAAAAAATTGGCCATGAATCGATGATTTCAGCACAGGAGAGTGGCCCCTGAAAAAATTCATCAAACGTAGCCGATATGAGTATGAAATGAAAGTTTTCATGGGAGCTTTCAAAACAGTTGTTGAACTGTCAGTTTTTGCTTCAGTGGGGGCACAGGGGGGAAATACATGAAAAATGTGTTTCCTCCGTCGCGGATGGACATCTGAAATAATTATCAAGGGAGATATTTATGAGTATAACAATACCAAAAACCTCAAAAGTCGAAATTCATTGAACTTTGTTAAAAATAGTATGATCTTCGCATTTCATATTTTCTCCAATAAAATCGTCTTTGACATGTTTCTTGACTTGATTCGATCTGGTGACTGCATTTTGTAAATTGAATACAAAACCCTTCTGACATGAGCGTAGGCCTGTTTACCCAACTCAATCGATAAATCATACTATTACTAACAAAGTTGAGTGAATTGCGACTTCTCACGTATTTGTTGTTGTTGTACTCACCGAGGCCTACATTCCTGATTTTTTTCAGATTTTTCGGATCACAGGTGTCCAATCGCGAGGGGGGGGACACAAATTTTTCGTGTATTTCCCCTCCCTGTGCGCCCTCCGAAGCAAATTTTGGCAAACTAAGACCTGTTTTGAAAAGTTCTCATCAAGACCTTTCATTTGATATCCATATAGGCTACCTTCAATGAAATTTTTTTTTCGGGGGGTCACTCTCCTATATGGGGAGACCCCCCTTAAATACCTTATAAAATTTTTTTGTAGCTGAACTTTGAAGAGATCACCACTTTACACCTACACACAAAATTCGATGTTTCTAGCTTAAGTAGTTTCCGAGAAAAACTGCTGTGACACACGGACGGACGGACGGACGGACAGACGGACGGATGGACGGACGGACGGACGGACAGACGGACAGACGGACAGACTGGTCGCGAAACTAGTAGGGTTTTGTAAAATTATTTTACAAAACCCTAAAGATACTTCTATTAATTTGTTGAATGAAGACACAAGCGTGGAACGCCTTCCAGTCTGCATCTACCCTAATAATATAATCCCATGCGAGCGTTTGCACGCCCTTAGTAAAGGAATATTCCCAACCCTATCAAAGACCAGCGTATCGAGAATGAAAGAGAGTTTTATTGAATTCGCTTCCACTTAAATACTATTTTAACCTAACGGTATATACAGAACTTAATATAACTTAATTGCTTACAAACTATACTTAATATGTATATTGCTTATAAAAAAAGCATTGCCAGACGTTAAATCTACTAGAACGAAAAATGTACTAGAGTCGGCCATATTCAAATATTTGCTAATTTTACATCATTGTTTGAATTATGAATATGGAGATCACTACAATTTGTTTTCATGACGTTCTATATCACAAAATAAAGTCCACTTTGCCGTCACAAAAATTATGCTGTTTGGTTTTCCGTTTACAAAAATACGAGCAAAAATAATAAGTAAAATGTTCAAATCGTTGCAACCAAAAATTTAAATGGTTATAAGATTATAGAAATTAATGAGTAAGAAGAAGCAAAAGGTAATTACCCACTCTTTCAACAAGTGCACGTTGTTCGGGGGTAAGAGTGCCTGAATCTTTGCAAGCATTTTTATCATAATGAAACACTTATTTTGTAGTGAAATGAAGGCATATAAATGTCCTTAAAGGACTGCAGAGATAGTCTGCTGACTCATCTGAAGATGCGTGAATGCGTTGGCAGGCTGACATTGGGGGGTCGTGGGGCGGGTTCTTTTCCCCAACCAAGGGTCCACTACAAAAATATTTCGCATTCACAAATTAAGTGATCGGAGGACTCGGTTTGAAGGTGTCGAGGCTTAGGTAACCTACTGAAGGGATGGATTGCCAAAACAAAACGACCGACTGGGCCTGGCGAAAGAGGGCAAGACTCGAGAGGATCTCATATTTTCTATTTATACTTACGACCCCCAAGTGTGCGTCATCCAGGTGGAAGCAGTGCCCCCTCGCTCGCCCCCATTCCACATCAAGATCCATCGTAGACGTGGCCGTATATTTTCCATTTAAATGAAAAACACACATAAGCATCATTCGCATGAATTTCCCTTTTAATGAAAAATATGAACGTTTCAAATTTATGTTGAAGTCTTATATGATTGAATTACATAACACTTTAATATAAATAGGAAACTCAAATGCATGGCCACTCCACCCTGTGAGAGTACCTGAATCGACAAAGGAAAAGGATGAGCTCACCTGATGGCTAGCTCATGAGTGTGTAGTAATCGAGCAGTCACACAAGCAAACTGCTCGAAAACCTTCCGATCTCCTATTCGAAATTTTAATGCCAGATTTAGACAAATAATTATTTCCATTCAAACTCGTGATTTGTAAAATAGTTTTCTTTCTTATTATTATTATTAAATGTAACTTTATATCAATTTTCCTCTATATTAAATTTAAACGTTTCCCTTTAATAATATTTTTCATGAGATTTAATTTTTATTACTATCTAAAATTTTCTTATTTTTCTTTGCTTGAGTTAAATTTTATTTTTAAAAATTTAAATCTGCCAAATAAAATTTCGAGTATGTGAACGCTGATTGAGTGCACCCCACCGGTGTATTACCTTGCGGAAAGCAATAGAGCTCAGCTGATGCGATTTACCGTATACACGGGATGCAAAAGAGGAAAGGCAAGTTTTGGGGACGGATCGTGGAGCTGACTTACGACCGCGACATGGCGAGCACGCGGAAAACGGCCGCGAAGAAAAGAAATTACTCACCGTAAAAGAAAATTTCGATCGTGGAGTGCAATTCTAGCAGGCAAATATATAACCCTACACTGCTTAAATTTTCCGTAGTTGCGGATTATTTTCTGATCGTATTTTCTGTTGCAAGTGACTCAATTCTTCCCCAAAACATCTGCCTACTAGCAAAACTCCTATAAAAAAGTGTTCCTTTGCTTCCCATTAAAAATCTCAAGTGGAATAGTGATGGATGCGATGGAGTTCACCGAGATAATTGCCTAAAAGATTGCCGTTGATGGATATTTAGAGCAAAGAAGATTTGATTACGAGTTCGTCGGCATCAAAATTAACTCAGCGCTTACTTGCGACGCATTTAATAGTTCTCTGGAAGAAGCCAGCATTCAGTGACGTTTGAGGCAAATACACTGCTATCAGGACTTGTTTTCGATTGCTGATGGAACTATAAATTACATTCAAAACAATACCTTTGAAGTACAAGCCGCTGAAGCATTAGAAAAGTGCATTGGAGATAATATCATCACTCCTGAATTTAGATTTCTTGATGAAATTTCGAGCAATGATGGAAAATTTGTAAACAAAGTTCAACATTGATACGTTTCATAGTAAACTTGTTGTCACAATATAAAGAGAGAAAAATTTGGTTTGCATTAGAGTGGCTGTGCGGAACGAATTGTGAGTAGATGCAAAATAATCAAATTAGCAGGTTGAATTTATTCTCGTGATAGAGACAGAATGCTGATCACGTGGATATCATTGTAACGAGACGTGTCGAAATCATCAATCCAGAAGCCAAACGATATTCTATTAATATCCACATAATTGAATTGACACGCTTGACCAAGGAAATAACTTGATATCAACGTCTCGTGGAATTTGCACAGCCTTAGCCCCAAACTCGCTTCAGTTTCTTGCATTGCGATGAATTCTCAAAATAAGGCATGTCACAGCAACGCCATTAGTGAGACGGAAGTAGTCAACCATACGTGTATGATCTTACCAAGAACATGTATTGGAGCGAAGTATTTGCTGGAGTTCATCACTATAACTAGCCTTCAATTTAGTTTTAATGAAACGTAGTGGCGTTAAGACCAGGGACTATAAACATTTAAATTATAGGATATTTATCTTTATTAGCAACTCACCACATCGTCAACGGGCGCTCATCGAGGATGCCGGTGAGTACACCCCTTGTATTTTCCTTGGATTATATTTTTTGAAAATATAGATATATATATATATATATATATATATATATATATATATATATATATATATATATATATATATATATATATATATACAAATTTAGCGGTACACAAGTCACAATAAATTCTAAATAGAAATAGCGCGCATTCACCAAAAGGGACATTAAGTTTTGTTATTTACTTTCAAGCCAAAATATTCATTCTTTGAAGCAGTTTAATTAATTTCATTGATCTTATATCTGTCACTTACCAGATTACAAAGATCTTTGGAGTGGTTTTAATAATAACGGAGAAAAAATTGATGACGTTAAATTTCTATTTTTCTATTTAGATGAATAAATTGTACAGTAAATTAAAAATATTTTTCATATAGTAAACAATTGCAATTTATCCAAATGAAGGGTACATTCCCAGTTCTCCTCCACAAGCCCTCGTTGATGGGGCGGGTAAGGCCTGTAAATGCTAAAATTTGATTTCTTGTCGTTATTGAAAAGTGACTTTTTAATTTCTCCTAACAAATTCATTCTAGCGGGATTCGCAACAGCTAACTATGTCAAAATCAGCTTGACTGAACTAATTCCTGTGGTTCTGATTTGATTTGTTCGAATTTATTTCAACTTCATCGTAATGCACTTTACAAAGGTATAAACCATACGGGGCAACCATGGTTGCTCTGGGGTTCCACATGTACTTGAAGGAGCTATTAGCACTCCGTACACATCTTTTTTATTCATTTTTCATGTTGCGACAGATATCTGTGCCCCAACCATCGGACTAATCTGATTGTGAAGGAAAGATTTTCCAGTTATTGAAACGTTCCAATAATCATACAGCAACTCTGCCCATTTTAGATTCGAACCGGTACAGAAACTCCAACCTGGCTCTATGTTGAAACTTTCTATTATTTTTAATGCCAAAATCAGGTTGTTTCTGCTTATACTTCTATTTATTTGCGTTCAAAAAAGCACGAAAATTATGGCAGTGTATTTACAAGCCTGTATATTGAATTCATCGTTTTATAAAAATAAACATAGTTCATATTGTCGCGTGTTACGGTTCATGGCCGATAAGTTTAATATCCCGAGAAAGTGAAAACGCACTGTCTTTTAAATGAAGTTATAAGAGATTATTTACTAAGAATGCACAATAATTAACTTCACTATTTTACAAATCACACATTAATTTTTTTCCACTAGTCCTGTCAATTTATGTTTCCGATGTCTTCAAATATATCACGAAAAATCTTTACTTCATTCTCAATCAATATCGCCTTTAATTCGCGCTTTACGCCTATTGCAGCTTTTATTATCGCCATTTTACTATTACTCTTTTCCGCCATTCATTCAGCTCGGCTTTATAGGGTCTCTGGTCATTCAATCCATTTCTCGTATATTGGCGAATATTGTGACGAGAAGTACCTGGAATATTCGAGCAATTCTGAATACCCGCAGTAACGTCACTTTCAGATATTGATCATGGATCTACTTGGTCCATTCTTGTGCTTTCGATTTAATGCTTTTGGCGTCATTCGCTTACTTTCTTGGTTGTTTCTTTACATTCAATATTGATCATGGTGTAATTAATAGTTGCGACAACAATTGCAACAGTAGCTCGCAGAATTGTGTAGCATGTAAAACTGCTCCCACCTCAGTTCTTGTCGTCGTTGGTTTACTTTGTAACTCCGTATGGTCCCTCCCAATTATGCTGCGACTTCGGAGGATACTTCCGCCGTTGTGGGTTGTATAGCCACACCAAGTCATCTTGCTGGAAGCCAATAAAATTTGCCTTTAGATCATACATGGTCTTCATGCGGTCAGCAGCCGATTCTAGGTATTTTTGCACTGTCCGATGTATCTGGTTCAACCGTTGCTTTAGCTCACTTGCGTACCCCGAGATCGTTTGGGGTTTCTTAGGGGGTGTTCCGATTATATTAGTCGGCAGATGAATAATCTTTCCAAAAATGACTTTTCAGGGTGGCGTCATGCATCGAAACGTCCTTCCACTCAGGAGTACGGTTGTCTCCTTCCATACGAGTAATCGTCCGATGTCTTCATCGGCTAGCTGGGCATTTCGTATCTCCTCCAATCACCAACTTTCATCAAATCCGGCCGTTATCACTGGCAGATGAATTTGCCACGCTTATATTTTTCATTTAAAGGGAATTTAAATTATGTTTGTATGAGTTTTTCACTTAAATGGAAAATATGGCCACGCTTACGTTTGGATCTTGAACCGATTGGGAAGAAAGTACCCACCACACGGCACCGCAATGCTAGCCTGCCAGTGCATTCATGCGTCCTCAGATAAGGCCGATCTCGGCGGGTCCTACCATCCTCTTTTGCCGAGGCAGCAGACCATCGCTGCTGTCCTGTGCGGGCATTTTATGTAAACTCAATTCACTACAGAGAGCTTCATTGACCTCACCAGCTCGGGATGCAGTTTGTTCAACCATCAAAGCCCAAGAGAATAATAAAGCACCTGGCATCGATGACATTACTGTGACGCCCATCAAATATGGTGGCAGCCATCAAATATGGCTATTCAAAAGTCATCCAGCACATTTGGCAACAAGATCTTATGCCGAAAGAGTGAAAGCAATCAATTATATTCCCTATCCACAAAAAAGGTGACAAGCTACAGTTAGAAAATTATAGAGGCATATCACTACTTTGTAAGGGGTTCAAAATATTTTCAAAAAAGAAAATAATATCGGATCATACGCCAACAGTAGTATTGGGGAGTATCAAGGTGGTTTTAGAGCAGGTAGATCAACAATAGACTAATTTTTCACAGTCAAGCAGGTACTTGAAAAATGCTGGGAGTTCAACATAGACGTGCACCTAATTTTCGTTGACTTTAAGCAACAGTATTGATCGTAACGTACAGTATCAAATAATGCTTTGCTTGGGCACCCCAGCCAAATTAGTCCGTCTTATCAAAATAACAATGACGTCGACGACCTCCCAAGCCCGCATCAATAGCTAACTCACCGATGCCTTTGATACAAATATCGAACTAAAACAGGGAGATGGGCTGGCTTGCTATTCAATTTGGCTCTGGAGTGGGTCATAAGGAAGCTACCTGTCGATACACGCAATACATTACTCTACAAGTCGAGCCAAACAGTGGCCTATGCAGACGACAACAACATTTTCCTGAAACTCCACAGCAGAGAAAAACTAGTAGGGCTACAAATCAATGAAATAAAACAAAGCTCATGAGGCCGTCGAGGAAAATACCTCAAATACACAAAAAAATCACACTTGGCGAATACAGTATCGAGAATGAGAGCGAACTTGTGTATTTAGGTGCCAAAATAACGAAAACGGGTAACGAAAGACACCAAATACGCCGAAGAATACAGCTCGCAAATAAGATAAGACTGTGGTAAGACCTGTGTTACGCTATGGGTGTGAAGCATGGATCCTAACCCAAGCATCCGCAAATATATTGACCGCTTTTGAGCGACGGGATCTGAGGCGAATAATCGGAGCGAAGCTAGACAGGGACCAATGGTGAATTCGATAAAACCATGAGAAATTTCGGACGAACCGGAGGTTTCAACGATTGTAAGACTGAGGAAGCTGCAATGGGCTGGACACATGAATCGTATGGATGAACAACGGATACCCAAGAAGGTATTCGCTGGGAGAAGTAAAGGCCGGAGACCAGTGGGGAAACCGAGGAAGCATTGGTCTGACTCGGTCGACGAAAACAGTTCATCGCTGCTCGGATTTTGAGATCGGAGGACGCGGTCAATGGGCCGGGACAGTTGGAGGCGCTCGTTGCAGGAAGCGAAGGTGAAATGAATCAGCTGACACGGATAAGTGAATAAGTAAGGTCTAGTCTAAGAAGTGTTGCACGTTATATGGATAATCGCTGCTCAACTGGAAATCCAACGACAGTTACGAGCTCAGTGTCGAGGTCTTTTCCCGGTTTAGTCACGTGTACCGTAAGTGCAATCCTATTTGATCATATTTGTAAATAACTGTTTATTAATAAGCGGCTTAGCTAAAGAATGAAAATTACGTCCAATTCAAATGGAAATTGATGCTTACTTTTCACGGGATGTCGATGAATGTGAAGAGCATTTAGATGAGGAAACATTTTGGGCAGTATGGCGATATTGAAAGTATAAATGTAAAGACAGATCCCACGACTGGTTGATCAAGAGGATTTGTTTTCATTGTTTTTGCATCTGCTGATTCAATCGATAAGGTCGTACAAGCACCTAATCACATACTCAATAACAAAAAAGTTGATCCAAGGATAACTAAAGCCCGCCATGGAAAGATCTTTGTTGGAGGTCTAATATCAGAGATCAGTGACGATGAAATAAAAGCATTCTTCTCACAGTTTGGAAATATTGTTGAAGTTGAGATGCCATTTGACGAACAAAAGAGCCCACGGAAGGGATTCTGCTTCATCACATTCGATTCAGAGCAAGTAAGTTGTACGGTGAAATATCGGCAGTGCAGTGTCATTAATTTAACGGAATAAGTGTCAGAGCAAGCTATGATTTGCATATTATCTCGCCATTAAATTCTTGCAACAAGTTAAATCTAGTTTTGAAAGCAGTTTACAAAAGTTAGAGTAGGTGATAGCTATTCGTAGAGACGGAACATCGCAAATCGCGTATGGTGGTGTAAATACCGTTTGAAAGAAGATGTCCTATGTGCTTGGAATTAGGATGCTGCAGTGACGCGCTTACCTTCCATCACCAAACTTTATATATTGATAACGTTCACGTTTGTGTATCAATCTCAATAACAATCTTCAGTCGATGTTTCTTTTCAAATAAGACGTTGAGTAGTGTGAATCGCCAGGAGCGGATTATTCTGCGATTCATTGGCCGTTACATTGTCGAACAGTAAGGATCTTTCTCTTTCTTGTTAATTATGAATTCTATCGATCGTTATAGCACGTGTATTAAGACCAAACATATAAAACGCGACTTAAATTCAGATAATTTCAATTCTTTGTACGCGTCAAGAGAAAACGATTATCAAAAGCACGATGAAGCTTGTGCTACTCGATTACGCATTCCATCCAAAATCCATCAATTTTTTCATAGATATTTTAAATTACATTCACTAGTTCATATTCAAAGGAAAGTTAAAACTGGAAAGATACTCAATGATTTAAATATTAGTATCTATATAAACGTGATTCAGATAGAAACTGCTTCTTTACTTCGATTAATCTTTTTTACCTTCGAATTTTCAATATAACACTGTAGTGTATATGTTTTGTAATCAAAGGGGATTGAAAATATTAACATTCTCTTTAAATTATGTTCTAATCATAACGATTAAATTTACAGCTATGAAATATATAGAATAGAAATATATTTTGGGATATGCAAAGTGATAGGAACGGTGAATAGAATACTAGAAGGGTCTTTATTTTTAAGATTTGTTCTGCTCCTTTGAGTCTGATGCGTAATCATCTACTTCTAGTTACATGTACTTGCAGTTTTGAATTTGTTTTTAATTCCTTTCATTTTTTTGAATAGTTGCGTATCCTGAAAATTGTCAAGATATATTCATAGATTGATTATTTATTCAATGTTATACTAGTTTTTTAAGAATATATTAAAAGAATTATGTATCATAATTGTAGTGAATAGATAAATGTAAACAAGTCCGTGAAGGACTGCAGCGATGGTCTGCTGCCTCGGCAGAGGAAGGTGTAGATATCCGCCCAGAATACCCTTGTCTGGGGACGCGTGAATGCGCTGGCAGGCTAGCATTGAGGTGTAGTGGGGCGGGTTCGTTCCTCCAGCACAAGGACCCATTACAAAAGAATTTCACATTCACGAATTTCTGGGGTCGCAAAAAGAAAGGCGTCCGAAGTCGAAAGATTGTAGGCAGCTACAACAAGGGGAAATGACTTGTTCCGAGAACAAGTGGAACAAGTAAAAATGGGCGGACTTAGGGTAACATCGTCGTTACCCGACGAGGCTCATGGCCCACAAATAAGAGAGGGACAACCGGGTGTGATGGTGCCCGCTCGCACCCGCCTAACAGGATCAAAATCCATAAATGTTGCGGTGGCCAGGTATTTCTCTTCTGAGGGGAAAACTCATACAACATAACTTGCATGAGCCTTCCCATCAGAGGAGAAGTACCCCGGTGACCAGTTTATGCCATAGAATTATGCAATTCGATCACATAACCCTATGCCATAAAAAGGCACCTTGCTCGGGCCACTCAACCCGCGATATTACCTGAAACAAAAAGGAGGTTAATATGTGCCCGGAGGCTGGCTCATGTTTGGTGGTGATAGCCACCCACCGTACCGGTTCCTATACCCGGTCAGATCCAACAGAATGGAAAGACCGAGATGTCCGTTTAATTCAACATTTCTTTATTAAATAGTGTTAGCATAATTCTTCTTCAATATTTGCTTATTCCCTAAATTCTACAGTGACGTGCTTAAGGCACTTTTGTGTTGATTTGATATAAATTTATAGTTACGTATCTCTTGTTTTGGATAAATAAATTAATACAAATAGGAAAAAGACAATAATAAGTTATTTCGATTAATAATTTAGATACATAATAGTACAAAAAAATGGGAGTTTGTTCCCCCCTTTTTTTTCTCACTTGAGATATAGCAATGTTCTCTTCGACAAAAACAAAATTTCCCCTAATAGAAAAATTGAAACCATTGTCAAACTAACACGAATTAATACCAATGATCCATCACGTTCCGACCATAAAATACCATGCATGGTTTTCGATTAAAAGCTTATAAAACCAAAAAAAAAAATCAACGCATCACATGACTAGTATATGATTGGCCGTTTGACAAGGAATATTTAATCAAACCTAAAAACTAGGAATAAAAAAAAATTTAATGAGAATTTAATTATTTCAATAAACTCAAGTACAAAACAAATTTAATCTTTTCTTTCCTTCCTACAAGGGGTACAAGTTCTCCTCCAACAAATTTGATGGAGATTGGTGAATACTCTGCGCCACCAAAATGCAAGTTTGTGAGCGTATTGGCAAACGGTCAACAGGAGTTGTGCCCGATCAATTATAATAATGTGTCATCTTATAAGTGAGAACCTGCATCTTATCGGGATCCGCCCAATATTATCATTCACAATGCTATAGTGAGTTGGAGTTACAGTACCTTGGCGAACTGATTGAGATACTAAGAAGAAATCATATATCTCCGGTAGAGTGATAATATCATCAACAACTGTCCCCGGAGGCGGATTGTTTTGATTTAGGAAATCTCGAGTATTAATACGCTTGGAAACGATTACAAAAGCAAATTTGGGGCCTCCCGCAACTCCAGCTTGGGTATAAATTTCCGTGTGACGTTTCCAGATTGTATCAGTTTCAATCGACCCTTTTAATTCTAAGGTTATGTGACTTAAACTTCATAGGGGATTCCAATAAGTCACGGAAACGAACATGCATGCAAAAGCTAATATTAATTTTCTGTTACTTGAAATAATGCACTGATTACTGGTGTACATTGCCGATGGAGCGTTCGCACGGCATTGAGGTGAGAACTCCTATTAGCAGTAGCCGCTGCGGCTCCAACATTCTGTATGGACGATGATTTTCCAGTTGTGAGTGCCAGAAGATTTAACAAACAGCGCACACCCTATGACAGTGACATCTTCCACAATAGGAACACAATTTCAAATCACCACTCCATTTCTAAACACTTTGTCCAACCACTCAAAACTTATCATTACATGTCCGACATCCATCGGCAACTACACTGAAATTTCGTCACTCTAGCCAACCTTCTCAATGCGTTGAGGAACATCGCAACACTTCACACCTATCTTTACTATGCAAGCCTCAAGGTAGGTTGCATACGATATTTTTTTAAATATGTGTGGGTGCACACAATTAATGAATAAAAATGACAATTGTGTACGAATAAACAGAATTGCTTCTTGGTGGTTGTTTATGTTTTTAACTAATATTATCATCATACAGTTTTATTGATAAATTTGAATTCATTTCCAATGTAAGAAAACAATAATGGATAATGCGTAATAATCTATCGCAGTTTTTCTTTGATATCACGTTGATTTGAAACAAAGTCGGTGTGTGAGGCGTTTATTAGTTCTGGATTATTTTGAAAAAAAGACAATAGATATTTAGAAAAAAATTCTAAACTGAATAATCATTAATGTCTACTTGTCGCCGCCTATAGCAATATGCATTTAATCGAACTGTCTTCCTTTTTCTAGTAAGAATTCCAATTTTCTTGATCACCATGCTGTAGAGGTGACGGAGATAGGAAAATTTTAGAGCAGTTTGATAGGGTCACTGCTCTATTACTACATAATATAAATTGATAAATCGATTTACCACAAAAAAATGCACGGACGTTGGCATATCTCAAAACTGGTGATATAAAATTTAGTCATCGAATATTTTTTGGTGTTTACATTTTATCCAATCGAAAGTGTCATTAGAAAGGAACAAATTCAAATAATTAGAAAATATTTAAGTGTCCTTTCAATAATACTCAACTAAAATTTTAAGCAATTAAAATCTATATTTAAATACCTATGAAAAATGATTGCCACTAACAATTTTTTCAAATAGAACATAAACAAGTAGATAGATTTTACCGATGAAAGAAAAAAAAATTATTAGTAGCATCAGAGAAGGAGAATGCCCATTTGTAAAAGAACAAAACAGCTCAATACATATTCAACCGAGAGCCTCATATAAAGTTGTCTAAAAAAGTTTTGTCAATGAAAATGCCTACAATTGTAATTAACAATACTGTTTTTTTTAAAGAGAGGAAAAGATTAAAAAAGGCATTGCTACAAGTGCCCACAATTTATAACACAAACATTTACAATTAAAATGAATTGCTAAATAACAACGACTTTCTTTCCAGCATGCCCTTCTCTTCCAGCAGGGATGGTAGCGAACGGTAAATATGCCGTGACGAGGGTAGGGTTGTAGAAATCCGCGGATAGCTGGTTTCGCGTCGCGTGCGGTACACGGTACCATAATTTGTTTTGCGTTTTTCATTAGAGTAGGTTGTGTCAAAGTTCGCGTTAGAGTAGGATGTTTTTCGGTACCGCGTCGGTGATATTCGGGGACGTGAAACTAAATCTAGTTTTTGCTGTTGCGTGAAAGATTGGAAGAAATACGGAATAAAGTAGAGATAGGTTTCATTTCCGTATGGTTGTGTTTTCGACGCGTTTAAAACGGGAATGTGAACCGGTGGCTGAGTTGTTGTATTTCGGACTTAGCCTGCTCGCGTAAGACCTGCAACCAAACTCCTCTCCGAACTAGCTAGCCAGCCAGCAGCCGCCTCGAAGTAAACTAAGTCATGCCCGGACTTGTTGACCTGTAGGGTACAGTCCATTGTCCCCTCCAAAGACTTCACGTCTAGAACCGATGAGAGGTCGGTTCCGATTTCGTTCGAGTGTTTTGAACAGAAAATCATTACAAAGGCCCAAGAGAGGCTGTCGTGCTACGAAGAAGATAACAGGTGTCGTAGTGGTAAGGTTGATTGACTTGTTCGGTAAATTCTTATTTTTTTGCTTATCTACCAGATCATTAGAAATGTTGCCTTTTCCCCTTCTCCTCACATTTCTCGATCAGAATGATTTTCTTCTTTCGTGCTAATCATAAGCGCTTGAGAGAGCGCAGGATCTTCTCATATATTTTCTCTCTATTTTTGCTTCTGTTGCTTTTTTTTGTATTTAACTTTAATTTTCTGCATATTTGATTTAGCGATACAATTTCCATCCATCTGTCCGTCTGTCCGTGTGTCACAGCTAATTTCCTCAGAAACTATAGAAGCTAGAATGCTCAAACTTTGTGAAAAGGTCAAAAGTGATGGTCTCTCAAAATTTAAGGACTTAACAAAAATTTAAAAAAGTTTTAAGGGGGGTCCCCCCTAGTAACGAATTAGCCCTTAAATTTTTTTTCATCAAAAGTAGTCGAGTGGGGTGTCAAATGAACTTTTAGACTCTGAAATAAAAAAATATTTTATGAATTAGGGGGTCCAGGGGAAGGCAAAATGTACAAAAAATTTCTGCCCCCTCTCGCGATTGGATACCTTTGGCCCGAAAAATCTGAAAATTATCACGAATGTGGGCCTTTATGAGTACAAGGGCAACAAATACCTCAGAAATCGAAATTCACTCAACTTTGTGAGTAATAGTATGATTTCTGGATTTTACGTTTTCGCCCATAAGATCAAAACGGTACCTTTAAACTTCTTGAAATTTTGCAATTATATAGACTGATATAAGATATGTGTTCGCAAAATTTAATTGAGATCCAATCATAATCAAGTGAGTTATAGCCATTTCAATAGTATGGAACTACAACAAGAATGACAGTGTTTATGCTTGATACATATTTCAGATTGACTTAGGCAGTTTTATTTTCTTTCAATTTTCATGAAAATTTAAGGAATCGTGTTTAACATGAATATATTCAATCGGCCGAGCATTCAAAAAAATCATTTAAGCTAGATCAAAATGGCGGCTGCACTGTGCTTATGAAAGGAACTTTGCATCTTTTGCATAAATTTGAACGATTTCATATCCAAGTATTGGATGAATAATTCAAGTTATCAATTCACGCTCTTAGAAAACTTGTTTCTAACCCTAGGATGTTAACAAAGACCTTCTGGTAGGCGCACTCTCCTGCTTACTCAACTTGTGGTTACCGCTATTTAAAACCATTTCTTCTCTTGTATGACTTTAATCGCTCCAACTACATGTGCGTGTCTGTACCAAACTTTTCGTTAGTCCTTTTTTTCTGGTATTTATTTTTCATATTCTAAAACAAGAATTAACGGCAAACACTCTATACCATTCTCAGTGAAACTTGTCCCCACTCGGATGCGTGCCACTGTTAACAATGATTTGCTCAAAGGGATGCCACCTCTTCAACTTGCTCATCACTTTCTCAGCGTGCAATTTCTACCAAATCCACCTCCAATTAATTCTCATTCTCGTTCCTCTATTGACATTGTGTTTGGATGGCCCACATTTTCATGCTTGACCGCTTCAGCTCGCTCCGAACCAGCTGCCAAGCATTCCGTCACTGCATGATGATCTAGTGATCCCCATTTTCAACGATTTACAAACAAATTTCGCATTTCAAGCGGAAATTACACATTTCGCCCATCAGGTAAATAATTGCAAAGTAGGCGAAAAGGTGAAAAATTAGGAAAACAACTGACGACGCGTTTCAGACTACTCCAGAGATCTGGAGCTGCGCTCGAGCGTTTGATCTTCGCGATGAGGATGATGAACGATCGTTAGCGTTTGAGATTTGGCTGAGTAACGCTCGAAATAGATGGCGCCAAATTCAAAATTTGAATGTGATGCACAGCGTGAGACGAGTTCGCTGACTCCGTGCAGGCGCGCTCTGCACCGACACCGCCTGGGATCAATTTAGCCGAAATGATGGCTGGTGAGGCGAAATTGGCGATCGCGTAGTATTCCAATTATTCCGCATCGAATGCGTAATTGGTTAAATTGAATGCGATATCAGACTGGTGCAAGAGAATGACCTACAGCTGGCGATCGTGGTCGCGACTCGTTTAATTTTTGGCTGATTCTTCCGACATGTTGCACAAATCACAATTTTATTGATTTAAACATGAGGGGGTTGAGAGGTTAATGGGAATCAGAATAGAAACACGCTTGGAAAAATTGGAGATAAATGGTTTCATTTGGACGCGGTTCGGCCCGGCAAATGTGAAATTGTTTTGGTTCTAATCACCATTCAATCGAGGGTGCAAGAAAACGGTTCCAGATGGACATTCCAGCTAGATGGGATTTTTTCGAAGCTTGCATGTGAATGGAGATATTTACTTTATGGATCTGCCAATAATTGCTCTTCAAGCGTGGGAGAAGCTTTTAGATTGCGCCGACCCATTTCCTACCCACCGGGATCTTTTTTGTTTGGCGACCTTGGTCCAATCAGTTCCGCCTTTGCTAATTAAAAGCAATCGTTCCCGTCATCTGCACTTCGATCGTTCCTCCCCCTTTGCGCGTGCACTAGATGTGATCCCTCGGCAGCTGATGCCGTTTGATGTGGCGAATTTGGGCATCGCTACTGCTGATGCTGATCAATTAATCAATGCTTCCACCAATCCACACGACTTGTCTGTTCTTCAAAGTCCGTTTGATGTTGGATGGGGTTTCGCAATTTTCGAGATGATACAACCAGATATCGGCCCAGAGCCGATTTGGCTGGCTCACTGAGCTGTCCAGCAGCTGTACCAATGCCCGCGGTAGCAGCGTCATCATCAACATCATTCCGACTCGCTTCTGGTTTCGACTGAGGTTTTGGCTTTGGCATTGGTCGGGGCTTCCAAGTGTGTAATTTAATGGAGTAGCTTGCAGATAGCCAACCCGTCAGCCGGCTCTAGCGCGCACTAGACTCGTGTAGTTTTTGCTGCGGGGAGGAGCGGGCAACCATGAAATGATAAATAATTGAAACAATTTAAGAGCTACTGTTGGCTTTCCAGTTAAAATTTTTATTGCTGGACATTTGTCTTGCGATTGAGATAGACGCGTCTTTTTACATACTCTTATAATTGGATCTGTGCAGGTCGCGTTTCGGGACTGCTAGGGGGAAATTGATGGAATTAATCATTGATCTTAATGTGTTTACTCTAGCTGCGATTAAAGAGCTTAGAAAAATTTATGAGCTCCGCGATGAACGCTGTATGCAAAGAACTTGTCTGTATTTTTCATAAATGTGTCTAAATATTCAGGCAAGTGTCAACGACCAGAATTAATTACAATTTACCTTCGCGTCGGGGACGATCAATCTCTTCTCGTCTTTACATGATTCCATTTCATATCTACATCTCAGATCAACTGTAAATACACATGAGGATGTTTACTGAAGTAGAAATTAATTAATAAATCTCTAACGGAAATTATAGAAAATTGACTTCACATGAAATCCTCCAAAGTGTTACATGATCAATCATTTGTTTGTTTGTTTAGATCGAGCGGAAAGTGTAATCTATCATTTCTTGACCTAACTCAAAGATTTTGGCAAGGTGCTATTGTTTACTGAGGGATGAAAGAATTTTCATTACTTTTTCATTGACCGATTTGTTTTGCATATGGCTCAAGTGACAGCACCGTTACCAGTAGGAAGAACTGTTTGACATTGAAATGACATATTATCAAAACAGAAGTTTCTAAGTAGTTTTTATTATGGTGAAGTTGTTATGAGAAAGAATATAATAAAGTAGGAGGAAATGAGTAGAAGGAGAAAGCGAGTTACAAATATTTTGTTGGAATCTATAGATCGAATCATTGTCTTGATTCTTTTTTCTTGATATTAAAGTTAGAAATGAAATCACCAACATTTCGAATATAAAGTCATAAGTACGAGTAGATGCCAATGAAAGATAAATTTTATGAGAGAGCAGAAGTTATCGCAGTCCATGAAGAACACCCCCGTAGCAGTCATTTTTTATGACGATCGCTCCATATATCCGAGTGGGTCATCTTACTAGGGCCATTCAATGAGTCTTAAGCTTAATTGAAAATATGGGACAGGTGGCAGAAAGAAAGAGATCAAGGATAATAAGAATATGGAAATATTTGATCGATCAATTTGTAGGAAATTTAGTTGGCAGCAATTTTTATTTCAAAAGTTTTCTGTTCGATACACCAATTTTGAAATATGCACGGAAAACGAATGTAAGGACTTTTAATCTTCCGAAATTTTGCATTTTCGAGTGCTTAATATTCGATAGGTGCCACAAAAAGATAGATAAAGTTACACCATTCTATAAGAATTCAATGAATTGAATTTTCAACAAAAATTCGTTAATTTCCGGGGTGTTTGGCCAAATTAAAATTATTCACTTTGTTCAACATTCAACTTTCACATGAAATTCATCATGCGTACCATGCAATTAAATTCACACAGCTCATCATTTCTTAAAATTTAATATGCCACATTCATACAATATTTTATCTTCATATTGTTTCAAATTATCACATTTCGAAAATTTTTAAATTCAACATTCATACAAAATTGTTTATCTAAACTCATTCATACATTGTATTAAATATATCACATGCATTCTTACATTTCATCACTTTTTCTATCATTCTTACATTTCATCACTTTTTCTATCATGGATTTTTTATGTGACATGTATCGTATCACATTGCTTTACTTAAATTTGTTTACGTGGAGACAAATTTCATGGTCGCACATTGGAAAGAAAAAAACCCTTACGTGGCATTCTTGCACGTGTGCACACGATCATCAAAATATTTTATCACCCTTTGAATGAAATGTGATACGATGCATTTGAAAATGAAAATTTCATTAACTTATTAGGAAATAAGCGAATGAGAATTTTAAGCACTTTTCATGTATAAAAGGCAAACAAGTTAGAAAATAAAGTCAATTGTTACCCGACAACGGACCGTAAGTATCCCTTGTCGTAACTTCTGGTGAGACTGCCTGGGGCGTTGTTGGGTTGCTGGTGGTTGGACTGCACGGTTCAATCATGTAGTTCTTGGCAATTGGTGTGTCTACCAATTGCCCTTGAGTGCATGGTTGTTCCGGGTTGTCCGGCACCTAAGGTGATTGGTCCGAACAGTCTGGTCATGTTGTTCTGGGCAGTTGGTGTTTCAACCAGGTGCCACGGGATGCATGGTTGGGTCGGGTGGCCAATCACCAACAATATGGGTGCAACATGCAAAGGGCAATAAAATTAAATTGGCGTTTCTGCCGTGCTCAATGCTTCTCCCGCACTTTGCATGTTGTACTCATTCTTCCTCCCTTGACCTGATTGTGATTTTTGCTCATAAGAATGTTCTAAGCACTCAGTAGGTTGATCAGGTGCTTCTCCATGGTTTACTTTGCTGACCTCGCCAGAGAACGTCTCATGAGCCTCTCATGTCACCTACTCCTAACCCCAAACACACTTTTCTTCCAAAACGACATATTTAACGTTTCGATCACTTGTGTGATCGTCTTCAGAAATATTACATCGCAGAGCCATTACAATTGATATTTATACATATAACTTTTTCCTTAACTACATAACTATATTACATTATTTTTCACTTAAGTGTTTCTGAATATTCCACAATAAACTTCATTAATCCCTTCGGTGTCCGTTTTCCTATACATTGCGTTTTCGGTTGTCATTATTTTTAGAGCCTCCAGGATCATCCTTTTTTTGTAGTTGTGCTCCTCTCCTATCACCTTTGTGTGCTGGAAGTCAGGAGTGTTTTCTGTTTGTGCACACTGCATCGTTAGTGCCGTTCGGTTGTTTCTACCAAACCAACACTCAACCTTATCCAAAAAAGATGCAGTGAAATTGTAATGAATCATGCGACGCCGCTGGTGACCACTACCAACACACTTTGCTGCTAGGTGGCTTGTCATTTTACGTTGGTTGCGACCAGTGCACATCCCACGTCTATTTTGTCGTGGGATGCCAACAGAATTTGACAGCCACGCGGAGGTAGTGGCCGCCACGCATGAGGAAGGCCCGGAGCGTGCCGATAGTTCCAAAAAGGAAAAAACGAGCAGCGTGTGTCGCGAGTTATAGTGTAGGAACGTTTATTTGATATGATTATATTTACCCGACTGGTAGAACGTTTTATTGTCCATGTGTTAAACCTGAATTAATCGTCGGGAAATAAGCTCGTGAAAGTTTTAACCTATTTCATCCGCAAAAATCAAAAAATGTCCTTCGTAACGTATAACGGAGTATTGGTGTGTGGAATTTGGGTATAAATTCCAATTTACCCAACAACTTGTCCGTAAGTAATTTGCATGCGATTCAAACTGCATTATGAGTCTTCCAGTTTTTAAACGAAATAAAAGCACCGCATCATTGTCATCATCACAAATATCTGTACTTTTCGCTAGATCAACTCCTTCAACAAGTGTCGATTTGGATGGGAATTCAGAACGCCCTACACTTGACGAGCATGCCACATTCAAGTCCAGGACTGAGAATGCCCGCCTGTTATGGAAGACTTCATTAAGTTTGCCCGATTTGGAGACATGATAAAATTCTTACATGCTCTGCACATTTTCATCGCAAAGTTTAGTAAGGACGGAAGGATGACAATTCTTAAGCGGGAACGCATTGCCCAAACGTAAAGGAAAAAAATGAGCAAGTGAGTTTGTCTTAGGCAGATAGCTTTAAATCAATTTTACTGGCACAAGAAAAAACTGAAATTTGCAAGAAATCCGCTGGAATCAATTAGGCGATTCCAATTGTACGCTTGAAATAGATTTCAAGTTTATTACTTGATACTTTACCATTAACCTTCTTCCAGTACTTAGAAGATATAAGTTATATATATAGAATGTACTTAACTATTCATTTAAAATATGCTCGGATAATTCTCGTCAGATTGCAACTAATATTCGTAGGAATTGATCTTTTGCTGGTATTTTCGATGATATACTGATACGCATTCGAGTTGAAACCTGCATCTGCGGAAGCGGTAAGCTCGATCGCATGCGGTAAAAATATCATAAACCTTAAAACTGACTCCATTAAATTTTCACTTCAGTTCTTCGGTACACTAATGACGTAAATTTCAATGGCCTCCAAATTATCCATACCCGTCGTGTTCGTCACAACCCAAATTCTAAACTTCAATTCGCAGGAAGACTGCCAGCTCATTGAAAAAGTTGATCAAGTTGTTGTAATTTTATTTTATTAGCATGTACATAGAGAAGTTTAAGTTATTTGTTCTTTCCAATGCTAATTTTGTCTACGGGGCCGTACATAGAAAGTTTTAATTAGTTTTATTGTATATAAAAGTGAAGTTTTATTTACAAGTCATTAGTGTATCATTTTAATTAGAATGATAATTGAAAATCGCTGATAACCATGCAAACTAATTTACATTTACCGAAAGTAAAGCAGCACTTTATCGTGCCTTGAGTATATTTGTTTAAAAATCAGGGATCATATAGGAACTATTCGATTCGTTTATAATTTCAACTTTCTTAAATAAATATATCCCATCATTTGAATTATTAATTTAACGACAACTTAGAAATTACAAATAGAAAACAAAGGTCTATAATATAACATTTCATACGGAGGAAAATAGTAAACATGGCTTACAAATGTCAGCAGTACTGTAAATATAATTTAAATAGTAACATGAAAAGAAATTAATCCAGAATAAATTGACAATATCGATTAAAATTATGACGTCGTTATCTATATGATACGTACTAAATATAATTTTAATTATTTTTCATCATTTCTGTATTAGAAAATTTAAGAATGCAAAACAATAATGTATTATAACGCATGAAAAGGAAGAAAATCGTTAAAAAAATTTAGACCATTAAGACTTTTTCGTAGCAGCTAAGTGGATGCAATTCTATTACGAATGAACTAATATTAAATCAATGTGTACTAAATCTGCATATAAATACGAAATGAGAAAAAAAGCTACTTTATAATTATTCATATTTGTAAAGCTAACTAGAATTTTATTTTGCATTAATTTCAACATTTTCAAGAATAAAATGTAGCTTTCATTCTCTTTTAATTTGTAATTTAATAAATAAGATACAAATATTGCTAAGCGAAAAGTTATATGATGAATATTTTTATTTCAATAATTAAAATTGGTTTGTGAGCAAAACAAATTAATAAATTAACAAAACAAAAGGAAAAAACACTAGAAAAAAATATTTAAAACACTAAAATTCAAAACGAAGCAATGCAATAAAACGTATTAGTAATGAAAATTTAGTATGCGCATTTATCAACGATTTCATACAATCAATTAGTTTAATAATGAGATTAAATTTAACAAATTACGATTGTAAAACAAAATATGAACCAACAATTGACAAATACCAGTTGATTTACAAATAGAAAAATATTAAAAGTAGCCTGTCAGTGAATGAAATCTCCCAGAAAAAAGAAATAAAAATGAAAAAACTGCAAATCATAAATTGTTACAGTTCAGCGAATAAGATCGAAATAACCTAATCCACTTGTTAAAGAACTCTTAAATAAAAACAAGGGTAAAATCATTACAAACCCATAATAGCATAAGAAAGAGACACCTTGCAGTTAAAAATAAATTACAAAGAAAAAAGGTTAAAATAAAATAATATGAATTGCTAACCCTAACAACGACTTTCCTTTCCAGTGGTTCTTCTTTTCAGCGGGAAATGAGGTGCAGGGTAGGTATGCCGTCGCGAGGGTAGGGTTTGAGAAAATCCGCTGAGGTCGGTTCCGCGTTGCGCGCGGTACGCGGTACCTTAGTTGATTTTGATTTTTCTTTAGCGTAGCTTTTTTCGGAACTACGTTAACGTAGTGTATTTTTCGGTACCGCGTCGGAAATTCGGGAACGCGAAGTAAAGATTAGATCTTTGTCTTTTGACTGGTTATATAGGAAGAAATACGGAGTAACGTAAAGTAGGTTTCCTTTCCGTATGGTTTTGTTTTGTAACGCATTTGAAAACGGGCATGTATAGGTGGCTGAATATTGTAAGTGAGCGTAACCCATTCGGAGACCCACGACCGAAATCCTCTCCGATCTAGTTGGCCGACAAGCAGCCACCGCGTGAATGGGTTACGGTGCACGGATTGGTTGACCGGTTGGTACCGTCCGTTGGCACTACTCAGACTTAACGTCTAGAACCAACGAGAGGTCGGTTCCGCGTTCGGACGTAGACATAAAATCATTACAAAATCACGGTGAGCAACAAGAAGATATTTATGGAAGCTCTTCAATTCTGTATCACGGACAACAATATTTTCAGCTACAACGGTATAATATACAAACAAATTTATGGCTTATCAATGGGAAGGCCTCTATAACCCATTATCGCCGACACCCTCATGCAAGACATATAAAAGAACGCGCTGGATAAATTAAGCTCACAACCAAAAATAATTATAAAATATGTAGATGACATCTTCACGGTCGTAGAAGCAACAGATATTGATAATTTTTCGAAGATTATCATCAAATACCATGACAGTCTGCGCTTTACGGCAGAACTGGAGCAGAACGGAAAACTGCCCTATTTAGATGCTCTTGTAATCAGGAAAATAGGCAAGATCATATTGAACGGAAAAAACATGGTCCGGGAAAATTCTGCATTTCAAATCAGCCCATCCAAAGCAACAAAACATAAACACGGCATCGAATACAACACAGCGAATTCTCAACATAGGCGACGATTGCTTTAGGGAGAAAAATGAACAAGCCATACTAGAATATGCTCACAAAAACGGTTTTCCGAGAAATGTGATCAAATGGCTCATGGAAAAGTATGACAGGAATAACAACAAACAGGCACGAGTAGAACGCATGAAAACCCAACCGTTCTTCGTAGGTATAGAATACTATATATCCAGGGCGTATCGGAGAAATTCAACGGAATTATCAAGGAATGTTGAGCTTTCAGGATTGGATACAAAGTGAAGAACATGCTTGGCACCCTACGCACCAGAAAAAAGGACAAAATACCCCAGGAGTGCAAATCAAACGTTATCTACAATATCCCTTGGAGCGAATGCAATATGACATACATACATCGGTACAACGAAGCAGTGGCTCAAGAGTAGGATATCGGCTAATAAATGTAGTAATCGAGCAGTCAACTAAGCAAACTACCTGAAAACCGTATAACAATGCTCCGAAATTCCAATTGCAGATTTGAAAAATTTAGTTAGTCAAATTTAAATTTTTGTAAATTATAAAATTTAGAAAGGAAAAAAAATTTAAATTTTTATTATAAATATAAATTTATATTGTTTTTTTTTCTGCATTAAAATTTAATTTTTTCTTTGCATTGATATTCTCTGCAATATTTATCTCTTATTATAATTTAAATTTTCAATCTATTATTATTTTTTATTATTTTTACTACGCAAATCTGCAAATTGAAATTCCGGACATGAGAAAACTGGTTTAGTGCATCCCATCCATGTATTCCATTGCCGAATGCAATCTAACTCGGCTGAGTGAGCAGCTGAATTCTATTTACAGGTGCGACACAGGGAAATTATGGGAGATTTGGACGGATCGAGGAGTCTGGTATGAACGGCCTCCACGAACGCGTCGTAGCTGTCCAGTTCGAATTTGAAATATTCTTCCCTATCACTTCCGGTAGACAACTTTATGAGTTGTACGGTGGAAAAGGGAGATTCCGTTTACGTGGTTGAACGATACGAATGGAGCGAAGTGAAGAAAAAAAAGAATTTTTTTGCGGACGTGAATTTACCCATATGAAAGTGATACACGATCCGAGTGAAAGTTCTTCGATGGTAGCAAATCCCAAAGGGAATTTTCTGATTTGAGTTTTCGTCTATAAGTAAACCATACGATGATCGATTCAATTGCATATTGTGGATGTGTTTTCGTACAGAGCGCGGGTGTGTGTAGCGACACAACGGCGCTCAACCTGATAATAAAGTTTTTTTTGATTCCCAGTATTCGATGACGGATAAACAGTTCCGTAAATAAACATATGACGCCAGAAATACGAGTAAAAGTGTTCTAATTGGATTGAAGTGCAAGTGTTTGTTCTCCTTGAACTAATTCACTGAGTGCATTCTTGTGTTGGAGTGAAGCAGGGAAGCGAAATGCCCGAATAGAGTTTGCCTCCTGTGTGTTCGCTGTAGACGTTCGGATCAGAACGTGGACCAGTGAGTTTGGCAAGAATCGCAACAAACCGAGATACTCCTTGCCGTCGAGATATCAACGATTTTGGAGAGCACTCAATGCCTGATCAACAGCAAAGTTTTGGTAGCACTTTGACGACACGGTGTTATGGTGATAGAAGCAAAACCATCAAAAACAACAATAACCAGCAATAAAAGGGCACTTCTCAGCAACTTGTAATTTTTAAATACCCGTAGAATAATAATGAAATCAGCAGTCAAGTGATACAATTAAAGTGACAACTGCCAACTTTTGATAATTGATGATGAACGTGTTTTTAGCTTTTCAATAATGAATAAATAAAGTGTCGTTCTTTAGATTTGTAATTTGATAAATAATCGGCGAACGTATGCTACTACCTGCCAGGTTTAAATGTGTGTGAAGCGCGAAATTTTGATCCCTGGAAATCGCGCTACATGTCAATAAATTTGCCATCAATCAGCGAACGACTTTCGCTTATTTGATGCTGACGCGTTTCTACTTATTTTGTTTGAGACTCATTACATGAAAGTTTGCATGAATAGAATCATTATCTTTTTGCATTCAATTCATTTTCATTCAGCGTAATGCTGCCTACTCATCATCTAATCGAGGATTTTCGTTCAAGCACGCGGAACGTACCACCGAAGTTTGCAGCATCACCCACATCGTCAGCGGGCGCCCGTCGAGGATGATGGGTAAGTACTCTTTTGGTTCTTTTTTCTTGTCAATGCATAGTGTATTGTTGTTTTGAATATTCGTGTATTATTTAATTACCGGTTGGGAGGGTGCGAGGGGGCACCGCTTCCATCTGGATGCCCCACATTTATTTGTGGGCCATAAGTCCGTACGTTTTCTCCAGGCCCGATTTGTCCTCTGAATCAGCAATTTGATAGCTCTTAGTAGTTTACCTCCTTTCTCGACTCCAGTCGATACTCCTTTGACCCCGAAATTCGTGGATGCGGAAAATATTTTTGCAGTGGGTCTTGTGCTGGGGAAACGCAACGCTAGCCTGCCAGCACATTCACACTTCCCCAGACAAGGCAAATCTCGGCGGACGCTACTATCCTCTTTCGCCGAGTCAGCAGACCATCGCTGCAGTCCTTCACGGACATCTATATCTACCTATTTCACTACACAAATCAGATCTGAGGACACACTTCAGACTTCCAGCACACAAAAGTGATCGGGGAGGAGCGCAACTACAAAAAGAGGATGATCGTGGAAGCTCTAAAAATAATGACAACCGAAAATACAATGAATAGGAAAACGGACACCGAAGGGATTAATGAAATTCATTGTGGGATATTAAGAAACACTTAAGCTTCTGCTACCGTCAAGGATTTTCAAAAAATGATATTTTTTTACATTTTTATATTCGTTATACTTTAAAAAATAACACTTTAAAATATTATATAAAAATTCGATACTGATCCCGAGATATAACGACTCTATTGAAGCACGCTCTCGGCTCTCCGCAGCTTTTGTATATTTCCCTCACTACAAAATACTGGTTATACTTTCACTTCCAGTGTTGTTTTTTTCTAACAGATTCCCAGTTCCATTTCTGTCATTATAAAAGCATATTCGTATTAAAGAAAGCCTCCAAAATCAGTTTATAAGAGAAAAGGCGAAAGTTGATAAGAGAAAAGGCGAAAACTTTAAACGCGTTTTTCTCGACTTCACGATGTTTAACTTCCGGACAGTTAATATCCGGATCTAGTCCGTCGATTTTGATTTTGTTTAAGGCATTTCGTTTGCTTTTTAATTCTGCATGATAGTTTACCACAATTTGGCGAAAAAATAAAAAACGGAATGTTAGAATCTGAAAAAAGTCCGAAAAAAGTCGGTTTTTGTAAAAACGAAAGCTTGGACGTCCACCATTTTATTTTTACATTTTTTTTATTTTTCTGGTAAACTATCACATAAGAGCACTTCTTTTTCTAAATCTTTTTGAATTTTTTGTTTCAGATTTACCGTTCCAGAGATTAACTGCCCGCAATGGAGCAGCGTTTTTTTTTTGCAAGAAACTCTTTTAAATGTACAAATAAAATATAATAAAAAAAATTGTTTTTTGTAATCTTTAAGAGTCGTTTGATACTATAGACAAGATCATGTAAAAAAATTGTTGAAAATATGTCTGTTATTGCCGTTCTAGACGGTAGTAGTACCTTAAGTGAAAAATAATGTAATTATGTAGTTAAGGAAAAAGTTATTTGTATAAATATGAATCGCAATGGCTCTGCAATGTAGTATTTCCGAAGACGATCACACAAGTAATCGAAATGTTAAATATGTCTTTTTGGAAAAAAAAATTGAATAAGTTTAATTTGGCCAGACAGCCCGGAAATCAACAAATTTTTGTTGAAACTAACAGGCCAAAAAATAGTACATTTACGTGGTAAAAACTGAAGAAGGGACCTTTAAGCTTTCTAAAGTGCTCATTTTTGCGGGGTCATATCTTTGAGAGGAGGCATAAAAAATTGAACAAGCCTTTGAACCTTCTTCCCATCCTCCTTGGAACCGAAAACGGTGAGGAATTTCTTAGGCGTTGTTCATTCAGCCTGCCTCTATATGTTTTTGAAATCTAAGGCTATAACTATTGGGTTGTTCGATAATTAATGTCGTTTTTTTTTAAAAGTTCTTCAAAGTAAATTTATTTATATTAACAACAAACACTAATCAATGATTTATTGACCATTTTGTTGGATGACCTTTTGCTATCTTCCCACATGCAAAGAAGCCTTGGTTTTTAGAAGCGAAGAACTGGTTCAGCAAAACACATGGTAGTCTGATGTTGCTAAATCAGAGCTATAAGGTGGATGTTCCCAATTGAGCTCCATTAATTTTTGACGGGTTATCAAAAAGCTTTGGGATCTGGCGTTATCATGAGGGAACATCACGTCTTTGCAATTGGCCTGTTCAGTGTGTTTTTTCTTGATTTCTTCGTTCAGTTTCGATAGTTGACGACACCAGGCATTTGAATCAATAGTTTAGTTTCTTGGAAGCAGCTCAAAGACTATACCCTTTGTAATTCCACCACACAGAAAGCTTTTAGTGGATATGGGCTTTGGATGTCGATTGCAGAGGCTCACCTTGCTTAATCCATGATCGTTTTTGGGCTACAATCCATTTTTCATCACCCATTGTAATTCTATTTAGAAACGGGTCGTTTTCGTTACGATTCAGTAAAGGCTCACACATGACAATGCGTTTGGTAAGGTGGATTTCCTTTAATTTGGGAGGAACCCAAACATCCAGTTTGTTTACGTACGTCGAGTTGGCATACGCTATTTAGTTTCAATGAACCTTTATTTTGTCGTCATCAGTAGTGGTTGGATGACCAGTATCACATTAAGATTTCCAGAATGAAAGCGAGCAAGCCAACGCTGACACTGGCGTTCAGTAAGGCAGTCCTCATCATAAAATTCACATACTCAGGAAATTTCTATCAAATACTATTATACTTCGATTAGTAAAGAAAAGCGAAGAACCCGAGGAAACTTCAGGACCGCTGGTATGGAGGAACCCGACGGCTTCCCACCGTTTGGGTAACCTGGGGAAACGACGAATACGAAAATGGCGGTAATCAACGAAGGAAAACATAATAAACAAAAATTCCGCAAATGGTGGATGCAAGTTACGCATAATAGCGCACAATGAACAAATAATCAAGCTACAGAAAGAAAAAGGCTAGAGATACAGTTCCTCAAAGATCTATTCAAGAAACGAAAGTCAAAGTCAAAACTGCTTTATTCAATACCAAACTTCATAAAGAATATAACGCAAATTCCAAACGAGAAACGTACGAAAACAATGGCCCAAATGGCTCTTTAAATTTATACGTTATCAATGAAAGACATTTAATGAAAAAAAAACAATAGCAAATTCAAATTAATTAAGATTATCACATATTTTTTAATTCAATTGGAAAAAGGAGAAATAACCAACCAGCATTATTCAAAAATTACTTACGAGTATATTACTAACACAACAGTGAACTTTTATCCTATACCTAATATCTTCTTCTTCTTCTGCTTTGTAGCACTACAGCCCCTTTCGGCCCTTCGCTTAGATATAGTTAGAGTATCTCATTTTCATGACCGTATTGATTTTTTCGGAAGTTAATTTGGTCAGTACCATTCTCCCGTGTGCTTGCTCAGTTAAGATATGATCTGATTAAATCAGTACATTTCACCACTGAGTGAACACTCGTAGTCTGTCGGAAAAATCCCCTGAACTAAATCACGTTGCTCCCAACGAGATTCGAACCTAGGACCCTCGGCTTATGCGCTCATGCTCTAACCACTAGACCACACAGACTACCCTATACATAATATGTTACACCCTAATTCTAAACAAATTCAATCAAAAACAAAACGTAATCTTTTACTGAAATCGATCCCTAATTTATAATGTAAATAAACAATAACACTAGATGTAGCAATAATGCGATGAAACTAAAATACTATGTAACGAAAAAACACAAAAGCAGAAAATATGCGCGAAAATTTAGACATTGTCATTTAACCACCAATACCTAGATTGCTCCGTCTCAACTCAACCAGCCTCAATGAATCTAGCAAATAAGTATCTCCATTGGAGTTGTTGGTCTCGTGAACTCAAATTCGGAGGATATTTTATCTTCTTATCGGCGGCCCGTCTATATATGTGATGTATGATTGGGACACCGTCAGAACCAAAAACATATCGATTCATGTCCAAATACACGAATGCTTCTGGAGGAACGAAGCTAGTATCGAGGCAAGTCATAACATACCCATACCCGTCTGTAGGGTGAAACGGCAGTGAAATCCACGGGTTTTCACTCACAGTTATAGATCTGGCTATATGATTTCGAAAAAATTTCAACATGAAGATATCGCCTCTTGTCACTTGAGCGGTTTGATAAATTTTTCTATTCTATATACAGTGCTTCCAATCCGTCTCAGGCTTCCTGTACAAACCTGGATATGCACAAAGACATTTCCTTTCGAAAACTCTTAATCTTTCCATAGTACTAGCACTCTGATTGTACTAGATCTGACATCCATATGTCAAAACTGGTCTAACCAGGGTCTTGTACAAAGACATATAAAGTAATGGACTCGAAATGAGCTTATTTTCATTCATACGTGAGGGAAGGACTTTTACTACATGCATGCCTTCCTCTCCCGTACGAATTGAAATCCCCCGCCCTTCGCGCCGCTAGAGCATCCATACACTCTAGTGACTTCTAAGTTGCTCTTAAGAAAATCCCACTCCTCTTGTACTTTAACCCCCGAACTGTCAACGAAATATCAACCGTATGATTAAAAACATATGATTCGTGAAAATTCAACAATGATGGGAAACGTCTAATCAAGTTGAATTTTTTAAGATAAACCTTGTTCAAACTAGTGCAAAAGCGTTGCAAAAGTGATAATTAATCAAACTGAAAAGTTTGTTACGGATCGCAAGTGTTGTTGTGTCGGAAAACGAGAAATTTAGGGATGTGTGTGGGATTTTAAAAACAGCTATAGGAAGCATGTCAGGGATGTATCCTTCGTAGGGTAAGTCATGTTGCATCTTTTATATCGTTGAAGTTAGAATGCTCGCACGGGAAATTGATTTAGTTCAAGATACCAAAGTTAGTGGGAGACGTCACGTCAAACTTACTCAAAATTCGAACCAACAGCTGATAACGCGCCAACTTCACGCTCCATCATAAAGTGCTTCAATTCTCGCGATGCGTTTCGTATCCATTCTCTCTGATATCTATGGTCTTGTAACAGATAACTTTGACCTTTGACCTGGAATGAGAGAGTCATTGCAGGGCCATGACTACTTTTTGTGCTTTACTGAGCATGATTCTGATAGGTACAGTTTAGTACAGATAGTGATCAAGATTAACACGAGGTATCGAACACCCGTTCTGAACTACCCTCACCAGCCATAATGTAAAAATCCTTCCAAATACGTTTCAGGCCTTGACTAGTCCCCTGCAGCGTTCAATAGCTTGCGAATGAATATTGAGAAGAGCAGAGGCGCAGTAACTGTTCCCTGAAGTGGACCATTCAAGACCTTGAATTCACACATTGTCGTCAGATTTGTTTGAAGAACCTGTCCTGAAAGAGTATAAAAACTAGTCCATCTAGCCACACCGTATCGAAGGCTTTCTCCATATCAATGAGATACGCTCCAACACAATCTACTTCATTTAGTTTCCAACAGATGTCTGAGGTTACTTTCGATATTGCATGTGTGGTCGAGTGCCTGGCACGAAAACCAAATTGGTAATTTGGTACCAACTCATATTTCTCAATGTGGGCGTTTAATGCTCTGTTGAGTATCACTTTAAACACCTTGCTGATGTTAGGCAGCAAGCTGATTGGGCGATAGCTTTTAGGGCATGAAGATTCTTTCTCTTTCTTCAAGATCGGAAATACCTTAGCCTTTTTCCACTCATTAGGGAAATATGAATTGCTCAGCATGTTATTGAACAATATGCAATAATTCCTAATAGCAGCCTCAGGCAAATGTCGGAGAACTACATTTGGAATACCATCAGTATCACATGATTTTTTGTTGTTTATCCTGCGAAGTGTGAAACACAAGTTTTCATAGCTGACAAAATAATCAATAAGATTCAAGTCGGTATGAGGTCAGATGTTAATGTTTCATTGAAATGAAGAAGAGATTCGCCGTTCAGGCTTGATTTGAAATCGAAAACTTTTGCTTCAACGTCCTCTGAAAATATTTGATTCCCTCTCTCAGGATTTGGTAGATAAACTAACTCAAAATGAGTTCCAATCAGGGTAAGCTTATGCAAACCATCACATATAATCCTATTTCTATTTCTATCCGGAGTTGTGCTATCAATTTCGATACCAGCCTTATCGAGAAGAGTTATCTCGTCACTAGCGACTTCAAGATTCGATACCCGCGCTCGAGACTTCTTATGGAATAGGCTATTCACTTTCACAAAAAAGCCATCTGGGTCCTGTGGGCTAATACCCCTCCGTTTTTCCGCCCATTGATTGCTGACCTCACTCCTGAAGTATGAACGGATTAAATTTCAGACATTCTTCAGATTTCATTTCAACCAAGATAACGAGGCATGGTTGTAGTCCAAGAATCATCGATATATATTGTTGACGCGTGTGAAAATAAGGCTCTTCAACCTTTTCAAACTTGCAATGGCTGCTGTTTCATATCCTTCCATATTGTTTCGATGTTTAATCTTGGGAACTACTTTCTCAATCGTTTCCAACGTCAGCTTCTCTAACTTCGACAAATAGATATATATTTCATCGTTAGTTAGATTCCTGTCATCAGGAACCATTGAGCAAGCGTTGCCATCATGCTGGTACTCTCGTTAAACTTCTTTTGAAACTTTCCCCAGTCTGTTTTTTTGAAATTCAACCGATAATTTTCATGTTGAATTGGAAAGAGGAAGAAATCATCCCTTTGATGATTAATTTCCATTACGATAGCGTTATGGTCGCTATCGTAAGGAAGTACCTGCAGCTTCCGTTGAGGACTATTAAAGCTGAATTCCAGTCTTGCGTCAGCAATGCAGAGGTCCAAATATGAATTTGCCCTAGAGTATGTTGGGAACTCTGACCCATATAGATTGCACCTGTATTCTATTTGGCTCTCTGTTATCCACGATTTCAGGAAAACACCTCTTGGATTATTGGTGGTGTTAGGACAATTTCGAAGGCCTAACCACCTGGGGCGAGATATGTTGGACGTAGCACCAATATACCCACTTGTATATATTCAGTGCGCACGTGTAACCACTCGCTTGGTCTGGGATATCTGAAAACTCCACTCAACTTCACTGCATAGCTTCCCCAATGAAGCCCACGTTTCCTCCATCAAATACATTTATTCTTTCTTTAAACTACAATTGCTACTCTGTTTGTTTGTTGCGGGTGCCTCCCGTTTAAGGCGCTGCTCTGCCTTGAACTCTAATTCCAACGTTTTGTTTGGGTTCTAAACACCTCCCGCTCCGCTTTGGTTACCGCAAGACATGCCAATCGGCGCAGGTCACTGCTCTTGCGGCGGAACTCGGCAATGCGCCCACCTTTTGGCCGCTTCTCTTCCGGCTCGACCACCGACTTATCAAGTGGCTTGATCAAGCGTGTCCGGTACTCCTCGATCGTGATTGGCCTCGGACCCACTCTGGGCGTCGCAGCGATTGCTTCCTTAAGCGATGGACGGGGTTGCGATGTCATCACAGGCTGTTGGTGGTGGTTATCCAGTCGCCGCCCACGTATGTCGGTTGTGGGGGTTCTTGGCAGTGCGAGCTAGTCGGGTGGTTGCCGATGTCGATTTGGCCCAAAATGTGATGTCCGCACGATGCTGATGTTGCATGGTGCCGGTGAGTTCACTGGCAATGCGTGTTGGCCGCCGATGGTTAGACGATGGCAATCAAGCCTCCGCTCACGTCTGCTGGTCGTGGTGGTTGCTGGCGGTGCGAGCTGGTCAGTTGGTTGCCGATGGCGAGTTGGCGCAAATTGTGTTGTCCGCACGATCGCTGAATAAAAGTCAAGTTAACTTGCTCGTCCCTGGGCGAAATTCCTTAGGGAAACTACTGCTCGGGCAAGAGCCTTGAGCAGGGCAAATAACGCTGTTTGGCTAATGTACGTAGGGTCGGCTGAATAGCTGGCTGATGCGGGTAGGGCTGCTTTCCGTTCGGCTACTTCAATTCGGGCTGGAACCATCTTGAAAATTGTCAGCCTCGGGCTAAATGCCTTAGGGCGATTCTACTTGGGCAAAGGCCTTGAGCAGGACAAGCGTAGTATCAAGAGTGGCTGGCTTGTTGATAGCCATGGATATTTATACAAAAATAATGCTTACCTCAAGTTGACCTTTGTTGTAATTCATTTGCATTGCCTATTGGGTGCATTTACCTCTTTGCGTAGTCAACTAAAATAACAATTAATATTAATAGTAAATTAGGTCAGTAGATTGTTTGGGAAGTTTTCACGTGGCCATCTATCGGTGACTAGCAACAATGCTTAAGCTTTTCGAGAAGTAATTTTATATTTGTATTATTTCCATTTACTCCAGATTTGTTGGTTGATCAATGCCAAGCTAAAAGGACGAGCACGAAGTATATGGCATACTCACGCGTACACTTACTTCTCAAGCTTTTGCGCATGATGCAGTATACCTACGATAACCAACGTGTGAAACGTTAGTAATGCTCGGGACATTGGCCGAGCCTAATGTCTCGAGGCTAGCTTGGATCACCACATTTTGTTGAAGTCCGTCTAGCGCTCCATAGTAGTTCTGGCTGTCGTTAGCACCTCCAGCGCTTAGTACTTCTTCTGGGATGACTTGTTTGACAGCTTTTTTCTGCTATGCTTCCGTATTTTTTTTTTGTCGTACCAGTTCTGCATCTTGAACTTTCTTCGCTCTCTGGTTCATATCTTCATACGTTTTCAGTCTTAGTTTCAATTCTTGAATTTCAGCTTGAAGTCGACCCACTTCTTGTTTGTCTTCGACTACTTGATCTTACGCCCACCGTATGTGGAGTCCTGAGTGCTCATGTGTCTTCATTTATTGACGCTTGACGCCAATTTCGCATTGTTATTCTCCCCGGGGCCCCCAACGGAGGGAAGCCGTTGGGCTCCTTCATACAGCAGTCCCGAGTTAGTCTTCGGTTTATTTGCTTTTGTCGATTTATTGATTCCGTAGGTCGATGCCTTCGACGATAAATGCTTTTTCAGTAAAATCAAAATTTGCTTTTGACTGGCACTTAAAAAATTAATTCAATTTTTTAAAACTGACTTTTGTGAAAAATTAATTAATTTGTAAAATTAATGACAGGAGCGATTATTAAAAACACGTCTACACGCAACGAGTGCTAGACGTAGATCCATGTGTAACTGATATGATTGCTAAGCGAGACAACTTATTTATATCAGAGCTAATTGATTTTTTTTAATTTTGCCATAATTAATTTTACTTTTATTTTGTTTAGTAGGAATCAATTATTGTAATAGATTCATCAACACTCTAAGTATTTTAAATTTGAATTTTCATATATTTCGTAAATCAAAAATTAATTTTCCATGATTTTTTCCGTTTGTTCATAATCTTCATCGCTTTCTTGTTGTGTGAGCTCAATTGAAGCTGGAAAGTATTTCATACTAACGTTTCGTATTATTTTATTTGACACAACTTTTAAATTTTTCGCTCTTTCAAATTTGAATTTTTGCTCCGTTTCGTGTATTGTCTCCAATAATATTGTTTTTGGAAGTATTTCCGACAATCAAGCAATTCCCTCAACTCGGATCTCTACATTACTCTGTTAAAAGAAGTTTTCTCATTTCAAATTAACAACAATTCCAAATGAACCGATTCATTTTACTTAGATTGCCATAGCCGATTGTCAAATGTCATATTGACCATTGACTTGCAGCTCGCTTCATTGTATTGAACAGTTGTTTACGTCTGATTCGCGCATGTCTCAAATTAACTTGTTTTTAGCAATTTACAGCAAAATAAATGCATTAGATCCGTGCCGTATATAGGATACTAACTTCACAGCGATCAAGGTATGTTCCGAAATACTGAGAAAGTGTTCGTTTGCCGGCGAAGCGTCCTAATGTCGCTCAAAATACCACATTCCACCACTTGTTTGTATCGTTTGGGCGTGCCTGTGATGAATAGGCTTCTAATTGAATGCGAACTATCACGCCCGCAATTTGTTAATTTTGGTTGATGGCACAGTTTCCTATGACAACTCAATGATTTGAAATACAATTTTACTAATTTCTATTGCAGATTGTGATCAGTGCAATAAATAATCTGTGAAAACCCACAAAATGGTTGCGTTAGAGTCGTGTTGGTCCCCGTTTATTTGGTCGAATTCAGTGAAGACTGGGAGTTATGCGATTGCTTATTATACCGTGGCTTTGTCAGTTATACTAATAACGATGGTAAGATGTGAAAATTTACCACATAGCGCAGAAAAGTTTGAAATTATTTTTAGATTTCCTACATGCTTGCCGGTGGAGACTCGTCACAACTTTACTCTCCCTTATTCGAGGCAGACATTCGCTATACCATGCCAGTGTTTGGAGGAATATTCATTTGCTACTTCATTCTGCTGATAATTTCCTCGTATCTTCTCTACTATGGGATCAAGACCTGCACGCGCGGATGGATGCTGCCTTGGATGGGACTGTTCGGCCTCGGAATCGCGTTTCAACTCGTTTTTGGCCTCTGGCTGATTGGTGGCTACTACATCTATGTAGGCCTGTGACAAATAATCTTTTGCAATTAATTTTAACCACTTTTATTTTCAGCTCGATGCAACATTCGCCGCCCTCGTTCTCTGGGTTTGGATGAGCTACAATGTAAGTTTGCATTTAACAAGTCATTGACACTCACTGCGCAATTATGCATTTCAGATTTACTGCTGGCTCTGCGTGTTCTCGCAATACCAAATATTCATCGAGATACAAAATCCGAATATTGAGCTTTTAATGCCTTAAGACATTTAGTTATATAAGCAAAAAAGCAAGGCGCATATAACAAGCGGATTTAGTTTAATTCTTAAGCAAATTCAACTCCGATACATATCAATCAGACAATCTCAGCGTAGGCGGAAGGACACAAAGATGCATTTTTAAATGAATCTCGAACTTTACCACAGTGCGGCTGCAAACATCACGCATATTGCAATCTCTTGTTAAAATAGAGAAACGAACACATTCCACGAATCAAGTTCCCAGTTAGTGGGAAAATTAACTTTATAGACTTGCTGCTACCGTCCATTTTATAGAAATAATTTGTTTACAATGAAACATTGTAAAATTTTAATTGATTTGAAAATGACACCTAAATGTACATTTCGATTTTTATCTTAATATTAAGAAATTTTATAAATATAAAGTACAAAATATATCAAGATACTTTTGTTGCACTTTAGTATTCGCAATGTTTTAACCTTTGAACTGCAAACAGGGCGTTCTATTCAAGTTTGTTCTGTTCACGTCGCGTTCTAACATTAAGCTATGAATAAAGGTGTTACATATTCGCAATTTATGTTGGCATCAATCTGTAAAACAAAATTCCGAAGACAGCAGCCGGAATGCGGAGCGCTTCGGACTCGATCTGCAGATTACATAGTACCGACATCGTGCTCCTGTGCTAGAAGAGGAAATTTTGGGGTTTCCAAAGGATTCAACGAGTGATTCGGCGCTGCTTCGCTATCTTTAGTTCTATTGTTGCCAAGGGCCTTATGTGCCAAGAAAATATATCAGGCGTGTCGAGCTTTACTTTATCCTCCGCAGATATCTGCCTGCAGACGTTACATCTTCCGATTTATTCATAAAAGTGTCGGAAAACTTCGAAACGTTTTGTAACACATTCAGCAATTATTATAAACTCTAGAGGATCTTTTTTAATGCACCATATTCTGAGAAACTTTTTTATCTCCGAGAGATGATCACGAAGAGGACTAAATAACCATGAGAACATTCCCTCTAGTCTCGCTGTAAAAGCAACGAGATGGAGGAGCCCGATGGCTTCAGCCATGAATCAGAAGGATCATGCCCATCGCCAATGATGACGGGCGAAAAAAAGCTTAAAAGAAGTTACGAGAATAAAGCAGAAAAACCGACAATCCTATCGGTTATCGAAATCGAGCAGCTGATCCAAGAAAAAGAGAAAGCTGAAAAAATCGAAAAAGAAAATGAAGAACTCAAGCTTCGAGTTAAATCGTTAGAAGCTCTTGTTGGAACGTTAACGTTCAACAAAGATAAAGAAACCAAATAAGGCCGACAAGCAAACTCAAAATCTGAAGACAAGAAAACTAAAAAGCCACAGGAAGAAGCTAATCAAGAGGATGTCCTCATCGCAGGAGGCGCAAACGACAGCAGAAATTACTATGCAGCGCTAGCTGGTCTTGAAGAAATGATGAACATTGAAGAGGATAGAGGTAAAACGTCTAAGTTAGATAATGATTTCATTGAATACCTTAAAATTAAAAATCGGGAGAAAAAACCAAAAGGTTTGTCTGCTGGTCCGTCCGTTAAGATTAATGAAAAAAAAGAAAAAGTCCCACCAATCAATGTATTTGGGCAGACGGGCAAAGATATGGTTCGGCTTTTGGCAGCCGAAAATAAGCTAAAAGATTTTCAGATAAAAAGAGTCAATGCCGATAAATTGACAATAAGGACTAAGTCGCTGTTTGATTTCCAGGCAACAAAAAATGCCTTAAATTCTGGAGATGTTCCGCATTTCACCTACACCCCGAAAAGCGAAAAGAACCAAACCTTTTTATTGAAGGGTCTGGACTGTGGTGAGGACACAGTCGATCTCCTTCAGGTGCTCCAAGAAGCTGCACCAGAAATACAATTTATTTCAGTTAAAAACTTTGCAACGAGAAGATCGATTGTGGAGCGCAAAAACTTGCCTCACTACTTAGTCCAGATTTCCAGCAAAAGTAATCGAGTACCCTGCAGAAAATACGGTACTTGAACTTCCGCGTGGTGAGGTGGGAACGCCTCCAGAAAAGTGAGGTCAACCAGTGCTACAGGTGTCAAAGATTCGGGCATTCGGCTGCCAATTGCGCCATGAAATATAGGTGTGTTAAATGCAAAGACATTCATGCTCCCGGCGAGTGCAAATTGGCTCAGGCGAAGCCAAAAGAAAAACTATATTGTGTGAACTGCGGTGCCTTTGGTCATCCAGCATCATATCGAGGATACCCCCGGTATCAAGATGCAAAGGTTAAAGTCACTCCGAAACAAAGTCAAGCACACCGCAGTGTGATACCTACCAACTTCGTCAAGCCCGGGGTGTCATTTGCACTTGCTGCGAGAGGACCAGCAGACAATGTAAATAAAATAAATAATGTAAGTGGCAATAATGAGCTGCTCCTTAAAATTTATCAGCAATTAAATTCCTTATCGGAGCGAATCGGTAAACAAGACTCGAAAATTAACATTGTTTTTCAGCGTTTAGGGCTTTCAAATCCCTCAAAATAAGTTGTCTTCCAGCAACATTCCCACGGATAGGATTCGTCTCATCTCGATCAACATCAACTCCATTGTTACTTTACATCGGCGTGATTATCTCCTTGAATTCATTGCCAGACAAAAGCCTGAAATCGTGCTTCTCACCGAATCCCACCTCAGTTCATGGCACTCCATGAGATTCAAGGATTTTGAGTTCGTAAGAAACGATAGGGTAACAGGTGATGGGGGAGGTGGCACCGGGATATTGGTTCGAAGACCCTATCGTTTCCAAAATATTGAAAAAGTCGAATTCAAAAGCTTTGAATCTCTTGAAGTGTCCGTTATCAAAATCTCACTGCCAGGTGGGGATAACCTCTTCGTTATCTCTGCCAATGCAACTGGTGGAACTGTTCTCAACTTAAGTAGGAGCTCAATTCCTTGTTCAAAATACTCGAATTGAACAGGCTGCATAACTATTATATTCTTGCTGGTGACCTGAACGCCAAGCATACATCATGGCTGAACGCCACCAATAATCCAAGAGGTGTATTCCTGAAATCATGGATAACAGAGAACCAAATTGAATACAGGTGCAATCTATATGGGTCGGAGTTCCCAACATACCCTAGGACAAATTCATATTTGGACCTTTGCATTGCTGACGTAAGACTCGAATTCAACTTAAATAGTCCTCAACGGAAACTGCAGGTGCTTCCTTATGATAGCGACCATAACGCAATCGTAATGGAAATCAATCATCACAGGGATGATTTCTTCCTCATTCCAGTTCAACATGAAAATCATCGGTTGAATTTCAAAAAAACAGACTGGGGAAAGTTTCAAAAGAAGTTTAATCGCGAGTACCAGAAGCAATGTCCCCCTTCTGATGGTGGCAACTCTTGCTCAATGGTTCCTAATGACAGGAATCTAACTAACGATGAAATAGATGTCTATTTGTCGAAGTTAGAGAAGCTGACGTTGGAAACGATTGAGAAAGTAGTTCCCAAGATTAAACATCGAAACAATATGGAAGGATATGAAACACCAACCATCGCAAGGTTGAAAAGATTGAAAAGCCTCCTTCTCACACGCGTCAACAATATTTATCGACGATTTTTGGACTACAACCATCCCTCGTTGTCTTTGTTGAAATTACATCTGAAGAATGTCCGGAACTTAATCCGGTCATACTTCAGGAGTGAGGTCAGCAATCAATGGGCGGAAAAATTGAGGGGTATTAGTCCACAGGACCCAGACGGCGTGCTCGCGAAAGTGAATAGCATATTCCGCAAGAAGTCTCGAGTGAAGGTATCGAATCTTGAAGTCACTAGTGATGAGATCAATCTTCTCGATAGGGCTGGTATCGAAATTGATAGTACGACTCCGGATAGAAATGGAAACAGGATTATTTGTGAAGGATTGGATAAACTTGACCTGATTGGAACACATTTTGAATTGGTTCATCTACCAAACCCTGAGAGAGGGAACGAAATATTTTCAGAGGTCTTTGAAGCAAAAGTTTCCGACTTCAAATCAAGCCTGAACGGCCAATCAATTCTTCATTTCAATGAAACATTAACATCTGACCTCATACCGAGCTTGAATCTTATTGATTATTTTGTCAGCTATGAAGACTTGTGTTTCATATTTCGCAAGATAAACAACAAGAAATCATGTGGTACTGATGGTATTCCAAATGTAGTTCTCCGACATTTGCCTGAAGTTACTATTAGGAACTATTGCATATTGTTCAACAACATGTTGAGCAATTCATATTTCCCAAATGAGTGGAAAAAGGCTAAGGTATTTCCGATCTTGAAGAAAGGAAGAGAATCTTCATGCCCGAAAAGCTATCGCCCAATCAGCTTGCTGCCTAACATCAGCAAGGTCTATTGAAAATCTCCATATTTTAGCGCTGTGATTTAAACAAAAAGAAAAATATAATTAAAAAAACAACGCTATTTATTTGTTTTCTGACAAATATATATATTTCGGGAGTAAATGTTCTCCCTTCTTCAGTGTCTAATTAGACACTGAAGAAGGGAGAACATTTACTCCCGAAATATATATATTTGTCAGAAAACAAATAAATAGCGTTGTTTTTTTAATTACATTTTTCTTTTTGATCAGCAAGGTGTTTGAAGTGATACTCAACAGAGCATCAAACGCCCACATTGAGGAAAATGAGTTGATGCCGAATTGCCAATTTGGTTTTCGTGCCAGGCATTCGACCACACATGCAATAACGAAAGTAACCTCAGACATCTGTTGGAAACTAAATTCTCATTGATATGGAGAAAGCCTTTGATACGGTATGGTTAGATGGACTTATTTTTAAACTTCTTCAGGACAAGTTCCCCAGACACCTTGTCGCCATGATGTGTAATATGTTATACGGGAAATCGTTTGTTGTAACTGATGGAAATCTGACAACAATGCGCGAGTTCAAGGTCTTGAATGGTCTACAGCAGGGAACAGTTACTGCGCCTCTGCTCTTCTCAATCTTCATTCGCAAGCTATTGAACGGCTTTGATTTTAACGTCTCGCCAACGCGATCATTGGTAGCGTTTGCTGATGATCTGATCATCTACACGGCAGACCGAAAAGCTACAATAGTTCAGAGCAATCTCCAAAAAATGTTCAGTGATGTACAGCTGTACACTGACAATTGGCGAATGAAAATCAATGTGCAGAAGTGTGAAACAATCTTGTTTCGGACAACGCTGTAGGGGGTCAGTCAAGACCTGAAACGTAATTGGAAGGATTTCCACATCATGGCTGGTGAGAGTAGTCTAGAACGAGTTCCACATAAATCCTGTGTTCGATACCTCGGTGTTCATCTCGATCAGTATCTGTACTATACTGAACATGTCCAAATCATGCTCAGTAAGGCACTAAAAGTAGTCATGGCCCTATGAAGACTCTTTCATTCCCAATAAATTGATCAAAAGATCAAAATTATCTGTTACAAGACCCTGGTTGGACCAGTTTTGACATATGGATGTCAGATCTGGTACAACTAGAGTGCTGGTACTATGGAAAAATTAAGAGTTTTCGAAAGGAAATGTCTTCGTGCATGCACTGGTTTGTACAGAAAGCCTGAGACGGATTGGAAACATTATATATTTAATAGAAGAATTTATAAAACTGCTGAAGTGACTAGAGTCGATATCTTCATATTGAAGCTTCTTCGGAATCATATCGCAAGATCTGTGACTGTGAGTGAAAACCCTTGGATTTCACAGCCGTTCCACCCTACAGACGGGTATATTGCGACTTGCCTCGCTACTGGCTTCATCCCTCCAGAAGCATTCGTGTATTTGGACATGAATCGATATGTTTTGATTCTGACGGCGTCCCAGTCATATATCACATATATCGACGGGCCACCGATAAGAAGATAAAATATCCTCCTAATTTGAGTTCACGAGACCAACGATTTCAATGGAGATACTCATTTGCTAGATTCGTTGAAGCTGATCGAGTTGAGACGGCGCAATTCAGGTATTGGTGGCTGAATGACAATGTCTAAATTATTCGTGTTTATTTTCAGTTTTGGTGTTTTTCGTTATTTAGTTTTTGAGTTTCAGCTCATTATTGCTACATTTAGTGTTGTTATATATTTTTGTTAAAAATTAGGTATAGGTTAGGTATATGTAATGTTTACTATATTCCGTTAGAGATAAGATTAAACACTTAGGTTAGGAACATTGTTACAGAATTTTTTAGTATAAGATAAAGTTTTTTTGATTGTATTTTATTAGAAATAAGTTACAACATATTAGGTGTAGGATCAAAGTTTCACTGTTGTGTTTTAATTATAAATAATTTTAGGATAGTGTTGGCTGGTTTTTTCTCCTTTTTCCAATTGAATTTTGAAAATATGTAATAATCGTAATTAATTGCATTTGCTATAGTTTTTTTTTTATGGAATGAGTTAATGATAACGTACAAATTTAGAGAGCCATTTGGGCCATTAAGTTTTTTTTTATTGTTATTGTTTGGAATTTGCTTTATATTCTTTTAAAATTTATAACGATGAGTATTAAATAAAGCGCTTTTGACTTTGACTTTGACTTTGAAGCCATTTTTTGATTAAAAGTTTAAAGATTTCTGATGTATTAGTACATCTGATGAATTCTGGCAACAAGTTGAAGGTTCTTGGGCGAATATATTGTATATACTTTTGTGATTGTGTTTTATTATAAGTAGGTACATTGGTTCTATAATAATTATATCTAGTATTATAGACATTGCTTGAAACCTGACGGGTTTGCGCTTTGAATGTGTAAATAGCTGCAGATTTGATATATAGTTTTCTTATGTCAAGTGCTCCTGTTAAGTCATATAATTCTGATGATGGAAATATTCTAGGTAACTTGCACATTGTGTTGAGTATAGTCTTTTGTGTAACTTCTAAATTTTCTATATGGGTCTTAAATGTACCTCCCCATACCGATATACAGTATTGGATTAGATATTGAACTAGAGCATAGTAGATTACTTTCAGTTGCGGTATTGTCAACACATCTCGTAATGAAATAAAGAGAAATATGCACCTTCTGAGTTTTCCATTAATTTATTCAGAATGGGAATTCCATTTGAGGTTACGATCAATTATGACTCCTAGGTACTTTGTTTTCTCAACAATAACTAAGTCTTGGCACTTACACACTGTATTCCCTTTATTAGTGTTATGGCGGTTTAGTTCGTGCAGTTTAAGAGTCTGGTATGATGGCTGACCCGGAGATGTCAATGAGAAGGTTAACACCTGCGTTTTGCGAGAGTTCAGGCGAAGCCTATGTCTTTGCGACCAGTTATGGATCCGAGTCATTGCAATTTCTGCTATATGCTTAGTTTCGTTCCAAGTTGTTGATAAAACTAATAGGGCAGTGTCATCAGCAAAAGCCACAACCTTGCATTTGCTACTCAATTTTATATTGCAAAGATCGTTTATGTAAATATTGTATAGTAACGGCGATAGCACTGTCCCTTGTGGTAAACCTACTTTGTCTTTCGTGCACCAATCGCTTAGCGTACTTAACACTCTGACTCGTTGTTGTCTCAAAGACAAATATGATTTAAGGAGTTTTAAGGGATTGGCTTTTATACCAATTTTTTCTAGTTTTGATATCAAAATTTGATGTGAAATTGTATCAAAAGCCTTTGAAAGATCCACAAAAATTGCCAAAGGTTTGTTATTGGCATCGATTTCTGAGTACAAAAAGTCCGTTACTGATAAGACAGCGTTTTCTGTACTCATGCCTTCCCTGAAACCATTTTGATGGCGTGATGTAATGTCATTTTCAGACAAATACTTTGTCAGTCGATTTTTGATACATTTCTCAAAAATTTTAGCTATTACCGGCAGAAGAGATATTGGTCGATAGTTATTAGTTTCTAGTTTTCCTCCATTTTTATGTATTGGTATAATTATCGCCTTCTTGAAATCAGTTGGAAAGATTCCTTCGACAATGCATTTATTGAATAAAAGGGTGAGCGGTTTGCTGATTTCGTTTTTAATTCTTCTTTATGTTGTAGGAGACAAATCATCCCAACCTGCCGACGTATTTGTTTTCAGAGAACTGATGATACTTTCAATTTCTATAACCCTGATATTGGATAAGTGAAAATCGCACAGCATATCGGAACCGTAGGACTCTTTATTTGGTTCGTTCCATGTGGTGTTTACTTCTATATTACCGACTCCTAAAAAAGCATTATTGAACATATTTGCAATATTATATTCATCAGCAATAGAGTTGTTGTCTGTCACCCTCATATGGTTCACTATTTCGTCAAGTGCGCTTTGTTTTTCTTTATTATTGGTGTTGTTTTTAACAATTTCCCAAAGTTTTTTGTTGCTGTTATTAGCCACTTCGAGTTGTTTTTGATAGTAGTTTCTCTTCGCATATTTTTTTACTTCATTTAATTTATTTCTATATTTTTTGTAATATAGGGCTAGTTGCATGTTAAATGGTTGTTTATTTAATTTTTGCTTAATTTTGTCTCTGTTATGAATTGATTTCATGATACCTTGGGTTACCCAGGGTTTCAGTGGCTTAAGTTTATTGGGAATATACAGTTTTGTCGAGCAGAGATGAATATTGTCTCTTAATGTCGATAAAAACTTACTCGCTGATATGTTTGCATTATCTTGCGTACAGGTAACTTGACTCCAATCTATTTTAGATAATTGACTCCTTAGTTTTTCATAGCATATTTTAGTTATTTCTTTATTATTAAGTTTAACTTTTTGATTGCTTTGATAATCCATGTTTATATTTATCAGTATAGTATAATGATCAGTTATTGAGTTCTGCAAAATAATCGGAACTGTTGCAAGACTATCGAAGTTTGTTTGTCTAATAAGAACATGATCAAGGCACGATTTTTGATTACCATTAACACGAGTGTATTTGTTTATAAGAGATAAAAAACCTAAACTACCTATAGCTGTTAAATATTCGTTTGTGATTCAATTGTGCTCCATAATATCTATATTGATATCACCAACCACTATATCGTAACCACTACGTATGTTGCTATTCGTTCCTAAAATGGAATGAAGCTTCAAAATAAATTCTGAGTCATTAATCGTAGGTGATTTATAAATCGCGTATATTGTGGATGACCTTTGATTTGGCAAATGGATATTAATTTTTAACCCCGTTAATTCTATGCACGTAATTTCTTCGCTTTGAGCAAAGTAATTATTTTTGACAAAGACTTTTACACCGTCATTTTTGTGACGGCATAAAATTGTATAAAACATATTGAATTCAGGTAACTGAAAACTCGAGGCTATAACACCGAAGTCATCAATGTAACTACTGTGATGCGTTTCACTTAACCCAATTACATCAAAAGAAATATCTAACTCATTCAATAATATCACCAATTCATCAAAGTTTTTTCTTACGCTTCTTATGTTGAGGTGTAGGATTTTCAAGCTACTATTAAATATCTTATTGCATGAAAAGGTTGTGTCGGCTTCAAAAGTTAATTGATCGTGAAAATCGATTAGTTCTGTAAGAATATATGATTCCAACATTTCAAATATTTGTTATTTACGTTAATTACATTCATTTAAGCAAATTTACGTTTAATTCATTCTCGAAATTGATTCTATGAACGTGATAATTTTCAGATCTTCTAATATAAATATTATTATTCTTAAACCATACGTACCTAAAATTATTTTCTTTCGCAAATTTTTTTGCTAAGTAAAGAAGCCTTTTAAAATGTTGGGTCAAGTGAGCACTTAGGTAGAATTTGCTGGTTGGAAATTTATCGTGGAAATTTCTACAGATGAGTTGGTCTCGCTTTGCTTTAGCTGCGACTAGCCACAGATCCCTCGCTTCTTCCGTAGCGAAACGAACAACCATTGTTGGAGATGCGTTGATTTGTTGTCGGTTGATAATTTTGCGCTTCGCGAATTTCGACAGGTTTTGTTCTCCATCCACTCCCAGCAGATTTCCTATTTTCGCAGCAACAGCGAACGCGTCTTCATTTGGCGTTATTGGAATCCCACATATTTCTATTTCCGTAGCCAGTTTAGCTTGTTGTAGCTGATTTACTTATACGGGCAAACTTTTCACTTGCGCATTTAGGGTTGAGTTTTCAGAGGATAACTTCAGGCTATCAATTTTTTCACAATATTTTAAAATTTGTGTGTTGAAGTCGTCGAGCTTGCTACAACAATAGTCCAGCGATTTTTTGTATTCTACTAACTCCTCCTTTAGAAATCTACGGAATTCGAGAAACTCAATATTTTGCTTTTGGAATTCCTTCCTGATAGCTTGTAAATTGTCACTCAAGTCGTTGTTTATTTCGATTGAAGATTTCATAGCAGGAACAGTTGGATTCTTGCAATGTTTGCAGATCCAAGTTCGCTTTTTTCTTTAGCAAGTTTTCTAAAGTTCGCTTCAGAAAAACTAACACAGTAAAAATGAAAGAGTTTCTTGCAGCCCATACATTCAATAGAATCACTCTTTTCAACAATGGGTTCGTTGCACTCAAAACACTTTACCGGTGCACACATACGAGTAGTTGAGTTTTATGTTTATTCTTCAATCACTATCAAAGTTTTTTCTTTCTCAATATTAATAAAAGATCACAGCCTTTAGATTCACTTACACTTCACTTTAGCACAATTTTTCTTTTAATTTTAGTAACGATTAAACTTTTCAAATTAAAGTTTTTGTCGCTGTAGCTGCGATAGACAACCAATCGATTCGAGAGTCAAATTTATGTAACAAAACTTCAGGGAGCAAAATTCTAAGTGTTTCGTTAGTGATAGTAATTGGTTTCACAAGCCTACATTTCATAGCACTACTCTTTTTAACTTATGTCACCAACTTTAGCGAATAATTTCTCATATTTTAATGCATGTAGATTATTGAACACAATTGTTTTCACAATAGCAGTTCTTTAAGCTACACTCCCGAAATTTAACTATTCAAATCGGACGGTTTCCACTTTTAAACCTATTTTCAAATTTTCTGTTCCAAATTCGAAGCGTTGTTGAGGTGAAGGAGCTGATATATGACCGCCATGTTATCACACATAAGACGTCATCGATTTTAAGAAGGCAACGATAATACACGAAGTAGCATGGTGAATTTGGGTGACATGCGAATTTGAGCTTCTAAATATATCTACCTATTCAATGCTTTTGCACTGGTTTGGTTACTTGAAATATTTTGATACGTATTCCAGTGAACCTGAATTATGAACTTTCTGGCGAGGAACCAATCAACTACATCAGTGATTTCAGACATCACCTGGCAAGTCTACATAAAGAGTTTTCGATTAAGGGCATAACAATTTTATCTATTAATAAGACACAGATATATTTGAGATATTGAGTTGAAGTTTATTGTGAGTGCAGCGCAAGCATTACATTTTATGAATGAAATTCAATTTCGGTCATATGACCATCACGAGCCCGTTTACAGCCGTCGATTCTTTGGAACCAATTTTTCACCACTTTGGCACACATTTCGACCGGGACGTTGGCAATTTCGCGTTAGATGTTGTCTTCTGGCTCGTTTAAAGTTACTGGCTTATTGGCATAGAGCAGTGAAGATATAGTCCCAGAAAAGGAAATCCAATGGCGTTAGATCGCATGAACGATGCGGCTATTCGACCAGACCATTTCATGAGATAACACTATGCCTTTCAATAAATCGATTGTGATGCGTGCTGTGTGGCTTGTGGCGACATCATATTGAAACCACATATAGTTGATGTCAAGTTCATCCAATTCTGGACACAAATAATCTTCCAACATAACACAATAGCGCTCTTCATTGACGGTAACATAACGGTCGTTTTCATCCACGAAAAAATACGCCCCAATCACACCTACGGCATGAATACCCCACCAAACAGTAATTTTTTTGCGGATGCAACGGTGTCCCAAGAAGCACATGTGGGTTTGTTGCTGGTCAATAATGCATATTTTGCTTATTAACAAAGCCATTGAGCCAGAAGTGAACTTCATCACTGAAAATGATTTTTTGATAACAGCCGCTCTCAAAATTGCGACCACTGACTCAGGATTTGAGTAGTAATTTTTAATAATTTGCAAAAGTTGCTTCTTCGTGTACTTTGCTATGATGAAAATGTTGACTTTAATTGATGTTTTGAAATTTTTTTTGTGTCATTTACGCAAAGAGTGTGCGACTCCCATGCTCGCAAGAAGGTGACTGGACTACCCACTAAACACCTCCCCTGTCAACCCGAGAACCCAGCCTGGAGCCGTTTGACACATTATTTCGGACCAGGTCTCGTTTTGTTACGGCATAAGGCCCCTTAAGGCTGGGCGATCCCTCTTCTAGCAGAAGGGTTAAGGGGAAGAGGAATTGCTAGACAAGCGATTCTCCAGTCCCAATGCCCCAGGCTGCAGTGAGTCACTTTTATCTTTTAGGACTGCCCGAGCAGAATTTATTTATTTATTTATTTAAATCCATTTAACAGACAAAAATCCAATTACAAAATAGACTTAGACAATTAAATATAGTTTGAAGTAAGACACATTTACGCAACAAAATCAAGCAGAAAAAAGTTAATTAAAACATTCAAGAAATGAAATTAAAGTCTAGATGAAACTTTGAAAAAATTCAGTGATAAGGAAACATTAATCACTATTCACAAAAAGAAACGTCTTTAGTTTATTTTCAAAAACAAAGTAGGACGTGGATGGAGAACCAAGCTCGAGGTTGTTATGCAATCTGATGAATTGCGGCATAGTTGACTGAAAATATAAATCTGTCCGGGCGTACGGAACCTCGAGAATGTTATTACACCGACTAGGACGCGAATACAGTCAGTAGTGCAAGTCTTCGCTTAGAGTGGAACACTTTTGTTGGTGGTACAATTTATACAGGAAACATTGATCTAAGAAGGTTCTACGGGACGACAGAGAAGGGAGACGAAGTATGGATAGACGACGCTCATAGGCTAAGTTGAATTTGAAGAACAAAATACGAGTAAACTTACGCTGAACAGCTTCTAGTGAGCTCATAAGATATAAATGTCTAGAAGACCACACTACTGAGCAGTACTCAAGAAGCGGGTGGACAAAACATGTGATCAAGGGAACAGCGGTAGCAATATTTGCAAACTTGTGCCCATGCTGCATAATAAAACCCGAATCTTTTGATGCCTTGGTAATTATGCTAAAAATATGGGCATCGAATTTAAGCTTGGAGTCAAATATTACACCAAGATCTTTACATGAGTCTGTAAAGGAGAGAACAACGTCACATAGGGTGTAATTGTAAGTTAATGGAACAATTTTCAAAGTAAAAGTTATTTTGAAACATTTGGAAGCATTGATGCGAAGCGAGCTTACATTGCACCAGTTATAGAGGTTAAGAAGATCATTTTGGAGTTGCTAACAATCTTCAAGGGATCTAATTATCCGGAAAACCTTGAAATCATCAGCATACAGGAGACAAGAAGAGGAAATTACAGAGGGAGGATCATTGATAAACAGTACGAAAAGAAGAGGTCCAAGAATTGACTCTTGAGGGACGCCAGATGTAGGATTGAATGGAAAGGAGATTGTGCCATAGAGATTAACACGACATGAACGAGAGGATAGATATGACAAAATTCAAGAATGTAGGGAACCGGATATGCCAAGCAAAGCTAACTTTTGACAGTGGAGAACATGGTTCACGGAGTCAAAAGCTTAGGAGAAGTCCGTGAATATTGCATCAACTTGAAGCTGTTTATCTAAAGCTCTTGCAATATAATCTTCGAACTCAGCCAAGTTCGAAGAAGTTGAACGACCGTTCAAGAATTCCTGTTGCTGTGGTGTGACAAATGAACTGAATGACTCAAGAAGCCTAGTGTGTACAAGTCGTTCCAGCAGCTTAGAGAAACAGGAGAGGATTGATATGGGACGATAGTTTGAGGCAGATGATGAGTCGCCGTTTTTAAAGATAGGAACAACATTTGCACCTTTCCAGTACGTTGGAAAAGTGCCAGTACCAAGACTGATATTGAATATAAGGGATAGAGGAAAACACAAAGAGGAGCAAAGTAATTTTACAAATATATATGGCATTCCATCGGGACCAGGATTAACATTCGGATCGAGCAAATTAATAAGGGATTCAACTTCAGAAAGATCAGTGGAGTAGGATGTACTTGATGCTGGATAAGTTTGAATTGAGTTTATGGGGAAGTGTAGTATATCAGAAGAGGAAAAAGTAGAGGAAAAATATTCGGCAAATAGGTTAGAAATATTTTGTGGGGAGGAGGCTTCAGTGTTATTCCATTTAACAGTATGCGGGATGGAAGAGGAAGATTTAAAGGATCGGATGTAGGAACAAAAGGGTTTAGGGTTATTTGTCACGAGGGAACTCTCTAAACTGCTAAAGTAGTTTTTTATGGCCGTTTGAGCTTTTTTTAGCCAAAGAATGCAGTCTACAAAAACACTATTTAGCATCATCATTTCCGGTCAATTGCCTATGCCCCTTGTCTTTGGCTTTTAAGGCACAAAGAACTTTTCGAGTAAGTCAAGGCTTCATTTTCGCTTTGCAAGGAGCTTAGAGTGGAGTATAAAGAGTAATCAGATTGTTAAGGTAGCCGTGAAATTTGTTCAAAGCACTATCACAGTCAAGACGAGTGAAGAAAGTGCACCAGTTGCCCGCGTCCAGATTGGTTTTAATTGCCTCATAATTTGCTCTAAAGAAGTTGTAACGATAAACTGAGGCAATTCTCTGGGGTTTTAGGGTATCAACGGTTGGTGCTAGAGACAAAGGTGGATGATGGAGATCAGGTTGAATATAAGGATGTAAAACAGGAGCTATTGATAGACACCCAGTTTGAACATTTGACATGACAAGGTCCAAAAGGCGACCATTAGGGTTAGAACAAAGGGAAAGAAAGGAAGAAAGTAACAAAGAAGGGTTATTTGTAGAGGAAATGTCAGGTGTTGTTAAGGGGTCCCAATCCACTACTGGTAGATTGAAGTCCCTACAAATTATAATTTTAGAATATGGATGACGAGCAAGAACGTAGGCAGAGAGTTCATCAAAGAAGGCTTCGTACACAGTTTAGGGAGAATTTCAGAGAATATACACAGAGGAAATTAAAAAAGAGGAGTTATGAGGAAGAGGGAGTTTCACAATTACACACTCAACAGCACGAGCAAATTTGAAGTCAGCGCAAAGTAAACTGTTAAGGGTTTTGCAGGCTGCAACCAAGACTCCCCCACCATCAGATTTATTAGTGATGTTAAGGTCACGGTCGCATCGTAAAACTAAATAATCTGGTAATACTTGCACATTTAAAATATTTTCGTTCAACTACATTTCAGTTAAACAGATAAAAGAATCGTTAGTTAATTGAAACACGAGTAATAGGTCCTCAAGTTTGATACTCAAGCCACGAACATTCTGGTAATAAATAGAAATAGCTGAACGATTAGGAAGGGAAGAATTTCTTTCAGTGTATGATGATCCTTGAAGGCTGTTGAGGCTGTTTGGAACCTGTATCGGGACAAAATCACCGCTTAGGTTGCCTTGTATTGAATGCTTTAACGAGTGTCCCCTTTAGCCAAAAATCGGGACGAGGTAGGATGGAAAGTTCAGCCGAAACTGTTAGCTTGAAGGAACTTATAACCTGGTCAGGTAGGTTGTCTTTTGTTAATTTTACGCACCTGAAAATACTAGGCATGTAACCAAGCTTCGATGCTACGTAGATGGCAAGTGTATCCTTGGTTGTGTTGTAAGCGAGCATTGATATAAACAATTATAGAGGTGGGGAGACTGCTCGCAATACTCCGTTATCTATAAAGTTTTGCGGTGCTGAAGACATAACGATATTTTGCTGAAGATTATTAGTCGTTGACTGTGTTTGGCAGAGCCCAGGTTGCGGCTGAATTTTTTGTTGCTGTTTAATAGGCACAAATTTCACCGAACCCGCGTCATATCGTATCCGGAATGTCACTTTGATGAAACGGCAATCTAGATAATCCGCAAAATAACTCACATATCCGATATTATCTACCCCGACGTGATCGCTGTCGTGATTCCAAGCAGACTCCTCGATCCGTCCAAATTTTCCATAATTTCTCTGTGTCGCAACTGTAAATCGAATCCAGCTGCTCACTCAGCCGACTTAGATTGCATTCGGCAATGCAATACACGGATGAGATGTACCAAATCAGTGTTCTCATGCTCGAAATTTTAATTTGCAGATTTGAATTTTAAAAACTAACAGAAGTAAAGAAAAATGAAAAAGATTTTAAATAATGATAAAAAGTTAAATATCATAAAGAATATAATTAAGAGGAAACGTTTAAATTTAACACAGAAGAAAATGATTTACAATTTGCATTTAATAACAATAATTTGTATTTAATAACAATAACGGAATTCTTTCCAAATCTGCAATTGAAATTTCGGATAAGTATTATGAAGATTTTTGAGCAGTTTGCTTGTGTGACTGCTCGATTGCCACAAAAGGCTCAATAAATTTGTATGTATATATGTATGATACCTTAAACAAAATAAATATTAGTCCCCACATAAGCAACGCGAAACTTAATCCGCATCATCCGCGATAAATCCATAACTTTAAGTTGCGATAGTATAAATTTTGAGCGTGCCAAATTGCTGGAATACAAACCGAAGACCGATAATTCACGGCTACGAGATGTTGCGATTTAAAAATTTAAATTCATTATCAGTTAGACTTTCATAGGATACATTTATAAAAAGTTAAAAACAGAGTTTCCAAAGAATAAAATTGTGTTTTTTGTTGCATTGTATCAGTACGAAGTACCTTCTTATTATGTTAAAAATGTATGTACGTAAAAGTACTCAATAAAATATCTCCATTTCAAACTTTCCCGCTCTGTTTCTCACGGCGAATTCCCATTTGACAGATTTCTTTTGTGTGGTATATTTTACCGATTTTACCTTCATTAAATTTCGACGTTTGGTTAGTTGGTCAAAATTACGGGGAAATTATTTTTCTCGGTTTCGTTAGGGATCCATTCACTTCTCATGCACAATTATTGGTTGACAGTTAAGGCAGCAATTGATCATCCATCAACAAATTTTCTATTATATCTCCATCTCCCACTGGCACATACGCAACATCATGCCCTTTCCTTGCTCACTCCTACGCCATAACGCGAAGAAGATAGCAACGCTGGTGAATTTTCGTTCTTCAACGCTGTGAATTCGCCATGACTAAATTTCGCTCCGTTGTGTCTAAGTGACAGCACAGTTGTCAATTGTCGTCGGAGTCGCGCGCAGTGCAGTGTGAATTGAACAGAGACGAAGATATCGCGAGCGTGAAAAGTCAGTCGTGAATCGTGCATGGAAATTAAATTGTCGCGGAAAAGATAGGACCCATTGCCCGAGGGGAACTCCAAGATTTGAATTAAAATTTTGTGTAGAATAGTGTGCGCGTCTCTGGCTGAACGTCCGCGGTGCGTGTCGTGAACAAAGGTGTGAAGTAACTTGTGAAACCGTACCGAGAAAAGCGAAACTACGGCAGGAGCTCACAACTAAGCAAACGGCAGGCAAACACGAGCCCAGGCCCGACTCGATTTGTGGGGTGGTAGTTGCATATTTAGAAGCCAGTTAAAATGTCCACACCAGCACGACGGCGTTTGATGCGAGACTTCAAAAGGTTAGTGTTGCAATCGAGGCGAGTCCTTGCGTCAGGTTGAGGATGCCTTGCCCCGAAATTCTTCGCGTTGTGTGGCGTGAAAGAAAAGTTTTCTTTTTGGTCGGATCTGCATCTCATCGGCAAAAATAAATTTTCTGATTCATCTCTTTCCATTCGCCCCATGGTGTTAATAGCGCAGTCTCTGTTTTTCGCACGGGTCGTGCACTGTTTGACCGATCAGATGTTGCTCGTGCCATCTCACTTCGTCTCGTTGGCCAGCTGAAACTTCGAGACCTCGCACCTTGTCGTCACTTGGCGCTGTATGGTTAGTTCATGGTGGAATTGTAGAAAATTCGTTGTAGAAAACATCACGGAAGCAACGACAATAAAAACGAAGTGAATGCGAATGAAAATAATTAAAATAAAAATTCGGCTGTCCGGCGGTGACGACCTAGAAAGTGAGCAATGTTGCAATGACAACGGTGGTATGGTGTGTGGTTGACAGCGGGAGTGAGGTTACATTCGTCCTCGGTTGCCCGAATATGTGGTGCCAGGGTCGTCTTTGTTTTGCACCCGGAATGAGGAATTTCAGCACTCTGTGCTAATTTTTCGTTTTGACGGCATATATAGAAACAGAAATTTAAGTAAGTTAAATTTGATCGACATCTCAAGTGGTAAAACCTTTTCATGCTCTGATTCACTAGAGATCCCGTAAATATCAGCATAAATGCACCCAATTATAACTAAGTAACAATCAATCGTGAAGACCGAAATAGTCTTCACCACTAAAAAGATTGATAATATTTTTCTCTTTGGTTCATGGAGTTTGTCAGCTTGGTTACCTATTGAAGCATCAGTGTAACGAATACGAGTCCCGCTTAGCGACTTTCCAAAAAAAATTTCCAATAAAAAATATTACATCAAAAACTTTCATAACGACCAATTCCATAGATACATTGTCGCGAAAATTTCGGACCCACATTCTAATAATTTTGTACAAATTGCATAAAAACTGGTACATCAATTTTTCCAGAAGGGAAAAATTAGGATTCAGAGATCTTTCTGGCAAGGATCGTTAACTGGAAAACGAAGTCGTAGAATGTTTGCTTTCTGAGGCCAAGGCTCGAATTGAATAGTTAAGCCATTTACGATGATGTATTGATCCGTCTCCCTTGTGTCGGGTTGACATCATCGTCGTGAGAACATAATTTCGCAATTGTCTCCAAAAGCATCATGAATCATAAAATATAAAAAGGTCAATTTCACCACAGTTCTTAATTGATCAATAACAACTTCAATTATCAACCGGTTTCTAAGCTGTTAAGCTAAGGTGTAAATACCATTCACTTTAATGAAAAGAAAGATTTTTGATTTTTCGGGTACGCCCAAACCTTACCTATCAGCTAACTTTCTTGTGTCAATCATTTTATAGCACAATGGATTTCAGCTCTAACTGAGAGTGTTAAATTTTCTGAAAAAACCAACTCGTCTCTATTTATTTTGTATATGTCACATCTAAGGAACTTATACTCTACGTCGTCCACTTTTTTGGTATGCCTGGACATTTCTGAATCTACGTATTTCGTTTTGCACATTCTCAAGGTATTGTAGCCTTTGTTGACAAGGATTACGTTGATGGACTTGATTGCAAGACTGCTAATGGCCAGAGAGTGGAACCATGGTTTGCCTCTATTAACTTTTTTCTTGAAAAGCTGTCGGGCCTAGCTTTTTGAACTGAGCAGACGCGTTTCGACTCTTTTGAGTCATCTTTAGTGATGTCATTACTTGAGATCCTGAAGATGACTCAAAGGAGACGACCCGCGTCTGTTCACGTAAAAAGGCAAGGCCCGACAGCTTTTCAAAAAAAAAAGATATCAAATAAATTAATTGGCCTCTCGTAACCCCTTCTTTAGCATTATGATAGACTTTTACAGCCGCCTCTATCCCATTATGCACAGGGATCCAATGAAAGTTGAATTTGGCGTTCGGTTTGGTGTTGATAAAGTATATGCATGCAAAATGTACAAAAATCCTCTGCTTTCGACGTTTTTCTGAGGTTTGGTGCTTCCAGCTGCTGTTGTTTCTGAGAATGCCTGTCAAATATAAAGGGACTAGCAAGTGCCTATGTTATCCTAAGCAGGTTGAATATGCAAGAGAGGGTTCCTACCAGAAAGGTTTTGTAAACATCCTAGGGTTTAAGCAACTTTCCTATTGATATCAACCGGTGACATCGATTGTTTCTGTAAGAAATCATTCAAATATAAACTATATGAAAGATCGAGTTTTTCTTTTATAAGCACGTAGCAGCCGCCATTTTGGTTCAACCTAATCAATTTTTATGAATTCATGACGCTTCAGATTCTAAAAGTTCTATTCAAGACCTTTCATTTGATACCCCACTCAACTACCATTGATAAAAAAAAATTTGTTTAAGGGTCACTTCAGTATAAGATAACATAACGATAAGACCTAAACTTTTGAAAGACTACCACTTCTCACCTTTCCAAACTGTTTAAATCATGTAGCATCTATAATTTCTGAGAAAACTTGCTGTGACGAACGGACAGACAAGGGCGCGAAACTAGTAGATTTTTGTAATATTAGTTTTACAAAGCTCTTAAAAGGCGATGGTTTACTTTCTGTTCTTACAAGAATGAATGTGATTGCAAAGTGGAATCTGTTGCCTCAAACCTGCTGCTACGAGGGCGGTCCCAAAAGTACCCGACCCGACAAAGAAAACAGTAAAAAAATTGCGAAAATGTTTTATTCTCTCGAGCTGGCTCGATACAATTTTCCCAATGATGTTTAATAGCTTCGATACCCGGCTGATAGTAGGAACCGTCAGGCTCCTCAAAATAGCTATTAACCGCAGACATAACCTCTTCATTGTTGGCAAATCTTTTACCGCCGAGCCATTTTTTTTCAAATTCGGAAAAAAAATAAATCCGAGGGAGCCAGATCTGGCGAATAGGGTGCGTGAGGAAGCAATTCGAACTTCAACTCATTGATTTTAGCCATCGCAATGACGCACGTGTGGACTAGTGCGTTATCGTGATGAAACAACACTTTCTTTTTCGTCAGATGGGGCCTTTTTTCTTGATTTCATCAATCAAACGCTGCAATAAGGCTGCATAATATACGCCGTTGATTGTTTTTCCTTTTTCGAGATAATCAATAAATATTATTCCACGCGCATCCCAGAAAACGAATGCCATGACCTTGTCTTTGCTTTCTTTGGAGCCGGTTCTCCCTTTTCAGTCCACTGCTTTGACTGCTCCTTGGTCTCAGGTCTAAAATGATGGACCCATGTTTCGTCCATGGTTATGAATCGATGCAAAAACTCGGCTTTATTGCTGCGAAACATTGTCAAACGCTCGATGGAATCATCCTCACGTTGCCGTTTGTGCTCCATTGTGAGCAAACGCGGCGCCCATCTTGCGCACAGCTTTCTCTTGTACAAATTTTCGGTGAAAATGCGACGCACAGCACTTTTTGAAATGCCTGCCATGTCTGCTATCTCGTGCACTTTTAGTCGACGGTCATCCAATACCATTTTGTGGATTTTCTGACGCAGTGACCTCACTTGGTCGACCACTGCAGTGTTCATCTTGGCAGCTCGTACGACCTCGACAATCTGATAATTAAAACACCAGTATATTTCATTTCAAGACGTTGCGGCTTCAATACATTGGAACATTGACAAGTCGAAATCCTCTACGAGGGCGATCCCTTTGAGGAACAAGATAAAACCGGAGTGGACATCCATTTGTACACGTTGTTGCAACAACCCTTGCAACCGCCTGCCTAACTACGTGTCTTTTTGCACCTACCCGTGCGACAGTGATTCTAAAGGTGGTTAAGGGGAACCCAATGGGTTGTCTAAAGAAAGTAAAGAAACGCTTATGCCCTCGTAAATATGATTTTATTGCAAATAACACTTCACAAAACCTGAAAATAGCATTGAATACAAATAAAACATTATGGCTACTTATGATAGAAAACACTTTCGTATCGATAACCCATCGTTTTCTAGCAATAACGCACATTACGCTTTTAATTGAGTTCCTCGCTCCGATTTACAGTGTCACACCTTAAAATGTTGTTATCCCTAAACCAGGTGTAATATTACTTTCACGCCAGTCAATATGTACCTCCGGACACGTTCTCGAACCGAAAAAACGACTAAATTCCGAATCGTATCTCACGCGCCAGGTAAATTTCGCGTCCATGTTTAGTCGTCAAATTGACAATCGGACTCCCGAGAGGGGAGATTGGAAATTATTGGAAATGAAATGACAATCAGGCTCAGAACGTGGTCATATCATTTCCTATGGAGTTTATATGAGCATAGCCTCTCCATTTGTTCCGTTCCTCAAAGGGCGATCCGATAAGTACTTAGCCTACAAAAGAAAAACGAAAATTCAACATAATCTCCTCTTAGCTCGATACACTTGACCCAGCGATGCTGAAAATACGTTTTCTCGAGGTCTGCAAAGTAGGCCTTCATGGCGGCGATGACCTCCTCATTCGACTCAACTATGTGGATGGGGTGGCAGTTGGTAGCCCAATTCGACCAATTTGGTCGTAGCGACGGCGAAGGAAGAGCACTTTTTTCTTCGCCATATGGGACCTTTTTTTCTGCGATTTGGCGTCAAATCGGCCCAATAATTCGGCGTAGTAGAGCCCTTTGACCGTTTTGCCATTCTCCAGGCAATGCAGGTCACACCTTTCGAATCCCAAAAAACGATGGCTATCACTTTTCCGGCCGATAAGAAAGTCTTCGTCTTCTTCGGAGCACGTTCGTCGGATGAAGTCCACTGTTTCGACTGCTCCTTGGTCTCTAGTGTGAACCAGTTGGAGCCATGGTTCCTCGACGGTCACGAAACGACGCAGAAACTCATTTGGATTGCCAAACACTGCTCTGAAGTGATCTCACGGTTGTTTTTGTTGTCCGGAGTGAGCAAACGCGGCACCCACAGCCGATAGCTTTCTTATGCCCAAAACTTCTTGCAGGATATGACCCACGAGATCTCGGCTATATCGCAAACCTTCAATCGGCGGTCTGCCAATACGAGCTCGTGAATTTTTGTCACGTTATCTTCCGTGGTAGCCGTTTTCAGAGCACCTGTGCGTGGCTCATCAAAAACCCATGTGCGACCACATTGAAACCCGTTAAGCTAATTTTTTAAAGTTCGACATCGCAGGACCAGTCACCATACACCGCATCCAAGCGCTCTTTGATTTCGCTGCACGATTTCCCTTCCAAAAATAAGAATCGAATAACCGACCGATATTGCTCTTTCCATTTTCTAAAATCCGCGGATACGCCCACTTTCACAAGCGGTCGAAACAAAACTACGGATCCGATTCGACTGAAATTTTAACAGTAGCCGTCTACAAGAATCGGGCGGTGAGGTTAAGTACTTATCGGATCGCCCTCGTATAATAAGAACTGTCGTGGAAACGCGAGGAGTCCTTCACTATGAGGTTTAACTGGACCACTAGTGCTTCAGGGCATGTGCAACTGACGCATATGAGGTGTTTTTAGGGGTTTGTAAAAAATATCTTAAAATCTGTACCAGTTCCTCCGTCTATCCGTCAGTCCGTCACAGCAAGTTTTCTCAGAAACTAGAGACGTTAGAGTCAACAAATCTTCTGAAGAGCTGGGAAGTTGTTGGTTCATGAACGTTTTATAATCGGAAAAGAAATTAAAGGATTTTAAGAGAGTTTTCTTCAGTAAGGATGTGACCCTTTAACATTTTTTTCATTCAAGATGGTCGATAGTCACATGCAAGGCCTTGATGAGCTCTTTTCATATTGGTTTTTAAGATTGAAATATCGGGGAAAAATATGTGTGGGAGTATATAAAAAATTTATTCAAAACCGTCTACATTTAATGACTCTAATATGTTCTTAACAAACGGATGTCAAACCTCATTGTCAATGCTTATGCAATCAACTTTGCATCTTATTCGTTTTGTAGATAATCCGTTTTTCATTATTTATTATCCATAGAAGGGTAATTCTCGTTCAAAGGTACGATTTTCTTTTTTTTATTTCAATCCTGCTTATTCTTTTTTAAGTCTTACAAAAAATTTTTTTAAAAAGACATACTAGTTTCGCGACCTGTCTGTCCGTGCGTCACAGCAAGTTTCCCCCGAAAATATAGATGCTAGAAAGCTCAAACTTTGTAAAAAGGTCTGAAGTGGTGATCTCTCAAAATTTAGGTCTTACCAAACATGAAAATTTTTTTTAATTAAAGGTAATCGAGTTATCAAATGAAAGGTCTTGATTAGAATTTTTAGAATCTGAGTTCAAAAAGTTATTTTGTGCATCAGGGGCTCCAGGGGGAGGCAAAATGTACCAAAATGTTGTGTTCCCCCCCGCTAATGGACACCTTTGAACCTAAAAATCTGAAAAAAATCATGGAGATAGTTCTTTATAAGTATAAGGGCAACAATACCTCAAAAATTCACTCAACTTTGTTAATAATAAGTATGATTTGTAGATTTTACATATTCACCCATAAAATAAAAACGGTACCCTTAAACTTCTTGAAATTCAGCAATTATACTTGTATATATAGATTTTATGGAAATCCCATCATAATCAAGGGAATTATAGCCATTCCAACTGTATGGTATTAAAACAACAATAACCCGTGCTGATGGATGAAACATATTTCAAATTGACCTAGACACTTTAATTTTCTTACAATTTTCAGGAAAATTCAAGGAATAGTGTTTAATTTGAATTTTTTCAACCGGCCGAGCATTGCAACGTGCTTATGCAAGAAACTTTGCCTCTTTTGCATAAGTTTGCACGATTTCTTACCCAAGTATTGGATGAATAATTCAAGTCATCGATTTATGCTATTAGAAAACTTGGTTACAAAGACCTTCTGATAGGAGCACTCTCCTACCTACTCAACTTGTTTATTTCTTGAAATGTATGCCTGAAATTTCTGGATAATGTCGAGAGAATGATCATACATATTGGCAGCAATTCCACTGAACGCGAGGGAGGGGAATAATGTTAATAAACACTAATTAATGAGCAAAAAGTTAAGATATGATGCAATCGATCACGAAAATAGCCGTGGCTATTGCGCTGCTTTAACTGCTACGAATGGTGTTGAAGAAGAGGTGTGTTAAAAACTTATATGCTATGAAGGAAAAATGCCATTTTAAAGCCGACCAGCCAAATAACCTTGAGAAGTGCGACGAATGTCTTTACGGGAAGCTTATTGAGGATGAATACTACCATTCCTCAAAATTTCATTGAAATCGATGAACTCCAATTCGTAAGGTCCCCCTGTTAGTAGTAGTAGTTAGTGGAGGGGGACTCTGCAAGAGTAGGGAAGAGATAGAATGGACAAATTGATACATGTACAAATAGTACGATGGTCCACCATCTAAGTACTATTCCCTACTTACGCTGCTTGATTTCTTTTATAAAACATGAGTTAATATACAAATTGAAATGCACTTATGTGCGCAGTTTTAAATCGCCACAAGACGTTCAAATAAATTTTAACTTCAATTTACGTTAGTTAAATTACCGTGAAATTGTTTGGGCTACTATCATTAAGAAACCCCTATTGAAAACTAGATGTGATTGTCCAATTGTCTTTGTTTCACAGCATTTATCTTCTAAAGAATTAAAATTGTCGTTGAGATGTATATTTCTTCTTCGTAGCACTACAGTCCCTCTCGGGCCTTCGCTTCCTGCAAATTGCATCTCTAACTGTCTCGGTCCATTGACCGACTGACCGCGTCCTCCAGTTTTGAAATCCGAGCAGCGATGAACCGTCTTCGTCCACCGAGTCAGACCAGCGTTTCCTCGGTTTCCCCACTGGTCTCCACCCTTTGGGTATCCGTTGTTCGTCCATACGATTCATGTGGCCAGCCCATTGCAGCTTCCGTAGTCTTACAATCGTTGAGACCTCCGATTCATCAAAAATTTCATACAGCTCATGATTGTTTCGAATTCGCCACCGGTCCCCGTCTAGCTTCGCTCCAATTATTCGGCTCAGGGTCCATGTTTCACACCCATAGCATAACACAAGTCTTATCACAGATTTGTATACTTGGAGCTTTGATTTCCTGTGTATGCAGCTGGTCTTCAAGATCGTCAAAACTGAAAAAAAATATTTTATTGCGAGCTGTATTCTTCGTCGTATTTTTTCTCTTTCATTTTGGCGTCTAAATACACAAATTCGCTCACATTCTCGATAATATATTCGCCAGGTGTGACATTTTGGGTACTTAAGGTATTTTTCCTCGACTGCGTCTTGAGCTTTGTTTTATTTTCATTAATTTGTAGCCATACTAGTTTTGCTTCGCTGTCGAGTTTCAGGAAGAGTTCTTTGGCAGCTGTTAATAAACGTGACAAAATGTTGATGTCGTCTGCACTACTACTTGGCTCGACTTGTATAGTAATGCACCTCATGTATCGACAGGTAGCTTCCTTATGACATAGAGAGCCAAATTGAATAGCAATGGGGCTCGCCCATTTCCCGGCTTTAGTCCGATATTTATGTTAAAGGCATCGGTGAGTTCGTTATTGATGTGGACTTGGGAGGTCATTGTCATTTTGGTAAGACGGACTAATTTGGCTGGGATGTCAAAGCAAAGCATTATTTGGTACAGTACGTTGCGATCAATACTGTCGTATGCTAGCTTAAAGTCAACGAAAATTTGTTGTACGTCTATGTTGAACTTCCGGGCATTTTTCAAGTAACTGCTTGACAGTGAACAATTGGTTTATCGTTGATCGACCTGCTCTAAGACCACCTTGATACTTTGGAATAATACTGTACGTATGATCCGATTTTATTTTCTAAGATCTTTGTACGCCGTACAAAGTAGTGATATGACTCTTTAATTTTCACAGCTTGCCTCCTTTTTTGTGGATAGGGAATATAATTGATTGGCTCCACTCTTTCGAAATATGTTCTTGTTACATACGCGGGGTTCCAGAGTTGGTGGGGCCAATGGAAGCTCACCGCAGACATCTAAAGGCTCCGATGTTCTGGAGCTGTGCGGAGGATTAAGGAGGTTCTTGAAACATGATGCCCATCTTTCCTTAATCTTGGTTTCATTAGCGATGATATTGCCGATGTCATCACGGCAGAGCGTGGTTTTGGGCTGATGACAACGTTTCAGGCTTTCCACTACTCTGTATGCTTGTTGTGTGCTGTTGCTCGCTACAATTACTTCGATGTTTCTTAATTCTAATTATCATATTCTTAATTCTAATTATCATATTCTCTACTCTTCTGAGATTTTCGTAGTGTTCTATCTTCGTCCTGGTTTTCCTACCTACGTATTCTTTGTACGCCTGATTCTTTTTGTCTAACGCGTTCACTTTCATCCGGAGCTCGTTGCTCGTCTTTAACGATGTGCCTGATAAGATGAGAGCCAGCTGGATGTCGAGGGTCTCCGTGAAATTTTTGGCCTTAGACGCCGTTTGGAGCGTTTCGATGTCAAATTTTTGTTGCGGGCTGGTCTTCGCGGAACATGCCTTTGCCATACGACATCGTAGGTTAATTTGATCAAGTAATGGTCTGAGTTACAATTGACTTTTCGGTGTGTACTAACGTCAAGTATGCTCGAGACCCAACGATGTTGGATCAGAACATAGTCGATCTGTATTTGTGTGGTGCCATCCGGTGATACCCAGATATATATATCCTTCCCCGATGAGATATATCATTGCCAACCTTAGCATTGAAATCACCCAGAACTATTTTTGTGTCGTTTGTAGGCAATGAGTCGACTAGTCTTTCCAGGTGATTGTAGAACGTTTCCTTCGTTGCTTCGTCCTTTTCTTCGGTTGGGGCGTGTACATTTATCAGCCAGAATTGAGGTGTATAAGAAAGTCTTATTTCGAGACCCTGATGGTGCACTAGTGTCCAGTATCACGCTTGAAGTTTTTATTGTATGTTTACCCAAGTAACACTGCGTAATAAAAGTACAATTAACTAAAGTATTGCAATTGCGCATCGTTCCTCGCTAAAATCTAATTGGCAATATCAATAAAAATCTCCTCAACTAAAAATATTTGAAATCCTTTAGATCGATAACAGTTCAGGGGCAAGGTTCCTTTTAACGATCTTAGGGTATTCTTTGAACCTTCGAAAATTATCGGTGTCACCGTTCTTCACATCGCAACAAAATCACTATATAACATCAATCGTGAGACCAACCAGGGCGTTTCGAATGATTCATAAAGAATTAAGAGAGGAGGAAATCTCTTCTTCTTCTTTGTAGCCCTACAGCCCCTTTCAGGCCTTCGCTTAGAGATAGTTAGAGTATCTCAATGTCATGATCAAATGTATCGGCACTCCACAAGGTGATATGATCATTATCACGCTTTGGCCGTGTGTCCGCCCACCAAACTGCGATACGTTCTGATTTTAAACCAGCACGTATCATAACTGAACAGGCTTATAGTCCGTCCGAAGAACCACTCAAACGAAATCTCGTTGACGCCAACGAGACTTGAACCACTAAGCCACGCGGACTTCTCTTATCTAGTTGGAATTTGGAGGGTGTGTAGTTATATCTGTAAGTACTTCAGTACCCATCTACCTTCCTGGTCCAGTTTGAGTTATTATATGATTTATTAAAAGTAATTATACTAGTGTTATTTGACGGATAGTTGGAAACCTTAATGCTTCTCTATTTCGTAAAGTTCGAAAGAATGCCAGGGTGCTATTAGTATGATTGTCAATTGTTTTATTGCCTTTTCACGTACGTATTTTTCAACTCTCACATTTCTTAGTTCCTTGTAGATGTCTGTGTTTCTAATATACCATGGAATTCTTAAGATCTTTAACAGTTCTATTTTGGAAGGACTGGAGTGCTTTTTTGTTAGTCTTTGTCGTCTGGTAGAAAGCAGAACTACCGTATAGTATCGCTCGAAACGGAGGAGCATTTCAGCATGAAGTGTGATTCTTCTCCCGGATAACGTGCACCCTCATACCGCGCGTCTTACGCTCGATAAAACATCGAAATTGGGGTGGGAGGTACTGGGACACCCCCCTACAGTCCGGTTATCACCCTGCGACTACCACATGTTTGGACCACTGAAAAAGGCCCTCGGAGATCAAAGATTCAACACCGACTTGAGGTAGAGGAGTTCGTGCGCACATGGCTGTTCGAGTTGCCCAAGGAATTCTTTGATACCGGCATCAAAAAGCTTCCTGGAAGGTGGACAAAATCGTAACTTGTAAGAAGGAGTACCTAGAAAAACTATAAATTTTTGTAAATTTTTTCGATGGTAAATAAAGGTGTCATAGCATTTCTCTCAATCATATTTGAACCACCCTCGTATTTGGAAATTCTCCAGAAACTACCACCGCCAGCCTCGAGACTCTGCATAAAGTTCTCCCATTGCTCGTTTCAGAATACCCGTCTCTTATCACGGATTTCATTTGTCATCCGAGTAGCGTTTATACGTAGCGTAGGATCACCTATATACCTAGCTCTCCTCCGAACTTGATTCCTTCTCCTTATCTGTTGTTTGCTATTATAAGAGAGCTCATAGGAATTCGTTTCCCTTCTCGGAGTTATGACCGTATGGTCCTCTTTTGCCTGTAAAATTTTCTGAGTTAAGTTCTCATTGATGTTGTCGATGTCGTCGGCCCTTTCAGGTGATTGACAATTAGATTCATTGGCTAATGGGACTTTAAACGCTTCGCAGTTTGTAGTTTTCTTTTCCTGCATAGGAACATCAATCGAGATGTTAAGGAAAAGGATTGGTTTGTGGTCGGAAAACAATTCGAGAAGGACATTTAACAGAACATTTTGTCTGAAATCTCGTGATATTCCAATGTCCAGTGCAATGCCATTTCTTGATCCATAATGTGTTCATTGGGGATATGTAGGCTGAAGTGGTTAGCTGTGATGAATGTATTGAGCTCGGTCCCAGCTTTATTGCTTCTCACATGTCCCCATAGGCGGTGGATGGCATTAAGATCTACGATGAAGAAAGGGCCTTCACTGAGGCCATTTAAGAAACTTATGTTTCTTGGAGGATTTTACGCAGAAATCACAATGAACTCTAAAAAATTAGTTTGCACCTTGATTGCTGAAATAATGACTCACGTTTCGTCTCACTAGAATGGCCGTTCCGCCTCCTCTACCCGTCATTCTGTCATTTTTGTACATTATGTAGTTAGGGATGCGGAATCAACTTCCAGGCTTCATAAAGGTTTCTTGGATCATTATGATGTCAAACTTATGATCAAGTATAAATTGAGTTCACCGGAATGCCAAAGCAAGGAATTCGCATTCCACGTCAAAATTGCAACGTGTTTCATTTATATGCTAGAGATTAATGTTGACTACTTTTTGAGATGCAGCAAAGATGGTTTGAATCATGTTTGCCACCATCCCTTGCATCATGTTTTGAAATTGTGTCTGTATTTTGGCAAACATTTGACCCATATTGTGAGGGTTATTTTGTATGCGTGGAAGTGCCTGCGTCGGAGTTGTTTGTTCTTTTGCTGGTTGTGTAGGTTGAACCGCAGTAACCTGCACGAAGGATCTCCTAGCCCTCTTTGGATTCTGGGGCAACCGCCGTAGCTTGCTGGATTTTCTCCGCCAGAGTTGACACATTTTGCCTTCTCAATTTACTTTGGACAGGCCGAGATATGATGAAGCGAATCGCCTTTAACGCACCGAAACTGCGCATGACGTTTTCTAGAAAAATTGCAGCACAATCGGGGCGCATACGCTGCCCTGTACCTCCACGATGCACATAAGGTTGCAAATATAGTAGATTTAATGTTGTAAATGCTTGTCTCAGATTTTGCGAGGAGAACCCTGACTACCCTAGAAAGACCTTCCCTCATTTTGATGTAGTAAACTTCAATTGGGTTGGCCCAGAGACTGTAAGTCTTCCTTAATCTCTTGCACTGAAAAGCCATACAGGCCCCAAATGACAACATTCAACTGTCTATCCTCTGGAAGTATGTAAGTGTGATATTGTATTTCATTGTCCGCTAATACTTTTGTCATTCGTGTGTGGTCTGTAGGTGTTGCTGGTACAATTTGTATGCCAACGTAGATCCTTTTCGCAGATAATTATGAGATGTTTTGTGCTTTCCTAATACAAAGTGTTTGGAACCATTATGAGGGCTCTCCAAGAATGATTGGTACTATTTTGGGTTCTTGTGTTTGTGGTACAGGTTGTGTATTTGTAGTGTTCGGCAGTGTTGTTTTCGTTTTGCTGTAATGGTCATGTCTCTAAATGTTGTAGCTGGTTCTGGTGGTGGAAGGGCAGGGAAAATCTCATCCTCTATCTTTACTGCTAATCATGCAGTCAACTTCCATTTCGCTTTTCGAATCTTCAGAGGAGGTACAAGACTTTTGAAGTGGGGACGTCCTCACCTTTCGTTTTTTCATTTCAGCGCTTACCGTTAGTCTTAGCCTTACTTTTTAACAATTTAGTTGGTTCTGCATTTTTCGCTGGTCGGCCAGCACGGCATTCGTTTTTGCAAGTGATTCTTGCGTCTTTAGAAGCGTTACAAACACCTGGTCTAATTTCAACGTTATATTGTCGAGCTGGGCAACCAGAGAAGCAATTTGCTCATCCCTGTCCGTCACGTCACGTCCGGCAACCACGCCACAATCCGTCGACATACTGTCCACCAAAAAGAACTATCTATACACTTTTCGGTATCCGCCAAATAACTTTCAATTCAATACACAATAAATTCAAAATTTGGAAAAAATAAATGAAAGTGACCCAGGTCAGCAAACGAATTCTAAAGTACTCACCCAGAGGCCCGTATATTCTTCTCTATTTTCTATCTCTTTCTATCTTCTATCACTTTCTTTCTATATCTTTATATCTTCTTTTATTCTCTATCTCCTTCTATCTTCTACCTCTTTGTCTTCCTATCGTCTATCTCTTTCTTCTGTAGCTTTCTCTTTCTTCTTTCTTCATCTATCTTCTTTCTTCTCTCTTCTTTTCACTATAAACTTTCTACTCACTTGGTACTTTAACAAGTCAAGCATAAACCAGCAGGAGATGTTGACGACTCAACGTCTCCCATACAACTCTCAAAGTCAAAGTCAAAAGCGCTTTATTCAATACCAATCGTTATAAATTTTAAAAAGAACATAAAGCAAATTCGAAACAATAAAACTATGGAAACTTAATGGCCCAAATGGCTCTCTAAATTTATACGTTATCAATGATCAATTATCAATTTAATGGAAAAAAAAACACTAGCAATTTTAAATTAACTAAGATTATTACATATTTTTTGATTCAATTGGAAAAAGGAGAAAAAACCGAATCAGCATTATTCAAAAATTACCTATTTTACTACCCCCCATACGGCACTCTTATCTATTCATATGCACGAGTATGTAATTTGCAAGCATCAAATTTAAAACGAACCCTTCAAATTTAAAACGAACCCCTTCGCGAAGGTTCAGTTTATCTACTTTATCTTTCGAAGAAAAAAGCAACATCAAAGAATTCAAACGATCATCTCCCATTGTCGTCCGTAGATGATTGACAACTATCTTCAGTTTGCTAAATGAACGTTCACAAGAAGCTGATGTTACAGGAGCAGTTAAAACAAAACAAATCATTTTATAAGCAAGTGGTATTGCACTCCTCAATTTGAATGCAATTTTAGAAACATCGGCAAAATTTGTGCATTTCTCACACGAATCAAATAGAATTTGTGACTCAGCAAGCAAACATTCTGGCTCAGTTTTAAAAAATTCTGGTTCTAATAGTCGAATTGATTTTATCAATTCAAGAGTGACATTATTTCTATGAACGGGAATTTTAAAAATTTCCTGAATCGGTTTTAACGTTGATAAAGATTCATGCAAATGATCATGAATGGCAGATGTGAAAACATGAAGTACAATTTTAAATTCCTTCCTGTAAAATGTTTTGAACTCGAAATGACAAGCATTTTCTGAACTCTCATCAATTTTTTTTGAGACATAGCGAGTTCTATGATACCTTGAAAAATAATTTTCTGGACAAATCTGCAATTTTCTAGCAAATAAAACTGAGCTCTCTATCAATGCATTGATTTGGTCGTCGTCAGCGCTCATTTGCTGTAGTGACGCTGAAGTACTTTGAATTAACAATAAAGCATCAATGACATTTAATTCATTAGCTTCCAAATTTTCTGTCAAATTTTTAACTTTAAACATTACATTCTTGCAAAAATATAATGAGCAAATGAAATCAAAATCTAGAATTTTTTTGAGTAAACCGGCAGCCATAGAACGTGATTTAGTATCAAAATTTTCCGAACCTTGTGTTATTTTTTCCAAAGCATGTACAATGCCTTCGAATGAAATCCATACAGCTTTTACCGTTTCAGCTCTAGCAGTCTAGCGTGTTTTCGATAAACATTTCAGTTGCAATGAATTTTCAATACTTTTCAACTCTTCCCGAAGATTTTGAAAACGTTTCGTACTTCCTGAGAAAAAAACATACAAAGCTTCTAAAACGTTAAAGAAATCATTAATTAGAGCACTTTGTTTGCAAGATGTTTCTACAAAAACTTTGATTCGATGAGCTTCACACGGAACGTAGGGAATATTTTTACAACATTTTTCAGATAATTTCTTCTGCGTGCCATTATATTTTCCACTCATGTTGGCCGCAAAATCGTAGGACTGAAAAACGATATTTTTCACTGAAATCCCCAATGACTGAAGAGCCACTACAATTTTTTCTGCCAGTTCTTCACCAGTTTTTTTCGTTAGAATAACATCCATCTTGAGAAGGCGTTCAACAGGTACAGGTCCATCGTTTGTTGGGAGCACATACCGAATGTTGATGGCTAATCGATCTTGGTGTGACAAATCAGGAGTTGTATCAGCCATGACAGAAAAGATACCAGCTTCATTAATTTCGGCAATGATGGTAGTGGGGCTCAAGTACGTTACATGATGTGGTCTTTTAGAGATTTCATTTAACCATTTGTTCATCAATGGGCAATGTCGCGAAATCAAAGAAACAATTTGTAAAAAATTTCCATTGTTATTTTCTGGCGATTCTTCGTGACCACGAAAAGCCAACCCTTGTCTCCCCAAAGTTCTTGTTACATCAAGCAAAACTTGTAGAACCTTAAAGTGATATTCTTTCTCCTGCTCTTCTTTAATTTTATTCTGCCGCAAAGATTTATCTAAGAATACATTGATATGGGTTCCTTCGTTGATGAAATTACAGTAGTCACTTAAAGATGCACGATGAGATTCTGAAGTGAAGTGCTGAACTAGTTTTCCTTCTTTATTCTGACCTCTACTTTTCATTTTATGCCACTGGCGAACACCTTCTGACGTCCACTCTTTACTACCGTGAGCCCTTCTAGCTCCCTCGGCAAACAAAAAACAAGCGAAGCAATACGCTGCATCTTTGTAAGGACTATATTCCAAAAATGGGAACTCATTATACCATGCTGGATTAAAACGGCATTGTTTATTGGTAGGAATATCTGGATTCGCTGGATAAATGGCAAGTTTCGGCTGGTATGGTCCTAGCGAACTTAAAAATCTTCGCTGATTGGTGGTTGATATTTTTCCCCTTTTTCCAGGATCATGGTTTATGAAACTTTCACTCACAATATGCAGATCAAAAGTCTTTGATGACAGTTTTTCTTCTTCTTTTTTTGCTAATTGCAGCAACTCCTCACTTTCTTCGTGGATGTGGGTCAAACTATCGATCATATCGATAAAAAACGCTTTCACATTCGGAGCTGCATCACTTGTCACATTCTTCAAAAGTTCACCTACTCTTTCAAAGTTACTTAGAAATTCTGCTACCTTACCGGAAAAATTGATCCAAGTCGGATCAGCCTCAGCTTCTTTAGGTAATGGTACTTCATTTGATTGTTGCGGTGAAAGTTGTGAAGGAGATTTGGGTGAAGCTGGCGACGATGGCGGTAGTGTCACTGGAGGTGAGGGTGGTAATCGTGTGGATGCTGATAGTGAAAATGGTCGTTGTCCTATCTTTTGTTGCACAGGAAAAATTGTCGTTGAAATAACGGGTTTGCTGGCTCCAACCAATTGCTGCTCTAAATCATCTGCAGGTAGTTTAGCAACATTCTCTTCTATAACAGCAACTACAGTATGACTATTTGATGATGGAATTGTTGAAGGTACAATTTTTCTTTTAGAGGCTTCGAATGGATTTGATGGAGCTCCGACATGTTTGACTCTAACATATTTTCCATTATGTTTAGAAATTTCATGTCGAGACTTGTAGTCATCGTCAAACTGACTCCCACAATCTTCACATTCTACTTTCATCCTTTTCCTTAGTGGTTTTGACATTATTATAAAACCTATGAAGAAATGTTTCCATTGCATTAAGTGAAAAGATTTCTACTAGATGCGTAGGTATTACATTTATCACGAAAATGAAATCTACAGAATTGTAACATTAAAGTTACTTTCAAAGTAGCTGCGTTTGAATATCGTAAAAGTAAATATCTATCAAGTTTATTCAAAACGAAGAAAAATTTAGTATTTTTTCACTAAAATCAAATTTTAATCTCAGCAAAATAAAAAACAGCATTTATATTGAAACAATAATTTACTGATTTGGTGTTTTACTTCTACTAAAATGATTCGATATAATAGTGAGTTGTGTAGTTGTGATTTCATTTTAAATTAAAGTTACGACTTACCTTGAAAATAGTCTCAAAAAATGATTAACCTTGTTGATCTATTCTTTTCCCTCTCTATTCTTCCACCAAGCCACTTAATCGAATCTATTGTCTAATAAGGCACTATTTTTTATACCTAGAACTAATTTGCACATGTTTATCGAGTTTACAAAAGAAAAATACTAAAAATGTGTGATTTGCAAAATGATTATACTCAAGGCATTTCACTTTCAGTTGTTTTCAGTTGCGAACCTTCGAAGCACTCAAAAATTATATGTCTTTCTATGGACGCCGCGCCACAAACATCCCTACGGACTAGCGGTAGTCTCTAGATAGCGAAGAGTAAATGATATATTATTCGTTCAATGCATATGACATGGCCCATCAGATGAGTTGTTACCATAGAGGTATAAGACTGTAGAGGAGCTATGTTCATGTATATAATTGAAATTACTTACAAAAATTGCTTATTTTGAGTTTTGGTAGGCTATACAAATGAAAATTAAGTTGGGTGAAGTTCAAAGTTGAAAAATTTCCTGAAAAGAAATATTTCATGGCTGAATTTTCGGTAATATATTATTAGAAATTGTGAAAATGCCGACTTCCAAAATATTTGGGGGGGGGGGGGGGGGGGGGGTGTAACACCCCATCGCTACGCCCCTGTCTCCACTTCATTAATTTTTTCGTCTGTTGTTGAAGTGCTCGGGCGTCCGGCACGCTCTTCGTCGTTCACATCTTCTCGGCCTTCCAAAAACATTTTGTACCACCGATAAACGTTGCTTCGGTCCAAGGTAGCTTCTCCGTATGCCATAGTCAACATTCGGAATGCATCCGCGCACTTAATTTCGTTTTTCACACAAAAATTTGATACACGTTCTTTGATCCATTTTTTTGAATAAGTAAAAATCGAAGACGATTGAAAACACGTGCAAGTAAAGCAGCTATCACCAATTAAGTGAACATTCAAAATGGCCGAGCTTGTCGGCATAAGTGACAGACATGAGTACCAACATAACGCCACAAAAAAATCGAAATTCGAATATACGTAACCCACGAAAATTCAAAATTCGCAATACTTTTTGAACACACCTCGTATTTTAGTATTTTTATATTTTCAAATTTTTATTAGATAAATTGTTTATTTTTTGTTTGATCCTAATATGGTACAACATACATAAATTGCTGAATAAAAAGTCATTCATTCCTTACAATTTTTTTATTAAGAATTATAAAGTATGGAACAGAAGGAAGCAGTTTTTCTTATCATTATAAGTTTATTTTACACTTGCGACTTTCTCACTCTGGTATCTTACTATGCTGTCTGGTTGTCCAAATAGGGAGGTGATCTACCTGGTCTAGACGCACATCCTGAGATGGTATGATGGCTACTGGTCCTCTTGCCTTCTTTTCTTCAATCATGTTCTCAAGTGCATTTGAGGGTCGTCCTCGTTTTGTACTGCTATTACGTTTATTGGCCCAGCACAAGGCTTCTGCTACAGCTAACTTGAAGTTCGCTAGTCCAAGCAATTATTGGTCCTCAAATCTACGCCTATATATAATAGCCAGGCGTTGACGATAACCATGTCCCTCATGTGAAAAAATATTCTATGGTAAAATTTTTTTGACCGTATTTGGACTCAATAATAACCCAGTCGTGTATCTAAAAGATCAACGCCACCTTTATGTTGATTATATATTATCACAGCTTTTGGACATGGAATTGTAATATATGTGTTCTCGTTTTTATTAAAGCGTCTAACATCCGCAAGTAGTTTGCTGTCTACGTAAGTAGAGGCCAAGTTAAAAATCTTGTTGTCATACCACGTCGTTACAGAGATGTTGACATCATCCACCGTTGTAAGCATTTCAACTGTACCCCTTTCTTTTTTCTTAGGTCCTTTTCCAAAGGAACTTTACACCCAGGGATACGGTTTGATTGTATCTAATGGTAATATCCCTTTCTGTGCCAAATAAACCAATAGCGGCAATGATGTGTACCAGTTATCAAAAAAAAGTGTAATTTTGTGCTTCTGGAATAGTTCTTTGCAAGACAAATGACCACATTACTGGAAGTGCTTATGTTTGGTATAACTTCAAATACTTATTCTGGTCCCCGAGCCCCTGTATAACATATACATAGTTCATAGTCATAGCTAAAGTCAGAGTACCTTTTATATTGCCTTATGATTGAGCGACTTTTAGTCGAAATTATCTGCTCGTCCACAGCCATACACGAGTAATTCTGGTTAGTGCAGTTAACAAACGCTCTCTAAGTTGGTTCAGGAATGGACGAAGTTTGTATAACGGATCATAGCCTGGTTGCCCCTTAGGCACTTGGATTGAGTTTGTATTGAAGTGAATATAACGCTTAATCTCCTCAAAACGGTTACATGACATGACTGATCAGACTTTGGGATGTCCTAAGGTTTCAATCCGTAATCTCTAGTAGATGGCAGTTGAATAATAGACATATAAGACATATACCCACAAATTTCAATTTCTTGTGGTGTAACAGTCATATTTTTTTCAGGACGCTTTTCCGTTGCATAGAACATGGTTTGTTGGGATATAAGGTGAAACATTTTGGCAGTAAACAAGTATTTAAAAAATTGTACAGGTGTTTCCAACTCCATTAACATTGAAGGCAAACTTAAATTATCAGTAAATTCTAAGTCGGAGTCCATTCTTTCGATAAAGCCATCCCTCCATCTTGGTGTATCAGCTCTAGCAGCTCTTGAACGTTCCCCAGCTGGTTCAAACAAAGGAATTAAGTCCCCTGGATCATCTTCAGACTCGTCCTCAGTCTCGGGCACGATTATCGATAGAAGTCTTTAACAGGCCGTCTCACGCGATGCTCATCTTCAGACAGTTCTTCATCTGTACTGCCCTGAGGTATACCTTGAATAATGGTATGTACACCACCGCTAAATCTGCGAGGATCCATGAGCTCTGAACAGTACGGTATTAGCATAAACTAACAAAATACAAAAATATTTAAGAAATAAGATACGAGTACAACGGTATTTTTCATTTCATCAATATTATGTATGATGTGCCAAATATGTTCCAAAGGAACTTTGAATATTTATGCATGTTGGTACAAATTAGATCCAAATTAAAAATACGACTTTTGTATCAGTTACATGAATAAAAACAATGAAATTTTACCTGTTTCACGTAAGTAAAAGTTTATTTTATAACGAAGTTTTTTCCGTAGTGATTTCTTCACGTTATGTATTTTTTTAGGGTTTTGTACTAAAATACAGAACCCTATTGCAATCACAACCTGTGTCCGTGTGTCCGTCCGTCTGTATGTCACAGCACTTTTTCTCTGAAACTATAGAAGCTACATCCATGAAACTTTGTGGAAAGGTCAGAAGTGGTGACTTGTTGAAAGTTTTCGGGAGGAAAAATTTTTCAAAAGGGGTTTAAGATGGGTCTCCCTATATAGGGCGGTGACTCTTTAAAAAAAATTTTCCACCATTGGTAGTCGAGTAGGGTGTCTCAATGAGATCTTTTCAAAACAAGTCTTAAAACCGTACCGTGGAGGGCAGGGGAAGGGGAAATGTACGAACTTTTCATCACACGTGGCCGATATGAGTATCAAATGAAAGTTTTTTATGAGAGCTTTTCAAAACAGTTCTTAAACTGACAGTTTTTGTTTCAGTGGGGGGCACAGGCGAAGAAATACACGAAAAATGTGTTTCCCCCTTGCGATTGGACACCTGTGATCTAGAAAATCTGAAAAAAATTATCAAAGGCGATATTTATGAGTACAACAATAACAAATACCTCAGAAGTCAAAATTCGTTCTATTTTGTTAATAACCATCGAATCAGACACTAGAGTTTTGATTGGATCTTCTTAAAATTTGCAGACAGGATCGATGACGTAAATGCGTTGGGATTTCATGATTTGAGTGATTTTCGTTAAGTGAAAATGGAGAAACAATGGATTTTCTTTTAAACGAGCAAATCTCTTTGACATTTTTCTAGATTTTATTCGTTGTTGGTGACTGCATTTTGTAAGTTGAGTACAAAACCCTTCTGACATGAGCGTAGGTCTTTGAACTAACGTGTAGTTAATTGAAATGATTTTGTATGAACTTCTATGCCCCAAAAATGGCACAATACGCAGAAAACGAGAAAAAAATTATTTGGTTGTAAGTTATAAGCAAAACTTTTGTTTGGTTCAAATATGTACCGCAATGCAGTAATGGGTTAAAATTTAGTTGTTAAAAATTGTCAATATTTATCGCTATACTTCAAATGCTTTAACTTGGTTTACCGCCCGCTAAGCATACACATAATGCATGCCAAAAACGCTCTCGAAAATAGTGAACCATCTTGATATGCAATACAAAAATAAAATAAATTGTAAAAATAAGTATAAAGTCATGTACTGTACATATTCCTCATGTCATACTCCCCTTTTAGATAAAAACATCTTCAGCAGCCAAACGGCCGTCCATAATCGTATAAATAGTAGCACAACGACTGATAAACGATTTATTATATCTATTTTCGCATTACAATCTTTTGTTTTCTAGGAAATTTTTCACTGAAATCTGCCGATATAGACAAAAACATTGTTTACGTCGTCGTGTTAGATAATAGTCTCATAGAAATGACCAGTCAAGTGAGTTCACCTATTTGACCGATTTGTGTACTTTTCGAAATACTGAGTGACTCATTCATTCAATCAGGTCCAAGGTTATGATTCATGCAGATGAAATAGAAACGATTTCACAATTTATTCGCATCTGATCATTTTGGCTTTCATCTGGAAAAAGTAACAATTGTTATTTTTAAGTTACTAGCTGATAAGTATTCATGAAATCTGGTTTGAGCTGCAGTCATATTTTGCTGCGGACGCAAAAATAATGCCAAAGAAACGGAACGAGGTCTCAAAATTAAGATTATGGCGCACTCAGTTGATTTTTCCATTCTTATCATCCGAAATGGGACTGCGGTGTCTACGGTAGCTCAATCAGCTGAATGTGCCTAATTTGATGATTAATAGAATTATTAATCTTCCTCATATCTATGCACGGGTTCACATTACCTTCGTTCTATACAATATCAGCTAAATTAAATCAATTCTTTGTATGTACGTGTGTAAATCATGACAACAATGTGACGAGAGAAGTTACGGGGACAGTAAGAATCATGGCTACGCGATAACGTTGGAAAATGTCAAGTAACAAAGTCAAAGCAGAAGAAATAAAAGCGGCAAAATAGTATGCTACTATTTAAATGTAGGTCATGAAATCTTGGACCGGCGAAAGATAATGAGAACTTGTCACGAAACCACATGCTGAAAGATAAAGTCGCGTGGCATGTGTTGGAGTTAGGAAGAGAGTTTGATCATATTGGCCCAGTCCACACGATTCGCGCATTCTCTCAAATATTTTAGAAGTCTCAAGGCAATCACTATTCATCCATCGATAGTTGAATGGGGAAAAATCTAGCAAAGAAAATGACTGTAAACACATTATTGGTCGCAGAAAGAAACTGGTTACAAGCATTTATCCCGTAATACTTCGATGGGAGTAGTTTTATTTAGCCTGCAACGCGGGTACTCGAAAAAATCAAATTTGGTACGAAATCAGAGTGGTAGGCGAAGCTAGTCTCATTGAAAATCTCAGAAGGGTAGAGATAAGATAATTAGAATTAAGAAAAAAAAATACTATGACGACCGATTGAGAAGCATTGATGTAAGTCTAGCGATCAACAACACAAGACAAGCATACAAAGTAGTGAAAAGGCTGAAACGAGGTTATCAGCCCAAGACCACGTTCTGCCGTGTTGACATCGGAATGATCATTGCTGATGAAAACAGATTTAAGGAAAGATAGAGATCATATTTCAAGAAAATTTTAAAACTTCGGCATAGCTCCAGAACACCGGTGCCTATAGCTAGATCATATTCCCTGAAAGCTTCCATTGGCCGTATCAACTCTGAATGAAGAATAATAAGGCCCCAGGCATCGATCATTAATATGGTGGTAGCGGTGTTCAGAAAGTCATCCATAAAGTCATCCAGCATATTTGTAAATAAGAACATACACATACTCAAAAAAGTCTGCGTACACTTGCTGGTCGTAGCAAATATATCAACATAAAAACCTTTGCCATTTGTTTATAACTTAAAATATTTTCTTTATTATATTCATTAAACTATATGGTACATAAATATGTAACTGATCACTCGCTCGCTGTTTAGAATAACCAAAATAAAAAAGTTTCTTCCAAAAAGTCATGAAAGTCCATCCAAAAAAGTCTGCGTACACCTGAAAAAATTTATTCATTTTATTTGAAAACCACTATATTAGCTTTCAGATTTTGAACCTTAATATCTAGTAGCATAGCCTTTCCTATAAATGACTTCTTTTAGCCTATTTTGCATGGATTGAACAAGTTTTGATGTTTCTTCGGCCGTTATTTTGTTCCACTCGTTCAAAATAACATTTTTTAATGACTCTTTGCTAGTTATGTCATGCTCTCGAATTTTTCTTTCAAGTAAATCCCACAAATGCTCAATTGGGTTTAAAAATGGTGATTGAGGAGGTGTACCTAAGAGTTTTGGGACGTTGTAGGCCAACCAAAGCCTATTTATTTCAGCTGTATGTTTGGGGTCATTATCGTGCTGAAAGAAAAATGCGTTCCACAGCCGCAATTTCTCGGCAATTTGCTTAATATTATTTTTAAAAATATTAAGGTACCCGTATTTATCCATTGTAGATTCTATGAAAACGAGTTGCCCCACTCCACTGGCTGCCATACACCCCCAAACCATCACACCGCCGCCACCATGCTTTACAGTGGAAATCAAATTTTCTTTATTGAATTCTGTCGAGCGTTTTCTCCATACTAATTTGCGTCCTTTTATCCCAAATATACAAAACTTACTTTCGTCAGAAAAAAGAACGCTTTCCCAAAATTCTTTTCGCATATTTACATAATTTTTGGCGAACTCCACTCTCTTTCGGCGATTCGGTTCCGATATGAACGGCTTTTTACGTGCGACTCGACCATGGTAACCGCCTTTTCTGAGAATTATGCGCACTGTTTCATCGCTTATTGTTTTATTGTATTTCTTTCTTATATCCTGCGCAATTTGGAACGCGGTTAATCGGTGATTTTGTTTCACAGCATTAATAATACTCCTACGTTCACGTGCTGTAAGTTTGGGAGGACGTCCTGACCGATGCCGTGAAATAATCAAACCGCTTTTTTTGTAATTAGCAACAACCCTTTGGACCGAGGAATGGGTTCTCCTAACTAATTTTGCAATTTCACGAAAACTTTTCCCGTTTTCACGCAGTTTTACTATGACTTTACGCTCACTAACACTGATTTCCTTATTTTTTACTTCCATATTAAAGATGAGTCTTTTTTCACGCAAAACACACAGACAATTTTCCAATGAAGTACTGTCTCGCAGAACAATGAAAAAATGAAGGCATCAACATTGCACATTTCGGGGAATCCCCAAATTTTGTGATGTGTACGCAGACTTTTTTGGGGCTGCTCACAGACTTCCAAGTATTGAAATTACTATATGTTCGATAATTTTGGGAATTTTTTAAACAAACCTGCTTCAATACATTTCTTGCAGTTTAGGCTCTTTTATCGAAATGATTAAATCAAGATCACATTATTGATTCATACGATTCCAACATAATTCAGTTTGTACTAATGAGATGTACGCAGACTTTTTTGAGTATGTGTATGTCGAACGAGTGGAGCCAATCAATTATATTTCCAATTCACAAAAAAGTGATAAGCTACAAATGCGAAAACTATAGAGGCATATCAATACTTAGTACGGCATACAAAATATTTTCAAAGATCTTAGAAAATGAAATCAATTCATACGCCAACAGTATTATTGGGGAGTATCAAGGTGACTTTACAGCAGGTAAATCTACGATAGACCAATTGTTCACAGTCTAGCAGGTACTTAAGAAATGCTGGGAGTTCAACATAGACGTACACCAAATTTTCGTTGGCTTTAAGCATGCATACGTCAGTATTGATCGTAACGTACTGTACCAAATAATGCTTTGCTTCGGTATCCCAGCCAAGTTAGTCCGTCTCACCAAAATGACAATAACGTCGACAACCTCCCAAGTCCGCATCAAAAACCAAGCAAACCGATAAATATCGGACTAAAGCAGGGAGATGGGCTTGCATCCTGTAATTCAATTTGGCTCTGGATATTTCATAAGAAAACTACCTGTCGATACAAGAGGTACGTTGCTATACCAGTCGAGCCAAGTGGTAGCCTATGCGAATGACATATTCATTTCCTGAAACTCGACAGCGAAGCATAAGTAGTAGGGCTACAAATCAATGAGAAAACAAAGCACATGGCGCAATCGAGAAGAAATGCACAAAATATCACACTTGGCGAATAAAGTATTGAAAATGTGGAAGAAATTGTATATTTAGGCGCCAAAATAATGAGAACCGATAATGAAAGGGACGAAATATGCCAAATGTGGAATGTAGGAGGTGTAGAATTAGTGTGATTTAGCACCTTCACTCACAGATATGGCACTTCAGTACCTATCTACTTTCCTAAGCCAGTTTAAGTTATATGATTTTTAAAAAGTGATGAGTAATCGATTTTAAGGCTGTCTTTTGGATTTAATGAGTCCAATGCAGTGTCATCATTTGTTGTGTATGTGTTGTTTCCATGTAAGTTTTTTTCGTCAAATGTAGGAGGTGTGTTCAAAAAGTGTGTTCGCGGGCAACGTACATTCGATTATCGATTTTTTTTTTATTTTTTCATGTTGGTACAAACGTCACGAACATACAGAGGTGGCCAAAAGTGATCGGACAATACAAGAAACAAGCAATAAAATACTTTTACGAGCATAAGCTTTGAAATGAAATAAAAATTTTTCCCTTATATAAAAGTTACTTGTATTCTCAATTAATTGCACAAAAAAATAAAACAGAAATAAAAAGATTTTCACAAGAAAATTAACAACTAATTCAAATTCACATTGCATCAAGTGGACAAAAGTAATCGGACGTTCAATTGTAATACTTTTCTTTCTGATGATTCCATTAGAACATAGGCTTTTAATATCTAGTTGCGTATCCTTTTTGTTTTATAACTTCTGTTAACCTATTGGGCATAGACTGTACCAACTTACGGGTAACGTCCGGAGTAATGTTGTCCCATTCTTCTAATAACACCGTCTTCAGTTGACTTTTATTAGTAATGTGATGGTTCCTTATTTTTTTATCCAGATGATCCCAAAGATGTTCGATGGGATTTAGGTCTGGGGATTGCGGTGGTGTTTTTAATTGACCAGGAGTGTTGAAAAGGAGCCACATACGAACATCATGAGCTGTATGCTTTGGGTCATTATCTTGCTGGAACAAATAATGACCATCAAGACCCAATTTTTGTGCACTTTTTTTCAAATTTTCTTTCAAAATCGACAAGTAACCTAGTTTGTCCATAGGTTCGTCAATGAAAACAAGTTCTCCTACACCGTTGGCAGCCATGCAACCCCAGACCATTACACAGTCACCTCCGTGTTTTACTGTATGTTGAATGTTTTTGGGATGAAGCTCACTATTTTGAGTTCTCCACACCAACAACCTGCCGTCGGAGTGGTAGATATTAAACTTACTCTCATCAGAGAATATTATACGAGTCCAAAAGTCGAGCGGCTTGCTTTTAAATTCTTTTGCAAAGCATAATCTTTTCTTCTTATTAACTTTGCTAATTAGTGGTTTCTTTCGAGGTACTCTCGCTTGATAACCAGCACGGCTGAGAGCTCTACGAATAGTCCGGGCACTAACATTGGTACCATTTGCATCTGCTAATTGATCCCTAATACTTCTGGACGTTGTAGTCGGATCCTTTTTAACAATTCTTAAGATTTTTCGTGCGTCTGTCTCTGTTAGTTTACATGGTCGACCACTCCTAATTTCGTTTTCCACCTGATTATTTTTTCTGAACCGTTTCACGATATCGAAAACTGTCGAACGACTTCTTCCAATTATTTTTGATATTTCAGAAAAGGATTTATTCTCTTTATACAACTTTATTATAACTTTTCTTTCATGTATACAGGTTTCTTTGCGATTCTTAGCCATGTTTAACTTTCTTCACTTAAAACTGACAAGTAAATGACTGATATCAGAAAAACACATATCAACATATAATTAGGGGAATTCCCTTTTAAACTCGGAAATGAAAAGAAAAGAATTGCTCCAAACTTCAATGACTAATTTCACACTTTTCAAAATGTCCGATTACTTTTGTCCACTTGATGCAATGTGAATTTGAATTAGTTGTTAATTTTCTTGTGAAAATCTTTTTATTTCTGTTTTATTTTTTTGTGCAATTAATTGAGAATACAAGTAACTTTTATATAAGGGAAAAATTTTTATTTCATTTCAAAGCTTATGCTCGTAAAAGTATTTTATTGCTTGTTTCTTGTATTGTCCGATCACTTTTGGTCACCTCGGTATATTTATAGTTTCAGCTATATAATATATTTGGTTTGTTTGCGACAGGCATAACGGTTAGAAGTGTTTTGCATGCTCGGCGATTTTTTGTTATCGAAAAAAATGAATCGAATATTTGGCATCAAATTTTGTGTATAAAATGAAATTGAGTGCTCCCAAACACTTGAAATGTTGACAGTGGCGTACGGAGAAACTGTTTTGAATAAAAAAACGTTTGCAAGTGGTACAAACTCTTCTAAGATGGCCGGGAAGATGCCAATGATGAGCCTCACTCTGGACGTCCAAGCACGTCAACAACAGATGAAAACGTTCAAGCACGGAAGAAAATTATTTTGGAACACCATCGAATCACTATCAGAGAAATTGCTGAGGATGTTGAAGTTTCCTACTTGGAAATCTAGGGGTCACGAACTTTGGAATTGTGATCCAGGTAATGGAAACACGTGCATATTTAAACTCATGAAGTAAATATCCCTTTAATGAATAGGCCTCTGGTTTTCGTAAAAAAAATGTGGTTAGATAGTTTGCTTTGAAAGAACGTTTGTGTACATAATGATAGGTTTTAAGGCATTAGAAATAAGTACTGAACTTATTTCTAATGCCTTAAAACCTATCATTATGTACACAAACGTTCTTTCAAAGCAAACTATCTAACCACATTTTTTTTACGAAAACCAAAGGCCTATTCATTAAAGGGATATTTACTTCATGAGTTTAAATATGCACGTGTTTCCATTACCTGGATCACAATTCCAAAGTTCGTGACCCCTAGATTTATAGATTTCTAGGGACTTCGTGTCTAACTTCCTGGTGTTCGTGATAATGTTGATTACTGTGACGTACTCGGCTGTAATTTCATATTTTTCTCGTACCATATGCTCTGCTACCTTGGATCTGGAATTTGAATTTTCCTTCTTTTTCTTTTTATTTGCTGCTTCGCGTATATGTTCCGCAAACCTGACGCCTATCGATCTTCTTGTCTGTCCAATGTAGCTACCGTTGCAATCTCCACATGATATTCAGTAAATTCCGCTTCTCTCCATCTTGTTCACAGGGTCCTTTGTTGAGCCTAGTAGGTTCTGCAGTCTTGTTGTTCTACTTGTATAGACCAGATCTATGCCTAGTTTTTTCAGAGCGCTCCCCATTCTATTCGTTTTGGAGTTGTAGGCCACCACCAATCGTCTTCTTTTATCTACTATCGGATTCAGTCTTGAAAATCCTCTGTTGATGTCCTGGTTCATTTGCTTTTCCATGAGTTGTGCGACCTGGTTCTTCAGATATCCGTTCCATTCAGCTAGCTCATAAAGTATTTCATTTCTTTTTGTCGGTCTTTGATGTTTAAAGGAAGTGTCAGCATTGTGTAGATCAACCAATTAAATGCTGCCCATTTTTGCTGCTGGCAATGATTTGATGAAAATGGTATGATGCACCTGGTGTCAGTAGGTTTGCGGTATATTTCAAATTCTAGGCCATTTGATATTCTACACAACATCAGTTCTAGAAAAGGGAGCCACCCATTATTTTCTGTCTCATGCGTGAAGCTGATGTTTTTGTGCATGGAATTTATATCGGTGAGTGTTTGTTGAACCTGTTCCTGCTTGATGACTTGTAAAAATACCTTATCCATCGATGCGTTTGTGTGATAAAAACATCTCACTTAAAAATGTCCAAGAAATGAATGAAAATGAATCGCATTTAACGCATCGAAACAACGCATGGCAGTTTCTAGAAGAATCTCCAAATTGTTGGCAGTTGTGGCACATACCTTACCCCGTACGAGGACGCTGTGCCTCCACAATGCACATAAGGTGGCAAACAGATTTAATATTGTAAATGTTTGTCTCAGATTTAGGGAGGAGAACCTTGTCTACCCTAGAAGACCTTCCCTCATTTTGATGTAATAAACTTCAATTGGGTTGAAGCCCAGAGACTGTGTCTTCGTTCATTTCTTCAACTGAAAAGCCATACAGACCCCTGATGACAACATTTAACTGTCTATCTTCCGGAAGTATGTATGTGTGGTATTGCATGTCATTGTCAGTTAGTGCTTTTGTCCGTCCTTTGTGATATGTAAGTGTTGTTGGTATAATTTGTATGCCAAGGTAGACCCTTTTCGCGGATGATTATCAGATGTTTTGTGTTTTCATAATACCAAGAGTTTGGGACCATTTTGAGGGCTCTCGAAGAACGATTGGTACTATTTTGGGTTGTTGTGTTTGTGGTGCAGGTTGTGTATTTGTAGTGCTCGGCAGTGTTGATTTTGGTTTATTGGCATGTCTGTAAATGTCGTAGCTGGTTTTGGTGGTGGAAGGGCATCATCTTTATCTTTACTGCTCATCATGCAGTCAAATACCATCTCACTTTCCGAATCTTCAGGGGAGGAACAAGACTTTTGAGATGAGGACGTCCTCACGTTTCGTTTGTCATCTCAGGGCTAATTTTTCAACAATTTAGTTAGTTCTGCATTTTTTGCAGCTAGCAATTCAATTTTGTTTCGCTGGTCGGCCAGTTCGGCATTAGTTTCTGCAAGTGTTTCTTGCGTTTGTAAAAGCGTTACAAACACTTGGTCTAATTTTAAGGTTATATTGTCGAGCTTGGCAACCAGCGAAGCAATTTGATCATCCTTGTCTGTCACGTCACGTCCGGCAACCACGCCGCCGTCCGTCGACATTCTTTCCACCAAAAGGAACTATCTAAACACTGTTCGGTATCCGCCAAATAACTTTCAATTCACAATATAAATTCAAAATTTACAGGAAATAACTGAAACTGACCCAGGTCAGCAAAAGAATACTAAAGCACTCACCCAGAGTCCCGTATACTCTTCTGTTTTTATCTTGTATCTATTGTTAATAGCTTTTCATATCTTCTATCTTCTTTTTCCTTCTATCTTCTATCTCCTTCTATTTTTTATCTCCTATCTTCTATCTTATCTTCTTCTATCTTATTCTCTTCCTATGCTCTATCTCATATTGGACGCCTTCGAAATCGTTTGGACGAACATTGGATACCCAAAAGGGGAAACTGAAGTTTGGAGACCAGTAGGGAACCGAGGAAACGCTGGTCTCATTCGGTCGACGAAGATAATTCATCTCTGCTCGGTTTTCAAAATTGGAGGACGCGGTCAATGATCGAGATAGTTGGAGGCGCTTATTGCGGGAAGCGAAGGCACGAGAGGATCTGTAGTGCTACGAAGAAGAATGCGAAGCTAGTGCCCAACAAGGCGATTATAAAATTTGTGATCGCGGTAGAAGTCGCAATTTTGCTTCGATTTGCACCAAACTTTCAGGAAAGATGTATTCAGTAAATATTGCGGCCGAATTCGTTCACCAGTCAAGTCGACCGCGCAAAAACAGAATGGCGGACATTTTTGATGAAAATCCGTGTTTTCTGTTCTGACCAAAGCATAGCTCCGATTTGGACGAAATCTTATCGAATTATGTGATGAAGCTCGCAAAAAAAATCCAAAGTTGAACCGTATGAAACAAAGTGGCATCCGCTCGTTGTAATTGTAAGCGAATCCTTCAACCGAAGTTGATGAAATTTGGCAGTGTGGTAGAAACTGTAAATCTCTAATAAACAATAGAAAATTTTTAAGATTGGGTCTCAAATTTCAAAATATCGGCTAATCAAAGTTCGAATTTAAACGCGTTCTGACAGTCACAATTTATATTCGATTTGAATGAAATTTAATACTAAGGTAGATGGTGAGCAGGTCAATTGGTTTTCTTGTTTTGCCGAGCACCTATGAACAAGTTTCAAAATATTGGCGGTTCAAACATGTCATTTTTTCAGTTTTTTTGTCCTCTAGCACCCATGTTTCTTAACGGTTTCATTATAGACTTAAAACTATAGATTATTGAAAAACCTCATCCTGGAAAAATTATGAAAATCGAATGACAAATAGAAAAGTTTAAAATTGCCATTTTCAATAAAAATCGAAAATTTTTGTTCTATCCAGAGTAAAACTCCGATTTGAACGAGATTTGGCATAGTGGATTGATGAGACTTTAAGACAGATATCATTGAAAATAATCCGAAATCAAACGCTTAAATACCACATGACGCCCCTCAAAGTTCAGAAAGTAATCGAAATTCGTTATTTTAGTAGCAACGAAATTATTGAATATATTGGGTTGTTCGATAATTGGTGACTTGAAGTGCATAATAAATGACATGACCTGCATATTTCATGTACTATACTAATGATTGCGTAGCTTATATTATTATATACTATTTTAAAGATTAGACTTTAGACTATCTTCAGTTAAAAATTGGGTGTTATTAGTAAACAACAAGTTTATTGAAAATAAATTGAAAATGGACAATCAAAGAGAGGTATATTTTATTATTTTACTTCCGAAAAAAATTGTGTGAAATTTATGGTAAGGACTGCCTTACTGAACGCCAGTGGCAGCGTTGGTTTGTACGCTTTCGTTCTGGAATTTTTAATGTGCAAGACGCACCACATACTAGTCCAGCTACTACTGTTGACGACAAAATAAAGGCATTAATCAAGGCGTATGATAATTCGAGAGGTAGCAAAGTAGCTCGACATATCAAATTCAACCGTTTATTTGCACTTACAACAGCTTGGTTATATGAACAGACTGGATATTTGGGTTCCTCACGAATTAATGAAAATCCACCTCAGCAAATACATTAACACATGAGACTCTTTTCCGAATCGTAAACAAAACGACATAATTCTAAAAAAAACGAAACGGGTGATTAAAAATGGATTATTAACGATAACGTAGTGCGAAAACGATCATAGACCAAGCAAGATGAGCTCCCACAATCGACATCCAAAGTCAATATTCACCAAAAGAAGATTATACTTTCTGCTTGGTGGAATTACCAGGGTACTCGTATAGTCGATTTGAAAAACTAAACTTTTGGCTCGAATGTCTACTGTCGTTAATTATCGAAATAGAATGAAGAAGTCAAGAAAAACGCCCTGAACTGGCCAATCTCAAAGGCGTGATGTTCCATCATGATAAGGGCAAACCCCACACCTCTTGGATAACCCGTCAAAAATTAATAGAGCTCAATTGCGAACTGATGCCACATACACCCTATAGCCCTGACTTAGCACCATCAAACTATCATTTGTTTCGCTCCCTTCAAAACCATTCGAATGGTAAAACTTTCGATACCAATCAGGCTGTTGAAAATGAGTTGGACTAGTTCTTCGCTTCTTAAAACCAAGGCTTCTTCGAACGTGGAATTATTCAACTTACCGAAAGACGGCATAAGGTCATCCAACAAAGTGGTCAATATATCATTGATTAATGTTTGTTGTTAATATAAATAAATTTACTTTGAAGAACTTCATGGAAGGTGGATGCTGTAAATCTATTTGTGAGTAAGAATGCAAAGCAGGAGAGATAATAAGTTGGGAAATTAGAGAGAGGTTAACGAGACAGCCATTAGGGTTTCAAATGTGGTTAAATTGAGAACAAAATAAGAAAAAAGCAACAAAAAATAGTGATTTGTTGAGGAAATGAAAGGTTGAATGCGGGTCTCCCATTCCACGGATGGTAGATCGAAATCCCCATAAATTGTGATTTTGGAATATGCATGACGAGAAAAAAGGTAGGCGGAAAGCTCATAGTTAAAGGAACCATACACCGTTAAGGGAGAATTGCAGGATATGTATGCAGCAGAAAATCATAAGGAAGTGTTATGAGGTAGAGACCGTTTCACAATTACAAATTTTATAGCATAAACAAATCAGAAATTGGCACAACATGAGCTAACAAGGGATATACAAACTGCAGCCAATACTTCTTCACCGTCATATTTATTTGTCACGATGGGGTCAGAATCGCATCTAGAGACTATGCTTTCAAAATATTTTCATTCAGCTATGTTTCGTTCAGGTAGATGACACAGTCTTTAGTTAATTGACAGGGCAGAGATAAGTCATTGAGTTTGGTTGGTTTTTAAGCCTCGAATATTTTGATAGGAAATAGAAACAGTTAAACGATTTTGATAAGGTGAATTTCCTTCATGATCAGATATTGGGGAGCCGTTGTCCTGCAGTACTAAACCGCTTTCTGGATGTTAGGAGTGTAAATTTTCACCAGTATTACAGGAGGTCAGAAATCAGATTTAGTGATATTGAAGGAAATGATTATTGTAATATGGGTGTCAAAGTTCCTTTTTATTTATTTATTTATCAGCCAAGCAATGCACTGGTACAAGAAATAAAAATATACAAATTTTGTACGCTAACTCACAATAATTACTTAAAAAATACAAATTAAAATTAATAAGATTGATACAATAAAAATATGGTGTCAGGGTTGGATACATGATGGGATTAAGATGCTAGGGCATTTGATAGCAGAGCTTTGAAATGGGTTCTGGACATGTCTGGGGAGTAATGCGCACCGTGTGAATTAAACGTTTTGCAACATCTATTGATAGGCTCATTATCGGCATAGATTGTGTGGTGCCGCTCTTCCACCAACAGACGAGAGTGCCTAGTGACTCGCAAGGGCTCATGTACTTTTATTTTATTAGTTAAAAATGGAACATTTATCGAGCCTCTGAGGACATCAAACGCGAAACAGCAGGTTATCGTAATTCTCCGGGAAGCAAGTGATGGCATATTCAAAATTTGCAGCCTGTGCTTATATATATATATATATATATATATATATATATATATATATATATATATATATATATATATATATATATATATATTTATCAGGAGCGTCTTAACCATCACACAATCTTTCTCAACTAACTAATGACTATACACATTGCAAAGTTCTAGCAGCCACACTGCGTAATGCATGCATGCATACTTGTTCAAATCCTAATCAAACATAAGAATACTTTTGAACCAAGATAAATTTCATTTGCTTATTTACAAACAAGATTGTTTATTTTAAGAAAAAATTGGTTATTGTAAATTGGAAATGTTGAAGTATTTTCTGTTAACGTTGTGCAGCTTGCTTCTTGTCTAGTTTGCGTTCAATAAAAGCTATAACTTAATCAGCCAAAGGGGTATACGAGGGTAGTCACAAAAGTACCCGACCTGACATAAATACAGGTAGTTTAAAAAAAAAAAAAAACAATTACTGCGATTGACAATACCACATTTCAACAACTTAATGTGAAAAACTCATAACGGTACGTTTATTATTATTTTTTTACAGACATCCAAAGAGAACGCTCTCAGTGAATTTGTAAATATGGAAAAAATCGGGCATCGTTATGTAATACAATTCTTTCATTTTAAAGGTCTAAGTCCAACCGATATCAAAGCCGAGTTGGATTCTACTCTGGGAAAGTCTGCTCCTTCGTTTACACCGTTCCATATTGGGTAGCTGAGGTTAAGCGAAGTCGTACGAGCTGCCAAGATGAACATCGCAGCGTTCGACCAAGTGAGGTCACTACGTCAGAAAATGTGAAGAAAATGCTCTCACAATGGAGCACAAACAGCAACGTGAGGATGTTTCCATCGAGTGTTTGACAATGTTTCGTAGCAATAAAGCCGAGTTTTTGCGTCGATTCATAACCATGGACGAACCATGGGTCCATCATTTTACACCTGAGACCAACGAGCAGTCAAAGCAGTGGACTGAAAGGGGAGAACCGGCTCCAAAGAAAGAGACAGTTCAGTCAGCTGGCAAGGTTATGGCATCCGTCTTCTGGGATGCGCGTGGAATAATATTTATTATCTCAAAAAAGGAAAAACAATCGACGGCGCATATTATGCAGCCTTATTGCAGCGTTTGAGTGATAAAATCAAGAAAAAACGGCCCCATCTGACGAAAAAGAAAGTGTTGTTTCATCACGACAACGCACCAGTCCACACGCGCGTCATTGCGATGGCTAAAATCAATGAGTTGAAGTTCGAATTGCTTCCTCACGCTCCTTGTCGCCAGATCTGGCTCCCTCGGATTTATTTTTCTTTTTCCGAATTTGAAAAAAATGGCTCGGCGGCAAAAGATTTGCCGCCGTTTCGTTGGGATTCGTTGGGAAAAGTGTATCGAGCTGAAAGGAGAATATGTTGAAAAATAAAAAACATTTTCGCAATTTTTAGGGGTTTTGTAAAATAATTTTACAAAACCCTACTAAAATCGCGTCCTGTCTGTCCGTCCGTCCGTGTGTCACAGCAGTTTTTCTTGGAAACTACTTAAGCTAGAAACATCAAATTTGTATGTAGGTGTAAAGTGGTGTTCCCTTCAAAGTTTAACTACAAAAAATGTTTATAAGGTATAGGGGAGTGACCCCCCGAAAAAAAAATTTCATTGAAGGTAGCCGAAGGTAGCCGGTATCAAATGAAAGGTCTTGATGAGAACTTTCCAAAATAGGTCTTAGTTTTTCAAAGTTTGCTTCGAGGAGCGCACAGGGAGGGAAATACACGAAAAATTTGTGTACTCCCCCCCCCCTCGCGATTGGACACCGGTGATCCGAAAAATCTGAAAAAAATCAAGAATGTAGGCTTTGATGAGTACAACAACAACAAATACATGAGAAGTCGCAATTCACTCAACTTTGTTAGTAATAGTATGATTTATCGATTTTATGTTTTCTTGAATAAAACCTTAACGGTACCCTTAAATTCTATGATAGTACACAGATGATTATTTATAAGATAAATCTACTCTGCAAATTTCATAAAGATTGAATTATATTTAGCGAAGTTATAGCCGTTTGAATTTTCCTGTATAACTAGGAACAATATGCGCTGCATGTATTACTATGGCAACATATGGCTATGGAACAACATGCGCTTTTTACCGACTCAGACACTACAGTTTTGCTAGGATTTGCATGAAAATTTCAGGAATTATAGGTGTCATGTATATCTTTGAGAATCGGTTCAGCTAGTGGTATCAGTAATCGTAAAACAAAATAGTGGCTGTTTTAAATGCGAAGATTGAATAATTTTGAGTTATTTTTTCCCAACTTCAACGTTTAAGGTGCATGCTTTGAACACTTGATTCAATTTAATGAATGACTGAAGATGAGTACCTAAAATTAATACTCATAAGTGAAACAAGTCAAGGAGGCGGGAGAGAGCTCGTAGCAAAAGGGCTTTGTAACAACTCTAGGATTCGAAAAAATTGGCCATTAATCGATGATAACAGTACAGCAGAGTGGCCCCTGAAAAAAAAAAAAATTCATCAAACGTAGCCGATATCGGTATGAAATGAAAGTTTTCATGGGAGCTTTTCAAAACAGTTCTTAAACTGTCAGTTTTTGCTTCAGTGGGGGCACAGGAGGGAAATACATGAAAAATGTGTTTCCTCCCTCGCGAATGGACATCTGAAATAATTATCAAGGGAGATATTTATGAGTATAACAATAACAAAAACCGCAGAAGTCTAAATTCGTTCAACTTTGTTAATAATAGTATGATCTTCGAATTTCATATTTTCTCCAATAAAATCGTCATTGACATGCTTCTTGATTTTATTCAATCTGGTGACTGCATTTTGTAAATTGAATACAAAACCCTTCTGACATGAGCGTAGGTCTGTTTACCCAACTTGTTTTTACTGTTTATTTGTCGAGTCGGGTACTTTTCGGACGCTCTCGTATGTATGCCAAGCAAAAGACAAAGACATGACGCGACATTGCTGCAATCCCTTCATTAAATCCATATTTGATATTTTTGGTCTGCATACAATCAAATTAACATCATTTTTCTACACATATTATACGAGTATCTTCAGTAACATATGAAATCAGTCTTACAAAAACTCTATTTTTATCTGCCGAAATAAATTATTAGCAATAAAATGCTATAGAATAGTAGGCCACTAGATCAGCCCAAAACCTGAAATATGGGTCTTAATCTCTCATATTGTTTTAGCTCAGTCATATTAGGGCTTTCACCTCGGAATGAAAGATAATAAGCTGCAAATTGGTATGAACCTTTGTTTTGTCATTCTAAATGTTGTCTCAAAAGTCAAAATCATTATCGTGTTCGCGTCTCAAGATATTCAAGGTCAAAGGTCACAAAAATCGGTTTTTCGCGAATATCTGGCTTCCTATCGGTTAAATGAGATTTGCATTTATTATAAAAGTTGTAGGCTATAAAATTCCCTACAACTTTTGTTCAAACTTTTTTTTCATACGACCAACCGTTTTGAAGGTAGAGCGCGAAGAGTGCACATCGTACAGTCATATACGGCCTAATGCAAGGTCAAGCGTGAGTTATGGTTATCAGTACGTTATAAAGTCAATTATTTACTTGGAAATTATAATTATTAAACAATACCTATTATTTATGTACTAACTATTAATTATTTATATTTAATTAAAGTAAGTAACTTGATTATTTATATATAATTATTCATATTTAACTCATCATTGACACAGCTATTGCCTTATCAGAACATCAAAAGACTGCTGTCATCATAGGAGAAGATATCGATTTGCTCGTTATTTTAATTGGACGTACTCAGTCACATCATCAGGAAATTTTTTTTGAAAAAAGTTGGCAAAGGCAATGTCAAAACACAAATATATTCTACTAAAAGTTTTGACCAATATCCTCGTACTAAAAAGCACATTTTATTTTTACACGCATTCAGTGGCTGTGACACGACTTCTGCGCTATTTAAAAAAGGAAAAAAAACTGTTACTAGAGCATTGGAAAAAATTCCTGATTTAGATAAACTGGTGGAAGTATTTCAACAAGAAAACTGCCCAAAACAAACATTATTAGAAAATGGAGTGCGCATCTTGTTGGCATTATATAATGCTCCAAAATCTGAGGACAACATTGATCATTTCCGCTACACGCAATTCATCAAATTTACAAAACTAAATAAACCTGTACAACTGTCAACACTTCCACCAACAAGTGTAGCAGCTCATCAACACATAAAACGTGTCTACTACCAGATTCAAACGTGGTTAGGGAAGGACTTAGAACCTAAAGAATGGGGCTGGATGCTTGAAAATGAAATCCTGGAGCCCATACGAACGTTATTACCTCCAGCACCAGCCGAACTACTAAACGTAATATTTTGCAATTGCAAAAATGGTTGTGGTTCCCGCTGTGGATGCAGAAAATCAGGGCTACAATGTTCTTTAGCTTGCGGCCAGTGCAACGGACAAGCTTGCCTCAACGCTTCACTGTATCCAAGTAATCCCGATGAAGAAAATACATATGATCCCGATATTCTGGAAGGTTTGGAGATGAACATGACAGATAATGAGGATGATGACAATGAATCGAACATTTTTGAGCGACAAGAAGAAGAAGACGACGAACAAGAAGAAGATAATTAGCTTCCATTTCCAATTTCATTACAATTAAAATCAACAAAGATACTTTTGATATTTGAACTCACATTTTGATAAATGTATATTATGCCGTATTTAATAATAAATAAAAATATGTGTAAAATATATACTCTTACTATCATTTTAACTTAAAATAAAACTAAAATATATAATCCAGAATTAATAATATTTTATACTTAAATAGTTAAATATGAATAATTATATATAAATAATCAAGTTACTTACTTTAATTAAATATAAATAATTAATAGTTAGTACATAAATAATAGGCATTGTTTAATAATTATAATTTCCAAGTAAATAATTGACTTTATAACGTACTGATAACCATAACTCACGCTTGACCTTGCATTAGGCCGTATATGACTGTACGATGTGCACTCTTCGCGCTCTACCTTCAAAACGGTTGGTCGTATGAAAAAAAAGTTTAAACAAAAGTTGTAGGGAATTTTATAGCCTACAACTTTTATAATAAATGCAAATCTCATTTAACCGATAGGAAGCCAGATATTCGCGAAAAACCGATTTTTGTGACCTTTGACCTTGAATATCTTGAGACGCGAACACGATAATGATTTTGACTTTTGAGACAACATTCAGAATGACAAAACAAAGGTTCATACCAATTTGCAGCTTATTATTTTTCATTCCGAGGTTGACCCCTTTTTTACCTAATATGACTGGGCTATTTACTTACCTCAGTCAAAAGCTTTATCGCGAAATCTGCTTTTGAGGAGAGCCCGTCGTTATCTTTTCAAATGGTTATATTAGCTGCCCACATAGATGCGGACGCATTCATGAATTTCGCCGCTTTTACCAATCTGTGTTAAATTAATCTTTGAATTTGAACAAGTAATTTTTTTTTCCTTGTATGAAATCCAGTTTCTCTGGAGTGAGACCAAGATAAAAGGTGACCTTAGAAGTCCGGTAATACATAGGGGAAAATTAGTGTTAGGATTAAGCTACATTACTTAAATTTCATGAATGTCATATGGAGCGTTGGCTAATTTCGTCGATTTATTAAAGAACAGTCCTCTTAGAACACTATATTGTCTGCAGCTGACTCCTAAAATTGTATACGTCATCCTTTTAAAACTTGCAACGCCATCGTCAAGATGTGTTCTCTTGAGATTCAAGCTACAAAAAAAAATTATATTCAAATTAGTTACTGATTTAAACGCTCGTTGAACAATGAACAAACGGAATGACTCATTCAGATACAAATAAGCAAAGCGGGAAACTATCTTTGGCCTTAACATTGAAATGAAAGTAACCACATCATCTTGCCGACTAATTCCCTCCCACAAAAAGCATTTCATGTTCTAATCCATCATTTAATTCAGCCTGATCATGTTGTATCTAAGATTTCTCGCTGTACATGCGTATCTGAGATTTGTGCTGGTGCAAGTCCAAGTAACATACTGAGTGTTAAATATAGTCGCCGTTCATTCATCGGTTCCCTATCGCAATCGCTTGGATTCGACTCTAGTTTAGCGCAAATCGCCTTCTACAGACACCAAGCAATCTGGCGAATTGTTGAATCCCTTCACACCACACAGCACAAGTCCGCAAAGATGATTCTAAATTTGTACATGGTCAATGTCACCTGAAAATAAAGTAGCAAAACCCAAGCTCCGACTTGATTCGAAACAGCTGTTTTGAATTTTCGTACAGGACACATGCTTGAAGTAGAAATATGTTTATATGCTTCGATATAAGGTGGTTCTTTTATTGAGTGTATGAAACGCGCAATTGAAATACTTCTATCACGAAGACATTCAGCGAGCAATAACAATTTATATTGCGCTCTAAGTACGTGCGTACAATGGATGAAGAAAATATAGAATCAGTTTGATCGATGCAATTTCAATGATTCCTAGCGGGTTAAATTTCGCAGAATTGTAGACTTTTTTGGCCATCTGAGAATTTGGTAATGAAAGGTCAAAAGAAATGTCGCAGATGGAAATAGTTACGAAAATATAAATACAAATCAAACTGTTCCACGAAAAATCACTAATTGAAATTTCGGTCGGAAAACCATAAAGATGGTCATCATGCTCCGCTGCAAACTCTGTAAAGACTCTTAATTATACTATTAATTTCAATCAAAAGATTACAAAACTTTAAATATATAATATCCATAATTTCCATTAACCACGGTCTATGATTCTCTATTATATTGTTTCAACACTATTTTCACTCCACATCAAACATGGCAAATAATTTCATATATTACAATATTTCATATCGAATTTCTCCAAGCATTAACTGTATCTCTGCACATCCAAAGTCAGTTAGATAACTTGGCACAATTCACGTGTTTGCAGACCATTTACGATGCCAAATAACTCGCTTTATTCACCAACAATAAGAACACTAGCAACCAAAGATACTTGAACATCAATAGAAAAAAAAGTAGATACATACTCTGTACTCCACATATTAGCGCGAATAATTCGCGTTACACTAGAAGTTTGTGTGGTGTTGGTACACTTATGTGAGCTCACCGAACGGCGTGTGTTAGTAAATCGAAAACTTTTGTTAATAGCATAAAATTCAATAGTCAGCTATTTACGGAGTGGCGCCATTTCGATAGTGTACGACTTAAAATAGTATTGTTTGCAACACTTGTCGAGCCAGCAGCAACTGTTTACTATGAACATTATGCTAGTGTAGATGATGATCATTGTCGAATACTGCGTTAACTCCTTGAGCGCTAATTATGACCATTTTTATGGCTTTCTAATGGGTAGTGCATATGCATGGATGGATTATGCTGGCAGAAAATGAGTGGACTTTAAAGTTAGCTTTTCCGAAGTTAACGGGATTGAATTTCAGATAAATGTGCTTTGCTAGTGAAAATCTAAACGAATTTTTAATATATGTTTGAAGGTGAATATTGAATTCTTTTGAAACGTAGATGTGACACAGACATGATAAAATCAGGAATCATTAGGAAGTTTCCACATAAAAGTAAGAATTCATCACCAAAACAACTGACAAGTTAAATGAATGAAGAAGAAAACGTGTTACGCCGCGATATTACTGCAGTCGCAGATTTCAAACGTTTTCTTATTAGAGATGAATTATTGAGGCGGGCTATCAGTTGGTTCTTGCTGGGGTACTTCCTGCCTGTGCTGGGCCACTTGCATGAGAAATGCACACAAACCGGGGATGAAGGGAAAAAAGGAGGATCATTTGACCAATTATAAACTTCCAATTTGGCAATTCATGATATCGTCAGCTTTAAGTGAAAAAGTGCGAAATCCAAAATGGTAAATTTTACAAGAGAGCTAAAAAATCGTGCAAATTTGTTAATAATCGCATTTAAAGAAAACTGGGAAACCCGTTAGATAATGTTCACCTAAATTATGATTTGGTATCCTAAGATAATCAATTTCCGCGCAATTTGTAATATTAATATTTTTTGGACTTGGCACATTTTCTGTAACTGCGCAATAAAAAACTTAGCACATCTTCCGACAAAATTTTGTCGACGTTACTTAGATAAACAAGAAGAACAGTCTACAACTTTCATTTTATTTTTATAAACAGAAAACAACAAAACAATTCAATGGTTAACAAATTTGAAACACCTAATTAGCAAAAATAATGTTAGAATTGGGTCCAAAGCTATTCATGTGGCAAGTCGTCATAATACAAGATGTGTTCCAAAATAAACGAGACTTTTGTCATAAATTTTTATTGTGGCGCCATCTGTAAATGAGATAGTGCGTTGGAAAGTTACATCCCTCCCTAACTTCCAGTGAAAGTTTGGTACATTTTGGTACATTTTGCCTTCCCCTGGACCCCCTAATTCATAAAATGATTTTTTTATGTCAGATTCTAAAAGTTCTAATCAAGACCTTTCATTTGATACCCCACTCGACTACGTTTGATGAAAAAAAATTTTTAAGGGCCAATTCGTTATTAGGGGGGACCCCCCTTAAACATTTTTTAAATTTTTGTTAAGGTCTTCACTTTTGAGAGATCATCACTTTTGACCTTATCACAAAGTTTGAGTATTCTAGCTTCTATAGTTTCTGAGGAAATCAGCTGTGACGCACGGACAGACGGACAGACGGACGGACGGACGGACAGACGGACAGACAGGTCGCGAAACTAGTAGGTCTTTGTAAAAAATTTTTTTACAAAGACCTAAAAAAGAGCTAATATCACATTTTGTTTTAAAATAGGTAAAACGTTTACCGAAACATGGTTTATGGCGATAATTGTCTATCTCGTGCCACAGTTCATGAGTGGTTTACACGTCCTAGAGATGGTCGTGAGGACATAAATGACGATGAACATACGGGTCACCCAAAATCAGTGATAACCGAAAACTCAATCGAAATTGTTCGTGAATTTATCAGAAATGAGCCGAAATCATCGTTGAAATTCATGGAATCGGAGATTAATGTCTCCAAAACATTAATTTATCGCACAGAACGACTAGAAATCGCATTTTAACCATCAATCACTCATCGTATTCGCCTGATATGGCTCCCTGTGACTTCTACCTATTCGGTAAATTGCATTTGGCCATGAAAGGAAAACGCTTTGCGTCCGTAGAGAGCATCCAGAAGGCTTGTACCGACTTCCTGAAGGACATTCCGGTCAATGACCTGAAATACTCTTTTGAAAAGCTTTTGGATCGCGCAAAACAGTGTATCAAGGCTGGAGGAGACTATTTTGAATAAATAAACACGAATTTATCAGAACAAAGCTCCTTGCATTTCTATTTTAGCTCAGTCTCGTTTATTTTTGAACGCACCTTGTAGGAATGAAACCATGTTAGCATTCCTTCAGAGAATTCATAATGTTTCAGCTTCGTTAGCAAGATTATATGTGGTACGGAGTCAAATGCTTTTCGAAAATCCGTATATATGGCATCAACCTGGGAGTTGGCATCTAAAACTTGCAAACATAATCCGAAAATTCCAGCAGATTGGTCGAAGTGGATCTATGTCTAATCAAGCCATGTTGTTGATTAGATAGCATAGGGGCTAGCACAAGCAATAGCTTAATTTGCATTACCCGTTGAAAAATTTTGGAAAACGTTGAAAGAATAGAAATAGGACGGTAATTAGAACAAGTTGGGTACACAGACCTACGCTCATGTCAGAAGGATTTTGTACCCAACCTGTCAAAAATACGGTCACCAGCTACAAATAAAGTCAAAAAATATGTCAAAGAGATGTGCACGTTTAAAAAAAAATCCATTGTTTCTCCATTTTCAACGGTCGCCATTTTGTTCCAAATTAACAAAAATCACTCAAATCATGAATTTCAAAAAAATATGTTGTTATAAATCTTAACTGCAAATTTTAAGAAGATCAAATCAAAATTGCAGTATCTAAACCGAATGGAAGTCCATAAAATACCAAAACTGTGTGTTATTGTTGTTGTAACTGCAGAAACTTCAAATGGCTATAACTGCCGCGAATATGCTTCGATTTTCATCAAACTTGCAAAGTATTAGGCCCTTAAGTCTGACTACTTATATGTCGAATTTTGTTGAATTTAAGGGTACCTATACGATTTTATTGAGGAAAATGTGAAATTCGAAGATCATACTATTATTAACAAAGTTGATTGAATTTCGACTTCTAAACATCTACCTCTATGATTTTTTTCAGATTTTTCGGATCACAGGTGCCCAATCGTGAGGGGGGACACAAATTTTTTGGGTATTTCCCCTTCGTGTGCGTCCCTTGAAGCAAAAAATGTCAGACCTGTTTTGAAAAGTTCTCATTAAGATTTTTCATATGGTACGTTTGATGAAATTTTTTTTGGGGGGCAACTCCCCTATATGGGGAGACCTCCCTTAAATACCTCATAAACTTTCAAGGGAGCACCACTTTACACCTACATGTAAAATTTGGTGTTTCTAGCTTAAGTACTTAGCGAGAAAAACTGCTGTGACAAATGGACAGACAGACAGGCTGGGTTTTTAGTAGGGTTTTGTAAAATTATTTTACAAAACCCTAAAAATCAGACCGATTGCCAGATTTGAAAATGGGAGTAATAAGTATATGCCGTTTTCCAAATATCAGGAAATATACCATTAAAAATGCTAAGGCTAAACAAATAAGACAATGGGGAAGAAAGAGCTGACGAAAGCAATTTTACAAAAAAGGTGGGGATTCCAGTTGGACCAGGGCCAACAAAGTCATTCAAATTGATAAGTATATTTTCAAAATCAGAGGGCAATATGTTGAAACCAGCCAAAATGGTCTGATACGAAAAGTTAGGACTGAAAATATTGTTAGCTGGAGGATTACTAAAGGTAGAAAAGAAAAAATGTGCAAAGAGATTAAGAATCGAGTCAGAATTATCTGCACTCGAATTGCACGAATACATGTTATTCGGTACACCCGGCGATTTCTTAAGTGCACGAATATGAGTCCAAAATGGTTTAGATTGATGATAATAGAGTGATTCTTCAATATAACCGAAATAATTATTGATGGCGCATTTTATCACTGATTTTGCTAATGACTGAATAAAAATTCACCTAATGCTTCTGAGGACTTTAGGAGCTTATATTTCTTTCTAGCCTTCTCTTTATTTTTAAGCGCCTGACATACTTCTCTATTAAACCATGGAGCATCAGTACCATTTTTTCGGTGATAAATTGGAGTGTGTTCAGCAATGAGTTTGTACAACAGGGTGTAGAATTTTGACGTGGCTTCCTGACACGAAAAACCAGCAAAAAAGTTATCCCACGTTATGTTAGAAAGTGCATTGGATATCGCAGGGAAATTTGTCATTCTGAAATTATAAATAGCTGGTTAAAAGACACGGTCACAATTTAACACCGGTGTGGCCAGATCAACCCATAATGGAGGGTGGTGTGGATCAGCTCTAACATACGAATCGCCAGAAGTGAGTACTGCATTATTTGAGAGTGTTGAGGTTAAGAGTACCAGATCCAGTAGCCTTCCATTAATGTTCTGAATGAAGTTTGCTTGTACTTATGAATTGAACAAGCAATTGGATAACGGATTGGATGTAGCAATTCTAGGATGTGAGGAAATGTCCCGCTCTACAAGACGCGTATTGAAGTCTCCACAAATAAATAATAAGTCGTGCGAAAATTTAAAAATGATGAACTGATTTAGATCATCAAAAAAGTCTTCATATACCCTTAAAGGATCTTTTGTTGTAAGCTAACAAAGATCACTCAAATAATGAATCCCTAAAAATATTTATTTTATTGATCTTATTTGAAATTTTCAAGAAGATCAGATCAAAACTGCAGTGTCTTATTCGATGGAAAATTCATAAAATACAAAAAATCGTGCGTTGTTGTAATTGGAGAAATTTCAAGTGGCTTTAACTTCCGTGAATATGATTCGATTTACATCAAACTTAGAGTATTAGGACCCTATGTAAGACTACTTAAATATTAAATATAGTTTAAGGATATCCATACAATTTTATTGGGGGAAATGTGAAATTCAAAGAATATAGTATTATTAACAATTTTGAGCGAATATTGACTTCTAAGGTATAGGGCTTTCCATTAGGGACACAACAATGTTGTCTCTTTATATGAACACACCCTTAAATTTTTTTATAATAAACTATCAATGTCAAAATGTGCTAGTCAAAGTTTTTATCGTTGTAAAGTTCACGAACCAGCAACGTTTGGAAATTATTGAAAATTACTATCGAAATTCTTAGTCGGTGGTCACAACTTTAAGAGCGCTTACTCCAATTTCCGGCCGTAATGATCGTCCCACCCGACAGGCTGCGTATGCTATAGTAGAGTTTAAATTTTCACTACTGGACGTTCCAGTGGCAAACACACTTTGTACCGCTCGATGCGGAGGAAATATCGATAAATCTCATTTCTGGCTCAATGGCTTTGTTAATAAGCAAAATATGCATTATTTGTCAACAACAAACCCACATGTACTTCTTGAAACACTGTCGCATCCGCAAAAAATTACTGTTTGGTGCGATTTTCATGCCAGAGGTGTTGGGCCGTACTTTTTCGTGGATGAAAATGACCGTCATGTTACCGTCAATGGAGAGCGCTATCATGTTATGTTGGAAGATTATTTGTGGCCAGAATTGGATGGACTTGACATCAACGACATGTGGTTTCAACAAGACAGTGCCACTAGCCACACAGCACGCCTCACAATCGATTTATTGAATGGCAAATTTGGTGAACGTGTTATCTCGAGAAATGGTCCGGTCGAATGATCGCCTCGTTCAAGCCATCTAACGCCATTGGATTTATTTTTATGGGACTATATCAAGTCACTGGTCTCTGCCAACAAGCCAACAACTTAAGACGAACTCAAAGACAACATCCAACGTGAAATTGCCCACGTTCCGGTTGAAATGTACGCCAGAGTGGTGGAAAATTGGGACCAAAAAATGTACCGCTGTAAAAAGGCTCGTGGTGGTCATATGATAATGCTTGCACCACACTAACAATAAATTTGAATTCAATATCTCAAATATTTCTGTGTTTTATTAATAAATAAAATTGTTATCTCCTTAATTGAAAGCCCTTTATTTGTTGTTGTTGTACTCATAAACACCTGCTTCCGTAATTTTTTTTACATTTTTCAGATCAGAGGTTTCCAATCGCGAGTGGGGGGCGGGGCACAAATCCTTCGTATATTTCCTTTCCCTGTGCGACCCTCGAAGCAAAAAATGTCAGTTCTCATCAAGACGTTTCATTTGATACCCATATCGGCTGCCCTCGACGAATTTTTTTTTCGGGGGCCACTCTATATGGGGAGGTCCCCCTAAATACAAATGCCTTATACATTTTTTTTTGTAATTGAACTTTGAAGAGAGCACCACTTTATACCGACATACAAAATTTGATGTTTCTAGCCTATATCGTTTGCGAGAAAAATAGCTGTGACACACGGACGCGCGGACGGACTGACAGGTTGCGATTTTAGTAGCTTTTTATAAAATTATTTGACAAAACCCGAAAATTGAAAGTTTGCTGCAACAAGAAAAATTAAAGTGAATACATATAAACGAAAAACAATAACCAAAGGCATTTAACCCTTTGAAACCTGAACAGTGATACACTAGTTGCTTTTTGTTTATTTTTGGAATAGTTGACCCTTATTCTTGTCTGAAAACAAATATATTAAAAAAATTACGTTTCAATAACGAAAGTGCAAAATTTATGACGTATGATTTTTCATACCCTAGGCTTTCGGGTAAGTTTTTAAATATCTATTTTCATTTGAAGCATTTTATTACAGAGGAGTCCGCCGTGGTGTAGTAGGTAGGAATGCGCGAATGCGACAGGTACTGGGTTCAAACCCTGGTGTAACAAGTTTCCGAGGTCGGTATCTGTCGACGGACTTCCAAGCCACCCAGCTGTGATGAGTACTGAGTTAAATCAGATAATAATCACACGGTCAAGCCTGATGCCGACCACATCACCTTCTAAGTACCGTTATGATCATGAAATGAGATGCTCGACCTCAGGCTCGATGGATTGTTGTGTGGCGACTATTATTACTTTATTACAAGGAAAAGAAAAAAAGATTTCAACTCATCTATAAACTTATAATTTTCCACAAAAAAGAAAAAAGCCAGAGTTCACTTTTATAATAAAAAAAATATAAAATTTAAAGAGTAAACTTTATACATAAACACTAAAAACATAAAACAAGTTCATATTTGATGATAGATAACAAAACACTGAATGTGTAAAGGAACGTTACATTTTGTGCAAATATGGTTTACGCATTTATTGCAACCCCACAGCAAACGTTACTACTGTGATGAGGGACAACAGATCTTAGGCGACTTATCACACTTGGTGATAATATTGGTAAAACGCAGCTCCTTGTAAATTCAAGAAGGTGGATTTTGGGCTCAACGTTTCGATAAAGCATCCAAGCTTTGACCATAGCTCCGTTCAAGCAAAATCATACTATTCGCCTGTATCATTTTTTGCTTCGAATTGATGTTTGATATTTGTCTCGGTTCATATCAAATAAGTCAACCCCTCTCATTTCTTTATTGTATAAATTTATAACCGTTGGTTGTGAAACTCTACTTTTTTATATGCTTCGGCACTATTTCTCACACACGACGTTGTTGTTTTTACTATGTCATCGGTCCTCTTTGTAGCAACTGTTTTTTTAGTCAAATGTGTTTAACTGATAACGTATAAATGTAGAGAGCCATTTGGACCATTAAGTTTTCGTATTATTATTGTTTGGAATTTGCTTTATATTCTTTTAAAATGTATAACGATTAGTATTGAATCAAGCGCTTTTGACTTTGACTAGCAACTGTTTCTTGGTTATTGTCAAGCCATCTATAAAGAGTTATCCCTCGTTCCTTGTGTTCCAACACATGCATTGAACCTCGAGGTTTTTTCTTTAGCTCTTCTAAAGGTGCTTTCTCGATGCGATCACTTCTTATCGTTCCAATGCAAAATATTTGGGATTTCCAATAATTTTTGGCTTTTTCCTTTCAACATATTGTCCACGTGGTTTGTTTTTGTCAAAAATAAGTGGGCTCCTTCAGGACATAATCTTTGAGCCTCTTCTTTAGTGAAAAATATGTTTTCTATGAGCTGCAATTGATATGGTTTTAATACTTCTCCATTACCAATTTTAGTTAGATTGTTTTAGAAAATAGGACGTCATTTTGTCGCATTACCTGGTGAGTTCATGAAATTTTAAAGAACGCCAAAGAGTTGTATCAGTTAATTTAGATTTAACTTGTTTGTAGATTGGCGTTGATCTCACTTGTGGTAACTGCCGTAAATCCCCGATAAGAATAAAATCAAGTCCAACATATTGTCCACGAGCAATGAGCTGTCAATGTTAAAACGTTAGTTAAAGTCAACATTTTCAGCATGGTAAAGTTCACGAACCAGCAACGTTTGAAAATTATTAAAAATTACATTAATTACTATTATCGAAAAATCATCTTCAGCGACGAAAATCATTTTTGGCTCAATGGCTTTGTTAATAAGCAAAATATGAGTTATTGGTCAGCAACAAATCCACATGTCCTTCTTGAGACTGTTTAGTGCGGTCTTCATGCCGGAGGTGTGATTGGGTCGTTTTTTTTCGTGGATGAAAACGACCGTCATGTTACCGTCAATGGAGAGCGCCATCGTGTTATGTTTTAAGATTATTGGTGGTCAGAATTGGATGGACTTGACATTAACGATGTGGTTTCAACAAGACGGTGCCACTAGCCACACAGCACGCCATACAATCGATTTATTGAAGTTTATTTATTTATTGCTATGTCCTTAATGGAAAACCCATTAGATGATGGATCATATCAAGACTATAACGTACGAGGTGTTTTAAATGCCAAAAATACCAACACAAAACTTGAAAATGTGAAGGGGAGTAAATCTGCAAAATGTGGAGGAAATCATGACCTAAAAGACTGCAAAAACACGCTTGCGAAGTGCTGCAACTGTATTTTAAACAATAAGAATGTTGATCATTCTCACAGAGCTAATTCCATAGTGTCCGGCATTTCAGCGTAAAATTTTGATATTGTTATGTCCTTAATGGAAAACATTATACCACTTTTTAACCTTTACAAAATCATTTGCAAAGCGAAGCTAAACTGCCCACCGGACGGACACTCCCAGAGTACCTCATTGCTGTTTTGGCGTAATCTTCTTGTGATGTGAAGGCGTTGCGACATTGGGACGAGTGAACGCGGTGGATCATTCTTGGAGCGTTTAGGGAAGACGAGCTAAGACAGCCTTGCAGGGGCTAAAAAAAGCGTTGGAGGAGCTGAGGCAGCGTCTACACAAAGTGGTGTGGAAAGTGTATTGCGCCGGAAGAATTTGTGTTTCCATACGCTCGGTAAATTGTACAATTTTTCTGCGGTCACTCCTCTCGTTCACTTTTCGTTAGAACCTCCGTAAAGGAAGCTAAACTTCCAAAAATCGAGGGGTGTTATTCCTTCTCTAATCATAGGATCGATTTTGTATGGAGTTACATTATTGGTATTTATAGTTACTTGTCCTTTGCGTTCTTTTAAAATCACTTGCTTCCATTTTAGAGGCAGCTCAATTTTTGGCCCAATATCGCTTTTATTTGTGTGCCTTTACGAAATGGGTCGGCCGATTTCCCCTTTTCACGACTTGCGGGAGAATAACTGGTGATGCTTGGTTTCCAGACTAAAAGTCGTCCGATACTTTAGCGCCATCAAGGTAGAGATCACTTATTTCTGACTGAGAAGCCGTCACTTGAACACACGCTGGATGAGCCAGCAATCTTTTCCTCAGCTGCTTTAGATCATCTTCAAATGCTTCCAGTTCGTCATCTGTTATGTCATCTTCATCAGTGTCGTTGTCAATTTCAGGAGGTACAAGATTTACCTGAAAACTTTCTGTATTTTCACCGCCGCTGCTGTTACGAATTGCCAAAATTTCTTCATTGTCAAATTTAATGTTGAATCTGAAAAAAGCAACAAATTATCTTAAAAGCCTAGCGTATGAAAAATCATACTTGAATATTGTAAAAACGATAAAATAAAGCATTTCGAGGATAACTTTATAGAAATTAATGATAATTTTCAGAAAACTAAAGAAATACTCGGTTGTGAATAAATCACGATTTTAGAAGTCAATATAAAATAGTATACCTACTTTTTCTCCTTTTCGGCACGTGCTGAAGTCATTTTGGCGAAATTCACGTTCACAACACTTCTTACTCACTGCAGCTGTAAGACTGAAGAGTTACTCACGCGAAAGGCAAAGGGATCTGGTGGAGGAAAACAAATGAAAACCAACTCCCAAAAGCATGAAGTAGTATGAAAATTCATACTCTAGGCTTTGCTGGGTTAATTATATCATATAGTAAAGTCAAAATCAAATACGCTTTATTCAATACTAATCATTATAAATTTTCAAAGAATATAAAGATAATTCCAAACATATACTAATAATCAAACGAAGCCTATGTACCGGTATGAGACAAGCGCTCTTGGATAGCTGAAAAAAAGTCGCTTTCTTGCTGGATTTAAAGAAATAGTAGTTGCAATTATTCGTCTTCTTAGCACTACAGCCCCTTTCGGGCCTTCGCTTCCTGCAAACAGTGCCTCCAACTGTCTCGGTTCATTGACCGCGTCATCCAATTCCGAAAACCGAGCAGCGATGAGCTGTCTTCGTCGACCGAGTCAGACCAAGGTTTCCTTGGTTTCCCCACTGGCCGCCAGCCTTCAGTTCTCCCAATGAATACCTTCTTGGGTATCCGTTGTTCGTCCATACGATTCATGTGTACAGCCCATTGTGGCTTCCGCTGTCTTACAATCCTTGAGACCTCCGGTTCGTCAAAAATTTCATACAGCTCATGGTTGTATCGAATTCGCCATTGGTCCCCGCCCCCCGCTTCGCTCCGATTATTCGCCTCAGGACCCGGCGCTCAAAGGCGTTCAATATATTTGCGGATGCTTGGGTTAGGGTCCATGTTTCACACCCATAGCATAACACAGGTCTTATCACAGATTTGTATAATTGGAGCTTTGTTTTCCTGTTTATGCAGCTGGTCTTCAAGATCGTCAATACTTTATAAAATATTTTATTTGCGAGCTGTATTCTTCGGCGTATTTCGTATGTACGATATATTAATCTAGGTCGAAGTGCAAAAGGATTTTCTGGTTTCATTCAACAAATGGATGCAAGCTAGGGAATATGGATACAAAAGTAATAAAAATAGAAAGTTCTTCCAATTAAAAGTAAAAAAAAAATCGCAAATGTGAAGATTAGATTAATACATCGTACATACCCTTAATTTAACATCCCTACCTACTTTTGATGAATATCGTTTGACTTAGCAGTTATTATTTCAACGCATAAAAATCCTTTCAAGCTAGAGAATAATATTTTAAGTAAATAAGTGGAGAGAGCATCATTTCTGAATTGCCTATTTTCTTTGCCAACTTTTCCCACAAACAGTTTATTCGCGAATTTGTGCATGAATTACACATAAAAATTACCATCAGACCGACCAGTAAGTCTGTTAATCGGCGAACTCTGGATGAAATGGGAAATTTGGTCTTTTCACTTTCGCCATGTGCACGCAATTTCATATAAAGAGAAAAACAGATTAGATCGGAGAACATATCACGGAACAAGAGAACGTTTTTTTTTTATGTTTCGCATGATGGTCGTTTGTTTTAAGATATTTATTGTATTTGGATTGCGAAAATTCTATTCGATATTTGTTTTTCTTTTAAAATATCTTTAACGAAATTCATCTTGAAAGATATAGATTTATTTACGAGCATTTGTATATATGGGGAATCTGTAAAAAATTTAATAAATCTTTTTGAAACGCACACTCAAGAGTATATTGAACTCGGGACAGATGTGTTGACTTAGTAGCACGATACATTCTGATTTTGCTCTTTTTATTATTATTATTATCTATTATAATCGCTGCCAGAATGTGGCCGACGATTTGTCGTTAATTTCATCAAGAATTTGCGTCAAGTGAAAGATTTATGTTTCTTGAGATTTATTTAGTTTAATTAAATTCTAGTTTTTAAAAGTAATGGTGTCAGGCTAGATTTTTAAGCTGACAGGGGAAAGGTTCAGTGGCTAATCCAGAAGCATTGCGCGTCCGGGAGTCACACCCTGCTATACTTGTTTCACCGATTTCTTTCAGATTCAGAAATCTTCACTAAACGAAGCTATAAGCTATTTGGCAGAAAAAGTGTAATTGCTATCCAATCGAAATGATACTTGTGAAAGGGTAGAAAAGATGTTTATTTTGAATTCCTAACATGAAAACGTCAACTAAGTAAAATTCTTTCAGAAACGATCATTCCATTGAATAGCTCTTGATCCTTATGCAATCCTCCAATAATATCTATGAGCCAGCTGATTTTTTTAAAGATGCCACTCTTCAAAGGTTCCTTACCATGATGAAAGCTACCTCCCATAGACATCGCTATATCAATAAAGCATTGATCTGATCGTCTAGAAACAAACCGTCAGCAATAAAATAAATAATATTAAAATCAATAAGTAAAACGTTTTGACTCACCTTCCTCTAGAAATCAATTCCTCCGTAACATAAAAAGCGGCTAGATTTGCTTACTCCACTCTTTAAAAGTAAATGATTGCGAAACAACTAATTTTCAATTATTTTTCGCGTTTTCAGGGTTTTGTAGAATAATTTGACAAAACCCTCCTAAATCGCGACCTGTTTGTCCGTCTGTGTGTCACAGTAATTTTTCTCACAAACCACATAAGCTAGAAACATAAAATTGCGTAAGTAGGTGTAAAGTGGTGATCTATTGACAGTTTCTTTGCAAAAAAGGTATTTATGGGATTTAAGGGGATCTCCCCATATAGAGTGGCCCTGGAAAAAAAACGTTCACCAAGGCAATATGAGTATCAAATGAAGGGCCTTTATGAGAATTTTTCAAAACAGGTCTTAAACTAACAAGTTTTGCTTCGAGGGGTGCAGGTGGAGGAGAAATGTACGAAAATTTGAAAGAATTGTACGCAAATGTCTCGGTCTATCCACCGCGTCCTCTAATTCCGAAATCTGAGCAGCGGTGCTCGGTCTGATTCGACGACTGAGTCAGACCAGCGTTTTCTCGGTTTCCCCACTGATCTCAGCTCTTCAGTTTTCCCAACGAATACCGTTTTGGATATCCGTTGTTCATTCATACGATTCATGTGGCCAGCCCATTGTAGTTTTCCCATTCTTACAATCGTTGAGATCTCCAGCTCCTAAAAATTTCATACAGCTCATGTTTGTATCGAATTCGCGATTTGTCCCCGTCTAGCTCTGCTCTGATTATTCGCCCTAAGACCAGTCTCTCGAAGGCGTTCAATATGTTTGCGGATACTTGGGTTAGGGTCCTTGTTTCACACCCATAGCATAGCACAGGTTTTATCACAGATTTGTATACTTGGAGCTTTATTTTCATGTGTATACAGCTGTTTTCAAGATCATCAAAATTTAATAAAATATTTTATTGTCGAGCTGGCCACAATTTCGACACTGTATTCGTGTCGAAACGCGGTTGTTGCATTTTCAAAGAGTAGAAGTAATTCCCGTGTTCACCACCGCTATGCCGTCTTCGTCATCCTCAGTTGCTCACGATTCACTGCGAAAAGCAGGCCGCAACTATGGGCGCACTTCCTCGGTCTAGGATAACCCCAATGAGACCATTCTTTAAAACAGGAGTGGACTACGCCGGCCCGATCGACGTGAGAGCCTCCAAAGGCCGAGGTCATCGTTCGTACAAAGGTTACATCTGTGCATGGCAACAAAAGCTGTGCCATATAGAAATCATCTCAGATCTCTCGACTGCCACATTCTTGACAGCTTTCAAGCGGTTCATATCCCGCTGCGGCCGATGTGGAGAACTTTAGAGCGACAACGGCAGCAGATGCAGAATTACGCAAGCTACTGTGTCAATTTACACCAATAGTGCAGCGCAGCTGGAAAATGAAGGAACAAGTTGAAAATTTATTCCTCCCGGGTCGCCGCACTTCGGCGGACTATGTGAGGCTGCTGTCAGGTCCTGCAAATACTATCTTCGAAGAATTATTGGCGATTCTGCAATAACTAACGAAGAATTTTCCACTTGACCCCGCAAGTTGAAGCGTGTTTGAACTTCAGGCCACTGTACGCCGTACGACTGCTCCGAGGCAAGGGCGACTCCGTTTTCGCTCTGGCTACAAATTTCGCATATGCACAATCAGTTTTGACATCGCTGGAGCAGAGGTTTTCTGTACACACTTCAACAACACGCAAAATGGACCTACACTGCAAGGAATCTTCAAGAAGGCGATTTTATGTTACTGAACAACGAAAAGCTTCCGCCAACGAAATGGGCATTAGGCCGTATTGCGCAAGTACACCCCGCAAACGATGGACTCATTCGCGTCGTATCACTACGCATCGCCATATCGACGCTCGCACGCCCTATTGACAAGCTGGTACGCTTGCCATTGCTTCAAGATGCAACCAATGAAACCTAGGCATTAATGCAAGCTAGTACGAAGCTAGCTACCTGCAAGCTAATGGTACCTATGTTACCAATTCTTTCTAAGTAGCGACAGATGGCGGCCGGTCAAACAATTACTCTCCCTGTTTTCAGTATACCAGTTGGCTTGCTGAGGCGTGCGGAATGTCTAGACACGCTTATTGCATATTCAAAGAGTAGCAGTAATTCACCACCGCATTTTTCCGGCTGGACGTCTTGAAGTCATCCTCAATTGCCCGGAAGAGTTCAGTTGTTCAACCACGCGAGCCGGGCCCGCACGCCTTGACATTTTCGTCTTTCTTTATCTGCGTGATTGATTTTATTTGTGCTAAGATAAAGAGTGCACCACAAAAAACAAATGTTTATTTTGTGCCAGTTCCTCGATCTTATCAAGTTTAGCGGAAAGCGCTAAACCCCTTCGCGGTCGTTGAACAATTCGCTTAGTATAATATGTGTGTATTTGAGGTATTTTTCCTCGACTGCTTCACTAATTTTATTTTTCTCATTTATTTGTAGCTCTTCTAGTTTTGCTTCGCTGTCAGGAAAAATTCTTTGGCAGTTGCTAACGACCGTAACAAAATATTGATGTCGTCCGCATAGGCTTGTTCTTGCGCGAGGTGATTTCCGAATTCGGGTTGAAATAAGAACAAAGCTTTGATTAGTCATTGCAAATTTTATAACGAATCACGCTTTTAAAAAATTTTCCGTCTTACGATACCAATTCAAACTTGATAATTTTCACTTTTCGGTTTTTATAATACTTAATTAGCCGCAAGCGCCGCAAATAAAGCTTACTACTTCCGTACTTCCCATTAAGAATAAACTCCACAAAATCATACAAAAAGAGCCCAATGATGAAATTAAAAACGAATATAATGAACTGGCAAATAAATTTAGATTGAAGTCACGCGAGGCCTTGGCAATGTATATTAATTTTATTAGCGAAAACATAATCCAAAACCAAAAGAAGTTCTTTGATTTTGTAAATATTAAGCACAAAGGTCATTGTTATCCTAAACAAATGACCTATGAAGAGCGCACTTCCTCTGTCCCGGAAGAAATCTGTAATTTCTTCGCAGATCATTTTCAATCAGTGTATTCCTTATCAAACACCTCACCTCATGTAGATAACACTAACGCCGTTTTTGAAACAGCGCTTCAGGAACTCTTAGTTTCTGAAGATGATATCATTAATGCAATTAAAACACTTGATCTGAACCATGGACCTGGCCCAAAATTACTTCCGCCTTATTTTCTATACCAGTGCAGTGAAGTATTAGTTTTACCTCTGCATATCATTTTTAATGTCACTCGTAAGCGGAAAATTTCCAATATACTGAAAACCTTCTCACCTGACTCCAATTCATAAAAGCAAAAGTAAAGGGAGTGTTCAAAATTATAGAGGAATTGCCATTTTATCCGCCATCCCAAAATTATTTGAGAAAATAGTATACTCTAAAATTTCGCCCGTAATAGAGCAGCGTCTCAATGACCAGCAGCATGGCTTCTGGAAAAACCGGTCCACAACCACCAATCTAACAGTTAAGGCACCAGGTTGACGCAATTTATACTGATTTTAGTCAAGCCTTTGATCGCGTCAATCATACGATTTTGTCAGAAAAATTTCGCAATTTTGGAATCACTGGCCCATTGCTTCGCTGGCTAAACTCTTACTTCAAAAACCGGACTCAAACCGTTAAATTTCAAGGGTATATGTCCAAACAAATTTAAGACTACTCCGGTGTACCTCAACGCAGTCATCTCGGACCTCTTCTTTTCAACATATTTATATCAGACCTTTCTGATGTGTTATCCGATACACCCCATTTATGTTATGCGGATGATCTCAAATTATACTATGGGGGAAACATCCCACAGTGATTCGATATTCTTACAGAACAAGATAAATGCTCTGCTTGAATGGTCCAACACAAACCACCTATACCTGAACCTCGAAAAATGTCAGATGATTAGTTTCTCTCGCAGAACTTCAATTTTATTAGCTGATTGTCACCTCGATAATAGTGATCTTTTCCGAACAGACAGCATAGTAGACCTCGGTGTCTTCGTGGATATGAAACTCCGTTTTAATTTGCACTACGATGAGATTCTCTGCAAGGCTAATAAAAAGTTAGGCTTCATCAAACGGCGTGATAAAGAATTTCAGAATGTGTGTGTAGCAAAGACATTATACATATCATTAGTCCGGCATATTCTCGAATATGCATGTGTCGTCTGGCATCCTGTTTCTGTTGTTCATATAGAAAGATTTGAGTCTGTTCAAAAACAGTTCCTACTATTTGCTTTACGGTCTCAATATGACCCACGTAACTTTCAGAGCTTGCCTTCATACAGGGTGCGGCAGCATAACTTCCTTTTTTCAAAATTCAACAAAACAAATTTTCAGCGGTACTTGTTTAAATGCACGCTCCGCACTGTTCCAACGCATGATAGCGACTAACCAAGGGATGAGCAAAACTTTAAAATCACCTCTCTCGAATGAGACTACTAGCGCCGCGCTATAACAGTTAGCACTTTAAGGGCGGGCATTTCAAAAAAGGAAGTTATGCTGCCGCACCCTATATGAATATCGGTTGTCCATTCTAAAGTTATCTTCACTTGCCTCCCGTAGAATTATGTCATGCCCTTGCTTTGCATTTGATGTCCTCCGTGGTACCATTAAAGTTCAATATCTGATTGACAGGATATCCTTGAACGAACCAGTAAGATTTACAAGACATTCACGTTTAATGGTGGGAAGTCGACATATTACCATCTACGGTGAAAATGAACCGATTAATAGATGCTGCAAAATATTAAATAGCCTAAGCAATTGCTTTTCCCCAACCATATCGAGACTACAGTTTAAAACCAATCTATCAATGTTCCTCTCTTCCTAGTCCTATATTTTTAACTTGTATTTTTGTAAGTATAACCTATATTTTTAACTTGTATTTTGTAACTTTTAACTTGTATTTCTTTGTGATAATTTATAATTTTGATGTAATACCTTGTTTGGTAAATAAATAAATAATGTCCAGAGTTGTGTACAAGCAAAATAAGCTTCGTATTTACAAATCACTAGTTAAAACCTGTGCTGTTATATGGGGGTGAAACATGGACCCTGACGAGCGAATCTAAAAATCTAGGTCCATTGAAACAAGGAACAGCGTGGAGACTACGTTACAACAATGAGTGAGAAAATTATTTGATGAACCATCTGTATCTGCTTAAGTAAAGTTATGCGAATTGCAATGGGCGGGGCATGTAGAAAGAATTGAAGGGAACCGGCTACCCAAAAGAAGGGTAGAGCACAAGGACATAAGACCAAGGACACGATGGGAAGACACGATAGAAGCTGACAGCAGATTCTTGCTGGGAATGATTAACTGGCGATCGAGGTTGTCAAACAATAATGATTGGAGGAGATCAATCATGGAGGCCAAGGGCCGCCTTAGGGTGTCGCGCCATAGATGAATGAATTTTCACCGCTTTACAAAAAATACCGTTTAGAATGAAAACTTCGTGTGTCCAGGTGGAAGTGGTATCCCCTTGATTTCGTTGGAATTTGGTTTTGACATTCATTTAACTAAGTTACAGGATCAATATTTTATGCTATTGTAATTTCGCTATTGCACTAGCACTCAAAACGTTTACGTAAAATTTGTTATAGTATGTTACGGGACATATTGTGTTCAACTTTTTTGTTTTTCACTGCTAGATGTTATAGGATATGACATCGTCTAATTCCATACTGCCCTGAACATGTGACGAACTTCTGAGCACAAATATTAATTCGGTGCGTCTTATATGGGTGTGTGAGATGCACAATCTGATTTCTATAGCAAGAAACGATGGTTGACAACGGGGTTCACGTGCATCTCCGATACGCATACATAGAGGGTTGTCCCTCTCGAACGTTGAGCTGCAGGTAAAGAAACGCGTTCACACGTGGCATAAAGCTCGTTTCGACGGACACTTATTGAAATGACCAAAACCCTTTTGATGTGATGGCGATTTTATCCGGCGAGTATATCCACAATTGAATTTTATTCAGACTTGACAGTATCATAAGTAAAAATATAAATAAATGTTTGGATGTTTTCACATGTAACACTGATTATCATTAAAAAAATATTCCACATAAAGGACGATGAGCCTCTGGGTAATATAAAACGACCATTTCACACTTGTTACATCATGTCAATAAAACCACTAAATAGCACTTCACACTCGAAGCGCCGTAAGAATCTGTTCGAAACCGTATTCTGATTCAATTCTTTATAATTCTGATTAGCGCTACTTGTAAACATATTCGCTTCCATCGAAAAGCACCTTCCTTCTGTCTCAAATCACAACTCTTAAGGAATTTCCAAAGTATTCACACATTATGAAACGCTTCAGCCCTAGGCGCGAAGTATTACTGACTAATATTGCTAATACCGCAGAAATCAGAGAAAATACGCACAGAAATAACACGATTTAATGCAAAATTTAAAATCTTACGAGGACGCAATCAATGCACGAAAACACTTTTCATCAGTTCAGTAACGAGCGTTTTAGTTACTTTTAATCGCGATATTTTAATCTGAACCCATACGTGGGCTGTTACAAAATCAATTCGAGCTCGGTTACTAACTCGCGACGATCATCCCGCTCGCTGTTCAAAATCTGAGTTTCTCACTGTTTGCAAAATTGCACTTAGTTGAAAATGTTACGGTGCCCAATTCTAGGGAACGAGGCGTTTGTCTACACTGTACAACTGAATTAAGATGTAAATACTTGTAGCAGGAAATTCGATTGCTTAATGTCACTTGATTCGATATCGTCTCCGCTAACGCGACGCCTATCCCGCTCCCTTTTCCCACGCGACCAGCTGGAAGTCTCCGATTCACACCCCGAACTCGAGAATAGATGCAGCGGCAAAGTAATCACATAAATTACATTCGTTGCCGCCACACACAGTTTGCGGCTAGCGATCACAAGAAAACTACTCGTGTCGCAACGGTGGTTTCTTGGCGAGCCCTCTGCTCGCGTCCAACCGGTATCTCCCATTGCGTGATATCGCAATTCATTTTATAAATTACGTTGCAAAGGGGTTGCCGTGATAGAATTTTAATTGTAAACTTAATTTTTTATTATATTTACAATTCAAATTGGATCAAGTATTATGTTGTTCTTCGAGCAGTTTGCCTAGGCGTCTGCTCGATTACTACAGAATGAATGTCATGCGTGATTCCGTATCCAATCTATCGAATAACTTTTCCTTAAAAATGGCTATCGATCAGGGTGCGACATACGGAATATCATAAATGTTTCCCCTCTGTAAGCTGGCCCACATTTAATCTAATTACAAATCAAGCTAAATCGCGCTGCCACCGTTCCTATACGACATGGATAGTCCACACTGGAAGCAAACGTTAATGTTCTTCCGGCTAGATGCAAGCACGGAATCCAGTGGAATTTGACTGTCTCTCGGTATCATACGAGCAACAGCTCTTCACAGCTGTTCAGGAATTGCTACAAACCATCTTCCATATCTATTGCTATAACCGCTTCAAATACAATAGCAATGCTCATAACCATAAATACGGCATTGCATTTGACCAGTGATGTGATTTCTGTACGTCCGCAGCAACCCAGGTCGTATAAGAGTTGGTGTTAGTGGTACTACATTCATCATTATCACAGATACTGAAAATGCATTGTAAAGAAGGAAAATGAAACAGCAAAATGTATGAACATAACTACTTTAAAGATTGTATTATAATGAACGTAACAATGAATGAATAAAGATGATGGGTGGATAAATGTTCGTGACGGACTGCAGCGATGGTCAGCTGCCTCGGCGAGAGAGGATGGTGGTGTTTACCGAGATTGGCCTTATCTGAGGACGCGTGAATGCGCACACGGGCCCACTACAAAAAAAATTTCGCATTCACGAATTTGCAGATACAAATATGTATAGACCGGAGTTGAGGCCGACGAGGTAACCTACTAAGAGTTGAAATTTCTAAAGCAAATAGCAAAGGGGGCCTAACGAAAACAGATGGAGATTGGCGAAAATAGACGAGGCTTGAGAGGACTTCGTCGTTACCGACGATACTTATGGCCCCCAAACAAGAGTAGGGTATCCAGGTGGAAGCGGTGCCCCTCAGACCCTCCCAAATCCGGATCTACATCCAACGTAGACATGGCTAGATGGTTTCTATTTGAATGAAAAACTCTTGCAAAAATACTTCGCATGAACTTTTTCCAAGCCCAAGTCCGGCCATAAAAAATCATTGATCATCTCATCATCAAAATAGACGAGACTTGGGAGGACTTCGTCGTTACCGACGATACATATGGCCCCCAAACAAGAGTAGGGTATCCAGGTCGAAGCGATGCCCCTCAGACCCTCCCACATCCGGATCAACATCAAACGTAGACATGGCCAGATGGTTTCTATTTGAATGAAAAACTCTTGCAAAAATACTTCGCATGAACTTTTTCCAATTCCAAGTCCGGCCATAAAAAATCATTGATCATCTCATCATCTCTCGATAGCGCAATCCATTCACCGTAACTGTTGCTCCAGCCTCATTTTCGAAAAAGTAAGGTCCAATGACTACGACGGATCATAAACCGCACCAAACAGTCACACGTTGAAGACAGAGAGGCTTTTCAACAATAACGCTTGGGTTTTCCGAGCCCCAGATGTGAAAATGTTGCTTGTAAGGGTACTCACCGAATCCTCCTCCGGCGAGCGCTCCCTTTTGGGCTGGGCAAGGCCTATTGAACAAATGAATTTAAATATAAATTGGATTTACTGAAGACCAATCAATACATTTGAATAGTACACGACCAAGTGCATTCGAACCAGGTTCTATTTCTTGTTTATTTAGCGAATCTGTCATACGTTTTCTTTGTTTATTTTTAAAACACTCTTTACCTTGATTGAAGACACTTCGGATACTTTCGTAATACGACAATCTCACACGTTTCATCGCTTTTATTCCATCTCCGTGTTCTCCACCTTCATTTTATCAGTTGAATTATTTTAATAGGATTGAACGAACAGTTTATTTTTATTAGACACACGAATGAACTTCATGGAAAAGCATTCTGTTATTTGGTTCGCGTTGATGTAGTGGTCCGTTAAATAGCCAGTCGTCGTTTGGTACCGCAAATTGGAAAATTTCATTAATAAATGGGCAACGCACATGAATTTTCCACGATGATCCCGACACGACTTTTCATTCCGTCTTAGGCAGAACAGCCGCAAAAATTCGCATTTGCAAAAAAATCGCTGATCCCGGGACGAACCGCCTCAAGATTCATTCTCGTCGTATCTACGCACTTGCACAAAAGTCAGACAACGAGCGAAGTCTCCAAGCAGACATGCGCTACTTGGGGTGATCAGAAAACGACTTCCTTGTAAATTTCATCAATATCGCGTCTGTCCAAAATTTACAACTATTAAAATTTCTATGTGCCACACGTCCAACGATCAAACATATGACATGTCAAAGCGATGAATAACAAAATATGCCCGCAACAAAGACTGTCGGAAACAACAATTCGCACTAACGTTTCATAACGAATCCCTATGATTGCTATTCATTTCGTTTTATTACATTATTAACTTCGCGACCTTTTTACACTCACTCTGCCTATTGCTGTCACTTGTATCACTTTAGGGATTATTACAAGACACCACCAAGATGTAAATACGGAGCACACGATGGAGTGATGGCAGGCCCGAAGTAAGCGCAACTGAGATGACGTGACGTCTATGTGCATATTTTATCTTTCGTCACACACGACCTATAATGCAAATGCAAGATCCTACACAATATTGGCGAGGCTTGGAGGAGAAAGACAAGCATGCACGACAAAATAATCTATCAGAACATATCACTTCACCGTCCAAGGTAATTAGGGACTCATATTTAATAGCAAATGAGCAAAACACTCAAGTCCCTTGCACCGCCACGACAAAATACACCATGAAAAGTGAGCATCAACATGCATAAAACAAGCACTTTGCGGTATCAGATCGACAGCCGAGTTCACCAACTCATGCTCTATGCGCTAACTTACTTCTGCCGGCGCGGTTCTCGCGCGTGCGCTATGTTTCGCGATCCGAACAGACTCCGAGATCCGCCCAAGCAGATCTGCTCACTTGTTGCAATCAGCCACCATACGGTACACGTCGCAACGGAGTTTCTTGACGAGCCCACTCATCCATCAATAGAGTTTGCGTTGCAGCAATGCAATTCGTGGATAAGCTGCGTTAAAAGGGATTACCGTGTCCAAATTTTAGTTGTAAATTTAAATAATTATTTCTTGAAATTGACAATTAAAATTGGACCAGCATTATGATGATTTTCGACCTTCTTACACTACGTAAATCTCTTATTTCATAGAATAATTCTGTGTCTATATATGGTTGCTGCTTAGGTGATAGACATGTCCCATCGCAAGAAGCAATGATTTTTATTGAAAACTACTAAAGAGATCGATACAATAAATACTTGAAATATTCCTTGGTCGACAGGCAAAGATTCAGATCAATCAAAGCTAACTCAACAATCAGAATTTCGTGCACTATTGATAATCCCATCCTTCAAACTTGACTCTTTATTTCAGAGTAACGTAGTAGCTCCTCCAAATTTTTATCTGTAAGCATATTCTAGCTCTTTGATGTGGCACAGGCAAAGACAGATGCCGGGCATTCACATACTCTTGCCGACTTATTTTATTTTCATTTCATCCGGTTGATCCGTCTAAGCCTTCGAGATTACGATCATTCCAAGCGATAAGCGTCTTGATAATGGTCGCTTGCTAAGTAATTTCATCAAAATTTTAAACCCCATGAATTAACAAGAATGTTAAATGTGTATTTCACTAAGCAGGCCAAATTGAATTGCCACTCTCAAAAAGTATCATACTACTATTGCACTAGCGTAATGCAAATTATACAAACATAATTTTCCAATAAATTCCATTGTTTCTCTTTGCAGGCTCCAAGAAGATCCACCAACCGGTGTTTCTGGTGCACCGACAGATAACAATATAATGATATGGAATGCTGTGATTTTTGGTCCACACGATACACCATTTGAAGATGGAACATTTAAATTAACTATAGAATTTACTGAAGAATACCCAAATAAACCGCCAACAGTTCGTTTTGTGTCGAAGGTATTTCATCCAAACGTTTATGCAGACGGTGGCATCTGTTTGGATATATTGCAAAATCGATGGAGCCCCACATATGATGTATCTGCAATACTAACATCTATACAGGTAAAGTATCTTTGATTTATTCCAATTGTTTATTTGAATTTCGCTCATTGAATTCTACTGCGAATGCATGGAGCTTGACATCGCAGCATGGTAAAGCTCCATACATTACGAAACCTCCAAGAAAACATTACTAACTACTTTTCCTCTTTTCCTTTCACAGTCGTTATTAAGTGATCCCAATCCAAATTCACCGGCGAATTCAACAGCCGCTCAACTATACAAGGAAAATCGTCGAGAATACGAGAAACGAGTGAAAGCTTGTGTAGAACAAAGTTTTATTGATTAGCCGCCGTCTCGTCGTCATGTGGTCATGTCGTCATTTACTGTCGCCATTACAATAAAATAAAACTAAAACAGCAACAACAAACAAGAAAGTAACAAGAGAATAATAAATTTAAGAAGATTTCAAGAATCACTGAAAAAACAAAACAGAAGTTAGAGAGTATACAAGAAAAACCAGAAAACAAGAATTCTTAGTAATTAAAGGAGGAACAAAATAAAAAGAATACAATACACTACTTCTCTCTGTTTATATAAACTACACCGCCAAAATATTACGAAAAAAATACAAACACGTTAGAACTCAGCCACAACAAACACTAAACCCAATTTATCCTTTCTCCTCTATATTTCCCCGTCGTCATTTATCATATATTCGAAGAAAAACATCTTACTTATTACTAAATATATATTTAAAAAAATATAAAAATAAAAAAATAAAGCAAAAACATGAAAAATATCAACCGCCGCCGTATATTGTATAGTTTTAGAGGTTTCTTTTTCAAACCAAAATGAAGGCAAATATATACTTAAAATTGAAAAAAATTACAAAATTGTATAATTGGACTCTGTGCTACTAAACTAATTTCTAAAGAAAAATCTCGCACTCTAATTTCGTTTTCAAGTTTTGTATTGACCGGTACTTGTGTTTGAAATTTTGGCGCCCAAAATGATAAATAGGAAATTATTTTCGCAATTGGCCTTGGTGAAATGCCGTGAGTACTGCAAACGTCCGCTGTTGCATAGAATAATGGAAGGAAAGATGAAGAAGAAGCATAAAAACAAAGCGCAACGTTAAAACGAACGTCCTCTCTAGTCTTCATAGAAACAAAAAATTAATCCCATTGATTATCGCACTGTGATAATCCCTAGAATACTTTTTTATTACTTCTAACACTTTAATTTGATTCTCATTTCTGTAATATAAATTTCGATTCTCTTATAATTTTTTGTCGAAGAAAGGCAAAACCCTTAAACGATATACACGAAGCGAATTAACATTTTAATCTTCGTTACTCTTGATTTCTTTAAGCTTAAACGTTCTAGTTAGTTTGACAATATTTAACAAATAGCTTCACTGAAAAGCTGAAGATTTGTAGTTGTAGGTATAATCGTTCTTTTGGCTTTTAGTTTAAAATTAATTGTAAACGAAATTTTCGCGGATGGGGTTAGTGTTTGCATTAAGTCTGTCAAGTCGCTATAATTAAAGCAAGCCCGTTCATACGAAAGCGAGGCTACGATTCTTAATTTTTTCATATTCGTTAATTTGTTTCTCTGACAATTAGCTAAGTGTGTTTGGTTGTTTCAATTGAGTAAAAACAAGTCAGGTTGAATCTTTAATGGCAGGAATCATAAATGCGTTCAACTCAGCAGTGTTATCACATACATTAGTTCACCCGATAGATTTAATACATGTATTAATTTCTCAATTGATTACATTCGATTGCAATGAAGTTAAAAAAAAAAAACAAATACTATACACTGACATAATCGCGGTAAAAAATGAATCATTGAAAGAAGGACTAAAAGTAAATTAGTAGAAGATGAAAAAAAAACACAAAGCAAAAAATGATTTAAGTGAAAATATAAATAATTATTATAAAATATGAAATAAAAATATATGAAAATAAGATTAAAACATAGAAAATAATTTCTATATTGTTTCACTTCAATTGAGCCAGAGTACATTTTAGAAGAAATATTCCTTCCCCTGTGTTTTTAAAAAAGTTGCAAATTTGCTCTGTAACAGGAGCTTTATCAAAGTTTCAATCTTACGATAAGAATGATCAGTTTAACTTTCTTCCTTCTTGAAAAAGAAAGTTACAATTCACAAGAATACAGCAGCCAAGGTTAGTGATATAGCAAATGGACTTGAAGAGAGTAAAAGCGAGGAACTGATGTGTGAGTTGAAAAGTTGAAACCGATCGATCACGTGTAACCAAATCGTAAAAGGGTAAGTTTGCTAGAGATAGACGGCTCTATAAGTTAAATTTTAAATGAAAAGAATCCTTTAAAAAATACCTAATTGTGAGACGGGTGTCTCACGTCTTTATTTTACAAAGTTTTAAAATACAATCAGCTTTTTTCATACCAGTAAATTTCTTTTATAATAATAATTTGTCACATCAGCATTTCAATGTCGTGGGATTCTTCGTAGAATGCATTTACCCAATTCTGGAAAATGCATGAACGTGTCTGATTGCGTCTGGCTCTGAATCGTGCGAACCGCTTTCCTTGCATTTCCCTAACTCTGGGAAATGCAAGCGATGTCGTTAACTAAGATTTTTAGTGTTAACTCCTCCCCCTTAAATTTCGATCGTCAAAAATATGGGATGCTGTTGAATCGAACGATTGGTGCATTGAATTGTGTTGTTGAATTAAATGGTAAGGTTGACGTCTGAGCCGTTCTGCTTGGCGATGGGGGTATCTGTGGAGTCTCTTGAGCTTTGCTGGAAGTATAGATTTTAATTTTTTTGTTATTTTGAAAAAGATTTTTTATACTACACAGCATTATTGATGCGAGTAGAAAAAGGACTCCAATTAGTCCATAGCTTATGTACTGGTGATAGGTAAGGTTGTTTTGTAACAAAGATAGCTTCTCGGTTCTGTTGATGTGTAGCTCTGGTAGTTCTTCCAACTCTTCAATTTTTTGATTTTTTAACATTTCGGGTGAAAGTTGCAATACAGCTGGTAAGATATTGATGGAAGATTCTTCTTGCTCAATGTAGGTCTGCCCATTAATGTTGATCGTGGTGTTCGAGTACTTTATCAAGTATGTCCCATTTAGTTTGTGCAAGGAGTCATCGATAGTTATGTTCCCACGGAAGTCATTTAAAAGAAGGATGCCAGGAGCTATGTCGTCGATGGTTTGGATGTTGTTACCGCTGATGACGTTGCAATTTGCTTCTAAGCTTTTTAATAAATTTGATATACATGCATTATGGCTTATATCTAGGAGGTCTTTATTTTCACAAATCGAAAAATTATTAAATGATTTACATTGATTTACAATTGCGAGCAATTTTTCATTTCTTTTCAAAATTTTACTGAAGTTAATTTCATTTACATATTTGTTTTTCTTAGTCGGTTTAATCAAAAGCATTTCATAAATCTCTTTAGTTACTATTGGTATGTTTACAATATAAATATAATAAAATATTTAAAGCTTCTTTGATGGTCGAATATGCAATATTATCTTTATTTATTAAGTCGGTGGCCATTTGTATTTCTTTTCTTGTTAATATTAATGAATTTATTATTCCGACTTTGGCCCAATGAATAGCGAAGTTAATGTTACTCAACTCTTCTTTAATCAATTTAATTTTAAAATCCATTTCATATATAAAATCATTATTTATTCTTTGATCTCTTTTAACAAATTCTAATAGTTCATTATTTATTTTGGTAATGTTATTAATTCTTTGATTGTAAAATTCATTAATAATGACGCTTGTTTGAATTTCTTAGCATATCATTCATGGTTTCTGTTATGGTAGTGAAATCCTCGTGGTCTGGATTGCCTGCTAACCATTTCCAGGCGGTTCCAATAAAATTAAGGGATCTTTTAACTTTTTTGGGTTTAAGGTTATGTATGAGAGACTCTATTTGGTTTATTTCGTGTGTTAAGTATCCTGCAAGTGAGTTGCGTTGGACAATCGATGAGTTAACTACTTTTCCGCTTTCTGGTAAGAATTGTTCATATAGTTCCAAATTGATTTGATGTATAAGTTTGAAGTTTCCATTCTGAATTCTTGTCTGTCCCAGCTGTGAGGTCACGATTTGAGAGTTTGTAAAATCGAGTATCTGCACTTTAGCCGGAGCAGATACGAAGAGCAATCTGAAAAATTAATTACGTATTTTATCTTTGTGGATGATTTTACCGGATTCTGTTAGTACGGTTGTGCTATTATTCTCTTTTACTTTTTCTTCTTTATATCGTGGGGTTAATTTTGAGCCTTTGCGTTTGTTTTGCCTAACAAAGATTGTCTGTCCTATGTCATAGTCCTTAGTTGGCTGTCTATCCTCCTATTATTAGGAACTTGAGATCTTTTTCTTGCTTAGTTTTCAGCGTTTCGATGTTTTCTTGTCGTATATTTTCTATTTGTTCAGGCTTTGCATTAGGGAAACGGCTAAAAAACATCTACGGGTTTTTTTCCCTGTCACGGAGTGTATTGAATAATTATACTCTTTGACAGCCTTTTCTAATAGCTGATCGAATTGACACAATGGATCTTCTCTCTTCAAACACCGCATAGTTTCTACAAGTGTTGAATGCAATCGTTCTACTTGTCCGTTTACTTCACTTTTGTAAGGTGGAGTTCGGGAAGTTTTTATTTGGAGCTCGTCTTCCATCATGGACATTAAGGTGGGTGACCTTAATGCTCCTTCATTATCAATTACTACGTTTTCTGGTATGCAAAAGTAAATAAAATGTCCCGGAGAGGTTTTTTTTTTTATATCTTCTACTGATTTAGATGCAATTTTCTTGGCGAGACCAAATTTCGAATATTTATCAATGGCTGTTAGGACTCGATGCTTTTCGGTTGAGAATAGATCAATGTGGATAGTGTGTCCTGGGTAATTCGGGATAGGAGTGGCTCCTATAAGTGGTTTGTTTGGATTGCGATCATATTTGCATTCCTTCCAAATGGTGCACATCTTTACAAGTCGTTTGATCTTCGCAGCCATTTTGGGGAAATAAAAGTTATTTAGTATTTGCAGGCGGTTTTCTTCTGCATTCCTATGTGCCCTTTTATGCACCTGCAGAATTCGTTCCTCCTGCTCTATTTCATTTGGAATATCCTCCACCAGTTTCATCGTAAATCTTACTTTGTAATTTCTAAAGTGACTGGGGTAGATTGCCTGTATTAGTCCAAATGTGTTTTCATCAGTAAGGAGTCCGTTGATTGTTCCTGGATATAGGTATCGGATAAATATTTGGATGATGTCCTGTTCTGTGAAGTTCGGTTTTATTACAGTGTGCCGAGTATAATTATCAAAAGGATTTTGAATTTGGTAACTATCTTCGGCCCCTACTTTGAGAATAAGTTGATTACGGAATGTATTTAAAGGTGTTTCTACCATTTGAATGAGTTCCTGAGACGAACTTTCATCGCTATGCTGTGAGGGTGTCATAGAGTTGATTTCAGGAGCATTGGGTGGTCTGGAAAGAGAGTCAGCGACCACATTGGCTTTTCCTGGCTTATACTTGAGCCCATAATTGTACTCCTCAAGAATAGCCTTCCATCGCTTCATCTTGGTGTTGGTATTCTTGCTACTCAAAGCATATGTTAGGGGCTGGTGGTCTGTGAATATTTTGATTTTTCTGGAACCGTATAGGTAGTTTCTGAATTTATTAAGAGCCCATATAATAGCCAGCATTTCTTTCTCATTGGCTTCATAATTTTCGTCGGTTTTGCTGAAAGTGCAGGACACAAAAGATATTGGTCTGTCTTCTTGTGATAAGACAGCGCCCATGGCGTAACTGGATGCGTCCGTTGTAAGCTCAAAAGGCTTAGAAAAGTCCGGATACGACAAGACTACTTCCTTTGAAGTGAGAGCTGTTTTTAACTTGTTGAAGGCCTGCATTGTTTCTTCGTTCAGAACAACAGGCTTATTCTTTGATAAGTTCTCGGACACATGCCCATCCTCCCCTCTTAAAAGGGATGTCAGGGGTTTAGCAAGTCAAGCAAAATCGCGAATGAGGCGCCTATAATACCCTGACATTCCAAGGAACGATCGAAGCTCTTTGAGGGTTTTTGGAGGAGGAAAAGAAGCAATTGCTTGTACTTTCTTGGGATTACTCTTGATGTCGTCAGCACTAATGATGAATCCCAAAAATTCTACTTCTTGTTGAAGAAACTCACATTTGTCTAGATTTATCCTCATGTGTGCTTTTTCCAGTGTTTTCAGGACTGCTTCAAGGTTCCTGAAATGTTCGTTTTCGTTTCGCCCGAAGACGATAATGTCATCTATATAAATATAGCATCTTCTGCCAATATGCTCCCTTAAAATATCGTCTAGAGCTCTCTGAAATATATGGGACCATTTTTTAGTCCAAAACGAAGGCGTAAGAATTCATACTTTCCGTTATTTATTGAGAACGCTCTTTTCTCAATATCTTGCTCTCTTAAGGGTATCTGGTGAAACCTATTTTAAGGTCTATTACAGAGAAAAATTCACTATGGCCGAGGTTTGCCAAAACTTCATTTATCTCTGGGATTGGGTAGCCATCTGGAATTGTAATGAAGTTGAGTTTTCGGTAGTCTATTACCAGTCGAAATTTTTTTTCTCCCGAAGCATCCTGCTTTTTTGGGACTACCCAAAGAGGAGCATTGTACGGGGATCTTGATGGCCGAATGATCCCATCTTGAAGCAACTTTTTTATTTCAGCTTCGACAGTCTCCTTTAGCGCTTGCGGGTAAGGATATGATCTTGAATAGACTGGTTCATCCGATGTTGTTCGGATCTCCCCTTTTACTATGGTGTTATACTTTTGGCCGGGCTTAGGTTCCGAAAGAATATTGGGACAGTCATTAAGGATTTATCTCAAACTGCTTATTTGAGATGTATTCAGATGATTTGTTTTAATTTCAAGATTGTGAACGGACTTAGAAATTTGTTGTTTGAGGGGGATACGCAACTCGGTTTTAATGATCATGTGATCAGTATGTATTACTGCTTGCGTCTCCTTTAGGGTGTCATTGCCTTTAATGCCTGCAAAAGTTTGGCAATTAGGTAGGATATAGAACTTTGTTTTTGCCGTAAAGGGTCCGAACAAGTTTATGTATGCATGATGAGTGACTTTTACTGCACCACCTACTGAATTGACGGAAAAGAGTTTTTCATTAGGTATTGGTTTAAGGATAAATTGTGTCTGAATATAATTATTATTTGAACGTGTATCAATTAAGAACTTGAAATTTTCTCCGCTCTTCGCCATATATTCAAAATAGTGTAGCGAAGAGCTCACAGATCTAAAAAAATGTACGCTATCATTTGAATTATTGTCTGTGGTGTCTGCATTCTCATCCTGTAACTCAGCTGGGAAGGGTTCAGTATCCTCTTCGGCAAGGAAATCTGCAAGTCCTTGTTCATATTGCAATTCTTACATAATTCCATCTGAGTGGTCGGGCTGAATGTTATTAGTTTCCGAAAAATAGAGCCGTTGCTGTTTGTACCCCTGCTGTTGTTCAGGAGGTTGGAATCTTTTGGGTGCATATCGAGGTCTTGGGCCAGGTCTTAGGTCCCTCTCTTTTTGGAGGCAGAGGAGGAGGAATAGCAAAACCAGGTTTGCGAAATGTATTGTTCGCATGTTGTGTTTGATAATGAACGTTTTCTAATTTCAAACACAAAGACAGCGCCTGTGGAAGATCCACAGGTTCTCTTATACTCAGAAGGCGGGGTAAATCACCTCTAAGTCCTCTGATGAATGTGTCCAATGCCTTTTCACGGTAGCATTGTGTTAAACTATTCATCACGTCCTGGCTGAGTTCTAACGCAGAAATTTTATTTAATATAAGAGAAAGGTGATGGTAAACCCTTTCATAAAACTCATTTATCGTACCTGAACCTTGGATCAATGTTGTGAGTTGATATTCGAGGGTGCTCAAGTCCCGTTTTCGGCGTAGTGTATGGTAAGACATTTCGAAATTCTGGGCCAGTTGAGAGGGGTATTATAAGACTCAATAGCAATATCGGCTTGTCCCTGAATCTTATTTCGAATGACTGAAAGAATTCCGTAATAACGGGGTGTCCCTTTTCGATGGTCGTAAATGTTGAGAATACGTTCAACACTTTTTCTCGAAGAATTATACTCTCCTGGGTCACCAGAAAAGGTTCTCAGGCTCTTAACCACGTCTGGAATTTTATCCATGTCGGTTAAGTTTCTGTCGTTGTCAACGTTTATCGGTACGTCGCAGTCGCTATTAATGTCCGCAGCAGGATTCATCATGGCTGTGAACATTTGTTTTCCTTGCGTCTGTAATATCTCAGTAGCGATACGAGAAATTAAGGGAATAAGTCTTTGAGCGAAATCAACGTCGGGATTATTTGCGGGGTTATTTGCCGCAGCATCCTCACCTGCAGGTACGTTTTCTGCACCGAGTCTGGCAGGATGAATTAAATTACGAGGATTCAACATATTGCACAAAATTCTATCTAAGGTTTTGAATCCTTTATATTAATTTGTTTTGTCGGTGGGACAAAGGCAAATACAGATAAGTTAATGTGCTCGACACAAACAATTTTTCTCAAATTTTGACTCACTACAAATTAATGTGCTCGACCTCACTATTCTTTTATTGGTGAAAGTCGAACAAGCAAGTCAAACACAAAATCTTTAACCTTGTGAAGTAATTTAGACCCAATTTTACACAAAGTGTTACCTAAAAAAATTCTAAAGCACAATTCTTTCACAAAAAATATGACCTAAAAAATTTTTTTGCTTTTTAAAAAAAGTTTTAACCTTGTTGCTCGGGTGAAAATATAAAATGTATTATAAAGTGAAAATACAAAATAATAATTTGCATGCATCAAAATTACAACTTACATCCAAGCCAAGACGAGATGCATATTTCTTGAATATTCCGATAACTTCCTTATTTCTTTTCAATGTCTATTTTGGTTTCAATCCAATGTTCTCAAATATTTTCCTTTATTCTTTTCATTTGTTCACTGTTCTTATATATTTGTTTTTCACTCGTTATTTGTGGCAATAGATGTTTTCCAGCAATATTTCACTTATTAATTTTTATAGTACGGATTACACTCTATACATAAAAATTCTTAATTTCGAGGACAGGGTTGTCACTCAATATGTTTCGGATCCCGGTTCACTGATTTCCATTAGCAATATAGCAATATAATAATCGAGTTTTTAATAGCGAGGTTCGCTACTTTACGTAAAACTTTCACGTTGTATAATTTTTAGAACTTTCTTAAAAAACTTTCACGTTTTTATAATATTCTTTTAAAACTTGCACGTTATTTAGTCGAACTTTCACGTTCTTATTCATTTAAATTACTTTTACACGAATTTAAACTAATTTTTTCGTGCCAGTGTGAACGCGGGTCCCTGCTCGGGCGCCAGTTAAATTTTAAATGAAAAGGATCCTTTAAAAAATAACAAATTGTGAGACGGGTGTCTCATGTCTTTATTTTACAAAGTTTATAATACAATCAGCTTTTTTCATACAAGTAAATTTCTTTTATTATAATAATTTGTCACATCAGCATTTCAATTTCGTGGGATTTTTCGTAGAATGCATTTACCCAATTCTGGAAAATGCATGAACGTGTCTGATTTCGTCTGGCTTTGAATCGTGCGAACCGCTTGCCTTGCATTTCCCTAACTCTGGGAAATGCAAGCGATGTCGTTAACTGAGATTTTTAGCGTTAACTTATACAATGGACTGGTAAGCCACTTTATTACTTTTGTTGAGGTTAGTTAAATTTACAGCAGTAAAAACCAGCGTGTCTTGCTCAAGCGGTATATTCAGTGCGACTGATTCCTTTCACAAAAGAACACAAAGTAATGATAATGCAGTAATCTGATATATATGTAATAGAAGTGAGAGAGAAAGAGCAAAGGAATTTTAGGACTAGAATTGCATTTTTACAGTGTTATGTAAATGTATTTCACCAGTCTCCCAAAATACAAAGTCGAGCTATTGCTCTTTCCATTGTAACAATTTAAAGTAACATTTCATTATTTTTCAGAATTCATAATACACAAAAATTAAGTTAACAATGCACCAAAAAAATTTGATTCGTATTTATGATAATCCATGTAATTTAACGAATTTTTGATGATTGTTCTTGGCGAGCACTTTCGTCAGAATATTAGCAACCATTTGACGTCTATAATGCCCTCATTGAACATTTGCCCGATGTGATGAACGCGCACATTAATATGCTTTGTGCGCGCATGGTAAACAGGATTCTTCACAAGTTGTAAGACACACTGGTTGTGTCCATAAAGCAATGTTGGTCCATTGATGACGTTTTCAAAACCCATCTCAGCCAACAGACTCCTTAAGAAAATAATTTCTTTCGTTGCTTGGGACACGGCAAGAAACTCTGCTTCCGTAGAACTCAGAGCTACGACATGTTGTTTTCGAGATTCCCAAGATATGGGGCCATCACCAAGTGTAAAAATGTATCCCGTAAATGACTTTCTTTCATCATTACAATCAGCATCAGCGTATCCCATCAAAGAATGACTTGTTTAAGAATAAACGATTTTTAACTTATAGTGGAGTTTAAATATTTCAAAATATTCCTCGCAGACTTCAAATGTGTTGAATGTGGATCCTCATTGAATTGCGATAGCCTTAATGAAATTTCAGGCATTTTTTATACAACGTTAAATTAATATATGGCTATAAAGTTATTTAATAAAATTGCCACTAGCAGCAATAACCTCTTCGATCCGGGTCCGGAAACGATTACATGCCCGAATCAAATGCTCCTTGTTAATATTGACCATAACGACATTAATAGCAGTCTACAGTGAAGAAGTGGTATTATGAGGACGCTTATTGGTGTCACGCTCAACTACTCCCCATACGTAATAATCCAAAGGATTAAGGTCTGGGGAGCTAGGTGGCCATAGGTTCGGTGTTATGTGGTCATGAAAATTTTCGGCCATCCAATCTTGTGATTCATGTAAAGGAGCATAGTCTTGTTGAAAAATGTATGGTCTGCCTCCGCTTACTTACATTGTCTATCCAGGGTTTCACTTCCGCCCCAAAACCTCGATGTATGCAGCAGAGTTCACTCGAAGTCCTTGAGTAAAAAAGTGTGGTGGCATAACATGTCCTTCGTTGCCGACTCCACCTAAAACCATAACAGTGGCTGGAAATTTTGTGTGCATAACAACAGGAACTTCCGTAGGATTCGAACATAGCCATCTGTCATTTCTGTGATTGGTCTTTTGATCTTGGTCAACATTTTTTTCGTCGGAAAAAAACCATAACATTTTGGGCGCCTCAGGGTGTTTGATTTTGTTGAAAAGACGTTTTGATCGGAGAACTCTCTGTTCCCGTGTTCGTTCCGACATGAACTGTCCTCTGCGCATCACGTAAGATTTATACCGAAGGTCTTCGTGGACAACTCTACGAATAAAGCGCTCAGAAACATGAAGCACACTCGCAAGGACCCTCATTGATTTTGGAGGATCCTCGTCTATGATCGCTTGCACTTGCTCTAAAAATTCTGCAAATCGGACAGTGTCACAACTTTGTTCGTGCTTTTTGCGTTTTGCAACCGATTCTGTATCGCCTCCTGATGCTTCCAATTCACGGCGAACCTTATACACGAATGAACGGGCGCAATTAAGAAAATTAGAGATCTCTAAATCTCTATAGTTCGCACATATAGTGACGATGACAGCATGTCTCTTCATTTTGTGAGTGATGTTGTAGTCCGCCATTTCTTATCTGAAAAGGGAAAAAAAGTTACAGTCACATTTATGCATGTCCTCAAATACCGTACGCACCCTGTATATTTCCTCCTCGAGTGTGCCGTTAAGATATGCAGCAGTTACATCCACTTGATGCAAAAACAAATCAAATTCAGCCGCCAACGCGAGAACACATCTTACTGTCGAATAACGTGCTACCGGCGAAAAAGTGTCCTTGGAATCAATATTCACTTTTTGACTACACCCTTTCGCCACAAGTCTTGACTTGTAGCGAACTATTTTTCCTTTTTGGTCGGTCTTAATATTGTGTTGTATGATAATTAATATTTTTATTATTAATGTTATTTTATATTGTTTAAATGATTATATGAAACAGCATTAATAGATATAGTTATGAATTTTGACATTAATTGTAAAACTGTTAATCACAATGAATACCAATAAATCAGTAGTTGTAAAACTCACGTCAACCTGTTACAACATGGCGCAGTCGGTTCGCAAATGAATTCGGAAATAAAAAATAAAATTATAAGTTAAGTGTATACTGACCTCGTTAATGATAACGAAATATAATAATACAGTACAATAGTGTATAAAATCAGTCAAAATTAAAAACCGCCAACGCATTCAACGCTCGATGTTTGATGATTTCTTCGACCAGGATAGAGTTCCACGCACCACCACCTATGCAGTTTTCAGGAAATCTAGCCGAAAACTGGCGAAAATTTTCAGAAAGATTTCAAATCTTCTTGGAGGCATCAAAGAGGGACAAGGAAGACGCAAAATTTGAGACAGCAATGCTGCTAAATCTTCTGGGAGATGAAGGCATCGAAATTTACAATACTTTTCGTCTGGAAGACAACCAAAAAAGAGATTTCGATAAAGTTTTCGAATCATTTCAGAATTATTGCAACCCCAGGAAAAACTTGGTGTTCCAGCGATATGTGTTTTATACAAGGAAACAGCGAGCAGGAGAAGACTTCGATCATTTTTTGTCCAATGCACAGAAACTCTGCAAATTTGGTGATCAAACTGATTGGATTCTACAGGACATCATCATCTTAGGATTGGAAGACAAAACACTGCACTGAAAGTGAAAGAGTATTGCAGTGTCACCGAAATCACCAAAAAACAACTCCTCATAGTGCAGGCTGAAAATACAGTTCAGGTAAACGAAATAAAAAATAACAGTTATTCTAAAAAGCATCAATATAATAGTAAAATATCTATAGTAAATATAATAAGCATGTAAATTCAAATAATATTCAGAAAAAAATATGTTCAAAATGTAATGGGGAACATAGCTCAAAGCAAAAATGTCCGGCACAAGGAAAATAGTGTTTTAAATGTGGAAAATTCAACCATTTCTCTATCGCATGTAGAACAAAACGTGTGAATGAGGTAAATGTTACCGAAAACAAAAATAATTGGGAAAATTGTTTTGTAGAACCGTTGATGTTGGCTTTAAAAACCCAAAAAACTAAAAATCAGTGCGATTCAAATGAAATTGCCAAAGGCAAATGTTGGTTTGAAATTGTAGTAGCAGGTACAACTAAAATAAAAATGAAATTAGATATGGGCGCCGAAATTAATGTAATTTCTAGAGATATGGTAGAAAAACTCAATTTGAATATAAAGATTGAAAATAAAAAGATTACACTAGAAACATACGGTGGTTTCAAAGTTAAAGCGATAGGAATTATCAAGTTGCCGTTAATAATTCGGGATAATAGATCAGAGCATAAATTTGTTGTAGTTGACATCAACACAACTCCAATTCTAGGTATTGCATCGTGCAAAGAGTTAGGGCTCATTAAACGGGTTGATAGTATTACTAGAAACACTGTCCAGTCGAAGGAAGATTTTATTAAAGTAAATGCAGATGTATTCGCTCCGGGTGGAAAATTTCCAAATAAAATAAAAATTGGTTTAAAAGAGGGTGCAAAGCCAGTTTCAAGTCCTCCAAATAGGATTCCGTTGAAATTAAAAGAACAAGTTCGCGCTAAATTAGATGATATGGTAATGGGAAATATAATAGAAAAGGTTGATATACCTGGTGAGTGGGTTAATAAAATGATTGTAGTTCACAAAAAGAACGACGATATAAGAATTTGTTTGAATCCGCAAGAGTTAAATAAAATATAATAAAGAACTACTTTGAGATTCCATCGTTAGAAGATTTACGAAGTGAACTTGAGGGACAAAAATATTTTACAGTGGTTGACCTTCGCGAGGGTTTTTGGCAACTCGAGTTAGATGAAGAGTCATCTAAATTATGTACATTTAGTACTCCATTTGCCGAAGAGTTCCAAAAAATGAATAACAGATATTTTGGCACGTTAGCTGATGTTCACATTGTAGTAACCGAGGAGCTATGGCTCTAAAAGCCAGCGCTGCCACAGGCACACAGCACAAACTCAATTTAACAAGGAGTAACCATTCAGTCACCTTCCCCATCGCAACACTCGCTCCTTTTCTTTTTTTTCATATGAAAAATGAGTCAAGAAAATTTCCTTTGTATTTAACCCCCGGGAAACAAAATTCTAAAAATGTTTAAAAATTTCTAATGTGTAGTATCTTATTACAATATCTTTTGAAGATAATTTAACGAATTGCGGTGTAACGCGGTATACAAATGCTTAGAACGAAACGGCTAACCCCTTTAATTATATGAACGATAAAATCATTGTATCATTTAAACCCCTTTAAATTTGTCAAATTTTACCCATTCCAACCATAATATTAATTAAAAATTGTTTTGTTTGCCGGTAATTAACGTGAGCCTGCCTAATTCTTCCGATTTTTCCCACCTAATTACGCCTAATCATCATAAACGAAAAATTGCTTTCAATTGATAACTTAATTGAACCTACAAAAGACAGTGAAAATGGAAATTTTTTATATACATTGCTTTTCATTGCCTTTCAATTGTTTATATACATTGCTTTTCATTGCCTTCCAATTTTTTATATACATTGTTTTCTATTGCTTTTAAATTTTTTATATATATTGTTTTTTATTGCTTTAAAATTTAACTGGAATTGGGTTGCAATAATGAGAGAACCATGTTTGTTGAGTTGCATGGAAAGAATGAAACAATAATAATGGATTATTAGATTAGAACGCCGGTCTTTTCATTTCGTTCTATCTGACCGGGTATAGGACCCGGTACGATGGTAGGCTCTTCACGTTACAAATGAGCCAGCCATCGGGCATTAATAATCCCATATAATCTTTCTGTTTCAGGTGACTTTATGGGTTGAGTGGCCCAAGCCAAGTGCCTTTTTATGGCATAGAGTTATGCAATTCAATTGTATAATTCTATGACATAAATTGGTCACCGGGGTACTCCCCTTCTGATGGGAAAGTTCATATAATTCAAGTTGTATGAGTTTTCCACTCAGAAGAGGAATACCTGGCCACTTCAACAATTTAACATTGGATTTATTCCGGTTGGGTGGGCATGAAGGGGCTCCACCACCACCCGGTTGCCCCTCTTTCATTTGTGGGCCCTGAATGTATTTGGGTAAAGACGAGGTCACCCCAAATTAGTCTTTCTTGTCAGGTTGCACTTGTTCTCGTAACAAGTCATAATTCCTTCGTGGAGGTTATCTACAAATTTGCGACTTCGGTCGTCCTCGTGTGATCTCTGCAAGCAATTCGTGAATGCGAAATGTTTTGTAGTGAGTCCTCGTGCCGGGGAAACGAACCCGCCCCACGACACCGCAATGCTAGCCTGCCAGCGCATTCACGCGTCTCCGGACGAGGGCATTCTCGGCAGGAACTAACACCTTCCTCTGCCGAGGCAGCAGAACATCGCTGCAGTCCTTTACGGACATTTATGGAAACTCCTTATTCACTACAACATATATGTGGATGATATTCTAGGGTGTGGCTCTACTATTGAAGAGCACGATAAAAATTTGGAAAATGTAATACGAGTAGCTAGGGAAAGAAATATAAAATTCAATCCTAAAAAATACTTGGGATTTATTTTTGGGAAAGAAGGGATGAGGCCCGATGATGAATATGTTGATGCAATAACAAACTATCGGCTACCGGGCAACAAAAAAGACCTTCGGTGGTATTTGGGGATGGTGAATTTTCTGAGAGACTTCATACCAAATTTATCGCAAATAACAAGTAATTTACGGGATCTACTTAAGAAAGATTCGCAATGGATGTGGTTACCGTGTCATACACATACAATGGAAAAAATAAATAAATTGATCATTGCGTCAGACGTGCTAATTTTGATAGCAGAGTGGAAATAGAAATTCAAACCGATGCTTCTCTTGAAGGATTAGGATGTGTGATGCTACAAAATAATAAACCGATTTCATTTGCTTCGAGATGTGTAACGGTTTCCTACCTCCGTCTCGTTCGATCACAATTAGAACCGACCTCTCATCAGTTCGAGACGTGCAGTCTTGGAAGTAACAACGGACTGTACCCTTCAGGTCAACTCGTCCGGTCACACTTAGTCTACTCCGTGGTGGCTGCTTGTAGGCTAGCTAGTTCGGAGAGGAGTTTCGGTCGCGGGTCTTATGCGAGCAGACTAAGTCCGAGTTACGTAACTCAGCCACCGATTCACATGCCCGTTTTACAAACGCGTCAACAACTACTCATCCAGAACAGGAAACCTACGTTACGTTAGTTCTGGATGTGATCTCTCCACAGATCTCGATTCAAAATACTACAACATCTAAAACCATAGGCGCGTTACCGAATCACCGACGCGGTACCAGAAAACAAGCTAAACTACCTCAAGTCCAAAATAACCTACTCTAATAAAAAAAAGACGAGCGCAAACAAGGGTACCGCGGACCGTAACCGACTCGAAATCAATCATCAGCAGATTATAAAAACCTAACCTTCTTCAAGACATACTTACCTTCGGTCATCACTTCCGCTGTAAAAGAAAGAGCATGTGGAACGGAAAGGCTTATGGCTCCTTTAGTACTTTATTTTTAATTTCCTGAATATTTCATTTACACTTTGACCTAATTTAATATGCAGAGTATTTATACAATATTTACAATTATATTTAAATTAATATTTATTCAACTTGAAAATCATTTATATATTAGCCTAGCAAACATCAGCACTTTCCGTGTGATAAGGATTCTTATGGCGATCGATTATTTTCATAATTTTCAATATGAACATCCCTATTTATGTTAACTATTTATTTATGTATTTATTGAAATTTCGTTTGGATGAGATTACATTAAAATAGTATTCAAATCAATTTTCCCAGAAGGGTACACTGATTGTCGACACGTATTGACATTCACGTTAGGCAGCAATCAATGTCGATTTTAAGTAGATGATTTACTTAGTATCTGCTTTGGGAAAAAGATTCTCAATTTTGAAAATTAAGTTAAAGTTTCAAATCTAGACTTGAACCAACTTCAATATGTATATGATGGAACAGTTAATAAAGAGCAATTCGATCTAGTTAAGAAATCTTGAAGAAAAGACAGACTAGATTATAATTCTGTGTTAAGTACTTCTCAGTCAAACTAATTATCTATTTAAAAGCAAAATTATTCTAGTATTTAGTTAGATAAAATATATGGACAAAACCATTCAGTATAGATATATATGAGGTGAGCTAATTCAAAAAAAAAAATAAATGGGCTTATTATTTTTCATGGTTATTACAGTGAACCTGTTGGATGTAAGAGACACATCTTGATTTGATTCTTTCTATTTGAGGTAGTTCCAAAAAGGGGTCAAATTAAAAATTTGATTTGAGTACTGTGTAATCTTGAACTTTGCCTAAAGCATCTCCACAGTTATACAACTTTCATAACCTCAAGCTCATCCGTATTTCCAGATTCATTACTGTTTTCCTATCATATTTCCCTGATTCTGCCATTTCAATCAATTTGGCTGCAGTGCAATCTACTGTACGATTACTCTTATTAACATGTATTTATTTTTAGATGTCTGCTGCAGTGCGAAAATAAACTGATGGAAACGAAACTAACTCAGAGCTGTAAATAAGGGTAGCATCCATTTATCGAAGAAAGCTATTATTTTTCTATGTCTATCTTGTTTGGATAAACTTAAACAACAGAGAGTCGTCACTGCATAAAATGCTGGTGGATCTGCAAGATGCGGTTTGAAGAGTACAAGGCAACGATGCTTGAAAAAATTGATGACGAAAATAATGATTCTTCAATCTCCAGTCAATTCTTTAAGAGCTCCAACGCGCGTATGGGAATTATTTAATATGTCAGCCGTGGTTGTTTTTTTTGGTCGACTGATATGCTTGTAGATTGATGTTATTAAATATGAGATTTGCTCCCACTGATGATGCTGTTGATAGAGTAGTTTGTTTGCTTTTAAAATTTACACACAAGATGAAACTTTAATTGTTGAATTATTTAACGCTCATTGATAGCCCGAGCGTACTCTCTTCGACAGTTTTTTAGTGGTGGTTTGCTGATCAAGCCGCAAAGACGATGTTATTTGTTCAGTCTATTGAAGAGATTAAAAGTCTAATGTACATCCAAATGGAAGATGCTATTCTTTCGCCTTGTATTGAAGAATATGTTGCTCAGTCGATGCGGTTGCTGTTCACTTAATTAATTTTTTATTAATATGATATTGTCCAACGACCTCGATCTTCCGAAGACGTTCTACACATTCACATATGTATATACAAGTCACTTCAATCAAAAACACCGCAATTATATCAACTCGTTGTGCTTTATTCAGTGTCCATACGTCACTAATTTGTGCATAAGTCAGTATCTACTCTGTACGAGTATGTTCACTTTTCACTTGTTATTTTGTTTATATTTTTTTAATGTTTGCTTTAATTGAAATTATATGTAGATTCAATAGATCTACATACAAATATAATTGTATATAAAATGTGCACAGCACGCAACACTGTAGTAAAGAATGATAATAACAACAGCAACAATATCTTTAGTCCAGGATCTATTATTTATCTTGTTGATCGAAGTGAATTATTGTCAGGCTCTTTCTTATGTAGAGATGGCACAGTTGGAAGAGTTCAACACATGTAAACACGCATCAATATATTTAGCATATGAGGAGAGTATATATGTAAGTACATATAGCAGAATTGTCGTTGCTACTGTCAGACTAGCTGCCTTCAATTGAGACCAATTAGAGTTAGGTCAAGAAAGCAAAAAATTGAAAAAGAAATTTTATTCTTCGTCTTAACGTCCAATTCTTACTCAGTCAAGCGAAATGTTTTTTTCTGAGTATGTATAAATTTGTAACAATTGTTCATTTTGCACTGTTTTATCGGATGATTAATAAATTGCTGGTGACACTCCCAGGGCCCAAGAGGGTGTGAAAATGAAAAATTGTAATGTTGTTTGTTGCCGTTGACCCAGCTTTAACTGTTAATTCAGAGCGGAATTAAGATAAGAGCACGAAGCGCTGGTACGGGTTTCAAGCAAATGAAATCGTCGGTGAATAGTCAACCACGATAAAATTTTGTAAAATCTTCGCGAAAAACACTTGTCCACGAACGAAAATCTCAAAAACACTTTAACTGACGTTGATACCGTTTATCATGTAGTATGCATCACGCCGATCACCATACACATGTGTTGTACCAATTACCTGATGATCGCGTATTAATAGGCATTGCGGTATATTGGAAATGTGTTTCTCCAAGCCGCTCGCTATGTTTTTTTTTTCTCCTGTCCAGTGCAGCTTGACTCCCAAGACAAGGTTCATGTGCTCGCCAAGTCACCCATTTGCTACCTCCTCCTGTGGATAAATTTAGATTGCGTTATATGCACGCCACGCTAATTTTCTTTTTTTCGGACTTACCGCTAATCCGCTAACCCTCGCGAGAATTTTAATTCGACGGACAGCTAACCGGCGAACACGTTCTGCCTGTTTGACATTTGGATGGCAACTCGTGGGAGGCATTGCCAGATAGATATGCTTCGAAATGTATCAGAGTTTTACTTCAGCGGCTCACATTGACAGAAAATATTTTTCCACAAATGTAAATATTTGAAGAAAAATATTTTCGGCGCAATGATGGCTGCACGAAAGATAAAGTCTGCTTGCATTTCGAAGTCATACATATCTGGCCGGGTGCCAGGGTTTGGGATCGGAATCACTCCGATTCCCGGGCGTAGGCATCACATTACAGATGTTTAATGGACGCAGAGAAAAATTATGCTTGCATGGAAAGAGAGTTTTTAGGGGTACTTTTTGCTTGTAAAAAATTTCGTAATTATATTTATGGTCGAAGAGTAAAAGTTTGTACATATCATCAGCCATTAGTGGCATTAATGAAAAAGGATTTGAACAAAATTTGTTCTTCACGCTTAAAAAGGATCAGATTGAAAATGCTGGAATTCGAGGTTGAAGTTCAATACCTTCCTGGTTCTAAAATGTATATAGCAGATGCTTTATCTAGAGCTCCCTCTAGTAGCAGAGGAGACAATTTGGAAATAATTGATGATGGTGTAGATTATGCAGTCCATGAGGTTATTTTCGATGCACACCAGCAAGATAAATTTAAAGAAGGCATCGAAAAAGACGAAGTATTAAAACAAATTCGTTTATACTGCGAAACGGAATGGCCAAAATCAAAAGAGAAAGTCCCACCTAGTGTGAAATTTTATTGGAATGTGAAAAATGATATTTATATGGAACAAGGTTTTGTTTATTATCATGATAGACTTACGGTACCAGAGAGTTTACGCAAAGCGTGCCAAAGCACATTGCATGAGGCACATTTTGGAATGTCTAAATCTAAAGCTCGTGTCAAAATGCTATATTACTGGCAGAATATGAAAAGCGGCATAGAAAACTTAATACCAAAATGCAGAATTCGTGAAAAATATCAATCCACTAACGTTCAACAATAGTTAATAAGTCATAGCATACCTGAATTACCCTTTAATAAAGTAGGATGTGATATACTGGAATATGGTGGAAACCCGTACTTAGTGTTAATCGAGTTTTTTTCGAAGTACATTGAACTCAAAAAATTAAACGGCAAGAGTGCTGAAGTGATCATACCGATACTGAAAGACATATTTGCCACCCATGGAATTCCTGAAACTTTAATAGCAGACAACATGCCTCTCAATTCGTGATGTTTTAGTCAGTTTAGTGAAGATTATGGATTCGAAATAGTGACTTCAAGTCCAATTCATCCCAAATCAAATGGATTGGCCGAAAAAGCAGTGGGCATATGTAAGCGAATGTTAAACAAAAGCAGAGATGGAAATTTAGACTTAGAAATTTGTTTAATGGAATATCGAAACACACCTATATTAGGTTTAAATTATTCTCCAAGTGAAATACTTTTTAGCAGATTAACTAGAACTAAATTACCTATAGCGAAATCTAAATTATATCCCAAAATTAAAACAGATGCTTTATTGAATATTTCTCGGAAGCAAGATACTGTCAAAAAATGGTATAATAGAAATGAAAGTAAATCAGAAAAAGTCTTTAATAAAGGTGAATATGTGTTAATTAGAAATGGAAGAAAATGGGACAAAGGGCAGATAGTAGATAAACATACAACGCCGATGTCTTATTGGGTAAAAAATGAAAGCGGCCTTACTTTACGCCGAAATACGGCCCATTTGCGAAAATCAAGTATTAAACCTAACTTCAATCAACAATACAATGAGTACCTAGATACATATTTCAATAAACTAGATCAACGAAATTTAGAGAGTGGTTTTATTAATAACTTTTCTCATAACGCATCAGCTTCACCAATAGACAAATCACCATATGTAAGCAGTTATAATAAGCCTGGAATATATAAAACACGATTGGGAAGACTGGTTAAGCCACCACAGAGACTATGAAATTGGTAATGTACCGAGTATTTTGAATGTCGAGTTGTTTCAGACAAAGCTATGAGACTATGTTCCACAATGATGAATTAATAAAGAGCAATTAATAATTAGAAAGCAAGTTATTGTAATGATTCAAATCATTAGTCGTAATTTGTAATTAGAGCCAAACATGACATGTATTAACAAATTGTTAGCTTGGATGTAGTATGATAATTCATATTTTTATTATTAATGTTATTTTATATTGTTTAAATGATTGTATGAAACAGCATTAATAGATATAGTTATGAATTTTGACATAAATTGTAAAACTGTTAATCACAATGAATACCAATAAATCAGTAGTTGTAAAACTCACGTCAACCTGTTACAACATATTGAATACCCATTTACATTTTATGGACTTCCGTCTACCAAATCCCAGGTTTGATTCTTTATTATGCCATCATATTCTGCTTGCACTGACTTTTTCCACTCATCTGCTTGTGAACCTGAACGCGCATCTTCCACAGTGAGGGGATTTTCTGCTCGATCTACATCCGTCAAGTTAATTGAGTTTTGTTTTCCGGTTCGAATTAGGCTTGGTCTTCCTAGTTTACCCGTCCTGATAATTCTGGGTCTACCTCCTTTATTACAGGATTTCGCAATTGGTTTTTCTTTATCTTGTTCATTTTCGTCTTGATCGCTTTCGTAAACTTCATCACTGTCCACGGGTTTGTTTGGTGATATAGTCTTACTACTAGAAGTCTCTCCCATTGCCTCGAATGTTTTATTTTCCACATTTTCTTCTTCGGGTTCATTATCGAAAATAACTAACTGATAATCTTTATTCGCATTTGTATCAAATTCGTTTTCCAAAAATGTTACATCTCTGCTCTTGTACATTTTCCGTGAATTGGATTCATAATGCCGGTAAGCCTTTGCTTCTTCACTGTATCCTACAAATATAACTGGTATTCCTTTCGGATCAAATTTCGAGTTGCTTGCCTACTTATTTAGCGTTATTGCTCGGCATCCAAATTTTTTTAAGGTGTTTTACTGTTGGTTTTACCCCATGCCAAGTTTGAAAAGGTGTAATTTTTTCAAGTAATATGGTAGGCGCTCGATTTTGCAAATAACATGCCGTATTCACAGCTTCCCCCCAATACGACTTCGGTAAATTCGCTTAAATCAACATACACCGAGCCATTTGGATCAGTGTGCGATTTGCACGCTCAGCCACATCATTCTGCTGCGGTGTGTATTCAGCACTTAATTGCCGACGGATACCATGCTGATTGAGATATTCTGTGAAATCACGACTTAAATACTCTTTTGCATTATCGCTGCGAAACACTTTTATTTTACACTCCGTCTGGTTCTCTGCGATTTGCTTAAATGTTTTTAGCATACTAAGTATTTCACTTTTTTTGCTTCAAAAATGCAACAAACATCATTCTGGTGCAATCGTCTATGAAAGTGGCAAAATATTTTGCTCCACCAATCGAATTTTGTCTCATTGGACCACATATGTCACTATGTATAAGTTCTAGTGGCTTCTGACAGCAATTTTCCGAAAATTTTGTAAACGGTTTCACTGTCATCTTTCCTTTTAAACAAACTTCGCATTTTTCTACGTGTTCGACATTTGAAATATTTACGTCAAGCCCGTGCACCATTTTATTGTTATACAGTTCACAAATACTTTGTCTATTTAGATGACCATACAGACTCTTCCACTTCAAATAATCATCATTCAATGCACTATTTATCGCATTTCCATTCGCATACTGTGCATCATTTGTGCAAATAAACAAATTACCGACCCTTTTCGCTATTAAAATCACCGATTTTTTTCGTTTTATTATACACTGATTGCGTTCCAAACTCACTTACCGGCTGATTTTCGGATGTTAATCTCACTGTTCCTCTGCCTTTTGCGTCAATTGTTTTATTATTCGCGAGAAAAATTGTTTCCTGATAGAATTCGAACTCAACAAACAATTTGTTGCTGTTGCACATATGAGCTGTCGCCCCGCTGTCAATAATCCAAGTATTACTGGTGATCGATTCATTCGATGAATTCGTAGCAAGCGAAATGTTCATTTTGGCTAATGACACAGATACCGGTTTTTCTTTTCGCTTACTCCTACATTCGGCCGTGTAGTGACCTGTTTTATGACACACAAAGCACTCTATTTTCTTTCTAAATTTGTCACTGTCTTTTGCTCGGGTATTCCGTTGCTCCGATTTCGCTTTTGACATTAAAATATGTTCGAACTCTCTACTTTCGTCTTTTTCGGCATCTTTCCTGCGGCCTTCGTCGATCAACGTTGTTTTTAAATTTTCGAATGTCGACACTCATCTCTTGTATCCTTCGCAACTACATAATTGTCGAATGATTTTGGTAGGCTCGCTAATAGAATAATAGATAGTAGGTCTTCTTCGGCTGATGTGTCTATCTTTTTTAATTTTTCCGAAATGTCGGCAAAATCCTGTATATGTGCGGAGATAGATGAAATCTCCGCCATTTTGAATGACGAAAGTTGCTTGAAAACGTAACTTTTCTACCAAGCCCAGCAGGTTGACGAATTCCCTCTAGAATTTTCCAGGCGTCCTTTGCACTTTCAGCGTTTTTAATGTGAATAAGCTGTGATACACTTACATTCAGGATAATGGTGGCTAAAGCTTTTTCGTCTTTGTTGGACCATTCCATTCTGACGGTAGCTGCGTCGGTTTCCTCCGGTTTCAGGCCATTTACATATTTCCACAGATTCTGACAAATTAGAGCACTTTTCATCTGGAGCTTTCAGCTGCAATAATTTTTATCGTGCAGTTTTTCAATTATTGAAACAGCCGTCGCACTCATCTTTCCCGATCACTTCTTGTTATGTTTTCACGAGATTCACATAAAATTTTTTACTTTTTAACTGCTATTGCTGGGTCTGGGCCCATAACCTGTTGAGGTTAGTTAGATTTACAGCAGTTAAAACCTACGTGTGTTGCTCAAGCGGTATATTCAGTGCGACTGATTCTTTTTAGAAAAGAACACAAAGTAATGATAATGCAGTAATCTGATATACATTTAATAGAAACAGCAAAGGAATTTTAGAACTAGTATTGCATTTTTACGATGTTATTTAAATGTATTTCAACAACTTTAAATTTCAATTCTTATTTTGTGCGAGATTTTAACAACACGGTGCTACAAAGTCAACTTTTTATCCATAAAACCACCAAATAGTAGGATGAGCAATTCTACGTCTAACATTCGTTGCGAAGAGACATGTTTTAAATGATTCTACATCTAATTTTCAAAAAATTAAATAATTTTTTGCAAAAGTCAGTTGGAAATTAATTTTATCAATTGAATATCCTCACCGTCGAAATATTCGAACAATTATCGAATAGTTAAAGATATTGTAATGTGCCGCCTACGCCCGGGAATTGAAGTGATTCCAATCCCGAACCCTTGCACCCGGCCAGATGGTTATGACCTCGAAATGCAAGCGGACTTCATCTTTCGTGCGGATATCGTTGCGCAGAAAATATTTTTTTTTCTCTCCAAATATTTAGATCTGTGGATTTAAATATTTGAAACATAATATTAATCAAAAAACCCCGACACATTTCGAGGCATAGCCATCTGGGAATGCCCCCTCCACAGTGGCCATCGAAACACTATGCCACTGGCGACAAATGGAGTTGCACATTGCCGCCATGTGGCGTTCCACTCCACACATCTGTTTTGTCGGCGGTTGTCGGATTGACAGTCCGACGCAACGAGGAATAGAAACGGCGGGAAATAAAAGAACTGCGAGTATTACTCAGCTCCCTCGGTTAATTTGAAGATGGCGTGGATCCCATTGTATTAAATATTAATAGTCTCAGGAACAGACACTTAACTAAAGGTGAAACTTCTATGGAAGCGCGGTTCAAGCTAGTCAAGGTGAATATTAATAAGACAGGACATATCTTTTTGGCACATTCCTTCAATTACAATCGTTTCCCACTTATAGATAGCCAACACGTTCGGAAGTTGCCAAAGCACTTTGGAATTTGAGCAATTAGCCCAGATGGGGATATTTGGCCACACGTGCACAAGCGCCAATACATTTTAACAGGTGAAGAAGTGGCGCTGGAGGTGACGGAGCTCACAGTCGAAAAGAATGGAACCTTTGTTTCGCACAGTTGAATGCCACTTCATTCGTAATCGTTGGCGTGGCACTGTAGGCAATTTCGAATCATCTTTTCTGCGGCTTGAATATCTATGTCAGAGCCTGCCGGGAAGGTATCGCTTTTTCTGCAAATACCTGCAACAAAATTAGCACTGCTGCGGCGCCGCATTGTTTATTACAGTCCCTCCTCTCGGCCCAGCCATCTGGTCTTGTAGTTGTTTGGCGACGTGCAACAAGTGGTTCGAGTTCGAATGTATTGTTCTTTCATTTTGCGTCTTTGAGAAGGGAGCATACGTTTAAACGAGGAGAGGTTAGAAACAATTGCGCAAGATCCGGATAGGTGCTTTCGAGGACGTTATGATTGGTTTTACACTGGTGGAAATCTTAATCTGATTGAGAATGCTAACAACCATTATGTGATCCATGCAACCGGAAGGGAATTGCAGAACTTATGTAAGTAAAACGAATATACGGTTGGAACTTTTCTTTGTTTTTATTTGAGCATTTAGTGCGAAGTTTAATATTTAAAACTTTATGCGTAATAATAATAATTTATCTCTATTTGAGGAGCATATGAAATACCAAATTTTTATAGCACTAAAACTTAAATAATCCTATTAATACTGCTTCAAAAAAAAAAAATATTTCTCGAACTGATTTGCACTTAAAACCTTAATTTTCTCCTTTACGCGTGGATCCTTATAATCCAGCCAAGTCATAAAATAACAAACGAGTATTTCAACCATCACTCAAAATAATTTCATTTATTCTACACAAGTGTTTACACCTTTACAGTAAAATTGAGATAACAATATTAAAATTTTTATAGAAAATTACTTATCAAAATATTTCAAACCATCAAATATCAGTGATTTGGTAGAACAGTAACGATAATTCCATTAAAAATTATACTGTTTAGTAATTTTTGAGAGAAGATTTTAATTCAAATTTAACGCTAATGGAAACACATATTTGATAAAATGTAATTCTTAAGCTCGATTTGAACATGAAACGAAAAAAGGAAGAAACCAAAAAAATAATTTTTAACGACATCTAAATAGAAAATTCGCTTGAAAACAATTTGCAAACAAAAAAATATTTTATATATATATATATATATATATATATATATATATATATATATATATATATATATATATATATATATATATATATATTTCAAAAATTCGTAACTGCAAAAGAAAGAAGAAAAGAAATAGATAGTATATACAAATAGAATCTCAGAATTCTATTAGTTGTATTCCTAGTTTATATCTTATTGGTGAGGAAGTAGCATAGTTGCATACTAGGTATAATAAGTAATTGTAGTTTAACTTAAAATAAACGTTAGGTAAACTAGTAAAAAAAAAAAAGCTAAAATCGAAAGATTTATCTTTTATATCCTCTGGAGCTAGCATTCAGTTTAGTTTTCTTTTTAATTTCATTTAATTTTTTTGTTTTGATTTGCAATTGGTAACTAAGGATGAATAGCGAATAACTCAAAATGATTGTGTAAAATTTACACACTTTTTAGAGTTTAAAGTAAGGAACGTTACATTTTTCACATCGTGCTTAATAAATATATAATAGTATGATTTGCTTTTAAAGTTAAGTCAAAAAAAAAAATAAATATTAACATACTTCATTAAGATTGTGATCGTTTTGTTCGGAAAGTATTGTAAGTGAAATTTCACGTGTGCTAACGTTGACTAGAAAAAATGCATCTTTTGCTAGGAATCCTTGTCTATACATATATATAGCATAGAATATTATACCAGTGTAATTTTGAAAAGCTACTATTTTTATGTTGAAGTTTGAAAATGATTGCATTCCCTAACATTTAGTTAAATAGTTTTAATAACTATATTTTGTTAATTTAATTAAAAGATGAATTTCGAAAATATTAAAATGAAATGCTAATTAATTAAAGACTTTCCTTTTCAGTGGTTCTTTCTGTTTCAGCGGGAAAGTGAGTGCAGGGTAGGTATGTCGTCGCGAGGGTAGGGTTTCGCCAAATCCGCTGAGGTCGGTTTCGCGTCGCGCGTGGTACGCGGTACCTTTGTTGTTACGTTATTTTATTTAGAGCAGTCTTCGTCGGGTTGAGTTAGAGTAGTATACTTTTCGGTACCGCGTCGAAACTTCGGGAACGTGAAATAAAAATTAGATTTTGAATTCTTGACTGGTTATAAGAAGAAATACGGAGTAACGTAAAGTAGGTTTCTTCTCCGTATGGTTTGTTTTGATAACGCGTTTTGGAAAACGGGCATGTTCAGGTGGCTGAAATATTGTAATTGAGCGTAACCCATTCGGAGACCCGCGACCGAAATCCTCTCCGAACTAGCTGGCCGACAAGCAGCCACCGCGTGAATGGGTTACGGTGCACGGATTGGTTGACCTGTTGGTACCATCTGTTGGCACTACTCAGACTTAACGTCTAGAACCGATGAGAGGTCGGTTCCGCGTTCGAACCTAAAAGGTTGAAAATCATTACAATATTCCGCCTTTAGTAGAACTTTCACATATAAAAAATGAAATAAAGTACATTCCCTTTAATTCTACTATTTTTATTCTTATTCTGTATACAATTGTTTCGTTCTCTACTTAAGAACTTCCTCAGTACTACTATTCACTAAACTACAAGTGTCCTAATATTAATACTGTCGCGTGTTTTCGGTTCACGGCCAATAATTTTAATGTTCCGGGGAAGTGAAAACGCAATGTCTTTTAAATTAAATTAAAAGAGTTTATTCAATTAATCACAAAAATGCACAATTAGTTATTTTAGTATTTCACAATTTTAATTTTTACTAAGTCTATAAATTTGTCATTCAACTGTCCACTTAAAATCACTTCGCACTCAAACAATCAATCGTCTTTACTTCGCGTTCCACTATATCGCAGTTTTCTATCGCGGTTGTAATGAATCATCCCCCCATTCATTCAGCTCGCCTTTATATAGGGTCTCTACCTATTCACCCATTCCTCGTACATTGGCGAATGTTCTACCGAGAGGTACCTGGTAGATTCGAGCAAATTAATGAATGGAGTGACGTCACTTGCAGATGTTGATCATGCTTGTTGGGTTCTCGTGGGTTCGAGTAAATTCATTTGTTGACGTTCTTAATGATTATGAAAACAATTGCGACAGCAGCTCGCAGAATTATTTGTACATGTAATTATTTGTACATGTAACAATACTAAACACTTTCAACTATTAAATTGAATTTCTAATTACACCTAACATGTCTCTAATCCCTCAAAGTTCTTTTACTTAATCTCTATTTACCTGATCCTTTACCATTCAAAAATTTTGTTTTTCCTTATAACTACTTAATTACATTCATTATTTTGTAAGCTTGAATAGCCAGGTGTATCCGTTACCTGGGTCGCCGTTCCAAATGTCCTGCGTCTTTCGATTGAATATCTCCAAACTTTCTACTACATCAAGCTTCCACCCGTTTGTAATCGTTTTAGCATGCTCACATTGTCCGCAGTGATGTCATCTTTTTCAAAGACTATATGCCCCGCCACTTTTGATTTGAAGTTTTTTGCATCCTGCTTTTTGTTTTTGTTGACTGCTTCCCTTAAATGTTCGTTTCATTTGACACCTAGTGATCTCCTCGTTTGTCCAATATAACATCCATTACATTTCGTACACGAAACCTTGTAGACTCCGCTCCGCTCCATTTTGGGTGTGGGGTCCTTGGTTGATCCTAGCAAGTTCTGCAGTTTTGTGGCCCGGATCGTGCAAACTAAGTCGATGTCTACGTTTTTCATAGCCCTCGTCATTGTTTCCGTCCTTGAGTCAAAAGTTACAACCAACCTTTTCCGTTGCTCGACTTCCGCATTTAGCGTTGTGAACTTTTTGTTGAAGATCTCCTTCGTTCGTTTGGCTATCAGTTTGGTGACTTCATCCGTAGGGTATCCATTCCACTTGGCTAACTTATAAATGTGGGACGTTCTTTTTTCAGGCCTTCTTTATTGAATGGAAGCGTGAGCATTCGATTACAAGTCAGCTAAATGTCGCCCATTTTTGCTGTTGACAATGGTTCGAAGTGAAAGGAATTATCCGCATGGTGTCCGTTGGTTTGTGGTATATTTCGAATTCCAATCCATTAGCTCCTTACATACCATCACGTCCAGGAATGGTAGCCGCCCCTCCGTCTCCAGCTCGTGGGTGAAACTGATGTTGTGTATGGAGTTGACCGCCGTGAGAGTTTGCTGGACCTGATCCTCTTTGATGATCGTGAAGATATCGTCTACATAACGCACCCATCGATGTGGCAGTTTACCTTCTTGCGCTAGCTTCTCCTCCAAAAATGCCATAAAAACTTCGCTTAGAAACGGGGAAAGAGGGTTTCCCATTGGAGCACCACGTGTTTGCTTAAAAAATTCTCGCCTGAAAGTGAAATAGTTTTCACCCATGCAGAGTCTAGCCAGTTTCAATTTCATTTTGGCTTGTGCTTTCCATTGTTTTCCTGATCTTTGCATCAGAATCCATTCCTCAAGTAACGCAAGTGCTTCTTTGACCGGGATACTGAGAAAGAGTGCCTTGACGTCAAATGACACCATCGTATCGCCATCTTCCAAAGGTCCCCAGGACAATTCGAATTCGCTGCTGATCTGGTAACAAATTTTTTGTCCATGTTATTGAATTCCTTGACCAGCCACTTCGCAATTTTCTGAGTGGGGGCGTTTTCTGCGGACACAATTTCACGCATTTTATGGCCTGGCTTGTGAATCCTCGGAAGTCCTATGATCCTTAGTAGCGATGGGTTGGTTACTTTTAAGAATTTCTTGAGGTCCTGAATCCATGGTTCACATTCTTTCAGCACTTTCTCCACTCTTTTTATAGACTCAGGCAGCGGATTATTTCTCGTAGACTGAAGTATGGTCCCGTATTAATTTTTTCCCGCATTCTATTGTCGTAATCGGCCTTGTCCATGATCACTAAGACATTCCCTTTACCTGCTTTCATGTAGTAAACCGGTAGATTTTTGAGCTCATTGATGATTCTATTCTCGTCCTGCTTTCCGACCCCTCTAGTTTCTTTTGTCAGTGTATCTGCAGTGCTGCTTCTTATCTTTTGTTTTTCCTCTGCCGTCAGCCCATGCATGCTAGAAAGTCTGTTGATCCCGGCTTCAATTTCCATGACGATATCTACAGGTTTGGCGATCGCGTTAATGGAGTATTTCAGCCCCATGTTCAGTAGATTCAGTTGAGCTTGCGTAAATACCTGGGACGATTGATTGATGACTATGTTTTCGATTGTACGCACCTTGATTTGTTGGGACACAGTCACTTGTTCTCGTCTTAATTGATGAAACTTTTTTTCCAATATTAATTTCTTCCGCTCGCTTTCACACTCTTCCGCTACTTTCACTTTTGTTAGAAACAACGGGAAAGTCTGGCCAAGCAATATCCGTTAGGATAAACCTAGCGCGCCCTCACAAACTTTAAAAGTTAAAAATATTATAGTAAAATATACTTAGTTATTAAAATAATTTAAATAAACCAACAACATCAAAAATGCACTTAAAACAATAAATTTTAATCTTAATAATATAGATAATAAATGTTTTCGATTAGAAACAAAAACTACACAACCTATAATAAATAATGCTTCGGAAGCTGCCTATGCCGCAGTTGTGTACAGCAAGTCAACCGATAACTTTGGAGCTATCAGAGCAACTTTACTTTGCGCAAAAACTAAAGTTACGCCACTGAAATCAAAAATATCACTTCCAAAACTTGAGCTTAACGCAGCTGCTCTTCTCGCAAATCTTTTGCATCAAACAGCTAATACTATGGGCTTGACTAATGTACCAATTTTCGCTTGGAGTGATTCGACGATAACACTGGCATGGCTGAAGAAGGAACAATCTTCATTAGATACCTATGTCGCGAACAGAGTTTCCAAGGTACAGACTTTAGATGATGGGAAGTGGCAATGGAATCATGTGAGATCAGACGAAAATCCCGCTGATTGTGCTTCTAGAGGTATAAGTCCGAAAGAATTACACAACCATAAGTTATGGTGGAGTGGTCCCAGTTGGTTGTTACAAACGGCTAACATCGAAGCCCCTATTAAAATAGCATCAACATGCACAACAAAACAAGAATTCGAGCTTCTGGAACGCTACTCCAGTATACAAAAATTGACAAGAATCTTTAGTCTCTGCCTCAGGTTCGCCGACAATTGTAGAAAGCCAAGTTATGAGAAGAGGATCAGCATCTTACAACCCATTGAGTTCCAAAGCGCACATCTCAACATCATCTCCATCATTCAACGACAAGAGTTCTTTCAAGACATAGCTGATTTAAAGGCAAATAAAGGAGCCAGCGCCAAAATACGATCACTCAATCCTTTCATAGATGAGATGGGAATCCTTCGAGTTGGAGGAGGACTCCGAAATGCAAACATTTTGCAGGACGCGAAGTTCCCCATTCTACTACCGCAACGCAACCATATAACTTACCTGATTGTTAGGGAGGCCCACATAAAAACCAGTCACGGAGGCCTTCAGCTCGTTCAAAATTATCTTCGGATAAGATACTGGGTACTAACGATATTATCCGATATGAGATCCATCGTTGCATAAACTGCTGTAATTTCGCAAACAGATCTAATGAGTAACTAATGGGTAACCTACCCGCCGTACGCATCACTCCATCAAGTGAATTCTCACACTGTGGTGTAGATTATGCAGGACTCTTTAGAACAAGAATGTCCAAAAGACGAGGATCAACGATCCGCAAAGGATACATCGCCTTGTATGGTGACGAAAGCTATCCACCTGGAGCTTGTAAGTGATCTTTCGACAGAAGCCTTTCTGGCGGCGTTTAAGCGTTTCATCAGTCGAAGAGGGCTCTGTCAGGAAATATTTAGTGACAATGGAACGAGCTTTGTCGGAGCGAGCAATCAAATAGATAAAGACGTCCAAGAAGGCATTGAAAGATCCACAAGAGATTTAGCACGAATAACAGCCAAAGATGGAGTCTCCCGGAATTTTATACCTGTTGCTACGCCCCATTTTGGAGGCTTATGGGAAGCTGGAGTGAAGTCCGTCAAAGGGCATATCAACCGAGTCTTTGACGAAGCCAAGATAGTTCCAACCTTTGAAGAATTCTCCACGATACTTTGTCAAATAGAAGCCTGTCTCAATTCAAGGCCGATTACACCCCTATCCAGTGATCCAAATGACTTGAAAGCTCTGACACCTGGTCATCTTTTGATCGGACGCCCATTGCTAGCTCTGCCAGAACCAGATAGATCACAGGAAACTCTACATGAACGTTAGTAGATGTTCACTGCAATGCATCAAACATTCTGGAACAGATGGACAAATGAATATTTGCACACTCTTCAACGACACACGAAATGGACTAAGCACGAAGAAAATATCAAAATTGGGGAATTAGTCCTTATAAAAGAAAGAGACATGCCACCGACCAAATGGCCCCTTGCTCGAATTCATGTAGTGCAACCAGGAACAGATGGTAAATTACGAACAGCTACAGTCAAATACAGCGGAAACAAATTCAAGAAGGTCGCGATCATCAATCTCTGTCGTCTTCCCGTCGAGATCTCCGAGGATAGTGCACCGAAGCAAACACAAAGGTCTGAAGAATCCCAGGCTCAGGTAGCATTGCATGATGAGCAACGAGTCGACCCTCCAACTAAGCCAGTTCAAGTTAGACTTCAAACTACGCCTGTTCGAACCAAATCTAAAGCTACGCCTGTTCAAACCAGACCTCAGTCTATACCTCTTCAAGCCAATCCTCAGAAACGAAAATGTGACGTATTCCACCAAATTAAAATAAACAAGCAGCCTAAAAAGAAAATGAGGATTGCTCCTTGCACCTGGGCAACAAAGCTTATGAATCTAGCCCTTCTCATGTTTTCCCTATTAACTCTCGGATTGGCTAATTCCAACTACGAGGTTATCAGACCTAAAAGAGGGTTCTACGTTGAAAGACTGGGCAATGTTCATGTTTTACGTGGGAATCTCAGATTAGAAGTAAATTTTCCCATAAACACAACTCTACAAGATGAGAAAAGTGTTATATCTACCCTGAAGGAGATCAAGAACATGTGCTGTCAGACAAGAGATTTATCGGAGATAACATACTGTGAGGCACTCGTACAACATTTGGAGTCAAGACAGTTTGAAATACTTAGCCATATCCGGGAAATCAAGGCTATTTCGAATCCCAGGCCAAAAAGAGGCTTAGTTGGCAAGCTACTCACTGCTGTTTTCGGTGTTAACGACGAAGTCTACACCGATATAGATACCTTGCAGGAAAACCAGCAGAATATCTTCAAAACTGTGAATCACCAAGGCATGCTCTTAAACACGAAAATATCACAGTCGAATAATATCAGCATGATTAAACTAAAGAATCTCGGGGAAAAATTGAACCAAGTAATCGGCGCTGTCAATGAAATGAAAAGATGGTACGCACAAATCGATCACAACAGGCTCAGCATTCAAGTATTATCAACATATCCTACGGCAATGGATTATTACGACAATATAAGCCTAAAGTATTCAAAATTAACAAGAGCCATGTAGGGTCACGAGAGCATCATTAATTTCATTTCACTAAATACCATCAACACTATGATACAAAATACCAAACAAAAAATTGGTTTTGCTTTCGAAATTCTACGGAGCCCTCAAAAGCGAATATCCCTAAAACGAAGTAAGAAGGGAGCCTCAGTTTATGGATATTTCACGATAATTGAAAATACCAGGTACGATCTCATCCACATAACGGCTGTTCTACATAAACAAGATACACATCGTTACATCATGATTGATGCAGGGCCTCCCACAATCGCAATAAACTTTGATCGTCAAGTTTATTTCACTCTGAACCAAGAAGAATTAGACGCATGCAAGTCCAAGGAAGAGCTACTGATATGCTCACCTAGGGCGAACACCCACATGATGACACAACCGAACTGCATCCTGGATGAGATCTACAACAGGCACAACCAAATCATGTGCCCCACATTTAGCACAAGTAGCGAACGTACATTGTGGAAGAAGCTTAGGATGAAGAACACATGGCTTTTTGTTGCTGATCCGCTAGTTCCCGCACACTTAATCTGCAGTGGCTAACGGCAGGAAATTGTATTGACAGATGTAGGAATAATACGCACAGCAACAAACTGCATTATAGAAACCAAAGAAGTCATGTTTCGGTCATCACTTAACAAGGAAATGACTGTTTTAAGTTCCTTCAGGAAAGAGATTCCACCTGAGAAGTTTAACACGATCACACAACAGCCAGCATCTGCAACCTCTGAACCGATCACCAAATTATCTCAGCAGGTTTTCACGAAAGAGGTTTTAAATCTTCAGGAACCTGTAAACACACTGCAGAAAATTAAGGAACACACGGTGCCAGCAGCAGCCACATTACTTGTTGCTCTGGTATTACTACTAATTGGTAACTTATTAAAAAGAAGATGCCAAACGTACTTTCTACGAATAAGGAAATCTACAGGATAAACCGAAGACCATCCTGGAACTGCTACCTCACTTAGGGACAGATTCAACAGCATCATCACTCGCGCCCGCCCAACATGTTCAGTTCCTGAACAAAGTACAGCAAAATAAATTACATATGTCCAAATTCTTCCTATTAACTTTAGACGCAAGCCAGCACAATTTTCAATTTTATTATTTTTGTAACGTATTGCTATAGCTCAATATTCTTAATTGATGTAAATGCCATCTTGCAATTCTTTAGAGTCAACATTCTTAACTTAAATACTACGTTGCATAATTATGCGATCAATCAAAATTTCATATTTTCGATTATTGCTGGCTTAAACATTTTGGGTTAACGAACTTGATTGCAATTGAAATAATTTAATGATGATTGTAGAAAAAATTATTATAAATACCTTTGATTTATGAATAACGAATCACTTGCAAAGTATTGTTCACAGTATACAAAACGTGTTTATTTTCCCAGTTTCCCAGTTTATTCTACGGCGATTGAATATATCGAGTAATCCCAAATTCCTCAATAACAGCTGGTGTGGCTGGTTTTTTGAGGAATCATCCTGTTCTTATTTCGGTCTGCAAAACTCAATTTCCACGCCAAAACACCCCCTTTGTTTTCTTTTTCCATTTTTTTTATATTTGATTATAATTTTTACAGTTGATTAATTTCTATATTAAATTTGAGTAATTTCTTTTTTCCTATTATTTGATTAATTTTTTTTCTTTGTATTTGATTCAAATTTCTCTATTTTTATTGAATTTTGTTCTTTAGTTTTGATGTTTTTGCACATATTTTAATTTTTTTTTTTATAAAACTTGTGCCAAAGCAGGCGCGGAAAAGTAATTGTTGTAAATTGCTCGAATATAGTGGATAATGCTCGACAGGTTGTCATTGACATTGAATTAGCAGACGTGATAACTGTTAACAAAGAAAAATTTGTAAGAATACAATGATTTGCTAAATTATAAATGCAGTCTTTCCATTTTGTCCCTTCTGACCGGGTATAGGACTCGCTACGATGGTATGCGGTTCACGAAAAATGGGCTAGCCATCGGGCACGCTCCACCTATTTTGTTGTTTTCAGGGGCTCTTGCCGGGTTGAGTGGCCTTCCGCTCGCGTGCCCTTTTTATGGCATAGGGTTAAAGGACCCGATTACATAATGCTGTGACATAAATCGGTCACATCTATATTTCTCGTTGATGGGAAGGCTCATGAAAAGTATGTTTGTATGAGTTTTCCGCTCAAACGGGAAATATATGGCCACGTCAACATTTGGATCTTGATCCGTTTGGGCGGGTGCGAGCGGGCACCACATCCATCCGGTTGACCCTCTCTTATTTGTGGGCCATGAGAATCGTCGGGTAACAATGAAGTCTCCACAAGTCCGTCTGTTTTTACCCGTTTCAACTTGTTCTATGAACAAGCATTTTGCACCCTCAGGTAGTTACCTCCATTTTTCGTCGTCGGTCGACCTTTTTCTGAGACCCAAGAATTCGTGAATGCGAAATTCTTTTGTAGTGGGCCCTTGTGCTGGGGGAATGAATCCGCCCCACGAAACCATAACGCTTGCCTGCCAGCGCATTCACGCGTCCCCAGACAAGGCCAATCTCGGCTGATATTACCATCCTCTTTCGCCGAGGCAGCAGACCATCGCTGCAGTCCTGCACGGAAATTTATACCTACTTTTCACTACATTATCGTGTACGAAATGGAATGGATGTTATATTGGACAAACGAGGAGATCACTAGGTGTCAGATGTAGCGAACACTTAAGGGAAGCAGTGAACAAAAACAAAAAGCAGGATGCAAAAACTTCAAATCAAAAGTTGCGGAGCATATAGTCCTTGAAAAACATGACATCACTGCGGACAACGTGAGCATGCTGAAAACTTGATGTAGTAGAAAGTTTGGAGATATTAAATCGAAAGACGCAGGACATTTGGAACGGTGACCCAGGTAACGGATACACCTGGCTATTCAAGCTTACAAAATAATGAATGTAATTAAGTAGTAATAAGGAAAAACAAAATTTTTGAATGGTAAAGGATCAGGTAATTAGAGATTAAGTAAAAGAACTTTGAGGGATTAGAGACATGTTAGGTGTAATTAGAGATTCAATTTAATAGTTTAAAGAGTTTAGTATAAATATAAAGACGCTTGTAGTCTAGGGAATAGTAGAACTGAGGAAGTTCTCAAGTAGAGAACGAAACAATTGTATACGGAATAAAAATAAAAATAATAGAATTAAAGGGAATTTACTTTCTTTCATTTTTCATATGTGAAAGCTCTACTGAAGGCGGAATATCTTTAACTAATAGAGATGACAAGGTAATAGCTTTTTGACAGAAATTCTGGATAGTAATTTTAATATATGAATTATTCAGAAAATGAGTAATATGAAGGACTCTAATCAAAATACTCTTATAGCGGAAATCATAATCTGCTGGCGATTAATTTGTAAAGTATTCTTAACACTTCAACTTCTTTCAAATAGCCACTATCGCTTAAAACATGTAAGAAGATATGTTCGAATTATACAAAGCATCTTGTAATTTCATTATACGTAAACCATACTGTACTGATCTGCCCTCATTTGATATTAAATGGGAAGAATTGCTTGAAACTTCATATGAGCGATGATACTTGCATATTTCTCTTGATAGATCAGTTCGATCTTGCGGATTCGTTATGCGCGTTGGAACATTTGCTGCTACCAAACAAAACTCATTCAATTCATTGTGCTGCATCATGATATTAAAAGCAGATCCGTTATACTGCTCATTTGCATCGACGTTTTCCACCCAAGTTTAGTTTGTCTCAAAACATTTATCGCCTAACAAAGAGTTCCTGTATCGCTATCATTTTGCCCAACGGAAAAATGGTAAATGATGGTACAACGTTGGTAAGTCTTCTCTAGTCCACTGACGATCTATCTCTCAAAATTATTAGCTGAGGTGAAAATTGTTCTCTTCGCAAAGCTCATCAGGTGGTGGAGCTAATGATGATTTTGGGCTCAATAGCTGGAACCCAAAGACATATAAAGTAACGGACGCGAAATGAGCTTATTTTCATCCATACGTGAGTGAAGGACTTTTACTACATACATGCCTTCCTCTCGCATGCGAATTGAAATCCCCCCGCCTTTCACGCTGCTAGAGAATCCACACATTCAAGTGGCTCTTTAGTTGCTCTCACGAAAATCCCACTCCTCCTATATCTTAACCTCCGAATCGTCAACAAAATATCAACCATATGATTGAAAACATATGATTCGTGAAAATTCAACAGATGACGGGAAACATCTAACCAAGTTGAATTTGAAATTGTACACAAAACAAATTTTTTAAGATAAACAGTGTTGAATGTAGTGCAAAAGCATTGCAAAAGTATTAATTAATTAAACTGAAAAGTTTGCCAGGGATAGCGAGTGTTTTTGTTTCGGGAAACGAAATATGAAGTGATGTGTGTGGGATTGTAAAAATAGCTAAAGGAAGCATGCCAGAGACGTATGCTTCGTAGGGTAAGTCATGTTGAATCTTTTATATCGTTCAAGTTAGAATACGGTACGGGAAATTGATTTAGTTCAAGATGCGAAAATTGATGGGAAACGTCACGTCAAATTTATTTGAAATTCTAATGAACAGTTGATAACGAGCCAACTTCAATCTTCTTCAATCCTCGCGATGTATTTCGTATCGATTTTCTCTGAAATCTATGCTGGAACCCAAGAAGCAAGAATATCTTGATGAGCTTTGAATGGTCTTGGCGGTCTTTGCACTTACAGCAACCCTCTCGTGAAATCTGCAGGATATCTGAATGAGTTTAACTTGTACTGCTGATCTTGTAACCTTAATTATAGCATGCAACCACGATGCTGAGGCACAACCAGTTCGCTCCGCACTTCCAGGATTATTCTCCCTGACATCGAACGCCACGTTGTTTCACTTGCTTACGCGCCCTTCTTCATTAATTGAGTTTTCATCCACACCAGACCAGTTATACGACCATCAAATCATCTTAATATCTGTGATTGAACATAAAACTGCATTCGATTCAGCAGAATATTAATAATTCAAACCTGAGGAATGCCATTTTCTTATTAAAAACAATAATCATCAACAATTGAATCTAATCTTCAATAATTTCCATTCGTACACTTCCTTGCAACACCAAACAGCGTGGCTGTAGCTCAAGCAGCTCAACGCAAGATAACTTGACCGATACTATCACCATCAGATATACCAGCTCAAATGCACTAGTTTAATCGAATCCGAGGACTCTACTCACAAAATTGGTATCAAGGACTGATAGTCACCGAATAATAGTTCATTGGTACTAAAACTTTCTTTCCAATAACTACCGTTCAAGATGCCAAAGTTTCTAATCAGCATTCGTAACGCAATGGATTCACCATTTGTATCCACCAGGCGTTTCGGCTATCTAATCAGCAGCTGGACCTAAACAACCGTAGACCTCCAAGTTCACTACGCGGCTGACGTCAAGTGGTGGTTCAGTTGCATAGATCTGTCATCCAACCTTATCAGCTGGTTGGGAAATTTGTATAGGGATCACCGATCTCTGCGGGGTATCGCTCTGCGGGATCAGCGGTTATTACCTACAGGTATTACAAATTGGTATCAAAAATTCACACATTTGAAAAATTTGCTTAAAAAACTATGCGGTATCTTAATAATTGTTTTATTGGGGCTCTTTAAGCTGATTTTAGTCAAATTTTTTGAGACATAATGCTTTTATAACAAAAAATTTTGGAATGAGTTGAAAGTTGTGTTCATGTTCAATTTTCCGCATATATTTTTCCAGTTTAAAAGGTAAATCCCAAAAAAATTCTATTTACATGGATTTCAGTTAGAAGTGGCAACATAAAAATTACAGAAATCATAATTTGTAAATATAACTAGTTCCCAGTAGTTTGGTCTGATTTCCCTTTTTCCTACAGAACAAGCAAGACAATATCAATCAGCTTATTTTCATTACTTTGCAGAAAATTGTTGTTGTTTTTTTTCATAAGCTGCACGCGATAAATTCAGTATAGATACTCCCAATAGAATAGAATTTTCCAATTTTCTAAATAGTTGTACAGCAGATTTGATTTAGAATGACTTCAACTTAAAAGTTAAGCCACATTATAACCCAATTTGGCTGTATCCTGCCTGGTAATTTCGCCCCATTCATCAACGATGACGTTTTTCAGCATTTCCTTCGGGATTATGCTGTACTGTCGGATCCTGCGCTCCAACAAGTCCCACAAATGCTCAATGGGATTACGGTCTGGGGATTGGGGGATTGGGGATCATTATCTTGCTAGAACCAGAAATCGTCACCAAGCCTCAACTGCTGACCACTTTGCTTCAAATCCGCCTTAAAAATATTAAGGTAACGCTATTTGTAATGAATCTGCTTCACGCCACTGACAACGATCAGCAGGTCGTTATTGACGTTGACGGTTCAGAACGCTCCCTTTAACCACTCGCTATCACTGAACCGCGTTTTGACAGTTGGCAGGAAAAATAAGGGAGTAATCTTATCACGCGTACTCTACTCTACGAGACGTACCGATCAATTTTTATTATCTTTAGAAATATTATATTATGTGTCAATTAAGGTACTCTACAGTACTTCAACATTTTTTTGCCGCGTTAAAGTTAGCGGACACGGAGGCTTGGGACAAACGCAAACATTTTACCAAAAGCAACCGTTACTTTTTCCTAAGAATAATATTGCATTACAAGGGGAATGTCAAACTTAAATATGTTAAAGTGGCTATAGTCAACCACTCATCTCTGCCAAAAAGATGGAAACTTGACGGATGTATGTAGTAATCGAGCAGTTACACTATCAAACTGTTCGAAAACAACTATCTCAACCACAAATACCACAAACTATCAAAAGGCGCTAAAAAAAGGGAGTCTGCTTGGAACCGCGACAGCGATCACGTCGGAAGTACGGGACGGCTCAATGCACGATGGAAAAATGAAAAGTGGTCGCGAAATGAAGAGCGGTTGTGATGAATGCACTGCGAGATTGATGGCGACGAACGCCGCAATTGAGGACGGTTTCAAAGATGTGAACGTGAGTGGCGCTTATGAATTAGCCGTGAAAATTTCAAAACAAGGATTGTCGCATTGACCGTTTCCGTGCAGTTGTCATCCCATTTGTGTGTATCGTGAGGAAAAAGTTAGCAGCAAGTTGGCTGCTGCGGCCTGGCTTTTCTCACAAAAAACGAGCTAGTCAGCGGGCGCGCTCCAGCTGATTTTCAGTTTCAGGGGCTCTTGCCCTTTTTGTGGCATAGAGCTATGTGATCCGATCACATAACTCTATGACATAAATTGGTCACCTTTATATTTCTTCTTTTGATGGGAAGGCTCATGCAAAGTAAGTTTGTATGAGTTTCCACTCAGAAGGGAAATATATGGCCGCCGCAACATTTTGGATCTTGATCTGGTTGGGCGGGTGCGAGGGGGCACCACAATCATCCGGTTGCTCCACTCTTATTTGTAGGCCATGAGAATAAGTTCCCCTAAGTTCGTCTGTTTTGGCTTGTTTCGACACTTTCTTTGAGCAAGCAATTCCATCCTTTTGTAGTTACCTACATTTTTCGACTTCGGTCGACCTGTTTCTGAGACCCAAGAATTCGTGAATGCGAAATTCTTTTGTAGTGGGTCTTTGTGCTGTGGGAATGAACCCACCCCACGACATCGCAACGCTAGCCTGCCAGTGCATTCACGCGTCCCCAGAGAAGGCCATTCTCTTAACATCCTCTTTCGCCGAGGCAGCAGACTATCACTGCAATCCTGTACGGACATTTAATACCTACCATTCACTACATGTAGTTTACTTTAAACTAGTAAAACAATAAACTAAACAATTTCAACGGGGTGATCACCTTATCTCTTCAGGAGCAGCCACTCCTGATCACCACGGGGGGCTAAAACTGAGTGACTTCTTTAAATCAAAGCAAAACGTTAAACGTTAAATATTTCATTCAATATTGACGATGTTGAAGACCAGCTGCATACACAGGAAAACAAAGCTCCAAGTATACAAATCTGTGATAAGACCTGTGTTATGCTATGTGTGTGAAACATTGACCCTAACCCAAGCATCCGCAAATATATTGAACGCCTTTGAGTGACGGGTCCTGAGGTGAATAATTGGAGCGAAGCTAGACGGGGACCAATGGTAAATTCGGTACAACCATGAGCTGTATGAAATTTTTGACGAACCGGAGGCCTGAAGGATCGTAAGACTGCGGAAGCTGAAATGGGCTGGACACATGAATCGTATGGACGAACAACGGATACCCAAGAAGGTATTCGTTGGGAGAACTGAAGGCCGGCGGCCAGTGGGGAAACCGAGAAAACGCTGGTCTGGCTCGGTCGACGAAGACAGTTCATCGCTGCTCGGATTTCGGAATTGGAAGACGCGGTCAACCGAGATAGTTGGAGGCGCTGTTTGAAGGAAGCGAAGGCCCGAAAGGGGCTGTAGTGCTAAGAAGAAGGAGAAGACGTTAAAGGCTTGCGTTAATCACAAAAAAAAACAACATATAATTTATAAAAATCAAAAGAATCTCTACTTACTGATAATTACGATTTGGCATTCTTAAAAATTCAAACAAAAATTAAAAGCGATGTTTTCGCGATAATAAAACGATTTTTTTAATTTAATGTTCAGTGCGGAGAACTTTCACCTACAAAATTACGATCAATTGTCTTTAAATTATATCATAGATTTCAACAAAAGTAATTACGACAACTACGAAGCAAAAAAAAAACGTAAGGGAAGATAATAAACAAAAGAAACAAAAGATTTACTTAAAGTATTATGTTCAAAGATGAACCAGAAATATTTAATGTCAAAGTACTCGTAGTATATAGTAGGTATATGTATACGGTCCAGGACTGCATATTGGGCTGGTAAAATTTCGAAATCTTATGTATAATTTAGTCGATGCTAAAAACAATTAGCTGGATCCATTGAAAATCTGATGAGGTAATGTGGTGAATATATTGTATATAAGTGAATTCAGCTTGAAAAAAAATTATAATATGAATTTCCTTTCCAGCAGACCCTTCTTTTTCCAGCAGGAATGAGAGCGAACGGTGAGAATGCCGTTACAAGGGTAGGGTTTTATAAATCCGCGGATAGCCGGTTTTGCGCCGCGTTCGGTACGCGGTCCTGTAATGAATCGGCCCTATGCCACTGGTGACGCATACATATTGTTACATGTACAAATAATTACATGTACAAATAATTCTGCGAGCTACTGTCGCAATTGTTTTCATAATCATTAAGAACTTCAACAAATGAATTTACTCGAACCCACGAGAACCCAACAAGCATGATCAACATCTGCAAGTGACGTCACTCCATTCATTAATTTGCTCGAATCTACCAGGTACCTCTCGGTAGAACATTCGCCAATGTACGAGAAATGGGTGAATAGGTAGAGACCCTATATAAAGGCAAGCTGAATGAATGGGGGATCATCATTCATTCGACCGCGATAAGAACTGCGATAGTATGTGGGAAGCGATATTATTCGAGTTGTAGAAAAGTGATTTTCGTAATAGTGAAGTGATTTAGAAGACAATTGCGATAAGAAATTTATGGACAAGTGTTAGATTTTTCATAGTGAAAATTAAAATTATTGAAAGTGTTAAATTGATCATTGTGCACTTTTGTAATTAAATAAACTCTTTTAACTTAAATTAAAAGACATTGCGTTTTCACTTTCCCGGAACATTAAAATTATTGGCCGCGAACCAAAAACACGTGACAGTGGTGTCGAGAAGTGAGATTAAAATTTTGAAAGTGAAAATTTGAACATTTTTATAGTGCACAATAGTAAAATTTAAAGAAATATTGAAAATGCCACGAAGCCTAAACTTAAAAATTAATGAATTGACCATGTCGGAGCTTAAGGAAGAGTTGGAACTGCGAAACCTGGCTACGCAAGGTACAAAGGCCACACTGATTGCACGCTTGCGTGACGCAATTGAATCGGAAGGTGCGTATCTGGATTCGGGTGAGCTCTCAGATGCGGAAAAAGGCGCAGAAGGTGGTGAAGCAGAAACACCAAAACCAAAGGAACCAGAAAATGCGCTGATGCAAATGTTGATGCTGATGCAGCAAGAGCAGCGACAACAGTCATCCAATTTAACGACAAAGCTAGATGAACAATCAGCGAAGGTAAATGAGCAATCAGCGAAGTTAAATGAGCAATCAGCGAAGTTAAATGAACAATCAGTGAAGCTGGACCAACAAGCGATCGTAATCAAGGAAGTGCAAAAACAGTCAACCGAAATAAAAGTGGAGCTTGGTAGCCTGAACAATCAAATTAAATGCGTCGAGGAAAAGGTTTACCAGGTCGAGGAGAAGGTCAGCCAGGTTGAGGAGAAAATTAACTATGAGATCAGCCAGGTCGAAGAGAGAATGAACCATGAGATGGAAAAAGTGAAAAAAGAATTGGAAGCAGCAAAGGCAGTAGTAACCACCTCACCAGCCCCGCTTGTAACCGCAGCGCAAAGCACATCCAGAAATGTGCCAGCACCAATATTCGATGGGCAAACGGTCTGGAGTATTTACAGGACTCAGTTTGGAGCTGCCGCAAGGGCAAATCACTGGAATGAGCAGGAACGAGCAACTGCACTGATTCTTGCTCTAAGAGGCCCAGCTGCCGAGCTTTTGCAGACGATCCCCGATGAATTGCACTCAAACCCGAATGCTATAATGAATGCGCTCGACATGCGTTATGGAGACGATCATCTAAAGCAGATTTATCGGTCACAGCTAAGGCATCGGGTGCAGAAGTCTGGCGAAACCTTGCAGCAGCTAGCACAAGGCATTGAGCGACTGGCACTTTTGGCTTACCAGCGTACGACCCAGAACATCGAGATGACGTAGCAACAGAAGCATTCATCAGCGCCTTAAAGGACAAGGAATTGCAACTAGCCGTGCGGTTAGCTCAAAAACAAACGGTTAAGGACGTATTGATTTATAGTCTTAACTTCAAGGCAACACAAAATGTGACTCGTACCACTGCCCGGGTCCGTGAGGTAGTGGCAGACAAATGCAGGTGTGAGCACGTGGAAAATGAGCGAGAGCCGCCGGCAAATGGAGCGCCTAGATGCTGGGATTGCGGTGAGAAGGGGCACCTGCAAAGAGACTGCAAGAAGTGAAGAAGACGGAGCTATTGTCAAGGATGGTGGAGATCCAGAACGTGTCAGGAGCCTAGAATGGAAGCCCATCAAACTGCAAGGGCCAACTTCGTGGAGCGAACGTTAGCTAGGAGGATCGACATCCCCAGCACCCCCATCACCGTGCCAAGGCAACATCGTGGAGAAGCAGACAGATGCCTACCTGGTCAAGTTGATGAAGAACATTGCACCATAACAAACGACACTAGCGCAACCCGACCGACGATCAGACCAGACCTAGTGAGGCCCCAACTACTTCACAAGGGCAGAGTTCATGGAAATGCTGACGCCCTATCTCGTCGTCCATGTCCAGCTAACTGCAAGCATTGCCGACGGATTGAGGAAAAGGAACCGCCCGTTGATCTGCGACTGATAACGGCCGAATTCGATGAAGGTTGGTCATCGGAGGAGATTCGAAATGCCCAGCTAGCCGATGAAGACATCGGACCATTGCTCGTATGGAAGGAGATGACTGGGCGACCTGAGTGGAAAGACGTTTCAACGCAGGGCGCAACGCTGAAAAGCTATTGGGCACAATGGAACTCCCTTCATGTAGAGGGTGGCATACTCAAGCGGAAATGGGAAACGGTGGATGGCAGCTCCTATAGGATGCAAACTTTACTACCCAAAAGCCGAATCCACGATGTGGTTAAGGAAATGCATGAAGGATCCTCGGGAGGCCACCTTGGTGTTAACAAGACCTTAGCAAAATTGCGGGAAAGGTTCTACTGGCTCCACGCTCGAGAGGACGTAGAGGACTGGTGTCGCAGATGCACAATTTGCGCTTCCGTCAAAGGCCCAAAGCGACGACTGAGAGGACAAATGCAAACCTATAACGTGGGGGTACCGTTTGAAAGGATTGCTGTTGACATCGCAGGACCCTTTCCTGAATTTGAATGGGGAAATCGATACACGCTGGTTGTAGCCGATTATCTCAGCAAGTGGCCCGAGGTCTACCCCATTCCCAACCAGGAAGCAACTACTGTAGCTGAACAGCTAGTGTTAAATTGGGTCAGTAGGTACGGCGTACCTTGTGAACTACATTCGGATCAAGGCCGAAACTTTGAGTCACTAGTTTTTGGCGAAATGTGCGAGCTGCTCGGAATACGGAAAACGAGGACAACACCGCTGCATCCCCAATCCGATGGAATAGTCGAACGTTTCAACGGCACGCTCAATAAACACCTGGCCAAAATGGTTGACGAGAACCAAAGGGACTGGGACCGACATATCCCACTATTTTTAATGGCGTATAGAGCTGCTGAACATGCATCGACGGGCCAAGCCCCAGCCAAAGTCATTTTTGGAAAGACTATTCGTTTGCCAGCCGATATAAAGTTCGGAACACCCCCTGAGAAACCCCAAACGGTCTCGGAGTACGCAAGTGATCTAAGACAACGGTTGAACCAGATACATCGGACAGTGCGAAAACACCTCGAATCGGCTACTGACCGCATGAAGACCAGGTATGATCTAAAGGCAAATTCTACTGGCTTCTAGCAAGATGACTTGGTGTGGCTTTATAACCCGCAACGGCGAAAGGGTAGGTCTCCAAAGTTGCAACATAATTGGGAGGGACCATACCGAGTTACAAAGCGAATCAACGACGTCGTATACCGAATACAGGAACATCGTAAGCCGAGAGCTAAAATGAAAATCGTGCATCTGGACCGTCTATGGGGCAAGACCCAGGGAGAATTGACTACAAATAGCGACACATCTTTTCGGGGCGAAAAGAACTGAGGTGGGGGCAGTGTTACATGTACAAATAATTACATGTACAAATAATTCTGCGAGCTACTGTCGCAATCGTTTTCATAATCATTAAGAACGTCAACAAATGAATTTACTCGAACCCACGAGAACCCAACAAGCATGATCAACATCTGCAAGTGACGTCACTCCATTCATTAATTTGCTCGAATCTACCAGGTACCTCTCGGTAGAACATTCGCCAATGTACGAGGAATGGGTGAATAGGTAGAGACCCTATATAAAGGCGAGCTGAATGAATGGGGGGATCATCATTCATTCGACCGCGATAAGAACTGCGATGGTATGTGGGAAGCGATATTATTCGAGTCGTAGAAAAGTGATTTTCGTAATAGTGAAGTGATTTAGAAGACAATTGCGATAAGAAATTTATGGACAAGTGTTAGATTTTTCATAGTGAAAATTAAAATTATTGAAAGTGTTAAATTGATCATTGTGCACTTTTGTAATTAAATAAACTCTTTTAACTTAAATTAAAAGACATTGCGTTTTCACTTTCCCGGAACATTAAAATTATTGGCCGCGAACCAAAAACACGCGACAATATACATTGCCGCCATGTGGCTTCCCATCTCGTGTCGGTTGTGACGACTTTCCATACGACGTCAAGTTTTATCGTGGGATGTCAAGTCGAGTTGACAGCCACATGGTGCGCGAGAAAGTTCGGCTGCCGGTACAGGACAGTTTAATACGGTCTTTTTTTTTCAGCAAGTGTGTCATCTTCACAGAATTCACAGGGAAGGTAGGTGCAATAATGCCACACAGAAAATAAATTATGAATCGATATTTTCAGAAGAGTTATGGGAAAAGGGCGATCCAGTTTTACCGGTCTACTCCAAAGGACGTATGGTACATTCTCCTTTATCAGTTTTCGGAGAAATTAGCGGTCAAACCGCCGTTGATGTTTCGGAAATCCAATCGAGATTCTGTTCGCGGAATAATCAGGGTTGCTGAAAGTAATTACATGCGGATGCGGGCAGCACTAGCATTGGTTTCCAGGTTTCAAGACATTACCTGCCGTTTTGCAGTGCACCGAATGTCTTCGACCCTATTTTCGGTACTCTCCTCCCCCATCAAGCTGCTTTGGAATATTTAGGATCATTCATCATCAAGGTTTATATAGGAAAAGAACCTTGACAACTAGGTAAAATTTTCTTTTTCGAAACATAAAATTAAACGGCAGCATTCCCATGTTCTGAAATGCGTCAAAGGGTTATGCATCGAAGTACTTCAATGCAAATGACTGTAGATTTTATAAAGCAGCAAGAAATAGAACAAGTATAATTGATAGTAATTGATTGAGAAACATTTGTTGAGTAATTGATGTGATTATCAATGTTAAGTGAGAATTGACTACTCAATAATTTATTATTGTCTATTGAGTTTTTGCGCGGTTGGCAAATGGGAATGTCGGCATTTTTAAAGAATGCGAGAAAAGTAAAGTACCGGTCATCATCAATCAACTCATAAAAACAGACTGGAGCAGTGCATCAAAATGAGGATTTATTTTTTTATGGAAATCAAATACCAGGCAAGTTTTGTTAACTTATTTTCAACATTTATAAATGCCACTGTGCCTTAATATTAAACGAAACTCACTTAAATTTAAATGCAAACATATCATTCCCCTACAGGAGATAGTCAGCAGTAATAATAGTGATCGCCTCATGAGCAAAGAAAACAAATCTATTGAATAGCCCTGCCTAAAATGCTTCCCAATCCAATGAACCAATGTTTGATATCTAAAAGAAGAAATAATAGAAAAGACACATCGTATCACTCCACTAACGAAATTTATAAATAACATCCAAACTTAAACATTCAAAAAAATACAAAAAGGCCTAAAGACAAAATAATTTTTTTTAACCTCCCGCGACAAACAAGTATCAATGCAAAATGAAATTGTCTAGTGTAGAAGTTAATTTAATATTAGTTGATGTTTTTAAAAATGATGAGCAACATTTAAAGCGATACAACCCTTAAAGCTGTTAAAAAAATCAAAACTGATTAAAAAAATATTTAAATGCAAACGAGAACTTTCCAAATAGGTTATTACTGACTATTGCTACTTGATATGTATTCACAATATTAAATAAGTCTCGAATAGTACTTAATTATTGCTTTTTCAACAAACGAAAAAATAATCGTCGGGAAACTATTCTTTCTGTTTTTTTTTTGTGATGTGTATGGAAAGATGTGTATGGAAAGAAATCCTGTGTCTTATGTTGATCACCACAAGCGAAAATTGAAATACATGCCCAAAAAAAAGTTCGTACATTTGCAAAGTCTCACTTACTATGAGTAAGCAAATAAATTCAAATGAACAATCAAACATGGTCTGCTTTTAGTTTCACGCATTTATCATTCCACTATTTGAAAATGGAAAAATATTAGAATAATTAAATATAATTGCCCCTTTTGATACATCACTTATCAAAAGAACACATTACATTATATTGGAAAAAAAATTTATTTGTATCGTTAACAAATTGTCACATATGAAGAATTTATTTACTACGCACTAACATCAAATAAGCATTATACATTCGCTGTAGCAAAGAGGATATAGAAAAATATACATACTATACAACTAAATATTCGATAAGATATTTTTTCCTCAAGAATAATTTTGATTAAGCTTAAGAATTTAATTTTAATTTTTGGTGCAGGCACTATGTAGATTCATAGAAAACTGTGAATGTGAATTACAAAAAACCAATTCAATAGAAGATAAACAACGCCCAGCGCTCGAATTGACAGTATTGTTTAAGAATTTAATAGAAGTTAGTTTATGTTGATAAATGATGAAATTATTCAATTTTTTCTTAATAAATAACATGGATTGCTATATCATAACCAGACTTTCCTTTCCAGCCGACCCGTTTCTTTTCAGCAGGAGGGAGAGTGTACGGTAGGTATGCCGTCGCGAGGGTAGGGTTTTAGGAAATCCACGGATGGCCGGTTTCGTGTCGCGAGCGGTACGCGGTACCTTAGTTTGCCTTGTCTTTTTCTTAGCGTAGATTTCTTCGGGGTTGAATTAACGTAGTATATTTTTCGGTACCGCGTTGGTGAACTTCGGGAACGTGAAATTTAATTTAGTTTTTTTGCTGTTGTCTGAGAGAACGGAAGAAATATGGAATAACGTAGAGATAGGTGTCGCTTCCGCATGATTGAATTGTTGACGCGTTTCAAACGGGCATTCAATGGTGGCTGAAATACGTGATTGAGCGTAATCCATTTAAAGACCTGCGACCGAAATCCTCTCCGATCTAGCTGGCCGACAAGCAGCCACCGCGAAATGGATTACGGGTGTACGGACTGGTTGACCGGTTGGTACCATTCGTTGGCACGACTCAAACTTCACGTCTAGACCGATGAGAGGTCAATTCCGATTTCGTTCGAGCGAACGAAGACGATTTTACAGTACCCTAGTTTGTTTTGAGCTTTTTTCTTAGAGTCGGTTATTTCGCAGTCGAATTAGAGCAGAAGATTTTTCGGTACAGCGTCGGGAAAAAGTAAAAGAAAATTCAGGAACGCGAAATTAAATCCAGTTTTTGTTGTTGTCTGACATGACTGAATGGAAGTTAAATACGGAATAACGTAAGGATAGGTTTCTTTTCCCTATGTTTGTATTTTAGACGCGTTTGAAACGGGCACGTAAATCAAGTAATCAAGTGAAATCCATTTAAAAGACCTGGGACCGAAATCCTCTCCAAACTAACTGGCCGACAAGCAGCCACCGTGAAATGGATTACGAGTGCAGGGACTGGTCGACCAATTCGTACCATTCGTTGGCACGACTCAGGCTTCACGTCTGGAACCGAATACAGGTCGGTTCAGATTTCCTCCGGGAAATCTGGACGTTGGAGCGATTTGAAACGAAAATCATTACATATTGATCCATAGTTGATTCTATAAACACAAGTCGGCCAACTCCTTCTGCCATAATACACCCTCAGACCATCACCCCACCTCCACCATGTTTTACAGTTGGTATGAGATTTTCTTTTTTGAGGGCAGTGTAATGTGACGCCTACGCCCGGGAATCGAAGTGATTCCGATCCCGAACCCTTGCAACCGGCCAGATGGATATGTCCTCGAAGTGCCAGCGGACTTCATCTGTCGTGCGGATATCGTTGCGCAGAAAATATTTTTTTTCTGTCCAAATATTTAGATCTGTGGATATAAATATTCGAAATATAGAATTAATCCCAAACCCCGGCACATTTCGAGACATAGCCATCTGGAAATGCCCCTCCACCGTGGCCATCGAGAAAACTATGCCACTGGCGACAACTGGAGAGGCACATTGCCGCCATATGGCGTGCCATTCCACACACAGCTGTTTTGTCCGATGTGACAACCGGTGGATTTGACAGCCACATGGAGGTGATGGCGTTCAGTATACTTTGATTTGGACAGATGTCAGTGAATTTGGCGCCTCTTGTTGGACGTAAAATTCGAGAATCGTGTATGGAAAATAACGGTTCATGGTAATTGCAGCTATTGTACGGACATTGGTTAATCGTTTGGCTAAGAATTGGATTGCTGACACTCGGAAGGAGGCGCAAGCTTGGTTTGGATTCGCCGAAGGCACTGAAGGAAAGTTTTTTTTGAGACAGCATCAGGCGCTGACCAAAATAAAACCTATTCCAGAAGCAAACAGATATATTAAGCAGACAGAACACAAGGTTAGTGGAAAATAGGACTATGGATGACATTTTGCTGACCGAAGGCACCTGTTAAGCATACATCGTATAATAAGTTTTGTTACATATGGCATTTCCGTGTATTTTTCAAACAGTTCAAACCTGAGATAGATATGGGGTAGTACAGCACGACTGGTGATGGCGTAACATCCATTGGACTTGTTGAAACTCTTCACCAACAAACAAACACACCCTCCAGCGCTGTTAATCTAATACAAAATTCTATCGAGAAAAACTTATTAAACGAATCACTGGAAATGATCACCTCCATCCAGCAACAGTACGATACGCGCGGTAATTTGGTTGGTAACAATAGTAGTACGAATATCAATAATAGCTTGCAAAATAGTACATCAAACTCGTATACTTATAACACTATTGTGAAAGAGGAACTCATCATAGAAGACCATTCCGAAATAGGACTGCATGCAAATCAAATGCTTGATGATTCAAGCGCTGGTAATGGAATCGATCGCGAAGTTAACGGACGTGATCGTACTGCGGCCTCTGAAACGGAAGAATCAGAAATTACCATAGGAATATTTGATGGTCCTCTACTCTCCGAAGCGAACGTACCGTTCAATTTGCAAATTCCTACTTTAGTTCCATCGTACCTAAATGTGCATTACGTTTGTGAAAGTGGCAGTCGACTTCTTTTCCTTTCAGTCTACGGGATCAAAAGGGTGCGGTCGTTTCAGCAATTACCAGAAGACATAAAAAGTCAACTTTTGAAAAGGCATTGGGTAGAACTGTTTTCTATAGGCTTGGCGCAATGCTCTCGATCTTTATCGATCTCAACAATAATGTCTACGTTAGTAACGAATATTTTGCAAATGTCAGAAATTAATAAAGTTGGCCAGAACGGCCAGGGTCAAGGACAGGCATAAAAAAATATTGAAACTCTCCGAGCACGCATTTCAACTCAACGAATTTGTGCAAAGCGTACCGTCAATGGCCTTAGATGATCACGAATGTGCCTATATACGGTTGATAGTAATTTTTAGTCCAGATAATTTAAATATAAAAGATCAAACCAAGCGTGCGCTGCTGGAAAAATTGCAATTCTACGCTCTGAAGTGTTTGCGTATTCATTTGAATAGTATAAATTATCCTGACGTGAATGAACGTCGCAGCAAAATTTTATTATGTTTAATGCAGCTAAGGTCGTTTGAGTCAACGCTCATCGAGGAGCTATTCTTTTCCAATCTGATAGGTCATGTACAGATTGAGCACATGATTCCGTATATATTAAAATTAGGCGGAGGAAGCTCGTGATTAAGAGTGGAAAGTCACGTTGCAGCTTAGTTTAATTAATCCTGACATAGTATTGGAGTATTTATTTTTCTGTGTGAATATATCCTTACTTTGAAAGTTGAGTGCAAGTTTTGCACCTTGCAAGCATGAATTTCCATTAAAACATCTATAAGTAGTCATCGGATACGTCTAAACGTTAAAATATCTACTTGGGCCTTTAGTCAGATTCTATCTGTGTAATTTAAAGTTAGAGAATTTTTTCTTTCGGTGATAACTGTGCATAGCTACTAGCTAATTTTATTCTAGCTGATTTCATTTTCATGCAAATTAATATTTTATTTTTAGTCTTAATCGTACACATGATAATTTGATATAAATTAATACCCAATTTTAATTTTAATCGTACAACATAATAGCGAAAGAGAAATACGAAGAATATTCTTCATGTAAGGAAATAAATAACATTTGAAGGGCCGTTTGATATCAATATTTTAACACGGGTATATTTTACAAAAAAAAAATAGATTGTAACTTCGATACATAATTGAAATTGACTTTGTGTGATGAAAGATTTTTGTAGATTTATGTTTACTTTTCCACTTAGAACATAATTTATATGTGTAGTAATGTAGAATTTCATAAAAGATATATTTTTAATGTCCATCCACAAACCAACTGAAAAATTGTATTTGTTCACCCGCTTGAAGTTACAGTAAAAACAAAATTAGTCTTTCTAAAGTGCAAAAGAAAATTTAATTATATGATCCTTTTGAGAAATTTTACACATAATTCGATATACATACAATATAAACTTATAGTTGAAATAGTTAAATTTGAAATACAAAATAAAAATCATGAATTGCTAAAATAACTAACGACTTTCCTTTTCAGTGGCTCGTTCTTTTTCAGGGGGAACAGAGACTGTAGGGTAGGTATGCCGTCGCGAGGGTAGGGTTTCGACTAATCCGCTGAGGTCGGTTTCGCGTCGCGCGCGGTACGCGGTACCTTTGATTGTTTCGTCATTTCCTTAGAGTAGTTTTAGTCGGTTTAATTTCGAGTAGCATATTTTTCGGTACCGCGTCGGTGATTCGGTAACGCGCCTATAGGATTTTGTAGAGTTTTGATTTGAGATCTGTGGAGAGATCACATCCAGAATTAACGTAACGTAGGTTTCCCGTTCTGGATGAGTACTTGTTGACGCGTTTGGAAAACGGGCATGTCAGGTGACTGAAATATTGTAATTGAGCGTAACCCATTCGGAGACCCGCGACCGAAATCCTCTCCGAACTAGCTGGCCGACAAGCAGTCACCGCGTGAATGGGTTACGGTGCACGGATTGGTTGACCTGTTGGTACCATCCGTTGGCACTACTCAGACTTAACGTCTAGAACCGATGAGAGGTCGGTTTCGCGTTCGATCTGAAAAGTAGAAAATCATTACAGCAGTACCACTCTTCCGCCACACTAACTTTCTTCTTTTAATGCCAAATATGCAAAATTTGCTTTTACCGTGGCTTGTTTATATATTTTTTTGCGAAATCCACACGTTTCTTCCTGTTGACTTCCGAAATGTATGGCTTCTTACGTGCTCTGCATGAGCGATATCCATCTCTCTTTAGTATTTTTCGTATGTTATCTGTAGTAATCGAGCAGTCATACTTGCAAACTGCTTGAAAACCCTCCTATCTCCTATCCAAAATTATAATGGCAGATTGAAAAAATATGTATTTTTTCCCCCTGTAATTGTAATTTGTAGAATAGCTTCTCTTCTTAATATTAACTTCATATCAATTTTCCTCTGTATTAAAATTTAAATGTTCTCCTTTAATTATCTGTTCCATAAAATTCAATTTTTCATTACTATTTAAAATTTTCATTTCTTTCCTTCATGTAAATTTCTTCACTTCATGTAAATTTTCTACGCTTTATTTAAATTTCTTTACTTTACTTCTTATTTCTTTTGTTCATTTAAAATTTCCCTACTTCAGTTAAATTTTGGTCTTAAAAAATTTAAATCTGCCCATTAAAATTTAGGATGTGGAAACACTGATTTAGTGCAGGCCAACGGTGCATTACATGATGGAATGCATTCGAGTTCAGCTGAGTGAGCAGTTGATTAAATTTTACGTGAGCGACACGGGAAAGAAGAGAGAAGGACAAGCTTTGCTAACGGATCGTGGAGTCCGGTTTGGTTGGCCACGTCGTGAACACGGTAGAGGAGTGGAACTATTACCACGTCACAAAAATTTTCCTGTGTGTATTATTATTTTATCGAACGTTGGTGAAATTCTGAGTTATTTATTGTGCATTTGAGAATCTGTTGACGCACAAACTAAGGCTATGGGTACCATGAATCTTGTTTGCTGGAGAGTGTATGTTAAGTGGCAAAATATCTGTTTGATTTGGACGAAGATAATTTGCTAGCTGAACTGATAACATTTATACGAAGTCCAAGTATTCAGCGATCGTTCAGTGAAAATGAAAAGGCCTATCAGCATGCATATGAAGCTGCAGAAAAATATGGTGCCAGTGATTTAGATTGCAGTTATGTTTATCGTGACTGCCCTACTGATTTCATAAATCTCATAACAAAAGTGATGTATGATGGAAGTCATCAATTTCGCTGCAGCTACTGCAACCACTCTCACTTTTGAATAAGCCGATCCAGCAAGTCACAGCGTTGGGGAGAACGGAAAATAGGCAAAGCGCATCCGCAGTAGGCTAGCGACAAGCGGGAGTTTCGAACGGTTGAAGCTCTGCCGTCGAATAATTTACTGGACCACGGAATCTTATGGGATGGTTTTGGGAGCACCGCTAATTATATACGGTGATATATATGGACAGTATGCATATTTGTTGCAAGTGTTCGAATACGGTGGACTCCCACCAGCAGCGAATTATTTAATTTTGGGTGATTGTGTCGATAGAGAAAAACAACTGCTTGGAACAATTTGTTTGCTGCTTGCCTACAAAATCAAATACACGGAAAATTTCTTATTACTTCGTGGTGACCACGAATGTGCCAGTATTAATAGAATTTATGGATTCTATGATGAATGCAGTGAAGTTTTAAAACGCACAAAAGGTGCAGCCTGGATGGAATAAGTCATAGATTGCAATGATGGAAAATTTATAAACAAAGTTCATCGCTATAACTAGCCTTCAATTTTAAATTTTTTTATTGTGTAACGTAGTGACATTAAGGCCAGGGAGCTTAACTCTTTAAAATTGCAGGAGATCCATTTTTTTATTAGCAATCTTACCACATCCCCAGCGGGTGCCCGGCGTGGATGCTGGTGAGTACCGATTTTTTATTAATTGAAATTTTTTATAATGGATAATTTTGAAATTGTTTAATTTTTTTTTTTGGAGGTATTTGAGTAATTTTCTTTTTTTGTATGCATGTGGTTAAAATTTCTTACCTGGATGTATTCAATTAAAAATTCTTTCCTTGATTAATTTGATTAAAGAGCCTTTCTTATTATTGAAGTTTTTTTTTAATCTTAAAGGCGTTTTTTTTGTGTAGGTATTTCATTATATCTTTTTTTTAAGCGTGCGCCAAAGTAGGCGAGGCAAAATTAATTGCTGTAGATTGCTAGAACATAGGGAATTATGCATGACAGGTTGCCATTGACAATAAATTAACAGACGGGATAACTGTTAAAGTAAAAGAAAAAGGAATTGGAAATTTGGTTATTATTTATTGAAATTTAAAAAAAATCGAATAATAATGGATCACCAAACGGAACTGAATCGTTGGTCTTTCCATTTTGTTCCCTCTGACTGCGTGTGGGACCCGCCACGTTGTATGGTTTTTTCGTAAAAATGGGCTAGCCAGCGGGCGCGCTCCACCTGTTCATAATTTCAGGGGCTCTTGCTGGGTTGAGTGGCCCTCCATTCACGTGCCCGTTTTATGACATAGAGTTATGTGACTCGATCACATAATTCTATGACATCAATCGGTCACATCCATATTCCCCATTGATGGGAGGGCTCATACAAAGGAGGTTGGTATGAGTTTTCCACTCAAACGAGAGGTGTACGGCCACGTCAACATTTGGACCTTGATCCGGTTAGGCGGGTGCGAGGGGGCACCACATCCATCCGGTCACCCCACTCTTATTTGTGGGCCATGAGAATCGTTGGGTAACGACGAAGCCTCCCCAAGTCCGTCTGTTTTGACTCGTTTCGGCTTGTTCTCTGAGCAAGCAATTTCCCCCTTCGTTAGTTACCTACATTTTTCGACTTTGGTCGACCTTTCTTTTAAGGCCCGAGAATTTGTGAATGCGAAATTCTTTTGTAGTGGGTCCTTGTGCTGGGGGAATGAACCCACCCCACGACACCGCAACGCTAGCCTGCCAGCGCATTCACGCGTCCCCAGACAAGGCCAATCTCGGCTGATATTACCATCCTCATTCGCCGAGGCAGCAGACCATCGCTGCAGTCCTATACGGACATCTTTATATATACCTACTTCACTACATATCTTTATGGAGAACCTTACCAAAAGAGTTTTTTATATTTGTAGCAATTTGGGAAGTAGTTACTCGAGAATTCTTTTCAACTGCCTGCAAAAGGTTTCTTTTTTTGCGTTCAGTCAGTATGGAGGGTCGACCACAACGAGGCTTTGACATAATCGAATCAGTTGTATTAAATGTTTTCACCACATACTGGACAGAGTAGTGTGTTCTGCATACTATTTGACCAATTTCGCGGTAAGTTTTTCCTTCACTCTTAAGTTTCAACATAATTTTCCTCTCCCCAACACTGATTTCGCTAATTTTGGGCTTCATCATGTATTTTAGTGCAGAAAAATTAAAAAAAAAAATTGCACTCACTTTTAATCTTATCACAACTTAAAGTAGAACTACTTATATTATCGGACCTAAAAACAATAATATGCATCTGCATATGTCATCGCGTAACACGGGGAGCCCCCTGATTTGTTCTGTACGGATACTTTTTCTGGTGTGTTGTGTTGCCATAAATTGATTTTGTTTGAGTTTCAAGTCTTTTTAAATAGTAAGTATTATAAAACATACTGGGAATAGATTTTATGATATTATAAAAGAAAGCATTCAAATTAAGTGGACATATCCTTTTTAATACAGCAATAACTTTGTTATCTTGCATGTACAGATACTTTTTCTGGCAAGTGTATGTGTGCTTATTCGAGTAGTAAACATGGTGTGTAGTGATCAATTAAGCTTTGTTCTATAATTCCAGCTTTCTTTAAATGACTGTCTAAATTACATGCAACAATTTCGAAAGTTTTCTCACCCAGAAGTTCAGTTAGGGATCTCCTAATTCAACCCCTGCTGTATTAGATAAAAATATCCAAATCGAATGACAAACTTTAACTCTGTCTACATATATGTATGTGCGTGACGATTCAACAAATATGCTTACCAATGCCCTTGAAAATAAAAGCGAGCGAGGATATTTACTTACAGCTTGACGCACATTTTTGTTAAGTTTACTCCTATAGATTTCATCTATTGAATCGAATGAAAAATTCCCCTATTCAACAAATGTACATATAAACATATCTATCGGAACTATCGGAGCCATCCGAAACGAGATCGATATCCGTGCGACGCAATGAAAGCTTCAATGTAGAGCAAAAATGATGGTATAGATTTACATTAAATTGATATGAAAAGGGTGAAATTATCCATTTAAAGTTTAGCTAAGACAAGTACTTACAAGAGGAAATTTAACTTGAACATAATTCGTAGTTACAAAAACATATTGAGTTCGCATAAGTAGGAAAATTAAAAATAACTCTGTCACCTTTAATTATGGTGGTCGCCATCACCGGTGTGTATCTATGTAAGAGTGATGGTCTGATGAGAATTAGTACTCGCGTCGAAACCACCTTCTTCTAACACTTTTCTCCTATATTAATTTTTCAGAAAAAATTATTAGTAAAAAAAAATGCAACTCATTCATGTAGCTACAAAGAATTCCATAAGTAATTTAATATTTACCAGTTCCGGTTGTACCATAAAGAGTGTCTGCCTCATATCCACGTGTGCTCGCAACGCTAGACAAGTTGCTGCAACACGAGTAAGTAAGTAAACTTTATTGAGACTTTTTATAACTTGACATTACAGAGTATGCTTAATGACTATGTGAAATTTGACAGTATATGAATGCTAAATAAACTTTGACGGTTAGAAAATATGTATACTTATTTTACCTCAGTGTTTTTTAGATATGTTGACTTTGCCATTTGCTCATATGGCTTACGACTTGAGTAGTTTGACAAATAAATACGTTAAAACTTAATCTAAATCTAACCCTAATATAAATTAAATCTATTCCTACATCTAACCTAAAACTATAAGCTGTTTAGTACAGCACTCGAATTTATTTACATTTATGTATATTTGTCTTGTGGTTTTATTTTATTACACTTATACACTAACTAAATTTACAAATATTTTGTTCAACCACGCTATGTGTTCGGTTCAGATGAAACGTAAAACCCCGGTTTATTGGTAGTTACGGAATCAATGGGATCGTGGTAGTATTGTTCAAGGATTTTAAAGGGACATAGGAAGTAGGGATTATTATTTGCGGTGGTAGGCTCGAAAAGTGCGCAAATACATTGAAGGGGGTGCTCCCGCTACTTCTCTAGGCGTTTTTTAGACATTGCCAACATGTAATGGAGAATCGGTTCTATCTCCGTATCTTCGTAAAGGATAGAATTCCTGTAGTACTTCTTATTAGGCCGTCTGTATTTGGATAGGCATTTCCTAAGGATCTTCCTCTCAAAGATTTGGATTTCTTCAGCCGCAGTAGGCGAGATTTTTAGCCATGCCGGAAACGCGTGGGTAATGACCGGCCTAATAAGACTTTTGTACATTAACACCTTAACTTTTTGGCAGACTGATTTCGAAGAAAAGAGAGAAGAAATAATTGCGGACGCTGCTTTCGCTTTATTGAGAATTTCCCTTGCGTGTCTATTCATCTTAAGTCGATTGTTAAAATGGACTCCAAGGTATTTGATATTTTCCTTGAGAGGGATGATTTCACCAGCAATATGAGCTTGCACATTCCTACTTTGAGACACGGCAAGACGGTGCCCTCTCCCGCTGGCATTTCTGAAGCAGATCAGTTCCGATTTGCTGGCATTTATTTCGAGCCCCCAGTACTTCAGATATTGAAAGATGTTGAGGACAGAGCACTGCAGCTTTATTTTGGCCATCTCTGGGAGGCTATGGGTGACCATGAAGAGGATATCATCTGCGTACATTGCTATATCGATAGTCGAGCAGTTTGGACGTGAGATATCATGAAGGAAAAAGTTGAACAGGGCTCCAAACTGAGTCTGAGTTGAACAGGGATCCAAACTGAGTCGAACGCTTTTTTCAGGTCTAGAGCACAGGCCACTGTCCACTCTTTCCGCGGAAGATTGCGGGTGACTCTATTGTGCAACAGCATTATTGCATGCTCCGTGGATCGTTCACGTTCAAATCCAAACTGAAAATCGGGGATCAGGGGACAAGTGAATTCGTTCAAGTTTCGCAGAATAACTTTTTCAAGGGGTTTACCCATGTTAGGCGAAAGGGAAATTGGCCGAAAATTATTAATGCTACCTTCGCAGCCTAGTTTTGGTATTGGTATTAGTTTGCTAACTTTCCAAGGTTTTGGAAAGTATCCATTATTAATACAATTATTGTATAATATCGTCAAGAAGGAGGAGATGATCTTTCTGCACTTCTTGAGTATTCTGCTCGGGATACCATCAAGGCCGTGAGATAGCTTGCTATTTAAGGCATTTAGGAGGTTTCTACTTCCGTTTTCGAGGTGAAAAATCCGGCGAAGATTGACTGTTGTGGAGAGGATGCTTTATTATAACTAGAGAATATAGTTAAATAAGATCCCTCGTACCCTTCCGTCGTTAGTAGTACCTCTGCTTTAACGTTGTTGTTCAAAGCTATGTTGGATGACTCATGGCGACAATATAGTTGTTTGAAGTATTCCTCACATGCAACGATCTTTTCAGATTGTGCAGAGAAGACTTCATTCCCTCGCTTTATAGGGTCTTTCTCAATGTTAAATTTAGTACTTTTACGGCCCGTGAATTGATTTATCGTTTTAAAAACATCTGAAGATGGTCGCAGTGATATCAGTCTGCTTTTATAGAAGTTGTTGACTTCTGATCTAATGCGTTTTTGGATTTCACGGGAAATGCTCGTTATTTCCGTTTTAAGTTCCAAATACTCCTCATTGTACCGGTTAAAGCTTCGATGGTAAATACGTTTAAGCCGTTGGAGCATATGCTTCCAAGTTTTTATTAATTGAAGAGTCTCCTGAGTTAGACATCTATAAAGCGGGCTGCGTGGTTTCTGGAAAGGGGCATGCTGGTCTAGACACTCTATAATGGCAGATGTTAGTGCTGATATATGAGTGTCTATTTCTGCGTTCGAGAGAATGGTATTTTCCGGTGGGAGATTCGGAAGGAGGTCTTTGAGGTCTTTTCTGAAGTTTGGCCAGTCTATGGAATTAAACGGTCTATAGTGAGGTGGGCAAGTAGGAACAGGTATGTGTGAACTAAGGGTTATATTGAGATGGAGGCCATGATGGTCCGATAATGAGGTAAATGTGGAGCAAGTGAAGGGAATTGTGGGATCGTTGAGGTCAGAGGATATTATGAAGTTGTCTAAAAATGAGTTCCCTCTGGAAAATGTTGGGACCCCAGCATTTGCTATGGATGCTGAGAGGAGGGCGTCCGCATGGAGCCATTCAAATAGATAGTTCCCGTTGGTATTTCTTGTGGAGTCCCCCCAGTGTTGGTGTCTGGCATTAAGGTCTCCTCCTAGTATAAATGAGTCATGGGATGAGGCTGTTGCGAAGATTTGGTTAAGTGTAAATGGGATCTGGGGACCTAGATTGCACGGGAGGTATAGAGAGCCAAAAAGAATTTTGGCTGGGTTTCCATTAGGTCGCCTGGTGTTGAGCGTTGCTAACGTACATGAGGAATTATTTTGTTCAAAAGGGATTCGATGGATATCTGAATCATCCCGAAACAGTATCGCGGTACCTCTGCCACTGTCATTCCGAAGCACATGGTAGTTCTCCAAACGGACTTTGTGGTGATGGCTAAGAACTGTTTCGTTCAGAAGAAGGATGTCGGGTTGGGAGGATTTGACCAAATCAGCAATGTAGAGCCTCTTATCATGTGAGATTAGGGAGTTTAGATTTAGGGATAGAATGGTTAGTCTATTTGCAACCATAAAGGTTGAAAAAGAAATTGAGGAGCGCCATTGGCTTCTCTTGGTCAGGAGTGGTGTCAAAGTATGGGAGGAAAGCCCTGACCTTGGATAGGAGTTCACTGGGATAGACTCCCAGCCACTCCACGGTTATTTGTTGTAGGCGTTCGACGGGATTAGGAGTTGGTGAAATAAAATTATGGGTCGGAGTTCCACTCCTTAAAACCTCTGAATATGAGGTCTGATTGGAGGGAGGGGCAAAGTGGTGTGGGATTGTAGGGGTCGGTGTAGTATTTGGGTAGCTGGAGAGCGGTGAGAATCTGTTCTGAGGTGCCATCCGTTTGGCTTTATTCTCGATTGCCCTGTCTAACAATCTTTTCCGTTCGGGACACCCGGAAAAAGTGGCTGGATGCCCATGGGTCTTTCACATGGTGCAGAATGGCGCGGTTTCCGGCTTCTCCATATTTTTTCTGGGGCAGCTTTCGGAATTATGCTCCTCCCCACATGCTACACATCTCATGTGGAATCCACAATTGGTGGATACGTGCCCGAATCTTTGACACCGATAGCATCGCACCAGATCACTCCTTTTGGGGCGTTCCCATACGGCTCTCTGGTTCAAAATATAGCGCAGCTTTATCATCTCGTTCTTATCAGCTTGCGATCCCACTGTAATTCTAAATAAATCTAGGTCGATTTTATTCGCTCTCGACCATGCAGTTGTAAGTGGACCGACAGGCTGGAGGCCCAAATTCGGGATTTGTCTGGCTATGTCCTCTCGAACAGCCTCCGCTCCAAACTCTGAACTGATACCCCTTAGAATAACGACACATTTCTTCTTTTCTTTGGGAGTGAATGAGTATCCCACTGCTTCCGTGTTTTTAAGCAGGTTCATAACGTAGTCGTGCGCCTCGAATCTGTCCACTATGACTTTAAGTCGGGAGTTTGACAATTTAGTGATTCGGTACTCTAGACGGGTACCATCTGTAAGGGCGTATCTGTCCATGATACCTTTAAGTACCGTTGCTTTTAAATTTTCAATGAATATTGGTGGGGACCATACCTTCTTTACTCGACTGTTAGCCGCGTTTGAGTTATTATTATCGTTTGCCAGTGCGCTGAAAGGGTTAGTGCTAGGTGTGGGTGGGATTGGTATAGGAACCGGGGTTTTACGTTTGGTAACTAATTTACCCTTTGCTACTATAAATTCATTTACCTTACAGTTAATGAGGTTAATATCTTCGTTGAAGCTTGAATTCTTTGCTGTTGTATCGTCCGCATCCATCATGTCCGAAGGCATTTCCTTGCGGGCGGCTTTGGTCTTTGGTTGCTCTGCTATCGTGTTCACTTGCTCCGCTGTCGTGTTCGCTTGATTCGCCATCGTGTTTGCTTGTTGACAATAACTACTCCATTTTGCCGCCTTGGTAATACTAGCCACGGTGTATTTTATGGGCGCTCGCCCAAGATGCAGTTTCTGCTTTCTTTCGGTCTTCAACCTTCAAACTTTATGTATATGATCTTGTGTGATGAAATATACTTATAAATGTTCGTTTTCTAATAGGTTTTTTTATAATTTCGTAATTGACCAATTCACACGCGTGTTGACCGTTTCAACTTCCAAACGTCAATCTCTTGCTGCAACACGACAAGCTGGCTGAAAAGATGACTTGCCGAATCCTCTTTGAGAGCTTCAACACTAGTTTGACCCTTGATGTGATATGCACATTGTGCACGTGAGGGTTAGGTGTAATTTTGTATATATTTTTCAGAAAGCGCAAAAGCATCGAGGATTCAAATAAAATGTATCAAGTTTTGATAATCAGAATACGTTATTTGAGTAACTATTAATCGGTTTACAAAAACTTTCTGGCAGAAGTACTCTCCTGCTTCTTGAATTTTTTTCTTTTTACTTAAATCATCGTTATTAAGTATTAAATGACGATGATCTTAGTAAAATAAAACAAAAAACAGTAATTGTGATTTTCTCTCTCAATAACAATATAATCTTTGGATGCCCCTGTACTAGCTTAATGTTGAGCTCCTCGATATTTGAAGGCGAAACCAATGAAAAACTTAGTACGCAGTTCAGGAGCTAGGCACTTTTGCACGCACAACAATCGTGCACTAACATAGATTCTTTGAGATGCGTAATTTCCTCACATAAAATATTGATCGAAATTATATAATACACAGTTAATGGGTTGAACTATTGTAGCATTAATTAAAACAACTTACAATATGGAACGATTAAATTCTATGCACAAATGACATATTAAATTTTGTTTTACTTTTAAGTTTCAACCAATTTTAAATGTTGTATTAATTTGATGGAACAAGTTTTGCTCCGCAATTCAATGTGCTATTGACGGATCATCATTAGGCAAATTTCAAATAAAATTTGATGATAGCTTCTACATCATATTCACTTGTAATGCTGACCAAGTATTGAGATCAGCTCATTCAAATTAAAATCCCGCGTAATTCAGCTTCAACCCTTCATACTCTTCTAGTACAATCATCTCGTTCCACGAAGTGGAATAGATGGACTTTCCTTCACTGGAAAAACACACTTCCAGTGACTGCCGGAGCAAGAAGAACTTTGGCACAGAGCTGTCAAAAACGAAGATGGCGAAGTGGACGATGGGTGTGTGAACGAGTCGCGCTGTCGTTCTAGAAGGAAAAATCACTTAAAACCGTGGAGTTTGATGTCGCCAAACACACGAAAAAGTGCACCGCATTAAGAAGCTCCATCGTACGTTAGCCGTATCCGCGAATAGTGTAGTTTTAGCTTGTTCTCGTGCGAAACATTTTTTTCCTCAGCATCTCGTGAATTGTGTCGTACTAGTGGGCCAGGTCACTTTGAGTTTTTTTCGGTCGGTTAGTGGTCAGCCGGAGTTGTTTTTTGCATTAGCAACCGGGGAGGAAAATTTCCTAGTCTTGTTCGAGGATCAGTGGACCGTGTGTGAGTGAAAATTGCAGAAAATCGCTAAAATAGTAAAAAGGGTGGAACTGACTGCGTGAGGTCGTCGAAAAAGGAAAAACATTTTCGCTCCAGTGTCAGGAGGGGCAGGGACGAGAATGTAAAATGAGCTGGAGAAAAGGTGGGAGAGGTTTGCGAAAAGTGAGTGGAATGTCGGGGAGTGGATGATTTGACGGCAATCGCAGCATTGCCATATGAAATGTTTTAGTTGTATTTCGTTTTGACTAGTGCAAAATTGGATAAGTTTGTCTCGCTTGTGAGTGAGTCGCGCCATGTGACATGTCTAATGTCCTGTCGCTGTTGTCAATAATTGTTTTGTTCGCCGTGGACTGGAAAATTGCAAGTTGTGAATCGAAGGAATTTCGGGCCAGTCGTTATCGGAATGTGGATGATCTGGATTACTTTAATTTGATGTGAGTATATGATGAATGCATCTTCCAGGAGTTTAGTTTCTTGTTGTTTGAGGAAGGACGATTGGTGAAATTCAGCTGGGGTTGAACCTGTTGGGGTGAAGGTCCTTCGAGGTGACTTTAACAGGTAGCGAAAATTGCATTTCCGTTTTTGTCAGTGGAACCATTGATTTTTCGACTACGCGAGGATTCACTAGACTTGCAAGCTTTGATTAAATCAAATTTGGCCACTCCATTGGGAAATATGTCAGTCGGGTTGGTGTTGATCGAGAGTAAAGTTGTAACCCAATTTTCAGTCCTCGGAGATGGCCTCGCGCATCGCTAGTTTGCGGGAGGCGATGAGGCGACTCCACCATGATGACGTCGACCACCCCCTGACACACTTTCGAGAAACGTTGAAAGGAACAAAACATTGCGGTGAGCTCGACGTAGTGTTGTCGTAGCTCACGACATCCCTTCTCGCACTCCCCATGGCAATACTCGCGAATGGTTAGACATTTTGAAATTGAGGTGGTTCCACGGCCCCAGCGTATTGAAATTGCATTCGCAGCTCAAGCGAATCGAACTGGGATATTTTGCAGCGAGTTTGTTGACTTCTGCGACTACGACACGTACTTTATGAGAATAGAGCGTGCAACGACAAAGTTTGTCGTCCTCTTTGGGTGAAGTAGTGTAAATGCTTGTTTGGAAGCGCAGTTGCGTGTTGATTTTCGTTTCTGGGTCGGTCTACATTTTTTCCTTTTGCCCTGTCAATTCTCGCTAAAGGCCATTGTGGCTTCAAAAGCGCCAAAAAGAGGCATATGTGTGTTTCCATGCATTTTGTAAATATTTCAAGTATTTCTTCATATTCTACTTGAAATTTAAGGGCTAAATTTTTTTATGTACTATACAGTGAGCGTCAAAAGAAAGTGTACATCTATGTGTAGCATATTCAAAACCTCATAAAATGAGTTCTAGACGTCGGATTTTAAAAATGTTTTGTATTTTGAAAAGTTTTTTCTATTTTCTAATAACAAAATAAAAAAATTGATGATAAAACATTGCGCTGAAAATTCAACAACAAAATAACAAAAAATACTTAATTTTTTACGTGTCAAAAATAAGTGAAGAAATAAAGCAAACATCTGCAAATTAATACTTAGTCTGCTTCCCTTTCGCCTTCAAAACAGCTTCTAGCCGTCTTGGCATTGACTCAATCAATCGTTTCGTCAAACTGCCTGGAATTTTCTGCCATTCTTCGATTAAAATGGACTTCAACGACTCTTTGCTCGTTATATTCCGTTTTCGGATTTGTGTATCGAGATAATCCCACAAATGCTCGATGGGGTTAAGGTCTGGGAAATTGCGGAGGATAATCCAGCTGCTTAGGTGTTCGATACAATAACCATTCCTGCACTAGCTTTGACTTGTGCTTTGGGTCGTTGTCCTGCTGGAAGACCCATGATGTATTCAACCCTACTTTTGCAACACTAGGTAGTAAATTTTCTTTCAAAATGTCCAAGTAATCATTTTTATTCATCGTAGTGTCAATAAAGACCAGATTCCCAACGCCTGATGCCACCATACACCCCCAAACCATAACCGAACCACCACCATGCTTTATGGTTGAACTTATGTTCTTCTGATCAAATTCGGCGTTCTTACTTTTCCATATTCTGGGTGATTTTTTGGAACCAAATATTTCAAATTTACTTCACTGAAAAGCACGTTTTCCCAGAATGACATATATTCTTTTTTATACTTTTTGGCATAAAGCAACCGGAGTTTCCGATTCTTTTCAGAAATGTATGGTTTTTTACGGGGTACTCTGCCATGTAACCCATTCCTATTAAGTATTCGGCGGACAGTACTTGCGCTGACACTGACTCGAGAATCTACTGTTATGTTTTCCGCGATTTTCACTGCACTCACTGCTGGATTTTCTCGCACTTTCCTCACAATAAATCGTTCATCACATACGGACAACTTTTTTGGCCTACCGGAACGAGGCCGATCACTTACGTCTTTGAACTTCTCGAATTTGTCCAAACGTTTTTTCACGGTGTTATGGCTTCTACACACCATTTGTGACATTTCCCGTAACGATTTGCCTTCCGTTCTTAATTTTACAATAAGTTTTCGCGTTTCAATTGCACTTTGCTTACCCATTTTAGATAATGTAGAAACTGGATCGTTTTATGGTGCAAATAAAATTACGAATGATTGAGTTATCGCGTTATGTCAACCAAGTTTGCATTTTTGAAGAACTATAAACTGAATCTAACGGAAATTTACCCGATAAACACATTAAATACAGGGTGTGCTGCAAGCTGTACACTTATTTTTGACGCGTAAAATATGGAGTATTTTTTGTTATTTTGTTGTTGAATTTTTGTGCAATTTTTAATCATCAAATTGTTTATTTTGTTATTAGCAAATAGAAAAACCTTTTCAAAACACAAAACATTTTTAAAATCCGACGTCTAGAACTCATTTTATGAGGTTTTGAATATGCTACACATGGGTGTACACTTTCTTTTGACGCTCACAGTATACCTTCGGCAATAGAGGTTATGGTCAGTTCCACGCTTTGGCCGAACGCATCATAACTGAGCGGGCCAAAGAATCACTCAAACAAATTTTCTGTCAAAGGGTTTGAACCAGAGACGTTCGACTTACGGAGCAAGCACTGTAACCACTACACCATGCCGACTGCGAGGGTTACGCTTAATCCAAAAAAAAAAAATCAAATTCTTTTGAATTTGAGACCTGTTACTAAACGAGAGCAGTTTTACGGAGGCTGCAACTTCCTTTCCAGGATTGGTGGTACGTTAACAGGTTCTGAAACTGAGTTTAAGAAGCAAGAGTAGAAACTCATTGTATATAGAGTGCAGCAGGCAGGGTCACAATAAAAAAAGGGTTATCTTTCCTTCATGTAATTGGAAATCTTTGAGGAACAATATCATTGAGGCTTAGAATCAAAAAGGCACCAAACATTTCATAAGTCAAAATCAACTCAATAATCCTTTGATTCCACTCACTGTTGATTTTTCCCCGCCTAAACAACACAAAGCGTTCAGTTCTATGTGCTGGTTTAAAATCAGAACATATCGCAACTGGGTGGACGGGACACAACTAAAGCGTGGTGCTGACCATATCACCTTGTGGAGTTCCGATACATTCGATCAAGATAATGAGATACTCTATCTCTAAGCGAAGGCGCGAAAGGGGCTGTAGTGCAAAAGCAAAATAAAAAAAAAGCAACACGAGTGCAGACCATTTAACGGTTCACCTGAAAACTATCATCGTAGTGCCATTCATTAAGATAAGTGGATGCTGGGAGCCGAGAGAATTTCTTGTCTGCTTGGTTTAGTTCAATTTTAGTTCAGGGGCGCCAAAGGATTTTGATTTCACTCAATCTGGCCTGATGTAATTGTGTTAGCATATGAGCATGTCTACGAATTCTGGCAATGTCATACCTGATATGCGACACGAAATCAAAAAATTTCATACAAAAATTAAAAAGTGTATATACACATAATCTGCAATTAGTTACTATATTACCGAAGTTTACGGTGACTAGTTAGGGTTTCGTAAAATAATTTTACAAAACCCTACTAAAATCGCGCCTGTCTGTCCGTCCGTATGTCACAGCACTTTTCTTCGCAAACCGTATAAGCTAGAAACATAAAATTTTGTACGTAGGTTTAAAGTGACGCCCTCTTCAAAGTTTCATTACAAAAAAAATGTACAAGGTGCTTAAAGGGGGGTCTCCCCATATAGGGGAGTGGCCCCGGCAAAAAAAGTTCCATCAAAGGCAGCCGATATGGGTATGAAATAAAAGGTCTTAATAGGACTTTTCAAAAAAGTGCTTAAACTGATATTTTTTTCTACAGGGGGCGCACAGGAAGGGCAAATACACGAAAAATTTGTGCCAAAATTTAAATTGAAAATAGCCATAGATAACGTTTTCCCTTGACCGGCGAATGAAGATGAAAACATTTTTTTTTTGTGGTAGGGAGGTGAATGCCCATATATGCACAGAGTGTGGGACTCTTATGTTCGCAAGAAGGCGAGTGGACTATCCACTAAACACCTCCCCTGTCAACCTAAGAACCTAGCCTGGCCAGGTCTCGTTTTGTTACGCCGTGAGGTACCTTCAAGCGGGGTGATCCCTCTTTTGCGGGAGGGGAGAGGGGAAGAGGAAGTGCTAGAAAAGCGATACCCCAGCCCCAACACCCCCGGCTGCTGTGAGTCCCTTTTATATTTTAGGACTGCCCAAGCATAATGTGCCACCTGGTTCCATTTGTCAACCGATTCGAGCATCACCGCAACTATATTATCTGGGGTGAGCTCTCCGGTCTCCCTGTAGAGGGCCCTTCGCAGCCTGTTCCATTTTATGCACGCAAAAAATGTGTGACAGGCATTGTCTTCCTCTCCTGGGCAATACCGACAATCGGGGGACCGTGACTAACCAATCTTGTGCAGATAAGACCACGGTCTCACATCCGGGATGAGACGCGCAGTCCACCTTCCCTTCGTGCAATTCACCCAAGACTGCTGCCAATCGTTGAGTGAGCGCTGTCTCTCTTCGCGGACAACCATCATCCTGCAAGGAGGCCGACAGGTATCACGCCTGCAATGACTTTCACCGCCGAATCAGAGACTGTCGGATACGAAGATGCAATCCTCAGTGCTCTTCTTATCTGTACCGGTGCCAGACGTTTTCGGTAAACCTCCTTGCTGAGCGCGTCGCGCCATACCTCTGCTCCGTACAGTAGCACTGACCCTACAGCACTCATCAAGAGGCGTCTTCTTGATGGGCTTGGTCCCCCTACGTTCGCCATAAGTCGACTTAGAGCCGATACTCCCGAAGCAGCCTTCTCAGCCGTTGCCATAATTTGCTCAGAGAAATTCATCTTCGAGTCGATCAGTAGCCCCAGGTACTTCACCGCTGGCGTTGATTCGATTTGTATGGCTCCAATACTGACTATCCTTACTCTAGGGATTCTCTTTTTTGTCAAGCTGACCACTTCAGTTTTCTCCAGTGCTAAACTGAGTCCGCGAGCAGTCATCCAGTCTCTCACTCGGCGCATTAGCATACCTAGCCTAAGTTGCGCGTGTTGAACGGTGCATCCAGCGACCAGAGCCGCAACATCATCCGCATAGTCGATCAAGCGCGACTCATCTGGCATCTCCGGCCTCAGTAGCCCGTCGTAAGACACGTTCCACAGGTCTGGACCAAGGATAGATCCCTGGGCAACACCCGATGTAACCGCAATCTTTCGTTGGCCCTGTGCCGTGTCATCGGCTTCGGCCTTTTAGGTAGTCCCTCAAAAGTCGCATTAGATATTCTGGAACTTGAAAAGGGGTTTCCAGCGTATCCAGAATACCCACCCATCTAGCGGAGTTGAAGGCGTTCCTGAGAAATTTAGACATCATATAAGTACCTGTTTTTGTAAATTATTGCGAAAGCAATGAAATCATATGGTGTTAACCTAGCCTTTTAGACGAGCAATAATTTCCAAATACTAATTAAAAATAACAAACGTAAAAAGAATCGAATCGGAATCGAAAATCGGGTGTATACAGTTTAAAATGTAGTTAATGTAGTAACATATATATAGGACAAATAGGCGGATTTTTGAATAATGTATAATGGAACATTAAAAACCATTCAATGTTAAAAATAAGAGATTTAATTATGCATCCCATTTAGTTGAATATAATCATCTATTTAATGACGACTTTAAAATTCTACATCATGCTTCAAAGGGTAGATTGCTGAAATTCATTAGAATCAATGTAAATTAACGTAATACCTGACATCTACTCAACTGACAAATCGATTCAAATAATTCACCGTTACTTAATATATGTAATAATTATTTAGATACCGTAACTATTGATGATGAAGATACCGCCTGATGAAGATACCGTGTATCGAAACGCGTTACGACCAATAAAAATAAATTGTATAGATTAATTAATTTTTACTTTTTTTTTCATCGAGATGGTTCATATTCTGTGTTTCGCCTTTGCTCATTGTCAGTGTTAGGATTCAATTAATTCACCGAGTGTAATAATTTGTAAAAATAAAATCAACCCGTCGTTTAAACAATAAAAAGTGTGTCTATCCTTAAACCTGAACTTTAATTGAGCCATTCGGCAATACTTCCCAATACCCACAAAAGCAAGGTGGTGTCCTCGAAAGTCGATTTATATCAACAATCACTATAACTCGATTTTGTTGAAGGTATAGTTGTGCTTTTATTAAACAGACCCAAGGACATTATGTAAAAAGTGTTACTTCCTCAACTAATATTTGATTGTAGGAATTGTTAAGGGCTTTGTAAAACGAATTTAACAAAAAACGTTTTGCATCCTATATGTCATTTTGTCCTTAGAAACTATTGAAGCTACAAAGTTCAAACTTTGTGGAAAGGTTAGAAGTGGTCTCTCAAAAGTTTAGATTTTATCGAACGTTTCAAAATGTTTAAAGTGGGTGGGTCCCCCCATATGCAGAAGTGATCCATAAAATTTTTTTATCAAAATTAGTCGAATGGGGTATTCAATGATATGTCTTCACTAGAACTTTTAGAATCTGAAACAAAAAAGTTATTTTGTGCATCCGGCGGCCCAAGGAAAGGCAAAATACTTTTCAGCCGGAAAATCTGAAAAAAATCTGTACAACCACAAGGGCAACAAATTCCATTAGAAATCGAAACTCAGTCAATTTTGTTAGTAATGTGATAAATTCTGAATACTGTTTTGATCCTTGAAATCAGAATGGTACCCTTAAAATTCCTCAACTATGTATGTATAATATATGACACTTGTGCCCCCTAGTTATTGAAATTGAATCATAATCGAGCCATAGCTATTTCAATTATATGGAAATACAACAATACGTGGTAATTGTTGGTATAAGCATATTTTTAAAAATCTTATACACTAGAATTTTTAGGATAGTGCTTTATTTGAATATGTTCGATTGGCCGGGTATTTAGAAAATTTATTTCAGAAGAAACAAATGGCGGCTGTTTTGGGTTTATAAAAGAAACCCTCGATCTTTCTTACATAATTGAATGATTTCTTGTTTGTTCAACGGATTCATAATTCGTCATTAATTCATGTCATCAGAAACATTCCTTCCGTTAGGAGTGCTCTCTCATACTATGATGTGTAAAGCCACAATAGAATTCAATAGATAAGAAATAAAACGTAAGGTATTTAACATCAAACGGCCAGTTTCCGTGACGAAAAAATTCGTCATACTCTTTGCGGTAGCAGTCCGGGTGTGACGAAATATTTCATCATACCCGGATAACACGTTACGTCTGTACCAGGGAATGACAAGATTAAATGCCTTTTGTAACAAAGCGGATATGATTCCATCAGACCATTGTGACACGTATGGCTCAAACAGGACAATATCACCCCACCTTCCACTATTTTTCCTAATTAGCCCGGAACAAACCCGTCCCGCATCCTTCCTCTCAAAAAAAGTTGGGTTCTGATGTTTCCCAGTTGGGGAAGTGAATGCTAAGTAGCGCTTGTAATATCTCCTCGCAGTTTCTAGTCCAGGAGCCACCTGCATTTTTCAGTTGGGATGGTGGCGCAGGACTTTGAGGAATCACCTTCGTCAACCTGGAAGCTTCAGATGCCTTTTCGATTTGGCCGCTAAAATTCTTCCTGTCATTTCAATTGCAATTGCCGAGTTCCTTTTTCTTTTGTTTCCTAGTGATCGTTGCAATTTGCCATTGTGAAATGATTTGGACATTTTTGGGCTCCCTGATTCTTGCTCCACTGTTGTGGTGGTTGTCTTTTTGATGTCCTCGGGATCAGGTTTGCTTATTCGTAGGCCATTTTGAAAGTATTGTTTAGGACATTTACTTTCCGGACCAGTTCTCCTGCGTCCTGGACATTGTCGGGTTGCTTTACTTCTAGCTTTTCCTTGTAATATTAGCCACAATTAGCCAATTAGGTCTTGTAGGTCCCTAAAATATTTGTTGATTTTATTCGTTTTGAGTGCATCGAATTCTAGGTAACTGTGTTCTGAAACTTACGGTTTATCAAGGGCTTTCAAGTTCTCAATTCTCAATTTTTCGTGTATTTCCCCTCCCTGTGCGCCCCTTGAAATAAAAAGTGTCAAGTTAAGACCTGTTTTGAAAAGTTCTCATCAAACCCTAAAAAACAGACTGAGGAAAGTTTCAAAAGTAGTTTAATCGAGAGTACCAGAAGCAATGTCCTCCTTCTGCTGATGGCAACGCTTGCTCAATGGTTCCTAATGACAGGAATCTAACTAACGATGAAATATATATCTCTATTTAGAGAAGTTAGAGAAGCTGACGTTGGAAACGATTGAGAAAGTAGTTCCCAAAATTAAACATCGAAACAAAGTGGAAGGATTTGAAACACCAACCATCGCAAGGTTGAAAAGACACGCGTCAACAATATTTATCGGCGATTTTTGGGCTACAACCATCCCTCGTTGAAAGTACACCTGAAGAATGTCCGGAATTTAACCGTTCATACTTCAGGAGTAAGGTCAGCAATCAATGGGCAAAAAAACTGAGGGGTATTAGCCCCCAGGACCCAGATGGCGTTTTCGCGAAAGTGTATAGCATATTCCGTAAGAAGTCTCGAGTGAAGGAATCGAATCTCGAAGTCACTAGTGTTGAGATAAATCTTCTCGATAGGGCTGGTATCGAAATTGATAGTACGACTCCGGATAGAAATGGAAACAGGATTATATGTGAGGGAGTGCATAAACTTGCCCTGATTGGAATACATTTTGAATTGGTTCATCTACCAAACCCTGAGAGAGAGAATTAAATATTTTCAGAGGTCGTTGAAGCAAAAGTTTCCGACTTCAAATCAAGTCTGAACACGAATCAATTCTTCACATCAAGGAAACATTAACATCTGACCTCATACCGAGCTTGAATCTTATTGATTATTTTGTCAGCTATGAAGACTTGTGTTTCATATTTGTGCAGGATAAACAACAAGAAATCATGTGATACTGATGGTATTCCAAATGTAGTTCTCCGACATTTGCTTGAGGTTGCTATTAGGAATTATTGAATATTGTTCAACAACATGTTGAGCAATTCATATTTACAAAATGAGTGGAAAAAGAGCTAAGTTATTTTCGATCTTTAAGAAAGGGAAAAATTCTTCATGCCCTAAAAGCTATCGCCCAATCAGTTTGCTGCCCAACATCAGCAAGGTGTTTGAAGTGAAACTCAACAAAGCATGAAACACCCACATTGAGAAATATGAGTTGATGCCGAATTCTTCTTCTTCTTAGCACTACAGCCTGTAATGATTTTAAAGTCTTGATCCGAACGAGGAACCGACCTCTCATCGGTTCTAGACGTTAAGTTTGAGTAGTGCCAACGGATGGTACCAACCGGTCATCCAATCCGTGCACCGTAATCCATTTTCGCGGTGGCTGCTTGTCGGCCAGCTAGATCGGAGAGAATTTCGGTCGCGGGTCTCCAAATGGATTACGCTCATCTACAATTTTCAGCCACCAATAAATGCCCGTTTCCAAACGCGTCACAAAACACAATCATACGGAGAGGAAACCTACTTTACGTTACTCCGTATTTCTTCATACAACCAGTCAAAGGACAAAAATCTAATCTTTACTTTGCGTTCCCGAATTTCCGACGCGGTACCGAAAAATATACTACGCTAACTCAAACCCGACGAAAGCTACGCTAATAAAAAGGCAAAACCAACAGAGGTACCGCGTACCGCGCGCGACGCGAAATCGACCTCAGCGGATTTTCTCAAACCCTACCCTCGCGACGGCATACTTACCATGCACTCTATTTCCCGCTGAAAGGAAGGACCACTGGAAAGGAAAATAGTGTTTTAATGTTTTAGCAATCCATTTTATTGTTAACCTCTTTTGTTTTTCAAAAAGCGTTAGACCTCTACTTGTATAAATGTTCTTTGTTATGTTTTAATTTCTTCTTAATCGATTGCTTTTAATTTTCCCATATTCATTTAACACCATTGTTCTAAGAAAAAAAATTAAGTACCTTACACAAAGTTTGTGATTGTTATAAACTTTAGATACTCCCGAATCCGAATTTACAAAAATTTCGCAATAAAAAAAATAAAAGAATCATTTGCGCGTTTTCAATGCAATTAATAAGTTTTATGTTTAGATATTAATTGTTTGGATAGTAAAATAAATAAATTTAACAAGTAACTAAAATTTTCCCAGCTGAAATGAATTGTTTCTTTCTTATTTACTTGTTGAGTCAAATTTATCCAAAAGTCAAGGTTAATGTTGGGTAAAGTAAGTAACTCATCAATCGGAAGTTTATTCTTTTCAATTTCTTTCAAAAGTTTGCTGACCAGGGTTGATTGATTTAAATCATTTGATTTAAATCATGATTTAAATCAATGATTTAAATCAAGTGATTTTTTTTATAAAAATCATGATTTAAATCAAATTTGATTTTTTTCATAAAAATTCATTGATTCCTTAGAATCATAATTAACAAATCAGTTACATAAAAGAAAAATACTTTTTCAAACACAGTTTTTATTTATTGATGTAAAGTAAGTAATTATGGTTAACTATAAATGAATAAGAAATCATCCAAATAACTATTTATTGTAATATTTAAAAAGGAACACCAATTTTGCTGCCTTTTCATTTCCGAGCCTATTCCGAAGTTTCGATTGGACTAAGCCAAATGTGGAAAAAATGCAGAGGAGGCCGCAGCTGTGAACAACTGGTACAAGATAGGAGTTAGTTGACCATGTTTATCTATGGTGCTCAACTGCGATTTCCACCATTGTAATGGTTTTACACTTTTTATTATTTCCTCTGCAAACATAACTTGTTTAAATGGATCAGTTCTAGCTTTGAACTTTATTATTAAAGGCAGTAGGCCTGTTCTGGTATACTCACTCTGAGCATATTCTAAAGCTTTTGCCTCTTCTTCAGCTGTTAACTGGAATTTTGTTTTTGAAGGGTCCAGCAAATAAGTCAAAAAATGAGCAGGCGTTAGGGCCATTTTATATCTTCTTCTAAGTGCAGATAACTGATTTATATTAGCATCCTGTTCTTCAAAGGTTGTCTCCAGCTTTTTGAAGACTTCAACAACGTCGGATAATGATGCATTTGATTTTTGTAATGTATCTATCGCTATCGCAATTGGCTTGTAGATTTTTAACAAATCTTCGGCTGACCTCTTTAGTACCATGTTTGTGACTTTCTGGTATATGACGCTATCTATGCAATTTCTGTTATCTTCACATATCTTCAGAATTTTTTGCCATTCTGACAAATATATTTCGAAGCAATCTGATAGGGTGTTCCACCTGACTTCCTGCGGGACAATAAGGGATCTGCCACATTCTGCTTTATATTTTGCGGCAGCGAAGTGATTATTTCGAAAATATTTCACAATTTGTACGACATGTTCACGCACCTCTTTAATATCCAAATCCTTAGAGAGTAAATTTAGAATATGAGCAGCGCAGCCATACGTCAATATACCTTCTTCATTCTCATTATCAGCTCTTAAGTCTAATCGCATTTTCGTCATGGCTGATGCGTTATCCGTCACGAAACTTGCAACTCTACATTTGTATTCAGTCTTGCATTTTTTTATAACACCCTTTGATATTTCAGTTAGATAATCAGCTGTGTGAGGTTTCCCGGATGTGTCGATGCTTCCCAATAAATACACCTCTCCAGATTCAGTTGTAACACAGCTGCAAATGATGGGCTCCATATGAACATTAGACCACCCATCTATTGACAAATTCACTGTCTGATCTTTCACAGTAGAAAAACATTTCTGCTTCTCTTCATTATAAATTTCATTGAGGAATCTGTTTCCCAAATCAAATCGCGATGGTGGTTGATAACCCGGTCGCAGCATTTCTATTATTTTTAAAACCTGAGGATGTTCAATACACCGAAAACTGCTGTTTGTAGCGTATACAGCTTTCGCAATTTGCTTGTCTAACTGTTGCTTCAGCTCTTCTGAAGTCCTTACAAGAAATGTTGACAATTTTTGAGGTTTGCACTTGTTCTTCGAAGGTGATGAAGGTGTTGAAATGTCTTCTACTCTGCTTTTACTGGGTCTGAATCTTACAGCACATGCTCCAATTGAAGGCTCCTGAATTTCCGGATTGCCAGTTGATGAGGAATTCGAGGATCTAAGACCTTAAACGATACAAAAAAAGATAATTGTAATATTTTTTAATGAAACAGTAATGCTTGTTATTGATTCCATTTTCGCAAAATTATTCTAATTGTAAAGAGAAAAAGAGAAACTTTCCTTTTAATTTTGCTAAGTATATATTGATCGTAATCGATTTTCGGCCTTTATCGTTCGATCTTCCTCAACGGTTCGACCGAACTTTAATGGTCGAAAACCGATTAAGATCGAGTAAACTTAAACGTAAAATTTAAAGGAAGGGTTTTTTTATTTTCAAAACAAGTGTTTTATTTTACTTAATTATATCAAAAAATACTTACTTCGAGTGCTACACGATTTCCAATGGTCTTTTAATCGCTGCGATATTCCCTGTATCTCTTTATGGCATTCATTGCACACTGCCCTAGATCCCTTTTTATTTACATCACGAACTTCCGTATAATTCTGCCAAATAGGATCTTTTTTTCGTCCAGTCATTTTCGCAAACCAAATCAGTATCACTATTATAGCACAATTTCACGACGCGCTACTCACTATTCACTAGACGAATAATATGTATAACAATTTAGGGGAACCCCGGAAATATAGTAATTTTTCGTAGAGAGTTGGTGAGCGATTTCGGGGAAATCCCAGTTTTTCTTTACGTGCTAGGCCGACATCCCATGCAACGCGTTCGCGGCAGAGCAAATGATGTCGCAAATGAAATATTTTGAATTTAACCCGTATTGGTGGTATTCAACATTTCGCGTGAGAACTTTTGCGCTCCGCTGCGAACACATTGCAGATGGGACGACGGCCTAAGTGTTGCTAATGTAAAAGGTTGTGGTTTTCTTAGCAAGTTTGCAGTTGAAGTATAATTCTACCATTTACGATGAAAATTGAGACAGAGAAGAAAGCCTAAAATTATATACATATATGAAAGTGACTATGTATGCAAAGGAGTGGATTTTTATAAGTAAAATCCATCACCGTTATACGCTATCGTGATTGGCTCAGAAAAAAAGGTTTATACTCGTACTGCTTGTCATTGGCCGATTTTTTTAAGCCTACTTTACATATATGCTCTACTTTTGTAGATATGATTGGTATAAAACCTTTTTTTATGGCACCAACCACTTTTAAGTATATGTCATTTATTATAGACTATTGATCAGCTTTAACTCCACATATGTTTTTTTCTAATCGACTCTGGGGGGTTTGGGCTTTTTCTTTTATAATAAAAATCATTAAAATCAATAAAAATCAAAAATTTTGGTATCGGGCCTTCTCTTTTACAATAAAAATCAAAAAAATCAATAAAAATCAAAAAAATCATGATTTTTTTAAAAAAATCAAAAAAATCTGTCAAAAATAAAAAAATCATGATTTTTATCCACCCTGTTGCTGACAATTGTAACTTTCTTGCTGCGAAAATATACTTCGGCAACTGATAATTCAGGTGATATAATTATTTGTTCTAAAACTTCCATTGAAAGTAAGCAAAATGCATGGAATATCTGAGAATCCACTATTTCGAATTTACAGAGGGCATTTCCAAAGCCGGTACTTTTGAGTATTTCAGTGAGAAGAGCATTCGCACCTACTGTCAGGTACTGCTTGAAGTTTTGTCCTACTTTTGGGTTTATGACGTTTTCTGGCAAACTCGTTAAAAGAACGCAAAGTTTCACAAATGACTCATATCCATCGAAAAATTGATGCGTAAAGTCAGAAGTGAATTTCGTTACAACTTTCAAGTAGAAGGAATTGATTTTAAGTATCCTTTCAATCTTGGTATAAGATTGCAAATCATCATCTGTTGTGTTTTCTAAAATTATCAAAATACTCTGATATATTTCATCCCAAAGGTAATCAACAGCGAAACTAATCCATGGAATTGGAATATTATTGTTTTTAACGAAAGTGCAACACTCGGTACTTAGTTCTGAAATGCACTTCCAAGTGTCGGCAGTTGTTTTAACATCCACGAGAGCTATAAACTTTCCAACGGAGCATAAACCCTTATTTCTGGATTAATATCGTCATAGTTTATGTCATTTTTATGTACAAATATATGAATGTTATTTAAAATGATATCAATGACTTTATTGTTGAATTTTCTGGCAATTCCCAAATATAACAGTTGAGTCCTCACCAAAGCGGGCAGGAAAATTATTAATGCTATTTTGAAAAAATGTATAACACTGCTCTAGCACTTTGAGATCTGTCAGTACAATGATATGTATGGCAGGAGTATGAACTGCTTGGATGACAATAGCTAATGCATCATACAATCTATCTAATTTTGATGTGATGCTCAACAGTTTGGTGGCAGATTGTTCATTCAAAGTACAATCGAATATCTTCTTCGTACCCCTGATAGCCGATTCATTAAAACACCGGTAAATAATCTCCAGACGTGAGTATCAACCGTCTTTAAGCCTTCAGGTTTAGCAAGTGTTTCCAACGCTACGTCCAAATGTTCATCATTTTCTTGGTCAAGAGATCTTAATGGCTCAACACACAACTGTAATCCGTTATTGATGGATTGTCTCTGCAGCTCTGACGAAGGCGACCAACAATCAAGCGAAAAGTGGTCCACATTCGTCCATTTAGTGATGATCGGATGCCTTAGGAGGTGATTGGAATTGAAGGTATGCAGCTTGCGACGATGGCGACTGTGTTGGATGCATTTATTTAGATTTGATTATGACTTGGATCGAACTGAACATCATACCTTTGTATCCGCGCCCACACTTCCTACTTCTGGTATGCTGAGCTTAACTAAATATGCCGCTTAAATTAATTTCGTCGATTTTCTCAATTGTTCTAAGTATGGAATTATATTTTGCAACTACACCAAGAATCACTTTATTTTGCTTACGAGTAGATAGCAGCCGCGAAATTGCTAAAGAAAAACGCCGACCGCTCTTGCGTGACGGCCACCACTCACACTCTCCACTGCCATGTGGCTGTCACTTCACCTTGACATCCCACGACAAAATTGACGTGTGATGTGCGCTCGTCACAACCAACGTGAAATGACAAGCCACCTAGCAGCAAGGTGTGTTAGTAGTGGTCGCCAGCGGCTTCGCATGATTCATTACAAGCCCCTCTCGGGCCTTCGCTTCTTGCAAATATCGCCTCCAACTGTCTCAGTGCATTGACCGCGTCCTCCAATTTGATGAACTGTCTTCATCGACCAAGTCAGACCAGCGTTTCCTCTGTTTCCCCACTGGTCTCCGGCCTTCAGTTCTCCCAACGAATACCTTTTTGGGTATCCGTTGTTCGTCCATACGATTCATGTGTCCAGCCGATTGCAGCTTCCGCAGTCTTACAATCGTTGAGACCTTCGCTTCGTCAAAAATTTCATACAGGTCATGGTTTTATCGAATTCGCTATTGGTCCCCGTCTAGCTTCACTCCGATTATTCGCCTCAGGACCCGTCGCTGCGGGTGCCGAATTGCCAATTTAGTTTTCGTGCCAGGCATTCGACTATATATGCGATAACCTCAGATATCTGTTGGAAACTAAATGATAGTGAATGTGTTGGAGCGTGTCTCATTGATATGGAGAAAGCCTTCGATACGGTGTGGTTAGATGGACTAGTTTTTGAATTTCTTTCAGGACAGGTTTCCCACACACGTTTTCGCAATATGTTATCCGGGAAATCATTTGTTGTAACTGATGGAAATCTAACAACAATGCGCGAATTCAAGGTCTTGAAAAGTCTACAGCAGGGAACAGATACTGTACCTCTGCTCTTCACAATATTCATTCGCAAGCTATTGAACGGCTTTGATTTTAACGTCTCGCGAATGCGGTCATTGGTTACGTTTGCTGATGATCTGATCATCTATACGGCAAACCGAAAAGCTACAATAGTTCAGAGCAATCTCCAAAAATATTCAATGATGAACAGCTGTACACAGACAATTGGCGAATGAAACAATATTGTTTCGGACAACGCTGCAGGGGGCCGGCTAAGACCTGAAACGTAATTGGAAGGATTTCCACATCATGGCTGGCGAGGGTAGTTTAGAACAGGTTCCACATAAATCCTGTGCTCGATACCTCGGTGTTTATCTTGATCAGTATCTGTACTATACTGAACATGTCAAAATCATGCTCAGTAAAAGACAAAAAGTAGTCATGGCCCTACGAAGACTCTCCCATTCCAGAAATCAAAAGGTCAAAATTATATGTTACAAGATCCTGGTTAGACCAGTTTTGACATATGGATATCAGATCTGGTACAACCAGAGTGCTAGTACTATGGAAAAATTAAGAGTTTTCGAAAGGAAATGTATTCGTGCATCTACTGGTTCGTACAGAAAGCCTGAGGCGGATTGGAAGCATTATATATCGAATAGAAGAATTTATCAAACTGCTGAAGTGACGAGAGTCGACATCTTCATATTGAAACTTCTTCGGAATCATATCGTAAGATCTGTAACACCCTACAGATGGGTATATTATGACTTGCCTCGCTACTGGCTTCGTTCCTCCAGAAGCATTCGTGTATTTGGACATGAATTGATATGTTTTTTATTCTGACGGCCTCCCAGTCATATACCACGTATCAAAAATGCGTCCCTGGAGCGGTCTTTTGAGCTTACTGAACAGACAGAAGTCGCACGGCGCCAGATCAGGCGAATACGGTGGTTGCTGAACGATATGGGTTGAGTTTTTGGCGAAATGATCACGAATTACGAGTGCAGTATGGGATGGTGCATTATCGTGGTGTAAAAATCAAGAATTGTCTTTCCACAATTCCGCCCTTTTTAGGCGGATAGCGTTGCGCAAACGACATGTAAATTTGACATAGATGTCACTGACAGTACTACCAACCTAAAAAAAAAAATCTCCAAATCCTTCGACGCGCGCAGTGTAAATTCAAATGTCACCTTATTTTTTGGGTACAGTTCCGCAGCCACCGTATTCATCTGATCTGGTGCCGTACGACTTCTGGCTGTTCAGCAATCGCAAAAGACTGCTCCGGGGACACCGTTTTGATACGAAAGAGCGATTCAAGTCGCAGCGAAGATGGAACTGAAGGCCATCCCGGAAAGTGACTACAATCAGTGTTTCGAAGATTGGAAAATCCGTTGGCATAAGTGCATTGCATCGGGAGGGGATTACTTTGAAGGGAATGAAATTGATTTTCAAAATAAATACAATGTCACCTTATTTTTTGGGCACAGTAGTATATAGACGAGCAATCGATAAAAAGATAAAATACCCTCCGAATTTGAGTTTGCGAGACCATCAATTCCAATGGAGATACTCATTTGCTAGATTCGTTGAAGCTGGTCGAGCTGAGGCGGAGCAATCTAGGTATTGGTGGCTGAATGAAAACTATTCGTGTTTATTTTCAGTTTTTGTGTTTTTCGTTACTCAGTTTATGAGCTTTCGACTCATTATTGCTACATTTAGTGTTTTTGTTTATTTCTGTTAAAAATTAGGGATGGTTATGTTAAGTTTATTTTATTAGGTTTAGAGATAATGTTAAACGCGTAGGTTAGGAATATTGTGATAGAATTTTTAAGTATAAGATAAAGCTTTTGATTGGATTTTATTAAAATTAGATTATAACATATTAGGTGTAGGATAAAAGTTCACTATTGTGTTAAAATTATAAATAATTTTGAAGAGTGTAGGTTGGTTTTTTCTCCTTTTTCTAATCAAATCATAAAATATATAATAATCTTAATGAATTTGAATTTGCAATAGTTTTTCAAATGTGTTTAACTGATAACGTTTAAATTTAGAGAGCCATTTGGGCCATTAAGTTTTTGTATTGTTATTGTTTGATATTTGCTTTATATTCTTTTAAAATTTATAACGATTAGTATTGAATAAAGCGCTTTTGACTTTGGCTACGATAGTGTCGTTCAATAGAAAATATCATTCTGACTAATACTCAGCTGAAACGAGAAAATCTATATTTTGGACTTACGAGGTGTGCCAATTAAGTAATGAGACTAATTCCATGAAATTCCTATATTTAAAAATGATTCTACAATTCTGCCATCCCCTTCAAAGTAGTCCTCTTAGGCCGCTATACAACGATTCCAGCGCGTTTTCCATGCTCCGTAACATTTTTGGAACGCTTCGACTGGAATGTCCGCGAGTACCCTCGTCACGACCGCCTGGATGTCCGTAATCTCAAAATGGGTTCCTTTGACAACCGATTTTGTTCAAGGGAACAAAAAAAAGTCACAGGGTGACATATCGCGCGAATAAGGCCGCTGTTGCAACACGGCGATCCCTTTAGAAGCCAAATACTGGGACACGCTGAGGGTGGTGTGGTTCTTTGGAACCATCTTCGCACACTTTTTCATCCCAAAATCGTCGGTTAAAATTTGTCCGACTGTTTCACGGTCCATACCCAGTTCCGAGGCCAAAATTCGAACTGTTAAACGCCGATCTTCACGGGTTAGGGCGCGCATTCGAATCAGTCCGCACCTCGACTGGTCTTCCGCTCCGCGCCTCGTCTTCCATGCTTCGTCTTCCCCTCTTTGACGCCCCTTCTTAAACTCTTTGTGGCATCGAAACACCTAGGCACGACTAAGAGCACTATCACCGAAGCTGTTTCGCCCAATCTGGCGCAAAATTTTATCGCGACGCGTTGCTCTTGATTTCGTTTCTCCATTTTCGTGACGAGCACCACCAACACACGTCTACTCAACACGACACAGCAGGCGAACTAAAGAAGCTTGAGAAGAGGGGAAGAGGGGAAGGGGAAGGGAATTTCAAGGTCGCAGGTTTACCACAAGCGCGGCAATAAAATCAGTCTCATAACTTTATTGTCACATCTCGTATGATACACTGGTTCTAAGGTACATATTTGCGAATGTAGATTGTGGTGTTGATATTTAGAAATTATAATTATGTTAAAGTTTACAAGATAAAGGTGTATATTTAATTTCAAATAGAAATTTTCAAATATACGCACATGCACATTACTGACCCAATACCTACCTATTCATATTCTACGTCTAGCACTCGTTGCGTGTAGACGTATTTTTAATCGCTCCTGTCATTAATTTTAAAAATTAATTAATTTTTCGCAAAACTCAGTTTCAAACAATTGTAATATTTTTTTACGAGCCAGTCAAAAGCAAATTTTGATTTTATTGGGAAAACCATCACCGTCGAATTTTCGAGCATTTATCGAATACCTGAAATTCTTTTCCTGAAGAAATATCAAAAGTGGAAATACGTTCAAGGGAAGTCCCGGTCTGAGAACATTCCCTCTAGTCTCGCTGCGAAAGCAACGAGATGGAGGAGCCCGGAATCAAGAACAAAACCCGACAATCCTATCGGTTATCGAGATCGAACAGCTGATCCAAGAAAAAGAGAAAGCTGAAAAATTTGAAAAGGAAAATGAGGAACTCAAGCTTCGAGTTAAATCGTTAGAAGCACTTGTTGGAACGTTAACGTTCAACAAGGATAAAGATATCAAGAAAGGCCGACAACCACACGCAAAATCTGAAGACAAGAAAACTAAAAAGCCACAGGAAGAGGCTAATCAAGAGGATGTCCTCAGCGCAGGAGGCGCAAACGACAGCAGAAATTATTATGCAGCGCTAGCTGGTCTTGAAGAAACGATGAACGTTGAAGAGGATACAGGTAAAACGTCAAAATTAGATAATGATTTCATTGAATATCTTAGAGTTAAAAATCGGGAGAAAAAACCAAAAGGTTTGTCTGCTGGTCCGTCTGTTGGTCCGTCCGTTAAGATTGATGAAAAAAAAGAAAAAGTCCCACCAATCAATGTGTTTGGGCAAACGGGCAAAGATATGGTTCGGCTTTTGGCAGCCGAAAATAAACTAAAAGATTTTCAGATAAAAAGAGTCAATGCCGATAAGTTGACAATAAGGACTAAGTCGCTGGTTGATTTCCAGGCAACAAAAAGTGCCTTAAATTCTGGAGATGTTCCGCATTTCACGTACACCCCGAAAAGCGAAAAGAATTAAATCTTTTTATTGAAGGGTCTGGACTGTGGTGAGGACCAAATCGATCTCCTTCAGGTGATCCAAGAAGTTGCACCAGAAATACAATTTATTTCAGTTAAAAACTTTGCAACGAGAAGATCGATTGTGGAGCGCAAAAACTTGCCTCACTACTTAGTCCAGATTTCCAGCAAAAGTAGTTCGAGTACCCTGCAGAAAATACGGTACTTGAACTTCCGCGTGGTGAGTTGGGAACGCCTCCAGAAAAGTGAGGTCGACCAGTGCTACAGGTGTCAAAGATTTGGGCATTCGGCTGTCAATTGCGCCATGAAATATAGGTGTGTTAAATGCAGAGACATTCATGCTCCCGGCGAGTGCAAATTGGCTCAGGCGGAGCCAAAAGAAAAACTATATTGTGTGAACTGCGGTGCCTTTGGTCATCCAGCATCATATCGAGGATGCCCCCGGTATCAAGATGCAAAGGTTAAAGTAAATCCAAAACAAAGTCAAGCACACCGCAGTGTGATACCTACCAACTTCGTCAAGCCCGGGGTGTCATTTGCACTTGCTGCGAGAGGACCAGCAGACAATGTAAATAAAATAAATAATGTAAGTGGCAATAATGAGCTGCTCCTTAAAATTTATCAACAATTAAATTCCTTATCGGAGCGAATCGATAAACAAGATTCGAAAATTAACAGTGTTTTTCAGCGTTTAGGGCTTTCAAATGCCTCAAAATAAGTTGTCATCCAGCCACATTCCCACGGATAGGATTCGTCTCATCGCGATCAACGTCAACTCCATTGTTACTTTACATCGGCGTGATTATCTCCTTGAATTCATTGCCAGACAAAAGCCTGACATCGTGCTTCTCACCGAATCCCACCTCTGTTCATGGCACTCCATGAGATTCAAGGAGTTTGAGTTCGTAAGAAACGATAGGGTAACAGGTGATGGGGGAGGTGGCACCGGGATATTGGTTCGAAAACCCTATCGTTTCCAAAATATTGAAAAAGTCGAATTTAAAAGCTTTGAATCTCTTGAAGTGTCCGTTATCAAAATCTCACTGCCAGGTGGGGATAACCTCTTCGTTATCTCTGCCTATGCAACTGGTGGAACTGTTCTCAACCTCAAGGAGGAGCTCAATTCCTTGTTCGAAATACTCGAATTGAACAGGCTGCATAACTACTATATTCTTGCTGGTGACCTGAACGCCAAGCATACGAGGTGTGTTCAAAAAGTATCGCGAATTTTGAATTTTCGCGGGTTACGTATATTCGAATTTCGATTTTTTTGTGGCGTTATGTTGGTACTCATGTCTGTCACTTATGCCGACAAGCTCGGCCATTTTGAATGTTCACTTGATTGATGATAGCTGCTTTACTTGCACGTGCTTTCAATCGTCTTCGATTTTTACTTATTCAAAAAAATGGATGAAAGAACGTGTATCAAATTTTGTGTGAAAAACGAAATTAAGTGCGCGGATGCATTCCGAATGTTGACTGTGGCATACGGAGAAGCTACCTTGGACCGAAGCAACGTTTATCGGTGGTACAAAATGTTTTTAGAAGGCCGAGAAGATGTGAACGACGAAGAGCGTGCCGGACGCCCGAGCACTTCAACAACAGACGAAAAAATTAATGAAGTGGAGAAAATGGTATTGGCCAATCGTCGAATCACCGTTAGAGAAGTTGCTGAGGACCTAAACATATCGATTGGCTCGTGCCATTCGATTTTTATCAACGATTTGGGCATGAGACGGGTCGCCGCGAAATTCGTACCAAAATTGCTCAATTGCGACCAAAAACAGCAACGCATGAACATTGCTAATGAGATGTTAAACTCTGTCCGCGACGAACCAAATTTGCTCCAGAGGGTCATAACTGGTGACGAATCGTAGGTTTATGGTTATGACGTGGAAACCAAAGCTCAATCAGCTGCCGCATGAACCAAGACCGAAAAAAGCGCGCCAAGTTCGGTCGAATGTGAAAGTTTTGCTGACAGTTTTCTTCGATTGCAGGGGCGTGGTGCATCATGAGTTCTTGCCACAGGGAAGAACGGTCAATAAGGAATATTACCTGCAAGTTATGCGCAATTTGCGCGAAGCAATCCGCCAGAAACGCCCGGATTTGTGGGAGAACAAAACTTGGCTTTTGCACCACGATAACGCCCCTGCTCACACATCGTTGCTTGTGCGCGACTTTTTGGCCAAAAACAACACACTAATGATGCCGCAGCCACCGTATTCCCCAGATCTGGCCCCCTGTGACTTTTTCTTGTTTCCTAAACTGAAGAGGCCTATGAAAGGACGACGTTACGCTACGCTTGACGAGATAAAGACGGCATCGAAGGAGAAGCTGAACAAGATTAAAAAAAATGATTTTTTGAAGTGCTTCGAAGATTGGAAAAAGCGTTGGCACAAGTGTATAATATCTCATGGGGATTACTTTGAAGGGGACAAAATAGATATTCGTGAATAAATAAATAAGTTTTGAAAAAAAACCAAATTCGCAATATTTTTTGAGCACACCTCGTACATCATGGCTGAACGCCACCAATAATCCAAGAGGTGTATTCCTGAAATCGTGGATAACAGAGAACCAAATTGAATACAGGTGCACTCTATATGGGTCGGAGTTCCCAACATACCCTAGGACAAATTCATATTTGGACCTTTGCATTGCTGACGCAAGACTCGAATTTAGCTTTAATAGTCCTCAACGGAAACTGCAGGTGCTTCCTTATGATAGCGACCATAACGCAATCGTGATAGAAATCAATCATCACAGGGATGATTTCTTCCTCATTCCAGTTCAACATGAAAATCATCGGTTGAATTTCAAAAAAACAGACTGGGGAAAGTTTCAAAAGAAGTTTAATCGGGAGTACCAGAAGCAATGTCCCCCTTCTGATGGTGGCAACTCTTGCTCAATGGTTCCTAATGACAGGAATCTAACCAACGATGAAATAGATGTCTATTTGTCGAAGTTAGAGAAGCTGACGTTGGAAACGATTGAGAAAGTCGTTCCCAAGATTAAACTTCGAAACAATATTAGCCCAGTCATATTAGGGCTTTCACCTCGGAATGAAAGATAATAAGCTGCAAATTGGTATGAACCTTTGTTTTGTCATTCTAAATGTTGTCTCAAAAGTCTAAATCGTTATCGTGTTCGCGTCTCAAGATATTCAAGGTCAAAGGTCACAAAAATCGGTTTTTCGCGAATATCTGGCTTCCTATCGGTTAAATGAGATTTGCATTTATTATAAAAGTTGTAGGCTATAAAATTCCCTACAACTTTTGTTTAAACTTTTTTTTCATACGACCAACCGTTTTGAGGGTAGAGCGCGAAGAGTGCACATCGTACAGTCATATACGGCCTAATGCAAGGTCAAGCGTGAGTTATGGTTATCAGTACGTTATAAAGTCAATTATTTACTTGGAAATTATAATTATTAAACAATGCCTATTATTTATGTACTAACTATTAATTATTTATATTTAATTAAAGTAGAACCTAAAGAATGGGGCTGGATGCTTGAAAATGAAATCCTGGAGCCCATACGAACGTTATTACCTCCAGCACCAGCCGAACTACTAAACGTAATATTTTGCAATTGCAAAAATGGTTGTGGTTCCCGCTGTGGATGCAGAAAATCAGGGCTACAATGTTCTTTAGCTTGCGGCCAGTGCAACGGACAAGTTTGCCTCAACGCTTCACTGTATCCAAGTAATCCCGATGAAGAAAATACATATGATCCCGATATTCTGGAAGGTTTGGAGATGAACATGACAGATAATGAGGATGATGACAATGAATCGAACATTTTTGAGCGACAAGAAGAAGAATTCATTGTCATCATCCTCATTATCTGTCATGTTCATCTCCAAACCTTCCAGAATATCGGGATCATATGTATTTTCTTCATCGGGATTACTTGGATACAGTGAAGCGTTGAGGCAAGCTTGTCCGTTGCACTGGCCGCAAGCTAAAGAACATTGTAGCCCTGATTTTCTGCATCCACAGCGGGAACCACAACCATTTTTGCAATTGCAAAATATTACGTTTAGTAGTTCGGCTGGTGCTGGAGGTAATAACGTTCGTATGGGCTCCAGGATTTCATTTTCAAGCATCCAGCCCCATTCTTTAGGTTCTACTTTAATTAAATATAAATAATTAATAGTTAGTATATAAATAATAGGCATTGTTTAATAATTATAATTTCCAAGTAAATAATTGACTTTATAACGTACTGATAACCATAACTCACGCTTGACCTTGCATTAGGCCGTATATGACTGTACGATGTGCACTCTTCGCGCTCTACCTTCAAAACGGTTGGTCGTATGAAAAAAAAGTTTAAACAAAAGTTGTAGGGAATTTTATAGCCTACAACTTTTATAATAAATGCAAATCTCATTTAACCGATAGGAAGCCAGATATTCGCGAAAAACCGATTTTTGTGACCTTTGACCTTGAATATCTTGAGACGCGAACACGATAACGATTTAGACTTTTGAGACAACATTTAGAATGACAAAACAAAGGTTCATACCAATTTGCAGCTTATTATCTTTCATTCCGAGGTTGACCCCTTTTTTTACCTAATATGACTGGGCTATATGGAAGGATATGAAACACCAACCATCGCAAGGTTGAAAAGCCTTCTTCTCACACGCGTCAACAATATTTATCGACGATTTTTGGACTACAACCATCCCTCGTTGTCTTTGTTGAAATTACATCTGAAGAATGTCCGGAACTTAATCCGGTCATACTTCAGGAGTGAGGTCAGCAATCAATGGGCGGAAAAATTGAGGGGTATTAGCCCACAGGACCCAGACGGCGTGTTCGCGAAAGTGAATAGCATATTCCGCAAGAAGTCTCGAGTGAAGGTATCGAATCTTGAAGTCACTAGTGATGAGATAAATCTTCTCGATAGGGCTGGTATCGAAATTGATAGTACGACTCCGGATAGAAATGGAAACAGGATTATTTGTGAAGGATTGGATAAACTTGCCCTGATTGGAACACATTTTGAATTGGTTCATCTACCGAACCCTGAGAGAGGGAACGAAATTTTTTCAGAGGTCGTTGAAGCAATAGTTTCCGACTTCAAATCAAGCCTGAACGGCCAATCAATTCTTCATTTCGATGAAACATTAACATCTGACCTCATACCGAGCTTGAATCTTATTGATTATTTTGTCAGCTATGAAGACTTGTGTTTCATATTTCGCAAGATAAACAACAAGAAATCATGTGGTACTGATGGTATTCCAAATGTAGTTCTCCGACATTTGCTTGAGGTTGCTATTAGGAACTATTGCATATTGTTCAACAACATGTTGAGCAATTCATATTTCCCAAATGAGTGGAAAAAGGCTAAGGTATTTCCGATCTTGAAGAAAGGAAAAGAATCTTCATGCCCCAAAAGCTATCGCCCAATCAGCTTGCTGCCTAACATCAGCAAGGTGTTTGAAGTGATACTCAACAGAGCATTAAACGCCCACATTGAGGAAAATGAGTTGATGCCGAATTGCCAATTTGGTTTTCGTTTCAGGCATTCGACCACACATGCAATAACGAAAGTAACCTCAGACATCTGTTGGAAACTAAATGATAGACAATGTGTTGGAGCATGTCTCATTGATATGGAGAAAGCCTTTGATACGGTATGGTTAGATTGACTAATTTTTAAGCTCCTTCAGGACAAGTTCCCCAGACACCTTGTCGCCATGATGTGTAATATGTTATACGGGAAATCGTTTGTTGTAACCGATGGAAATCTGACAACAATGCGCGAGTTCAAGGTCTTGAATGGTCTACAGCAGGGAACAGTTACTGCGCCTCTGCTCTTCTCAATCTTCATTCGCAAACTATTGAACGGCTTTGATTTTAACGTCTCGCCAACGCGATCATTGGTAGCGTTTGCTGATGATCTGATCATCTATACGGCAGACCGAAAAGCTACAATAGTGCAGACCAATCTCCAAAAAATGTTCAATGATGTGCAGCTGTACACTGACAATTGGCGAATGAAAATCAATGCGCAAAAGTGTGAAACAATCTTGTTTCGGACAACGCTGCAGGGGGTCAGTCAAGACCTGAAACGTAATTGGAAAGATTTCCACATCATGGATGGTGAGGGTAGTCTTGAACGGGTTCCACATAAATCCTGTGTTCGACACCTCGGAGTTTATCTCGATCAGTATCTGTACTATACTGAACATGTGAAAATCATGCTCAGTAAGGCACTAAAAGTAGTCATGGCCCTTCGAAAGCTCTTTCATTCCAGATACATTGATCAAAAGGTCAAAATTATCTGTTACAAGACACTGGTTAGACCAGTTTTGACATATGGATGTCAGATCTGGTACAACCAGAGTGCTAGTACTATGGAAAAATTAAGAGTTTTCGAAAGGAAATGTCTTCGTGCATGTACTGGTTTGTACAGAAAGCCTGAGACGGATTGGAAACATTATATATCGAATAGAAGAATTTATCAAACCGCTGAAGTGACTAGAGTCGATATCTTCATATTGAAACTTCTTCGGAATCATATCGCAAGATCTGTGACTGTGAGTGAAAACCCTTGGATTTCACAGCCGTTCCACCCTACAGACGGGTATATAGCGACTTGCCTCGCTACTGGCTTCATTCCTCCAGAAGCATTCGTGTATTTGGACATGAATCGATATGTTTTTGATTCTGACGGCGTCCCAGTCATATATCACATATATCGACGGGCCACCGATAAGAAGATAAAATATCCTCCGAATTTGAGTTCACGAGACCAACAGTTCCAATGGAGATACTCATTTGCTAGATTCGTTGAGGCTGATCGAATTGAGACGGGGCAATCTAGGTATTGGTGGCTGAATGACAATGTCTAAATTATTCGTGTTTATTTTCAGTTTTGGTGTTTTTCGTTATTTAGTTTTTGAGTTTCAGCTAATTTTTGCTACATTTAGTGTTGTTTATTTTTGTTAAAAATTAGGTATAGGTTAGGTTTAGATTATGTTTATTATATTAGGTTAGAGATAAGGTTTGACGCTTAGGTTAAGAACATTGTTATAGATTTTTATAGTATAAGATAAAGTTTTTGATTGCATTTATTAGAATTAAGTTAAAACAAATTAGGTGTAGGATCAAAGTTCACTGTAGTGTTAAGATGATAAATAATTTTAGAATAGTGTTGGTTGGTTTTTTCTCCTTTTTCCAATTGAATTGTAAAAATATGTAATAATCTTCATTGATTTGAATTTGCTATAGTTTTTTTTTAAATGTGTTTAATGATAACGTACAAATTTAGAGAGCCATTTGGGCCATTTAGTTTTTTTATTGTTATTGTTTGGATTTTGCTTTATATTCTTTTAAAATTTATAACGATTAGTAGTAAATAAAGCGCTTTTGACTTTGACCTACCTATTCATTCAATTTTGTTAAAATCTTGAAAAAAGCCTGAATTTGTTAATTCAACATCCATATATTCTAATGACAACATTAACGTGCGCCATTTAAAACAGCCAAAGGCCAAGAAATTTAAAAATACATTTCAGCCCGAAAGTTGCCGTAGGTTTCCTCCATGTGCAAGCAATCTCAACACAAAAATCTGGCAATTGAAATAAATGTAAACTCATCTTTCTGAACGACTTCCCAAATAATGGAGATGAAAATCTGAATTTCATTCGGCAAAGGGAATGCGTAATTATTCCAGGCAGTCGGGCTGTCTCCTAATCCGCCATCATCTTCCATCGTTAAATTTTGTTAAATTCCATCCTAATCCAAGAGATCGGCAACGAACAACAGGCAAAATCAAATTCCTATGAGAAACATAAAACTCGCTGATAAGATCTGAGAAAAGGAAACATTGTCGAAATTCCCAACCATAGCTACTGCCAACGCCTACGTATTCCCGCCAAAGTACCTTCAGATGATTCGGAGAAATAGATGCACGGTGGATTTTTTCTCTTCACAATGTAGCAAACAAAGTACGGAGTACGATTACATCTGTGTAGTTGCGGATGCTGTGGCTGCGATTTCGCGTTCCGTGCGTGTCTTCTAATATAAGTTTCATTAGAGGGACATGCAAAAACTCGCTTCAATTGATTGCGAACCAGCTTTTTCGTTGTTCGTTAGAGCGCTATGGAATTATTGCAATCGAGTCACGCGAGTGTAGGATGCTCGGAGCAGCTGTTCGAGGCGCACCACTACAGAACCTTCGCCGACAGGCAGACCTTGTACGTACTAAACAGTTTCCGTGGGTTTTATCAAGCCATTTGCATCTTGTGCTCCCACGCCCCATTTACAAATTACTCAAAGAAATTGAATTTGATGGCGCCGAAGCTAATGAAATGCTCATGTCCGCTGTTATTTTTCCATATGAATGTGGATGTGTGTTCGATTCAATTGCAGACCGAGACGCCACCACCATTGGTTGGGTGTTGAGTGCGCTAGCTGGGTAGTCCTTAATCGAGGCTTCAATTATACATTTTGGAAAAATAGAAAGGCTTAGAATGGCGGACCAGGCGCCCTGGTGTACAGTCTTCCTTCAATTGATCTTTGTACCTTACATGTGCAGGATTGGAAACAATTCGACCTTGACAGCCGGCAATTGGTTGAATCCAGTGCAATTTATCGGACATGTCGACCGCCTACTGTTAAGTGAAATGGCAATTGCTTTAAATAAATTATGACCAGTGCAGAGTGGCGATGTGAGTTGAGTCATGTATGTGTGTCAATTCAATTCTGGCCGTCCTGGATCACATGCAGGCTGCTGGTGCAGATGATTATTCGCTTTTTCAGCTTTTGCTACTGCAGCTCCACAGTAAGTCGCTTTGCATGGCTGCCGATTTCGTTGATTGACTTGTATTCATTATGGTAAAGCAATTACACTGATGGATTGGTCAAAGGAAAGATTAGTGTGAATGGGCGAAGAGTCCCTTTTCTCAGCTCCACACATGCAGTGCTCAATTAGAATTGAAATCAAAGCAGAAAACCCGCTTTTCGATCCGGTAGAAAATGAAAGAAAATCTTTGAATGCATTTGTGCGTCAAGCGCCACCTGAATGACTTCAATCAATTGATTTGGAAATTGAAAAATCTTCGCTTCCTTCTCGATAGTAAATTTAATGCTATCCCTTTTCAAATCGGATTTTCATGTTCTGTTGATTGAGGGAACTCTAAAGAATCAATAGAGTGGATATCATCAATTCCATGTGAGCGGTAGACGATTTCTAACAGCGCTTCGAGACCACCCGCATATATGTAGACTCAGAAGTAATTTTCACCTTAGAAAATGTTCACCGGAAATCGTTTCCAGCTTTAAAGAAAACTCTAGACCAGTTGAAATTGAACACTTTACGCCAATCCGCTCTGAAAATTGAGCTTGCAGTCTTGTTGTGGAGAAATGGAAACATTTCGCACGTCCTCCCTAGATACTCGGAAAATGGGAAATTGAATTCGGGCAGTCTAAGATGACTGACATTTTTCATTTTGGAATGTGATGTAATGTTAATTTTCAGCGCTTATATTTGAACAGGTCCTTCCTCGTTGATTTTGGTTTCATACGAGTATCTTTTGCTCTTCCCCTGCTTGCTGTCATGTTAAAACTGAGTGAATGTGTTTGATGTGCTCCAGACGGAAAAATGACATAATCTGATGGCTCGTGCGGAAAATGTTATCCCGCGCTGTGCTACATGGAATAATGATCCCGCATGTCGTCGTCGAGCGATGGGGTGGATTGTCACAAGTATTTCCCTATGTAGTTTGATAGCACATCACGACTTGCACCTATCAGATCGAATGAGTGTGAATGAGTTTCAATTACTTCACTTCCCGGGCTTGAATGTGGAGGGTGAGATATAAATATCTGCATTTTCCTTAGTCAATCAAAAATGTCTTCGAAAGCGTGCGTCGGGACGTCTGATAAACATCCGCCCGTTGAAAGATGTTCTAATTGAGTCTCGGAAACATGTGTTTAATGAGATCATGATTGAGTTGGAGGTAGCAGGAAGTGAAGAATTGATAAATTATACTATTTTTTGTCATTGCATATAGAATTTTGATAAAATTGAAAAATTGTTTTTAAGTGTTTCCTTTTTGTACACAACTTCATCCTTAATAATTCTTAATTCCTTTTTGTTGATAGCATTCTGACATTCAACCCTGCATTTATGACTGAATAAACATCGCTGTCCCTACCTTGTTCTATTTCCTTGGATTTGAATTCGTGCATGTTTTCTTGGCTCCATGGAAAACATCTAAAAATAACAAACAGTGCAATCAAGTTCAAAGTCATCTGTTTTTAGTATGACTTAGAATGAAAACATAAAAGACACCGTCTGCCACAAAAACAGAAAAGCGAACACGAATGGATCCAATGTGACGGCGAAGGGATGAGGAAACAAAAAGTTATGTTTGTTGTTTCTTGGTTGCTAGGTGTCTTTTGAGGCTGAATGGGAATTCAGTGGAAAATGTATACCTTAGAAAGATAAGTAAATATGGCAGATAATTAAATCATGATTATATTCGACAAAATAAATAAAATACTCATTTTAATAGACTTCCAGAAAATGAAAATCGAACCTTGGATTGGAATCGAACGTAGATGCTGTTAAAAGCATTACAATGTTCAAATTGCGCAAATATTGAAATAACTTTGATTACTATAATGCATTCATTGTCATCATCCGCCAATATCGCTTGATCCCTCTATTTTTGTACTTTTGCTTCTTCTCCAAAATTCAACTACTTCAAACCATACTACGAAGCCTTAGCTTCCGAGCTGAGCTTGGTTGACTGGCAGGAGTTTTTTGATAACTTGCAGTGTGAAGAAGCTCTGAGTAAGTTTTATAATTACCTCTATGAGTTGATTAAACACTTCACACCTTTACAAGCTCTTCGCAAAGTAAAGCAGAAACCATGGCTAACTAAACAAGTACTTTGTGCCGTGAATGCTAAATGTAAAACACTCCGCCGTTTCAAGCGTTGTGGTACTGAAGAATCGAGAGCCCGCTTTTGTGATCTGTGTGTTGTAGTAACAAAGTATAGAAACTGCAATGAAAACCCGCTTCAGTAGCTTGGAGAGTTCCCTCATGGCGAATAATGCGAAACCATTCTGGTCATACATTAGATCCTTCAAGTCCTCCTCTTCTGTCCTTCCTTCAGTCCACTGGAATAATATCGTTAGCTCCACAGGATATTTCCAACTCGTTCTCTGAGTTCTTCTCGTCAACTTTCATTCCTTCTTCTCATGTCTCCGATCCAGTTAATACACCCGTACTTCACTCCATTTCCAGGAAACGAATTGGACTGGAAACGATATTCAAGACATGAGATCGTACACAATATTTCAAAGTGGGAAGCCTACTGGAAAACGAGAATTTGGTGTGGCCTTCATTGTGGATAGGGATCAAATCGCACTTTATCGTTTAAGGCGGTCAATGAACGGTTGTGTGCGAGCCGTATAAAAGCGAAATTCTTCAAAATCTGGCTGATTAATGTTCACGCCCCGACCGAAGAAAAGGACGAAGAAACGAAGGAAACGTTCTACAATCACCTGGAAAGACTTGTCGACTCATTGCCCACAAACGACACAAAAATAATTCTGGGTGATTTCAACGCTAAAATTGGTAATGAGCTATCTCATCGGGGAACGACTGGAGGGTATAGCCTCCACGATGAAACAAATGACAAACGCCAGTGCCTGATTGACTTTGCATGTAGCAGAAATCTAGTCATACGTTCGACTTGCTTCCCACATCGACACATTCATAAAATGACCTGGGTATCACCGGATGGCAACACACAAAACCAGATCGATCATGTTCTGATCCAATAGTGTTGGGCCTCGAGCATACTAGACGTCCGTACATACCGAGGAGCCAATTGCCACTCAGATCATTACTTGATCAAATTAACCTTTCGATGTCGTATGTCAAAGGCATATTCGGCGAAGACCACCCCGCTACAAAAATTTGACATCGAAAGGCTCCAAACGGCGTCTGTGGCCTAACATTTCACGGATACCCTCGACAACTGGTGGTTCCCATCTTATTAGACGCATCGTTAAAGACGAGCAACGAGCTCTGGATGGAAGTGAAAGCGGCTATCAGGACCGTGGCAGAAAAGACGATCGGTCATCAAGCCCGCCGCAAGAGGAATGATTAGTTCGATGAAGAGTGCCAGAATGCGTTAGATAAAAAGAATCAGGCGTACAAAGAATACGTAGGTAGGAAAACCAGGACGTAGAGAGAACACTGTGAAAATCTCAGAAGAGTAGAGAATAGGATAATTAGGATTAAACAAGAAAATACTATGACGACCAATTGAGCAGTATAGATGTAAGCGAGCAACAACACAAGACAAGTATACACAGTAGTGAAAAGCCTGAAACGTGGTTATCAGCCCAAAATCACGCTCTGGCGTGATGACAGCAGCAATACAATCGCTGTTGAAATCAAGATTAAGGAAAGATGGGCATCATATTTCAAGAACCTCTTTAATCCTCCGCACAGCTTCAGAATATCGCAGCCTATAGGTGTCTGCGGAGAGCTTCCATTGGCTCCACCAACTCTGGATGAAGTTTGTTCCATCATTAAAGCCCAAAAGAATAATAAAACGCCGGGCATTGATGAGTGGAGCTCATCAAATATGGTGGCAGTAGTGTTCATCAAGCTATTCACAAAGGCATCCAGTACATTTGGCAACAAGAACATATGCCGAAAGAGTGGAGCCAATCAATTATATTCCCTATCTACAAAAAAGGTGGTAAGCTACAGTGCGAAAATTATAGAGGCATATCAAAATATTTTCTAAAATCTTAGAAAATAAAATCAGATCATACGCCAACAGTCTTATTCGGGAGTATCAAGGTGGTTTTAGGGCAGGTAGATCGACAACAGACCAATTGTTCACAGTCAAGCAGGTATCTGAAAATGCTGGGAGTTCAATATAGATGTACACCAAATTTTTGTTGACTTGAAGCAAGCATACGACAGTATTGATCGTAGTGTACTGTACCAAATAATGCTTCGTTTTGGCACCCCAGCCAAATTAGTCCGTCTTACCAAAACGACAATAACGTCGACAACCTCCCAAGTCCACATCAATAACCAACTCACCGATGCCTTTGACACAAATATCGAACTTAAGCAAGGAGTACGTCATACGGAAGCTACCTGTCGATACGCGAGGTACATTACTATACAAGTCGAGCCAAATAGTGGCCTATACGGACGACATCAACATTCTGTCACGGTCATTAACAACTGGCAAAGAACTCTTCCTGAAACTCGACAGTGAAGCAAAACTAGTAGGGCTACAAATCAATGAAAATAAAACAAAGCTCATGACGCAGTCGAGGAAAAATACCTCAAATACACAATCACACTTGGCGAATACAGTATCGAAAATGTTAGCGAATTTGTGTATTTAGGCGCCAAAATAAAGAAAGCGGGCAATGAAAGAGACGAATTATGCCGAAGAATACAGCTCACAAATAAAATATTCTATTCAGTATTAACGATCTTGAAGACCGACTGAATACACAGGAAAACAAAGCTTCAAGTATACAAATCTGTCATAAGACCTGTCTTATGCTATGGGTGTGAAACATGGACCCTAAACCAAGCATCTGCAAATATATTGAACGCCTTTGAGCGACGGGTCCTGTGGCGAATAATTGGAGCGAAGCTAGACGGCTACCAATGGCGAATTCGATACAACCATGAGTTGTATGAAATTTTTGACGAACCGGAGGTCTCAAGGATTGTAAGACTGCGGAAGCTGCAATGGGCTGGACACATGAACGGACGAACAACGGATACTCAAGAAGGTATTCGTTGGGAGAACTGAAGGCCGGCGTCCAGTGGGGAAACCGAGGAAACGCTGGTCTGACTCGGTCGACGAAGACAGTTCATCGCTGCTCGGATTTCGGAATTGGAAAACGCGGTCAACGGACCGAGACAGTTGGAGGCGTTGTTTGCAGGAAGCGAAGGCCCGAAAGGGGCTGTAGTGCTAAGAAGAAGGACGCGTATACAGTCTGCAGTGCAAATCTTCGCTTAAAGTGGAAGCAATTTGGTTGTGGTATAACTTATAAAGGAAACATTGATCTAAGAAGGGACGACAGAGAAGCGAGACGAAGACTCATAAGACTTAGGCTCGGTTGAATTTGAAGAAGAAATACGGGTAAACTTACGCTGAACAGCTTCTAGTGAGCTGACAAGATATAAATGTCTAGGAGACCACACTACTGAGCAGTACTCAAAAAGCGGGCGGACAAGACATGTGAACAAGCGAACAGCGGTAGCAATATTCGCAAACTTGTGCAAATGCCGCATGATAAAACCCGAAACTTTTGATGCCTTGGTAATTATGTTAAAAATATGGGCATCGAATTTAAGCTTGGGGTCAAATACTTCACCAAGATCTTTACATGAGTCTGAAAAGGGGAGAAAAACATCATATAGGGTGTAATTGTAAGTTAAAGGAACAATTTTCAGAGTAAAAGTCATTTTAAAACATTTGGAAACATTGATACGAAGAGAGTTTGCATTACACCAGTTATAGAGGTTAAACAGATCATTTTGGAGTTGCTGACAATCTTCAAGATCCGGAGTAGCTTGAAATCATCAGCATACAGGAGACAAGAAGAGGAAATTACAGAGGGAAGATCATAGATAAACAGTACGAAAAGACGAGGTTCAAGGATTGACCCTTGAGGGACGCCAGATGTAGGATTGAATGGAAAGGAGAATGTGCCATACAGATTAACACGACATGAACGAGAGGATAGATAAGATGAAATCCAAGAATGCAGGGAACCGGATATGCCGAGCAAAGCAAACTTTTGGCAGAGGAGAACATGGTTCACGGAATCAAAAGCTTTGGAGAAGCTCGTGAATATTGCATCAACTTGAAGCTGTTTATCTAAAGCTCTTGCAATATAATCTTCAAACTCAGCCAAGTTCAAGAAAGTTGAACGACCCTTCAAGAATCCATGTTGCTGTGGTATGACAATTGAACTCAATGTCTCAAGAAGCCTGTTGTGTACAGGTTGTTCTAGCAGCTTAGAGAAAGGACGATAGCTTGAGGCAGATGATGAGTCGCCGTTTTCAAAGATAGGCACAACATTTGCATCTTTCCAGTACGCTGAAAAGGTGTCAGTGCTAAGACTGAGATTGAATATCAGGGATAGAGGAAAACACAAAGAGGAACAAAGTGACTTTACAAATATACTAGGCAATCCATCGGGACCAGGACTAACATTCGAATCGAGTAAGTTAATAAGGGATTCAACTTCAGAAGGATCAGTGGAGTAGGATGTAATTGATGCTGGATAAGTTTGAATTGAGTTTATGGGGGAGTGTAGTGTATCAGAAGAGGGAAAAATAGAGGAAAAATATTCGGCAAATAGGTTAGAAATATCCTGAGGGGAGGAGGCTTCAGTGTTATTCGATTTAACAGTATGCGGGATGGTAGAGGAAGATTTAAAAGATCGGATGTTGGACCAAAAGGGTTTAGCGTTATTTGTCAGGAGGGAACTCTCTAAACTGCTGAAGTAGTTTTTCATGGCCGTTTTTAGCTCTTTTTTACCCAAAAAACGCAGTCTACAAAAATTCTGTTTGGCATCATCATTTCCGGTCAATTTATACTGCCTATGCCCCTTGTCTTTGGCTTTTACGGCACGAAGAACTCTTCGAGTAGGCCAAGGCTTCATTTTAGCTTTGCGAGGATCTTGCAGTGGAGTATAAAGAGCAATCAGATTGTTAAGGTAGCCGTAAAATTTGTTCAAAGCACTATCACAGTCAAGACGAGTGAAGAAGGTGCACCAATTGACCGAGTCAAGATTGGTTTTAATTACCTCATAATTTGCTCTGAAGAAGTTGTAACGATAAACTGAGGCAATTTTCTGAGAATTTAGGGTATCAACGGTTAGTGCTAGAGACAAAGGTGGATGATGGAGATCAGGTTGAATATAAGGATGTAAACCAGAAGCTATTGATAGACACCCAGTTTGAACATTTGACATGACAAGGTCCAGAAGGCAACAATTAGGGTTACGGATATGGTTAAACTGTGAAAAAGAACAAAGGGAAAGAAAGGAAGAAAGTAACAAAGAAGGATTATTTGTTGAGGAAATGCCAGGTGTTGTTAAGGGATCCCATTCCACTGCCGGTAGATTGAAGTTCCCACAAATTATAATTTTAGAATGTGGATGACGAGCAAGAAGATAGGCAGAGAGTTAATCGAAGAAGGCTTCGTACACAGTTAAGGGAGCATTACAGGGAATATACACAGAGGAAATTAAAAAAGAGGAGTTATGAGGAAGAGGGAGTTTAACAATTACACACTCAACAGCACGAGCAAATTTGAAGTCAGCGTAAAGTAAACTATTAAGGGTTATGCAGACTGCAACCAAGACTCCCCCACCATCAGATTTATTAGTGATGCTAAGGTCACGGTCGCATCGGTAGACTAAATAATCTGGCAATATTTCCGCATATGCAATATTTTCGTTCAACCACGTTTCAGTTAAACAGATAACAGAATCGTTAGTTCATTGAGACAGTAATAAGTCCTCAAGTTTGGTTCTTAAGCCACGGACATTCTGGTAATAAATAGAAATAGTTGAACGATTAGGAAGGGAAGAATTTCTTTCAATGTTAGATGATCCTTGAAGGTTGTGGAGGCTATTTGGAACCTGTATCGGGACGAAATCGCCGCTTAGGTTGCCTTGTATCGAATGCTTTACACATAACCATATCAACATTTCTCGATGTAGCTTCCTGCGTTGACTACACACTTTTGCCACCGTTTTGGAAGCATGAATATTGCTTGTTCATAAAAAGTTTTAGGATGAGTTGTAAGCCGATTGCGGACGTGCGGCCTAGCGTTGTCATGAAGAAGGATGACCTCTCTAATGGGGATACCTCCTCTTTTGTTTCGGTAGGAGGTTTTCGCTAACAGTAAAACTGGTAATAGTGGGTCGCATTCACTGTTGTTGATCGTGAAGAAAATCAATGAGTTCGAAAGGCACGGATGTTGTAATCTGTAAGGCTTGTCCTGGAACGTCGATTATAACTTTCGTTTTCGGCAGGTTCTCGCAGACCCTCAACTTTCCTGGCCGACGTATCCACTCGAATCTTAGACAATGTAGTGTCAACAGTCAGGGTTTAAACTAAAACGCGAACACCAAGGTCTTCGATTATACGTCTTACTTTATTCAAGGACCGACATCGACTTTCTAACAGTTTTTACACACATGCATATAACAATAAAGATAGATGGTGTTGCTATAGTTTATATAGACGTTGGGTAGCAAAACATTTATGGATGACAGTCCTTCTCTCCTGACAATAACTCGCCTCGAGTTGAATGGATGTATCGAATTTCTCATCTGCGAGATAATCGTAATCGCCATCGATCTCCGGACATAATTCGCACCAGGGCTTCATTTTGTCGCTGCTCATCACCGAATTGAATGGTCGCTTTTTCTGATGTGCGTCGCTCTTTTCGACGACATATCGATCATGCTACAGAACTCTCTTACAGGGGCCACGATACGTAGCCTCCAACTTCTTCGACACACTCGTAGCTGGAATGACCCTTTCCACCCAGACCAACTCTCCTTCCTTGTACTGCCTAAGTCTCTGGTGCCTCTCGTCGAATCGCATTTTCCACTTAAGTCTAGCCTCATAATATTTTTGATCGCGTCTTCTCTCTTGTCTGTCATCGTTTTCTCGTCATCGTTTTCTCGTCTCGTGCTAGATGCCTGTTAGCGCTGTTGTCCTTCACCGGGGCATCGAAAATTAGCGCGATTTTAGAATACATCGTCGTTGCAACTCACTCGTGTGTTCAGCGTCCATTGAAGCTGTCGTAGTTCATCATCCCAGGTGTTCGGTTTAGCGTATGACGTTTTAAGGTAAGCCAGTATCGACTGGTTGACTCGCTCGGCAATACCATTCGCTCGAGGTGTTCAAGCTGCCGTTTTAATGTGGGCTATGTCGTTGAAATTACTGTAATCCTTAAACATATGCAAGGTAAACGCTGTTCCCCGATCGGTGACCACCACACGCGGGAGACCAAAATACATCGTCAGCTAATTGACTGCTTCGAGGACAGGTTTCGATTTCGTTGACCTTGTTGGATTGATGACCGTGTACCGACTTAACGCATCTACCAAGACCAGATCATACGCGTTACCGCGGCGACTTCTAATAAACGGACCCAAGTTATCCATATGGACTATTTCAAATAATAATCGGGGAATGTCCATACCATGTAATTGACATTTCTTTATTCTCGGCTCTCGCACATAGATACGGTCAATGCATGTCTTCGTGTAGTTCTTTATGAAATTACGCATTCGAGGGAATCAAAAACTTCGTTTCAGTCGAATCAGCGTACCATCGACACCCGGATGTCCGGCGTCATTGTGACACAGCTTCGCCACCCGCTAGCATATTCCCTTCGGAACAATTTTTCCCCTTCTTTATCAACTCTGAAGAGACGGCTGTTCTTTATAACATATTCCTTGCGAATTTGCTCTCGCTGCTCAGACTCCGCTGTCATCCCGAGAACGTCCATGTTGTTTTTCACGTCTGAATGTTGTCGCTGTAGAGTGCGTACCCAACCCTCCATCGACAAGTTGACACTACCAACATATTCCTCTACTCCACTCGGTGGCTCCACAAGCGCTCGACTCAATGCGTCGACGTGAAGCATCTTTATTCCGGGACGAAGTACAACCCGGTAATCTAACTCTGGTAGTTTCAAAAACAATCTCGCCACTCTCGGAATGAGAGGCTTCGTCGCTTTCCAACTGGCAATGGCTTAGCAATCAGTTACTATTTCGAACTTCTTTCCCAACAAGTACATTCGGAGCCGTTCACACGCGTCGACGATCGCGAGAACCTCCAGCTCGTAGCTATGGTATCGTCTCTCCACTGGATTGCACAGACGGCGATTCATCTGTCCCGATTCATTTTTCAGCAACAAGATGCCTGCAAGGCCCACGGAGCTCGCATCGGTGTGCAACTGATGCTATGATGCCTCGTTGTAAATGACTAGGGTGGGTGCCTCAGTCAACAACCTCACCAGCTGGCTGTTGATGTGCCTCCTCGCATTCGGTAGACCAGTTGAATAGTACACCTTTTTTTAACAATCGCGTTAGTGGCGCGGCTATGATGGCATAATTCGGAATAAATTTCCTAGAGAAGCCGGAGAACTCAAAGAAACGCCTTACCTCGTTAGAATCTGTGGACTAGGCACCGTTACGGTTTTTATCTTCCCGGGCCTGATTCCTTCAGCCGTTGGTTCATTTCCAAGGAACTTCACTGTGTTCTGGAAAAATGAACACTTGAACTTGCGCAACATTAATCCACCGCGTTTTATGACTTCTAGGAATTCTTTCAAGTACTCCAGCCCCTGCTCGACAGTTTCAGACAGAATGATGACCTCGTCCACATAGCTTATCGCCTTGCCATTCATCGATGCTAGGAGCCTCGCCATAAGTCGTTGAAAATTGCTCGGGGCATTTCGAAGCCCAAACGGCATTCGATTGAATTCGAAGTGGCCATGGTGAGTTTTGAACGCCGTGTACTGTTTAGCCTTCTCCGCTATCTCCAACTGGTAATAACCAGACATTATGTCAAGCTCGGTGAAGTAGTTTTTCCCCGCCAACGCTGACAAAACGTTGTCGACCACAAGCATGGACCATGGTTCTTTTTGGTGACCGCGTTTAGCTCACGGAAGTCGACAGAGAGTCTGTCTTCGCCATTCTGCTTCCGCACCAAGACAATGCGTGAAGCATACAGCGACATCGACGGGCGGATTATGTCGAGTTGCAGTAGTTCGTTCACGATTCTTTCGATTATTTTCTGTTTAGGGATGGGAACACGGTACGGAATGTCTGACGTCAAAACAATGTTCATTTTCATAATACTACACTTTCCGAGGTCCTTCAACCTTTTCGCGAAACAGCCACGATATTCATGTAGTAACGCCTCGCCTCGCTGTTTTTCGAACTTGCTCAAAGTATTATTGCTATTTTCGCACGCATTATTAATTGCATAACATTTGCCCTTGTCAATCACTATACGGCCACGCGAAAGTACATCGGTACCAATGATGACGTCATACATCAAGATTGGGTTGTCTATTATCATGAAGCCGCACACAAATTGCTGCTCGTCAATTGTTATGGATACTGTTTTCGTTTCACGGCACTCTACCTGTCCACCGGCGAATCCTAACATCGTCTTGTTGCACGGCTTAACTGTACTGACACATTGATCCACGATGTTCCATTTTATAAATGAGAGGCAACTGCCCGAGTCTATAAGCGCTTCTCACACGATATCGTTCACGGTAATGGTCTTCGTAACCGGATCACCAGATGGTTCACTGATGGAGCTCACAGAATTTTTATTTTTCTTTTTCCCAGGCGGTTTTGAGCAATCGCGTGAAATGTGTCCCCGATTCCGACAATTAAAACATACTGGGCCACCTTTATCGCGAGTTATCATTTTTTGCACGGAAATCTTTTTGTCCCCGGTTGGACAATTCACGACACTAGTCTTACTGCCAACCATGGCGCATGCATCAATGCACGAAAACGATTGTAACAAATCAGCACATCGCGGAAAACACATGACTGACAATATCCGATGCAAATTATCGTCCGAAGTCCGTTAATCATATAGCGTCCCAACGAAAGCATTCGATAATAGTACTCCACCATCGATTCAGCTTTCAACTTTTTCGCCTTGATTAATTTCAAATTACATCGGCGGCACCTATGTGAAGCGGAAAATCGGCCAAAAAAAACCATGCGGGATTCCATCCATGTAAGAAACACTGGTTGCGTGTTAGCCCACATCTTTGCCCTGCACTTATGTTTGGCTATGATAGCTAGGAGTAGCAAACGATCTTCCCATCCATACTCCATTCGCAAATGCTCGGCTCGATCCATGAAATTTGTTGAAGTCATGTCACCATGACATAGTGTTCAGTAACAATTGACATTATGTCGGAAACATGATGCCCGTTCGTAACAGGATCGATTGTGTTCCATGTTGCAGGCGGCACAGTCGAAACTGGAACTGCTGCGTCGTTACACGCATACACGTTGGTATGGTTGGCGAGTACACGTATGACGTAGATGCCAACGCCACGCTGGTTGCAATCTTCGGCCACTTTTCACCCTGGACATTCGACACCGGTTTCAACGAATTTATGGTGCCGATGGCGGAAGCTAGCTGTTGTTATACGGTCGTCAATTGCTTTTGGAACTCCCCTGCATCACCTCGCAGCTTCTCGACTTCCTTCATGCCATCTTCGTTGGTCTCTTGAAACAACTCTACTTCGCCTTCATCGTTCCGCAACCGCGTAATAAGCTCTTCGAAGTTGACTCGCGTAGCTCCGTCACCGTCAGATCGCCCGTCGCCATTACTACACTACTTTTTAAGAAAGCAACTCGCAAAATTAGGGATTTTCCCACATCTGATTTTGTCAACAGTCAGGGTTTAAACAAAAACGCAAACACCAATGTCTTCGATTATACGTCTTACTTTATTCAAGGACCGACATTGACCCGACATCTTAACAGTTTTTACATGTATGCATATAACAATTAAGATAGATGGTATTGCCATAGTTCATATGGACCTTGTGTAGCGAAACATTTATAGATGACAGTAGGGTCCCCAAACTGCGCCTTCAAACGAGTGAACATTTCCGATGGTTAAACGCCTTCATCGGTAAAAAATTTATGATGCCGCGTTGCGCGACAAACGAATATATTTCTTGCTAAGTCATGGCTGTACTGAGGACAGAACCGAGTGTGGCCGCTAACTAAGCTGGTTCCCCCATTCCTTATAAACGAACCGCCAACCGCCATACTTATCAACTTGTTCGGTGGTGCGTGCTAGCAGATTAGTTAAATTACAGATTATATTCGATTCACCCTCATAGGCTATGTAGCAAATTATTGTTAAGTCGTATTGAATTTAATTTCATTAGATTGCAAAACCGGTTTTGGACGATGCCCGAGAATAAGCCCGATTTTTATAGTACCTGTAGTCCGTGTGGAGCAGTGGGTTAGGGCACACTCCGCTTGTGCAGCAGCTCCTAAGTTTAAACCTTGGTGGTGGTATCGAGTTTGGCTTCTGATGCTGCTCCTACCGAAGTCTTTCTCGTTATACGAGGAAAACTGTTGTTTCACCAATTCAAATCCCTACTGATCCTCTGGAAACAACAAATAAAATTCAGAGCCCAGAGACTGCAAGAGATGCCTGATGAAGAAATACATCCAGGATCTTCGAAAGCTCTCGGAAGAGACGTGCTCTAAAATAGACAGGTTTATCTCGAGCTTCACCTCCCATTCCATTACTTTTCTTGAGAACAGAAAAATTGCCCTGGGTAATCCGATCTCCAAATGAAGTTGCTTAATTTGTCATTCTAGAAAAAACAAGAGTTTTTGTAAGTGAGAACTGGTAATCTACCTGTTCCTACCTACCTCAACATTAAGCCTTAAAACAGTATTGTCAATAAATAGGTATACAGGAGAAACGAATACTCTATAAACATATACAGCAGAAGGGTTACAGAGGAAGGGATGTGAACCTTCGCCACTATCGCAAGAGAGATTCACTATCCTGTAGTACATTCTCGCAGACGGCTACTGTCAAAATTTCAGCCGAATCGGACTCGTAGTTTCGTAGTTTGTTTTGTGGAAGCGGGCGTGTCCGTGTATTTTAGAAAAATGGAGAAAGAGCAATATCGATTCTCGTTTCTGGAAGGGGAATTGCACAGCGCTTGGATGCTGTATACGGTGACTCTGCTTATTCAATGGCAACCGTAAAAAATTAGTTTAACGAGTTTCAACGTGCACGCACTTCAGATTTTGCTGAGCCGTGCCCAGTTGCCCCGAAAACCGTTACCACGGAGGATAACGTGACAAAAACCCTCGGGCTCGTATTGGCAGACCACCGATTGAAGATACGCGAGATAACTGAGACAGTAGGCATCTCAAAAGACCGCGTGCGTCATATTCTGCATGAATATGACTGCTGTTTGCTCACCCCGGAGGAAAAACGCAACCGTGAGTCCACTTCAGAGCAGTGTTTGACGGTGTTTAAACGCAATCTGAAGAAGTTTCTGCGTCGTTTTGCGACCGTTGACGAAACATGGTCCACTGGTACACACCAGAGGCCAATAAGCAGTCGAAACAGTGGATATTCACCCAGCGAACGTGCTCCGAGAAAGGCGAAGATTGTCTTATTGGCCGGCGGTTTGTGGGATTCTCAAGGTGTGATCTGCATTGGCTTCCTGGAGAAGGACAAAACGGTCACAGGGCTCTACTATGCCGTATTATTGGACTGATTTGACGGCGAATTGCAGAAAAAAATGCTCTTCCACCATAACAACGCACCACCTTCGCCGTCGCCACGGCCAAATTGGGCTACGAACTGCTACCCCATTCACCGTATTCTCTGGATTTGGCCACGTGCGACATTTTTTGCATCGCTGAGTACTTTGAGAAACAATGGCCACTTTTCAAAAATTTTCGTTTTTCTTTTGTAGGCTAAGTACTTATCGGACCACTCATGTAGATTGCTAAGTCTTGCAGGGAAACTTTAATATTTTTATTGAAACGCTATCGGGGCTTGCTTAGTTCGGTGATTAGACGCGTTTCGACTCCTTTGAGTCATCTTCAGTGTCTGTCTCTCACCCAAAGAAGCAAGGCCCGGCGACTTTCCAAGAAAAACGTGAATTAACCTGCGGATATCACATAAACAAAATAATTGACTAAAACTTTAATTGTTCACTTTCACACAGCTGCCTTTGTTTAAATGATTTGAACAAAATTGAAACAGATGTCCAAAAATCTAGACGAAACCGCAAAATTAAAAAGAAACCGAATTTCTTTGGCATGCGATGAAATATGGTTAAAATCGCTAATCTTAAACAGCTTTCAAAACGTTTATTCTTTCAAAATTGTACCCGCTATCTAAACACAAAATGTTTTAAAAATAATCTTTCGTACTACACCCAAACCGTTCAGTTATTTTCAATGACATTCAGCCTACGATCATCCACTTTCCAGCCAATACATCATTTTACCGTTTACTTGGTATACTCGCTCGCTATTACTTCTTCACACTGCCCACACCAAAGGTAAAATACTTATCGAGTCATTAATCATCTAAAAGCAAATGACATATTTTCCCGTACTTGTCTCCTGGCCCATAGATACATATTTTCTTCATAATTTAATGGCCTAACGCCATCGGTATGCATCAAGCGAGAGTTGGGAAAATTGTGAAAATTTACACAGGCAGATCGCATGAATGAAAAAGTCTTCAAGACGAGGAAGTAAATAGCAACGACGGTGTTGATACCAGCAGCTCCAATGCTCAGTAAATTTATTATAAGAAACGACAACAAAAGGCGACGTGGTTGCGTTCAGCATTTGAAATTCTTGTGACTATTTGCTTTCACGGGATCCCTGTCTGCCTGTCACCATTAGTCTGAGCTGCCCGTCAATGTGGTATGATACCCGGCGACATGATTGCAAAGTTGGAACGGTTTCCAATGTACGTCCGCGGCTGCAGCGCAACCAGCAGCGACACATCTAATCAAATGACCACACAAAAGTTGGATAACGATGGTGACAACACAAGGCCGTTGGGTGCCGTTTTACGGAGTATGGGTGAAATAGTGATGATAATGAAAAAATGACAGGACTAAAAAATTAAAGCGATTTGATTTGTAGTTTTTATTATATTGGTGCAAAATAAATTTCATGTACACATACTCAAAAAAGTCTGCGTACACTTGCTGGTCGTAGCAAATACATACATATATCAATATAAAAACCTTTGCCATTTGTTTATAACTTAAAATCTTTTCTTTATTATATTCATTAAACTATATGGTACATAAATATGTAACTGATCACTCGTTCGCTGTTTAGAATAACCAAAATAAAAAAGTTTCTTCCAAAAAGTCATGAAAACCATCCAAAAAAGTCTGCGTACACCTGAAAAAATTTATTCATATTATTTGAAAACCACTGAATTAGCTTTCAGATTTTGAACCTTAATATCTAGTAGCATAGCCTTTCCTATAAATGACTTCCTTTAGCCTATTTTGCACGGATTGAACAAGTTTTGATGCTTCTTCGGCCGTTATTTTGTTCCACTCGTTCAAAATAACATTTTTTAATGACTCTTTGCTAGTTATGTCATGCTTACGAATTTTTCTTTCAAGTAAATCCCACAAATGCTCAATTGGGTTTAAATCTAATGATTGAGGAGGTGTACCTAAGAGTTTTGGGACATTGTAGGCCAACCAAAGCCTATTTATTTCAGCTGTATGTTTGGGGTCATTATCGTGCTGAAAGAAAAATGCGTTCCCCAGCCGCAATTTCTTGGCACTTTGCTTAATATTATTTTTTTAAATATTAAGGTACCCGTATTTATCCATTGTAGATTCTATGAAAACCAGTTACCCCACTCCACTGGCTGCCATACACCCCCAAACCATCACACCGCCGCCACCATGCTTTACAGTGGGAATCAAATTTTCTTTATTGAATTCTGTCGAGCGTTTTCGCCATACTAATTTGCGTCCTTTTATCCCAAATATACAAAACTTACTTTCGTCCGAAAAAAGAACGCTTTCCCAAAATTCTTTTCGCATATTTACATAATTTTTGGCGAATTCCACTCTCTTTCGGCGATTCCGTTCCGATATGAACGGCTTTTTACGTGCGACTCGACCATGGTAACCGCCTCTTCTGAGAATTATGCGCACTGTTTCATCGCTTATTGTTTTATTGTATTTCTTTCTTATATCCTGCGCAATTTGGAATGGGGTTAATCGGGGATTTTGTTTCACAGCATTTATAATACTCCTACGTTCACGTGCTGTAAGTTTGGGAGGACGTCCTGACCGATGCCTTTGTAATAAGCAACAACCCTTTGGACCGAGGAATGGGTTCTCCCAACTTATTTTGCGATTTCACGAAAACGCAATTTTACTATGACTTTACGCTCACTAACACTAATTTCCTTATTTTTTACTTCCATATTAAAGAATAGTCTTTTATTCACGCAAAACACACAGACAATTTTCCAATGAAGTACTGTCACGCAGAAAAATGAAAAAATGAAGGCATCAACATTGCACATTTCGGGGAATCCCAAAATTTTGTGATGTGTACGCAGACTTTTTTGGGACTGCTCACAGACTTCCAAGTATTGAAATTACTATATGTTCGATAATTTTGGGAATTTTTTAAACAAACCTACTTTAATACATTTCTTGCAGTTTAGGCTCTTTTATCGAAATGATTAAATCAAGATCACATTATTGATTCATACGATTCCAACATAATTCAGTTTGTACTAATGAGATGTACGCAGACTTTTTTGAGTATGTGTATGCCTTAAGTAACATTGCTTGTAAGCAAAAGAATAAACAAGACATATGTTAGATGTCGACATTGTTAACGGCGAATAGTTGGCAAGAGTGTTAGAAATGAAACATCTTGTTCTTATCATCCAAAATCGCTTGACCTGGTTCACACAAATAAACAGCCTAAGGAGACAATTAGCTCCAATAATAGGCTTCTTAAGAAGATATCATTTTCCAATGAACATCAAGAAACTTGTACTAAATGCGTTTGTGCGGACGAAATTACATTATGGAGTTGTCATTTGGAGTCAATCGGCAAAGCAATATCTTATATTATATCCAGGTTGCTAACCAAAGCATATAAAAATATTCTAAATCTTCCAATACACACTCAAGCTAGACTGATTTACCAATCAATGAAATCATTAACCTTTAGCCAAATCATTAGAATGAAGAAAGCTAAATTTATCTTTAAATATTTAAAAATAAATAGATCAAATCAAAGACCATTAATTAAAGTATCGCATATCAGCCCATATATAGTAATGCGAGAATGCAAAAAATCAATTCGTAATACACTGAGCGAAATAAAAACAGAATCACCAAGTTTTTTTCCAGGATTTCAGATAAAAGATAAATCATCATATCAATGATTTTGTAGTGAAAGTAGGTAGATACGATGTCCGTGCAGGACTGCAGCGATGGTCTGCTGCCTTGGTGAATGGGGACGGTAGGATCCGGCGAGATTGGCCTTGTCTGAGGACGCGTGAATTCGCTGGCAGGCTAGCATTGCGGTGTCGTGGGGCGGGTACTTTTCCCCAGCACAAGGACCCACTACAAAAAAAATTTCGCATTCACGAATTCGAGCGATCTAATGCCGATGGTGTCGAGGCCGACGTAACCTACTAAGGGTTGAACTTTTCTGGTGTCGAGGCCGACGTAACCTACTAAGGGTTGAACTTTTCTATAGCCAGTAACAAACCTGGGGCGGCAGAAAACAGACGGACTTGAGCGCTGACTTAGTCGTTACCGACGATACTTATGGCCCACAAATAAGAGTGGGGCATCCAAGTGGAAGCGGTGCCCTCTCTCGCGCCCTCCCAACCGGATCAAGATCCAAATATAGACGTGGCCATATATTTCCCGTTTGAGTGAAAAACTCATACAAATATAATTTGCATGAATTTTTCCCTCAAATGAGAAATATAAACGTGGCCAATATATGTTATAGTATTATGTGATGGAATCACATAACACTCTACCATAAAAGAGCACGCGAGCGGAAGGCCACTCTTCTCGGGCAAGAGCCCCTATAACGCAATAAAAGGGGAGAGTTCGCCCGATGGCTAGCTCATTTTAGTGGAGGGGCCTGCCATCGTTGCGGGTCCCATACCCGGTCCGGGTTCCAATAATAAAAAGACCGAAGTTTAAATTTAACTCACCAAACATTATTATTTCCATCACTATCATTATTTATAATCAAATCTCAATCAAAATTTCATTCAACCCTAACAATCAATCCGCATCCAATTGCTTTTACCCTCTTTTTCTTTAATATTTTCCCTTTAAATTCTAGTCTTATTACTATTTCATTTTGCATGACAAATTAAAACATGTGCAATGATCGGAAAAATTAAATAAATTTGATCAACGAATAGAATAAGAAATATAATTTTCTCCATTTAACGCGATGCAGAGTTTACTGTATTTGATATTTTCATGTCATAATCGTTCAATTATAATTCAAAAACAAAATATAATTTGAAATAAATTTAATATAAATATGGAAAACATTAATAAAATGAAGACAAACGGTGTACTCACCTACATCCTTGCCGGGCGCCCGCTGATGATATGGTGATTGACTATATCGCTGCAAACTGTTAGTGAAAATGACGATGCTGACCATTGCATCACTGCTTATCTTTTCCTACTCTATCAATCTCACACTATATTACAACATCATTTTCTACAAACTACCAACGAAATTACACATCCAATTTGAAGAAGAATTTACTGAATTTCAGTTCGTCAAACACTAATCTTGATAACTGGTCAAATTCCTTCATTATATCAATAAAGATGCAATTACAACAAAATAACCTCCAATATGCCGCCATACATCCAATTAGGTCCTTGAAACTCTTTTTCCATCTAATTCACGCGATTCACGCTCGCACATCAGTACATAAACACACCGCGTACGATTGTCTAGCGGGCTGCATTGAAAACAATCAATCAATTAATCGCATTTTAATTTGCAAAAACAGAGATCCCAAGCAGGCAATATTGCGAAATACGTTCGGCGTTCGTTTTGAAACAGCGTTCCACGATGCCCGTGCAGGCATAGGATTTGTTAATCTATTCTCCCAAAACCACTAATTTTCGTTAAACGAACGTAACTCATAGGCGCGAAACAATATTACATGTCGTCCTTTTTCGGCATATTGCTTCGAAATCAAGCAGTTGTTACTCCAATTCAAAGAATTAAATGAACGCTTCGCGCTACATATGAACTACCGCGAAATTGACGTTTTGTTGTCAAGCTGAAACGGTACTTTAGAGCTCCACGTTGTTCATAGCTTACACAATTGCCAATGTGCCGTTCCATGCCGCGTTACTGTTTGATGACTAGGTAAGCACGATCGTCATTTATGTGGCTAATCGCGACCAATATGATCGCGCGGCGATGCCTCAGCGTCAGTTCTTTGATTTAATTGTAATCAAACGTCATGTAAATAATGTCTCCAAGAATTGAACGGGGAGCTGAGATGACCCGTGACGAGGAAACCCGGTAATACTCTCGAGGGCGCGTCTGTGTCTGCTTGTCAGAAAAGGAGTGCTTCTACGCAAATCTTGTTTGCAAGGAGATCGTTCTGAGCTTTTGTCATGTGCTGCGATCGGTTTATACGGATAACGCTTTTTGCTGAAACCGTGATTCAGCCAGACACAGAAAAGTCTTTGTTGGCTCAATTTACTCCGTAAGAAAGGATAAGGATTTGACGACGATCGACCAAACAAATTTGAAGCAAATTGCCGTTTGTTCCGAAACACGCCTCTTAAGTGGATCTAATGCGAGTGCACGCGCACCTCTCATATACCATATGTGGATCTCCGTTGCTGCCACCGTCACTGATTGGGCGCGATTTAGTCATCACGGGTGCACAATCATAATCGGATATTGATCACACTCCGCATCCACGCGCGAGCAAGAGACGCAATTTGCTCGCTTTTTAGGCCACACTAGTACCAAATCTATCACGACACTAATAACAATCAAGTATATTATTTAGAATCGCTGCCAAAAAAGCTGCGGAACAACGGAGATATCATCCGACGTGCTTGTTCGCGATCTCAAACCAAACTTCCCGGTCCGTCCAAAAATCAGCATGATTTTCTGCGCCACCTGTAAATCCAAATCCGCTGCTTGCTCAGCTGAGTTAAATTGCATTCGCCAATGCTATACATGGATATGATGCACTAAATAAGTGGTCCCATGTCTGAAATTTCAATTTGCAGATTTGCGTAATTAAGTTAATAAAATTAATAAAAGGTTGAAAATTTAAATCATAATAAAAGATAAATATTATAACGAATATCAATGCAAAGAAAAACTTTACGCTTAATGTAATGAAAAAAACAATATAAATTTATATGTACAATATAAAAAAAATTAAAAAAAATTTTTTTTATCTTTCCAAATTTTATAATTTATCAAAAATTAAATTTGAGTAACTAAATTTTTCAAATCTACAGTTGAAATTTCGGAACAGTGTTATGCGGTTTTCGGGCAGTTGGATTGTGTGACAGCTCGATTACTACAACACATCTATGTCTTTTTGGCTAGCCAATTTTCTTCTATTCTTTCTACATGGCCAGCCTTTTGCACTTTACGTAATTTTATCCAAGATAATCGTTGTATCGAAGTCTCTACTCTGTTCCTTGTTTCAAGGGGCCGTCGATTTTCCAGCCCACTTTACGTTCAAATACGTCCACTGGCTTTTCGGATTCGCTCGTCAGAATCCATGTTCCACTTATATATAACAGTACAGGTTTATCTAGTGTTTTATAAATGCTGAGTTTATTTTGCCTATGCACAACTCTTGACCTTGGAATGGGAAGCACGGAGTGATATGTTTCGTTTCCGGCACTTATGCGGCGTCCAAACTCGTCTTTGCGCCTCTTGTACTCAGTTTGGCTTAAAGATCACAAAATTATCTACACTTTGAAGGTAGTAGTCACCTATGGTCAAGTTTTGTCGAACTGAAGTTTTCTTCCTCGTTTGAGTCATGAATTTAGTTTTAGTTTCATTAACTCGTAGGCCGATTCGGTTTGCTTTAGATTCTACTCGTAGACTCAGAAATGCTCCTTTGGCATCTACGATTAAACGTGCCATAATATTGACGTCATCAGCATACCTGAGGTTTCAGCTGATGTCTTCCTGATGACGTGTACCAGTGCAATATTAAAGGGCATTGGGGCAAGCCCGTCCCCTTCTTTTAGCCCTGATTCCGTTATAAAGCTGTTCGTTACTGCACCTTTCACCTTGACTTGGGAGTCTGTGGGTAGCATCGTGACTAGTTTTTTTGGGACGCCGAAGTCAAGCATTATTTTGTACAGTGTTTTTCTGTCGACACTTTCGTATGCTTGCTTGAAGTGTACAAAGAGTTGGTGCACATCGATGTTATATTCCTAGCACTTTTCGAGCACCTGCTTAACTGAGAATATTTGGTTTATTGTAGACCGTCCACTTCGAAAGCCTCCCTGGTACTCTCCTATAATACTTTCATAGTACGGCTTTAATTATTTTTCTGATTTTGGAGAGCATTTTATAAAACGTGAACAGTAGAGCAATACCTCTATAATTTTCACACTTTAATTTGTCCCCCTTTTTGTGTACAGGGTATATTACACTTTTTCGCCAGTCCTCGGGTAACTGCACCTCTGACCATATTCTGTATATTAGCCGATTCAGAAGGTTGTTTAGATAGGGATCCCCGCCCTGGAGCAGTTCTGCTGGTATTCCATCTATTCAAGAGCCTTATTTTTTCTGAGGTCCCGCACTGCTGCCTGTACTTCGGCTCTGGTTGGTGGCGAGACTGGGTCCTCTGGCCCTGCTACTGAAATGTTCACAGCTTCAGTCGTTGTTGGGGACACTTTGAATAGCTTCTGGAAATATTGCAGCCATCTGTTTCAATTTCGACTGGGTCGCCTATGATTGCTCCTTGTACACTTTCGCAAAAACTTGTTTGTGCATTGAAGCCGCCTCTTAGTTGTTTGATAGAGGCATACGCCGATCTGACCTCTTAGGTTCATGTCATGGGACATTTTTTTTAGCTTGACATCGAAGAGTTTTATAGTGTTCTTCTTTGGCCCGAGTTGGCCGCTGAAAACATTCTTTGTACGTCTGGTTCCTTTTCTAATCACTTCCATTCATTCTTCGTCGTACCAGTCGTTCCTACTTTCCTTTGGCTGGTGCCCCAAGACTTGCTCGGCTGCTTCTTTTACCGCATCTCTTATTGTCTTCCACATGGTTTTGATGTCATCATTACTTTCTCCCGCCTGCGGGGCTATGTTGATTCGATTTTCCGGCGCTGACATGTATATGTATGTATGTTACTGGACTATCATTTAGATTGTGTATCTGGTACCTTGCAGTGACTGATGCTCCTTGGTTACAGCTCTTGGAGATGAGGCACCGGAACTTGACCCTTATAAGGTAGTGGTCCGAATTACAGACAGCGCCGCAGAACAAGCGCGTGTCGAGTAAGCTGGTGGCGGCTCGTTTTTGTATGAGAATATGGTCGATCTGATTGAATGTGCGACCGTCTGGGGATGCCCACAATCTCTTGTGGATGTTTCGATGTGCAAAGCGTGTGGAGCACACTGTGAAGCCTCTACTAAAAGTGAAGTCTATCAGCCGTTGTCCGTTGTCGCTGGTGAAAGTCAAAGTCAAAAGCGCTTTATTTAATACTAAACATTATAAATTTTAAAAGAATACTCGTATGAAGCAAATTCCAAATCAATAACAATACAAAAACTTATTGTAATGGCCCAAAATGGCTCTCTAAATTTATACATTATTAGTTAAACATATTTCATCAAAAACAAAAAAACAATACCAAATTCAAACTAATTAAGATTATTACATGTGTGGTCTGTGTGGTCTAGTGGTTAGAGCATGAACGCATAAGCCGAAGGTCCCAGGTTCAAATCTCGTTGGGAGCAACGTGATTTAGTTCAGGGAATTTTTCGGACAGACTATGAGTGTTCACTCAGTGGTGATATGTACTGATTTAATCAGATCATATCATAGCTGCGCAGGCACACGGGAGCATGGTACTGATCAAACCAACTTCCGAAAAAATCAATACGGTCCTGAAAATGAGGTACTCTAACTATCTCTAAGCGAAGGCCCGAGAAGGGCTGTAGTGCTACAAAGAAGAAGACGATTATTACATATTTTATGATTTGATTGGAAAAAGTAGAAAAACCAACCAACACTATCCTAAAATTATTTATAATTTTAACACAACAGTGAACTTTGATCCTACAGCTAATATGTTATAACCTAATTCTAATAAAATTCGATCAAAAACTTCATCTTATACTTAAAAAATCGATCACAATATTCCTAACCTACGCGTTTAATCTTATCTCTGCCCTAATAAAATAAACATAACATACCTAACCTATACCAAATTTTCAACACCAATAAACAACAACACTAAATGTAGCAATAATGAGCTGAAACTCAAAAACTAAGTAATGAAAAACACCAAAACTGAAAATAAACACGAATAATTTAGACATTGTCATTCAGCCACCAATACCTAGATTGCCCAATCTCAGCTCGATCAGCTTCAACGAATCTAGCAAGTGAGTATCTCCATTGGAATTGTTGGGGTCGTGAACTCAAATTCGGAGGATATTTTATCTTCTTATCGGTGGCCCGTCGATATATGTGATATATGACTGGGACGCCATCAGAATCAAAAACATATCGATTCATGTCCAAACACACAAATGCTTCTGGAGGAACGAAGCCAGTAGCGAGGCAAGTCGCAATATACCCGTCTGTAGGGTGGAACGGCTGCGAAATCCAAGATCTTGCGATATGATTCCGAAGAAGTTTCAATATAAAGATATCGACTCTTGTCACTTTTGCAGTTTGATAAATTCTTCTATTCGATATATAATGTTTCCAATCCGTCCCAGTCTTTCTGTACAAAACAGTACATGCACGAAGACATTTCCTTTCGAAAACTCTTAATTTTTCCATAGTACTAGCACTTTGGTTGTACCAGATCTGATATCCATATGTCAAAACTGGTCTAACCAGGGTCTTGTAAAATATAACATTGACCATTTGATCAATGTATTTGGAATGAAAGAATCTTCGTAGGGCCATGACGACTTTTAGTGACTTATTGAGCATGATTTTCACATGTTCAGTATAGTACAGATACTGATCGAGATGAACACCGAGGTATCAAACACAGGATTTATGTGGAACTCGTTCTAAACTTCCCTCCCCAGCCATGATGTGGAAATCCTTCCAATTACGTTTCAGGTCTTGACTGATCCCCTGCAGCGTTGTCCAAAACAGAATTGTTTCGCAATTCTACGCATTGATTTTGATTCGCCAATTGTTAGTGTACAGCTGTACATCATTGAACATTTTTTGGAGATTGCTCTGAATTATTGTAGCTTTTCGATCTGCCGTATAGATGATCAGATCATCAGCGAACGCTACCAATGGTCGCGTTGGTGAGATGTTGAAATCAAAGCCGTTCAATATGAATATTGAGAAGAGCAGAGCCGCAGTAACTGTTCCCTGTTGTAGACCATTCAAGACCTTAAATTCGCGCATTGTTGTCAGATTTCCATCAGTTATAACAAACGATTTTCCGTATAACATATTACACATCATGGCGACAAGGTGTCTGGGGAACTTGTCTTGAAGGAGTTTAATGGGACATTCGGCTTTGAAATAATCAAAAAATCTTTTTTGAGATTTTTACATATTTCGATTCTATATACGTTCAAAAGTTGCCTCCTAAAATTTCATCAAGAAATTCGTAATAGAAAAAAAGTTACAGCTATATTTGTAACAGTGTATGTCCATGAGTAAAACCGGTTTCTATTCATGCGTGTAGCGCGGCGCGCCAGCATCTTCTTCTCCTGGTGTAAACATCTTTGGTACACATATATGTGATATTATACTGCTCGGCAGTTGCTTTGTGTTATTCTGTGAGCAAGCACGTATATTCTTTTTTAGAAATTCGTTTAAAATTGGCTAAAAAGTTGTAAAAAATGTCTAAACCTCGTGGTCATTTTAAAGGTAATCGGAGTACTCCTCATTTTAGATATAAAAACGAAAAAAGAACATTTACTGGCAATCAGTTTACTGCAAAAAAAAAAAATCCTGATTTACCAAGTTCCTCTGCTAAAAAATTAAAAACAAATAGTGAATTGCAACCTCCTACGGACAGCTCTATCCAGTATGTGATTTTATGCTTTAATTTAGTCTTTTCGGTTCTTTCTCAATACATAAAATGCAAAGGATGTACTGGCGAAATTTCATTTACCCAACAAAAAGGTAGAGGCCTTGGATTTAAAATCTGTGTGAAATGTTCGTGTCGTAGCAAATTCATTGAATCTTCCCCATCTATATCTCGAAATTTGTACGAAATAAATCAGAGACTCATACTTGTCTTGAGAGTTCTCGGCGTAGGGTATAATGGCGTGAATATGTTTTTGAGTTTGATGGATATTCCTGCAAAATTTTCGGACTCGCTTTATTATACTGCAATTTCAAGAATACATAAAGCTTTTGAACAATGTTTTGATTTTGTTATTTTACTAAAAAAGCAGTCAAAGAAGAAATGCTATTAAATGAGGAGGCTGGCAATAAAGATTACGTTTTGACTGTATCAGGCGGTTTTTACATCATTGAAGGGTGTTTTTTTTCAGTCATAGGAAAATTTACAGGCAAAATTTTGGATATGGAGATTAAATCGTAATTTTGTCAACCGTGTAATATAAATAAATCTCAGCTAAGTGGGGCAGACTTTGCCATGTGGTACGTGGAATATAAATCTGAATGCTCAGCTAGTCACGAAGGATCTGCTGGAAAAATGAAAACTGACTCAGCCGTAAGCATTTTTCAAAACTTACACGAATGTGGTAGATAGCAAACCTTATGGAGATGATATCCCCATAATTAAATTAGAGTATGTTCTCCTCGTAGGCAAACGTATGTACAGTCGCTTAGTAGAAGTAAAAAAAATTAACAATTTTAAAGAAAGACAGAAAAAAGAGAGAAGGAGAAAGAAAAAAAAGAGAAGAAGAAGACGAAAAAATCCAAAAAAGCCAGTAAAACGAGGTAGAAAATCAAAAAACTGAGATCAAAAATTCCGCACCAGTACAAGCCGTCCCCAAACCTAAAACGGCTAAATTGACTCTAAAAATTGATTCGAGAATTGTTTGTGTTTTATGGTGTTGCAATTCAGAGATATCCCGATTCCATCGAGAACATGAAAAAAGAAATTCTTGGCGGCTATTATCTCAAAATTTCAACATATGTAAAGCCTCGTCACGAGTATTACAATAAGGATTGGTGTAAATTTTTGTAAAGCGAGGAAAAAAATGAGCCTTTTATTCATAAACTACCACTAGATCCAAGCATTTGCGGCTACATTTTGCCAGTTTACGAGTTGCTTAGTAGTGATGAGTTCCTGCAAAGATGTCTTGGCAAAAATACTCAAAATAGTACCGAAAGTTACAACAATTTGATTTGATACATTTCTCCGAAAAGCAAGTTTTCTGGCAAAGATGTGACTGAAATTGCAGCGTGGATCGCACCATTCATTTTCAGCGAAGGCTCGAGAACTTACCTAGCTCTTATGGATCTCATGGGCATCAATATTGGCAAAACTGCAACGGGTTTTGCGCAAAAAGTTGTCGAGGACGGTGTCTCTCAAGCGAATAGGAGGAGCAGTGAGCAGTCAAAAGAAGGTTGAATTAAGAACAAAAAAAGTATTGGCCAGCCACTTACAGCAATAACTAGATAACGAGGGTCCTCAGTATTCACCAGGAATGGCCGATTAAAGGTAAAAAAAAGTTTTCGACCTTTAATTCAATAAAATTATGGTGAAAAAACTTTAAACGCGTTTTTCTCGAAACTACCTTTTTCAAACTAGTAGAACATTTTTCTCCGAATCTATTCGACCGATTTTAAAAAACCAAAGAGTATTCGATTACTTATTAAAAATAGTAAACAATAAGTCTCTAAAAGTTTAAAATCGGAGTGTAAACAGGTACACAGTAAACACTATTCACAAACATAAGAAGGAATGACACTTTGATAACTATAGAAGCTATAACTGTAGCTTCTATAGTTTCAGAGAACTGACCCTGCAGCACTCATCAAGAGGCGTCTTCTTGACGGGCTGGGTCCTCCTACATTGGTCATAAGTCGACTCAAAGCCGTTACTCCGAAGCAGCCTTCTCAGCCGTTGCCCTGATTTGCTCAGAGAAACTCATCTTCGAGTCGATCAGTAGCCCCAGGAGCCTCACCGCTGGCTTCGAATCGATTAGTATGTCTTCCATACTTTGTCAAGGTGCCTTCGGTTTTCTCCAGTGCTAAACTGAACCCGTGAGTCATCCAGTCTCTCACTGGGCGCATTAGCATACCTAGACTAAGTTGCGCTTGTTCAACGATGCGTCCAGCGACCAGAGCCGCAACATCATCCGCATAACCGATCAAGCGCGACTCATTTGGCATCTCAAGCCTCAGTAGCTCATCATAATACACGTTCCACTGGTCTGGGCCAAAGATAGATTCCTGGGCAACACCTGATGTAACTTACATCTTTCATTGGCCCTGTGTCGTGTCGTAAAGCGGGTCTCAGTCCTTCAGATAGTGCCTCAAAATCCGCATTAGATATTCTGGGACTTGAAAAGGGTTTTCCAGCGTATCCAGAATATTCACCCATCTAGCGGAGTCGAAAGCGTTCCTAACGTCGAGTGTCACCAATAGGACGATCCGTCCCTTGATACGCTTTATGCTTCTGCCTTTTGGACCGCACATCAATGGTAGAAAGTCCTGCTCTAAGGCTGTACTGCCGAGAAGATACTTAGGTCGCCAGCAGCACGAATCGCGTCAGTGAGTCTTCCCTTGATGAGTTTCTCTAGCACTTTTCCAGCAGTGTCTAGCATGGACAGCAGGCGGCATGCAGGCGGCGATCTGGGATTTTATCAGCACGAGCCTCGCCAGCTTCCATCGTACCGGGAAAGCCCGTCACGTAGGCAAGCGTTGAATGTGCTGAGCAGGAAGTCACAACAATGGTGATAGACAACTTGCAATACCTCCGCTGGAACACCATCTGGACTATCGAAGTAATGGATGAATAATTCAAGTTATCGATTCACGCTATTAGAAAACTTGTTTCGAGCGCTAGGATGGTTACAAAGACCTTCTGCTAGGAGCACTCTCCTGCTTACTCAACTTGTTAAAGAAATGTGGACCGATGATTCCACCGGCCCATAAACGACACTAAACTGTGCATTTCTATGGCTGCAATGGCTGTTGAAGCTCTTCATCAGCTCAAATACGGCAATTCTGTTTATTGACTTATTCATTGATCCAAAAATCCTCTTATCACTGAACAAAATTTCGCAATAAAACAGCGGATTTTCATTGAGTTGATTCAGAGCCCATTCATCAAAAACAAGACGCAAATATAAGCCGCCCGGCTTCAAGTCTTGCATGAGTTGAACTTTTTATGCCTTGAAACCAAGATCTTTATGTAAAATACGAAAAGTTTGTTGCGTACGACAAACCAAGCTGTTGAGAATGACGCCGAATCGATTCGTCACGGTCTTCAGCCACATTCTCAGCTACTGCCGCTATATTCTCTACACTACGTGCTGGATGTGGTCCTCTCGGTCGAGTATCATAAGGTATGCTGGGTTTTGAATTTGTGAATCGTATTGGGCTCTTTCACACGGGAATGGTTAAAAACCCATATCCAAACAGGTTTCGCGCTTACGCCCTTATGTTTACACGCTGCATAGTTCAGCCAACCTATTTTTGTATACGATACACGTCTTGCGAGTGTATGTGCCAAAAGGATCATTTGATCGTTAAACGTCGTGCGGACAACATGAAAGCGAAGACGGAGAGATAAGCGATTGAGAATTGATGTTTTAGCGTTGAATTGTGCACGGGGTAACAAAAACTTGAATGAAAAACGTATTTTATGATTATTAAAGTATGTCGATTCAAACTTCTATTGGATTTATTAGAACCTCCGTGTTTATCCGCTTTCTGAAAAATATATTCCAAATTTGAATATCCTTTTTAGTCGCATATTTTTCTTCTTGTGTTGTCAACTGGCTTATTATAATGTGATTCTATGAAGATTATGCGTACTGTTAATTTTCGATGGATTTACAATAGGCAATTTAACTTTATTGAAATCGTAATATTTGTCGTGTTGTTTCCTGAAATTGAACATGGCCTCAGCTTTTATAAATTTATTTAATAACGCGTAGCTTCTCGCATCCACGCATCCATTTTTGCACGCAAATTAAAGAAAGGCAATCGTTTTGTGACGACTACCTTTTTCACCGAATGTTCAATTCGGAATGATTACCGGCGTTTGTAAAAAATTTCCCCCACCAAATGATCAACAAAATGCGTTTGTATATGTGCGATACGCTCGTTCATCCTAAAAAAATGTTGGCTTGTTTTTACCATCAGGTCCCCGCAATGCCTCTCACTCTTCTTGCCCATATAACCTGTTTAACGCTCACTTTTAACGTTGCGTCTGAAAAATCCCATTGGCTATATGGGTTTCGGTGGGTCTGCGATACATACCATAGTTGCTCTAAGAGCACGAAAAACATTTCTCAAAGAACGCTGATTTTCGTAATATAGCTGAACAATTTGGATACGTTGTTGCGGTGTAAGTCTTTCCATTATGATTTTAATTTTCCAAACAATGCTGAATAAAAATTACAGTATGACAGGAGTCACGCGTGATCTCTCAAAAAACAGCCTATTCAAAATCAAACCACATAATGTATCACCTTTATATATATATATATATATATATATATATATATATATATATATATATATATATATATATATATATATATATATATATATATATATACATATATGTGTTTCTCTTTCAACCGAGATAGTAGACACTTTTACTCTCTTCCATCGTAATTCTTCTGTAATGATTTGAAGGATGTTCATTATCCGTAAAGGACTGCATCGATGGTCTGCTGCCTCGGCGAGCGAAGATATTAGTGCTCGCCGAATTTGGCTTTGTCTGACGACGCGTGAATGCGCTGGCAGGCTAGCATTGGGGTATCGTGGAGCGTGTTCTTTTCCCCAGCACAAGGGCACATTCATTCATGAATTAAAAGATCAAACGCTTCGACGGTGTCGAGGCCGTGGTAACCTCCCGAAGGGATGGAATACTAATCTAAAACGACAGACCGAGTCTGATTAACGCGCGTCAGACGAGAGGATTTCTATGTTTACGACCCCCAAGTAAGAGTGGGGCATCTATGTGGAAGCTGTGCCCGTTCGCATCCCTCAGCCGGATCAAGATCCATTGTACGCATGGCCATATATTTTTCATTTAAATGATAAATTCATACAAACCTAATCCGCATGAACTTTTCCCTTGAATGAAAAATAAGAGTGTTTCAGATTTATGTTAAAGCCTTATATGACTGAATTATATAAGACTTTATCATAAATAAGAAACCTGTGCGGAAGGCCACTCTACCCTGCAAGAGCACCTGCAACAAAAAGAACAAGTTGGGTAAACAGACCTACGCTCATGTCAGAAGGGTTTTGTATTCAATTTTCAAAATGCAGTCACCAGATTGAATAAAGTCAAGAAGCATGTCAATGAAGATTTTATTGGAGAAACTATGAAATTCGAAGATCATACTATTATTAACAAAGTTGAAAGAATTTTGACTTCTGAGGTTTTTGTTATTGTTATACTCATAAATATCTCCCTTGATAATTATTTCAGATGTCCATTCGCGAGGGAGGAAACACATTTTTCATGTATTTCCCCCCTGTGCCCCACTGAAGCAAAAACTGACAGTTTAAGAACTGTTTTGAAAAGCTCCCATGAAAACTTTCATTTCCTACTCATATCGGCTACGTTTGATGAATATTTTTTCAGGGGCCACTCTCCTGTACTGTTATCATCGATTAATAGCCAATTTTTACGAATCCTAGAGTTGTTACAAAGCCCTTTTGTTAGAAGCTCCCTCCCGCCTCCTTGACTTGTTTCACTTATGAGCATTAATTGTAGGTACTCAGCTTCAGTCATTCAATAAATTGAATCAAGTGTTCAAAGCATGCACCTTAAACGTTGAAGTTGGGAAAAAATAACTCAAAATTATTCAATCTTCGCATTTAAAACAGCCACTATTTTGTTTTGCGATTACTGATACCACTAGCTGAACTGATTCTCAAAGTTATTCATGACACCTATCATTCCTGAAATTTTCATGCAAATCCTAGCAAAACTGTAGTGTCTGAGTCGGTAAAAAGCGCATGTTGTTCCATAGCCATATGTTGCCATAGTAATACATGCAGCGCATATTGTTCCATAGTAATACAGGAAAATTCAAAGCGCTATAACTTCGCTAAATATGATGCAATCTTTATGAAACTTGCAGAGTTAATTAATCTTATAAATAGACATCTGTGTACTGAATTTAAGGGTACCGTTAAGATTTTATTCAAGAAAACATAAAATCGATAAATCATACTATTACTAACAAAGTTGAGTGAATTGCGACTTCTCACGTATCACGTATTTTTCGGATGGAAGGTGTCCAATCGCGAGGGGGGGGGGGACACAAATTTTTCGTGTATTTCCCCTCCCTGTGCCCCCCTCGAAGCAAACTTTGCCAAACTAAGACCTGTTTTGAAAAGTTCTCATCAAGGCCTTTCATTTGATACCCATATCGGCTACCTTCAATGAAATTTTTTTTTCGGGGGGTCACTCCCCTACATGGGGAGACCCCCCTTAAATACCTTATAAAATTTTTTAGTAGTTGAACTTTGAAGAGATCACCACTTTACACCTACATACAAAATTTGATGCTTCTAGCTTAAGTAGTTTCCGAGAAAAACTGCTGTGACACACGGACGGACGGACGGACGGACGGACAGACAGACAGACGGACAGACGGACAGACAGGACGCGATTTTAGAAGGGTTTTGTAAAATTATTTTACAAAACCCTAAAAAAGGGTGAGCTGACCTGAAGGCTAGCTCATGTGTGGAGGGGCCAGCCAACTTGGTGGCTCCCATACCCGGTCAGGGTTCCAGAAAAATAAAAAGACCAAATTTTTCTCTTCTTTATCTCTTCATTCTCTATTCTAGTTATAAAAAATGTGTTTCTCTTTCAGTTACGAGAAGAAAAGAAATGAATGAAAGATTTGTCTCTATGAACACAATGCAGAAAATTATGAATATATAATCCTCAACTATACAATTATATAAAGCCAAATTGAATGAATCAAATGAAAATATTACACATTATAAGACCAAACTAAAATACACACTTGTCTGTATGTTAACGCTAATTTTTTTTTACTTGATGTGGAAAGATTCGCTTTTTATGTTTTGTTTTGCAACATTTACTTTACTTTGACTTTTACTCTTATTTTGTTACTACACTTTTTTTTGTTTATGACTTAAGCCATTTCGAGAATTTCAGTCTTATTTTTGTAAATCTTTATCTTCAACCTTCTAGGATATATTTTCTTTGTGTCATAAATTATTTCTTGCTTCTACGCGTTTAGTTCTTTGGTTTAAAAACAAATGTACTTATTTTGTTTTAATTATCTACTTTAATGATTTATGATCTAAAACAAATATTTTTTTTATTAATAAACGAAAAGGGTACTCGCCCAGTCGTTATTGGGGCGACTAAGGGCCTGCTTCGGGAATATCGGCCCTGAGTCGACTTATGGCCAACGTAGGGGGACCCAGCCCATCAAGAAGACGCCTCTTGATGAGTGCTGTAGGGTCAGTGCTACTGTACGGAGCAGAGGTATGGGGCGACGCTCTCAGCAAGGAGGTATATCGAAAACGTTTGGCACAGGTACAGAGAAGAGGAGCGCTGAGAATTGCATCTTCGTAGCCAACAGTCTCCGACTCGGCGGTGAGAGTGATTGCAGGCGTGATACCTGTCGCCCTCCTTGCTAGAGAGCGCCGCGCTATTTACCTGCGCCGAAACGAGGATGCGAGGGAGATGGTTGTCCGCGAGGAGAGACAACGCTCTCTCAACGATTGGCAGCAGTCTTGGAGGAATTGCACGAAGGGAAGGTGGACTGCGCGCCTCATCCCGGATGTGAGACCGTGGCTAAATCGAAGGCATGGTGAGACTGACTTCTATCTGACCCAGCTTTTGAGCGGGCACGGGTGTTTTCAGTCTTATCTGCACAAGATCGGTAAGTCACGGTCTCCCGATTGTCAGTTTTGCCCAGGAGAGAAGGACAATGCCTGTCACACATTTCTTGCGTGTACCAAATGGGACAGGCTGCGAAGGGAACTCTACAAGGAGACGGGAGAGCTCACCCCGGATAATATAGTTGCGGTGATGCTCGAATCGGTTGACAAATGGAACCAGGTGGCACATTATGCTCGGGCAGTCCTAAAAGATAAAAGGGACTCGCAGCAGCCGGAGGTGCTGGGGCTGGGGGATCGCTCTTCTGGCATTTCCTCTTCCCCTCTCCCCTCCCGCTAAGAAAGGGACTCCCCAGCTTGAAGGCGCCCCACGGTGTAACAAAACGAGACCTGGCCCGAAGTAATGTGTCAAACGGTTCCAGGCTAGGTTCTCAGATTGACAGGGGAGGTGTTTAGTGGGTAGTCCAAGGGTATCCTCCATGGGAGTCCCACACTGCCAGACTTGGCGGGCGTAAATGCCTTCGTCTCCATTCCACAAAAAAAGGCCTGTATATACTCGTTATGGTTTATAGTAACATCAGGAAGCCGTTCAGTAATTAGGCACGGCATTCCTTTAACCAATACGTGCTGATGCAGGTCTAATGTCATTTAACGCATGATGCTTGCCATTAAATTAACTAATGTATTTATACATAATACTGAATATCTACGTTCAATTATTTTTGGATGTTTTATAATAGTTGTGTGGAGAGCCTACTTCCGCTTCCAATTTATAATTTAATTTATATTTGCTTCACTTTGTACACTTCAATCGAGTAATTCCGTTTGTGTTGTAATAACTTGATGCTCATGTTTTGCCGTTTAATTCGAAACAGAACCGTGCGTACGTGTGATTTTTTGTTGTTTTTCTTTACGCGTTAAATAGAGAGAAGATATTTTATTATTCCTTTTATGTTTAAATATTTCGATTTATCACAATCTGGTCAAGTGTTACAAGAGCGAGAGAGTCTATTTCAAATTTAAATTTTCTTTTCTTTTATTAAATGTAAAGTTGAAGGCGTTTGGTAGATTCGAAGAATTAGAAAAACAGATTATTCTTGCCTTGCTGATTCAAAATATTTACGCAATCGACTTGTAGAAATTAAGTTGAAAGATGCTCAGTCTTATAATAAATATGAAACAAATTGTCCCAAAAAAATAAATGACTGTACGTGTTTCTTGAAAATATACTCCCAAAGCTCAATTATTATTGTTTTGTTGTTGTCAATGAAATGAAAACTAGTATCAAATAAACAAAACCCCACAACAAAGTAAAACATAGTAAAATGAGCGTCGCGTCGTTTACATTTTGGAACATTGCCCGTATTAAAAATGGTTGAAATTGAGCTAAATCAGGAAACAGTGGATAATCTCACTTTCAACGTTTGCGACACTTGAAAAATATTTCATATGAAATTATTGTTTAGTTCACACTTTGATTTTCCGGCGGGAATGATAAATGAAAAATATGTAGCTTTTAAAAACATTCACACAAACACAAAACAACATCTAAATTGAGACCAGAAAAAATGACGATAAAACGACTACATGATCTCTTCCACAACCGCACGACAAACTCCCACTCGACATATATACCAAACGTAGCGCAACCAACCCGTTGCCGTCGTAAACCAGTCGTCTCGTTATTTATCTATTCTCTTTACCGCCTCCCTCGACGAGCTTCTTCATGGCGGTAATGGTAGATTCTGGTTGCAACAATTTTGCAATTGCTTCGCTAAATTGTGTCGCAATGGTGTTGCCATTATTGATTTTATTTGTTATTCTTTTATTCCGGAAAACGTTTCAATCGATAATGGTAGCGATGATAGTGTCGGGGCTTATTTCGGATTAGTAATAATAATGTTAATAAGTTGCGTATCAAATTGTTCCGCACTTATTGGGTTGTTATTATTATGAAGTGGTCTTTTTTCGTGAAGGTCCCTCGAGCAGTTTGCCTAGGCGGGCTGCTTGATAACTATACTTCCCCGGATTGTATGCGAAATTCTATGCCCTTGTTGGATCAGAATCCAATATAATTATGAAACATCAATTATTATTTGTAAAACTAACTAAGCTATGCACTCCAATGGACATTATTTTGAATTCGTTCGCGCCAATCAATGCGCAATCCAAGCTGTACTAATTATATTTTACAATTAGCTTATAACTTCACTTAGTATACGAAAATATAAACATGACAGCGTGCAGTTCGTTTTGTGATTCGAGGAAGGAAGGTCGAACTCGCCGACTAAAACTTGTAACCTAAAATCCGTGTAAATTAAAACCTTTAGTAAAATAAAATAATAAATAGAAAAGCCTATTTATTTCAATTCATTTTTGGTCCGTCGAGCCGGATACGGCAGTTTCGTTTGTAGTTCGATTTCGATAATCGCTCGGGATCAAAAAAGACGTTTTTTCGTCGGGAATAGTTCACTAAAAACCTAACAGTAAGATTTCGGTAATCGATCGGAATCTGAAAAGAACAGTTTTTTCGTCGTGAACAGTTCAATTAAAACTACTAGTAGATTTCGGTAATCGGTCGGAATCCGAAAGAAAAGTTATTTTTCGTGGACATTTGTATAAAAGCTCAAACTGTACGTGATCGAACGTGCCCTAGTGAATTTTAGAGGTCAAATCGTGACATTAAACAGTTTGATTGTGTGAAGATGACTAGTGAGTCTGAAGACAATGGAGATGATCGGAAAGTTCTCGAATCAGTAAATAAACTGAAAAGAAAGCGGGCCGCTGCGCAAGGAAGCATCACACGCGTTAAACGGATCATTGATTCAAAGGGTGAGAAATTAAATATTCATGAGCTAACACGAGGCTAGAGCTCTTGGAGAGTTCGTTTACGACGGCTATGGAGACCCATCTTGAAATCGAACATCTTGATGATGATGCGGCCCAAAACGCAACTAAACTCGCGGAACTGGAAGATTTATATTGTGGAACTAAGGCAGCCATTCTTGGGTACTTAAATCTATCAAGACCAAGTAAGGATGTTTCTAACACGACAGGCACATTTTTAACACCTCGATCGCGGTCTAAAAATCTTCCGCGTCTCAAATTGCCACTTTTTAATGGTGAGCCTACGTCATACTTAGAATTTTGGAACAAGTTTAAGTCATTGGTTGATAATGATGACGAGTTAGAGGATTTCGAAAAATTCCAGCATTTAATCAGTTGCTTAGGCGAGAAGGTGCGAAAAATTATCGAACATTTAGAAGCGACTCCTGAAAATTACACTCGTGCGAAAACGTTATTGGACAAACGGTTCAATAATCCCGCATTAATACTGACGGGTCATGTTCGACAGTTATTCGACCTTCCTGCAGTAAATTCGACAGCAGCGTCTCAGCTACGACAATTATCTGATAGTGTTATGGCCCATATTCAGTCAATGTCGTCATTAGCTAAGCCCGAGCAAATATATCACGGTTTATTATTGCATCTGGCATTACAAAAAGTCGGCTCGGAGACGCGACTAAAATGGGACGAGATTCGTGATTTAAAACGTTTTCCTGAATGGGATGAATTTTCGGAATTTTTAAACAATCGCTGTCAAATTCTTGAAGCTCGCGCGATGGATGGCAGTAATCATCAAAATGAATCGGCTTCGGCACCGCGGCCGTCTCGTTCTAACGCAAAAAATCGCACAGTACTCATATCTACTCATATCGGCGCGGAGTTCGTGTATCATTTGTAGTGCAACAGACCATTACATTCAAAAATGCCCACAGTTCACAGCGAAATCACCCGTCGAACGGTATCATTGGTCATACGACCAAAAACTGCACAAGGTTGAAATGTCGAATTTGTGCAGGTGCTCACCATACCTTATTACATCGGGATCAATCGAAGCAAGTGGAAAACGTTAATTCGGACGTCAAGGTTGTGCCTTCAGAGCACGACGTTAGCACAAGTCATGCAAATAATTCATCGTTGATCATATCGTCGTCGTCGTCATCGGAATTTTATGTGAGTTGCGACAATGAAATAAACCACGTAATTTTAGCAACTGCAGTAATCTATATAAAGGATAAAGTGGGATCTTTCGTGCCCTGCAGAGCGCTCTTAGACTCAGCTTCGCAGTTAAACATAATATCGGAATCGCTGTCCAACCGATTGCAGATAAAGAAACAAAAGGTCAGCGAGGCTATTAGCGGGATTGGAGCTGTGAGTGCTGTTGCTAAATTTAGAACTAACACAACTATTAAATCTCGTGTTAACAACTTTGAAACTAGTTTGGAAATGATAATTTTACCCACAATAGTGGGCCCTCAACCCCACTGTTCTTACAGTATCGATAATTGGAACATTCCAAAAAATTTGCCACTTGCTGATCCACATTTTTATGAAAGTCAAGGAATAGATGTTTTGATTGGAGCATCTGTCTTTTTTGATCTTCTTTGCGTTGGCCAGATCAAACTCCAAGAAACCGAGCCAACTTTACAGAAAACCTTATTGGGCTGGATAGTGTCAGGATGTTGCAAGAATATGAAATATCGAAACAGTAACGTGCTTTGCAGTTTAAAGGCCGTGACTGAGGACTCAGAACAATCAGTGCTGCAACTTTTGGAAAAATTTTGGGTACTGGTACTTGAAATGGATAATCGAAAATGGAGTTTGGAACAACAAGATTGTGAAGATCACTTTCGTCGAACAACAGATGGATGATTTATCGTTAAATATCCCATTAAGGACGACCTCTCGAAGTTGGGCAGTTCTTACGACATCGCACTTCGACGGTTTTCGAACCTGGAGCGCAAACTGAGAAAAGATCGAGAATTAAACGAACAGTATTCTGCATTTATGAAGGAGTATGAAGACCTAAATCATATGGAGCTCATAGACACTGAAGATCGAAACCGAGTACGTTATTGGATCCCTCATCATTGCGTTTTGAGACCGGAGTCTTCGACAACGAAACTTCGTGTAGTATTCGATTGTAGCTGTCGCACTAGTACAAATATATCGCTAAATGAAATGATGATGGTTGGGCCGACTATACAGGCCGAGCTTTTCGATATTCTCATTCGTTTCCGTTTTCATAAATATGCTTTAACCGCGGATATATTGAAAATGTATCGTCAAATAATTATAGATGACGATGACAAATACACCCAGTGCATTATCTGGAGAAATCACTCATCAGAAGAAATACGTCATTACAAGCTAAACACAGTTACTTATGGTACAGCCGCAGCCCCATTCCTAGCTACTCGTTGTCTGCAGGAACTTTCAAACTTATATGGAAAGGATTATCCAGCCGGTGCAACTACTATTCGTCGTGATTTCTAAATGGATGATCTCATAACCGGGGCTGACTCGACCGAAGAGCTTTCAAAGATTAAATCGGAGGTAAAGTATATTCTATCAAAGGCAAAGTTTGATTTGAGAAAATGGTGTTCGAACGATGAATACTTGCTGAAAGGCGATCCGGTAGAGGATCTAGCAATGAGTTGCTCATTCGAAAAGTCGAATAGTATTAAAACTTTAGGAATTGTTTGGCAACCCGTACCAGACTTATTTAGTTGCTGCTATAAACACAATATCGATGGAAGAAAAATAACAAAACGCACAGTTTTATCGGATGCTGCGAAAATTTATGATCCATTGGGAATCATTAATCCTGTAACAGTCATAGCCAAAATATTCCTACAAGACCTCTGGAAATTAAAAATAAATTGGGACGAGTCATTGCCTACAAGTTATCATCAACATTGGGAAACATTTAAGGGACAGCTAAGTTTAATACAAAATATAAAAATTCCTCGTTTAGTACTTGCAGATCCGGAAAAAACAACCTTGGAGTTACATGGATTTGCCGATGCCTCGCCCAAAGCATATGGTTGCTGTATATACGTTCGTTGCATCGCATCTTCTGGAGAAATATCTGTAAAATTGTTATGCGCGAAGTCTCGAGTAGCGCCGGTGAAATCGATCACCATACCTCGATTGGAACTCTGTGGAGCTCTACTTTTGGCGGAGCTAATGGACCGAGTTCAAAAAATCATCAATAGACCTATTCAGGATGTTTTCTGCTGGACTGACTCTACGATTGTCCTGGCATGGCTTGCTGATCATCCGTCTAGTTGGAATACTTTCGTGGCGCATAGAGTCGCCAATATACAAGCGTTGTCATCGAACATGAGATGGAAACATGTACCCACAACTTCTAATCCTGCGGACATTGTTTCCAGAGGCATGCTCCCCGAACTCTTTGGTTCAATGGGCCTGATTTTTTAATGGAATCCTTTGATAAATGGCCTATTAGAAATCAATCGACAGCGAATGTTCCGGAATCCAGAAGAGTTAAGATCGTCCTCGCCGCAACTATAGTTGATCGGGAAGACTTAACATCAAATGTAAAATTTATAAATGACTATCAAAAACTTCGTCGCATATTTGAATTCATTTTGCGATTTGTGAACAACTCGAGACGAACAGAAGATAGGAAAATAGGTCCTCTTTCAGCGGAAGAGCTCGACACTTCGCTACATCGAATTATTTGGATCGTTCAGAATCAGGAATTCGCTAAAGAAATTAGACTACTTGAAAGTCAATTGAAAAGTCCTTTAAGGAGTTCTATCGCAAATTTAAACCCTTTCCTAGATAGCAATTCCAAGATAAAACTACTAAGAGTAGGAGGACGTCTACAGAACGCAGACATTACCTACTTGTCAAACATTATCATGAACAAAATTTTCATGCAGGTCCTCAAGCGTTAGTTGCTGCCATCCGCCACAAATATTGGATCGTTAACGCCAGAAGCTTTGCAAGACAAGTAGTGCATCAGTGCTATCGTTGTTTTCGTTCACGGCCGCAAGTCTCACATCAACTAATGGGCAATCTTCCAGCTTCTCGCTTAAAACTAACTCGGCCTTTTCTCGTTTCTGGAGTCGATTTTTGTGGTCCAATTTGCATGCATCAAAAGGGCAGAGGAAATCGTTCGTATAAGGTTTATATTGCAGTGTTTGTTTGCTTCGCAGTCAAGGCGGTACATTTAGAGGTCGTCTCGGACTTGACATCGCAAGCCTTCATTGCGGCTCTAAAAAGATTTATCGCTCGAAGAGGTCACTGCCGTCACCTGTACTGCGATAATGGAACCAATTTCGTTGGAGCAAAGAGAGAGATGAGAGAGCTTCATCAACGTTTCAACAGTCAGCAAACTCAAGATTCGATTATCCAGCTGTGTGCCGATGACGGAATCGAGTTTCATCACATACCTCCTCGAGCACCACATTTCGGCGGACTCTGGGAGGCGGCGGTTAAGATGGCTAAGACGCATTTATATCGTACTTTTGGACTTGCCTCTCTGACCTATGAAGAATTGTCGACGGCAGTAACTCAAATCGAAGCGATCCTAAATTCTCGGCCGTTAACTCCACTTTCGTCAGATCCGAATGATCTGAACCCACTAACGCCAGCACATTTTTTAATTGGCGAACCGTTGAACCCGCCAGCCGAACCCGATGTTACCAACGTTAACATTTCTCGTCTATCTCGTTGGCAGCAATTATCCTGGTTACCACAGCAGTTTTGGTTACGTTGGTCCAAAGAATATCTCTTACAACTGCAACAAAGAGGCAAATGGCATACAGAAACGAAAAACATCCAATTGGGTCGATTAGTCGTCGTCGTCGATTCCAGTCTACCACCACAACGATGGCTACTAGGCCGTATAATTGAACTCCACCCAGGTGCGGACGGGCTAGTCAGAGTGGTTTCCCTTAAAACCAAGTTGGGAACTCTGCGTCGGCCAATCGCCAAGGTATGTCCTTTACCAAGTAGCGATCTGGAGAATTGAAGGCAGTAGCCGTTCAAGGTTGGCGGAATGTTGGATCAGAATCCAATATAATTATGAAACATCAATTATTATTTGTAAAACTAACTAAGCTATGCACTCCAATGGACATTATTTTGAATTCGTTCGCGCCAATAAATGCGCAATCCAAGCTGTACTAATTATATTTTACAATTAGCTTATAACTTCACTTGTATACGAAAATATAAACATGACAGCGTGCAGTTCGTTTTGTGATTCGAGGAAGGAAGGTTGGACTCGCCGACTAAAACTTGTAACCTAAAATCCGTGTAAATTAAAACCTTTAGTAAAATAAAATAATAAATAGAAAAGCCTATTTATTTCAATTCAGCCCTTGAAAAACGTTATCATACGCTCATACGCGTCACCATGCGCCACTTATGCTTGAAAATCTCCACAATCAAAAAAGAAAGGAAAAAAAAATCATTCAACAAAAAGAATGTTTACCGTATAGAATTTGGAACTTAATACGTAATCTGCCCGGGCATTTTGTGCAAGACAAATGCCTGTAAAAACAGGAATTAAACTAGTATGACAATTATCTGCTTATTAGTAACTCTTCTTGCTTGATTGTCCTAAACAAACGTCCATTTTTAAAGTTTTACAAAATAAGTCGGGTTTTATGTCTGTCCGTGCGCCTACGCCACAACTTCACAGCTAGTTTCTTCAGAAATTGCTTACGCTACACTAAATACGAGTATATCAAAAGTGATGACCTCTCCTTTAAAAATATGTTTTTAAGGCAAGTCGAGTCACAAATTAAGGTGAACATTTTTTAAATGACGACATTCGCTATGGGTATAAAAAAAAAAGATCTGATGAGAACTTTCAAGATCAATTTTAAAAGAAGCAATGAAATAGGAGAGAGATGTGGAAAAGTCAATATATTTGAAAAAAATCGTTTCGTTCGATTTTTCAAGAAAATTCAAGCAATGGAATGTTCCATTCATATGTAATTGCAACTAATCAACCAACGAAGTCAGCATAGTGTAAACGAAATGGCGGCGAATTTTCATTCATAATAATCAGATTTAATTTTTCCTACCTCCATAATGAGCCAAGCTTTTGATATTCGGAGGACGTCATTTAATAGCCTACTTTGCTTACAAAATCCTTCAGGTAGGCGTTCCCTCCTGCTGCACCTTTTTGTTTGTCGTTGGTATCAAATTTGATTTGCAAATGATCTTAACGAAAGACTTGCATGTTCTCAATTTGTTTTAATTTGCGAGTTTCACTTAAATCTATTGAAATAACTACAAATATTATAATTAATAAATGGCTTGAGATATTCGTACATTTTTCTATCATACAATATTCAATATTTATGCACACTCAAATTGTTTCTGTATGTTATTCCTACATATATCCATCTAAATTCACATGCTTATCATTGGCACTGCATTCTAGCAAATGAAATGTGAAAGAGCTGTGCAAATATATCATTAACTAGGTTCGCGTGAAAGCATTTCAAGTATTTTATTTGACTTGGAAATGGCGACAACAACGAACGCATGTCTGTTGAAGTAAAATAAAAAATAGCGAACATTTCCATATTGCTTATTCCGAAAATTGAATAAAAACTATCAAATTTGCTATCGGAATCGAATCAGTCGAGTGAATATATCAATCATATATGGAGCTTGTTTGATTTGGTTCTTAGCAATAGTGAAATATTTTATGGAAATACGCGATTGCTTAATAATTCCGCAAATTGCAGAATATTTAATCTGTAGGTTAGCATTCAGTCAGTCGTCAGTGTTTTTTTTTTCCACGCCGGCAGTTGATATGGCAGCGAAGAATAGGTGTTGGCTCAACCGTTTATCATCATTAGCAACGACGACACTGATAAATTGAAGTGGTTTCTTCCAAAAATAGGAAAAAGCCTGAAATTTCTTGTCATATGTATTCGCGTATTCTGCGTCATTCGTTTGTTCTTGACTGAGAAAAGTCTTGACACAAACAAAAAAAATCAAATTGTCTTGTCTGCTTACACTTCTTACACGTTTCCATTTTCTTTTTAAGAAATTTTCTTGGAAGTGAAAGATGTGATCCGCTTCCGAAAGCGTCTTATATTTCATCTGTTTCGTCTTCCTTATCGCTTCAACCACCACTCAGAGAAGATCCTGAAAGGAAATGGAAGATTTCGTTGCTACCCGCAAAAAATGTTGCTTCTTTGGAGAACATAATACGACTTACTTGATTCTGGCTTTCCTACAAGGAAGCGCTATGGCTACCACCGCAACGAGATCGACGGCGACTTCTTGGGATTTGAAAAAAAAAATCCTCAAGAGAATTAAAATGAGATAGAATCTCAGTTTCATTTGCTCTCCGTGAGCTTTGCGAAAAAAAATGTGCACAGGGGGAAACCGAAGCATGAGGGTGTAGGCAAATGCTTGTTTGATGGCCTTCGAAGTGTTGAAACACCATTAGCTAGTCCTGCTCAATCAACATCATCTTCGCCACCATTAATCCCGTCAATTTAGCGTCCTCGCTGCCGTTGCCATCATCGTCACCTTGCCGTAGCGGCACCATTATCACGTGTAAGATTCTTTTCAATGTCATTTTTTTATGGAGACAAACAACTATTTTGGGAATTTATAACTTTTCCGTATGTCGGGATGAGGAGGAAATTACGTGTGAACGAGCATTTTTTTAAGCTTTATTGTTGTGCAGTGGTGAAAATTTGTGACACATATAAAGGTAATAAGTGGGTGATGGAGGATGATTAGGTGTTCTGAGGTGGCCTTTGGAGTCTTTGGGTGAAGGTGTTCTTGTGATGAATATTGTTTTTGGAAGAATTTCGTACGTTGTGCTTAGGGAATTCCGCTCATGCTTAACCGCGTCATTTTTGTTTGCAAATTTCAATTTTTCGCAAATTTTATAAAAAGGAGTATCTATTTTTTCAATTTTCGTGTTTGTTTTATATCTCTCCAATGGGATTTTGATGACAGGGTCGCGAAGGACACTGTTATTGAATTATTTGAATAACCGTTGATTCTGACGTATATTTTCAGGAGTTCCTCTTTAAGTTTTGATGTGAATTTTATCGTGGTCAGATTGCGACAGTAGTTTTTTCTGATTCGACGGAAGATAAAATCATCGAAGTTGATGCAAGCTTACGAGTGTTGCTGGTTAGAGTGCAGAGAGTAGAAATCTGGTTCCGAATTTTCAGTGAGTTGTATTGAGATAAAAAGAAATTGGATATGTAATTTCTTCAGAGAGCTGACCCATTTATCCACTCGCGCATAAAAGTATGCGTGTAGTACAACAAGGTATTCGCATACCAATGTAAGCGTATGCCTAACTGCAAACAACAATGGTTGGGAATGAACTAAACACATATTGCGTTACGTACGCAACACGTTTAGTTTTCCGAGGTACAAAGTTTCTTAAAAGGGACTTCTTGTAAAGTGGAAGGATTCTTAACAATTTCTTTTAGCCAAATTGGCTACCACAGGTAGCAGAAAGATATCAAATAGGCACTTAAAAGTATGTAAGGGCCTTCGAAAATGCGAGTGTCAAGTGGATAAAGATCCCCTTGTCAGTTTTTGCCGCAAGAAAATCGAAATTCATCCAATTTCTATGAAAATGGTGCATCCTCATTTATCCCTTCACACAAAAAAATTTTTATTAAATTGAAATTAAAGCTAATTAAATTTTCTTTTATTCGTAAAAAAAAGATAATTGGCTTGCGGATATCAAACAAACAAAATAATTGATACTAAATTTCTTACAAAAGGATGTCTCACATTTACCCCTTCGACTTACTTACTTTTCACGTTTTCCCACATATCTCGAGATATTACGAGGTTCGGTAGCTAATTTCTGCGGGTATCAGTGTTTTAGTGCTAATTTCAAATAAAGATTTTTGAAAAACAACATCTTGCGGACTAAAAAGATGTATACCGTTGTAGAGAAATTTTGTTAGTTGTGCTCGCAAAAAGGCGACCGGACTACCCCACTAAATACCTCCCCTGTCAACCTGAGAACCTTGTCTGGGACGGTTTGGCACATTACTTCGGGCCAGGTCTCGTTTTGTTACGGCGTCAGGCGCCTTCAAGCTGAGGGATCCCTCTTCTAGCGGGAGGGGAGAGGGGAAGAGGAAGTGCCAGACAAGCAATTCCCCAGGCCCAACGCCCCCGGCTGCTGTGAGTCCCTTTAATGTTTTAGGACTGCCCGAACATAATGTGCCACCTGGTTCCATTTGTCAACTGATTCGAGCATCTATATTATCCGGGGTGAGCTCTCCGACTATATTATCCGGGGGTGAGCTCTCCCGTCTCCCTGTAGAGGTCCCTTCGCACCCTGTCCCATTTTATGCACGCAAAAAATGTGTGGCAGGCATTGTCTTCCTCTCCTGGGTAAAACCGACAATCGGGGGACCGTGACTTACCAATCTTGTGCAGGTAAGACTGAAAACACCCATGCCCGCTCAGAAGCTGGATCAGATAGAAGTCAGTCTCACCATGCCTTTGATTTAGCCACGGTCTCACATCCGGGATGAGGCGCGCAGTCCACGTCCTCTTCGTGCAATCCACCCAAGACTGCTGCCAATCTTTGAGAGAGCGCTGTCTCTTCTCGCGGACAACCATATCCGTCACGTCCTCGTTTCGACGCAGGTAAATAGCGCGGCGCTCTCTAGCAAGGAAGGCAACAGGTATCACGCCTGCAATAACTCTCACCGCCGAGTCAGAGATTGTCGGATACGAAGATGCAATCCTTAGTGCTCCGCTTCTCTGTACCTATGCCAAGCGTTTTCGGTATACTTCCTTACTAAGAGTGTCGCCCCATATTTCTGCTCCGTACAGTAGCACTGAGCCGGCAGCACTCATCAAGAGGCGTCTTCTTGATGGGCTAGGCGCCCCTAAATTGGCTATAAGCCGATACTCTCGAAGCAGCCTTCTAAGCCGTTGCCCTAATTTGCTCAGAGAAACTCATCTTCGAGTCGATCAGTAGCCCCAGGTACTTCACCGCTGGTTTCGATTCGATTTGTATGCCTCCAATACTGATCATCCTTACTCTAGGGATTCTATTTTTGCCAAGATGACCACTTCGATTTTCTCCAGTGCTAAACTGAACCCGCGAGCAGTCATCCAGTCCCTCACTTGGCGCATTAGCATATCTAGCCTAAGTTGCGCTTGTTCAACGGTGTGTCCAGCAACCAGAGCCGCAACATCATCCGCATAGCCGATCAAGCGCGACTCATCTGGTATCTCCGGTCTCGTAAGACAAATTCCACAGATCCGAACCAAGGATAGATCTCTGGGCGACACCCGATGTAACTTCCATCCTTCGTTGGCCCTGTATCATGTCGTAGAGCAGATTTTGGTCCTTCAGGTAGCTCCTCAAAAGCCGCATTAGATATTCTGGAACTTGAAAAGGGTTTTCCAGTAAATCCAAAATGTCCACCCATCTAGCGGAGTTGAAGGCTTTCCTGACGTCGAGTGTCACCAACAGGACGATTCCTCGCTTGCCGCGAACTATAAGCCTCTGCCTTTTGGACCGCGCTCACCACCTCTACAATCGCATCAATGGTGGAGCGTCCAGCTCTAAAGCCATACTGCCGAGAAGGTAGGTCCCTATCGGCGCGAATCGCATCAGTGAGTCTTCCCTTGATGAGTTTTTCTAGCACTTTCCCCGCAGTGTCTAGCATGCATAACGGGCGGTATGCAGACGGCGATTCGGGATTTCCCTTCCCCTTGCTGATCAGCACGAGTCTCGCCACCTTCCATCGTACCGGGAAAACCCCGTCCCGTAGGCAAGCGTTGAGTGTGCTGAGCAGCAAATCCCGACAATGGTTATATACAAGCTGCAACACCTCATCTGGACCTGAAGCCTTCCTCGCTTTCAGTGAAAGGACTCTTCCAGTTCAGGCTGTGTGAAGAGTGGACACTCGACTGCTGTTTCATCATGGACGGGACGGGATGGGCGGGGAAAAGTGCCCGCACTATCTCATCCATATTTTCCACAATCATGTATGCAACGTTTCCGTAGGGAACCAAGCTTCCGCATAACTAGCTTGTAGCCAAGGCCCCCACGGATCCTTGTCCATATTGTCCACTAGATCTTGCCAGCCGCGAGTCTTGTTGTTGTTAATAAATTTGCGAAGGCATTTCCTGGCCGACTTATATGCTGCTACCCGATTGCATTCCTCGTCACGGTTTTGTGCCCGTTAAGTCTCACGCCGAAGCTTGTGACACTCCCTTCGCTTTTCAGCAATTTCAGTTGACCACCAGTTCACGGGGGCTTGCCGTGCCGGGGTTTTCGACGGGGCATAGAAGCTTTGCAAGCATTCGTAATGATGCTCATAGTTGAGTTCACCATGTCTTGAGCTGCCAGTTCTTCGATCCCCTGCGAATCTCCCTACAGCGGGGCACCTGCTGTGAGAACCTTGACGAACCTCGCGACGTCCATCCTTCCGATTTTCCATCGCATTGTAGAAAGCCGAGAGCACGGACGTCGGGGGACAATATCGCTTATCTCAAGTAGAATGCACTGATGATCACTGGCTGAGTAGTCCTCTAATACTCTCCAATTGTGTATCCTCCGTACTAAGGAATCCGAGGCGAATGTCACGTTCGGTATGGTTCCTTCACAGCCGATACGGCGCAAAGTAGGCGTATAATCGGTGTCTAGTACGACGAGCGTCGTCCTGACTGCCATTTCTACGACTCATTTTCCCCGCGGAACTGTTTGAGGCATGCCCCATTCGATTGCTTTAGCGTTGATGTCGCTCTCAACGAGCACGTTCCCGTCTGCGTTCGAGACAGCGCCCTACAAATCCTTAAGCTTGGCTAGGAAAGATGATATTGATTCGTTCGGCGATAGGTAAACACTAAAGAAGGTGGTTCCTGAGCACCGAACCCACACGAAACCATCCCCCGGTCCATAACTCTCCGCCTGAAAATCACCATTTCGAACCCAGACGGTGGCAGTACCCGTTTCAACAAGATACCACGACGCTGAACGTTTATCGTTGCGTTGCTCACTCAGCAGCATAACGTTGGATTTTATGTCCCTCGCAAACTGCTCAAACAGATTTTAGGCAGTTGAACTGTGGTGTAGGTTTAGCTGCAGGATGCGGGTCATCGATGTTCTGATTTTGTCTTGGCTAGGGCTTGCTGGAAGACCCGGCATTTTCCTGATCCCAAAACGTGTCCAAAATCAGGTCTTGGATCAGCATCCTTGCAAAAATACAGTGTGCCTCCTGCATACAGTCTTTCTTTTAATGTTCCATTTAACCGCATTTGTAACATAGGGAACTCCTATCGGGTCCTTTGCATACTTGTGCAGTGTGACCACAGCCAAGGCATTTGAAACATTGCTGCTCTTCGCTGTATCCTACAGACAACCCGCCCTGTTCTTATTTTGCCCTTATTCAGTCATTGTTCGGCGTCCTTTTCGGGCAAGTCAATTATGGACATGCGCTATTCCCTTAGGTTTTCTTATGCCAGCCTCGCGTTGATCCTGCCCACGCTAGGGAATTCCCTTTTGATGGCCTCTTCTATCTCGCCCAGATCCGTCACGCAGTCAATATTTTTTATATCGATCGTTGCTATCGGCTCGAGCGAGGCTATAGTTGCGCTTTTGCTGAGGACTTTCTTTACTGCATTGCAGAATGCTTCTTTATTGTCGGCCTTTGCTCCGAATTCTACTAGCATGTGGCCCGACCGCGTTGGTCGTACTGCTTTAATGGTAGTGTTATGTGTCTTCGGACTTTACGTTTTCCATGATATCCCGCAGCGCCTGCGAGTAGAATCGACCATTTTGGGGCTTTACGAGCAGTGCCTGCTGTCGGGCTCTTCGTCGGGGCTTCTTTCCCTTCTGTTTCGCATTAGGTTTTTTTTCTTGTTGGGCATCCATGCGAACTTTGTTTTCTGGCACTTTTTGAAGGAGTTTCTGTGCGGCTTTCTTCGCTCCTTATGTCAGCACTATCTGGGGCCCCTGATCTGGCGTTCCACGCCCATCAATTACCTCTTCTTTCCTTCTTTTATCCGGATTTCCATCGTTTGGGCTAGTCGCCGTTCTTTTATTGTTTTTTGATGATGGAGCTATCTGCACGTGCCCTTTAGATTTAGCCCCCAGCGCTTCTTTAGCCTTCTGCTCTTCTTCGGCCTATTGGTGCTCTTCGGCTTTTAGCCAGCTTAACCGAAAATGCCCTTTTGGTCTAGGAGCTCCTCTAGTTCAAGGAATCTAATCTTTACTGCTTTGTTGATTTTTGCTGAAAGCATTGATCAGATGGAGAAGGTTTTCTTCGAGACTCAACTAGAAATGCAGGGAATGCTCGAAGAATTCATTGCCAAGGCAGTACCAGAAAAAAATAAACAGGAAGTTGCGGCAAGTGGACATCGAGCTACGAAAAAACCGATGTGAGACTGCCTCGATTATATCTCTCCAAAAGTTTGCAGTCGCTACGAAGATTATCCGTCATTCCGAGATCTTTTTCGAACGCTCATCCATAAGCGGTCTGCACTGTCAAATGTAGAGATATTCCATTACTTGAAGTGTAGTGTAATTGGTGAAGCTGCAACATTAATCAAACAATTCCCAGTCATAGACTCTAATTACGCAGATGCATGGTCAATCTTATGCGAGCGTTATGATGCTAAAAACGCATTTCTCAAGCGACTCTTTGTTATTACATATGCACAGGAGACGTTCTCGGCTTTGCGAATGCTACTAGAAAAAACAATCAAGTGCATCCAGTCTATTGACAATATGGGAGTGAAAGATTTGTGGCAGTGCATGACATGACTGTGCAAAAATTACCTCATGAAACTCGGCAGATGTGGGAACAAGAACACGCCGCTTAACTGGATTTTCCTACAATCAAGGATGTTAAAGTAGTTCTGCAGGCACGATGTCGGGCTTTGGAATTATTAGGTAAGGAACGCATCAAGGTACACCCGACTACAGCATTGAATCGTAGCGTTCAAGCCTAACATATAGAAGCATCACAGGCATGAACGATATGCAAAGGGTTTCATCCACTTTGGCAATGTTCACGATTTAACCAGATGAAACACCAAAGCAAATTGGACATCGTTAAAAGGGAGGCCTATGTATCAGTTGTTTACGACATGTGCATTTTGCGACCAGTTGCCCAAGTAAACATTCATGCCAAAAGTGTAATAAACGCCAACATACCGGGCTCCACCGAGAACTGAATGTAAATTCAGCAGAATTCCGTTCGACACAGTTTCCAGCTTCTACAGCGCAAGAAGGTAGCAACGTGCACGCTCACAGTGCATCAGGCGAAGCTGACGTCTTGCTGGCAACCGCCACGGTCAACTTAGAAGCACTCAACGGGCGTCTGTATGCGCGCGCTTGGCTAGATCAAGGATCCCAAGGATATTTTGTGATTCAATCCCCAGTCCAACGATTGGGTTTGAAATAACGAAAATGCCACATCAAAGGCATTGGAGGTTCACAAGCGAAAGGCTTCGTCACTATCTCGAAATGGTTCCACGACAAGGAGATGTCATCATATTTAATGCTTTTGTGTTGAAGAATATCACAAGCATGATGCCAACAAGCAACGTATCATCGAGAATACGCGCCCAACTGAAGGGATTGTTATTAGCCGACCCAAACTTTGACCGGCCGGGGAAGTTTGAGTTGTTGCTCAAGGCCAGCGTATACGGGCAGATCATTCTTGATGACATCCGAAGATTGCCTAACGGACTGACAGCTCAGGGCTCGAAATTGGCCTGGACATTAGCAGAAGACGTTGGTACAACACTATGCACGTCTTTCGTCATTTAAAGTTGAAGTGAAGTGCAACGAACACATTGATGATGCATTATGAGCGTTCTGGAAGTTGGAGGAGGTGGAAGTTCAAAGGGTGAAGTCGGAAAAGGAGAAAGCTTGCGAGCTCTTGTTTAAGGGTTCAACGCATCGAGACTTGAATGGGAGATACCAAGTTCGACTGCCTTTTAAAATGAAATCATTTAGGTGATTCACGAACCTCTGTGATTGCAAGTTTGAGCCAATTAGAGAAGCGTTTTGAAAAGAACCCACTCTGGCAGAAGAGTACCAAAAATACCTGCAAGATTATTTGGAACAAGGCCACATGCAGGCGGTTGAAGACGTAGAGGAAAGTTATCATGACAAAGTAGGCTGTCAGACGTATTATTTACCACACCACGCGGTGTTCAAAGACAGTTCTACTACTAGACTACGGGTGTTCATCGACGCGTCTCGAAAGACTAGTTGAATTACACTCTTCTGACGGGTCCAGCTCTCCAGAATAATTTGACTGCAGTTCTTCTAAACTGGCGCCTTCACAAACTTGCCTTTGTTGCCGACATCGCTCAGATGTATCGGCAAATAAACATGTATCCATCAGATTCGAACTTCTAGAAGATAGTGTGGAGGAAATGCCAGAATAACGCTGTGAAGGATTATCAGCTAACTACGGTCACATTTGGTTTAACGTGTGCTCCATACTTGGCAATCCGTACACTACGACAACAGGCAGAGGACGAACAAACCCAATTTCCTGTTGCGGAGCATTGTGTTCAGAGCGATTTCTACGTCGACGACATCCTCTCTGGAGCTTTCAATATGGATGAGGCGATCAAGAATTAAGATGATATTCGCAACATGCTCAAGTCAGCCGACTTCCACCTGCGCAAATGGGTGGAAAATGACCCTCGCTTGCAATATAACATTCTACTAGAAGATGTTGAAGTAAAACCCACTGCAGAATTACCTCTAGAACAAGGGTACAAGTCTCTAAGAGTTGTGTGGTGTCCAAAGGCCGATTATTTTACATATCGTTTGAAACCATGAGAAAGGTTGACACAGTATACGAAGCGGAGTGTGTTATCAGAGATAGCGCACTTATATGACCCTTTGGGTTGGCTGTCTCCTATAATTATTAGCGCGAAAATTTCGATGCGTCGACTATGATTGCACGGATAAGACTAGAATCAATCACTACCAAAGGGAATTCACGTGCTGTGGCTGAAATTCCGATCGAACCTTCCTGCGATTGGAACAATAAAACTACCGCGATGGAACCAGTCTACATTAAATGCTAGCTATACTCTGCGTGGGTTTTGTGACGCTGCTGTGATATATATCGTATCCCAGGACAACGATAGTACTCATGTAAAATTGTTAACTGCGAAAACCAAAGTGGCACCCATGCGACCAGTTAGCATCACTCGTTGGGAGTTATATGGAGCAGTGCTACTGGGCAAACTCATAAAAAGAACGCTAAGTGCTTTGAACGTCAAAATCTCAGGATTGCTTTTGTGGACGGATTCCGAAATCGTCTTAGTTTGGCTCAAAGGGCATCCATCCAAATGGGTAGTTTTCGTTGCCAATCGGACAGCCGAGATTCTGAAAACAGTTGATAACGCCACGTGGAATCACGTTCGGTCGCAGAAAACCCCTGCAGATGCAGCATCTCGTGGAGCCACAGAACTGCAAGAGTTCTCGTTGTGGTGGTCAGGACCAGCGTGGTTCAAGAAAGACAAGACGAGAAATTCTACCTACCGAACTCGAAGTCCAGAAGACCATACTCTGTCATGTCCAATCAAATGAAACTGGACCCGAACTTTTATATAAGGTCCTGAGTCTGCCGCAGAGTGAGGATCAGCTACAGCAGTTTCCGGATCAATCGTCGACACATCAAAATCTTCTGAAGTCCCTGCAGTTACTTTCGCCCAGTGTGTATGATGAGCTGGTATCGTCACGCCGTCACTGCATTATACAAAATTCTACCGTGTCACCTCTTGGGCAGCAGCGACCTCTTACGCGAAATGTTCTTGCGCAACAACAGCAAGCAGGTAGTCAGGAGTCAATTCCGGCTCCAATTAATAAAGCTACGGACCTGCACCAAAATAGTCGCATGCAGCAGTCTATATTGCCTATTCAACAGCAACAAAAAATTCAGCCGCAATCCGAGCTGTGCCAAACACAATCAACGACCAATAATCTTCAGCAAAATATCGTTATGTCTTCAGCACCACTAAACTATATAGATAGTGTGTTAGCTGATAACGGAGTATTGCGAGCAGTCTCCCCACCTCTAAAATTGTTCATATCAAGGCTCGCTTAAAACACAACCAAGGATACACTTGCCGACTACGTAACATCGAAGCTTGGTACATGCCTAGTATTTTCAGGTGCGTAATATTAACAAAAGACAACCTTCCTGACCAGGCTATAAGTTCATTCAAGCTGACAGTTCCGGCTGAACTTTCTATCCTACTTCGTCCCGATTTTCGGCCAAAAGAGGCACTCGTTAAAGCATTCGATACAAGGCAACCTAAGCGGCGATTTCGTCTCGATACAGGTTACAAACAGCCTCCGCAACCTTAAAGGTTCATCTAACACTGAAAGAAATTCTTCCCTTCTTAATCGTTCAACTATTTCTATTTATTACCAGAATGTTCGTGGCTTAAGAACCAAACTTGAGGACTTATTACTCGTGTCTCAATTGACTCATGATTCTGTTATCTGTTTAACTGAATCGTTGTTGAACGAAAATATTTCAAATGCGGAAATATTACCTGATTATTTAGTCAACCGATGCGACCGTGACCTTAACATCACTAATAAATCTGATGGTGGGGGAGTCTTGGTTACAGTCTGCAAAACCATTAATAGTTTACTTTGCGCTGACTTTAAATATGCTCGTGCTGTTGAGTGTGTAATTGTGAAACTCCCTATTCCTCATAACTCCTCTTTATTAATTTCTTCTGTGTATATTCCCTGTAATTCTCCCTTAAACGTGTACGAAGTCTTCTTCGATGAACTCTCTGCCTATATTCTTGCTCGTCATCCACAATCTAAAATTATAATTTGTGGGGACTTCAATCTACCGGCAGTGGAATGGGACCCCTTAACAACACCTGGCATTTCCTCAACAAATAATCCTTCTTTGTTACTTTCTTCCTTTCTTTCCCTTAGTTGTTTTCCACAGTTTAATCATATCCGTAACCATAATGGTCGCCTTCTGGACCTTGTCATGTCAAATGTTCAAACTGGGTGTCTATCAATAGCTCCTGTTTTACATCCTTATCCTTATATTCAACCTGATCTCCATCATCCACCTTTGTCTCTAGCATTAACCGTTGATACCCTAAAACCCCAGAGAATTGCCTCAGTTTATCGTTACAACATCTTTAGAGCAAATTATGGGGCAATTAAAAGCAATCTGGACTCGGTCAACTGGTGCACCTTCTTCACTCGCCTTGACTGTGATAGTGCTTTGAACAAATTTTACGGCTACCATAATAATCTGATTGCTCTTTAAACTCTTTATACTTTATACTCCTCGCAAAGCGAAAATGAAGCCTTGGTTTACTCGAAGAGTTCTTTGTGCCTTAAAAGCCAAAGACAAGGGGCGTAGGCACTATAAATTGACCGGAAATGATGATGCTAAACAGAATTTTTGTAGACTGCGCTCATTGGCTAAAAAAGAGCTCAATACGGCCATGAAAAACTACTTCAGCAGTTTAGAGAGTTCCCTCCTGACAAATAACGCTAAACCCTTTTGGTCATACATCCGATCCTTAAATCTTCCTCTTCCATCCCGCATACTGTTAAATGGAATAACACTGAATCCTCCTCCCCTCAGGATATTTCTAACCTATTTGCTGAATATTTTTCCTCTACTTTTTCGTCTTCAGATATACTACACTCCCCCATAAATACAATTCAAACTTATCCAGCATCAAGTACATCCTACTCGACTGATCCTTCTGAAGTTGAATCCCTATTAACTTGCTCGATCCGAATGTTAGTACTGGTCCCGATGGTTTGCCTTATATATTTGTAAAGTCACTTTGTTCCTCTTTGTGCTTTCCTCTATATCTTATATTCAATCTCGATCTTGGTACTGGCACCTTTCCAACGTACTGGAAAGATGCAAATGCTGTTCCTATCTTTAAAAACGGTGACCCATCATCTACCTCAAACTATCGTCCCATATCACTCCTCTCCTGTTTCTCTAAGCTGCTGGAACGACTTGTACTCAACAGGCTTCTTGAGTCATTGAGCTCATTTGTCACACCACAGCAACATGGATTCTTGAAGGATCGTTCAACTTCCTCGAACTTGGCTGAGTTCGAAGATTATATTGGAAGAGCTTTAGACAAACAGCTTCAAGTTGATGCAATATTCACGGACTTCTCCAAAGCTTTTGACTCCGTGAACCATGTTCCCTTCTGTCAAAAGTTAGCTTTGCTTGGCATATCCGGTATCTCGTTCATGTCGTGTTAATCTCTACGGCACAATCTCCTTTCCTTTTACTTTGAAAGTTGTTCCTTTAACTTAAAATCAAACCCTATGTGATGTTGTTCTCTCCTCTGCAGACTCATATAAAGATCTTGGTGGAATATTTGACCCCAAGCTTAAATTCGATGCCCATATTTTTAGTATAATTACCAAGGCATCAAAAGTTTCGAGTTTTATTATGCGGCATTTACACAAGTTTGTAAATATTGCTACCGCTGTTCGCTTGTTCACATGTCTTGTCCGCCCGCTCATTGAGTACTGCTCAGCAGTGTGGTCTCCTAGACATTTATATCTTGTGAGCTCACTAGAAGCTGTTCAGCGTAAGTTTACCCGTATTGTGTTCTTCAAATCCAATTTAGCCTCTGAGTCTTATGAGCGTCGTCAATCCATACTTCGTTTCCCTTCTCTGTGGTCCCGTAGAACCTTCTTAGATCAATATTTCCGTTATAAGTTGTACCACCAACAAATTCCTTCCACTCTAAGCGAAGAAGCACTACAGACTGTATGCGCGTCCTAGTCGGTCGAATAACATTCTCAAGGCTCCGTGCGCCCGGAGAGATTTATATTTTCAGTCAATTATGCCGCGAATCATCAGAAAGCATAACAACCTCGACCTTGGTTCTCTATCCACGTCCTACTTTGTTTTTAAAACTAAACTAAAGATGTTACTTTTTGTGAATAGTGATTAATGTTTCTTTATCACTCAATTTTTTCAAACTTTCATCGAGACTCTAATTTCATTTCTTACATGTTTTAATTAACTTCTTTCTGCTTGTTTTTGTTGTATTAATCTGTCTTACTTTAAACTATATTTAATTGTCTTAGTCTATTTTGTAATTGGATTTTTGTCTGTTAAATGGATTTAAATAAATATATAAATACACTTACCCGTCTGCTGCGCATTGTCTCTCACAGCTATGTGCAAAGCAAACGCCTTCGAAGGGACATCTTACCAGCAAGGAGTTGCCAGAGGCGCTGAAATTCTGGATTCGCATTTCTCAACGCTCGGAGTTCAAAGAAGACATTTGCGTTCTTGAAAATAAAAGGCGATTGTCAAAAACCAGTTCTTTGAAGAGTCTGAATCCGTTTATCGACGACAACAGTTTATTGCGTCCCGGAGGAAGATTTTCACACGCAAGCCTTTTCTATATTGAAAAACACCCGATCATACTCCCAAAGGATGGCAAGTTGACTCAGTTGATCCTACTCTTCACGGGGAGACGCAGCTCATGCTTGCAACGTTAAGAAGACGTTTTTAGCTTGTAAATGGAAGGCATGTAGTACGCCAATTCCTTCACAGATGCTTAAAGTGCTTTCGATCCAAAGCAATGGCCTTTTCACAACTCATGAGCGATCTTCCCTCACCCCGGGCAACTCCAATCGCGCCCATTTGCACATACAGGGATCGATTATACTGGACCTATCATTATAAAGGACGGCTATGGGAGGAGATCGAAAACATACAAGGCATACATTGCATTTTTTATTTGTTTAGCTGTGAAAGCAGTACACCTGGAGTTGGTCAATGGACTCACAACTCAAGCTTTGCTGGCTGCTCTACAGTTGTCAAGGAACAAACTTTGTTGGTGCCAGTACCGAGCTATCCTGAATCGCCCGCAAAAGCGCTGAGTTAGGTGCTAATAATAGAGTTACATGGTATTTCGGCCCGGCAGCCGCTCCACATTTTGGGGAGGTGTGGGAAGCGGATGTGAAGTCCGTGAAGCAGCATACTCGGTAGTGCAATTTTAACATATGAAGAATTGAGTACTATATTGGCACAAATTGAGGCATGCTTAAATTCGCGTCTGTTGTGTCCTTTGAATGATGATCCTACTGGCACAACAGCTCTCACGCCAGCCCATTTTTTAATCGGAGATACCTTACTTTCTCCTCCGGAGGACGACGTCATGGAATGCAACATTTCTCGATGGCAACTATCTCAGCTTTTGTCACAACCGTTTTGGAATCGGTGGAAGAGCGAATTTTGGGCGCGGCTCCAGCAGCGACCCAAATGGACTCATCGAGAACATTGTCCGAAAATCGGAGATTTGTGTCTCGTGAAGAGTGACAACTTTCCTCCATATAATTGGCCGATAGCTCGCATCACAGCAGTTCACCCTAGAACAGGCGGTTTAGTAAGGGTTGTGTCTATTTTTCGCAAAGGAAAGACCTTTCAACGCCCAATCGCATGGATGGGTTCGGGTCCAGCGATGTACACACAATTGCACTTAATTATCTCAGCTTAGTTTTTGATTTGTGCTAAAATTATTAAATTAAAAAGTTGAGAAGGTTAATAATATACTTTTAATTGGATAATTAATTGAACAGATAAAATGATGTAGACATTTAAGAATTTTTCTGAACAGGCTGCAACTGACATAAGTTTGAAAATTGAAGATAGAAGGAAATAGAATTTAATCCCAACTAATTTTGCAGCGATGTTTAGTTTTTTCAGTTGAGAGAAAAAATTAAAAGAACAAAATGAAAAAGGGAAAAAACTTTCGCAGCCAAATACCAAAAAGTAAAAAAAACAAAGGAACAAGGAATCGGAAGTGATATCAACTGCAATCATGACGTTGACGGGGCGTATAAGCATCGTGGCGCAACAATGCTCCACATTTAGCTCGTACACTACCGGCTAACTCAAGTTCTGGTTTAGAAAGCCTTTAGAAGAACTGTGATTAAAATTTTCAGCCGGTATTAACTGATTTAAACAAATTCAACTACCCTCCGTGCTCATATTGACTATTAACAATACATTAACCGCCATGAGTGAATAAAAAGAGGAAAATCTGGTCTGGCGTTGATCTCATGAAAATTACTTCACCCGTCTGCTGTCCTTAATTTTTGCCTGAACATTTTTGGCTTACCAAAATTCAAGTTTGAAGTGCCTTTCTCATTGAAATAAAACTCACAGAACGTCTTACAAGTAATAAAATGATTGCGCATGAGTAAATATGTATCAATTTACACCTATCACCTTCTTGAATGAAATAGCAATTGATAAGAAATGCGTTAAGGAATTACATCATTATGTTTATCAACTTTGTCTCACATATTTACTAATAGTCTGCCAGAAAACGAAGACAAACTTATGTGTCCGTATCAGCCTCATGCATTTTCGAAGATGTACATCGCTCAATCAGGAAACCACCTTCCACACTTCTCTCCTCAAGAAATGTCTACTCCTACACTCAAGTATCACATACATGTGTGAATACTCGTACATTATTTTTATCTCTATCAAAGATGTACATATGTATGTATGCGATTGTGTACATTTCTACTTATCTAGAATTCATTTCAGACTATCAATTTCCGTGCCATAAATCAAGCGTAACTGCTGTTGATAGTCAAGTCAGTCACAGTCTGGGCAGAGCATATATACTAACAAGCAACTGCACCAGCTGTTTTTCCGATTAGAAAGGGACGTAAAATAACATAAGAGAAATTATTTTGCATTTCTTCTTTCCTTTCTAACAATTTGAGAGGAAAATAAATTTTACTCAATACATACACAAATCGATTTTTAATTTTACGCAATACATACGCAAATCGGTTTTTACGTTAACTACCGTTAGCTGCGAAATTTGTTCTATGTGAAATTGCTTGTTAGTAGATATGCTCTGGTCTGGGCTTGGTATGCTCCGTGCTTCCTAAAATTGAATCCCAAATATTGGTAGGCATGACATGATGATGATGCTGCTGATGATGGAAGAGGGCTGGGCTCGCGGAACAAGTGCTACAAGGTGTAGCGATGAATTTATTCTGTGCAGGCATTTAGGGAATTAGGTATAATACTTGTATGCTTTATAGGCCTCATAATGCAATCTAAAGTTATTGAAAGGTCCTCTCTAAAGAGAATCAGGACCTACGCTAAAGTGGGGAATGGAGGTTAATTCATTGGAAACAATAAATTCGAATAAGAAGATTCTTATACATTTCCGCAAATAAAGTTGACAAGATGATTCTTAACAATATGGATTTGAAAACAATCTTTCATTTTCGTCATTTTGAACCGACTTCCAAAGGCTTTTTTCGGGGTTTGTAAAATAATTCGCGACCCGTCTGTCTGTCCGTGTGTCAAAGCATTTTTTCTCGCAAACTAGACTAGAAAAATCAAATTTTGTATGTAGGTGTAAAGTGGTGCTCTCTTCAAAGTTCAACTACAAAAAAATGTTATAAGGTATTTAAGGGGGGTCTCTCCATACAGGGTAGTGGTCCCCGAAAAAATTTCATCAAAGGTAGTCGATATGGGTATCAAAAGAAAGGTCTTGATAAGAGCAAACAATACAATGACATTATTTGTTTCGAGGGGCTCATAGGAAGGGGAAACATACGAAAAATTTAACTTTATTTATTTTGCTGTTGACTGCATTTCGGAGAAGTTGGGTACAAAACCTTTCTGACATAAGCGTAGGTCTGTCTACCCAACTTGTTTTTATGTATGTTCACGCATAACTTTTGAACGGAGATCGATAGAAGAGTCCTATTTTCGGCAAATGATACGTCTTTCTTCCTATTAGGTCCCATTACTTTAGAGCAATTTCATTTGGGAAAATTTCAGGATGTTTTTCTCTTCCGCAATTATTCTTAGTCTAATGATGAACTTATTAAAAAATCCTTCTTACATCCTTAGACGTAAACGTTACACATAGGATTTATAAAATTCCCCGAAGAAATAATAGAGACTGGGTAATTGCAAATTATAAAGTTAATCGTTATTTGAAAATTGATTCGTTACTTTCTACTTAATATTATATATTATATGCCCAGAAATCTAAAATTGGTGATTCCCATACTAAAGACTGACGAGAATCATGACCTAAGAAGACGATACTTTTCCTTCTATAACTGATCATAACTTTAAAGATGAACATGAAAATGCATAGCTGAGTTTCCATTTAACTAAGGTACCTGATACTAGTAAATCCTATGCTCAAATAAGGGCTGTAGTGCGGAAAAGTCGATGAAAACATATATTTACATCAAAAATACTTTACACTCACATAGACGACAGCTCCACGACTCGGCAAACAGTTCGCGAAGCTTGCTTGCGCTCACAGCGACAGTAGTGGCCGGTCCTTTGTGAAGGACCGGCGTTTTCATTGCGTGTTATTAATTTGTCGTATTTTCTACCGAACTTTAATATGTTATTCTTTGAATTTTGGTTTTAAGTAATGTATACGGATCATAATATAACTCATCAAAAAGGTAACTACGACTTTAAATCGTAATTTTTAAAATATGCGAATTAAATACTGCTTATAACATTTAGGAAGTATAATATACTATATAAGGCCTACTTTTATAATAGGCTTATTTCTAACCCTAGGCCTTAATAGGAATTTTGTTGAATTTTAACTTTATTATGTTTGTTTACAGATTGATTATCTTAGTATGTCTCCTCCAAGACCAAAATGGCCAACGTGGTCCGAAGAAAGCTTGAGAGCGTCAGTTAATGATGTGCGTTGTGGGCGATTGTCGACTTACAAAGTTTCGGCGCAAAATGGCATTCCGAGGAGAACTATTAAGAATCATCTAAAAAGTAGTATTTTACATAAGAGCTTAGGGAGAAAAGTTAAATTTACGAAAGAGCAAGGAAAAGATTTCGTCAGTCGTATAATAACATTTTCTGAAATAGGAATACCTCTGACACAAATTTGCTTTTTGTGACAAATACAACATTGACAATAATTTTAACAAAGAAACAGGACTTGCAGGAATAGCTGATTGAGATTATTTTTAAATCGAAATCTAAACTTAGCAAAACGAAAAGTACGATTCTTAAATCCAGCTCGAGCCCAGAAATTAAATAAAACTATTGTCTCTCATCATTTCAATGAAGTTTTGAAGCTTTATGATGAATTAGATCTTCATGACCATCCTGAAAAATTTACAATATGGACGAGAAGGGCTGCCGGCTTACATTACATCACCAACAAGCAGTGATTGCTCAGAAGGGTGCTAAAAGAGGGCACATGCTAGGTCCTGAGTATGGTGAGAACGTGACTGTTGATGGATGTGCCAATGCAATAGGGAATCCAATACCACCCATGTTTTTTTTAATGAAAAAAGAAGAAACTGGAGTATGACGATAATTTGCCTGCAGGATCAATTGACCACATGGCACCAAAAGGGAGTATGACAACGGAATTGTTTACTGTTTTTATTGAACACTTAGCAAAGTTTAAAACCCTTGGAAAATGCCTCCTCATCTTTGACGGTGGCAAATGTCATCTGGATTTTCGTATTACCGAAACAGCTGAAAAACATGACATTGTGCTTTATTTTTACCATCCATTACGACGTATGAATTCCAGCCTCTTAACAAAGCTTGTTACAAACCTTTTGAATCGTACTGGGATCAAGAAGTTCTGCAATATATGTACCAAACACTTGCCAAACAGATCATTAAAACTCGATTTAACGTAATTTTATCTAAGGTCTGGTCAAAATCGTAATCTATGCAAATATAACGAGTGGATTCAAAGCTACTGGACTTTATCCATTATCAATACAAACCCGAAAGAGGATGGGCCTTAAAACCGAACCCTGCGGTAAACCACTATGCACCACTAGAGGAGCACCTTGGAAATTGTTTATTTGGATAGTTTGGATATTTTCAAGATAACATTCAAAAGCCCAAGCATTTCAATTCTCTCAAAAGGATAAAGTGTTTGACCGTATCGAAAGCTTTTTAAAGGTCTAAGAATATAGATAACCAGATATGCTTACTGTCTACGGCATTGATGATGCACTGGGTCACATCATAAATGGTGTCTTGGACGCCTACTTTACTTCTGAAGCCATACTGCCTGCAGTTAATAAAATCATCTCTCAAATGTTTGCTGCTTTACACATTTTTCAAAAAATTTAGAAAAATTTGAAATGAGTGCTATTGGTCTGTAATTATTCACTTCAGATTTTTCATTTCCTTTGTGGATAGGCACGACTTTCGCTCTCTTATACTCATTTCGAAATACTCCATGGCCTAGAGATAAATTGTAAATATGCATTAATGGCGTCAGGTTATGTCCCGAGAGTTTTTTTTATAGTCACTGTATAGGGTTATCCATTTTACGCTTGGGAAAGTAAAGCTTAAGAAAACACATAAAATATTCAGATGAAAACAAAATTTTTTATTCAACATAAAGATTGAACTTTGCCATTATACGTAAAACACAACATTATTCAAATGTCTTCCACGGGACCTCTTACAGGCCTCAATCCTTTTGAGGTAATTTTCAAAAACTTTTCGGCAATATCTCGGCCATCAATTCACGAATATTGGTTTTCAATTGCTCAAGATTTTGAGGATTGTTCGCGTAAACACGATCTTTCGCATAGCTCCATAAAAGAAATCCAAAGGTGTTAGGTCGCAGGATCTTGCGGGCCAATTGACATCACTCAATCTCGAAATTACGCGTCCTGGAAATTTATCTTGCAAAAGTGCTCGATTAGCCTGTGTTGTTTGGCTTGTGGCTCCGTCCTGTTGGAACTACATGTTCTCCAGATCATAATCTTCAATTTCTCTCCAAAAATAATCGATTAACATCCATCCATAGCGGTGAGAATTAACTGTAACGGCTCTTCCTTGATCGTTTTCAACAAAATACGGGCCAATAACACTACCAGACCATAATGCACACCCAACGGTCACTTTTCCGGATGCAAAGGCCTTTCTGCGATCACCTGAGGATTTCGGGAGCCCCATATGCGGCAATTCTGTTTATTTACGTAGCCAATGAGCGAAAAAAGAGACTCATCACTAAAGAAAATTTTGTTCGAAAAATCGTTATCATTGGCTTGTTGTTCAATCACCCAATTCGCATACATTCTGCGTTGTGGTCTTGAAGTCTTGAGGCTTAAATTCTTGAGTGACTTAACGGCTTAAATTCTTTTGTACGAATGGGGATGCAAATCCAAATGCAAAATCCGCCACAATGAGCCGTAAGACAAGCCCAAATGTTGAGCACGTCGAGGAATCGACAAATTCGGGTCTTCCTCCACACTTTGACCAACGACAGCGATATTTTCAGCGGAACGAATGTTGCGATAATGTACAGGCCTTGCAATATCAATAACCGATCCAGTCTCTTCAAATTTTCTCACTGTGTTCGAAATTGTTTGCTGTGTAGGTCGATTATGTCGAGCGTAATCGGCTCGAAAAGCCCTAAATGTTGATACAGCAGAATCACCATTTTTATAATAAAATTTAATAATTTTAACGCGTTCTCTGACTGTCAAACAATCCATATCTCTAAATGGCAAACCTTCAACTAAAAAAACACGCTTTGGATGACATTTGATTTTGAGAGATGTCAAATGGCAGAGTTATACTTTCCTTCCAGGAAATGGATAACCCTGTATTTGTGCTACCTGGACCTACTGCTTTGTGCCCTTCTCGATTATTTATGTGTATTAAAACTTCTTCCCTTGTGATCGGGCGAAAACTAAAGATTTTGATTGTTACGAGTGCGATTGTTAGAGTGACCAATGAAGACAAAATGCTCGTTAAACCTTTGACAAATGGTGGGAAGGTCGCCCAAGATTACTCCATCTTTCGACTTTATGGCATTTATTTCTTCCTTGGCTATCACTTTACCCACGATTCCGTTTATTTTAGCCCAAATTTTCCCAAAATCACCCTTTATTTGCCCAAGTTTAATGGAGTAATACATTTCCTTTGCTTTTCTGATTATGCCATTCAACTTATTTCTGTATATGTAGCTTAAACTTTATTTTTAAATAAGTATTAAGTGGCTGTTTTGTCACTTTTTATTTTTATGGATAACAGACGTTAGAATACCTTTCTTTATCCATTGGCTTTGAGATGGTCTTCGTTTGTTGTTTTGATAATAATAATATTTTTCTATCAGACCATTTAGCTTGTTTAAAAATTTTTAATGCATTGTTTACTTCGCAACAGTTTAAAACAATGCCCTCTCTAAAGCTTTTAATAAATTAGGATAGTTAATTGGCCTTCGCTTTTCTGTTAATTTTTGTGCAGACTTAGTTGTGAAAGATAGAGATTGGCTACCGTGGAAAAGTGATCAGTTATATACGTTTTATAGACGACTGGGTAAAAATCAGGTCTACTACTTTTGCAAAATATGTGATCTATATATGATTGTTTTCTCGTCGGAGGATAAAGAAATTTGTTGAGACCGTCACAGCTTAAGGTATCAATATAAAGGTTTTACCAATAAGAGGTGTTATTTTGAATAGCCGGCTATTTCGGTAGATGTCACTTTTGAAGCTGTCATTTTTTGACATTTGACAAGTAGAAACTACGCCATTAATAAAAATGCAACGATACACGCTTCAACAACGCATTGAAATTATTAAAATTCACTTTAAAAATGGTGAAAATTTGGCAGAGACGGTTCGTAAAACTCGAACATTTTTGGATCGTTGGGAAGCACCTTGTCGGACCGCAATACATAAATTAGTAGAAAAATTCGAGCTGCTGGAACAACTTAGTGATGTGAAGAATAAAACCCGTGCCCGTCACTCAAAAACAGCTGCTGTAGCTGAAGGTGTTGAAGAAAACCTAGGTTTGTATATTCCTCGTGGTTCTTTGGAATTAGGCATTCGACAAACGTCATTACACCGTATTTCGCATAAAGATTTGGGTCTTAAGGCTTACAAAGTTCAGTTAACACAAGAACTCAAGCCGCTCGATCATCAACAACGTCGTGTCTTTGCTGATTGTGTCCTTGAAATGCATGAAAATGATCCGGAATTCCATCGAAAAATCATCTTGAGTGATGAGGCACATTTCCACCTCGGTGTGGCGCTACGTGTCACACAAGCAACGCAACCATTGATCTTTTACGGGAAAAGTTTCCGGACCGTGTTACCTCTCGAAGAGGTGATCACAATTGGCCACCGAGATCTTGTGATTTAACACCTTGCGACTTCTTCCTTTGGGGCCACGTGAAAGAGAAGGTCTACGCCAACAGCCCAGCGTCGAGAACACAGGGCAGCCACTTTGCGATTTGGATATGGAAAATTTTATGAAAAGGATATGGTCCTGTAAGCGTGATCGTGGTGGTCATTTGCCTGATGTTATTATCCACTATTAACGGCATACCTTCCTCTTTATAATGAAATAAACATCCGATTATTTATATTAAAAAAATGCATTCTTCTTTTAATATCAAAATAACACCTCTTATTGGAAAACCCTGTATGTGTGGTAGCTTCATTAATGTTAAGACTTATGTATCCTAGGAACAGATACCTTTACCTTTTACTGCTTGGAGTAAAGATTCTAAGGAATTTATAAAATTGCTCGGGTTACTGAAACTTGGTGACGTATAAACTGAAGTAACTATGATCGGTTCATTATTTGGAGTCATGATTTTTAACGTGATGGACGATTTTCAAGAATTATAAAAACATAACAATTTCAATATATAGCAAACAACTCTGTCAGCTTTGTCGGTGCAATTAGATTTAGTTACCTTTTGATATCCGAGTATGTTAAAAAAAATCATTTTCATTACTCCAAGCTTCAGTCAATACTATCATATCAAAATTTACACCTAGAGTATTTAACACTAATTGTGTCTCATCAAAATGCAAATTTATGCTACGTATGCTCATATGAAATAATTTAAAATGACAACTTGAGTTTGTATTGAAAAAATTTCTATAACCTTTTTAATTTTTTAGTATTTATGAGTTTAAAGTAGTTTCATTTTGAATGAAATTAGAATCAGAACCTGCGGAAATCCTTCAATATTGAGAATTAAGAATGAACAACAGAAACAATGTATACTAGAGTTTCTCAAAATCCTGTATACACTTAATACTTATAATTCGGCTTTTCGTATCCTTCCTAACCTTTACTGAAACATCCATCCAAACGTACTTGAAAGTCTTTTCTTTATTTAAGTTGTTGGTCTCTCTTAAAAGAGCGGCAGTTTCCGGAGCAAGGTGCCGGAATCCCAGGTCCACGATTTAGTTCTCTTACCTTATTTTTGAACGATTCTATCATTTCATCTTTGACCTTTGTTCGAACTATTCGAGCTATAATCGCGGGAGCGCCACTTCTGTGATTTGCAGTTCTATATGCAGTTCATATCTCCAGGTCGTTGACTTCGGCATCAACGGTTTTCCTTACTTGTTTAACGATTTCACAAACATTTTCGTTTGGCATTATCTTACGAGTAACCTCGCTTTTCACCAGATTATCACGTGTGTGTGTGCATACGCACAGAGTGATTCATTATGAAGTTTGGTTTTTAATCTGAAATAAAAGGCATAAAGTTGAATTCTATAGTTTAAAAGTTTATTGTTAGTCGAAAGATTAATCGATGACATTTAATTTTCAAAGATTATCTTGTTTAAATCTTGACCGCGACTACGCCGTACAGGGTCCATCCTGAGGGTCCGGTTTTGCACTAAGCGTTCCAGTATAGTGATCGATGATTCCACCGGCCCATAAAACACATCAAAACGTGCATTTCTGTGGCTGTAGTGGTAGCCGTTGAAGCTCTTCGGGTTGCTAATCAGCCCAAATAGGGCAATTCTGTTTATTGACGTATCCATTAAGTCAAAAATGCGCCTCATTACTGAACAAAATTTCGCGATTAAACTGCGGATTTTCATTGAGCAGATACAGCTGAACAATTTGGATATGTTCTTGCGGTGTAAGTCTTTTCGTGATGACTCGTCAAACAATACTGAATAAAAATTATATTAGATTTTGACAGGAGTCCCTCGTGATCTGTCAAAAAAGCCTGTTGGAAATCAAACCTCACCAGAAATGGTGGCTTGTATTGTTAGTCATTCAAATTGGCTAAGCCAAAAAAATGGCGGCTGTTTTAGATGAAATTCCGTGATTTCTGGTCTGACCAAAGTGTAGCTCAGATATGCACCAAAATTGGAACATATGTTCATTCAAGTGTGGGATAAAGCTCACAATAAAAAATCAAGAGTCGAAACATCTGAAATAAAATGGCTTCCGCTCAGAGGTCGAGAATCTTATAAAATTTTATTACAGTAGTTTTAAAGAAATCTTTGAACCAATGTTGATGAAACTTGGCAATGTGGTAGAGTCCGTTAACGTCTAGTGAGCAATGAAAAAACTTCAGCGGCTAGGCAAAGTTCGAATGTCGAAAGTTTCTTAAAGATACAATTTTCATTGGATTTTTATGAAATTTAAAATCAAGGTAGACGTTGATGAGATCCTGGAGTAAAATGTATCAGAACAAAATTCGATTCCTATGGACGATGCAGATTTTAGCAGTAGTGCGTTTTGCATTGCAGTCAAGAAATTACATTTTAATATACACACATGGCACAATGTATATAAGAAACTGAATTTTAATATATATAAAATAAAAAATTTGTCATTAAAAACGGAGAAATAAAAAACTTTAAGAAAAAAAGAAAAGAAAACCGTCTTCAAAATGCCATAAAAAGGATGAAATAAATTTTATAGAAGCGGTGCCAAATCAATTTTCCTATTTCAAGATAAAAACTTCCAACAGGTGCACCATTACATGAGAAACAGGGTAAAACTGATATTTATTTCATCTTTTTTTAGGAGATTTTGAAGTCGGTTTTCTTTTTTTGCTAAAATTTTTTTTCCGCTTATTCTGAAAGAAAACTGAAAATAGCTAAATTCTCAATAAAAAAAAATTTGAAAAATGAATCAAAAAAGTGCCATGCGTCCTCGAGCTCACTAGATTTTTAAATGAATCTGTTATGCGTGCTGAAACGCGAAACCATATTTTTTCCTATTTTTACGAGCACTAAAGGACACCCTTATTGTTCACCCTGGTCAAAACAAATAAAATCTAGGCCTAACTGGTGAATCGTCAGATGTTGATTTCAGCGATTAGAATATGACATCGTATAAATTCAAGCCATACATCTTCCATTTTCCATATGAGTAACTCCAATGTCATTATTTCACTTTGTCTTCAAGCATTCCGTTCTCATAATCAGCCGCCTGTTTAATCTATTTGATTCAATCTTGGAAAATTTGAAGTGCTCCAGCTTAAATAGACTATGAGTACTCGTATTATTCAAATTGCTATAACAATATACGATTAATAAATAGCAATCATGATGCATGGCCAAGTCTATCATGATTGAAGCGATATTTTCGCCGATTAACTAACACTCAACGTAATATATGTGTGTGTTGTTGCCCCAGCTAAGTGTAATAAAAACAAACAATAGTGCATTTGATATAAACAATAGCAAGCTGTCAATATAGTGCTATAATAAGCTCTAAACATTCTAGAAGAATCATTGAGTATTTAATGGCACGCATTTTAATAAATTGATTTATGATGATGGTCAAGGGACTTGATTAATAAATAATCAGCTTAACTTAAATCAGAGGCTAGATACGATTAATTAAATAGTGTGATATGTATCTATTCTGGGGAAAGAAGTTCGACAGTAACACAACTGATGTTTGGAAATGATGCAATTAAGAGTTTTGTATTTGTGTTATAAGGAGAAGTGTATATTTAGGAATGCTGGCATTGCCATTCAGGCGCTTAATTATTTTTACTCGAACTTTGCTATTTATATATCTAGTAGCCAAATTGAGTTATCCTTGCCTTGGCCATACTGCCGTGCTTAAAAGGGTGTATTTGCAAATTTAAAATTTTCGCTCATACAGTCGAAACTACAACGCTGTATGGAAATATACGTAATGTTGCGCGAATTACATGTATCTAGACATGTACTACGAAAAAAAACGAATTAATTTAGAAAATAATTTTTATTAATCGGACTAAACACGTTAACAACTCAAATATGACTGACTGAAAAATGATTCGAATAAACAATTGTTGATTTAAATTGCAAATGTAGCAACACGTGCCAGAAGGGCTACTTATGCTAGTCAGCGTCTACTGCAATCGGGTATTGTCTGGCAATTAGCAGGTGTCCAAGGTGAATGCACTATACGTGGGAAGCATTATGTTTGCATATGGGAACCGTCTGTTACTCCTCCCCCTTGGTTTGAAGCGTCGGCCACAAGAATTTTATCCTGGTTGGTTCGTTGGTAGGTAGAATGTTGTTTTCCAAGATTACGAATTACTTTGATCGTTGAGGAAATACGAGTAACAGCCAAAGGATGGTGATAGTGATGATGACTGCACCAATTATTGCCAGCACCATTTCAAGTACAGTCCGCGAAAAAACTATAGGACATGGGAATGAAAATGAAAAATCCGTACATCAAAAGGCTTATAATATAGAATATAACAAGATTCTGAACACAAATGTAAACTCGAGAAATTTAAAAAAAGGCAAAATTCAGATACAAATCGACGCGACAAAATTATAAGACACCCCATGTGTATCATAGGATATTTTCACATTAAGAACTTATGCTTCCATTTTAATATTTAGTAGACTCGCCTTTGTTACTCAGCACCTCGCAGTCCTTTTTGGCAAAGAAGAATATAAATTTCTTACAGGTATGTAATTTTGGTCGATTCGCGCCCATGCTTCCTTGATTGGCGCATTTTAGCTCGTCTACTGTTGTAAACTACCGTCCATCAGCGTAAACTAAAGCTGTCAATTTCCTCCAGACGTTTTCAATTATGTTTAAGTCCGGAGAACGTACTGGCCAGGGAAGAACGTTCAGATTTTGCCTTCTAAAATATCGACGTACGACACGGGCGTTGTGCACTGGCGCATTATCTTGTTGAAAAATGAAATTCTATCGGAAATTTTTGCAGCATGACGCATCAGCTGTTCGTGGATTAGAGCAATATAACGACTACCAACTATTCGATCGTCCACGAAGACAACATCCGTTTTGCCATCAAATCCAATTCCTACCAATAGCATGACTCCACCACCGCCCATTTGACATTTGCTTAAAATTAGAGGTTGTTACCGCAAATCGTGTAAATAATACCGGAAACCATCAGGGCCGTCTAAATTTAACCGTTTTTCATCAGAAAAAAGGACTCTCCGCCATTTTTTCACCCACTGAACGTGGTCTCGTTCGAACTGTAATCGAGCGTCTTTATGAGCCTGCGTCAATGGTGACTTACATTTCAACGTTTTTCGGTGTAAATGCTCAGCTTGCTGCAAAATACGTTGAACATTTCGTAAATTTGTGTGTACACCTGCCTTTGCGCTAATCTCCCGGGCCGTAGCCATTGAATTCGAAGCGACTCGCAAAATGGCTCGCTTTTCTCGTTCAGTAACTGCTGGCGGTCGACCTCCTGCGTGCTTCTTGTTGTAATTAACGGGATTTTGAGATAGCTGTTCGACTTATCTTCAGTATACGCGCAATTTCCGAAATAGTTTTTCCATCCTTTTTAAGCTGGTTCACTAGCTTTCTTTCGGTTTCATTTAATTTCTTGCCTCGTGGCATATTTTATTTTTCAAATTTTCAAAATAAACTTTGACACGGGATAATTGGCTCGTTGATTCTCTCTCAAGTTTTATAGCAAAAGGTTTTAAACCAACTAATACCACTTTAAAAAGTAAGTGTCTTATAGTTTTGACGCGTCTCTAGGACGCCCCATTAATATAAATTCGAGGGACATTAAAAAGTAATTACCGGAGGTCAATAATATTTTACAGTTTACCTCAGCCTTTATGAACTAATTATTTCATATATCCAGTTTTGTTTTACCTACTCGGTTTTCCCTGAAATCGTTAAAATTTGTACTATGTCCTATAGTATTGTCGCGGACTGTAAGTATTGTTCTCCAAAATAGGTCCCTTTGATGCCAACAGCGGTATTTCTTGAAAACTGATAGTTCCCAAGGTTTTCCAGTTTTATAGATGTATCGAATGAAATTTTGTTAATGGGAAGTAATGAATGGAGTGTTGTTCGTGGGAAAATTAAAATTATTACTATATACTATTTTTTGTAATTGAAAATAAGGGAAAAGGGTAGGATTGAGATGATAGGGAAATTGTTAAATGCTAATAAAAATAAAAAAATTACTGGGGAAAAGAGTATATGTGCCCAAAAGAAGGTGGAGATGCTACGGTGGCAATTAAAGTTGCGAATGGAAGAATGCCGGTACGCCGGAATTCGTAACATCTGTTACTACAGTCACAATATTTTCAGGGGTACCGTGGAGGCTGATGAAATGTTTTAATGATTTTATGATTGCTAGACTATATCCAGCAGGTAAAATTTAAGCTGCGGCAAATTTGAAAAATTTATCAATAATGTTAAAAATATATTGTTTATCGATTGTATAGATATCCGTATGTATAGCATCAAGTGGCTTTTTAAGGGCTTCAGGAGCTTGAAATTAAGGTTTTTGTGGACGTCTATCATATTTTAAAGTCTGGCGTTGTTCGCAGTTTTTAATAATTTGAGTGATCTTTGTTTTCATATGGGGAAATAGTATTTTCTTTTAAGATGTAGTAAGCTTTGGTTTATGCCACGGTGATTATTTTTCTGATGGTAATCATTTATGAGGGAATCCTGCTCATCACTTTCGGTGATGTCCTTTACTATTTCTGTGCACTTAATTAATTTAAGATTATTGGATGCTGAAAAATGTTTTGACCAGACTTTTTGAATTATCTTGAAGATTTCGTCTGTACTGTAGATAGCAGTTAGGCGATTAGGGGGAATGAATCTTTCAATCAATTCGATAACATTCTGTTCGGAGAATTCTTGCATTTGAATAGTGCGGCACTGCTTATTTCTGAAAGGGGTCTGTACATTTGTTTGAGGTCGTCTATTTGTTTTTTCCAATATAATTTCTAAGGAAAATTCATTCAAGGGCTGTTCGTTCAGGTTTTTTTCCCCGGAGTGTACAGTATACCTCCAGTGGTTTGCATTGATGCGTTCCCCATGTTACCATTTTCGTTGATGTTGACTTCCTTAAATTTTCCGGTCACGTGGGAGTGTGCTGAGTTTTTCGGAATTCGACTTAATGCATCTGCATTAGAATTTTGTATTCCCTGTTTGTAAACAATCTCATAGTCGAACTCTTCCAATTTCAGTCCCCAATGCACTAACCTAGAGTTTGGATCCTTTAAGTTCATGAGCTAAGTGAGAGGCTTATGATCTGTTACGATCTTGCATTTTTGGCCAAAGAGATATGGCCTAAATTACTTCGTGGCCCAAGCTATCGCCAAGAGTTCTTTCTCTATAGTAGAGTAATTTATTTCCGAGTCTGTTAGCATCCTGCTTGCATAACAAATGGGTTTATCGCTACCAATGGGGCTTTGGGATAAAATAGCTCCAAGGGCAAAATTGCTGGCATCTGTCGTCAAGGTTTGTTGAAGTCTGGATGCTGGAGAAAAGGATCGCTCATTAGTATATTTCGACAAACATTAAATGCTTTTACATATTTGCCAGTCAATTCAACTTTCTGTTCCTTTTTTAGACATTATGTGAGCGATTTCGTGAGTTTAGCAAATTCTCGAATGAATTTTCTATAATAGCTGAAAAGTCCAAGGAAGGATTAAATTTCGTTGGGGGTTTTAGGCAATGGAAAGTCTAAGATCGCTTGGACCTTATCCGGGTTTGGTTTTATCCCTTCAGTTGTAATAAGGTGGCCTAGGAAAGCTATTTATGTCGAGTTGTACTTTAAGATTTCTTTCGCGTAATCTTAGGAAAACCCTCTTAAGATTCTCGGCAAAATCCTTGTAGAGGTAGAGTAGATGATTATATCATCCAAATAGATCAAGCAGATAGTGCCTTGCAGTTCCTTTAAAACGTTATCCATGACTTTTTGGAATGTTGCAGGCGCGTTTTTGAGCCCGAAAGGCATGCGTACGTATTCATAAGGCTCTTTCAACGGTGAAGGCTGTTTTAGAAATTTCCCTGGGATCCATCTCTATTTGATGAAAACCGCTTTCGAGATCTATAGTTGAAAAATACATGAATTTTCCAAGTTTATCGAGTATGTCAATGATATTGGGAAGCGGATATCGGTCGTTCACTGTTTTTTCGTTCAGTTTGCGATAATCAATGACAACGAATCTCCATTTTTACCTTCCGGTTGCGTCCAGTTTTTTCGGGACTATCCGCACAGGAGAACTCCATGGGGAATAACTGGGGCGAATTATACCCTGTGCAAGGATCTCTGATATTTGCTTACGAAACTCCTCTTTGTGGACAAATGGATACGGGGGAAGTTCGTCGTCCGTCCTAATACGGTGTTTAACTTGGTTGGCAAAAGTGAGGTTTTGCCCTTCCCGTCAAATTCACGACAAACTTTGAACAATTCCTTCCGTTCCTCTTGATTTAGATGTTCGGTTCGCAGAAGATTAATAATGTCTTCAGAAAGAGTAAGAGGTGAACTCTCCTTTTCATAGCTGTTTATTTGGTGATAATTCCTGTGAAGATTTTAAACCATGAGTGATTGTTCGAGAAGTAGTATCTGGTCAGTTTGAGAACGATTAACTATTTCGACCAATGCGTGCCAGTCATGGGTAGTGTATATTCCTTGCGAGATAAAAAGTTCTTGGGTGATTCTAGTGGGTTTGATTTAAATGTCACCATTTTCTATATCCACTGGTAATTTGACACTTAATTTAGAACTAGAAGGTATACTGTATCTCGGTGACATTAGGTTGGGTTTGGTAATTAAAGGTAATATGGCATTTTTAGCGATTAGTCCCTTATTGCCGACATGCACTTTAGCGTCTAAAGCACTAAGTGTGTCTATCCTAGTAACTCGTCGAAATATCCATGAAATTTAAATACCAAAAACTTCAAGAAGCCGTTTTTTTTTTGGAATTCAACGAAATTCGGTAGAGTGACTTCCTGTTCTACCTTGTGATTTGAAAGAACTGTATTAATTATAATTGGGTTACTTTTTCGTAAGTCGTGGGGGTTCACATATTCGGGATTAATAAACGATGAGGATGCTCCTGTATCGATCAAGAATTTAAATGGTCGTCCGAAAGGGGATGAAATGTGGATTCATGGGAGTGTATTACCATGTGTATTGACGTCTAGGTATCCGATACGTTGTTGGAGGCTAGACAACCAAAATTTCCATCGTCTATTTCAACGTTTTTTATATCATTATGGTGGTTTGATGTGTCCGCTGGACAAGGGGAATAGTACTGATTAGGGTAGTATTGTTGAGATTGAGATGTATAAATCGAGTCAGTGAATTGTTCGGAAAATTGGTTGGGATCTTCGTAATGGTTTTCAGAGTAGGGTATAAAATTCATTGGAGAAGCTTGTTCCATTTGCGGGATATTATCTGGATAACCCTGTTCCGAAATATTAAATAATTCCTTAGATACGACTCTTGGTGGTAATGTTGATCTGAAAACAGTTATCTTGGAGACGATTATATTGTGGTTGAACGCGTTTAACTATAGTTGAACCTAGTTCCTAGACCTGTTAAATATTGGGGGTCTTATTTGGGGACTCTTAAAATTATTTTGCATATCAAATGGCCGTTGAATATTTTGATTAAAATAATTACTATGTTGTGGTATGAAATTTTGTAAAGGATGCAGATATGTTCTGAAATTGTGTAAGGGTTGTGCATATGGATTAGTAAACGTGGGTTTTTGTACAGGGAAATTCATTTAAAAAGGTGTGTAAGGCTATGCATATGCCTGGAACGAAAGTTTCGTTGGGTTTGGCTGAGGCATTTTAAAATTTTTGTAATTAGTAGGTGAGTTTAAGGATTGGCAAAATGGATTGAGAAAATTGGGTTTGGCTAAACTAATCGGTTTTCAGTTCAATATGCTTTTATCAATATCTGAATTAGAGTAAGAGTTATTCTGCTCTTTGATCCAACAAGCAAAGGCAGATGCTAAAGATTCCGGCTTCATTGCGCGAATTATAGAGCCTAAAGGCTCTCTAAGACCACTTAAAAATGTGTTCAGGCACAGTTCCGAAAAAAGAGCCTTCTTTGCAGAAATGACGCCCGGATCCTTTTCGTGGATATTCACATGATTAACTTAACTCGAAAGTAGTTTTATTATTTCACTGTAAAATTTTTGGATCGAATCGGAACTTTGTTTAAGATTATGCAAATCCCGTATAAGCGAAGTTTCATTTCTTTTATCTGCATAGTGCAGCATCAAGTTTTCCTTTATTTGGTCCCAGTTCAACTGAGTCCCATACATATTTAGGTCTCATTAGCCTCATCTACAATTATATTCCTTTTTCCCCTCAGCATGAGCTGCCCGTAGAGTGTTCCACTGGCCACTCGTAGCAGACTAAGGATTTCATCGACATTGTCAACGAAATCGAACAAAAGCCTAGGATTACCATCGTATTTTGGTAAATCCTTAATGGCATCGGGAATTCCTAACGAATTGAAAAGGTCAAGTGTGGTCACTGTCATTTCACTTGAACTAGTGCCTGGATTGGCCATGTTTAAATTTGTTTTATTATTACTTCCACTTATATTATTATTACTAATCGTATTATTATCTATTTTATCGTTATTACTGTTCCTAACCGCGTTAATTTTATTATCATTTATGTTAATATCTAAATTATTTTTATTAAGTTCAATTAAACATATTGAACGATACAGTGAGTTAGTAAGTTCGCGCGAAGTTTCACAGAACTGCACCGAATTTCACTACCACTTTCACTATTATTTCTAATTTTCAATATGTTACTAAATCTTTTAAGCCTAGAGGTTTTTGGGAGAGAGTAGGGTTTTCCTGATCTAGGAGGGGTTTTGAAGGGAGAGGATATGAATCCAAAAATCTGACTTAGTAGAGAATTATTAAGATGCTTCCATAATTATTCACAACAACAATAAGTGACGTAAGTGCCGACTATGTCGTCAGTGTTTCTAATTGCCGATCATTCAAGTGTGTTCTTGATCCCTCCAATTATGATTCTTCGCTTTCCATGTAATTGTTTATTTGATAATGCAATTTTTTATAATGTTACCACGGCATGGCAACAGTAACTTACGAGTTTATATGAACATGTAACATTACCCCTACCTTAGCTCTTTACAGCCCGAAAAGATGTTTCTTCAGCTGGTCCACGTGCACAATTTTCATTTTGGCTCTCGGTTTTCGTATGCGATATGTTCTTCCCAGTTAAGCTGCAATTTTGGAGATCTCCAAAATTACCTGATCAGCCTCTATGCTAGTGGAACTCAAATTGCCTTCGTATCAATGTTTCAAAATGACTTTAACGCCCACAATTTTCCCGTTACAGTTATACTCTTGTGATGCCTTTCTCTCCCCAGTAGGCTTATGACAAAATCTTATTGTAATTTTTTATGCCACGCTACAATTTGATGTACATATCTTTAGCATAATTACCAGGGCATCGAACGTTTCTGGATTCATTTTGCGACCTTTACAAAAGTTACCAAACATTGCTACTGCTGTTGGTTTATTCATTCGCCTTGTCCGTCCGTTTGTTGAGTACTGTTCTGTGAAATGGTCGTTTCGATATTCGTATCTTATGTCGTTGTTACAAACTGTTCAGCGTAAGTTCCCCTGTTTATTTTTTTGCCTAAGCACGACAGCCCTTTTCGGGCCTTCGCTTAGAGACATTTAGAGTATCTCATTATCTTGATCGAATGTATCAGCACTTCACAAGCCGATATGATCAGTAACACACGCTTTGTTCGCGTTTCCGTCCACTCAGTTGCGATACGTCCTGATTTTAAACCAGCACGCATTGTAACTGAACGGACTTTAGTTCGTCCGAAGAAAAACTCAAACAATCTCGTTGTCACCAACCAGCCTCGAACCAGGAACCTTCGGCTTACAGGATGATTAATCTAACCACTACACCACGCGGACTAATAACCCTTTTATAACATAATAATTTTACAAAAACCCTACTAAAATCGCGACTTATGTCGATGCGCCAGATAGCAGGTTTTTTTCTGAAACTGTAAGATTTTCAAGCACATAATTTTATGGATAAATCAAAAGTAATGACCTTTCTAAAGTGTTGATTAAAAAAAAATTCCAAGGTTTTGCAGCCTCCTATAGATGTGACCTTAAAAAAAAGTTTCTTTATAAAAGGTGGCCGATATGGGTATCGTATGAAATGCATTGATATTGATGCGCGTGCATTTCGGGTAAGAAGTTATTTAAAATGCGTTTATCGAAATAGCTTGTTTATTGTTCATACGGGAGTAGACTGAGAGAAAGAGGACATGGCATGACAATTCGTTTATGCAGTTCAATCACCTAAAGAGATATGACTAGGGTTCTTAGTTTTAGCTTAAATTCAAAATTTAATTCATTTAGTGCAATTATGGCAAATTGATTATTTCTTTATAATACCTCCAAAAAACATTCAATTTAAATTTAGCATACTTGTAGTACGATTAAAATTATATTGTTTCCAGGCTTCGTCAAAAAAATCTGCAAGCATGTTGCTTGATTTGACGTAGTTGAATTTGAATTTACCTTTGAGTGGATGTTCACGCAAGAAATGATGCCGAGTGTCTTTATGTTTCGTTCGTGGAAGATGAGACGTTATACCTGCCAAGTGTATAGCTCCTTTGTTGCCACAGTTTATAGTATAATCGATATCTTCTTTAAAATTTCACGATGCAAATGCTGCATCCACAAAGCTTCTGTAGTGATCTGGAGTGGATTAAAATGTCCGTAAAGGACTACAGCTATGGTCTGCTGCCTCGGCGAGCGAGGATGTTGGCGCTCGCCGAGATTGGCGTTGTCTGAGGACGCTTCAATGCGTTGGCAGGCTAGCATTGCGGTTTCGTGGGGCAGGTCCTTTTCCTCAGCCCAAGGGCCCACTACAACAAAATTTCGCATTCACAAATTAAGGGATACCACGGCTCGATCCGATGATGTCGAGGCCGATGTAACCTACTAAAAAAAAAGATTGCCAAAGCAAACCACAAACAGGGCCTGGCAGAAACGGAGAGAATATTTCATCTTTACTTACGATGCTTATGGCCCAAATAAGAGTGGAGCATCCAGGTGGAAGCGGTCATATGCACATTTGCTGCAGAATCAATAAACCTGTCAACCGGTTTTGAATGTGCGACTGTCAAACAAAAACTCGTTGCGTTAGGTGACGTTGGCCTTGGACACTGTTTTGCTATGTATATGTCCACGCTGATTGCATTCCAAGCATTTAACTATTTTATTTTTGAATGCAGGTTTGCCGCGTCCATAATTATTGGCACTGTGCTTCTTCGCAAATAATGCATTCGATATACTTTGATCGCTTGGCGGTGGTGCCAAACTACAATATTGCCAATATCCTGTAGGAGCTTGGCTTTAACAAAGTCGGACGAAATTATCTGACCACTGCTTTCAGTTACCATTTTCCTCGCCTTGACCTGCCAAAAGTAGAATTCCATTCCATTTATCCTCGATATCCGTTCCCGTGGCTCATAATTTATACGCGCACATCAATATTGTGTTGATAAATAGTTCGATTGATGAGCAATCTTCCAACTTGTTATTGATGATTTTTCGCAACAAAACAACCCGTCGCGTCAATCCACTATCGTCGGATGCTGTTTTAAGGTTCTGCCAAATTTTTTAGCCGTACTTGCAGATTGAATGTGGCTAGAATTATCCGGCTCCACCATTAGAGTTTGCTTGGCCTTCGCGCGCATTTCTCCTGCCGCAGCCATTGCCGGATCCTTACCCGAGTTCGTACCGTTGATGTAGCTCTGTATTCAATGAAGCTCGAGAATCGCCTGTGCTGAAATTTCCCAGCTTTCATAGTTTTCACAACCTTTCAAGCGTTCCAAAACCAGAACTACATAGAGGAAAGCGAGAGGCACGGAGGAAATCAAAATATGTAGCTAAACTAGCCGTTTAGCACGCGTGCGCGGCCACTTTCTAGACCTTGACATCTTAATTTGGTAGTATTTATAAAAGGCATTTTGAGGGGAAAATTTATAAATATATAAGAAAATACACATAACATTTACGAGTATCTTGAAAAAAAAAACATTTTGCTTCCCCCTGGACCTCCTGATGCATAAAATAACTTTTTAAGTTCAGATTCCAGAAGTTCTAATCAAGACCTTTCATTTGATACCCTACTCAACTGGCTTAAATTTTTAAAAAAATTAAGGGCCAGTTCGATATAAGGGGGGACCCCTTTAGAAAATTTGGAAATGTTTGATAAGACCTAAACATTTGAGAGACCACCACTTCTGATCTTTTCACAAAATTTGAGCTTTCTAGCATCTGTAATTCTGGGGAAACTTGCTGTGACGCACGGACCGACGAACAGACAGGTCGCGAAACTAGTATGTCTTTATAAACAAAAATTTAACAAAGACCTAAAAAACCTTAAAACGCATATGGATCAAATTTCTGTCAAAATTATTTTTCTTAATCAATGTTTTCCCTTAAAGTTTTCAAGGTTGTATAATGCTCAGTTACAGCCAGAATTTCCCCAACCCCCCATATTCTAGGGTTTATTCCAATTAAAAGTTTTTCAAAGAAAAGATTCTCTTCCAACATTATTTTGGATATTTGTTTTACTTTAATTAATATACAAACCTTCAAATCCAATTTGTTCTCCTTAGAAGAGTCAATAAATATTTTCGTTTCTATTTAATTCCCTCAATAATCCTCGCAATTTGTTTGCTAAGATAGTATTCAGAATTAATTTATCTTCTGAATACATCAAACAAATAACACATATAGACATAGTGATAGCATTTTCTCAAGAACTAACTTATAAAGTCAGTGCAGACAATCTTAATCCATTCTTGTTGTTTATTAATGCATTATATTACTGGAATTGGCTCGGCGCAAAGAAAGCAACGGAGAAAATTAAATATTCCTGTTTTCAAGATGACTTAAGGGCAGTTCGATCTGACTACGTGGAAGAAAACGAACATGCCACCGTCAAATTCCGCCTAATATACCGTGCAATGTTACACGTTATCCATACTGTAGTCAGTCTTAAAGATATATTGTATTTTACCTATTGGGCATGTCCTGTTGCTATGGTGTCTTTGGTTCAAATTGACTTACGGTTGTGAGCATCACGTATTCAGTTTTTGGCGCTCGCTAGTACTTGTACATGCTGTGTTCGTTGAAAGGCAAATTTCATCCTGACAGGAAGATTGACCGTAATAAAATTTAACTTTTTACGCGCTCAACTCACTTGACGTATTAAATATTCACCTAAACAGGGCAATGTGGCTGAGAAGTAAAAAACGTTAGTAAAGATGAAATTGCATATTTTTCAGGAATAAATGGAAAAGTATTGAAATATTGCTCAAGGGAGTTTAGTTGTGTTGGTTTACGTAATAACTTCAGAATTGCTAAGGGATTTGAGAAATGGAGTTGAGGCATAGTGAAAACTGAAATGAATATCTCAGTCCGACTTTTCATTTTGCCTGGATTTCTCAACAAAAGTTTTAGTATATAGTCAAGGAAATTTAGAGTTGATTGATAAGTACCATCCTTTAGAGATTTATCAGGCGCTTATTTTTCTCAGATTATATAGAGTTCCTACCGTAACCAGAGCGCTTTTTCTTACTAACCGAGCAAATGATCTTATTACTGGCATCTACTTTGCTAGGCAGTATTTTCCCAATTTTTGTTTTTGGTCGCCTTCTTTGAAATAAGGCTCTGAAGTAGCTTAGAAGTTCCTTTTTATCGAATATAACACCATGGTTAAATCCTGTGAATTATCAAAGTTAGATCTGAGGATATTTGCATACATTTGATGACCTTATCCCAATTGAAAGTTTTAAGAAATGCTACCGATATTTGAAACCCTGGATGATGTTTATAGCCACAGGTGTTTGATAATTAGAAGCAAAATGTGTGTCGAATAAGCAAATATTTCATACTGGATCAAATGTTTTTTTACGTGCTTAGAATCCATAACCAAATCTTGCAATATTCTCATTCAGAGCAAGTCGACTTCATCCAGCAGAAGTACCGTTCCGGCGATGGGAGTCAGATCATCCATTAGGGATTGTCTTTGAGTCTCGTTATTTGTTATCTCTCTCTTCGTAGCACTACAGCCCCTCTCGGGCCTTCGCTTCCTGCAAATAGCGCCTCCATCTGTCTCGGTCCATTGACCGCGTCCGCCAATTTCGACATCCGAGCAGCGATCAACTGTCTTCATCCACCGAGTCAGACCAGCGTTTCCTCTGTTTCCTCACTGGTCTCCGGCCTTCACTTCTCCTAACCTTTTTGGGTATTTGTTGTTCGTCCATACAATTCATGTGGCCAGTCCATTGCTGCTTCCGCAGTCTGATAATCGTTGAGACCTCCAGTTCGTGAAAAATTTCATACAGCTCATAGTTGTATCGAATTCGCCATTGGTCCCCGTCTAGCTTCATTCCGATTATTCGCCACAGGACCCGTCGCTTAAAGGCGTTCAATATATTCGCGGATGCTTGGGTTAAGGTCCATGTTTCACACCCATAGCATAGCACAGGTCTTATCACAGATTTATATGCTTCGAGCTTTGTTCGCCTGTGTATGCAGCTGGTTTTTAAGATCGTCAAAACTGAATAAAATATTTTATTTGCGAGCTGTACTCGTTAGCGTATTTCGTCTCTTTCATTGCCCGTTTTCGTTATTTTGGCGCCAAATATACAAATTCGCTAAAATTTTCGAAACTCTATTCTTCAAGTCTGATATTTTGTGTATGTGATGTATTTTTCCTCGACTGCGTCCTAAGCTTTGATTTATTTTCATTGATTTGTAGTCCTACTAGTTTTGCTTCACTATCGAGTTTCAGGAAAAGTTCTTTGGCAGTTGCTAATGATCGTGACAAAATGTTGATGTCGTCCGCATAGGCTACCACTTGGCTCGACTTGAATAGTAATGTACTTCGCGTATGACGTACTGCAGACCCAAATTGAATAGCAATGGGGTCAGCCCATCTCTCTGTTTTTGTCCCACATTTGTGTCAAAGGCATCGGTGAGTTGGTTATTGATTCGAACCTGGGAGGTCGTTGACTTCATTGTCATTTTGGTAAGATGGACCTTTGGGCTTTGATGATGGAACACACTTCATCCAGAGTTGATGGGGCCAATGGAAGCTCTCCGCCGACATCTATAGACTCCAATGTTGTGGAGCTGTGCGGAGGGTTAAGGAGGTTCTTGAAATATGATGCCCATCTTTCCTTAATTTTGGTTTCATCAGCGATGATATCGCCGCTGTCATCACGACAGAGCGTGGTTTTCGGCTCATAACTACGTCTCAGGCTTTTCACTACTTTGTATGCTTGTCTTGTGTTGTCGCTCGCTAGACTTAAATCTATACTACTCAATTGGTCGTCATAGTATTATCTTTTCTTAATTCTAATTACCTAATTGGCTACTCTTCTGAGATTTTCATAGTGTTCTCTCTACGTCCTGGTTTTCCTACCTATGTAATCCTGGTATATTTGATTCTTTTTGTCTAACACATTCTGCCACTCATCATCGAACCATTCATTTCTCGTACGCCGGGCTTGATGACCGATCGTCTGTTCTGCCAGGTCTTAATAGCCGCTTTCACTTGCATCCAGAGCTCGTTGCTGGTCGTTAACGACGCGTCTGATAATAAAGGAGCCAGCTGGGTGTCGAGGGTCTTCGTAAAATTTTTGGCTACAGACGCCGTTTGGAGCCTTTCGATGTCAAATTTTTGTAGCGGAAATATGCCTTTGACATACAATATCGATAGGTTAATTTGATCGAGTAATGATCTGAGTTACAACTGGGTCCTTGGTGTGAACGGACGTTAAGTATGCTCGCGGCCCATCGTTGTTGGGTGAGAACACGATCGATCTGGTTTTGTGCGTTGCCATGCGGTGAAAAACAGGTCATTTTATGAATGCGTCGATGAGGGAAGCAAGTTGAAAGTCAATCAGGCGCTGGCCTTTGTCATTTGTTTCATTGTGGAGGCCATATCCTCCAGTCGTTCCCCGGTGAGATATCTCATTGCAAACCTTAGCGTTGAAATTAACCAGAATTATTTTTGTGTCGTTTGTAGGCAATGAGTCGACTAGTCTTTCCAAATGATTGTAGAACGATTCCGTCATTATTTTCGTCATTTTCTTTGGTCGGGGCGTGAACATTGATCAGCCAGATTTTGAAGAATTTCGCTTTTATACGGATCGCACACAACCGTTCATTGACTGCGTTAAAATCAATAACGTGCGATTTGAAATCCCTGTCCACGATGAAGGCCGCTCCGGATTCTCGTTTTCTTGTAGGCTTTTATAATTTAAATTGACTGGTATGTTGTAAAAGGTCCTTCATAGCGCCAGGGTAATTGAGTGATCTGACATTCCAGTATCCAATGCCATAGTCCTTTTTTCGTTTGCGAGATCGTTGCCGTGATTCCAATCCGTTCCAAGGCCCATCTGCAGGTTTCGAAACATTGTAATGGTTTTCCAGGGACGGGGAGCTAGTTCGTCGCCTAACCTCCATTCCGGCGGCATGGTTATTACGTCTGTTCCGTTATCAGGCGCGGAAGACACGCTTTCACCCTCTTACGTCCCCACAAAGGGGGTGTAAATACGATTTATTAGCAGAGCTGTAGCTGGGCGTTTAATGTCCCATTATTGGGGAACCAGTAAACCCAATTTTACATCAAATTAAATATTTCGTTAAACGTTTTACCGACTTTAAAACGAAATTTGATATTACCTCTTTGTTCGAAACTCATTTTTGTACCGATGACGCAAACATACTGTCACTTTAGATGCAATAACTTCGCTTCCACTGAACCGAATGTCACCAAACTTTCACTGGAAGTTAGGGAGGGATGTAAATTTCCAACGCACAAAACCAAAGTCTCGTTTATATTGGAACATACCTTGTATTATAACATAATTAAATACATACCTTCATTCGAACTTGGAGCGCTTCGATCCTGCTTCAAACGGCGACAATAACAACCCGGCGCGTTTTCACCGCTTTGTATGTTGTTCACTTCGCACGGTGGGATATTATCTTCCCACTTTCGTATTTCTCTGCGGCCAGAGCCTTGAAGGAGTAGTGGAGGGAGACGCCAGCTGGCGGCAAACAATTGGAGACGCGCGCGATTCGAATTCTGCCACGGGTGGGAAGATATTATCCCAGTGTGATCTTAGAGACTGTTGCGACCCCGGAAGTCACCGCAGTTGCAGACATTATTTTTCAGCAGAGGGGTGAGTAGCGCGAGGTGGCATACTGAGGCCGGCTAGCACTCAGTCGTGTCGTGGGTCTTCCGGGACACCCTTTGCTCGTGCAGAGCCACCCTACACATAAAAACTAACACGAAGGGATAAGGATGGGATAGGGAGAGGTCATTTTAAAAAATGAATAATTATTATCTTAACGAGACATGACCGTTTTATTTAATTCGCAAAAAAAAATTCACAAATTTTCACTCCCCTTCAAAATTTTATGTAATAACAATCCGAAAAAAAAATTATAAGAAGAAAATAAAAAAATTAATTTAATAACATAAACTAACGGTAATATAAAAAGCAAACTAAGGGTAATATAAAAAGCAAATCCAAATTTTCTTGATGAGCTCCGAGCGCTCAGCGAAGAACAAAAAAGGAATTCGGGGCATCTAAAATTCAATCTTCAATTTGAAAATTAATGTTAACAACAATCAAAATAAAAACACGGAACGGCCACTTTTCACCAAGACGCTGGATACACCCTCTTTACTAATCAACGGTCCCTTCAATTTCATCCAATAATATAATTCAAACTCGAAAATTGAATTTTTCACCAATTCATTGATAAGACAAGGTACTTCTCAGAAAACTTGCATCTTCCTTTTTTTCTTCTCGTTATAACACTTCACTGTTTCCTTTTTAACTTTCCACTGTATCAATTATAATTCGAATCCACAATATAGGTTTCTTAATTTTATTTTCAACGCAATCTTTCCGTTTGGGTTATGCCGGAATATATTTAAGCCGTCATTATTTTTATTCTCGGTTCACTCTATTTACTAAGCTCTTACTTCATTGATCATAACGCAAAAAAAATTGGAGTTATGTTCAGGCCTTTGGCCTTTACTTTTCATCTAAAATCCGCACTAAACTTCCACTCACATATGCCACAAGCAAAATTTCAATAACTTTTACCATTCGCAGAACTTATTCTTTTTTTTCACTCCCGAACTTCTTCCACCATATTTTGCTATTCCAATTCACATGTTCGTAACCAAATCCAAATCAAAAACCAATTTTTTTCCCAAATTCCAAATTAACCTTTATCCCGACACTGCCAAAGCACTTCCTCTTCTTTTCAAACCAAATTCCGAATGGCTTCTCAAATCAAAAATTTCACTCACTCAATCCTGCAATTGTTTCATTCCCCATTTACCGCTGCCGTATCCTAGTAGCGTAATCGAAGTTCAATACACTTCGATTTCGCCATCCACAGATCTTTTCCATGTCGACAAACGCAACAATTTCCATTTTGCATATATGGCGGTTTGCATAACCATGATAGCGTTTGGTTATATGCAAATCGTCATATACGAGTATACGGAAAGAACTGCTTTTGCCGATCTCCCAAAAAGAGTGTATTCCTGCACTCGGGAGAACTTGAACCCAGAGTCCCAGCGGAACTCGGGCGAGAAACCACGACGCTACCACCGGAGCCACTTTCTGTTGATTTTCCATTCATCGAATTAGCAACTTCAACTTTGCACCGTTCTTAATGGGCATGGAAATGAAATTTGTTAGTAAGAAGCGTGGATGAATTTTGTTAGTATTACAAATAAAATTTTGTTAGTGGGAGCTTGTGAATAAAATTAATTATTATGAAGGAAGAAAGTAGGTTTTGTTAATGAAAAGGTCTCGAATGAAATTTTGTTAATGGGAAGTAATGAATGAAATGTTGTTAGTGGGATGGTTAAGATTATTATTGTATTATTTTTTTTGTAATTAAAAATAAGCTTAAAGGGTGGGATCGAGATGATGAGGAAAATAAAAATTATAGGGAAATTGTTAAATGTTAATAAAAATAAATAAATATACCGAGAAAAAGGGTATATGTGCCCAAAAGAAGGTGGAGATGTTACGGCGGCAATTTGAAGTTGTGAATGGGAGAATGCCGGTACGCCGGAATCCGCGACAAGACCCGGTGGGAAAATAGTCTTCCAAAGGTCGTTAAAGGGTTAAATTGTAGTAATAGCGGTTTTTTGAACCTATCATCGAAGTGTTCCTTGAGTTTATACTATACGTTGTGTAAGAAAGATTCTGCATTTCAAAAGTTGAGTACAAAACTATCCCGACAGGAGCATACTTCTATCTACTCGGCTTGTTTAATTTTCTCCATTTCGGTTTTCTTAAAGAAAATTCTGAACGACTTTCTCAAACAGAAATAAACTCTTAAGTCATAACTCATCAAAATCCGAATCTTACAATTTCCAAGTCAACAGTCCAACATCAAAATTATAGACATTTCATTTTCCTCTAATCGTTTGTGGGATGTTTGTTGACGATGGAATCAATCATTTGCCTGGAAAAGCTTTTCGTCAATTTTTGCATCTTTCGCCCGAAAAGTCGTTCCTTCTTGTGAAAATTCAAAAGTGAATTTACTTTGAATCTCTAAATCTGCACGATGAATAGCTAAGCCTGGAAAATTTTTTCTTTCGATTTAGTTGGAACAGAACAGAAGAAAGCAATACGAGTAGGAAGAATATTCTCTGAAGACTTTTGATGTGATTATTCTCTTCGCAGAGCATCGTCCTAGTTTTAAAGCGATGAATTTATGGCGTTATGGGTGTAAACAGTAAAAATGATTGCAAGTGGATGCCACTTATTCTAAAAACAAATTGGATAGGCAAAAATTGTGTTAGAACTCAAGGGGAAATGCCAGATTCCAATTGAGTTCAGTGAACTTGAAGGACTTCTTGGGAAAATGTATTAAGTGCGGATAATCTTTCGTCCTTTCAGCTGGTTGAAGTATTAGAGCGAATAGAGGATATGCGACTCACTCAGGCTAACTGGGCAATTCAGGGTGTGGAAATTTGCGTATTGGCTAAGAGGTTAACGTGGATAAGTCTTCTGGGCTTCAATGTCCTTTTAAAATGAAATGCGGTTTTTGATGTGGGTAAAAGCTTTTCATAAGCGATCAAAGTATTTGTGGAATGCGAGCATTTCGCCCAATGATTCGGGTCTGAAGGTAGTTTGATCCGAGAAGGTATAAGGGATGATGAATTCTTGGAAAGTTCATGGTAGTAAAAGGTGAAATACTGTACGATTCCCCATGGCCTTTTACATTTATATGCAATCATTCAGATGTTCCGAAAGGGCGAAAAGATAATACTCCAATATTACGACCTATATCATCAGTATGCCGCCGTAACAATAGGAATCCTTTTCTTGAAATTTCAACAAAATCGGATGAAGTTTGGTACGCCTCTGGAGACCAATCCTTCCTTAAACTACTCGTGTCTTATTTCAAATAAATATGCAAGAAAACTGACGACGTCAACAGATATAATAAGATCCTTGAAAAGGTCTGAAGTTCAGCCTTCGACTTAATTTGAGAAGATTATGATTAAAAAACTACTTTTGAATGTCCTGACGGACTAGCAGCAAATGTCACTAAATCTGTTAAAGTTACTCTATTCATTTTATTCAAAGGTCAGAGTCGATGATTTGTGAGCGGCAAATGAATGATTCAGCTCCCTCGCTTCCATGAAAAATGTGACATGTTAGACAGCATGATTTGGTTGCGTTGCCAGCCTTGAAATACGTTTTGATAAAATTTTCTATAATTTGTCAAATCATGAAGGATTCAAATTGTAAAATAAATAAGCAGGATCGCTATGTAAATAAATACGCAGGGTCGCCATGTAAATAAATAAGTGTAGGGTTAAAACGCTTTTGTCCTAAGGAAACAAGCACAAGCGTTGGACGCCTTCCTGCTTGTTTCCTGACACGAAGATTTTTATAAATTATGAATTTAATAATTTGTAGAATGCATCTGCCCTAACAAGGCAATCCCGTGCGAGCGTTTACACGCCCTTAGTAAAGGGATATACCTACGCAGCAAAGGGGTATTCCTACGCAGTTCTCCAATTTCGAAATCCGAGCAGCGATGAACTGTTTTCGTCGATCGAGTCAGACCAGCGTTTCCTCGCTTTCCCCACTGGTCTCTGGTCTTCAGTTCTCTCAACGAATACCTTTTTGGGTATCCGTTGTTCGTCCATATGAATGATGTGGCCAGCCCATTGCAGCAAAAATTTAATAATATTTGCCGTGCAGTTCGGGATAAGGAATCGCAATTATGATTACGTTCAGGAATGGGGTTATTTCCTTAAAATTGACAGAAAAGGTAGGAGTTGTTTTCAAGATCAGTTCGAAATCAAAGTTCTTCACCTTGCTTTAAACTTTTAATTTCTGCTAAACTTTTAGATTGATCATTTCACCCTTTTTACATAAATTTAATGTAAACCCATACGATAATTTTTTGCTCTACATTGGGCTTTTATTGCTTCGTGCGGATATCGATCTCTCTTTCGGATGGCTCCGACAGCTTGAAATAACTTATGACCCGATGTGTATCTACTAAGAATGATGGCCGGAGGAGAATCAGTACACACGTCGAAACGACCTTCTTCTAAAATAATAATTTTTCAGAAAAATTATTAAAAAGTAACTTAATTATGTAGCTACACATAAAGAATTTCCATAAGTAATTCTAATTTCTATCCATTTTCTTGCAATTTTCAATTTCTCTGTTATATTTTAAAACATTTTAATTTCTTCCTTTAAATATAATCATTGTGTAACATGATCATTCATTTGACTTAATTCACTACAATGTTTTCATACTTAATACAACTGTTAGAATGGCATAAGTGAAAATGAATAAAGTTCTGACTAACTTCTTTATTATATTCTTTATTCACTAATTCCCTTCACGGTCAGGGATCGACTGCCTCTATCTCGAGAATCGTGCCGTCATTAACTCTTATCCGGCATTGCCAGATCTCTCAATAACTTGACAGCTCGGCCCTTCCTGATTTGGAATCGTCTTGATTTCATCATTGTCATACTCGTCGTCATCATAGGAATCCAACTCAGGACTCAAACTACACCAGGGCTTCATTTTATCGGCAATAAAAAACAGAGCTGGATTTTCGTCTATTTCGTCCGATATCTTGCAAATCCTCGACTACGTAGCGGTCGTGTCTCAAGACCTTGGCCACAACATATGGCCCACGATATTTCGGTTCCAGCTTTTGAGATTGGCCGGTCGCTGACGAAATATTTTCCAAGACCATCCAATCTCCTTCATTGTGCGTGTACGGCTGCTTGCGTTTTGCATCGACTCGTCGTTTCCATCGCTTTCTCTCTCTTTCTCTCTCTGAGCTGCAATCTGGTCAGGAGCTTCTTGTCGTAGCTGTGTGGTTAGTAGTTGTGGCGCGCCACTCATATCATGGTTTAGTGCATGAATGATGTGATTGGCGGTAACGTCTCGCAAACGAATATCGAAAACCACTGCTAATTCGGTAGAAGGTCATCCCATTCATTTCGAACCGTTGTTGAACATCGCAAAAAAGATAGTATAGACTGATTTATCTATTCAATCTGTCCATTGACTCGAGGTGTCCGAACTGGTACTTTAATGTATTGAATATCATATCGCTCGCAGAAGTTCGCAGATTCTTTTCACGCATAGGCGGTACCTCTGTCTGTTGTTATTCGTGTAGGCAAGCCAAAGTAGGACGTAATAACGCTCAGCATTTCCACGGCAGGTTTAGTATTCGTTGACCTTACCTATCGGACCATAGTGAATTTACTTAACGGATCTGATATTCCGATAACGTGAAGATTGCCTCGACGACTTTTGGGAAACGGTCCGAGATGATCGATATGTAGAACTCTGAATGGAACTGGTTCGATTTGCTCACAAAACAAACGCCCTTCAATTTTTCCCGCAGCTATCTTGTTGTAGCAACATTCAAGACATGACGCAATATATGACTTCACATATCGTGGAACACGAGAAAACCGGATTAATTCTTTAATTCACAGAATCGTTTTCTCGATTCCAAAGTGTCCTACGTCATCGGGATAGCTTTTGACAATCTTCCAACGAACAGCTGACGGTATCACAAACTTGAAATTTTCATCGACGCCACGCATTAATCGGCGGTTTTCAAGATATAATCTTGTTTAAGCTGTGAAGATTGCTCTGAAATGCGTTTTCCCGAAAGCACCTCGATTATTTCCTTCAATTTCAGGTCTTGTCGTTGTATTGTAACCCACCAAGCGTCTTGTTCAGTTTCAACAATCAAAATATTCTCTGCAACTGTGTTCGCCTCGTGTTGCTCATTTGGCTGATGGCTTAACGCCTCGACGTGTTGCAATCTGGATTCCAGCTCGATGCACTACCTCGAAATCATATTCCTATAGCTTAAGCCACTGTTACAAATACCCAACCACCCTGCCTGTACTGGCGTGATGATTGCATCATCTGTCCCATTAACTTTGCAACCTTCCCGTAATCTGCCATAGTGTTGGTAAAATTATTAACTTCGGCTTCCTTATCCGTCATAGGAGGTGATTTCTGGTCAACAGTCAAATCCATGGCCACACTTGAGGACGAGCTCGCTCTCAGTCAGTTTCCAGTCGTGTGACGTAATCAAAGTTTTTAAAGACTGCGAAAAATCCAATAAACTGGTATGGCCAAACGCACTCCCACTAAAATGTTTGATCTCTTCCCTAGACTGCGCTGTCTGTTCACGGAATTGATTGATCTGCTCCAAACGGCTAAAATATAACTGATCAACAGTGTCAGTGAATTCAAGAACTGACTCTATACTCGTAGACGCAGGTTCTCGCTTAACCTGTCAGTCTAAACCAGGAGAAAGAGTTTCCGATTTATTTTTAGGGGTTAAAAAAGGTCCTCCACTTCGGAGCACGAGCCCACTGTTGTTTCCCGGAGTTGATTGATGTACCTCCCTAGTTCTCTGACGTTCGTCGTTCATTCGTTCAAGTAACTAACGAATTCCTTTTTTATTATTTTTTTTTACTGCACCAACATCCTCCTTCAAGGCTTGGATATTTCAAGGATGACCTCCCAGGTACAATCTTAATCTAAAGGACGACCTCCTAGGTATCAAATTGTGTGAATGAGTGTTATAACCTCTAGAGTGGTAAGGAAAGGTTCTAATTCCGTCTGAAACACCAATTATTCTATTCAATAACTGGTCGCTCCACAACACATTCGTTGTACTGGAGCTGTTCGGAATCAAAAACCGGCTGCGTCTATTGTTACAAAAAAGCAATCACCCTGCCTGTACTGGCGTGATGATTGCACCTCACCATACACTACCACAATCCTTGACACCTAGAGGGGAAAAGGGCTGTCCTTTAGAAATAAGAACCTTTTTTTTCATTCAAATACAAAGAACTTTATTCCCGTTTGGCAATTGGCTTTGGTTTATTACATTCTACGTCTGGAACTCGTTTGGCCGGTAGCGCTCGGATTCTAGCTGCCACCGCTAGCCTGCTTCTTCGCTCCTCCTTGATCCATTTCTTGAGCGCCCTAGCTTGGGCTGCGAAAAACTCCTGCTCCTCGTCGGACTTCACGTCTCTCGCGAGGCGTCATAGGTTGCCCAGCTCTTGCCGCAGCCTCACGCCTCTACCACCACGCTTCGGTTCCTCCGGTGACTCCCTGTCTGCGACATCCAACGGGACTGCCAGGCGGGCTAGGTATGTCTCGAGAGTGATCGGTTGTCGCGTTCCTTGAGTGAGATCCCGGGGAGTGGGCTCCGGAGTTGTCCACTGCTTTGGAACTGGCTCCCTTTCCTCGGGAACCTTGTTACCGGTCGGGGACTCGCCAACGGATCATCGCGGAGTGCCTCTTCCAGACTGGGCTTGGTGCACCTCGATTGAAGAGATCTGACGTTGTTGTCAGGCTCCTCGACTGGGCCGTTGGATCCGGTAAGCGCGGCCTGTAAATAGACAAGATTCAAGACAATAGTCTTGTTGCACCCTACAATTAACCCGGGCTTGCGCCCCTCGTACCATGATTTATTTCTGCTAGAGTTTCACCGGCTTGGGCCTAAAGAAACTCTGAATTCGACTCGTGCAAATGTCCACTTCGACTCCCGTGGATGCTTTCACTAGGAGATTTCCGGACTGGTGTTGAACTATACATAAAAAAGAATTGTTGAATAAATTGAACTCACTCTAGCGCAATCGTGAAAGTTGGCAAAAAGGTCATTGCGTCAGAGTTTATTTTTGAACACTGATCGAAATGAATTACTAGTGAAATGGCTAAAACTAGCGTTTCACCGGCTTAGGCCTAAAGAAACTCTGTTTTAACTCCTTATACTAACGTATTGTTGATGACGAAAGTCTCCTCTTTACAGCGAACTTATTTACGAATGACGACCGCAATTGTCTCTCCTCGAGACTTGTGTTAATGCTGGCCCCCTTGTCCAATTCGCCAGTAGCTTAAATACAAATAAATTGCTTGCATTGCTAGTGGGAGTCGTAGACCTTCGCTCTAGTTAACTGCAAAACGCTGAGTTTGTTAACGTGCTAGTTCTCCTTAACCTGCTTTACGAATTCATTCCTCTTGTTTCTCGGGAATAATCTTGTTGCATGAAAAGGAACGCCAGCTCCAATCTTATGCTTTTGCTCTTTTCGTCTTCAGTATTTATATATCTGAATATTCGATAACTTCTCCTCATATGATTTCTGAGTTGGTTGTTGCGATGAATTGATACTCAGTTGAGCGCATTGCGCATAGTACACACATTCAATTGTGTTCATGTTCCCCATGTGCTCTCAATATGGTAATTGTATGGACTACCATGTATGCGTGTGGAATTCGCCGGGGAGCCAATTTAGTGACTTGACCAATGAAACGTAAGATACAAGGTTCTTATATAAAATACATTGCGATTATGTATTCCGTATAGGGTGTCGACGTTCCCTAAATATGGGCGGTGAAGCATACATTGCTTGTTGTCTCGCAGAAAAACGCTACGTGCGACGAGCGAGGCATGGGGAGCGTGGTCAACTGTTCGATTCCGAGCAATTAATATTTGCATATGTTAATAATTGTTGTCGTAACGTGTCGTAAGCGAGGCCTGGGGGCATGATCAACTGTTATAGAATTTCGAGTAATTAGTACTCGCATATGCTAATGATTGTTGTAACGTGTCGTAAGCGTCGCATGGGGGCGTGATTAACTGTTATGGAACTCCGAGCAATTAGTACTCGCATATGTTAATGATTGTGTTCGTAACACCACCAGTGAGCCACTTTGGCATTAAGCGGTTTTGTTAATTTAGTCGTAGTTATTGCACCACAGTCGGCAATTAATCGAAAGTGTCTACCCAATAGGTAAAATCGGAAACGCTCTAATGTCTCAACAATTGTGAGGACCTACAACTCATGTACTGTATATTCGCTCGCTATCGGTGCAATGTCCGCTGCAGTAGAACACTGGCCTTTGTTTTCTATATTCACTCGATTGCATTAAAATTCCAGCTGAGCCCACGGAGCTGGCATCGGTATGCACCTCATGATCCGCCCTTGGATCATAAAGTGCTAGTGCGGGCTCATTACATAATAGAGCTTTCAACTTGTTGAATGCCGCCTCTCCAGTTTCGTTCCATGCACATACCGATTGATCTTCGTTTTTAATAGCATCGTCAACGGTTTTGAAATTCCAGATTATCCCTCGAAAATTTTTCGGAAAAATCCAGTTAATCCCAGAAATCGCCTTAATTCTGTGACATTCTTCGGCGGTGGAAAGTTTCTTATAGCATCGATCTTTTCACTTCCTGGTTTGATTCCATCACAGTTTATTTGATGTCCCAAAATTTAATTTCAGTAGCGAAGAACACGCACTTGGACGCCCTTAGTGTAGTCCTGCTTCCTTGAGTATATGTAGAAATTGTATCAAGGTAGACATGCCCTCGGCTATGTTGGTGCTCGCGATTATAACTTCGTCCATGTAGCTTAAAAATTTTTCTCGATTTCATTCGACAGATTAGCTCGAGGATTATTTCTTGAAAACCATAGGTGCATTAATAAGACCAAATGGCATTACATTATACACGAAATGACCATGGTGAGTAAAGAAAGCGGTGTATTGGCCGGGATCTTTAAATGCATCGATCGCATCAGCATCAATCAGCACGGTTTTCACCATTCTCTCCGGCGTTGATTCAGTGGTCAGCAACAGATTAATATTTCTCCGTGACGATGTGGTGATTCTCGCATTTTCGTCATTCGGTAGTATACTACTGTGACCAAAAAATAAAGTGACATTTGAGTTTAGACTGCGCGCGTCGAAGGATTTGGCGAATTATTTTTTGTTTAGGTTGGTAGTACTGTCAGTGACATCTGTGTCAAATTTACATATCAAAATATTCATTAGTGTTGGAGATACGCATCGTTTCCGGAGTGGCCTTCAGTTCCGTCTTCACTGCGGCTTGAATCTCCTCTATCGTATCAAAGCGGTGTCCCCAGAGCGGTCTTTCGAGCTTGCTGAACAGCCAAAAGTCGCACGGCGCCAGATCAGGTGAATACGGTGTTTGTGGAACGATATGGGTTGAGTTTTTGGTGAAGTGATCACGAATTACGAGTGCAGTATGAGATGGTGCATTATCGTGGTGTGAAAACCAAGAATTGTCTTTCCACAATTCCGGCCTTTTTAGGCGGGTAGCGTTACGCAAACGACGCATAACGTTCAAATAATATTCCTTGTTGACTGCTTGGCCCGGCGGAAGGAATTCATAATGTCCAACACCACGATAATCGAAGAAGGGAAGAGGTTGATGGTCGCCCAGGACGCTCTTCGTCTTCGACACGTTCACGGCCGGCTTGGAACTCACTTTACCACTTGTAAACATTTTTTTAGACATAGCCAAAGGCTTTCTGCGCCATCCTCAACGTATCCGCAGCAGCAAATTGATTCCGCAAACAAAATTTAATGCAAATTCAACAAATTTCAGCATCGCAAAAGACGAAAAACTCACTTTTAGCAGCTCACAAAACGACGCGTATCTCAAACACTACTGAATATTTTGACACTTAAATTTGACAAAGATGTCACTGAAAGTACTACCAACCTAAAAAAAAAATAATTCTCCAAATTCTTCGACGCGCGCTGTTTAAATTCAAATGTCATCTTATTTTTTGGGCACAGTAGTATGTCATTTTGAAGGTATATTTGACAGCTATCAAAATCAGTCAACAAAACAATTTTATCTTGTGTGCATCATTATCATTTTTCACGATGAATAACTTCGAAAATTGGAGAAAAAGACAGCATTTGCGGGAGGTTCTGTTGGGTCATTTTTTTTGCAAAGAAAACTGCTGCGAAAAGTCATCGTTTGCTTGTAGAAGTTTATGGCGACGATGCTTTAGCGAAAACACAGTGTTTGGAATGGTTCAACGCTTCTAAAGTGGCGATTTTGACATCAAAGACAAAGAACGCCCAGGACAGCCAAAAAAAATTGAAGACGAAGAATTGGAGACGCTACTCGATGCGGATTCGTGTCAAACGCAAGACGAACTTCCCAATTCGTTGGGAGTGACTCAGCAAGCCATTTCGAAACGTTTAAAAGCCGCCGGATACATTCAAAAGCAAGGTAATTAGGTCCCCTATGAATTGAAGCCGAGAGACGTTGAACAGCGCTTTGAATGTCGGAAATGCTGCTTGAGCGCCATAAAAAGAAATCATTTTGCATCGGGTCGTGACTGGGGATGAAAATGGATCCATTATGACAATCCCGAGCGCAAAAAGTTATACGAGAAGCCCGGCCAACCAGCCAAATCAACGGTGAAGCCAAATATCCATGCCGCCAAGATTATGCTGTGTATTTGGTGGGATCAGAAGGGGCCGTTATATTATGAGTTGTTGAAATCGGGCCAGACAATCACAGGTGACCAGTACCGAACACAATTAATACGATTGAAGCGTGCCATCATCGAAAAACGCCCGGAATATGCGATCAGACTCGAGGCTATAATTTTTCATCATGACAACGCTCGGCCGCATGTTCCAAGACCCGTGAAAACTATTTGGAAAATAGTGGATGGGAAGTTTTGGCCCGCCCGCCTTATAGTTCGGACCTTGCTCCGTCTGACTTTCATTTATTTCGCTCGATGCAAAACGACAATACTTTGAATAAAATATATTTAAGATTTTTCCACAATAAAGCATCGAATTTCGCAAAAAAATTCCGGTTAAGTTGTACACCCAATAATTCCATTCAATTGAAATGGCTAAAACTCACTCAATTATGACTCAATTCCCATGAAATTTTGTGAGCATTAAGATCTTATATCAGTCTATATGATTGCAAAATTTCAAGAAGGGTACCTTTTAATTTCCCGGGCGAGAATGTAAAATCTATAAATCATACTATTATTAACAAAGTTACGAACGAGCGAGCGGAACTCCTGCCTACCGTTCAGCGCTAAAAGCGTCAGCCAATGACGCCAATGTATATTACGGCACCACGATAACTATGTACGTTGTCGCCAATATGCCGAGGTGAAGCTTCACCATATGGATGTACATTACGGCGAATAAAAAACTTACGAGTTAGCATGGGTAAACGCTAGTACATGATAGCCATGTACGTTGTGGCCAATATAACGCTGTGAAGCTTCAGCATATGGATGTACATTACGGTGAATAAACAACTAAGGAGTTAGCATGGGTAAACGCTAGTACATGATAGCCATGTACGTTGCGACCAAAATGCCGCTGTGAAGCTTCAACATATGGATGACGCGTATACGGCAGCGAGTAACCACAAGCGAGAAGCTCCATGTATGAGCAAGCTAATGGAATAGCGATCATATAAAAGCTTTTGCCAGTCGACTGAGAGCTGCGGCGAATATGGGGGCTAAAAGCTTTCCTCGCTCATATGCAAAGTATTTCCCCCAAGCTGGCTACGATCATATCGTAAATATTGCAGAATGGCTCTCAACATCTACAAATTGATAAGGTGAAGCGGGGAGGGGAAGTTCCCAGTAAATGAGAACTCACGTTCTCATCGTCTCAGCGATTTTAGCGGCAAACTAGATGAAAAGCGCGTTTCGTGACCATTTATAAACAATTTATGGAGTACATTCAGTCAGTCGGTATTCAAGTCCAAAAGGGAGTGTGCTGCTACCCAGTAGTTTAACCGTACGTGCAATAACGCGATTCGAGTTCGAAGTGCTGTGCAGTATTCGACAAAATGGTGAGGGGTGAGGCGTTGGCTTGTGCCGCGGTGAAGCTCAATCGGCCTTTTGGCGTTTCACGCCGTATGGCCACCCCGATCCATTAGCTCGTCCAAATGTTACCCTCTTCAGGCTGGCTGATAGTAGATAAATCCAGTTGTAAACTAAATTAAAATAAATTCAATTGTGACTTAAATGTTTTAAAAAGATGAACAATAAAATAAAAGCAATTCTTTAAAATTAACTCTTGTCTTTGTTGATTTGGTTTAAATGGACAGAGTAGCAAGTAATCGGTATACACCGAGAACTCTCTCTCGGGAGCCTTGATGATGTATATAGGATACACATCAAATTGAGCTCCTAGTTCATACCAGTATACATAGAATATACTGGTTTTTAACAGAGTGAATTTTGATTTCTGAGGTATGGGTTGCCCTTGTACTCATTAAGGCTCACCCCCGTAATAATTTTCAGATTTTTCGGTTCAAAGATGTCCAATCGCGAGGGGGGACACAAAATTTTGGTACATTTTGTCACCCCTGGCCCCCTGATGCATAAAATGACCTGAAACTTCTGAGAAACCAACTTTTCTGACCTTTCCACAAAATTTGAGCATTCTAGCTTTTATTGTTTGTAAGGAAACTTGCTGTGACGCACAGATAAACAGACGGACGGGAAGACAGGTCGCGAAACTAGTAGGTCTTTATAAAAAAATTTTTTTTACAAACCCCTAAAAAGGAAGCCAACTTATTCGTTCGATGGCGATACACTTCACGATTTCCCGGTATTTTATTTTGATTATCATCCCACTTCTGAACTGTCAGAATGGCATAAGTGAAGATAAATAAAACGCTGACTAGATTTTTAATAATATTCTTTATTCACCGACTGCCTCCATATCGGCAATCGTGACGTCATTAACTCTTATCCGGCATTGCCAGATCCATCAATAACTTGACACAACCTACTAATTTAACTACAAATCATCTAGAAATTCATCAAACCCTAATCTATTCACCTACTTGATATTATATTGCTTACAAAAAGGCATTGCCAGATTATAAAGCTAGAATGAAAAATGTACTAGAGTCGGCGATATTCAAATATTTGCTGATTTTACATAATTGTTTGAATTCATAAAATATCTAGGTATTATAGAAATCACTACAAAATGTTTTCTTAAGTTGAATTTACGCTTAAAACCCATAAAAAAATATTTAAATTTTTTTATTTAAGTACATTTATGTATTACCAGTATTTCTATTCGCTCAAATAAATTCTTTTTCATTTCAGATAATACATGGATCCTGTTTGACTGTAACATTCCAAAATCGATTTGACTGAAAGCACGTTCGTGTGAACTCCAAATAACGATCTAAAATTTGCTTCCTTAAAATATTTTGCCTTCCTATTTTCGCATGCTTGAAATTTCCCGAGGAAAAACGACACAATGCAATATTTCAACTATTCTGAGAATAAAGTGAAACTACTTGCAATCACGCGAAGGACAACGATTGCAATGGAAAGACTGTTTCTAATTTAAGTTGCTTCGTTCGCTCACGTACTTTCCTTTCATGTATTTGAAATACACAAGAAAACTTTTTAATCGTTGCACATGTGAAATATTACTTACGAGTATATTCCTGACCTGCTGGCGAATCCGATAAAAGTTCACATTTTTGCGGGATTAGTATGAAAAATAACTCGATAATACGTTGATGCAAGCAAAAATCGCCGCGCGAATGCAAAAGACGTAACCGAAAGTTTTGAGTGTGGATTGTGATTTCGGAGTGATTGGAGCATGTCCTTGGACAATATGGGCCCCTCAACAGGTGGTGGCAATGCAACTATACCTGGTGGACGAATGACGCACTCACTTAGCACGCCATCGGGCGTCGATGGCACCCCATCGACATCACATCATCGTGGTGGCAAGAAATTGGCTATAAGGATACAAATGTTGGACGATTCGGTGACAATGTTTCAAGTTCAAGTAAGTCAATTTCAATTAAATTAGAATTTGTAAATTTTGCTACAGGGTATTTCTCTTCTTTGATGACTGGCAATGTCCATTGAGCGAATGGAAATGCCCATTGCATCTGTTGCCTTATTGAATTACGAATGGCTGAATGATAATTGGAAAAGTTGGTGTCGATTTCAAAAAGGATTAGATAGAGTGTACAGTTTTCAATTAGTAATTAAATTGAATTTAAACGCATTTGGTAACCGTTAATTTTCAGTTTAATTAGAAATAAATTAACATTGAGTTATCAAAACCAAGTTTTTAAAGAGTGTCAGATGATACATCTTGTGTTTATTCTAGAGACAAAAATCCATTTTGAAATCGAATACCTTTCAGTCAATACAGACATCAAGAAGAATATCAAGCCCGATATGACGTCAACCAGTTTCTCTAGAACAAATAGAGGAAATGGGTAAAATAAATCGTTACATGCTCCGTTAATGGCGATTAAGTGTTAAAAAATTATCGCGGAATCACCAATCACGTCATGTCAACTTTTATATCATCAACCTTCATACTAGGTTGATTTTTGTTGAAAAAAAAAAACACTTTATCCCCCAATTGAGTCAATATCTTCAGCGACGTTCAAGTATCCTTTTTCAATCGATTTTCTCTAGTTCACACTTTAGAACTATTACGTTCTAGGAGTGTGTTAAGTTGTTAAAGGTTTTTTCGTCGAATGAATAGTGTTGTTAATTGCATAAGGATCACTTTGTGATTGGCTAAGGATGTATTCAGCTTCGTTTTATTTTTTGCTAGAAACGGATACTGGTAGAATCTAGGTCAAATTAATGGCGATAGTGTAGCAAAATGAAAATTTTATTCAAGCTTTTGACTAACGAACTTTGCAAAAGCTTACTAACTTCTGCTACTTGTTCTTTCTGATTGAAAACGCATACAAAAAATTAAAGGCGAACAAATGATAATGAATTGACTCCTTGGCGTTGTACTCGTATATTAAAATACAGTAGAAATATAAGGATTCACATCCGAAATTTGTATCATGCGTATACAATTAAAATTAAAAAGAATTTTATTTTAAGAGGTGATACGAACAATATTTTTAAGACAGTTACTAATTTATTATCATCTTACCAGAAAGAGAAATTGTCTCAAGAGTTAAATCTTCCCGTTCATTGTGCAAAAATGAATGCTTAACTGATAGTATTTACATAATATGTTGGCATCAAAAGATATGTAGCCAGTGAGCCTAGCCGTTCCAATCAACGACAAGCACAGAATTTTGCTTTCCTCTCGCCTAGCAATTACTGCTGCAGCACCTTTTACGGGTATCCCACGCATTGGTTGCGATTTATTTAATAACCGCGTGAGCACTACTCTTATCGTCCAAGTCGACGTGCGCCGAATAATCTTGCTCTGAGACACCTAAAACCGAAAATTTATTGTAATTCTCCTCTAAATAATAAACCTAACCTGGGATCTAATACGCTAAGAACTACACTTATGTGTCCGATGTTTTGACAGGACATTTAGCGGCCGCACTGCCGAATTTCAGGAACAGGTTCTGGTCACGAAAAGATCACAGAGTGAACTTTGACAGCCGTCGTTGCAGAGCGTATGATCAAATGCACGAAATCACGTCGCACACAAGTTGATCATTCGATATTCACCACACGACCGGCGTCAATTGGCAGTTCAGTGGTAGAGATCTGTCTTCTAACACTTGCCAGCTGATTATCAAACTGTGTAGGAATGACAGATTTCTGTCGTGTATCGCTCCGAGGTATCAGAGGTTATTACAGGGCAGTGTCCACGATGGCAGACTGGCCTGCGGAGACTGAAGGACAGCTGTTTCGAGTTTCTAGTTGAGGGTCAACCATCCACTTGGCGAACACAGTATCGAAAATATTCGTATCTGGGCGCCAACATAACGAAAACGGGTAATGAAAGAGCAGAAATACGCCGAAGAATACAGCTCAAAAATAAAGTATTTGATTTAGTTTTGACAATCTTGAAGACCAACTGCATACACAGGAAAACAAAGCTCCAAGAATACAATTCTGTGATAAGACCTGTGTTATGCTATAGGTATGAAACATGAACCCTAACCCAAGCATCCGTAAATATATTGAACGCCTTTGAGCGATGGGTCCTGTGGCGAATAGTCGGAGCGAAGCTTGACGAGGACCAATAGTGAATTCGATACAACCATGAGCTGTATGAAATTTTTAACAAACCTGAGATTTCAACGATTGTAAAACTGCGGAAGCTGCAATGGGCTGGACACATGAATCGAACGGAGAACTGAAGGCCGAAGATCAGTGGGGGAACCGAGGAGACGATGGTCTGACTCGGTCGACGAAGACAGTTCATCGCTGCTCGGATTTCGAAATTGGAGGACGCGGTCAATGGACCGAGACTGTTGGAGGCGCTATTTGCAGGAAGCGAAGGCCCGAGACGGGCTGTAGTGCTACGAAAAAGAAGGAGTGCTGAGCCGCGTCGCTTTGTCTAAAGTTTCTTCGATATATCTCATCGCCTTCCTTGAAACCAGAAAGGTGAGATCGCAGGTTGTAGCGCTCCTCCCATGCACATCTGCTATCTTCCGTCTTATCTCGGAGTTGGTCTCGTAGTACTAGGAGTTCTCGTAGGTCGTACTGGGTCTCCCAAACAATTTAATTGCCGCAAGAACCGGTACGATTTGCTGTGACCAATCATGTACTGTCCGAACACGGCAAAGTAAGGCGAGATGGTATGAAGAACGCAGAGCATTGGTCATGGCGGTCACAATCCTTCTGATTCGGGTTTATATATACGCAGATAGCAAGTAGGAGCGTACGGTTTAACCGCTCGGAAGCATTGACTTGAGAAGAGTATCCTGTGGCTCGCTGGTGTGTATTACAATACCTGTCCATCAGCTCACGAAGTTTAATGAACGTGTACTGGAGTCCATTGTCGGAGACGATATATGCCGGTACCACAAATACAGGGTGCTTACGGTATTTGAGAATAACTTGAGAGTATAAACTTAATTAAATGTCAGAAGTTTTTTATACAACGTTAAATTGATATATGGCTATAAAGTTATTCAATAAAATCGTCATTAGCAGCAATAACCTCTTCGATCCGGGTCCGGAAACGATTACATGCCCGAATCAAATGCTCCTTGTTAATATTGACCAATCCAAAGGATTAAGGTCTGGGGAGCTAGGTGGCCATAGGTGCTGTGTTATGTGGTCATGAAAATTTTCGGCCATCCAATCTTGTGTCGCCATCGCTTTATGTGAAGGAGCAGAGTCTTGTTGAAAAATGTATGGTCTGCCTCCGCTTACATTGTCTATCCAGGGTTTCACTACCGTCTCCAAAACCTCGATGTTTGCAGCAGAGTTCACTCGAAGTCGTTGAGTAAAAAAGTGTGGTGGCATAACATGTCCTTCGTTGCTGACAACACCTAAAACCATAAAAGTGGCTGGAAAATTTGTGCGCATAACAACAAGAACCTCCATAGGATTTGAACATAGCCATCTGTCATTTCTGCGATTGGTCTTTTAATGTTGGTCAAATTTTTTTTCGTCGAAAAAAAGACCAAAACATTTTGGGCGCCTCAGGGTGTTTGATTTTGTTTAAAAGACGTCTTGATCGGAGAACTCTCTGTTTCCGTTTTTGTTCCGACATGAACTGTCCTCTGCGCATCACGTAAAACTTATACCGAAGGTCTTCGTGGACAACTCTACGAATAAGGCGCTCAGAAACATGAAGCTCACTCGCAAGGACCCTCATTGATTTTGAAGGATCCTCGTCTATGATCGCTTGCACTTGCTCTAAAAATTCTGCAGTTCGGACAGTGTCAGAAGCTTTTTGCATTTTGCAACCGATTCTGTAACGCCTCCTGATGCTTCCAATTCACGGCGAACCTTATGCACGAATGAACAGGCGCAATTAAGAAAATTAGAGATCTCTAAATCTGTATGGTTCGCACATATAGCGACGATGACAGCATGTCTCTTCATTTCTTGGGTGATGTTGTAGTCCGCCATTTCTTATCTGAAAAGGAAAAAAAAATAAAATAAAATTTCGCGAAGTTATAGTCACATTTATGAATGTCCTCAAATATCGTACGCACCCTCCAGAAGTTTAGCACCGGGGCTGTATGCAGGTTCCGGAGCGGTTCAATAATTAGGAACGACAGCTCCGATGTGTCTAGACGTCGAACGAGCATAAGGACCGATGCGATCGATATACAAGCGCTGGAACACACGCTCGGGTAGTTCAAATTTACTCATCGGAGACCGAAGGACAGCGTCGGCCGCTTTGTTACACTTCCATGCTTCACAGGCGGCTACATACGCTTTTATTTGCTGGATCATTTTTGGCCAAGAGAAATAAGTTTTCAGCCGCCGCACCGTGCGACCGTATTCGCCATGTGCACACAATGGGTGACCATGGGCCCATCTAATAAGAGCAATGGTCAACTCTGCGGGCAGCCATAGCTTCCACTGTTTCTCTTCCTTTATGGGGTCTCCGGATGCGTATCTCACCCGCTTGTATACAAACCCCTCCGTTATCCGCAGGTCTGGCAGCTGGTTCTGTATAGTGTGCGTCAACTGGTTGTAGCCTTCCGACTTGAAGGCGGTTGGTCCAAGTCGATCATAAGAGCTGTCGTCATCCTGGGCCAACTCGGGTCGAACATCCTCGATAAGGTATCGGGTACCACATATTGGCTTCCTTTCTGGTGTTAAGTCGTAAAGTCAAACGCCTGCAATTTCAAGGCCCATCTTCCCAAGCGGCCATGAAGGTCAGTTCGGCTCATCAGCCATTTCAGCGACGCATGATCCGTAACGATTTCAAAATGGGTGTTCTTTGACATATGCGCGAAAACGCTTCACCGCCAACACCAGCGCATTCCTGCTCAGAGACAGTGTAGTTCCACTGGGCCGGGGTTAGCTTGCGGTACACAAAGGCTATGGGGATTTCCCCGCCGTCTTCTGTTACCTGAACGAAGACTGCTCCAACTCCATCTTGACTCGCACCACAATGGATTAAGGACGGTTTTTTGAAGTCCGGACTATGTAGTGCGAGAGCTGTCGTCAGGCCCTTCTTTAGTTCTTCAACGACCCGCAAGCCGGGCTCTTTCCAGACAAACTTTCGTATACACACCCTTAGTCTATTCCAAGGTGGCTGCTGGCAGGCTAGCTACTTCGGAGAGGGTTTTCGGTTCAAATGCCCGATTTAAAACGTGTCTATCATTTCCACAATTCGCTTTTCTTTCTTCTTCTTCTTTGTAGCACTACAGCCCCTCTCGGGCCTTCGCTTGAAGATAGTTAGAGTTTCTCATTTTTCATGACCGTATTGATTTTTTCGGAAGTTGGTTTGGTCAGTACCATGCTCCCGTGTGCTTGCTCAGCTATAATATGATCTGATTAAATCAGTACATATCACCACTGAGTGAACAATCGTAGTCTGTCCGAAAAATCCCCTGAACTAAATCACGTTGCTCCAAACGAGATTTGAACCTGGGACCTTCGACCTATGGGTTCATGCTCTAACCACTAGGCCACACATACTACGCTTTTCTTTACCGTACTTTAATTCATTTCAGCAACGCAAAACACCATCCACCAAAAAAACGCAGTTTCCGACTATTCACCGACACGGTGCCCGAAATAAACGTCGTCTTCTTCTTTGTAGCACTATAGCCCCTCTCGGGCCTTCGCTTCCTGCAAATAGCGCCTCCAACTGTCTCCACCCATTGACCACGTCCACCAATTTCTGGCCTTCAGTTCTCCCAACGAATACCTTTTTGGGTATCCGTTGCTCGTCCATGCGGATCATGTGTCCAGCCCATTGCAGCTTCTGCAGTCTGACAATCGTTGAGACCTCCGGTTTGTTAAAAATTTCATACAGCTCATGGTTGTATCGAATTCGCCATTGGTCCCCGTCTAGCTTCGCTCCGATTATTCGCCTCAACACCCATCGCTCCAAGGCGTTCAATATATTCGCGGATACTTGGGTTAGGTACCATGTTTCACACCCATAGCATAACACAGGTCTTATCACAGATTTGCATTCATGGAGCTTTGTTTTTCTATGTATGCAGTTGGTCTTCAAGGTCGTCAAAACTGAAAAAAATATTTTATTTGCGAGCAATATTCTTCGGCATATTTCGTCTCTTTCATTACTGTTTCTCGTTATTTTGGCGCCTAAATACACAAATTCGCCAACATTTTCGATAATGTATTCGCCAAGTCTGATATTTTGTGTATTTGAGGTATTTTTCCTCGACTGCGTCATAAGCTTTGTTTTATTTTCATTGATTTGTAGCCCTACTAGATTTACTTTGCTGTCGAGTTTCAGGAAGAGTTCTTTGGCAGTTGTTAATGACCGTGACAAAATGTTGATGTCGCCCGCATAGGCTACTACTTGGCTCGACTTGAATAGTAATGTACCTCGCGTATCGACAGGTAGCTTGCTTATGACGTACTCCAGAGCCAACTTGAATAGCAATGGGGCCAGCCCAACTCCCTGCTTTAGTCCGATATTTGTGTCAAAGGCATCTGTGAGTTGGTTATCGATGCGGACTTGGGAGGTCGTCGACGTGATTGTCATTTTGGTAAGACGGACTAATTTGGCTGGGATGCCAAAGCAAAGCATTACTTGGTACAGTACGTTACGATCAATACTGTCGTATGCTTGCTTAAAATCAACGAAAATTTGGTGTACGTCTGTGTTCAACTCCCAGCATTTTTCAAGTACCTGCTTGACTGTGAACAATTGGTCTGTTGTCGATCTACCTGCTCTAAAACCACCTTCATACTCCCCAATAATACTGCTGGCGTATGATCCGATTTTATTTTCTAAGATCTTTGAAAATATTTTGTACGCCGTACAAAGTAGTGATATGCCTCAATAATTTTCGCACTGTAACTTGTCAACTTTTTTGTAGATAGGGAATATAATTGATTGGCTTCATTCTTTCAAATGTGCTGCATGACTTTGTGAATAGCTTTCTGAACACTACTGCCACCATATTTGATGAGCTCCACTGGAATCTCTTCGATGTCCGGCGCTTTATTATTCTTTTAGGCTTTGATGATGGAACCAACTTCATCCAGAGTTGGTAGGGCCAATGGAAGCTTTCCGCGGACATCTATAGGCTCCGATGTTCTGGAGCTGTGCGGAGGATTAAGGAGCTTCTTGAAATATGATGCCCATCTTTCCTTAATCTTGATTTCATCAGCGATTACATTGCCGCTGTCATCACGACAGAGCGTGGTTTTGGGCTGATAACCACGTTTCAGGCTTTTTACTACTTTGTATGCTTGTCTTGTGTTGTTGCTCGCTAAACTTACATCGATACTTCTCAATTGGTCGTCATAGTATTATCTTTTCATAATCCTAATTATCTTATTCGCTACTCTTCTGAGATTTTCATAGTGTTCTCTCTTCATCCTAGTTTTCCTACCTACGTATTCTTTGTACGCCTGATTCTTTTTATCTAACGCATTCTAGCGCTCATCATCGAACCAATCATTCCTCTTTCGCCGGGCTTGATGTCCGATCGTCTGTTCTGTCACGGTCTTAATAGCCGCTTTCACTTCCATCCAGAGCTCGTTGGTCCTCTTTAACGATGCGTCTGATAAGATGGAAGCCAGCTGCTTGTCGAGGGTCTCCGTGAAATTTTCGGCCGCAGACGCAGTTTGGAGCCTTTCGATGTCAAATTTTTAAAAGCGCGCTGGTCTTCGCCGAATATGCCTTTGACATAAGACATCGATAGGTTAATTTGATCAAGAAACGATCTGAGTTACAACTGGCTCCTCGGTATGTGTGGTAGTCAAGGATACTCGAGGCCCAACGTTATTGGATCAAAACATGATCGATCTGGTTTTGTGTGTTGCCATCCGGTGATACCCAGGTCATTTTATGAATGCGTCGATGTGGGAAGCAAGTCGAACGTATGACTAGATTTCTGCTACATGTGCTACATGCATCCTCGTTTCCTGGACTGCCAGTATTTTTAATTGATATTGACTGGCCTGTGGTAAAAGGTCCTTAACAGCGCCAGGGCAATTGAGTGATCTGACATTCCAGGATCCAATGCCATAGTCCTTTTTTCGTTTGCGAGGTCGTTGCCGTGAGTCCAATCCATTCCGAGGCCTATCTGCAGGTTTCGAAACAATTGAAGATTTTCCAGGGACGGGGAGTTAGCTCGTCGCCCAACCTCCATTCCGGCTGCATGGTTATTACGTCGATTCCGTTATCAGGCGCGGAAGATTCGCCTTCACCCTCTTATGTCCTCACAAAGGAGGTGTAGGCAGGATTTAGTAGTAAAGCTTTAGATGTTTTTACAGTTATGAGCATTTCTCGACATTTCATGTTACATTATTGGGGAACCAGTAAACCCAATGTGCACCCCGAGAGCATTTACTACCATTTAGTTGGGGGGGTTTGGGATGAGGAATCATGGAAGCTATGGGTTGGGGAAACAAGGGGTGCCCTCCTCCTTTCTCAAACGGGCTTGGGACCGTCTTTTGAGATATGGTAATCCTGAAATCTCTCATCGAAGCACATGTTTATATTCGCGCCAATCCTCGCGTCAGCATTTACCTACCTACCTGCTACCGAAGATGTATGGTTCCTATTCGATTTGCGTTCGGATTTTCCCGGAGGGTAGATTGACTGTGGGTACTATGTGAGTTTACTATTGTGGATACTGTTGTTGATTCGGGGATGCCAGTGAAAATGAAGGAGTGAATCCATTAGTATGGCTACTGGTATTTGATCGAATTTTCGACTAAGAGGATTGGCGATGTATAAGAACGGGGTCATTGCATTGCATTGCATATTACTTTTCTTTCTTAACCGTCATTCTATATCAATCACTCGTTATTATACCCATTAATGAGCTATATATCATTGTAAGCATTAAATGATTGATTATTCGAAGTATTGAAGTTATTCATGTTATTTGGAAATGTTTGCTGATGCATGGTCGATGTTGCATTGGAATCAGTAAACATTTGATTTTGCGGTGATGGCATTGTTTACGGATTCGGCCTTTTATCAAGCAATACCACATGGACTGAATTTGCAACAATCAATCTGGACATTTCGACTCCTGGGGCTCTTTCTCGTGAAGGTTCCTCGAGTAGTTAGCCCAGGCGGACTGCTCGATTACTACAAACTGTGCTAGGTATTTTTGAAGGAACGAACTCAAAGAAATCAGATTGGACTAAAGTTGAATTCACTTTAAAATTAAGTCAACCATAAAATTTCCGCATATTCTGGGAATGCTTAAGTAATCCCATTATATGTCGCAAAAACGTCTTTTACTAGCTGTTCATATTGAATGATATTAAGGGTGGTACAAACAAAATGCACGATATTAATTGTAAATAAAACAAAAAGTTTTCAGAGAATTAAGTTAATATTTTTTATAATAATAGAAGGAGACAATCATGTGTGAAACAAAACATCGCCCAAATGCTCGCCACGGCTACGGTGGCATAGGTTCAATGTCGTGGATGTGCTGAATTATCTCATCGTTTAGCTCTTGAATTGTGCTTGGCTTATTAACGTACACTTTTTCTTTTAAATATCCTGAGAGAAAGAAGTCCAACGGTGTCAGATCACATGATCGTGGCGGCCAATTATCATTGCCACAACGGGAGATAGCACGGCCATTGAATTTCTCGCGCAAAAAAGCCATTGTTTCGTTGGCTGTGTGGCAAATGGTACCATCCTGTTGGAACCACGTATCGTCCAGGTCCATAACCTCAACCTCTGTCCACAAGAAGTTCGTTATCTCCTCGCAATAGCGAACACCATTCACTGTAACTGCTTGGTCGTCCTCATTTTCGAAGAAGTACAGCCCGATGACTCGTGTATTCCCGTTTACCCAAATGCGGCAATTCTGCTTGTTAACGAATCCAATGAGGTGAAAGTGTGTCTCGTCGCTGAAGATGATTTTCTTTGTAACGCTACCATTCCCTTTTGTCTGTTCAACCAACCATTCGGCGTATTGCCGACGCTTGAAATGGTTAGTAGGCTTCAGCTCTTGAGTCGATTGAACATTGTAAGCGTGTAAATTCAAATCTTTATTCAAAATTCGCATCAGTGATGCTCGTGAGATGTTCAATTGTTGAACACGACGACGAGTCGAGGTTGAACGCTCTTTTGCCACACTATCGCGAACAACAGCAATGTTTTCCGCAGAACCGAACTGGGCGAGTATGCACAGGTGATTTCACATTTCCTACAGACCCGGTTTGCTGAAATTTGCGTACAATTCTCTCGATTGTGGATACATTTGGTCGATTATGCTGACCAACAAAATCATGAAATGCATGAAATGTATTTTGATTTGAACGTCCATTTTCGTTAAAGGCTTCAACAACCTTAACGCACTGCTGAATTGTGTACCTCTCCATGGTTGAATTTGTCAAACACTGAAGCAAGGAAATGTCAAATTAAGTTGGGCGAAAAACTTGACGTTAAGGTGTGACTCACAATTAACATTGTCATTATGGTTGGACCACCCTTTAGAAAAATATTACAATAGAGTCGTTGTCATTAACGAAACGTTCTTTGAAAGAGCTCTAGAACCATAAAAACCGATACTGTAAACGATTAATAGATAAACCTGAATATTTACATAAAGATTGCCAGCTGGAGTCATAGATGTACATATAGCGTGGCGCGGGAGAAACTTATAATCCCCCACTTTAGATAAAAAGAACACAAATTTTTACTCTGAAATTGGTTAATTGCATACACCAACAAATAAATAAAGTAATTTCATACTACAAAGTTTTTCCTGAAAATACAATCTGTCAACAGATTAAAACACTAGCGATTTGCAAGTCAATTCACCACAAGTGCAAACCACTTGATGAGAAAATAAGAATCATCTTTTGGGCTCAATTTCATTGGATTTACACTGGTCAACCTGAACTTGTGAAGCATGATTCAGCTCCGCACGTAACAGATTAACTGGCACACAACAGCCGTGGGGAGAACAAAACATGCAACTCAAATCCACGAGCATGTAAGAACAATTGCTAGCACTCAGCAAATCCGCTCGCCAGGGGCATCTGTTATTCTGTCAATCATCAAAGTCGTATCTATAAGACCAAGTGTGTTTAAAAAAAGATTGTGCCGGCTCGGTCGTCAATGGATATGACCTCGGCAGCAATTCCAAGTGGCCAGATTATAATGATGATGCGCTTGTGATTCTCTAAGCGAATTTCGAGAAGAGCTGAGAAAGTGGGGCGAATTGTGGAGTGGAGCTTCAATTTTGCAGTCGCAGCGTCATGGCTGCCATCGGATCGTGTCAATAGCATCCCCTGTTTTGTGTCAACAATTCCGCGCCAGTTGTTCATTGTGACATCTTTTACAGCCCCCAAAAGTTATGCCTTCCGCGCAGCGACTCATAGATCGAATCCGTCGTCACAATCCTTCCACCGAATCCGCAAAATGTCATTCCCATTAATTTTCTTCAAAGACATTCATTGAAATTTACGAGTATATATTGCATTGCTGAGTGGAAATGGGAGCAGGGAGCTCTTTGGGGTCGACGAAATCTATTCAGTGATGCTTCCGTCGTAGTTGTCGAGGATGAATGCATTTGGGATTGGGTTGGGGGTGGAAGGGAAGTTGGGCCGTTTTTGAAATATGATAGAGAAGCATTGCTGTGTCACGAGGATGGTTTGAGCCGAAGCATTTGCATGCAAAATTTTAATGAGGACACAATTTTGTGTGTGCCGGCAACTGAGCACTTACCATTTGTTGCAAGATTTATACAAGTATGACCATGCATGCTCGTATGAACATTATAACTCTCAAGGAACGTTGGCGAAGATTCTGTAATGTGTGGTGGCTCCGGCGTGATGAATAGTCGAAGAACGACTGGAAAGTATTCAATGGGGGGTGAACAAAACGTAATACAGGTTGTTTTTCCTTACATTTTTAGTACTCTTTGAAAATGATTAGAAACGATTCTGCTCTGATTATTCTATTCATCGATAAACAAAACAAGTACTTTGGAAGTACTGTTCCGCTTCAGCAAACCATATGAAGTTGTGTTAACCCGGGAACTGGTGCTCAGATGAAATTACAATAGTTTGCTTCGTTGCTGTGGGTACAAGTCAATTTACTTTTATGGATTCTGATGGGACTGTGAGCTTCGATCAACTTGGGACTGTGCAAAGTTGGAAACTTCCTATATCACCCAAATTGGAAATCGACAGCGTTTATCACTTCTCGATGGCCATAAAACGGTCGATTAGAACCCGTCCCTCCCATCATGCATCCATCATTCATTGCCCTATGGGCAACAGCAGCGAGGCACGCTCTAGTGCAGTTACTGCGATAGTCGAGACAAAACAAGATGCTAAACAACAGCTAACACGAGCCTCCATATCAAGCCGAAACCAACGTCTCAACAATTCATTATGTAAGAGGAGGATTTCTTGTTCGGGTGGAGGTTGAATGAACTCGAACGAGTGTGGCGTGCAACCAGCATGGGAGTATGTGGAAGTACATTGCAAACATATGTGGCTTGCGGCGACCACTAATAGTTTGCTGATATTATGGTGGCAGGTTCCGATAGGCGATAGGGAAGCAGATATTAGACGACATCTCTTCCATCGCGTGTAGTTCACTATCAGACCGAACTAACTTGCAGATGGTCTGGTGTTGCGGTGGCTGTTAATGATTTCTCAAGTGACGTCGAAGTTATCACAGTGCATAAGTATGTCTACTGCAGGTCTTCCTCAACAAGCTGGTGGCAGCGGCAAAACTAGAAGTCGCGAAGCTATAAAAGTGTGTACTTTAATCGTTTTCAGGAGATATTGATTGAGCAGTTTGACGATTTATCGCTAGATGGAATACGGTCATGTCGATATCGTTAGAGGGTTGTGTTGGATGATTATTTAAAAAAATATGAGAAAGTATGTAACGTACATGGCTGTAAAATCTCTTGATTTTTGCAAATTATTGTAGTTTTTTACTTAATTTTGTAATTAGTGCACCGGTACAAGATTCTATACATTTTGTTTTCGCCTGGACCCTGTGTTTTATAAATTGACGTTTTGATTTCAGATTCCAAAAGTTTTAAATTCGTTACAAGGAAGATTCCTTGAAAACCTTTCAAAATGTTGAAAATACATAAACGTTTGAAAGGCCGCCACTTCTAACCTTTCCACAAAGGTTGATGATTGTAGCTTTTACTATTTAACAGCTGCCGCTGCCATTTTGTTGCCAGGCTGTGAATCTAAAGGGTTTTTCCATTAAGGGTATAACAATTTTATCTATTAATAAAATATATTTGAGATACTGATTTCAAATTTATCGTGAGTGTAGTGCAAGCATTACATTTTATGAATGAAATTCGATTTCGGTCATATGACCACCACAAGCCCGTTTACAACGGTCGATTCTTTGGACCCAATTTTCCACCACTCTGGCACACATTTCGACCGGAACGTTGGTAATTTCGCGTTAGATGTTGTCTTTGAGCTCGTCTAAAGTTGCCGGCGTTTGGCGAAGACCAGTGACTTGATACAGCCCCATAAAAAGAAATCCAATGGCGTTAGATCGCATGAACGAAGCGGCCAGCCATTCAACCGGACCATTTCTCGAGATAACACGTTCACCAAATTCGCCTTTCGATAAATCGATTGTGGGGTGTGTTGTGTGGCTAGTGGCACGCTCTTGTTGAAACCACATATCGTTGATGCAAATCATCCAATTCTGGCCACAAATAATCTTCCAACATAACACGATAGCGCTCTCCATTGAAGGTAACATGACGGTCGTTTCCATCTACGAAAAAATACGGCTCAATCAAACCTCCGGCATGACAACCGCACCCAACAGTAATTTTTTGCGGATGCAACGATGTCTGAAGAAGTACATGTGGGTTTGTTGCTGACCAATAACACATATTTTGCTTACAAAGGTCATTTGAAAAGTTGCCGACCTTTTAAAGAAAAACACATAATTTAAGCCAAACAAAAATTTATTTCTCGACAAAGTCTCCACACAAGTCAAAACATTTAGTCAAGCGCTTTTCCTTACCCTTCAGGCCATCAGAAAAAAATTCTTTAGGTAAACCTGAAAAATACAGGGCTACTGCCTCTTTTGACCCACATTTTTTCCCACCCAGAAATTTTTTCAAATTGGGGAACAAAACAAAGTCACTTGGAGCTAGGTCTGGTGAGTAGGGTGGGGGTTGAAGCAATTTTTTTTAAATACCTCCATTCCCAAGCACTCTCTCCATCACTCTTTCATCGTCGCACAACGCTCGTGCGATCTGCACTTCACACGTCGTCGATTCCTACTTGTACCTCCAGGCAACGCTAAAACATCGGTATAAGGAGCACACAAAATGCTGTGAACTACTCCTGTCCTGCTAGTCTAGTCCGATTCGTGAACAGTTCTTAGCGATAAAAAATATTATACAACGCTGTAAAAAAAAACTCCTGAGTTTATATAAACTAGCTGTCTTTAAGTATCTCGACGTTAGGGTCTAAAATGCCCTAAGATACTGCATTTTCAATCCTCCGGACTTAATATTAATTTGAATTTATTAGATGTTCCTTAAGTCTTTTCTTAAAAATCAATAATAAGTTTACGTTTTTCACTGTTTCTGCAAAATTGTTGTATATACGCAGAGCATCATTCGTTGCATCGTTCTTTAGTCGGTCAGTTCTAGCGTAAGGTATTACAAAATTGTTGGCATTTCTTGAATTATATGAATTTATTTATGATACTTTTATAAAGGGGCTTCGTTCCGACTCACTGGAAATTAGACATTTGAAGATAAACTAGCTTTCTCCGTAGTAATGATTTGACTAAAGGTGAGTGCATTGGTCCGTTGATACACTAGTCTTGTTGAACTGAAAATTGGAAGGTTTAGAATATTTTTATAGGCTTTAGTTAGTATCCTGGATATAATATTAAGGTTTTGCTTTGACGATTGACTCCAAATGACCACCGCATAATGTAGCTTTGTTAGTACAAATGCATTTAATACAAGTTTCTTTATACGCATGGAAAACCTCCATATCTTCTTAACATTCCTATCATTGTTGCTAGTTGTCTCCTCAAATTATTTATATGTGGCAACCATGTCAAACGATGATCTATGGTAAAACCGAGATATTTAATTTCAAACACTCTTTGCAAGTTTTCGCCGTTAATTTTTAGGTCAACTTCTATGTCTTCCTCATTCTTCTGTTTAAAAATAATGTATTTTGTCTTTCTAGTAGTCAATGCTAGCTTGTTTTCGATAAGCCAAGACCGATATTTATCTAGATCCTCGTTGACGATATTCTCCATGGCAACTTTATCATGTCCTGAATAAAGAAGTTCAGTATCATCAGCATATAATGTGTGGTGAGCTTTCAGTTTACATATATTCAAATTATTGGTGTATAGCAAAAACAAGGTTGGTCCAAGTATGGATCCTTGAGGAACCCCCGATTTCATTGGTGCTAGATTGCTCAAGACATTATTAACTGATGTTCTTTGGAATCTTCCTTCCAAATAACTTTTAAAAAGTTGTTTCGCTTTTCCTTGTATACCATACGATTCAAGTTTTTTAAGTAACAGGTCATGATCAACCGTATCAAAAGCCTTCTTTAGGTCCACAAAAATTACAATAACATATTCTCCTTTATCAAGACTTTCGTTGATGTAACGTGAGACAGAAAGTAACGCATCGAAAGTACTCTTGTTCTTTTGAAAGCCAAACTGCTTCGACTTTATTATGGGATTGTCCATTAAGAAAGATTTTAAACGATTATTTACAAGTTTTTCGAGTATTTTACTAAAGGCTGTCAAAAGTGCAACAGGGCGGTAATTATTCGGGTCCAGATGATCTCCTCCTTTGAATATTGGAGTTATTTTTACTAGTTTCTCTTCGTCCGGAAATGTTCCATTTCTAATATGCTTGTTTATAAAATTTGCCAGTGGTTCAGCTACCTCCTCTTTGACCAGAAAAATTTCATGTGTGGCGATGTTGTTAATACCTGGTGCTGCATTTTTTTTTCTTCAAATTTTCGCTTGTATTTAATACATCTCTTTTAGTCGTTTGATGAATATGAAAGATGGAATTTAGTGGGCTATTTATGATATTGAAATAGCTAATTGACTTTTCACCAAGTTCCCTGGTAATTTTTTCACCAATTGTTAAAAAAAGTGGTTTGGCGAGTTTGCTGTTCCACATGGGCGTGCTGCATTGTGCCTAAAAATTCCGCATTTGATGACATGATCCAGGGTGATGAATTATCTTTTACTTAATTTATTACGTGTGAGTTGGCCGCCGCTGTTTCCAATCTTGTGGAGTAATATGAAAATTTAGCTTCTTTTATGAGACGTTTTGATTCTTTTAGGGCTTGGTTATATAGATGTTTAGGTGCTTGATCTTCAGCGTTCTTTTTTTTATAAGCCTTCCTTTTGTTAATACTAGCCTCGATAACTTTCTTTGTTATCCATGTATGTTGTCGACATCTGATCTTTTTCTCAATGGTAGAATCATGCTTGGACTCTGTAATCATATTTTTGAGCTCCATCAGGCTTTCAGGTTTTCGGTTTGTTAGCAACTATTGAAATTTCGATTTGAAAAGATCCTTGTCTAAATATCTGAATATTTTATGAGTAGGCTTTTGCTTACTGAGACTGACCATGGACGACAATTTTTAGAACACGATGATCTAACTCCGGCTAGTCTGCAAGTGTGAATTTAATGTTTTCAGCAATTTTTTATCATTTGTTGCTATGTGATCTCGGCAGGTACTTGAAGTCGGGCGAGTAATTTTGTTCTTATTGACAATGACCGCTCTGTTTGTTTCCAGGGTACATCCTCGATTCTGGAGACTCTGCAATCATGTCTATGTTTGTCTCAGCAACTGTGATTAGATTTTTTTCAGTAGAGTTTATTGAATCTATTACTGTGCAGAAGTCCTGCGCATTGAGACGATTGGGATTAAAGTAAGTACCGATTTTTAGTTTTTTTACCTGCGCAGGTTATTTCAATTATTATATTATGTATGTCAGATGTTACTTCAATTCGTCCAATTGCGACAATGCATGTGTGGACTCCCGCGTTGTCTTGATGAAACAGTACCTTCTTCCTCGCCATGTGTGGTCGCTTCTTCTTGAGTTACATCTTCAACTGGTGCAGAAACGCAGCGTAATAGAGTCCGTTAATAGTTTTACCTTTTTGAAGGTAATCACCATAATTACTCCACGGCTGTCCCAGGAAACTGTCGCCCACACTTTTCCGGCAGAAAAACTACCTTCGCCTTCATTCGAGCTGGTACCCCCACCACAATCTACTCCATTGACTGTTGTTTAGTCTCCGGAGTATGGTGATGGATCCAGGCCTCGTCGACAGTAATTAATCGACGCAAAAGCTCGGTAGGATTCTTCTGGAACAACGGAAGAGTCTCGCGCGACATGTCCATCCGTACCCGCTTTTGGTCGATCGTCAACAAACGCGGCACCCATCGCGCGGATAATTTTCTCATGCATAAATCTTCATGTAAAATCTTATGCACCTGTAGTGGCTCCTATATTTACGATAATTATAAGTCGACACTGTTTTCTTTGATGCGGGTATTTATTAACTTTATATTTTAGTTTTATCCATGAAATCCTGAAGGCTATATACTATTTTACACTTTTTGATTTAAAGTTTTTATTACTTCACATTTCAATCGTTTTTTTTATATTCACTCCAATTGTGTTGCCTTATCGGTGGCTGAGAAAAAACTCCTTTTACTAGTATCTTAGGCCTATGTATTAGTAATTCTTTTGACTAGTAGCAATTGATACGACTGATAAATTTTATTATCCTTGTACAATTGCAACTGGTATGCTAGTACAATATGATCCCGACACACCCATTCAGTTGATATCCCACTAGCCTCAGCAATTTCCTTAATGGTTAATCGGCGATCTTTCATCACGATTGTGTGCACTAAACTGACTATCTTCCGTTGAAACAGTTTTTGGTCGTCCAGAACTTTCATCGTCAAAATTACTTGTGCGACCGCGTTTGAACTCGGCCATCCAATGTTTCGCGGTTGTAAATGAGGGCGACGATTCATCATACACGGAGTCTAACTCTTCTTTCACTTCCCGAGTTTTTTTCCCTTTCAAATAGAGTTACTTTATCACCGCGCGATACTCGATTTTATCCATTGTTCTTAACAAACGTCACCTGTCAACTTTGGAAGGGTACCATGTGTTTTATACTAATCGGAATGACGAAGTTTTTATGGAATACATATGTAAAGTCCATCTATTGGTTGGCAAGAGAACTTGAATGTACTATGACTTTTTGCCGGTAAGGCCGGAAACTTTTCAAATCACCTTCATATTAACAAAGCCATTGGGCCAGAAATGAGCTTCATCGCTGAAGATGATTTTTCGATGAATTTCTTCATGCTTTGCCAGAGCCCCATTTCGGCAATTTTCGGCGTTTTGAATAATCAAGTGGCTTAAGTTCTCAAATCAATCTGATCTTGTGATTATGTGGGCGAAGATCTTTGCGCAAAATACGTCACAGTGTCGTTTGACTGATGCACATTTCTTGAGAACGATATGGAAACGACTGATTAGGCTCATTATGGATCGATGCACTTATGGGTGCGATATTTCCTTCGCTTCAAGCGGTACGACGTCTTTTTGGCACCGGAACGTCCAATAATGAAAATTTAGACTCGAATTTATCCACTCTATCACGCACAGCCTGTCGTATGGGACTGTTATTACGGCCGAAATTTGGAGTAAGAGCTCTTGAAGTTGCGACCACCGACTAAGAATTTCGGTAGTAATTTTTAATAATTTCCAAACGTTCGTGAACTTTACGACGATTAAAAATGTTGATCTTAACTAACGTTCTGACATTAATAGTTTATTAAAAAAAATTAAGGGTCCGTTCATATAAGGATACAAAATTGTTATATCCTAATGGAAAACCCTATAGTTGACTTATATGTGAAATTTTTAAGAAGTTGCGATCAAAATTGTGGTGCCTGGATCACTAGAAATCTCTTACCGCAGAATATCCACATGTTGTTGCAGTTGTTGAAAATTCGAATGACTGTAACTTCTTTGAATAGTTAGATCTTCTTTAAACCTGCTGCTGGTAACTCATTATGACGAAAAATAAGATGGAATTGGCAAATCATTCTATCATTAAAAAATGTAGGGTTTGAGTTGGTCAGTAAATGACAATGCGAATCCTTACTTAACTAACTACACATTTATTCAAGAATAACAATTAAATATTTGCGAGTTGGGAGTTATACGTGTTGCTTGATTGATGGCGTGCTTACGACTGACCGCTAAATGAAGTGCAACTTCAGACAATGAGTGTTTGCGTGAATGTAGTGTGGATGTTTACATGTGTGTGAGAAATGTTTGTGCGGGTCTTGGAAGACTGTAGCTGACCGCTACAACCACTCCCCCCTTTGAAGAGAAAAGGAAAATGAATTGCTTGTTGTCGTTGAATCTCACACGTTTTCTGCGTTGTCGTTGGGGTGATGAATCGCTGCTCGATGAATCGGAAGATGATGGTCGAAAAGACGTCGTGCGTCTGCGTGACGATGTGTTTTCGGATTCCGATGACGTACTCGAAGCTGAAGCTGTATGGCCAGACGTTGACGGAACTGGTTCGTTGTGTGAAGGCGGCGGAGTTGCGTTCTCTGGTTCGTAGTTAGGAACCATCAAAGCTAGTTTAAGTCTGCCAATGCTTACCGGCGTGTCGAAGTTGCGAATTTTGACGATGTAGTATCGATCGGTTCGCCTGACGACTTCGTATGGACCTTCATATGGTTGCTCGAATGCTAGCCAAGGTGCATCGACTCGGATGAGTACGTGAGAACATGTGGGTAGCTGTTTGAAGACAAAGGTAGGTTTGTTTCCGTGTCGAGACATGGGTCGAGGTCGTAAGTCAATGAAATTGTTACGAAGTCGTTGTACTAAGTCCGCTGGAGGCGCGTCGAGTTGTCCTGATGGTGCCAAAAATTCACCAGGGAGTCGTATTGGTTCGCCAAAAACTAGGTCAGCTGGCGTCGCTTGTACGTCTTCTTTCCAAGCAGCCCGTATGCCCATCAAGATTATTGGTGACGTATCAACCCATGCATTGGATGTGTGACATCGAATTGCAGCTTTTAGCTGACGATGAAGACGTTCGACGAGACCATTGGATGCTGGGTGTTATGTCGTTGTATGAATGTGCTTGCTGCCTAGCAAACGAGCTAATGCGTTGAATAGATCAACCTCAAATTGCCGCCCTTGGTCAGTGGTGATTTTGAGTGGTACTTCGTAGTGAGAGATCCAGCCAGCAAAAAGTGTTCAATATGCAATATGCGGAGATGTCGTCGAGTGGAAAGGCTTCAGAGAACCGTGTGAATTTGTCTATTATTGTCAGACAGTGTCTGTAGCCTCGTGATGATATAAATGGTCTGATGATGTCGACATAAATATGTTCGAATCGGCTAGAGCGACCTGGAAAGTGCTGTATTGGCGCTGCAACGTGTCGAGTAATTTTGCTACGTTGCCATTCGATGCAGGCTTAAGCCCATGCTCTGCACCTCGTTTGATGCTTGGCCAAACGTATCTCTGTGATACCAATTTGACTGTTGCTTTTTTGCCGGGGTGACTTGTGCTGTGAAGAGCATCGAAGACACGTTTTCGTAGTTGCGTTGGGACGAATGGACGTGCTGTGTCGATTGAAGTATCGCAGTAGACTGGTAGATCGGTGTTGGGAACGTTGATCGGTCAAATATGAAGTGAGTGATTGTCGTGTTGAAGATACGTGCGAAGTTCTTCATGGTTGGCTTGTGCGCGAGCGAGATCGATGATTTTGATTGCTGTAGAGATTGTTTCGATTCTCGATAGCGCGTCGGCGACGACATAATCATTGCCAGAGACTTGTTGAATGTCAGTTGTAAATTGGCTGATAAAACCAAGCCGGCGGAATTGCCTAGGCGTTGCTTTATCAGGATTTTGCTTGAAGGCGTGGAGGAGCGGTCGATGATCGGTGTAAATTGTGATTTGTCTGCCCCTCGAATATGTGTTTGAAGCGAGAGACGGCCATATAAACTGCGTGAAGTTCACAATCGTAAGTACAGTGTTTATTTAGCGACGGTGAGAGCTTTTGGCTGAAGAATGCGAGCGGTTGCCACGTGTCGTTGACTCGCTATCGGCGCCGATTGCAAAGTCTGAAGCTTCCGTTAAGATGGCCCAAGGTGCTTCAATATTTGGATGAACGAGCATGACGAGTGACTCGAGCTGTTTTTTTGCAATTTTCGAAGGCAGTTTCGCGTTCAAGTATCCAGGGCACTGAACTAGAGCCTTTAACGTCCGAGTGTAGCCTGAAACTTAGCATCGTTTTTAATTGTTTACGATAAAAGTTAAACATGCCAAGAAATTTACGTAGCTGTTTGATTGTTGATGGCTTGGGAAATTCTGCTATTGCTGCCACCCGCTCTGGAAGCGGTATGACGCCTGCTGAAGATACTCGGTAGCCGAGGAAATCCACCTCTGGCAGGTAAAAATGACATTTAGCGCTGTTGATGACGATGCCGTGTTTTTTCCAAGCGAAGAAAGAGTTGTTGAAGATGTTCATGATGCTCTTTCTCGGTAGATGAAGCGATGAGAATATCAACGACGTATGGAAATACAAATTCAAGTCCTTGCGTGACTTCGTCGATGAAACGTTGAAAGGTTTGAGATGCATTTCGAAGCCCAAACGTCATGAATGGGAGTTCGTAGTGAATGGTGTGATGATTGCGGTTTTGCAAATATCCTCTGCAGCAACAGGTATTTGGTTGAAGGCACGAACGAGGTCGATTGTCAAGTAATTTTTTGTGCCGTGAAGATTAGTCGTAAAGTCCTCTAACAGACGTATAGGGTATCTGTCAGGCAGCGTGCGATCGTTGAGTTGACGGTAATCTCCACAAGGTCTCCAGTCACCAGATTTCTTTGGGACTAGATGGAGAGGTGAAGACCATGGATTGTTTGACGGTCGTGCAAGTCCAAGCTTGGTCATTTTGTCGAACTCGTCCTTGGCAATTTTCAGTTTATCGGGAGCAAGACGACTTGCTCTGCTGGCAATTGTTTGACCTGGCGTTGTTTCGATGCGATGCTCGGTTGAATGTTTAGCTTCTCTGCAGATGCCATCGGGTCGTGTTACGCCTGAGAATTGTTTTATGATCAACGAATAAGGACATTGACTATGTGTTGATTTAATGGATGATACGTTGCTGGAGCCAGATAGCTTGCCCTGAGTTTTTAAGCCAGTGGTTGAGTCGATGAATTTGGCATTTTTGAGGTCGACGACATGGCCGCAAAAACTGAGAAAATCAGCGCCAATGATTGGTTTTGACACGTCAGCGATGACGAATCGCCACGAGAGATCTCGACGAAGACCAACGTTGAGTGCGATGTTGACGCAACCGTAAGTGTTGATTTGCGAGCCATTTGCAGCGTATAGTGTGTAATCAAGCCTCTCTCTGCGACCCTGGAGCAAACGACGTGCATATAAACAGAGGTCTAAGCCAGTGTTCACTAAATATGGGACATTTGTGACTCGATCAGTGACAAAGAGGCGGTTTGACGTGGGTGCATGATAATTTACCGCCGTTAATGACCCTGATAGTCGTTTCCCTTATATGTACAGGGTTATTTGCACTCCTTCTTGCGATTCTGGAACCCTTGGTGGTACCAGCAGTGATTGGGATCAACGTCGGTTCCCGATGGTCTGTCACGCGATGGTGATCGTGATCGATCAGGTAACGATGAGCGTGATCGTTGCTGTCTGACGATATTTATGAGCTCGCTCATTTGATTTCTTAGCTCGCCGAATTGTTTTTGCACCGACGGTTGTTTGCCGATCGCGGCCAGCTGAAGTTGTGGCGTCACTTGGTGGATGCTGTTGGCGGTTGTTGCTATTACATCGAGAGGATCAGTTTTGTGATGCGTGAGAATTGCTTGTATTGCTGCAGGTAGGCGGGATTGCCAGACTGCGCGAAGAATATTTTCAGGCACGCTGTTGTCGAGTGTGCAAAGATAGCGTAGGAATTTTGACGGTTTCCTGTCGCCTAGCTCTTCTTTCTCGAGGTATTGTTTTAGCTTTGCTCCGCGTGATTACGATAAACATTCAATGAGAGTGTCGCGAAGTGTTTGGTATGGATATGTGACGGGCGGACTGTTGATGATTGGCTCTACCTCGATAGCAGCACGCGTATCAAGAAAGGCAGCAGCATACCTGAATCGTGTTAATTCACTTGTTATGTTGAATATCTCGAATTGTTTTTCAAGCTGTGTGGTCCATCATCATCACATCGGCCTTGGTAGACGGTGAATCTCTGTTGTCGTTGCACATGATGATAGTTATTCACTAGACACGATTCGCATGTACACAGATGTAGTTCTTACGCATATACCAGCGCGGTACAACGTCTATACGTAAATACACTGTGATCGGATTAAGCCGTTGTCTTATTATTATTTCGACTGCTAATCGCATATAATTTGCACGACACTGTTTTATAGATGAAATGAATGCACAATTGCACTGCTGACGAGTGATTTGCACTTTTTTCAGTGTCGTTGCGACAAGATGCGTTGGATTACGAAAGATTATGGAAATTATTCGCGGCGTGGCGTCGGTAGATTTTGCAATAACGTAGCAAAATCGTCGTCGTGATAGTTTTTGACGGGGTCACCAGTTGTAGGGATTGAGTTGGTCATTAAACGACAACGCGAATCCTTACTTAACTAACTATACATTTATTCAAGAATAACAATTAAATATTTGGGAGTTGGGAGTTACACGTGTTGCTTGATTAATGGCTTGTGTACGACGGACCGCTAAATGAAATACAACTTCAGACAATGAGTGTTTGCGTGAATGTAGTCCGGATGCTTGCATGTGTGTGAGAAATGTTTGTGCGGTCCAAGACCAAGACTGTAGCTGACCGCTACAAAAAAGTTGAGTTAATTTTTATTTCTAAGGTGTTTGTTTTAATGTGCCCATAACCCCCTATATCCATGATTTTCCCCTTCTTATATGGGGAGACCCCCTTAACAACCGGTGAACGTTTATGTTTAGTTCGAATCTTCAAGACGCCATCATTTTACATAAACTTCCAAGTTTGTTGTTTGCAGCTACCCATATACGAGGGCGGTCCGATAAGTACTTAGCCTACAAAAGAAAAACTAAAATTTTGGAAAAGTGGCAACATAATTCCTTACCTCGATACACTTGACCCAGCGATGCTCCAACTTCTTTAACCCGTCTGAAAAATACGTTTTCTCGACGTCTGTAAAGTAGGCCTCCGTGGCGACAGTGACCTCCTCATTCGACTCAAATGGCTGCCCGGTGAGTAATGTTTTCAAGTTTGGAAACAAAAAGAAGTCGCACGGGGCTAAATCTGGAGAATACGGTGGCCCAATTTGGCCGTGGTGATAGCGGAGATGTAAGTCGGTGCAATGTCATGGTGACATAGCACTTTTTCTTCGCCAAATGGGGTATTTTTTCTGCGATTTCGTGCAGGATATGAACCACGCGGTGTTCTGAGATGCCTACTGTCTCAGCTATCTCGCGCAGCTTCAATCGGCGGTTTGCCAATACGAGCTCGTGGACTTTTATCACGTTATCCTCTATGGTGGCTGTCTTCGGGGCACCTGGGTGTGATTCACCAAAAACTGACGTGCGACGACGTTGAAACTCGTCAAACCAATTTTTAAGCGCTCTTTGATTTCGCTGCGCGATTTCCTTCCACAAACAAGAATCGAGTCGCCATCCGATATTGCCCTTTTCCCATTTTTCTAAAATCTGTGGATACGCCCGCATCCACGCGCGGTCAAAACAAAAGTACGAGTCCGATTCGACTGAAATGTTGATAGTAGTCATCTACGAGAATGTACTTTGTCGCGTATGATGTATGTACATAAACTTATTCAACCGATATTTAAACAGTTGGATACCATATATGTTATATTAATGGAGTCTTCTCCATTCAGAGTCTCGAGCAAGAAGAAGGAAAAATGTCAAAAGGTAGGTAGGAAGGAGACCCCTTTAGAACTTTTGATAATCGAACTTTCAAGAGGCAATATTTTTTTATATACTATATACAAAGTTTGGTATCCGTAGCTTCTATAGTTTTGGAGAAAAACTGCTTTAACACACGGATAGATCTCGATTTCAATTGGGCTTTGTAAGTTAATCCACAACCCTTCAAGAGATCTAATGCTATGATCTAAATGGTGATAAACTTCAATATTGATAAGGAGAATTAAACTCAATATAGAAGTCTACCAAATAAAGCAACGTACAAGTAAGCCAGCTAATTGCCTTCTTCAGCAATCGCCAAGTTAACAGTTGCCAGATGCTTGTAATAGAATCGCCGACAGCTACCTAGTTGGTCGTCTCGCTTATAATGAAGAAGTATGGGAGGAAGATGCCCAGCGACAGTTTAAAAACTTGTATGGACAGTTGTTAACTGGAAATCAGTCTCAATGTTGCTTGTTACTATGATTCTTCTTCTGCGTATTAGTTGCACACCTCGTTTTATTCCAATGAAATCCCATAAATGCATTCGATTCTGCTTAAGCGACTTTTAGTACGAAGAGATTTTATTACATAAGCGACGAATCGGTTTCGCAATATCACGGTTTATTTGCTTTAAATTTAAAGTCTATGAATAAATTGAACGTTTTAGGATCCTTCAATTCTAATGCTGGCGTCGAAAGTTATTTAAAGACAAAGCTTTTTGTTCGACCAAACAAACGAATTTTTTTCCATTCGAGTCCATTAATTGCAATTGTCCAAATCCATTAACTCCAAATGAATTCTTGATTCGGCACGACAAAAGATGGTAATAAAATCTCAGTATGAAAAGAGTCTCCAATGAAAACCAACCGGTCACAGCCTCACATGACAAACTGAGCACGCACGCACTCATCAAACTGATGGATCGTTGGCCGCAGTTTAATTAACAAATGCCATCATCGTCATCATTCTCATCCTCATCAACATCTTTGTTGTTGTTTCTTTATCACATTCGTGGTTGTGGTCTTCAAGCAACTCCCAAATCAAAATAATGCAAGAAATGCTAATGAGTCCAATTTCTGTCTCGTCCAAGCAGTTCAGACAATTTGACTCTTTTTGAGAGTTTGATAGACACACGAGGACTAACCCCAAAGGGAACGGCTTTAACAAGGACGAGACGGGGAGCGATATCTCGATAAGATTAAACTCTTTGGAAAGATAATAAAATTAATGCTACCATAGAGTGGCCACAAATCAAGAAAGGAACACTTACGTGGATCCGAGAAGAGTTTGACAAACTGGTTGGTGGGTAGTGTGGGATGGGATTTCTAATGAGTCGCCTAATTCGATGGACGTCGCAATCTGCTTGGCGTTCTGATGACAATCGATTTAATATCTAAAAATAAGTGGATTGGAGGTCCATTGGCCTTATGTGAAATGAGAACCATCAAGCTTGGACAGAACTCGCGGCTCATATCTGGTTGAGTATGCAAATGAGGAGACTTGGTGCGGATGTACCGCATTTTGTAAAATTATAATTACGAATTTTATAGCGGACTTTGCTTATTCTTTTGTTGCGATTCGAATCGCTCCTATTTGCAAAGCCAGGTTTAGTTTATTGTGGTTTTATGGATGGCAGTTAATTGATATAGAAAGTGTTTGATATTGCGCTTTGTTGGGTTGCTGAGAGATTAATTCATGTCAATACCTTCCTTTCTAAACATCGCTAAGGGGATAATAACGCTTCGTATAATTTCTAATTGCTATGGCTGATTAAAGGAAGCTGTCGTGCATCTTTCAGACCACCAATGTTAGGCCTTTCATTAATTCATCCTTTTTAAAACCATTGCAGCATCTCCTGTTAAAACCGTTTCGTAGTTCTTTTCATCAACTTTCTAATATAATCCAGTCGAATGATTTGACTGGATACTCTTTCTGTGTTCTTGGTCTCAATGTATCCTTTGCATTCGTTACATATTCTCTACGACAGTTACGAGAAATGTGCTTCTGGCTGAGCCACACTGCTCATGTCTCAATGTAAAATAACACGTGAATGCCTTCCAGAAAATTGAAAAGTTGTTTGGTTACACAACATAACAGAAAATACAAAAAGGACAATATTGTTGAGAATGGGATTGAATGCATGGTCTCAATTCAAGTGTACACCTAGGGAAACATAGACGTGAGGTTTCATAAAAATAAACATGTGACATATACTGAGAGTGTGATACTAAAATGAAAAGGATATTTGTTAAGGGCTTAGCCCAGTAGTTGTGAGCATTCCAATAGCATAGTACGTACATTTTAATGGTGAAAGGGAAAGAATTGCATAAAATTGATCCAAACATTGCATTTAGATGTATTTCACGATTTTTGTGATTTACAGAGGGACAAGACACTTGGTCTAGCCTAAAAAGTTTTTTTTTTCATAATATAAGGGAAGTATTTCTTCGATACATAGTAAATTTATCTGAACGAATTTCGTACATATTCTAACAAGTTAGGTAGACAGACCTACGCTTATGTCAGAAGGGTTTTGTACTCACTGGCAAAATGCAGGCAGCGGCAACGAATAAAATCAAGAAACATGTCAAAGACAATTTTATTGGAGAAAATATGAAATTCGAAGATCATACTATTATTAACAAAGTTTAATGAGTTTTTACTTTTGAGGTATTTTTTATTGTTATACTCATAAATATTTCCCTTGATGTTTTCAGATTTTTTAGGTCATAGGTGTCCATTCGCGAGGGAGGAAACACATTTTTCGTGTATTTTCCCCTCCTGTGCCCCCACTGAAGCAAAAATTGTCAGTTTAAGAACTGTTTTGAAAAGCGCCCATAGATAACTTTTATTTGATACTCATATCGACTACCTTTGATGAAATTTTTTTTCAGGGGCCACTCCCCTGTACTAAAATCGTCGATTCATGGTCAATTTTTTTCGAATCCTAGAATGGTTACAAAGCCCTTTTGCTAGGAGCTCTCTCCTGCCTCCTCAACTTGTTACCCCTATGAGTATTGATTGTAAATACTCATCCTCATTCATTTATTAAATTGAACCAAGTGTTAAAAGCATGCACCTTAAACGTTGAAGCTGGGGAAAAATAACTCAAAATTATTCAATCTTCGCATTTAAAACAGCCACTATTTTGTTTTACGATTACTGATACTACTAGCTGAACCAATTCTCAAAGATATTCATGAAACCTATCATTCCTGAAATTTTCATGCAAATCCTAGCAAACCTGTTGTGTCTGAGTCGGTAAAAACGCATATTGTTCCGTAGCCATATGTTTCCATAGTAATATGGCGCATATTGTTCCATAGTAATACAGGAACATTCAAATCGCTGTTACTTCGTTAAATACCATTCGATCTTTATGAAACTTTCAAGACAGATCTATAAACAGTCATTTGTTTACTGAATTTTATTGAATTTAAGGGTACCGTTAAGATTTTATTCAAGAAAATGTAAAATCGATAAATCATACTATTACTAACAAAGTTGAGTGAATTTCGACTTCTCACGTATTTGTTGCTGTTGTACTCATAAAGGCCTACATTCATGGTTTTTTTCAGATTTTTCGGATACAAGGTGTCCAATCGCGAGGGGGGAGGGGTACGCGAAAAGTTCGTACATTTCCCCGTCCCCTACCCCTCTCGGTACTGATAAGGCAATTTTAAGACTTTTTTGAAAAGATCTCATTAAGACCTTTCCAACGACACCCTACTCGACTACCAATGGTGCAAATTTTTTTTTAAAGAGTCACCTCCCTATATGGGGAGACCCTCCTTAAACCCCTTCGAAAAAAATTTTCAGCCCTTGAACTTACAAGAAGTCACCACTTCTGACCTATCCACAAAGTTTCATGGCTGTAGCCTCTATAGTTACAGAGAAAAGGTGCTGTGACATACAGACGGACGGACAGACGGACACAGGTCGTGATTGCAATAGTGTTTTGTATTTTAGTACAAAACCCTAAAAAGCTTCTCCAGGCTGTTTTATTCGAGCGTCTGATTGCTGTTTCTCTAGAATGTAGATCTATTAGGATATTCTTTTAACAATAATTCGAACCACACAGAATAAATAGAAAATATGATCAAATGACCTACTGACCTTGCGAAATCGTGCAGTCCCTTGCAAAAACTTGTTTTAAACGATAATGAAAGATGTCGAGAAATGATTTCAATTGGCGTAAAATGCGAATTCCAATGGGCGGGCCATGTAGACAGAACGGAAGAAACCGGCTACCAAAAAGAACCTTAAAGGGTAGAGCATAAGATAGACCTTAAGCAGATGGGAAGACACGATAAAAGCAGGCAGAAGATCCTTACTGGGAGTGATTAACTGGTGAACGTGGTCACAGAACGCTGATGATTGGAGGAGATTAATCCTGGAGGCCACGACCCGACTTTCGCTGTCGCGGCATAGATGATGACGGTGAAATGCGAAGCTTATCTTTTGGCACAAATTTTGGGTACATTTTGCCTTTCCCTGGACCCCCTAATTCATAAAATGATTTTTTTAATTCAGATTCTAAAAGTTCTAATCAAGACCTTTCATTTGATACCCCACTAAACTACCTTTGATGAAAAAAAATTCTTAAGGGCCAATTCGTTATTAGGGGGGACCCCCCTTAAACATTTTTTAAATTTTTGTTAAGGCCTTAACTTTTGAGAGACCATCACTTTTGACCTTTTCACAAAGTTTGAGCATTCTAGCTTTTATAGTTTCTGAGGAAATCAGCTGTGACGCACGGACAGACGGACAGACAGGTCGCGAAACTAGTAGGTCTTTGTAAAAAAATTTTTTACAAAGACCTAAAAATACAAATTAATTTAATCATTTATGAGGAAGGGGCGTTGAGGGCATTTAAAATTTGTTTCTTTAAATTAGACTTGGAGGTGGTTGTGGAGTAATGTACGCTAAACTTGTTGAATGCTTCACAGCATCTGTTAAGTGGCTCGTTGCAAGCATAGTTGGTGTGGTGCATACGCAAGATAAGCGTTGGTGTGTGTCTTGTAGCTCTTATAGGATCATTCAAGTGAATCTTATCGGACAAGGATGAAGTTTGAATGTTACCTCTTAAAACATAAAAAGGCACGCATGCGGACAATGCAACTCTCCTGGAAGCCAGTGTGGTCAGGTTGATTATTTGAAGTCGAACCTCATAATAAGGAAGATAGTGGAAAGAGGTAGGATCATACAAGGATCTAAGGGCGAATAGCAAAAACTGTTTTTGCACTGACTCTAATCTACGGCTATGAATGTCGAATATGGGGTCCCAGACTGTGGAACCTTATTCAAGAAGTGAACGGACAAGTGAGGTATACAAAGATTTAGTAGCCCAGATCTTTCTGAACTTTTTTGCTCTACGTTTAATGAAACCTAGCATTGTATAAGCTTTGCTCAGGATTTCACCATAATGGAGGTTAAAGCGGAGTTTCGTGTCTAAGACTACGCCAAGGTCGACAACTCTCTCGACTGTTCTTAGTTGTGTGTTGTTAATGTCATAATCATGTAAGATGACGTTCTTTTTTCTTGCAAAACTTATTATCTGGCATTGTTCTTTATTGAGAGCAAGCTGGTTTCTCTTGAACCACTGAAGGAGAGCAGCTAATTTGGATTGGAGAAAAGACACATCGGATAAGGATTGTATGCAGTGATAAAGTTTGAGGTCGTCGCCGTAAAACGGCTGTGGAATATCAGACAGTACTGTAGAAAGATCAGCGATGAAAATATTAAAGAGGAATGGACCAAGATGACTGCCTTGAGGTACTCCAGAGGTGACACTGAACTCACGAGACAACCGACATTGAAACTTAACGCATTGTGTGCAGCGAACCGTAGATGCCAAAAATGCGAAGTTTATTCACTAATATTTCATGGTTCACTCGATCGAACGCTTTACTGAAATCTGTGTATATATTGCAACTATCTGGTAGCTTTGCTCTATACTACAAAGAATATCCGACGTGTAATTAGATTAGTGGTGGTAGACCTTTTTTTACGGAAGCCATGTTGCTGTTCATTCATATACGGCTCGATAATGGGGGAGATTTTACTGCAGATAGTTTTTTCGAACAGTTTTGGCATAGTAGAAAGGATAGCAATGCCCCTATAGTTCTCCACGTGCCGCTTATTGCCTTTTTTGTGAATTGATGTTATAGATGATGGTTTTCAAAGTTTGGGAAATATACCAGATGTTAATGATTTATTAAAAATAAGGAAGAGAGGTCTAACCAATTCATCTTTGCAGAGAGGCAGAAAGCAAGGAGGAATAAGTCAAAGCCGGGTCCTTTAAGTGGATCAAGATCTTCAATAGCCTGAAGAATTTCATCTTCAGAAATCGTAATGTTTCCAATGAAGGTCTTTGTGACTATTTCCAACGACTCTAAATTAGGCAAAGTGACTGAATTAGATGATCAGCAAAGAATTCACAGATCTGCTCGGTACAGGATGAGACAGAGTCATTGTATGACATTAAGAATTTTTTGGGATTGGAAATATCTAGTTTCCTCTGCTTTGACGTTAACGTTAGTTTGATAGGCCTCTTGCGATTTAATTTTGAATTCAAGTGTAAGTTCAATATACTTACTCTGAGTCTCACCGTTTACCATACATATTTATCTTTTCTGAGGAACATGTATAGTTTGTTTCTCTGTGCGTAAATGCTTTAGATTACTCCCCAGTCATGGTACTGAAATCTTATCTTTTTTCTTGATTTCCGGTACGGAAGATTCAACGGCGTCAAAGATTATACGATAAAAGGTGGATAGAGCCGTATCCAAATCTAACGTTGACAGAGTACCGTTCCAGTCGACACTGGATAAAAGACTATTAATGTTTCCATAATCGCCATTGCGTAAGTCATATACAATAGTTCTATTGTACGATATAAAATTGAAAGTATCAGGAGTGGACAAATCATCAGAAAAACCTGCGTGATGACTCGTGTTAGAAAACAGATTCTCATTGTCATCAGTTACTTCATCAGTGCTTCGTCGCATCACTGCTTCGTCGTATCCATTTCTTGTTGGGGGAGGAGCTATCTGCTGCAAATCGTTACTATAGAATGTGCTCATTGAGTTGAAATCGTTACAATTAAGGAGATTCACCGGAAGGAGTCGGCCGTCATCTTTGTCGATCACGAATTTTATATTAGGTCTATTAAAATCACCAGTAATGATAATTTTATCGTCTTCATTTGTCATTGCAGTGATATCACTTATAATTTTACAGACATTGTCGTAGACAGTATCGTTTGATTTAGGGGGGATATAAAACACGCCAATAAACAAATTATATTTTTGCATTTCTATTTTGACCACTTTATGCTGGAATAAATTATGCGGCGTGCAGTTAACTGGCTCGCTTATGAAGGAGTTATTTATGGCAATCAATACACCGCCTCCTCGCGACTGGTCAGTGCTAATCGGATCCCTGTCATCTCTGTAAATCCTCCAGTTACTATCCAAAATTTCTTCATTAATGTGAGAATCCGTCAACCATGTTTCAGAAAGGGTGATAGCATTAAAATGGCATGATTTTGCGTCAAGGAAAAACTCATTTAATTTCCTGCGCATACCTCCACAGTTGTGGTAAAATAATTTGAAAAAATTTTTTGTGATGTCCCTAGTTCTTTGTCGTGAAGAAAATTGGTTGGAGCTTACATGAGATGCGTATATTTCAAGATCTTTTCAGCCTGATTTAGAGTTACACCTAACTCCTCATGGAATGAGAAATATACGAGCTTAAGAGCCTCACGATCGATTGGAAGACCTTCCCTTTGAATTAAAATTTTCAGGCTGCTTTTTGTTTTACCGTCTATGCAGATTGTGTCTGGGGCCTTGTACATATAAGAAAGGTAAAGACGAACGACTTCGTACATTTTGTTATCTCTGAGCCGAGACATAAGTATGTTTTTTCCAGGTCAGCTCCTGACACCATAGTGGCCTTGACTGACGGAGGCAGGAAAGGATCTAAGAGTGGCTGGGTTAAGTTGTTTGAGGCAGGTGATCTCGGTTGAGTAATAGACCCAGACAAAACAGGAATCAAGTCCTCTCCACGGATAAAATTCCTGTATCTATCTGATCAGTGGATTTAGGTACCAAAGAGGGATCAGCATCCAACTCTTGTGCACAAGATGCCACAGAATCTGAAGCTATTTCAGATTCGCCAGCACGTACACAAACGGAGTGCAGTGCTGAGTCGGCCGAAGAAGTGCAATTAACATTCGATTGTTTAGGCGAGGGAGAAGTGGTTTTAGAGCTGGGATTGATGTGATCATTGATTGACGGGTTATAGTTACTATCTAAGATTTTACAATTATGCTTAAAGCTACTTATATTACCACTATCTTTGGATTCTGGGCCAGTAGTGTATTCGTTCCATTGTTTGAAAAGCAAGCCATTCCAAGAAACGGTGTTACAAAACCAGTATAACCTATGTATACTGGTATGAACTGGGAGCACATTTGATGTGTATTCAATATACATCATCAAGGCTCCCGGGGAAAGAACTCACTCTACACCACTTATCTGCAACTCTGTCCGCTTAAACTAGAACAACAAAAAGGAATAGAGTTACATGTTGAAAGTTTTAAGTTTTATTCATGTTGCTATTTTAAATTGGTTACATTTACACCTCTTAGTTATTTATTTATCATCTATCCCTACGGTGTCTACACGGACGGAGGATGCCTAGAAGAAAGTGGGAATTAGTCGATGGTGGCTACGCAGCGTAAAAACGCATCCAAGCCGAATGAGGTTCGCGGCTCAAGCCTACACCTCACCATCTAACTGATGTGATGATTTCCTGCAATTGCACCGGAACTAGATGCACTTTCTGGCTTCGCTGATCACTTCGCGGCGAAATACACTTCGCGTACAGTTCTGTAACCGCTGTTATTACTACTTGCCGTTTCTCGCTCGATCAATTGTCTTTTAAACGATTCATGCGGCCTCAATTCGCCCTAAATTCGCTGAGTAGTTGAAACGTGCGTTCTCGTTCCACGTAAACTTCTTCCTCCGCGCACTTCTCACTTGCTCGCATGGTGAAGCTTTGCGGCGAATTTGGGAAATGGTTTAAAGGCAGGGTTTAGCACAGTGTCACTCCGCTGGAAACACACCCCGAAGCTTCTCATGTACATGGTCGTTGTCGTTACTAATGTTATGGCTTATGTAGTATAACACTTGGCGTAGCTTGTCGATATTTCTATAAACACACCCCGAAGCTTCTTATGTACATGGTCGTTGTCGTCGCTAATGTTGTGGCTTATGTAGTATAACACTTGGCGTAGCTTGTCGATATTTCTATAAGCACACCCCGAAGCTTCTTATGTACATGGTCGTTGTCGTCGCTAATGTTGTGGTTTATGTAGATCGAATTATGAAGTTGTGGCGTCCACATGCTCACCGCAAGGAGCGCATCAAGCAGTTAGTGGATGCCATGCTCACTTCGTTCGCAACCTCCGACGAGTCAACATCGCGCGCGCCAACATGTAGTCGCTCACTACATTCATCTCTACACTTATAATTATGTTCTCTAGTTTTAGTAATAAAGTTATATTTGTGTTTTAGTAAAGTAATATTCTTTTCTTCTCATGGGGATCGCGCATAGCCTTATAACAATCCCCATAAAGTCTTTACGCTTGCCGTTGTTCGACAAGTACATGCTTTGATGACAATGGGCGTAGCTTGTCGATAATTCTATAAACACACCCCGAAGCTTCTTATGTACATGGTCGTCGTCGCTAATGTTATGAATTATGAAGACTTTACGCTTGCCGTTGGTCGACAAGTACATGTTTTAATGACAATGGGCGTATGCGCTTGGCCGTATACGCTTGGCGGAGCTTAGACGATTGACGACGTTGTATATAGCATAACAACGGCACCAGTTTTCTTCTTAGAGTTCTTAAATAGCCAGGCGTATCTTGTGGGAATAGATACCCAAAGCTCACGTCGTCGCTGATGCCGGAAAGGAAGCTCCGCAACCATTGATAAGGAGGGCATCTACTAACAACTTCTGAACTGAGATTGCGTTGTTGAATTTTCTTTAATCCTCAATAAAAAAGATGTTGTAGTCAGCTTGCTGGTTTAAGTCTGAAAGTTTCTGTATTCTGCTATCCCACTCTTCATCGGACCAGAAGGTGCCAAAGTTGTAGATGCGTCGTGGAGTAAAGGGCGTTGTGTTACTGAAGTGTGTAGCCAATGGGTGAGAGATCGTTGGCCTAGTGAGACTATTTTGTTGATCTTGCAGGAGATTGCTGCACATCTTTTCGACAGTATTTAGTTTCGATAGCAGCTGAAACAAATCTTCTTGGTCTTTAGGTTTGATTAGTGATGAAGTCATTTTTTCGAGGCTATTATGATGTTTTTCTAGCACTTTCTGAACGGTATTAGACGAAGAAACTTTGCAGCAATCACTTTCCTTCGGGGAATAGCACGAGAAAGTCTCTTTGATTGAAGCGAGCTGTGAACCAAGCAAATCGAGCGATGTACATACTTTTTGTTGCTCTCCATAATGCTGGCAGATAATTCATCGAAACTGAAAGCCATTTCTACAAAACTGTCGTCATTAGCTCGAGACTGCGTTTGCTGTCGTGACATTAGGCGGTCTTTTTCATCGTTGAGTTTATCAGTCTATCGAACATATTTTGTAGGGTAACATCGAACCCTTGGCAATCCGAGCATATGAAGTGATTGTCCATGTACGGATGGTACCAATCTCTAGGCGCATCCATGCATGCTCCGTGAAGCTTTCTATTACAGAAGGCCTTGGAGGTGACAAATTTGAAAGAATTGTCGAATGCGATGCAATTCGAGAGGCTGCATTTTATACTCATTGTAATTCAGCCGTTTTAAATCGTTTTTATCAGTTCAACAAATCGTTTTAATAAGAGCACGCGCAAAGACGCTATTTTATTATCAGTGGATAAAAACACATTTACAGCAGCTTAGTAAGAAGGTCGTGAATAAGAACGAAATAAACAGATTGTGAACTAAGCAAAACATTTCATTCATCAAATAATCGAATCAACTTCTCTCAATTTCAGCCTTCGCAAGTTCAGGTTTATGTGCAAATGCATTGTCTAAGTGAAGCAGTGCTCCAGCTCATAGTTTGTCCCGCCACTTATCCTTGATGTTTTTCCGCGCGACTTATCCTTGGCCTATCCCGTGATTTCCTGACAAGGTCTTTCTCGTAAAAGCCTGTAATATTAGACTGGCTTTTTCAGGTAACACACCATTAAAATTTTCCCAGCATATCAAATAAACGGACTCCATAACCCTTTCGCGCAAATAAATGTGCGGCTATATTTCCCGGTTCGGTGCGGATGTTCATGTCTAAATTATAGAATGTTATTTTGTCTTAGGATCGTAAAAAAGAATCAAGTTCTCATCGATGGTTATAAATTGCTTTTTAATCTGTCTTCGTCCTCACCGACAACTTATTTATTTGAAAATCGCCGATCGAGATTCTCTGAAATCCGTCATATGTTATTCCTGTGAAAATGTCTGCGTTGATCACACTTCTTCCGCTTTGCATGGTGGTTGATCACTCTCCACCATAGTATACTCAAATAGTAACCACACTCCATCAACCCTCCGGAAAAATCCGAACACAAGCCGAACAGCAAGCCATAAATCTTCGGTAGCAGGTAGATGGTAAACGCTGATGCGAGGAATGGCGCGAATATAAACATATGCTTCGATGAGAGATTTCAGGGCTACCAGAGCTAAAAAATCAATAACATTGCAGAAAAACAAATTCGTTCCATGCAATCTTTTAGTTTTTTATTAGGATCTGGCAGCACTCCTATGTTCTGAAATGCGTAAAAGAACACGTGCGTCGGAAATTTTATCTGCATTTTGCTTTGTTTCTTGAGCGCGCCAAAAATGGATCAGCTGTAATGCCCCGGATCAGCTGTAATGCCCCTGGGAAAATTCAAAAAGTGTGCAACACAGGGTAAATGAAAGGTGTGGCTACTAGTTGAGTATACTATGCTCTCCACGATACTCATATTCCGTGTATGTTCTGCCCAGATGAAACTCCTTTCACTCGCATAAAAGTTAGGATGTAAAGAAACTGATTCCCCCAATGTTTCTAACGAATTGACGTGTATGTCTTTGGTAGACGTTTTTTTCTTCTCTATTATTGTATCGATCCGACTGTTTAACATATATTCAAATAAAGATAGTTATAACAAGCCAATTGAAAAGTCCCCGGTCTACTATAGTAAAACACATTTTTTTTGGCAAAATTCGATTTCATTATTCATCAGGGCGATACAGCGATTATAGCGAATTCCAACTTTTCGATACCATTTTTGTAGTACGATTCGTCTTTCGCTTCAAAGTAGGCCTCAGTTTCGGCGATTGCTTCTTCATTGGCGCTAAATTTCTTTCCAGCGAGCATTCTTTTGAGGTCTGAGAACAGGAAAAAGTCACTGGGGGCCAGATCTGGCGAATACCGTGGATGCAGTAGCAATTCGAAGCCTAATTCATGCAATTTTGCCATTGTTTTCATTGATTTGTGACACGTTGCATTGTCTTGATGAAACAGCCAGCTGACTGTTGTGTTTTTCCTCGCTTTGGATTCGGTTCATCGTGTGCAGTCTACTCAGCTGACTGTCGATTGGACTCCGGAGTGAAATGAGGAGCCATGTTTCATCCATTGTCACATATCGACGCGAAAATTCAGGTTTATTGCACTTAAACACTGCTCAGAATCATTAACACGTTGTTGCTTTTGATCAATTGTGAGCTCGCGGGGCACCTATTTTGCACACAGCTTTCTCATGTACAAATATTCGTGAAGGATATGAAGTACACGTTCAGATGATATCTTCACAATGTCTGTTATCTCGATCAACTTCACTTTACGGTCATTCAAAATTATTTTGTGAATTTTTTTTTTTGATGTTTTCGTCGGTGACAGCCTCTTTTGGACGTCCACTGCGTTCGCCGTCTTCGGTGCTCATTTCACCACGTTTACACTTAGCATACCAATCAATGATGGCTGATTTCCCTGGTGCAGACCCCGGAAACTCTTCATCAAGCCAAGATTTTGCTTCAACTGTATTTTTTCCCTTAAAAAAGCAATATTTTATCAGCACACGAAATTCTTTTTTTTCCATTTTTTATTTCAAATAACAAAAGTAGCTGCACTCACAACGCAATATCTCACAAACTAATGGTCGGACTGCTGTCAAATTTTGACATGTATCGTTGAAGGTTGTTACTAACTAAAAATCAAATGGATTTAATACTAGCACCGCCATCTGTGTATCAGACCAGGGACTTTTCAATCGGCCGAAGTAGCATTATTATGATCTTTTCACCTGTAATTAATGGGGTAATAAGCAAATTATCGCAAGCGGTATCTACCCATCCGTCAGTGCGTCGCAGCAAGTTTTCTCAGGAACTACAGAAGCTATAGTCATCAAATTTTGTGAACAGCTCAGAAGTTCTTGTCAATGAAAGTTCCATGACTGAAAAAAATTTCAAAGTCTTTTAAGGGGGTCTCCCCATACAAGGATCTGACCCCTTTAAAACTTTTTTCACCAAAGATAGTCAAGTATGGTGTCAAATGAAAGGGCTTTGTGTAACTTTATTTAAATAGCAATATTGATGACGGGGTAGACAGAGAAAGCGGGAGAACACGAAAAAATTGGGTCCACCCCCTCACGATTGGTCATTTGCAGACCGGAAAATCTGGGAAAAAAATTTTTTTTATGGGTAAAAAATAACAAACAGCACAGACGTTGGAACTCACTAAACTTTAGTATGATTTATCAATTTTTAATCTTCTTGAATAAACTCGTTAAAGTGCCCTTGAATCTAATGATTTGATATCGGTATGGCTACTTGTAAGACAAATCAACGATGGAAATTTCAGAAGGATCGGATAGTATTTAACCAAGTTACAGTGAGTTAAATTTTCGGTGCTACAACAAAAATAATATTGTACATGGGTATGGAGCAATATGCGCTTCCGATCGATTCGAACCTTAAAGGCTTGTTACGATATGCATTAACGTTTCAGGAGGGATATATATCCTGCCGATCTTTGAGAATCCGTTCAACTAGTGATATCAGTAATCGTAAAACGAAATGGTGGCCGATTTAAATGCACGTTATTTTTACCCAAATTCAGCATTGAAAGTACAGGCTATTAACTCTTGATGAAAACGTACATACATTTTTATTACGCCGTGAGGCGCCTGGGGTAACCCTCTTCTGGCGGGAGGCAGTGCCAGAAAAGTGATCCCCCAGCCCCAACGCCCACGGCTACTGTGAGTCCCTTTTATCTTTTAGGACTGCCCGAACATAATGTGCCACCTGGTTCCGTTTGTCAACCGATTCGAGCATCACCGCGGCTATATTATCCGGGATGAGGTCTCCCTGTAGAGTTCCTTTCGCAGCCTGACCCATTTGGTACACGCAAAAAAAATGTGTGGCAGGCATTGTCTTCCTCTCCTGAGCAAAACCGAAAATCAGATAGAAGTCAGTTTCACCATGCCTTCGATTTAGCCACGGTCTCACATCCGGGGTGTGGCGCGGAGTCCACCTTCCCTTCGTGCAATTTACCCAAGACTGCTGCCAATCGTTGAGTGAGCGCTGTCTCTCCTCGCGGACAACCATCTCCCTCGCAGCCTCGTTTCGGCGCAGGCAAATAGCGTGGCGCTCTCTAGCAAGGAGGGCGACAGGTATCACGCCTGCAATAACACTCACCACCGGATCAGAGACTGTCGGATACGAAGATGCAATCCTCAGTGCTCCTCTTCTCTGTACCTGTGCCAAATGTTTTCGGTAAACCTCCTTACTGAGAGTGCCGCCCCATACCTCTGCTACAGCACTCATCAAGAGGCGTCTTCTTCATGGGGTGGGTCCCCCTAAGTTAGCCATAGGTCAACTCAGAGCCGATACTCCCGAGGCAGCCTTTTCAGCCGTTGCCCTGATTTGCTCAGAGAAATTCATCTTGGAGTTGATCAGGAGCCCCCGGCACTTTACCGCTAGTTTTGATTCGATTAGTATGTCTCCAGTACTGATCATCTTTACTCTAGGGATTCTATTTTTGTCAAAATGACCACTTCGGTTTTCTCTAGTGCCAAACTGAGTCTGCGAGCAGTCATCCAGTCTCTCACTCGGCGCATTAGCATACATCCTTAGCCTAAGTTGCGCTTGTTCAACGGTGCGTCCAGCGATCAGAGCCGCAACATCATCCGCATAGCCCATCAAGTGCGATCATCTGGCATCTTCATTCTCAGTAGCCCGTCGTAAGACACGTTCCACGGGTTTGGACCCTGGGCAACACCCGATGTAACCGCCATCCTTGGTTGGCCCTTTGTCGTGCCGTAGAGCAGGCTTCGATCCTTCAGGTAGTCCCTCAAAAGCCGCATTAGATATTCTGGAACTTGAAAAGGGTTTTCCAGAATATCCGCCCATCTAGCGGAGTTCAAGGCGTTCCTGACGTCGAGTGTCACTGACAGGATAATCCGTCGATTGGTGCCTCTGCCTTTTGGACCGCGTTCACCACCTCTGCAATCGCATCAATAGTAGAACGTCCTGCTCTAAAGCCGTACTGCCGAGGAGATAGGTCCCCAGCAGCACGAATCGCGTCAGTGAGTCTTCCCCTGATGAGTTTCTCTAGCACTTTCCCAGGAGTGTCTAGCATGCATAACGGGCGGTATACAGACGGCGCTTCGGGATTTCCCTTCCCCTTGCTGATCAGCTCGAGCTGAGCACCAAGTCAGGACAATGATAATAGACAAGCCGGAACACCTCAGCCGGAACACCTCAGCGGGAACACCATTTGGACCTGGAGCTTTCCTCGCTTTCAATGCAAGGACTGCCTCCTCCAGTTGCGGTTTTGTGAAGAGTGGACACTCGACTGCTGTTTCACCATGGACAGCGTCAACACGGATCTCATCCATATTTTCCGCATCATATATGCAAGGCTTCCGTAGGGCAGCAAGCTTCCGCAAAACTAGCTTGTAGCCAAGGCCCCACAGATCCTTTTTCACACTGTCCATTAGCAGCGAGCCTTGCTATTGTTAATCAATTTGCGAAGTCATTTCCTGGCCGAGTTATATGCTGCCACCCGGTTGCATGCCTCGTCACGGTTCCGCGCCCGTTGAGCCTCACGTCGAAGCTTGTGACACTCCCTTCGCCTTTCAGCGATTTCAGTTGACCACCAGTACACTGGGGGCTTGCCGTGCCGGGGTTTTCGAGGGGGCATAGAAGCATTGCAAGCAGTCGTGATGATGCTCATAGTTGGGTTCACCGCGTCTTTAACTGCCAGTTCTTCCGTCCCCTCCGAAGCTCCCTGCAGCGGCTAACCTGCTGTGAGCACCTCGGCGAACCTCTCGGCGTCCATCCTTTCGACGTTCCATCCAGTTGTAGAAAGCCGAGAGCACGGACGTCGGGAGACAACATCACTGATCTCAAGCAGAATGCACTGATGATCACTGGCTTAGTAGTCTTCTAATACTCTCCAATTGCGTATCCTCCGTACTAAGGACTCTGAGGCGAATGTCACGTCGGCGTATTTCCGATTAGTACGACGAGCGCCATCCTGGCTGCCATTTCCAGGATTCGTTTTCCCTGCGGATCTGTTTGAGGCATGCCCCATTCGACTGCTTTAGCGTTGAACTCTCCCCCAACGAGCACGTTGCCCTCTGCGTTCGAGACAGCGCAGCATTAAGCTTGGCTTGGAAAGATGATATCAATTCGTTAGGCGTTAGGTACACACTAAAGAAGGTGGTCCCTGAAAACCGAACCCACACAAAACCATCCCCTCGTCCACAACTCTCCGCTTGGAAATCACTGTTCCGAACCCAGAAGGCGGCAGTACCAGTTTCGTCAGGATACCATTATGCAGAACTTTCATCATGGTGTTACTCAGCAGCAAGAAGTCGGCTGTGATGTCCCTCGCAAACTGCTCAAGCAGATTTTGGGCGGTTGAACTGATGTAGGTTTAGCTGCGAGATGTGGGTCATTTAAGTTCTGATTTTGCCTTGGCTAGGGCTTTCTGGAAAACCCGGCATTTTCCTGATCCCAAGACGTGTCCAAAATCAGGTCTTGAATGAGCATCCTTGCAAAGAATGCAGTGTGCCTCCTTCGTACACTCTTTTCTTTTATGTCCCATTTCACCGCATTTGTAACATAGGGAACTTATATCGGGTGCTTTGCATACTTGTGTGGTGTGACCATAGCCAAGGCATTTGAAACATTGAAGAGGCATTGCTCTTCGCCGTATCCTACAGACAACCCACCCTATTTGTATTTTGTCCTTGTTCAGAAAATTGTTCGGCGTCCTTTTCGGTCAAGTCAACTATGGCCATGCGTTGTCCCCTGTTGTGTTCTGGTGTCAGTCTCGCTTTGATCCTTCCCACGCTAGGAAGCCCCCTTTTGATGGCCTCTTCTACCTCTGCCAGAACCGTGACGCAGTCAATGTCTCTTATTTCGATCGTTGCCATCGGCTCGAGCGAGGATATAGTTGCGCTTTTGCCGAGAACTTTCTTTTTCTTTCTTTCTCAGAATGCTTCCTTATTGTCGGCCTTTGCTCCGAATTCGACCAGTATGTGGCCCGATGGCGTTGGTCGTATGCTTTAATAGTAGTACTGGTTTCTTCGGGCCTTAAGCTTTCCCTGATGTCCCGCAAAACTTCCGCGTAGGATCGGCCATCTTGGGTTTTACAAGCAGTGCCTGCTGAAGTCTTCGGCGGGGCTTCTGTCTCTCCTGTTATGCATCGTCTTTTTTCTTGTGGGGTGTCCGTGCGAACTTTACTTTCTGGCACTTTTTGAAGGAATTTCTTTGCGGCTTTCTTCGCTCCTTTTGTAAGCACTGTCTGCAACCCGTGATCTGGTGCTCCACGCCCGTCAAGTGCCTCTTTCTTCCTTCTTTTATCCCGATCTCCTTCGATTGGGCTAGACGCCATTCTTTTATTGACTTTTGATGGTATAGCTATCTGCACGTGGCCTCTAGATTTCGCTCCCATCGCTTCTTGAGCCTTCTGCTCGTCTTCAGCCTTTAACCAGCTCCTCCGATAATGCCCTATGCGGTCTAGGAGCTCCTCTAGTTCAAGGAGCCCAATCTTTACTGCTTGGTTTATTTTTGGTGAGTCGCATGCAGATTGTATTCTTTTCAGAACATTTCCCGCTTTTCGGAGTAGCCTTTCTTCTTCGTGTCGCTGGGCGGCAATTGTACTTTCCAACCATTCTTGGGAGAGGTTATCGCTTTCCGTTTCCGAATGCAGTACTTCCGCCACCTTTTCGACGTTGGCGATGCAGTCACACAACGTCGCTTTATTTGCGTGGCCACTCGTTTCTTTTCCTGCCGTAATCTCCTCGTTGGCTTCAGAATGGTTCTTTATTACGTCGGGATTTACGACCCTGGCATCGGTCGCTTCGGTAACGATCGCAACAGTAACCACCGAATTCTCGATATTTTCTTCCACCGCTTGAACACCTGAAGCGTCCTGCAGAGTTTCCCGCTTCTCCTTCATAGGGCGCACTGGCGTTCGCATCATTTGTTTGCTGCGCCCAAACGCCGCAGGAATCTTAGTCTGGACCAGACTGTCTGCTAATCTCCGTTTTTCGTCCGTCTTCACTGTCATTGTATCAATCGTAGTTTTTGTCATCGTTAGTACCGCTCTCGATGTACTGGTAACATCGATGCCGCAACCGCTGGTTGCATCGTCATTGTTATTATTTTTTATTTCTTTTTTTGGGTTTTTGGTCTTTTTTAAGTGTTTTTGTTTGCTCCAGTTTTATTGCGAGCCGCTTTCTCCGTTCGTGTGTGTGGTTGCCTTTTTGGTACCATGGTTATCTTTGCAGGGCAGGAAGGCCATGCGAGGGTTGACACAAGCCCTTCTGGGGACAAGTGCTCAGGGCCAGAGACCAGCGCTAATCGGGAGTCCGTCTCAACCGAACCTACACCATCAACCTAGTGCTGCGAACGTCGAACCTACTTAGAGGCCTGCCAAGGTTTTACAGGGACGGAGACTGCATGATAGTTGAATTGGAGCCGTTCACACACCAGTGTCACCTCGGCGCTACTGTGCAAAGAAACTACGTCCAAACCATCATATCCGCCAGCCCAAAGCATGAACTCTAGTTCGTTGTCCAAAGCGTAGTCCAGATCCAATCAGTGTCGTTGTCTGTCATCCCAGGAGGGAACCTCACGGTGCCCCCCATATCCTCGGGTCCGGTGGGGCGGCGCTCCCCAAAGAATGCTAGCCTCCAAGAGTGCTCTTGTCGACCGGCACTCCCCCTGCGGGAATTTCCTCGGGTACGTGGGGGCGGAACTCCCCAAAAGAATAATAGCCTCCAAGAGTATTTCAGTCGGCCAGCATTCCCCCTGCGGGGGAAATCAAAGAAATAAATACTATAAATTGAATAAAGAAATGTCAGCAATGCTATTCAATCAAAATATAATGAGCTTGCTAGTGAACTCAAACCGAAATCTCGAAAAGCATATGAATTATATGTACATATGTTAATTTGATTGGCGAACATATCATTAAAGGCCCAGGATTTTGTAAACATCAAACGCAGGACTCAAGGTTACCCGTTCTGTATGTTTTTTAGGGGTTCTGTATCTGACTCTCAACAGCAAATCTAAGAGTTTTTTGCAAGTTATTTTCAAGAGGTTTATTGTAACCTTGAGAAACCAAGAAATCCCGTTTCTGAAATGCCGTATTCAACAACTTTGATTATAGAAGTGTCAATTTCTGAAGAATAAATTGCTGATGCGGCTGTGGGCTTGGATTCAAATAAGGGATCTGGTCCTGATCTTATTCCGCTTTCTGATCCAGTGCAAAGAACAATTAATCGTGCCTTTCTCCATCATTTTCAATAAATTCCTCTCTAGTGGCATCTTTCCTTCTTACTGGAAATCTTCGTACTAAATACCAATCCATTAGAAGAATGATAAACGGTGTATTCAAAATTACAGAGACATTGCTATATTATCATCCATTCCAAAGCTTTTTGAACAGATACTTTGCAACTAGATATATCCTATTATATAACCGCGACTTTATGAAAGGCAGCAAAGGGTTCCGAAAAAATTGATCTACTACCACCAATCTCCTCATTATGACATCAAGTATTCTATGTGAGATAGAGAAGGGTCACCAGATTGTTGCAATATATACAGATTTTAGCAAAGCATTTGATCGTGCAAATCATGAAGTTCTGATATATCAACTCCGTAATTTTGGTATCACAGGCCGTTTACTCAGCTGAATCCATTCATACCTTAAAGACCGCATTCAAGTTGCCAATTTCAAGGACGAATTCCTGTTCTTTCCGGCGTTCCTCAAGGAAATCATCTTGGACCTCTTTTTTTGAATGCCAGGAGATAAGTTTTTTCAAGAAAAAAAGAGCCTTCTTTTATTGGACTATGACATCAACAACACAACATTTAGTAGAGTCGATAGCATTATGGACCTTGTTGTTGTTCAGGACCAAAAGCTTTACTTTAAACTAACTAAGGCTAATAAAATGCTAGGTTTTATAAAAGGAAGAGCCGAAAAATTCAAGAATATTTGGGTTACTAATCACTATACAGCTTAGTGCGCCCTATCCTTGAATATGCCATCCTGATTTGGAACCCTGTTTTTGATATCTACGCTGACAGGTTAGCATTGGTCCCGAAACAGTTTCTTCTTTTTACACTATCCCTTTACGAGCCTAAGAATTTCCACAGTCTACCATCATATAGCTATCGATTCCAAGTACTTAAAATGCCATCACTAGAATCTAGGAGAATAATGATCTCTGCATGTCTAGCATTTGATATTCTGAGAGACAATATTAAGGGTCAGTACATAGCAAAAAAAATTACTTTGAATGAACCCCTTAGAATCACAAGACAACCACCAATACTTATCGTAGATCGCCATCACACTACCTATGCAGACAATCAGCCATCAAACGTTTGTTTTAAGGCATTCAACAAGTTTAGTAAATACTACTCCCCATCTATTTCCAAAGCCTTATATATAACTAATATCTTGAAATCCCTTCATTCCACATCATAATTGCAAGTTAATTTATTGTACCTAAATTTAAGAAAAATATCTTGTTTCCAATTTTTCTATTTTTGCAATATTTTTTATTGTAAGGATATGTCTTGATTGGCAAATGAATAAATAAAATTCCACCATTCGAATACAGTGTCAAATCACACTAATATACTGGAAATATAATACCACCAGCCTATAAAACCTGTTCGTGATAAAATAGCAAAGCAAACTAATCATAAAACGCATGACAGCTGTCACACGATCCGTGGCATTAAAAAGTGTAGCCAACTTAAAGTTCTATGTCTCTAAAAATAAACACCTTTTACTAAGTACTGTAATAAACATAAGCAGTCGAGCAGCCCCGTAGTGATCAGGAGTGGCTGCTCCTGAATAGAGAAGGTGGTCACCCCGTCAAAACTGCTCAGTTTGTTGTTTTACTAGATTAAAGTTAAATACATCTGTCAAGTTCCCATCCTTTAGGCAGAGATGAGTGGTTCACTTGAGCCACTTTAACATCTTTAGGCTTGATGTTCCCCTTGTATTGCAACGACCTTCTTCACAAAAAGTAACGGTTGCTTTTTGTACAATGTTTGCGTTTGTCTCAAGCCTCCGTCAACGCTAACTTTAAGGAGACAAAAAAAATTTGAATTACTGTAGAGTAGCTTAATTGACACATAATAGAACATTTCTAAAGGTAATGAAAATTGATCGGTACGTCTCTTTGGGTAGAGTACGCTTGATAAATATTTTGTAGTGTAGCTTCGTGCCTCGACAAGAAATCGCCTCATATGATCCCCCAAATACGAGTAGCTAGTCGATAAGCACGCGTCCCGGCCGTTAAGCGAAGCTAGTCAACTGAGCTTGGTCTTGTTTATAGCTCGCTGACACTCGTGCCAGGCAATCGATACCCGTGTCCTACACGGATTTAAAAAAAAATAATTACAATACCTTCAATTCAATTTTGATTCTCACTCATGTTTAAAGACTTTTTTCTTGTTAGATTGTTTGATTATTTTTTTATTTAAGTTTTAGTGGAAGTTGTAGGTTGTGAAAACTATTCCGTTGGAAAAGGTCATGCAGTTTAGCTACAGCTACGGCGGTAAAGTAGCAGTGCGAACTTGAGTGCAAGGGAAATTATATTCATACTATGGTACTTCAATTGGAAAATAATGCACTCATCATTCCCTGACCTTTTCCAGGCACCCACATGTCACTTTACAGTTCAACACTTCCCGCTGCATAGTGCAGAGCTTCGCAAACTTATGGCATGTAAACTTGCGTCACAATCTCATCCAACCTTTCAGCGAAGAATGTCTTCATTAGTGGTGTCTCGTTTCAACTCGTTCTTTCAGAAACATTTAAAAATGGCTTGGCTAGCAAGAAATAATTGCTCAACGCCTACTTTAATCTTCCCAATACCTCAACTCTATGGTATCTATTGAGTAGACTTTATTAGCCTATCAGAATCGATTGACTGGAAAACCTATTTAAGAAACCTCTGCCTTTACTTATTACACTAATTCATTTGGATTGGATGATCCAAAGGAAGCCGTTCTAAGATTCTCATCGTACCCTACTCCCTCTCGCTCATTTTCAAATGTCTACAACATTGGGGGGTGGTTACTGTAGAATGACTTGCTTCCTCAACTTTCAAACATCCCAAAACGCCGGGCACATGAAGATAAAAAAGCGATTCAATAAGGAAAGTACATGATTTTAGTGTTATGAGCCTTGAGAGTTTCGTGCATACCGAATCAGGAGCAGTACCATCAGTTCAATAACTATGTGCAGTAGCTATGTACATGCTGGCTAGAAATCTCAGTCCTGAAAACTATTCTTGCCCTATCCTTGCTTCGGACGCTGGAAAACTCCATCCACAAAAAATTTCCATCCGAGCAAGCTGAGCAAAGGCTTAGTTTAACCTAAATTCCTACTTGGATTAATTTTCTACCAAGGGCGCTCCTCTCAGAGTTCTACTTGTTCCCTACTTGATCCTAAGTCAACGGCATCCTGCAAGCTGGCGATGTGGCTGACTTGGCTGCTCATATGTCGAACAGAGAAAAGAAGATGTGACTCTTATCTAAAGAACGAGCTCCTTGTACTAATTTCATAGCAGTCATTTGATTCTGCAGAACAGGAGTTGCTCTTCAGTGTCCTTGCATAGATATGAAATGTATTGAATCCATTCATTCAGGATATTTGCTCCAGATTTGAGTAATCCAACGAACTAAGTTATATCCGTCTGGTTTCGGTTGTAGGTCTGATGGGGCAACGAGGATGGATGACGTGACCGGGATGGGATTGTATGATGGGAAATTATCAACTAAATCTCATGTCAATGAATATTGATTGTTGTTGACAAGAAAACGTACAAGGGAACGTCAGTCGAGTGGAAAAAGCTTTTTTTTGTTGGCAAACCATGAAGCGGAAATCATCAGAATCGAGGATAAACAATGGGGCTTAAGGGGCAAATATTGGGGTTGGGAAGGGACTGGATGGATTTGAATAGATACGAGCAAGGGCGTATTGAATAGAGAACTATATTTAACTTCTAGGCACTACAATTTTGGGAATATTAAAGCCTATAGACAATAAATCCGACATCACTGCACACACCGATTGTTCATGGGCACTCAATTACGGCTTTTATTATGATGATGGGATAGTTAGAATGGTGAGATTTAAAAGTGAAAAGTCGGGATCGTTTACTGGAGAATGTGATAACATCAAGATATTCAAAATTAAGAATATCGTCCCAAAATTTCATGATTGTGGCTAAGATTGAACAGTCTTACCAGTTTATTCAACCTTTACGAGTATCATTACAATTAATCAAAGCTCAAAATCATTTCATTCCTCCCACGAAATCTTCATTTCATGCTCCCCAATAAATTAATGATGAAATATTGATTCCATCGGAAAAACTCCAGACCGGACCAACAGATTTAAGATGCAGGCACATGGAAGGATAATAATAAATGCTCGCTTCCTCTTCCGCGGCTCATACTCATTGGAAAGAACAAAAAATTCCGAAAATGGACAATAAATATTGGAATATCGTAAATAACATTCAATATCTCCTCATTTACATGATTGAAGGATTGCAATAAAATCCTCCATGGAGGAATTATAAATTGATATCCCCGAAAATTTTTTAACCAAAAAATAGCAATTATTTGACCAGGTCAGATTGCATGGTATATTGTATTCTCTTTAGTTAAGTTATTCTTATTAGTTATTCTGCGAATGAATCCTATAATATATGTAAATTCTAGGTTGCAAGTTCAAGGGCATATCCTAGTCTTTTTCATTTGTACGTTTCTATTGGATTTTAAAGGCGAAATGCTAGAAAAGGCACAAATTTGTCATGGGGTCTACAACTTCTGTGAGATGGCCTTTAACTCTTTCAGTCACACTTTTACTAGATAAAAAAAATTCATTACCGTTCATCCCAGAATTATAGGTGATTCAGCCGAAGGATGTCGGCCCTGTATTGATGGAAGGGCTCGTCCGGACATTGCCTTATGGCATGGATCTTGTCCAGAATCCTCTCGTCCATGTTGATCGTAGGGTACTCCATGCGGAGTACCTCCTTCAGCCGTGGCCAGCGTATAAATGGTGGAGCCGAATGTATCCGCCAGTAGGTCTCCAGTGCTGCCCCCCTAAGCAGCATCGGCGAGTACTCTGCCAGCGCCGTGTGATCGCCTGCCAACATTTGCTCAATCGGGGACTTCACCCCGACCAATGAAAACTTCCACATTAATAGTGTTGGGTTTCCCGCTGAAATGCAGATTCCAGCCCTGAATGATGCTAGAAATCTGCGTCGACTTCAGCCGATACGGAGTATGTGGAAGACTGCGTTGGTCCGGAGGAGCCACTGTAGCCAGAGTTGGTGGTGGTGCTTGGCCCAGCCTGGGCCGGTGCACCGGAGCCATAGGATTCATTGCTGCGCCGGACCGGTTTCTCTCGGGCTCACATTGCGGGTGTAATTTTTTTTTTGTGGTAGGGAGGTGAAGGCATTTACGCCCGCCGAGTCTGGCAGTGTGAGACTCCCATGGGGGATACCCTTGGACTACCCACTAAACACCTTCCCTGTCAATCTGAGAACCTAGCCTGGAACCGTTTGACACATTACTTCGGGCCAGGTCTCGTTTGTTACGCCGTGGGGCGCCTTCAAGCTGGGGAGTCCCTTTCCTAGCGGGAAGGGAGAGGGGAAGAGGAAACGCCAGAAGAGCGATCCCCCAGCCCCAGCGCGTCCGGCTGCTGTGAGTTCCTTTCATATTTTAGGACTACCCGAGCATAATGTGCCAACTGGTTTCATTTGTCAACCGATTCGAGCATCACCGCAACTATAATATCCGGGGTGAGCTCTCCCGTCTCCCTTCGCAGCCTGACCCATTTGGTACACGCAAAAAATGTGTGACAGGTATTGTCCTCCTCTCCTGGGCAAAAGCGACAATCGGGAGACCGTGAATTACCGATCTTGTGCAGGTGAGACTGAAAACACCCGTGCTCGCTCAAAAGCTGGGTCAGATAGAAGTCAGTCTCACCATGCCTTCGATTAAACGGTCACGGCCACGGTCTCACATCCGGGATGAGGCGCGCAGTCCACCTTCCCTTCGTGCAATCCCCCCAAGACTGCTGCCAATCATTGAACGAGCGTTGTCTCTCCTCGCGAACAACTATCTCCCTCGCATCCTCGTTTCGGCGCAGGTAAATAGCGCGGCGCTCTCTAGCAAGGAGGGCGACAGGTATCACGCCTGCAATCACTCTCACCGCCGAGTCGGAGACTGTTGGATACGAAGATGCAATCCTCAGTGACCCTCTTCTTTGTACCTGTGCCAGGCGTTTTCGGTATACCTCCTTGCTGAGAGCGTCGCCCCATACCTCTGCTCCGTACTGTAGCACTGACCCTACAGCACTCATCAAGAGGCGTCTTCTTGATGGGCTGGGTCCCCCAACGTTGGCCATAAGTCGACTCAGGGCCGATATTTCCGAAGCAGCCTTCTCAGCCGTTGCCCTGATTTGCTCAGAGAAACTCATCTTCGAACCGATCAGTAGCCCCAGGTACTTCACCGCTGGCTTCGATTCGATTTGTATATCTCCAATACTGATCATCCTTACTCTAGGGATTCCCTTTTTTGTCAAGATGACCACTTCGGTTTTCTCCAGTGCTAAACTGAGCCCGCGAGCAGTCATCCACACCCTCACTCGGCGCACTAGCATACCTAGCCTAAGTTGCGCTTGTTCAACGGTGCGTCCGGCGACCAGAGCCGCAACATCATCCGCATAGCCGACCAAGCGCGACTCATCTGGCATCTCAAGTCTCAGTAGCCCGTCGTAAGACACGTTCCACAGGTCCGGACCAAGGATAGATGCCTGGGCAACACCCGATGTAATTTCCATCCTTCGTTGGCCCTGTGTCGTGTCGTAGAGCAGGCTTCGGTCCTTCAGGTAGTTCCTCAAAAGCCGCATTAGATATTCTGGAACTTGAAAAGAGTTTTCCAGCGTGTCCAGAATATCCACCCATCTAGCGGAGTTGAAGGCATTCCTGACGTCGAGTGTCACCAACAGGACAATCCGTCGCTTGGTGCGACTATATACCTCTGCCTTTTGGACCGCGTTCACCACCTCTGCAATCGCATCAATGGTAGAACGTCCTGCTCTAAAGCCGTACTGCCGAGGAGATAGGTCCCCAGCGGCACGAATCGCGTCAGTGAGTCTTCCATTGATGAGTTTCTCTAGCACTTTCCCAGCCGTGTCTAGCATGCATAACGGACGGTATGCAGACGGCGATTCGGGATTTCCCTTCCCCTTGCTGATCAGCACGAGCCTTGCCACCTTCCATCGTACCGGGAAAACCCCGTCCCGTAGGCAAGCGTTGAATGTGCTGACAGGACAATGGTGATAGACGAACCGCAACACCTCAGCTGGAACACCATCTGGACCTGGAGCCTTCCTCGCTTTCAAGGAGAGGACTGCCTCTTCCAGTTCCAGCTGTGTGAAGAGTGGGCACTCGACTGCTGTTTCACCATGGACAGCGTCAACACGGACGGGATGGGCGGGGAAGAGTCCCCGCACCATCGCGCTCTTCTTTTCCGCGTCATGTATACAAGGCTTCCGTAGGGCACCAAGTTTCCCCATGACCAGCTTGTAGCCAAGGCCCCACGGATCCTTGTTCACATTGTCCACTAGGTCTTGCCAGCAGCGAGCCTTGCTACTGTTGATCAGTTTGCGAAGGCATTTCCTGGCCGACTTATATGCTGCCACCTGGTTGCATGCCTTGTCACGGTTCCGCGCCCGTTTAGCCTCACGCCGAAGCTTGTGACACTCCTTCCACTTTTCAGCGATTTCAGTAGACCACCAGTACACTGGGGGCTTGCCGTGCCGGGGTCTTCGACGGGGCATAGAAGCGCAGCAAGCAGTCGTGATTATGCTCATAGTAGAGTTCATCACGTCCTGAGCTGCCAGTTCTTCCGTCCCCTCCGGAGCTCCCTGCAGTGGCTCACCTCCTGTGAGAACCTTGACGAACCTCTCGACGTCCATTCTTTCAATGTTCCATCCAGTTGTAGAAGGCCGAGAGCAGGGACGTCGGGAGATAGCATCACTTATCTCAAGCATAATGCACTGGTGATCACTGGCTGAGTAGTCCTCTAATACTTTCCAGTTGTGTATCCTCCGTACTATGGACTCCGAGGCGAATGTCACGTCCGGTATGGTTCCCTCACAGCCAATACGGCGGAAAGTCCGCGTATTTTCGAAGTTGAGTACGACGAGGGCCGTCCTGGCCGCCATTTCCAGGATTCGTTTTCCCCGCGGATCCGTCTGAGGCATGCCCCATTCGATTGCTTTAGCATTGAAGTCGTCCCAACGGGCACTTTGCCCTCTGCGTTCGAGACAGCGCCCTCCAGAGCATTAAGCTTGGCTTGGAAAGATGATATCGACTCGTTAGGCGTTAGGTACACACTAAAGAAGGTGATCCCTGAGCACCGAACCCACACGAAACCATCCCCCCGTCCACAACTCTCCGCTTGAAAGTCACTGTTCCGAACCCAGATAGCGGCAGTACCAGTTTCATCAGAGTACCATAATGCAGGGCTTTTATTAAGGTGTTGCTCACTCAACAGCAAGAAGTCGGCTTTCCTGTCCCTCGCAAACTGCTCAAGCAGATTTTGGGCGGTTGAACTGCGGTGTAGGTTTAGCTGCAGGATGCGGGTCATCGAAGCTCTGATTTTGCCTTGGCTAGGGCTTCCTGGAACACCCGGCATTTTCCTGATCCCAAGACGTGTCCAAAATCAGGTTTTGGATCAGCATCCTTGCAAAGGATACAGTGTGCCTCCTTCGTACACTCTTTTCTTTAATGACCCATTTCACCGCATTTGTAACATAGGGAACTCCTATCGGGTCCTTTGCATACTTCTGTGGTGTGAGCATAACCAAGGCATTTGAAACATTGAAGAGGCGTTGCTCTTCGCCGTATCCTACAGACAACCCACCCAATTCGTACTTTGCCCTTGTTCAGGAATTGTTCGGCGTCCTTTTCGGTAAAGTCAACTATGGCCATGCGTTGTCCCCTGTTGTTTTCTGGTGTCAGTCTCGCTTTGATCCTTCCCACGCTAGGAAGCTCCCTTTTGATGGCCTCTTCTACCTCTGCCAGATCCGTGACGCAGCCAATGTCTCGTATTTCGATCGTTGCCATCGGCTCGAGCGGGGCTATAGTTGCGCTTTTGCCAAGGACTTTCTTTACTGCGTCACAGGATGCTTCTTTATTGCCGGCCTCTGCTCCGAACTCGACCACTATGTTGCCCGACCGCGTTGGTCGTACTACTTTAATGGTAGTATTGGTGTCTTCGGGCCTTACGTTTCCCCTGATGTCCCGCAGCACCTCCGCGTAGGATCGGCCATCTTGGGGCTTTACAAGCAGTGCCTGCTGCCGGGGTCTTCGTCGGGGCTTCTGCCTCTCCTGTTTTGCATCAGGTCCTTTTTCTAATTGGGCGTCCGTACGAACATTACTTTCTGGCTTTTTTTGAAGGAGTTTCTTTGCGGCTTTCTTCGCTCCTTTTGTAAGCACTGTCTGGAACCCCTGATCTGGTGCTCCACGCCCGTCAAGTGCCTCTTCCTTCCTTCTTTTATCCCGATCTCCTTCGATTGGGCTAGACGCCATTCTTTTATTGACTTTTAATGATGGAGCTATGTGCATGTCGCCTTTAGATTTCGCCCCAAGCGCCTCTTTAGCATTCTGTTCATTGTCGGCCCTTAACCAGCTCCTCCCATAGTGCCCTATGCGATCTAGGAGCTCCTCTTGTTCAAGGAGCCCTTCCTTTGCTACTTTGCTAATTTTTGGTGAGTCGCATGCAGCTTGTATTCTTTTCAGAACATCTCCCGCTTTTCGAACTAGTCTTTCTTCTTCGTATCGCTGGGCCGCAATTGTACCTTGCAACCATCTTTGGGAGAGGTTTTCGCGTTCCGTTTCCGAATGCAGTACTTCCGCCACATTTTCAACGTTGGCGATACCATCACGCGGTGTCTGGTCACTCTTTGCTTTTAGTGCCGTAATCTCCTCGTTTGCTTCTGGATTTTTCGTTGCGATGTCGGGATTTGTGACCCTTGCATCGGTCGCTTTAGTAACGGTCGCAGCGGTGACAATCGAATTTTCGGTGCTCTTTATATTATCCTCCACTGCTCGAACACCTGAAGCATCCTGCCGAGTCTCCCGCTTCTCCTTAATAGGACGCTCGGGCGTTCGCATAATTTTTTTGCTGCGCCCAAACGCCGCAGGAATCTCAGTCTGCACCAGACTGTCTGCTGTTCTCCGTTTTTTGTCTACCGTCACTGTCGTCGTGTTAGTCTTCGTTTTTTTCGTGGTTAGTACAGCTCTCGATGTACTGTTGACATCGTGGCTGCAACCGCTGGTTGCGTCGTCGGTGCTATTATTTTTTATTTCCTTTTTTGGATTTTTTGGTCTTTTGATTGTTGGGTCCCCCCTCGGAGCCGCTATCTCCGTTCGTGTGTGTAGTCGCCTTTTTGGTCCCATGGTTATCTTTGCAGAGCAGGGAGGCCATGCGAGGGTTGGCACAAGCCCTTATGGGGACAAGTGCTCAGAGCCAGACCAGCGCTAATCGGGAGTCCGTCTCAACCGAACCTACACTAACCCAATGGTACGAACTTCGAACGTACTCCGAGGCCTGCCAAGGTTTTACCAAACCATCACATCCGCCAGCCCAAAGCGTCAATTCCAGTTCGTTGTCCAAAGCGTAGTCCAGATACAATCAGAGTCGTTACCTCTCATCCCAGGAGGGAACCTCACGGTGCCCCCCATATCCTCGGGTCCGTGAGGGTGGCGCTCCCCAAAGAATGCTAGCCTCCAAGAGTGCTCTTGTCGACCGGCACTCCCCCTGCGGGAATTTCCTCGGGTACGTGGGGGCGGCACTCCCCAAAGAATGCTAGCCTCCAAGAATGTTCTTGTCGGCCGGCTTTCTCCCTGCGGGAATTTCCTCGGGTACGTGGGGGCAGAACTCCCCAAAGAATGCTAGCCTCCAAGAGTGGTCTTGTCGACCGGCATTCCCCCTGCGGAGTTTCCTCGGGTACGTGGGGGCGGAACTCCGCAAAGAATGCTAGCCTCCAAGAGTGCTCTTGTCGACCGACATTCCCCCTGCGGTTGTAATGGGAAATCCCAAGGATTTATGTCTGAATCCCACATCGGAGGGGTTCTTGGACGAGCTGGGGTTGAGTTTTCCCGCTTGCTCTCGAGAGCGGCTACCCGGGTGATCAAACCTTGCATCAAAGCCATCAGGTCCTGCAAGACTGTCGCCTCCACAGCCACAGTTTGTCTCTGGCCTGCAGCAGGCGGCATTGCTTCGGCTCCTGCCATTATGTCGCGCTCGTCAGGTGTCGGCGAACCACAATCCCGGCGATCATTTTGTTTGTTTTGCCCCTTGAGCAGCTGGAATTTCAAGGTGGCTGGACGGTGGAACTGTCAACGTTGCTGTTTGACGGCACAAAGGGCAAGTCCGGCTGACCAGTAGGTGCTGGGTAACGCAGGCCTCGTGAAATTGGTGGCCACACGGTAGCGTTTGTGCGGACGTACCATCATTTCTTGCTTGCTGGCAAATAACGCACAACGCCGTAGGCCCTGCATCTGACCGCAACCAACGCTTATCTGGCGAGCGTTTGGTGGACATATTCTGAAAAAATATAAGTATTACGAGTCTAAAAGGGAAAAGTAAGATTATAGCTATATATATAAATATAAAAAAACCCTAAAACTACGAATAGATTTAAATACAAGCCTACAAAAAATTTAAGAATTCAATATTTAATATAAGTGAAGTGGCTGAAAGTGGTGAGTTGTTCTTGAACCTCAAAAAAAAAAAAATGCTAAAAATTTAAATTACGTTATCATAAAAAAAAATTCGGTCTTTCCATTCCATCGGTTCCTTTCCCAGGTAAGGACACCAATGGTGCACTCCTCCTGTTGCGTTACAGGGACTACTCTCTTGCGGCACATTAAGAATCAGGGTTCGGAAGTACTCCTTTGTCCGCAAGTTTTCACAAGTTAGCACTTGTCAACCCAGAGTGAATTCTGACCCACTAGCAGCGCGTGTCTTGTCATGGATAGTCACGGACTAGCTTAGCAGCCAATCACATGAAATCAAGATCCATGTAATGAAAGACACTTAGGCACCGCCGCAAATAAGATGTTAGGATAACAACTTCCGAATACACATAAGGACTCTAATATCGTTTGGCCTTACTTGTCATACAATGGCGGTAAACCACCAAAGTATAAATCAAAAGCAGGTCCAAACGATATTGATGTCCGAGGGCAACACACGTCCGGAAGTTATTAAGCTGCTGGGGCACGATTTTGGCAATATCCCTAAGTAGTTACCTATCCGCCAATAATCTGGACACCTTGTAGGGTCACCTAGAGACGATTGTCTGTCTCACGCACTCGACTGATGATACAGCCGGGCATTTCGAGCCTCACGTTGGGCGCTATTTTGTAGTGGCGATTAAGAAATAAATGATTGAAGTGCTCGCGGTAAAAGAGAAAAAAAAAAAAAATTAATTACTCCTTCTTTAGCAAAATCTCACCTCATCACCAGCGGGCGCCCGACAAGGATGTTGGTGAGTACCTTTTTCTTCTCTGCAATTTTATAATTGATAATTTTTAAAATTGATTAATTCTTTTTTTATATTTGAGTAATTTTCTTTTTGATGTATTTGATTAAAATTTCTTTCTTTGATAAATTTGATTAAAATTTCTATATTTTTATTGATTTTTTTTTTATCTTAGATGTTTTTTTTATATATTTCATTATATATTTTTTTAAACTGGCGACAAAGCAGGCGGGGAAAAAGAAATTGCTGTGGATTTATCGAACAGAGTGGATTATGCACGACAGGTTGTCATTGACAATAAATTAACAGACGTGATAACTGTCATCAAAGTAAAAAAAAAGGAATTGTAAGAATACAATGATTCGTTAAACAGTCAAATCCGGTCTTTCCATTCTATCAAATCTGACCGGGTATAGGACACGAAACGATGGAAGGGTTTCCGAATAACATGGACTAGCCATCGGGCTCGCTCCACCATTTTGTTGTGTCCAGGGGCTCTTGCCGGGTAGAGTGGCCTTCTGCTCACGTGCCCTTTTATGGTGTACGGTTATGTGATTCGATCAACTAATTCTACAACATAAATCGGTCACGTCTATATTTCTCTTTTGATGGGGGAGTTCATGCAAATTATGTTTGTATGAGTTTTCCACTCAAAAGTGAAATATATGGCCACGTCTACGTTTGGATCTTGATCCGGTTGGAAGCGTGCGAGGGGGCACCACATCCATCAGGATGCCCCACTCTTATTTGTGGGCCATAAGGATCGTCGTTAGTGACGAAGTCTCCGCCAGTCCGTCCGTTTTTGCTCGTCCCAACTTGTTCTCTGAACAAGCAATTTCAACCCTTAGTAGATTACCTCGCCCTCGACACCAGTCGATCGACATATTTTACACTTTTAATTCGTGAATGGGTAATTTTTTTTGCAGTGGGTCCTTGTGCTAGGAGAAAGAACCCGCCCCACGACACAGCAACGCTAGCCTGCCAGCGCTTTCACGCGTCCCCAGACAAGGCCAATCTCGGCGGATCTTAACATCCTCTTTCGCCGAGGCAGTAGACCATCGCTGCAGTCCTGTACGGACATTTATACACCCGCTTCAGTACATACTATTTGGCATCTCTTAAGCCAGTGGTTATAAAAAAAACACAAACCAACAGTTCCAAGGGAGATTCGCCTTGAAAGTAACCGCCATCAACCAGAACGATCCTCTTCAAAAAGGTGCTGGCGCCAAAAAAGTTCCAGTACGTACTATTGGGCAATGCAGCACTTCTGAAGTTCTGCTTTGCATGCGTAAAGGAAAGACCTGCTTTCAAAAATTCCACGAAAAATAGATTTACTAAGTTGGTTTTGTGTCTTACTGAATAATTTCGGTGATGTGTGAATAATTAAAAATTAAAATTTATCTCAGCTGTCTACTGTCATAGTGGTAATCGTTACTAATCATGATATTTCTCGAAATTCCTTTATAAAAAAATATCTGGTTATATTTTTCAAATCTACTAATCACCTATAATTCTGGAATGAACGATAATGAATTCATCTCATCGCGGTGGGGAACCTCACGACCTGCTGGAACTGCAAGCAAACCGGACATCGGTTTATTGCATGTCGGGCAGAGCGTATGGTTTTCTGCTACGGATGCGGTAAGTCGGACACCTATTTTTCGGACTGCCTACATTGTGCCACTCCAAAAACGGCCGAGCGAGTACCCGACCACCTCAGTGGTCCTCCAAAGCCCCACAGTAGGTTCCCAGCCAGCTGCCAACCCCAACAACCTTGACGATAACCCACCAGCCGTGACAACTATGATGTTCCCTCTCTTCCGTAAGCCTCACCAACGACAGTGTTGAAGCGACTACCGCAGTTACTGTCTGAAGAACTTCGGCAGCCCCGAATTTGCGTACTAAAGCCATACCATGGTCGACTGCAGGAATATCGGGCGGCTCGAGAGCGAATATTTGCTTCCGAAGAAGTCACCTCTCGCCCGCGCAAAACAAAATGGTCAACCCGTCGTTGGCAGAGTTTCCGCAAGAGAGTGCACATTAAACTTTCATCTCGGAGGTTTCTGAGAATGATACCAGACCTTACGCCGCAATCAAAGTGTTGGGCGAAATCGCGATTGCACTGATTGACACGGGTGCAAGTATCAGCTGCCTTGCCTCGAGCCTTGGCTCGAAGGTACTCCATCAATATCCTGCCTTGATTTAGCCCTGGAGCTCTGAAATCAGCACCGCGGATGGCACCAAGCATTCGATTCAAGGTAAATTAATCACGCCCGTGACGTTCCGAGGTCAGACTAAGGATGTTACCTTCTTCATAATTCCTTCTCTGACTCAGAAGGTATATCTTGGCGTTGATTTCGTTCTCCAAGTACGTTTGGCCCCAGATTTATTCACCGATGCACCATTAAGTACTAGATATGTCAACGAACATCTAACCAACGACAACGTCTGGAAGCATCCATCGCTGCTTTTCCATGTTATGCTACGCAAAGCCTTGGCCGCAATACACTGGTCTCACATGTCATCGATATTGGCGATAGTAAGCCAATTAAACAGAGACACTATGCTATCTCACCGGCCATGGAAAAGTTAGTGTAGGCAGAGTTGGACAGGATGCTCGAGTTGGGGGTTATAGAGGAGTCCCAAAGTGCCTGGTCCTGACCGGTAACCTTCGTGGTGAAGCCAGGTAAAGTCCGTCTTTGTCTAGATGCCCGGAAAGTAAACACAGTGACCATCAAAGACGCTTACTCTCAGGCAGGATCAAAGCGAGAAGGGAGCAATGCATGGCCATGTAATTATGGCCATGCGGAATAATTTCCGAATAAGGGCAAAATAAGAATATGGTGGGTTGTCTGTAGGATACGGCGAAGAGTAGCGCCTCTTGAATGTTTCAAATGCCTTGGCTATGGTCACACCGCACAAGTATGTAAAGGACCCGATAGGAGTTCCCTATGTTACAAATGCGGTGAAATGGGACAATAAAGGAAAGAGTGTAGGAAGGAGGCACATTGTATTCTTAGCAAGGATGCTGATCCAAGACCTAATTTCGGACACGTCTTGGGTTCAGGAAAACGCCGAGCTTTCCAGGAAGCCCTAGCCAAGGTAAAATCGGAACTTCCATGACCCGCAACCTGCATCTAAACCTACACCGCAGTTCAACCGCCCAAAATCTGCTTGAGCAGTTCGCGAGGGCCATGAAGGCCGATTTTATGCTGCTGAGTGAGCAACACCATAACAAAAGTTCGGCATTATGGTATCCTGATGAAACTGGTACTGCCGCCATCTGGGTTCGAAAAAGTGATTTCCAAGCGGAGAGCTGTGGACGTGGGGATGGTTTTGTGTGGGTTCGGCGCTCAGTGTACCTAGCGCCGAACGAATCGATATCATCTTTCCAAGCCAAGCTTCGGGCTTTGGAAGGCGCTGTTTCGAACGCAGACGGGAACGTGCTCGGTGGGGGTGACTTCAACGCGAGAGCAATCGAATGGGGCATGCCACAAACAGATACGCAGAGAAAACGAATCCTGGAAATGGTGGCCAGGACGATGCTCGTCGTACTAAACACCAGAAATTTCTGCCGTATTGTCTGTGAAGGAACCATACCGGACGTGACATTCGCCTCGGAGTCCTTAGTACGGAGGATACGCAATCGGAGAGTATTAGAGGACTACGCAGCCAGTGACCATCAGTGCATTCTGCTTGAGATAAGCGATGTTGTCTTCCGACGTCCGTGCTCTTGGCTTTCTACAATTGGAAAGAACATCGGAACATCGGTTCGTCGATGTGCTCACAGCAGGTGCCCCGCTGCAGAGAGGTTCGCAGGGGACGGAAGAACTGGCAGCTCAAGACATGATGAACTTAACTATGAGCATCATTACGACTGCTTGCAACGCTTCTATGCCCCGTCGAAAACCCCGGCACGGCAAGCCCCCAGTGTACTGGTGGTCAACTGAAATTGCTGAAAAGTGAAGGGAGTGTCACAAGCTTCAGCGTGAGGCTCAACGAGCATGGAACCGTGACGAGGAATGCAACCGGGTAGCAGCAAAGAAGTCGGCCAGGAAATACCTTCGCAAACTGATCAACAACAGCAAGGCTTGCTGCTGGCAAGATCTAGTGGACAATGTGAATAAGGATCCGTGGGGCCTTAGGTACAAGCTAGTTATGCGGAAGCTTGGTACCCTACGGAAACCTTGCATACATGATGCGGAAAATATAGGCGAGCACTCTTCCCCTTCCATCCCGTTCGTGTCCACTCTTCACACAGCTGGAAGTGGAAGAGGCAATCCTTTCACTGAATGTGAAGAAGGCTCCAGGTCCAGATGGCGTTCCAGCTGTGGGTTGGAGCTTGTATATCACCATTGTCCTGACTTGCTGCTTAGCACATTCAACACTTGCCTACTAAAGTGCGAAGCTGAAGCCTGCTCTACGACACGAGACATGGCTAACGAAGGATGGAAGTTACGTCGAGTGTTGCTCAGGGACCTATCCTTGGTCCGGACCTGTGGAATGTGTCTTACGACGGGCTTTTGAGATAGCTATGCGGATGATGTTGCGGCTCTGTTGGCTGGACGCACCGTTGAACAAGCGCAACTTAGGCTAGATATGCTAATGCGCCGAGTGAGAGACTGTATAACTGCTCGAGGGTTCAGTTTAGCACTGGAGAAAACCGAAGTGGTTATCTTGACAAAAAAGAGAATCCCTAGAGTAAGGATGATCAGTATTGGAGATATGCGCTTAGAATCAAAGCCAGCGGTGAAGTACCTGGGGCTACTGATCGACTCAAAGATGAGTTTCTCTGAGGAAATCAGGGCATCGGCTGAGAAGGCTGCTTCGAGAGTATCAGCTCTGATTCGACTTATGGCCAATGTAGGGGGACCCAGCCCATCAAGAAGACGCCTCTTGAAGAGGGTTGTAGGGGTAGCGCTACTGTACAGACCAGAAATATGGGGTGACGCTCTCAATAAGGAGGTATACCTGTGCCGAAACGAGGATGCGAGGAAGATGGTTGTCCGCGAGGAGAGACAGCGCTCGCTCAACGATTGGCAGCAGTCTTGATTGAATTGCACGAAGAGGAGGCGGATTGCATGCCTCATCCCGGAAGTGAGACCGTGGCTAAATCGAAGGCATGGTGAGACTGACTTCTATCTGACCCAGCTTTTGAGCGGGCATGGGTGTTTTCAGTCTTACCTGCACAAGATTGGTAAGTCATGGTTCCCCGATTGTCGGTTTCGCCCAGGGGAGGAAGACCATGCCTGCCACACATTTTTTGCGTGTAACATATGGGATAGGCTGCGAAGGAAAACGGGAGAGCTCACCCCGGATAATATAGTCACGGTAATGCTCGAATCGGTTGAAAAATGGAACCAGGTGACACATTATGTTCGGGGAGTCCTAAAAGACGTTGGGGCTGGGGATCGCTTGTCTGGCACTTCCTCTTCCCCTCTCGCTAGAAGAGGGATCCCCCAGTTTGAAGGCGCCTCATGGCGTAACAAAACAAGATCTGGCCCGAAGTAATGTATCAAACGGCCCCAGGCTAGGTTCTCAGGTTGACACGGGAGGTGTTTAGTGGCTAGTCCCGTCGTCTTCTTGCGAGCATGGGAGTCCCACACTCTGTGCGTGAATGGCATTCACCTCCCTACCACAAAAATGTTTAAATGTCTTATGTCAATTTATACGAATTTCCCAATCTTTTCGCCTTGAATGGACAAGATTGAAAACTAAACATTCTGCTTAAGTACGAGTAATATAATCACTACACACATAACCATCCGACCAGTGATTAGATCAGGTATTCCAGATTATGATAAGGTCAGATATACGTTAATTCGACCGTATGATCCGTTCTTGATTTGAGTTCAGTATCATTTTCCTTGATACGGATATCAAACGAGGCGCTGATTTCAATGCAGTCCTAGATTCTTGAAACCAATCGTCTGATCAATTCATGACTTGAGGACAGTACTAAGCTTTTGATCCCCACCGTCTGAACAGGACCTGATTGCAGTACGGTACCAAATCCTTTGATATAATCATGTGAATAGCTCCTCAAAATAATTTCATGTTGAGATGTTGGTACAAGCTGAATTGTTCGAAATTTTAAGTATTATTACTTGCGTATTTACTTTACTTTTCTAGTTAATGAGATCGCAGCTAAACTGCTCCTACAAATTACATTAATTTAGAAAATATTGACTTTTATGGGAATATTTAGCATACAGAATAACTTTTTATAAATTTGGCTTCGTAAAATCAGTTGCCCGATTTACTTTCCTTGAATTTCAGTTTGCGTAGTATATTGCTACTAAGCTCATAGTTAAAACTTGAGAATATATATTTTACATATTTTATCTGGAACTTCACAACTCTTTGGACTTCTGTGCTTGACTGGGAACTTAACTTGACAACATACGAGTATTTCCACAGAAACAAAGGACAGTAATTCCAAGAATAAAGGAATCACTTTATTAAATCATGTTATTTGAAAGTATTTTCGTATTCCCATACCATCATAAATACTCAACCAAAGACTGAGTATCCTGTAGGCACCCTTGCCCGAAAATTATTCTGTTGTTTTCAGTATCCTAGCATACATGCTACCTCGTTTTTGGTTCATAATTTCACTGTAATTTTCGGTCCCCTAGTGATTTAATTTAGCGCTTTTGTCGAATATGGAATCCTTTTGATGTCATTTGCAGGATAAAGTTATCATCCCAGTAAATATTGAGCTCGTTGCAATGGATTTAATTCCGGGATATTAAATCCTTTGCATAATAAATACATTCTATGAGTCCGTTGAGAGCAAGATTGATGATATTTAGTCATTTGATTCTGCAGTATATTATTAATGAATATTATCTTTTGAGAAGGTAGGTGAGATCACCTCATGCGAGAAGGAAGTGTCTCCTAGTGTCTCCTACTTTTCCAACCCACATAATTTATTGTACCCTGGAAGTTAAGAGGTGTAGGAATTTTTACAAAGCCTTATGTCTTTCTCGCAAAGCAACACATGCCGCGAATATGTTTACAGCTTCCATAGATTATATTCTGATCACAAATAAAAATCTTTCGAGTGATATTAAAAATATTATATATTTTTTAGCTTTAAATGCGTTACTTAATACCTATGATTTTCTTCCTACGCTTAGAACGGTCGTGCATATTCGTAAAAATCATTTCCGAAAAATCAAAATGAATAAATCACAAACGCGGCAAAAAAGATATTTTCTAGCCTGATGAAATATCCCTGAATACTAAACGAGCGTTATTTAGCTCGTTCACAAGAGTGCAATCATTGTTCATTTCTGTGGGTTAGTCAATATTAAATTGTTACCAGCTTATCATACCACCATCGCATATAGCAAATGTAAAAATGTTGACAAACTGATAATGGACAAAAAAAAACGTTCTAAGTAAATCAAAGATAGAATGCACAAAAAAGAGTATAAATTTCGTAGCTCTTTGTAATGGATTTGTTTGGGAGAATTAATTCAAGCAATGATTTAACTCACAAAAGCAGTTATCAAATCATTAATGCGCGAGTCTAACACATAACTCAATTAGATGGTTCGGCATTGACTGGCAGAGGTCGCGTGATAATAAAATTAAAAAGATGAAAAGACCAAATTAAAAGAGATAACAAACAGCAATGACAATCTAAGTGCAATTGTGGGGAGATTAATTGAACTCATTCCATTTAAAATGATGACAAAATAATTCTAAAGTTTACTGATAATCCATGCAGCAAACGCTGATTTGGGGGGAAAAACTTTACATTCGCAGGCTGAATTACGTGCCCGAGCACATGTTACAAATTTCGTGACCTTCACGAAGGGGAGCGCTAAGAGTCGAAAAATTCAGATTGGTTGCTGCAATTTCAGTCTATCTAGTATTGTCCGGTAAAGTGTCAAATCCGCAAACAATGCCATCACCACATCAACAACAGCATCCAAAGCAGCATTCATTCCAGATAATGTTCCAGCTGAGGTGTTGCAGCTTGTATATCACCATTGTCCTGACCTACTGCTCAGCACATTCAACGCTTGCCTACGGGACGAGGTTTTCCCGGTACGATGGAAGGTGGCGGAGCTCGTGCTGATCAGCAAGGGAAAGAGAAATCCCGAATCGCCGTCTGCATACCGCCAGTTATGCATGCTAGTCACTGCTGGGAAAGTGCTAGAGAAACTCATCAAGGGAAGACTCAATGACGCGTTTCGTGCTGCTGGGGACCTATCTCCTCGGCAGGACGTTCCACCATTGATGCGATCGCATAGGTGATCAGCGCGGTCCAAAAAGCAGAGGCATATAGTCGCACCAAGCGACGGCTCGTCCTGTTGGTGACACTCGACGTCCGAAACGCTTTCAACTCCGCTAGATGGGTGGATGTTCTGGATACCCTGGAAAACCCATTTGAAGTTCCAGAATATCTAATGCGGCTTTTGAGGCACTACCTGAAGTACCGGAGCCTGCTCTACGACACGACACAGGGCCAACCAAGGATGGAAGTTAAATCGGGGTTTGCCCAGGGATCTATACTTGGTCCGGACCTGTGGAATGTGTCTTACGACGGGCTACTCAGACTGAAGATGCCAGATGAGTCGCGCTTCATCGGCTATGCGGATGATGTTGTGGCTCTGGTTGGTGGACGCACCATTGAACAAGCGCAACTTAGGCTAGGTATGCTAATGCGCTGAGTGAGAGACTGGATGACTGCTCGAGGGATCAGTTTAGCACTGGAGAAAACCGAAGTAGTCATTTTGACAAAACAAAGAATCCCTAGAGTAAGGATGATCAGTATAGGAGACATACGAGGTGTGTTCAAAAAGTATCATGAATTTTGAATTTTCGCGGGTTACGTATATTCGAATTTCGATTTTTTTGTGGCGTTATGTTGGTACTCATGTCTGTCACTTATGCCGACAAGCTCGGCCATTTTGAATATTCACTTGATTGGTGATAGCTGCTTTACTTGCACGTGTTTTCAATCGTCTTCGATTTTTACTTATTCAAAAAAATGGATCAAAGAACGTGTATCAAATTTTGTGTGAAAAACGAAATTAAGTGCGCGGATGCATTCCGAATGTTGACTGTGGCATACGGAGAAGCTACCTTAGACCGAAGCAACGTTTATCGGTGGTACAAAATGTTTTTAGAAGGCCGAGAAGATGTGAACGACGAAGAGCGTGCCGGACGCCCGAGCACTTCAACAACAGACGAAAAAATTAATGAAGTGGAGAAAATGGTATTGGCCAATCGTCGAATCACCGTTAGAGAAGTTGCTGAGGACCTAAACATATCGATTGGCTCGTGCCATTCGATTTTTATCTACGATTTGGGCATGAGACGGGTCGCCGCGAAATTCGTACCAAAATTGCTCAATTGCGACCAAAAACAGCAACGCATGAACATTGCTAATGAGATGTTAAACTCTGTCCGCGACGAACCAAATTTGCTCCAGAGGGTCATAACTGGTGACGAATCGTGGGTTTATGGTTATGACGTGGAAACCAAAGCTCAATCATCTCAATGGAAGCTGCCGCATGAACCAAGACCGAAAAAAGCGCGCCAAGCTCGGTCGAATGTGAAAGTTTTGCTGACAGTTTTCTTCGATTGCAGGGGCGTGGTGCATCATGAGTTCTTGCCACAGGGAAGAACGGTCAATAAGGAATATTACCTGCAAGTTGTGCGCAATTTGCGCGAAGCAATCCGCCAGAAACGCCCGGATTTGTGGGAGAACAAAAATTGGCTTTTGCACCACGATAACGCCCCTGCTCACACATCGTTGCTTGTGCGCGACTTTTTGGCCAAAAACAACACACTAATGATGCCGCAGCCACCGTATTCCCCAGATCTGGCCCCCTGTGACTTTTTCTTGTTTCCTAAATTGAAGAGGCCCATGAAAGGACGACGTTACGCTACGCTTGACGAGATAAAGACGGCATCGAAGGAGGAGCTGAACAAGATTAAAAAAATGATTTTTTGAAGTGCTTCGAAGATTGGAAAAACCGTTGGCACAAGTGTATAATATCTCATGGGGATTACTTTGAAGGGGACAAAATAGATATTCATGAATAAATAAATAATTTTTGAAAAAAAACAAAATTCGCGATATTTTTTGAACACACCTCGTACTAATCGAATCGGAGCCATCGGTGAAGTACCTGGGGTTACTGATCGACTCGAAGATGAATTTTTCTGAGCGAATCAGGGCAACGGCTGAAAAGGCTGCTTTCAGAGTACCGGTTCTGAGTCGACTTACGGCCAATGTAGGCCCCTCTTGATTAGTTCTGTAGGCTCAGTTCTACTGTACGGAGCAGAAATATGGGGCGACGCTCTCAGTAAGGAGGTATATTGAAAAAACTGGCACAGGTACAAAAAAGAGGAGCACTGAGAATTGCATCTTCGTATCCGACAGTCTCTGATTCGGCGGTGAGGGTTATTGCAGGCGTGATACATGTTGCCCTCCTTGCTAGAGAGCACCGCGCTATTTACCTGCGTCAAAACGAGGATGAGAGGAAGATGTTTGTCCGCGAGGAGACACAGCGCTCGCTCAACGATTGGCAGCAATCTTGGGTAAACTGCACGAAGGGAAGGTGAACAGCGCGTCTCATCCCTAATGTGAGACAATGGCTAAATCGAAGGCATGGTGAGACTGACTTCTATCTGACCCAGCTTTTGAGCCATGGGTGTTTTCAGTCTTACCTGCACACGATCGGTAAGTCACGGTCCCCCGATTGTCGGTTTGGCCCGGGAGAAGAAAACAATGCCAGCCACACATTTTTTGCGTGCACCAAATGGGATCGACTAAGAAGGGACCTCTACAGGGAGACGGGAGAGCTCACTCCGGATAATATAGTCGCGGTGATGGTCGAATCGGTTGATTAATGGAACCAGGTGCCACATTATGTTCGTCTTGTCCTAAAAGAAAAAAGGGACTCACAGCAGCCGGGGGCGTAGAGCCTGGGGGATAGCTTGTCTGGCACTTCCTCTTCCCCTCTCCCCTCCTGCTAGAAGAGGGGTCCCCCAGCTTGAAGGCGCCTCACAGCGTACCCTGGCCCGAAGTAATGCGTTAAGCGGTCCCAGGCTGCGTTCTCAGCTTGACAGGGGAGGTGTTTAGTGGGTAGTCCAGTCGCCTTCTTGCGAGCATGGGAGTCCCGCACACTGCATAAATGAGCACTTACCTCCCTACCACAAAAACACAAAAAAAAAACAAAAAAAAGGTTATAATAACCGAGTTCTAATATTGTAAAATTCAATCAAAAACATTATCTAATACTGAAAAATGCTATCACAAGATTCCCAACCTAATTGTTTAACCTTATCTCTAAATCTAATATAGTAAACATAACATATACCTAATGTACCCCTAATTTTTAACACAAATAAACAACAACACCTCATATAGCAATAATAATCTAAATCTAAAAATCTAAAATGGATGGCGGGGGTGTCTTGATAGCTACTAAGAAGACTTTGTCAGCTTCAGCCTGTTCGAATTTCTCTCCATCTTCTCCTATAGAATGTATTCTTGTAAAAGTCCAAACCTCGCACAATAAGTTTCTTCTTGTTGCCTCTACTTACGTTCCTTGTAACTCTTTAATTCCTACATATGAAACGTTCTTTGAAGAGCTTTCATCTTACATTGACTCCTTCTTCCCAGACTCCCCTTTATTAATTTGTGGAGATTTCAACTCGCCCTCGGTTTCTTGGTCATCTTTTCCTGCATCAGTTCCGTCTTCTACGAATAATCTATCCATCGTTCTTTCCTCTTTTTTAAATCACTGCTCCCTCTCTCAATTTAATTCTGTACATAATGTTAACGACAAACTGCTGGATCTAGTGCTTTCCAACGTTGCTGATCAACATCTTTCTGTATCTCGGTCGGCGGTTCCGTATATAGACACTGACTCATTTCACCCTCCCCTCTCTATGGTCCTTTCTTTGAAATATCTAGCACGATGCAAAGCTCGTACGCGGCCTAAGTTCAATTTTTACAAATCCGATTTTCATTCAATTTCCACGCATATTTCTACCATTGACTGGCAAAGTTTCTTTGCTGACTTGGATTGTGAAAAAGCAATATCAAAATTCTATTCCTTTCTATTTATTAGTATCCATAACTTCACTCCACTTTATGCCTCCTCAGCAGGCGCTAATCCTCCCTGGTTTACGAGGCATGTTAAGGAAGCCATTAAAAATAAGGATAAAGCTCATAAATTGTGGAAATCTCATGGAACAATTGATTATCGTCAAGAGTTTGTTAGGTATCGGTCAATTGCCAATATGGAGGTTCTGAGAGCCAAAACAGCATATTATGACAATATCGAAAAGTCTCTTCATTCCAACCAAACTAAGCCCTTTTGGTCTTTTGTTAAAGCTCAAAGATCTTCAAGTGCATTTCCAAATTTTTTTCAGTGGAATAGCAAGACTGCTTCTTCCCCTTCTGAAATTTCTAACTTATTATCCACCTTTTTCTCCTCTACATTTTCTTCATATAACAAGACTTCTATACCTTCCTCTTTTTCCGTATTGCCTTCGCCTATTATCACCTCGATAGTCACGAATCCTCTTCAAGTTGAACTTATTATCAACTCTATTGATCCTAACGTTGGACCTGGGCCGGATGGCATTCCTAATTTCTTTATTAAAGCATTAGCATCTATCATTAGCTTTCCACTTTCATTGCTTTTCAATCTAAGTTTGACAACAGGTCACATGCCAGATTGCTGGAAAATTGCTAATGTTACTCCAATACACAAAAGTGGTGATCCGACCATGGTGGAGAATTACCGCCCTATCTCAAAACTATCATCCTTTTCTAAAACGAACGAATTGTCCACCTAGAGCTCTATTCTTCTCTTTGTTCTCAAAGAGCTCCTGAGCAGCATGGTTTTGTGCCAAATCGTTCTACCATAACCAATCTCTTGGAACTTACTGACACTGTGGCGGTAGCCTTAAATGACAGTCTTCAAGTGGATAATATCTACTAGTCTTCAAGTGGATACTATCTACACTGATTTCTCTAAGGCATTTGACACTGTCAAGCATGACATTCTTATTTGCAAATTGCAGCATTATGGTGTGAGTGGCTCCGTTTTGTCATGGTTAACTTCATACCTAGCTTCTAGAACATGCCAAGTTGTCATTGATGACTCGGTTTCTAAGTCATTTCATCCCTGCTCTGGAGTTCCACAAGGTTCCATCTTAGGTCCGTTCCTTTTCATCATGTTTATCAATGATCTCCCATCAGTGTTTAACTCTTCCTGTCTCTTATTTGCGGATGATTTGTAGATCTACAGAGTAATCAACTCGCCTGCTGACTGTCATATTCTCCAAAACGATCTGTTATCTCTGTCTTCTTGGTGTAAGGCTAACATTTTGAATTTAAATGTACCAAAATACCACAAAATGTCGTTTTCGCTGAAAAGTCCATCAATATCCCATTCCTATTTACTGAATCAAACTCCTCTAACAGTAGTGGATCAGGTGAAAGCCTTAGGGGTTATCTTCGACCCAAAGCTCAAATTTAACCTTCACATTATAAACTTAGTCACTAGAGCTTCCCGTGTTTCGGGTTTTGTTCTTAGGCATACTTCTATTTTTTTCTAACCCTAAGTCTGCTATCAAACTATTTATCTGTATCGTACGTTCTCTTCTTGAATACTGTTCTCAAATTTGGTCACCTCACAATGATTATCTGATTGTTCTCCTTGAATCTGTCCAGAGGAAGTTCACCCGTTTTCTATTTTTCAAATTCAAAATCCCTTATGCGACCTACGAAAATCGCCTGTCCTTCCTTCAGATTCCTTCTCTTGAAATTCGCAGATTGATACTTGATGAATGTCGTCTCTTTAAAATATGTAACCGCCTTACGGATACAAATCTTGAATCTCGAATTTATTATAGGCTAAATCTGCGCTCGGATAGAAATGCTAGTATCTTTCTTGTACCTTTTGCTCGTATTAATCCGTACTTCCATTCTCCACTGCTAAGGCTACCTCGCAATCATGTTCGTCTACGAATTGGTCCTTTTCCTCGTTCTCTTTATTTACTTAAACAAAAACTTATTAGTTTACTAATTTGTTAATTTTGTGTGTTTCTTAGTATATACTTCACCATTTGTATTAGAGGTAACTCTGTTAATGGCAACATAAATAAATAAGTAAATAAATAAATAAGCTGAAACTCAAAAACGAAATTACGAAAAACCACAAAGCTGGAAATAAACACGAATAATTTAGACATTGTCATCCAGCCACCAATACCTATGTTGCTCCGTCTCAGCTCGACCAGCTTATACGAATCAGCAAATGAGTATCTCTATTGGAATTGTTGGTCACGTGAACTCAAATTCGAAGGATATTTTATCTTCTTATCAGTGGCCCGTCGATATATGTGATATATAATTGGGACGCCGTCAGAATCAAAAGCATATCAATTCATGTCCAAATACACGAATGCTTCTGGAGAAACGAAGCCAGTAGCAAGGCAAGTCGCAAAATACCCGTCTGTAGGGTGGAACGGCTGTGAAATCCAAGGGTTTTCACTCACAGTTACAGATCTTGCGATAAGATTCCAAAGAAATTTCACATTGAGATATCGACTCTCGTCTCTTTAACAGTTTGATAAACTTGTCTATTCGATACATAATGCTTCCAATCCGTCTAAGGCTTTCTGTACAATTCAGTACTTGCACGGACATTTCCTTTCGAAAACTCTTAATTTTTCTATAGTATTAGCACTTTGGTTGTACCAGATCTGATATCCATATGTCAAAACTGTTTTAACCAGGGTCTTGTAACATATAACTTTGACCTTTTGAACAATGTATCTGGAACGAGAGAGTCTTCTTAGGGCCATCACTACTTTTTGTGCCTTACTGGGTGTGATTTTGGACCCATGCCCGTTCAAAAGCTGGGTCAGATAAAAGTCAGTCTCACCATACCTTCGATTTAGCCACCAGCCCACCTTCCTATCGTGCAATTTACCCAAGACTGCTGCCAATCGTTGAGCGAGCGCTGTCTCTCCTCGCGGACAACCATCTCCCTCGCATCCTCGATTCGGCGCAGGTAAATAGCGCGGCGCTTTCTTGCAAGGAGGGCGACAGGTATCACGCCTGCAATAACTCTCACCGCGCTTCTCTGTACCGGTGTCAGACGTTTTCGGTATACCTCCTTGTCGAGAGCGTTGCCCCATACTTCTGCTTCGTACAGTAGCACTGACTCTACAGCACTCATCAAGAGGCGTCTTCTTGACGGCTGGGTCCCCCTACGTTGGCCATAAGTCGACTCAGAGCCGATATTTCCGAAGCAGCCTTCTCAGCCGTTGCCCTGATTTGCTCAGGGAAACTCTTCTTCGAGTCGATCAGTAGCCCCAGGTACTTCACCGATGGCTTCGATTCGTATATCTCCAATACTGATCATCCTTACTCTAGGGATTCTCTTTTTTGTAAAGATGACCACTTCGGTTTTCTCCAGTGCTAAACTGATCCCGCCAGCAGTCATCCAGTCTCTCCCTCGGCGCATTAGCATACCTAGTCTAAGTCGCCCCTGTTCAACGGTGCGTCCAGCAACCAGAGCCGCAACATCATCCGCATAGCGGACCAAGTGCGACTGATCTGGCATCTCGAGTCTCAGTAGCCCATCGTAAGACACGTTCCACAGGTCCGGACCAAGGATAGATCCCTGGGCAACACCCGATGTAATTTCCATCCTTTGTTGGCCCTGTGTCGTGTCGTAGAGCAGGCTTCGGTCCTTCAGGTAGCTCCTCAAAAGCCGCATTAGATATTCTTGAACTTGAAAAGGGTTTTCCAGTGTATCCAGAATATCCACCCATTTAGCGGAGTTGAAGGCGTTCCTGACGGAGAGTGTCACCAACAGGACGAGCCGTCGCTTGGTGTGACTATATGCCTCTGCCTTTTGGACCCTGTTCACCACCTCTGCAATCGCATCAATGATAGAACGTCCTGCTCTAAAGCCGTACTGCCGAGGAGATAGGTCCCCAACAGCACGAATCGCGTCAGTGAGTCTTCCCTTGATGAGTTTCCCTAGCACTTTCCCAGCCGTGTATAGCATGCATAACTGGCGATATGCAGATGGCGATTCGGGATTTCCCTTCCCCTTGCTGATCAGCACGAGCCTCGCCACCTTCCATCGTACCGGGAACCCCGTCCCGTAGGCAAGCGTTGAATGTGCTGAGCAGCAAGTCAGGACAATGGTGATAGATGAGCCGTAACACCTCAGCCGGAACACCATCTGGACCTGGAGCCTTCCTCGCTTTCAATGAAAGGACTGCCTCCTCCTGTTCCAGCTGTGTGAAGACTGGACACTCGTCTGCTGTTTCACCATAGACAGTGTCAACACGGACGGGATGGGCGGGGAAGAGTCCCCGCACTATCTCGTCCATTTTTTCTGCGTATTGTATACAAGACTTTCGTAGGGCACCAATCTTCAGCATAACTAGCTTGTAGCCAAGGCTCCACAGATCCTTGTTCACATTGTCCACTAGGTCTTGCCAGCAGCGAGCCTTGCTGTTGTTAATAAATTTGCGAAGGCATTTCCTGGCTGACTTATATGCTGCCACCCAGTTGCATGCCTCGTCACGGTTCCGCGCCCCTTGAGCCTCCCGTCGAAGCTTGTGACACTCCCTTCGCTTTTAAGCGATTTCAGTTGACCACCAGTACACTGGAGGTTTGCCGTGGCGGGGTTTTCGACGGGACATCGAAGCGATGCAAGCAGCCGTAATGATGCTCATAATTGAGTTCACCATGTCTTGAGCTGCCAGTTCATCCGTCCTCTCCGAAGCTCCCTGCAGCGGCTCACCTGCTGTGAGCACCTCGACGAACCTCTCGACGTCCATCCTTCCGATGTTCCATCCAGTTGTAGAAAGCCGAGAGCACGGACGTCGGGCGACAACATCACTTTTCTCCAGCAGAATGCACTGATGATCATTGGCTGAGTAGTCTGCTAATACTTTCCAATTTTGTATCCTCCGTACTAAGGACTCCGAGGCAAATGTTACGTCCGGTATGGTTCCTGCACAGCCAATACGGCGAAAATTCGGCGTATTTTCGAAGTTTTGTACAACGAGCGCCGTCCTGGCCGCCATTTTCAGGATTCGTTTTCCCCGCGAATCCGTTTGAGGCATGCCCCATTCAATTGCTTTCGCGTTGAAGTCGCCCCCAACGAGCACTTTGCCCTCTGCGTTCGAGACAGCGCCCTCTAGAGCATTAAGCTTGGCTTGGAAAGATGATATCGATTCGCTAGGCGTTAGGTACACACCAAAAAAGGGGGTCCCTGACGAACCCACACGAAACCATCCCCCCGTCCACAGCTCTCCGCTTGGAAATCACTGTGCCGGATCCAGATGGCGGCAATACCAGTTTCGTCAGAATACCATAATGCAGGACTTATATCATGGTGTTGCTAACTCAGCAGCAAGAAGTCCCTCGCAAACTGCTCAAGCAGATTTTGGGCGGTTGAACTGCCGTGTAGGTTTAGCTGCAGGATGCGGGTCATCGAAGTTCTGATTTTGCCTTGGCTAGGGCTTCCTGGAACACCCGGCATTTTCCTGATCCCAAGACGTGTCCGAAATCAGGTCTTGGATCAGCATCCTTGCAGAGAATACAGTTTGCCTCCTTCGTACACTCTTTTCTTTTATGTCCTATTTCACCGCATTTGTAATATAGGGATCTCCTATCGGGTCGTTTGCATACTTGTGTGGTGTGACCATAGCCAAGGCATTTGAAACATTGAAGAGGCGTTGCTCTTCGCCGTACCCTACAGACAACTTTCTTACTTTGCCCTTGTTCAGGAATTGTTCGGCGTCCTTTTCGGTCAAGTCAATTATGGCCATGCGTTGTCCCCTGTTGTGTTCTGGTGTCAGTCTCGCTTTGATCCTTCCCACGTAAGGAAACTCCCTTTTGATGCCCTCTTCTACCTCGGCCAGATCCGTCACGCAGTCAATGCCTCTTATTTCGATCGGTGCCATCGGTTCGAGCGAGGCCTTAGTTGCGCTTTTGCCGACCAGTATGTGGCCCGACCGCGTTGGTCGTACTACTTTAATGGTAGTATTGGTGTCTTCGGGCCTTACGTTTCCCCTGATGTCCCGCAGTTCCTCCGCGTAGGATCGGCCATCTTGGGGCTTTACAAGCAGTGCCTGCTGCCGGGGTCTTCGTCGGGGCTTCTGCCTCCTGTTTTGCATCAGGTCCTTTTTCTGATTTGGCGTCCGTGCGAACTTTACTTTCTGGCACTTTTTGAAGGAGTTTCTTTGCGGCTTTCTTCGCTCCTTTTGTAAGCACTATCTGGACCCTGTGATCTGGTGCTCCACGCCCATCAAGTGCCTCTTCCTTCCTTCTTTTATCCCGATCTCGTTCGATTGGGCTAGACGCCATTCATTTATTGATTTTTAATGGTGGAGCTATCTGCATGTGGCCTTTAGATTTCGCCCCCAGCGCCTCTTTAGCCTTCTGCTCGTCTTCGACCCTTAACCAGCTCCTCTGATAGTGCCCTATGCGATCTAGGAGCTCCTCTAGTTCAAGGAGCCCAACCTTTACTGCTTTGCTGGTTTTGGGGGAGTCGCTTGCAGATTGTATTCTTTTCAGAACATCTTCCGCTTTTCCCGGACAGCCTTTCTTCTTCGTATCACTGGGCGGCAATTGTTCTTTGCAACCATCCTTGGGAGAGGTTATCGCTTTCCGTTTCCGAATGCAGTACTTCCGTCACATTTTCGACGTTGGCGGTGCAACCACACAACGTCGCTTTATTTGTCTGGTATTCGTTGCTTTTCATGCCGTAATCTCGCTGGCTTCAGGATGTTTCTTTACTATGTCGGGATTTGCAACCTTGGCATCGGTCGCTCCGGTAGAGATGCTCTTTATATTTTCCTAACTCCACCACTCGAACACCTGAAGCGTCCTGCAGAGTTTTAGGGCACTCTGGCATTCGTATCATTTTTTGCTGCGTCCGAACGCCGCAGGAATCTCAGTTTGGACCAGACTGTCTGTTAATCTCCGTTTTTCGTCCGTCTTCACTTTCATTGTATTAATCGTCGTTTTTGTCATGGTTTATATAGCTCTCGATGTACTGTTAACATCGTGGCTGCAACCGCTGGTTGCGTCGTCGTTGTTATTATTTTTGTTTTCTTTAGTTGGTTTTTTTTTATCTTTTTAAGAGTTTTTGTTTGCTCCGTTCGTGTTTGTAGTCGCCTTTTTGGTACCATGGTTATCTTTGCAGAGCAGGTAGGCCATGCGAGGGTTGGCACAATCCCTTATGAGAACAAGTGCTCAGAGCCAGACCAGCGCTAATCGGGAGTCCGTCTCAACCGAACCTACACCAACCCATAGTGCGAACTTCGAACGTACTCCGAGGCCTGCCAAGGTTTTAACGGGACGTAGGCGGTATGATAGTTGAATTGGAGCCGTTCACACACGAGTGTCACCTCGGCGCTACTGTGCAAAGCAACTAGGTCCAAACCATCATATCCGCCAGCCCAAAACGTAAATTCCAGTTCGTTGTCCAAACCGTAGTACAGATCCTATCAGGGTCGTTACCTGTCATCCCAGGCGGGAACCTCACGGCGCCCCCCATATCCTCGGATCCATGGGGGCGGCGCTCCACAAAGAATGCTAGCCTCCAAGAGTACTCTTGTTGACCCGCACTCCACCTGCGGGAATTTCCTCGGATACGTGGGGGCAGAACTCTCCAAAGAATACTAGCCTCCAAGAGTATTCCTGTCGGCCAGCATTCCCCCTGCGGGGGAACATTTTTCTGACGAGTAAACGGTCGTCTCGGGGGGGAAGTGCAACGATGTCTGCCTTGACCTGGCCTCCGGGTATATGTTTAATGAAATAAAGTTACAATTCCCTTATGGACAACAAATATTGATTTAGAGTAAAAATCAAGAGTTTGATGGTTAAAAACAATTTTTTATTCTACAACACACACGGATGCATTTTGGTCGGTATTGCCGACCATCTTCAGCGCTATGCGCGAAACTACTAATGAAACTACTGAATAAAATTGAAGTACATTAACAATTAACGGCTTATTGGTTCTATATGATTTAGTCGGATTAAATAAAAATGAAAAATTCTGTTATCAGACTATAGTCAATATAAAATTACTGTCCTGTTATGTGTTAACCCCATATAATAAATAACCCGGGTATATGATCCATTCTCTCGATACCGCCTAATGGCATCCTGTATCGTGGTTCCAGGTACAGCGAGCATTCGGGCGATGCGACGTTGACTATTCAGCGACAGCCCTAGCTGTACAAATCGCATCTAACGGCATTTTTATTATTTCAAACATCAAGCAGAATCTTAAAGAAACAAATTAAACAACTTTACACTTTCGGTGAAAATAGAACAAGAAATGTTATCTCGGCAACGTCACGGTGATAAGCTCAAAAAATGACTTATTCGTATAAAACCTACTGCGACACAAATTTTAAAACCAACTCGAGCGTCTAACTGTTTTGTTTTTCTTCCGAATTATCCACTCGATACAAAAATAGATGTCACATTTAAAATGGCATGTTATGATAGACCTTTATACCTTGAGAACTTACGTGATTATTCATTTTATTTTATAACATGTCTTCCTAAATTATTCCAAATTATTACATTTTAGTCTCCTCTCTTTCTCTAATATTAGCCCGGGTATCGTCTTGCATGTACATGATTTTGAAATCTAAATTTCTGAAGAAAATTAATATTCTCTCGAAAAACATTTTGTGATGATTTTTTCCGACGGATAATAATCCTGAACATCAAATTAGCTCTCACAAAACAACGGAGCATGTAATTACACTCCAAAAGTACGAGGACAACACACATCTACTTACATTATGCTAATCCCTCTTAGATCCTCCGTATGAAAAATTCGCTTCGCTGAAGGTTCGAGTTGAAATCTCGAAAGTAACGGGTGAAGTCCTTTTGTATTTACATTTTGTATTCTTATCAGGATACACATTGTAGCATTCATTATTTCAGTGGGATAAAGAGCTGGAAATTGGGAAGTTTCAACAACCCTGAATGTTAAAAACTCCATTCTTTAATTTATTCCAAAAATTTTCGCACATTGATGGCAAAGAAAGGAACGAGAAAGATCTTAAGAATTCATTAAAAATCTTGTATTGAACATATTATAGGGACCGATTGCAGTTGATTTTCAGGTTACAATTCTCTTGATACGCTGGAGTGAACTGGCAACCCAAAACGATATTAGGTCTTTTTAATCTCAAAACTCCTGAAGGACATTCCTCCTTCGGGTGGGTCATATCTCGGCGAATATCGTAAGAAGTTTACTCAAGGCACGTAACACCAATCATTCATTCCACACTAATCTGCAATAAGGCAAGGTTACCCTCCGGGTCACTTAATAAAGGACATTGTTATTCCAACACCGCCCACCCTAAAGATAATATCCGAGGCAAGCAATAACACCTTTTGTCGATGAGATTACAAATGCTGCGAAATTGTGGGTCTGAGACTTTCGTATCTGTAGTACTAAGGCGCAGATGAAATAGCCGGGAAAGGGTTGAACATGCTTTTATATTCCCGGGGAAGCGCTTGTGGGCCGGTAGAGAAAATTTTTAGTTGAAATGCCGACATGCTTGAAAAAGCGGCCCAGCCTTTTTTTGCCAGCAATCGTCTTGCTCCCATTCAGCTTGTCAAAGAAACTGTAATGCATCTTTAGTCGCGGATTTAATATGAGATTTTGCGATGTTGGTACAGTTGTATGCTGGGGTTAAATGCAAGTGTCGCAAGGCTCGTGAACACGAACAAGAGAAGAAAAACGGTGGAAATGAATAGAAGGGCGTCGCCGGTTTAAATCGTTGCACCGCTTCTATTTTGCAAAATGAGCAGCACATAGAAGAGCCCCGAACAAAGCACGAGCGCGGAAAAAGCAGGAATTTATCTCGGCGAATAATGTGGGGATTTATCCTGTTGTTGCGTTTGATTAAAGTTGAATGTGGAGAAGTGCTAAGTGTCTCTTCATTTGCGAGACAAAAGTGTTTTGACGGATGAAAATACAAAAAAAAAATATTTCCTGTTCCGCTCCCCCTCTTACGTCCACTCCAGTGTGTCTGGAATATCAGCGGAAAACCTATCTCAAAAACATTAAAACTTTTCCTATTGGCTTGATAGCAAGTTTCAATTTAATCAAAAAGTTAGGTATCTTCCAATGTATCATTCGGGGCAGCTAGCATCTTTTTGTGTCGATATCCATCTTGTAATTGACTACGAAACTGCCTCCGAGGTTTTTGTAGATATGGTAGACTCATACCTACAAAACCAAACAAAGACTCGTGTTGCCAGTAAAACCAACGACGAACTCCAAAAGCTCCAATATGTAGAAGAATAAAATCCATACATTAAATGACTTGTCACTTACTCCCGACGGAACCAACTCCGTAAGGATTTGATATCCTTTGTGCGTCCTTCAACCAAGTTCAGCTATTTTTATGTTTAGGAGAAAAGCAAGATGGTCTACAAAAGTTTCCACGATATGGAAAGCATAAAATTTTATAAGTTTTCTTTATTTTCCTCCTTCTGTGTATTGCAAAGTCGAGATGAATGACTTTACATTCGTCACAGTTGGGCGTGAGAAACATAAAATATGAAAACTGTTCAATTTGAAAACGTTAAGATTTACTATACACACATTCAAACATGAGAATGGAATTCTACACAGAAGTGAGTGTGAACGAAATTCAGGAAACATTATTGGAAAAATTAAATCAAGTCTAGAGGAAATATAATAAGCATGGTAACAGGCCTTGGTATTCTTAGAAAGAATAAGTTGGTGTAATTTCCTGAATGTTGAATGGGAAACTGATAGAAATGTTGGATTGCGGAACAATTGGCTTTCATAGCTTCTTTGAAATGCCAGTGCATTGTTAGGAGCATTTGTTATTTTCTTTATTTTTATACTGTGAACATATATGTAAAGGATTTTCCATAAAGGACATAACAATTTTATCTATTAATAAAACACAGAAACATTTGAGCATTTGAGCAAGTATAACATTTTATGAATCGGTCATATGACCGCCATGAGCCCGTTTACAGCGATCGATTTATCGGACCCAATTTTCCACCACTTTGGCCACACATTTCGCGCTGGATGTTGTCTTTGAGCTCGTCTAAAGTTACTGGCTTGTTAGCATTGACCATTTACTCGATATAGCCCCCATTAAAAGAATTCCAATGGCGTTAGATCACATGAACGAGGCGGCCATTCGATCGGACTTTTTCTCGAGATAACGCGTTCATCAAATATGCCTTTCAATAAATCATCGTTGATGTCAAGTTCATCCAATTCTGGCTACAAATAACCTTGCAACAAAATACGAAAGCGCGGTAACGTGACGGTCGTTTTCATCCACGAAAAAATACGGCCCAATCACACTTCCGGCATGAAAACTGAGTAATTTTTGCGAATGCAACGGTGTCTTAAGAAGCACATGTGGGTTTGTTGGTGACCAATAACGCATATATTGCTTATTAACAAAGCCATTAAGCCAGAAATGAGCTTCATCGCTGAAGATGATTTTTCGATGAAATTCTTCATTTTCTTCAAGCTTTGCCAGAGCCCAATTGGAGAAGTTTCGGCGTTTAAAATGATCAAGTAGCTTTAGTTCTTAAGTCAATTTGATCTTGTAACCACGTAGGCCAAGATCTTTCCGCAAAATTCCCCACAGTGTCATCTGAGCGATGCCCAATTCTTGAGAACGACGTGGAATCGACTGATTTGGCTCATTTTGAATCGATACACTTACGGCTGTGGTATTTCTTTCGCTTCGAGCGGTAAGACGTCTTTTTGGCACCGGAGCGTCCAATAGTGAAAATTTGGACTCAAACTTATCCACTATAGCACGCGCAGCTTGTCGGGTGCTACGATTGTTTACGGCCGGAAATCGTAATAAGGGCTCTTAAAGTTACGACCACCGACTCAGAATTTCAGTAGTAATTTTCAATAATTTCCAAACTTTGCTCGTTCATGAACTTTATCATGATGAAAATGTTCGCTTTAACTACCGTTTTGACATTGACAATTTGTTAAAAAAGTTTCATAAATATAAAGATACGATACTGCTATGTCCCTAATGTAAAACCCTATTTATGTATACAGATGCGGCAAGTTCAAACATTTCAATTAAGGTTTTTTGAAAAACGACTTGCAATGGTTTTTTCTCAGAGTTTCGAATCAAGGATATCCAATCGCGGGAGAGTGGACACAAATTTTTCACACATTTTGACTCCTCCTGCACTGTTTCTTAATACTCAATGTTGTAAGTTCTTTCATTTAGTACTTATCTCAATTTTCCTTGTCAGAAAATGTTTAAGGTCACTTTCATATAAAAACCTTGTTACCCTCCACGTTGAGGATCCTTCGGCTTGGGACTTCAGGCCCGGTTTTCTCATCGGCGGTCGTAGGACGTGTCACTCGCTTGTTCCTTGGTTCCAAGTAGCCGCCAAGCGAGAAACGCGGTAGCCGAACACCCCTCACCAAGATGAAATTAGTTCCTTTTTCACTAACCTAGCGGAGCTTTCCCGATAGGAATTACCCGCCCCGCTCTCACTGTTTCTTCAGTCTTACACTGAACTTCTATCTCACTAAACTAAACTACTATCTCACTGAATATCGCGAGAAATTTCACGTTAAATTCTCCTGTAACCCTTCCGCGACAGCTACGGGTGATTTTCCCAGTCTTCAATTACGGGAAGACCACTTCACACTCCTTACCATCTATGTTTCACCCGACGAAAAATCAATTAAAAATCTCCTGAAAGTATACTCGGGACACTGAAACACACCCGAGCCAAGTGTACAATCCACACAAAGAATAATCACGCTCAAATGCACAAGATTGTATTTTAAAAAAGCAAATTGAAAAATATAATAATATAAGTCACTGTTTCGTCATAATAAAATTGAACAATAAATCCACTATACCTTTCCTTATTTCTATTCTCCTGATTTGGTGGCCCCCCGAATTGAGTCACGTCGCGAAGTTATCTGTTCTAGCGCACCACGCGTCAAACGTTCCAGATCCAATATTCTACGTCGCTGGGGCGTGATGAAATTCCACCAAATTATCTACAATTCCTCGGTTGAACTGCTGGCTATGAAACTCGTCCTTGGTACTTTGCTTCGTCGTACTGTACATCCTCCGCTGCCGATCTTCTTCCACCAAAAAAAGACCCGTCCCTTAACCGACGACCCGTTAATTTTTATCCTAGAGGCAATTGAACTTTCGATCGCAGAGCTGGCTTGCATCAGCGACCCGCCAACTGGCGTTCATCGGGTACGCACCTACGTCCCACATTCGCTTCATCGGATTTCACCGTCGTTGGCTGTCCGATGGATTGTCATTCTTAAATGTCAATTCGCGCAGCGTCCACACTTCGGGAGTGCAATCAAAACAAACAATTCGCATCTTGGCGAGTCCCTAATGTAATTTTTGGTTGCGTATTATTTGGCCGCCTTGATTGAGGTGCTTGGGCAAAAAAGGTCCAGGCAGATGAGTATCAATTTCGCTGATATTTTTTTTCCTGGTATCCGGCCTGATGAACATCATCATAAGCACGAGATTAAGTGTATTGCTTGTAGTTTGAGACCCACCAATGAAAATATCCAAGATTGTCATGGTAATTTGTTTGTCGGGAAAAATATTGTGCGGGTCATCCTTGCGTAGTAACGATTCTCTGATGTATGCGTACACGACATCATCCGTTGATTTATCGTCGCAATAATTAACTTTGTGTTCGTTTATGATTCCCATGAACATATCATGCAACTCCTTATAGAAGTTTTAAATGAGATTGTACTTCGTCTTTTCTGGCATAATGCATTGCGACCAAGGCAACTGCAATAGCAAACCTTCGGCGGCATCAAACGCCTTGGATTCTTTTTCTAGCATGGTAAGTAATTTGTTGAGCCTTGCATCACTTCTTGGAATGAGTTTGCTCGTAGTCAAAGTCTTTAAAACATTGATGACACTCGTAGAGGGAAAAGCTACTGGTTATGAATTATTTCTAAAAGTTCGACTAACTTCTATTGTACATATTGCTCCATTAGTTGCCTAGCGTAAACTGCCTGTCGTAAGAGACGATTGGTGAAATTTCGGTGCTCAGACCACAACCGTCCATCGGTGTATGTGATTCCCAAATGGGTACCCGTCGTTCGTAGACGAATGAAGAAGTTATCTGATCGACCTTGAATTCTTTGCTTGATTTCACGAACCATCTAGTAGCCAAAAGCTACTACCGCATACTCCTGACCAAGTTTTAATCCAATGACAGGGCTGCTGTACTTCTTCGATAAATATTCAACGCAAGGTGAAACCCTCCGAGTTGTCTTACTAATTTTTGAATTAGAGTGGTATTCCTACCCATGTTGACCTGACCATCTTGGACCTTTGAATTGGGTTTTATAGCAATTTAAATACCATATATTCAGAGAGTCGCTTCTTTTGGTATGAATTTTAAATTGAATCGTGATAGTATGGAATTACTTATTTAGACATCGTAACGGATTATAAGAGATCCTTCAATTTCATCAATGAAGTCTCCGTAGTATGTTTTATAGTATTCATCTATATTCCCTGTATATATTTCCAATTTCAGGGAATCCATTACAGTTGTAATAGAATGAACACCCAACCTTATATATTTTTTACACCAAAACTTGGGAGATGTCACTACTTTCGACTTACCTTCAAAGTTTGTTGAATCAAGGCCTTTTTTTAAATCATACAGATTAAAAAGGTCTTGCTCCCAACCGAATTTGAAAGGAATCGTCGGTATATCAGGAGGGAAACCTTGTGTAGTGGAAGAGACACCGTACCGCCATTGAGAGTGGTAAGGTAGAAGATCGCACTGCTTGCTAACATCCCTCTGCTTATCAAATTTCAATGGTTAAGCTCTAACCAATAAAAATATAACATGATGCCCGTTGCGAAGGAAATTGTAGTGGGTAAATTATTATACGACGACTAGAGACGTCATACTCTTAAAAAAGAAGTCTAGCGGATGATTATTCAATATTAATTGCCTTAATGTAAAATAGGAGAAGAAAAAATTTTAAACACTAGTTATGGAAAAAAGATTGTCTTTAGGGGTAATGGGACACGATAATTAAAATATTGCTAAGAATTGATAAAAAGATTTCAGAGATTGACGAATATTACGCATTAAGTTTCGCATAGTTATGACGTACAGAAAAATGAATACAAGATCAGAAATTCACAAAAAATTTTCGAACTATGCTTGCTTGAACACTACAGCCCCTTTCGGGGCTTCGCTTAGAGATAGTTAGAGTATCTCATTATCTGGATCGTATGTTTCGGCACTCGAGAGGTGATACAATCAGTAACACGCTTTGCCCGTATGTCCGTTCATCCAGCGGCGATCCGTTATGATTTTAAACCAGGGCGTATTCATAACTGAACGGGGCTATAATCCGCCCGAAGCATTGTAGTAATCGAGCAGTCGCCTAAGCAAACTGCTCGAAGCCGGCATAGCACAAATCTGAATTTCAATTGCAGATTTGAATTTTTTTTTTATTAATTTAATAATTCAAATCTCCAATTAAAATTCGGACATGGCAACAGCTTTTTCCGCTGCACATATACGTATTGCATTGGTGAAGGCAAGTTGTCGAGTCCCGGTGCGACAGAGAGACGGCAAAGGACGACTGACAACAAAACGGGAGTCAAGCTCGAGAATCTACATCGTTTTCGCGATTTCCTCGCTTCGTTCTTGACATTCATTTTTGTTGAAAATTTTCGATAATTCAGTTTCCGTTTGGAATTAATTTCCACGATATATTCGGACAGGTTTTAAGACGTTACTCGAAAGAAACAAAGAAATTAGCCTTGAAGCTGAAGAAATAAATCGTACTTAACCGGAATTCACATATTAACAAACAATCGCATTGTTTATTGAATTTCCATTTGTTTATTTATTTGCTGGTGCTCGCGCTTAGTGCGAACATTTTCGAGTACTTAATCAGTTTTAAGACTTACAAGGGCAATACAATATTTCAACGGTTTCAATCCGCGGCTCGTAGTTTATCGTGCAGCGTTTCGTAACTTAGAAAAACGCAGTGGGAAATCGCTTCTGTTGATGTCGTGAATTTATCGCTTAGTGCGCGCAAGTTAAAACCAAAATCTATTTGTTGGAAATTTAAAAAAAACTTAAAATAGGATTCAAAAAGTAAATACAGTCAATGCAAAAAGTGAATTGAAATCAAGGTATAATCTAGTGTAGTTAAAACCCCATTAATTGCATTCAACACTTAGATCGAGCAAAAAAATGTGCAACTGATGAAGAAAAGTGAAACCATTTTACGGTTAAGTGCAAAGTGTAAATCACTAGTCCTCCCTGACTCTCTTCAAATCAAAAAATCTCATTTCTAAATGAACATTATGTGATACTAAAAAAATATAAATTAAAAACATTTAATGCAAAATAACAAAAATTGTAGGAGGAGATTCGCTGTTAAGAAGCCGCATTTACGTACAGTGAAAATTTGCGAGCATATTTTGACGCTAAGGCCGGAATCGTTCAATTCACAGAATCCTATTCTTCTCCCTCACTCCAAATTTCCTTTTAGGCGAAGTAAAATTTAGTTATTCTACATCCTAATTAAATGTAGTTTAATAAAATTAAACACTTGGATTGGTGCGCAAGGTCGAGTGTCATTCTCAGAAACCTTCGAGATAAGGATTCGGTGCTGGGTTTGCCTGATGGTAGGGCTCCGGCTCCACCGGTATCACCGTTTTGATACGATAGAGAAGATTCAAGCCGCAGCGAAGACGGAATTGAAAGCCATCCCGGAAACGACGTGTATCTCAAACATTAATGAATATTTTGACATGTAAATTTGACATAGATGTCACTGACAGCACTACCAACCTAAAAATAATAATTCTCCAAATCTTTCGTCGCGCGCAGTTTAAATTCAAGTGTCACCTTATTTTTTGGACATATATAAATATGAAAATAGAACGATTCTTTTCATTTTAGTATGTCTGTACTTGCAATTTCAATGTTTACAAGTTTAATTTTTTTTGGAATCAATTTGTTTTTCCTTTCTACTCTATGAGAGATTCTGTAACAAGTGATACTGATAGAACTGTGTTTAATATGCGATTACTAAAGTGCTTTATGTAATTGGTGCGTATTACTGAAACCTAATGATAAAAAAATTGTGCCTAAACATCATAAATAAGAACACATAGGATAGCGATTGATTAAAATTTGTCATTTAATATGTAACACAATAAATTTAATAAAAAAGGAACAATCAAAACTGATTTTTAAAATTAACAACCGATTATTTTTGATTTGCTGATTTCCTAGATGTTGACACGATCGACTTGTAGAAATTAAGTTGAAAGATGCTTTGGCTCAAATATTCCCTATGTGAATTCATACACGACCTAGCTAACTTCCTTCTTATCGGTGGAGACAAATGAACTCTTTGGAGTACGGGCGTTCCGCTGATTCCGTCAAAAGTCATATAAAATTTCGTTCGCCTGCGAGGTGCAATAAATTATTTGGTCCGATATCCGTTTTCGTTCAAATCGTTTGGATGCAGGATTTGGTGATTGAGATTTATGCGACCTAATAGATCCACTCGTATTGGTACTATTTCTAACAGACGTTGTTGTCAACGTCGCTGTGTTGCCAACGTTACGCAGGGATTCGGGTGTGGCTATGTTATGTGTTGATTTTATTTGTAGACTTCGTGAGTTTTTTGCCGATTCATGGCTATTGTAATGTGACTGGCTGCTGGAAGCTCGTGAACCTGGCGCCGCGGTCGTGTTGCTATGATGTCCCTCCGCCGAAGCTTCACTTTTGCTGGCTAGCTAGCTGGTCGATAGACTTTCCGGCGTGCTTGCGGTTCCGCGATCTCAAGCGGACTCCCCTTTGTTGCTTGTTGTCACCTTGCGGGACCACTTGCAACGGGAGTTGACGAGCCTTCCACTCATTCCGCTGCACACTTGCCGTCGCCAATGCAATACGTGTATCTGCAGCGGGAAAAGATGTTGCCATAGTAATAATAGGAAAAGGTAAAACTCATAAAGAATATAACTATAACGCACAGTCTAAATTTAATATACAAAAAAAAAGATCTAAAATTTATATTTAATAAAAATAAAGAGAAATCAAAAATGTTTTATGATTTATAATTATAAACTGAAAGAATAAAAAAAATGTCTTTTTAGAGTCTACAATTAAAATTTCGGATAGGTGTCATGCAGGTTTTCGAGCGGTTCGCTCAGAAAACTGCTCGATTACTACAAAAATATCATCGAAGTAAAGGGATTGAGTCCTTCTAACTTCTTCTTCTTTTTTTTTAACACTGCAACCTTCGCTTAGAGATAGTTAGAGTAGATATCTCATTTTCATGACCGTATTGATTTTTTCGGAAGTTGGTTTGGTCAGTGCCATGCTCCCGTGTGTCTGCTCAGCTATGATATGATCTGATTGAATCAGTACATATCACCACTGAGTGAACACTCGTAGTCTGTCCGAAAAATCCCCTGAACTAAATCACGTTGTTCACCAACGAGATTTGAACCTGGGACCTTCGGCTTATGCGTCTCATACAGTCCTTCTAACTTATCGGTAGTGAAATTAGAAGAGGCCCCTACTGGTTCCCGAAAGGTAAATTGGGGAAAATCAGAAAATAATTTTTTTTGGAGTGGCCTTAAATAGTAGATCGGGCACAATGGACATTAATGATTCATGGTTAATGTATATCGAATAACGATACGGTAATTCTTGATTCTTACTTACTTACTTTCAATACATCTATTAGGCATTTCTTCCTAGCGCTTATTAATTAATTGACAAAAACCAGCCTATCAGAATGAACACTTTAAATTGGCATTTTTCGAATTTTAGTTATTTTGAACTGACAACAATATTTTCATAGGAAAGAATGCTCTACAAATAGTCAAAAAAAGGACTACTCGTATTATCTTAAACTCAATTTTTGCTGGGCGTACGGTGAGATTGAGTTTTACACAGCACATATTGACATCATAAGATTCTTTTTCTAAAGAATAGCATTGTTATCATGAAAATTACAAAAACAAAATAATGTATAACACGGAGAAAAAAATCTAGAACGTGTGAAATCGACTTATTTCGATTGAAGGAATCGTTGGATTGAAACCAAAAATAGTTTTCAATTTATACATACTGTAAGTAGCGTAATAAAAAAATACGTTTACTCTCTACCATTTGTTAAAATTTGTGTTCAATATAAATTAGATCATTTTCATAAATCGTATTTTATGTGGTTTGAAAGAAAATAATGAAATGAAAATAACGAATGCGAATTTTCGACACACTTTTGAGCTTGCATTTGTGTCAGCCGTTCTTGCATTTTTCACGATTCTCCTTATTTTTAATGATAGTAGTATATTTTTACAAGTGCTTACGCCCTTGGTTGCCTTTGCCGCTGTTTCTGCTTCCCGCGATTTCTTGATCCCTTCCTTATAGTCTTCATCTTCCTCACTATCGCCGTCAGGCAGTTGATATATGTATTTTCATTCAATTTTGTGACAGGCTTCGACATCTCTTTCCTCGTGAAACAATCAGCTTTGGAAAAAAAACAGGCACTGATTTCACTTTAGAATGCGTTTATTTCATGATTCCTTTCTCTAATAGCGGCAATCTGTATCCAAATGGTGTCTTTCGTGCGCAAAAAACGTCCACGCGTCGCAATTGGTTCACAATTTCCTTAAAAAGCGCTATCCCCAATTCCCGAAATTTCTTGATGTTTCGCACGCATTTTTCCTGACGTGTCAAACTGAGCGCACATGCCGTCGCCCATCTGCTGGTCGGCGTCAGTGGCGTAGGGTGGAAAGATCGAGTTTATCATAAGTCATAGCCATTGAGTTTTCTGCAATTACAACACACGATTTTCGGGGCTTGTAAAATTTTTCCAGCCTTGGATCACAGCAAGTATAAAAGCTAGAATCACCAAAATTTGTGAAAAGCTAAGAAATGGTAGGCTAATGTAAGCTTTTATAGTGAAATATATGGATGAATGTCCGTAAAGGACTGCAGCGATGGTCTGCTGCCTCGGCGAAAGACGCTGTTGAGATCCGCCGAGATTGGCCTTGTCTGGGGACGCGTAAATACCCTGGCAGGCTAGCATTGCGGTGTCGAGGGGCGGGTTCTTTCCCTCTAGCACAAGGACCCACTATAAAAAAATTTCGCATTCACGAATTAAGCATGTTAACATGCCGATCGACTGGTGTCGAGGCCGAGGTACGAGGGTAGCCCCAAAAGTACCCGACCTGACTTATGAATACAGGTAGTTTTAAAAAAACAATTACTGCGATTGACAATACCACCTTCCAACAACTTAATGTGAATTCATAACGGTACATTTATTATTATTTTTTTTACATACATACATCCAAAGTGAACGCTTTCAGTGAATTTGTAAATATGGAAAAAATCGGGCATCGTTATGTGATACAATACTTTTATTTGAAAGGTCTAAGTCCAGCCGATATCAAAGTCGAGTTGTATTCTACTCTGGGAACGGACTTACAGAGACTTTGTCGTTACCGCGATACTTATGACCCACAAATAAGAGTGAGGCATCCAGGTGGAAGCGGTGCCCCCTTGCACCCTCCCAACCGGATCAAGATCCTAACGTAGACGTGGCCATGTATTTCACGTGTGAGTGAAAAACTCAGACAAAAGTACTTTGTATGACTCTTTCCCTTAACTGAGGAATACAAACGTAACCAATTTAGGTTATAACGTTATGCAATGGAATCACATAACTTTATATCATAAAAGCGTACGCGACCGGAAGGCCACTCTACCCGGCAAGAGCCCCTGTTAAGCAAAAAAGGGAAGAGCGCGCCCGATGGCTAGCCCATGTTAGCGGAGGAGACTACCATCGTTGCGGGTCCTATACCCGGTCAGGTCGAAAGAAAGGGAAAGACAGAATCTTCAAGTTTTAACAATCCATTGTAAATTTATTTTTACTGTCGTGTAAATACTCGTATATATTGAAAATTAACAATATGTAAATGTGTATCTTTATATGCCAATGTTAAACAAACATACATAATTGCGTACTTTTCGTTTTCTTTGTTTGAAAAAAAAAAAAAATCAAAAGCAATTCGTTCTTTATCTTCATTTTTCTTTGCTTCGGAAGACAAATTAAACCTAAGATCAGCAGTGCATTCTGCTTGAGATAAGCGATGTTTTCTCCCGAGGTCCGTGCTTTCGGCTTTCTGCAACTCGATGGAACATTGGAAGGATGGACGTCGAGAGGTTCGTCGAGGAAGAACTGGCAGCTCAAGACGTGGTGAACTCAACTATGAACATCATTACGACTGCTTGCAAAGCTTCTATGCCCCGGCAAGGCAAACCCCCAGTGAACTGGTGGTCAACTGAAATCGCTGAAAGGTGAAGGGAGTCTCACAAGCTTCGACGTGAGGCTCAACGGGCGCGGAACCGTGACGAGGCATGCAACCGGGTGGCAGCATATAAGTCGGCCAGGAAATGCCTTCGCAAATTTATTAACAACAGCAAGGCTCGCTGCTGGCAAGATCTAGTGGACAATGTGAACAAGGATCTGTGGGGCCTCGGCTACAAGCTAGTTATGCGGAAGCTTGGCGCCCTGCGGAAGCCTTGCATACATGATGCGGAAAAGATGGACGAGATAGTGCGGGGACTCTTCCCCGCCCATCCCGTCCGTGTTGACGCTGCCCATGATAAAACAGCAGTCGTGTGTCCACTCTTCACACAGCCGGAACTGGAGGAGGCAATCTTTTCATTGAAAGTGAGGAAGGCTCCAGGTCCAGATGGTGTTACGGCTTGTCTATCACCATTGTCCTGACTTGCTGCTCAGCACATTCAATGCTTACCTTCGGGACGGAGTTTTCCCGGTACGATGGAAGGTGGCGAGGCTCGTGCTGATCAGCAAGGGGAAGGGAAATCCCAAATCGCAGTCTACATACCGCCCGTTATGCATGCTAGACACGGCTGGGAAAGTGCTAGAAAAACTCATCAAGGGAAGACTCAATGACGCAATTCGTGCTGCTGGGGACCTATCTGCTCGGCAGTACGGCTTCAGAGCAGGACGTTCTACTATCGAAGCGATTGCAGAAGTGGTGAGCGCGGTCCAAAAGACAGAGGCACATAGTCGCACCAAGCGACGGATCGTCCTGGTGGTGACACTCGACGTCAGGAACGCCTTCAACTCCGCTAGATGGATGGATGTTCTGGATACGCTGGAAAACCCTTTTCAAGTTCCAGAATATCTAATGCGGCCTTTGAGGGACTACCTAAAAGATCGAAGCATGCTCTACGACACGACACAGGGCCAACGAAAGATGGAAAGTACATAGGGTATTGCCCAGGGATCTATCCTTGGTCCAGACCTGTGGAATGTTTCTTACGACGGGCTACTGTGACTGGAGATGCCAGATGAGTCGCACTTGATCGGCTATGCGGATGATGTTGCGAACAACCGCAAGTTAGGCTAGGTATGCTAATGCGCCGAGTGAGAGACTGGATGACTGCTCGCGGGCTCAGTCTAGCCCTAGAGAAAACTGAAGTGGACATCTTGACAAAAAAGTGAATCCCTAGAGTAAGGATGATCAGTATTGGAGACTTGCGAATCGAATCGAAGCCATCGGTGAAGTACCTGGGGCTGAGAAGGCTGCTTCAGGAGTATCGGCTCTGAGTCGACTTATAGTCAACGTAAGGGGACCCAGCCCATCAAGAAGACGCCTCTTGATGAGTGCTGTAGGGTCAGTGCAACTGTACGGAGCAGAGGTATGGGGCGACGCTCTCAGTAAGGAGGTATACCGAAAACGCCTGGCACCGGTACAGAGAAGAAGAGCACTGAGGATTGCATCTTCGTAACCGACAGTCTCTGATTCGGCGGTGAGAGTTATTGCAGGCGTGATACCTGTTGCCATCCTTGCTAGAGAGCGCCGCTCTATTTATCTTCGTTGAAACGAAGATGCGAGGGAGATGGTTATCCGCGAGGAGAGACAGCGCTCACTCAAAGATTGGCAGCAGTCTTGGGTGAATTGCACGAAGGGAAGGTGGACTGCGTGCCTCATCCTGAATGTGAGACGACGGCTAAATCGAAGGCAAGATGAGACTGACTTCTATCTGACCCAGCATTTGAGCGGGCATGGGTGTTTTCAGTCTTACCTGCACAAGATTGGTAAGTCACGGTCCCCCGATTGTCAGTATTGCCCAGGAGAGACAGACAATGCCTGCCACACATTTTTTTGTGTGCATAAAGGACAGGCTGCAAAGGAACCTTTACAGGGAGACGGGAGAGCTCACCCCGGATAATATAGCTGCAGTGATGCTCGAATCGGTTGACAAATGGGACCACGTGATACATTATGTTCGGGTAGCCCTAAAAGAAACAAGTTGGGTAAACAGACCTACGCTCATGTCAGAAGGGTTTTGTATCCAATTTACAAAATGCAGTCACCAGATCGAATCAAATCAAGAAACATGTCAAAGACGATTTTATTGGAGAAAGTATGAAAAACGAGGATCATACAATTATTAAAAAAGTTGAACGAATTTCGACTTCTGAGGTTTTTGTTATTGTTACGCTCATAAATATCTCCCTTGATAATTATTTCAGATGTCCATTCGCGAGGGAGGAAACACATTTTTCATGTATTGCCCCCCCTGTGCCCCCACTGAAGCAAAAACTGACAGTTTGAGAACTGTTTTGAAAAGCTCCCATGAAAACTTTCATTTCATACTCATATCGGCTACGTTTGATGAATTTTTTTTTCAGGGCCACTCTCCTGTACTGTTACCGATTAATTGCCAATTTTTTCGAATCCTAGAATGGTTACAAAACCCTTTTGCTAGGAGCTCTCTCCCGCCTTCTTGACTTGTTTCACTTATGAAGATTAATTGTAGGTACTCATCTTCAGTCATTCATTAAATTGAATCAAGTGTTCAAAGCATGCACCTGAAACGCTGAACTTGGGAAAAAATGACTCAAAATTATTCAATCTTCGCATTTAAAACAGCCACAATTTTGTTTTACAATTACTGATACCACTAGCTGAACCGATTCTCAAAGATATACATGACACCTATCATTCCTGAAATTTTCATGCAAATCCTAGCAAAACTGTATTGCCTGAGTCGGTAAAAAGCGCATGTTGTTCCATAGCCATATGTTGCCATAGTAATAAATGCAGCGCATATTGTTCCATAGTAATATAGGAAAATTCAAACCGCTATAACTTCGCTAAATATGATTCAATCTTTATGAAACCTTCAGAATGGATCAATTTTATAAATAGTCAATAGTGTACTGAATTTCATTGAATTTAAGGGTACCGTTAAGATTTTATTCAAGAAATCATAAAATCGATAAATCATACTATTACTAACAAAGTTGAGTGAATTGCGACTTCTCACGTATTTGTTGTTGTTGTACTCATCAAGGCCTACATTCCTGATTTTTTTCAGATTTTTCGGACGGAAGGTGTCCAATCGCGAGGGGGGGGAGACCAATTTCCCTGTATTTCCCCTCCCTGTGCGCCTCTCGAAGCAAACTTTGCCAAACTAAGACCTGTTTTGAAAAGTTCTCATCAAGACCTTTCATTTGATACCCATATCGGCTACCTTCAATGAAATTTTTTTTTCGGGGGGTCACTCCCCTACATGGGGAGACTCCCCTTAAATACCTTATAAAATTTTTTAGTAGTTGAACTTTGAAGAGAGCACCACTTTACACCGACATACAAAATTTGATGCTTCTAGCTTAAGTAGTTTCCGAGAAAAACTGCTGTGACACACGGACGGACGGACGGACAGACAGGACGCGATTTTAGAAGGGTTTTGTAAAATTATTTTACAAAACCCTAAAAAGGGACTCACAGCAGCCGGGGGTTTTGGGGCTGAGGGATCGCTTGTCTGGCACTTCCTCTTCCCCTCTTCCCTCCCTCAGAAGAGGGATCCCCCAGCTTGAAGGCGCCTCACGGCGTAACAAAACGAGACCTGGCCCGAAGTAATGTGTCAAACGGTTCCAGTCTAGGTTTTCAGGTTGACAGAGGAGATGTTTAGTGGGCAGTCCGCTCGCCTTTTTGCGAACATGGGAGCCCAACAGATACCTCTAATGTTTAAATAATCATTGGCTTTGAAATATAACAAACTGAAAAGTTTGCAATGTATTCCTTTCACTATTTCAAATGAAACTTTTATTGTTATGAAGATAACTAAAATCTATATAAGTAAAAACAATACAAATATCGAGAAAAATAAAATTTTCCCCTTCTTTCTACTTTTTTTTCTTTAAGAATTAAATATTCCCCTAAAGATCTCTTCTCAAAAACTTCACTATCAGTATTGTGTAAAAACTTTTGTTTTTCCTTTAATTGCTTTGTGGATCTGTCCTTGAGTTTTACTACCATTTGGTGGTTTGGGCATATCGTTTAAATGACTCACCCGTACTGTAGTTTACGTAAAGGAGTCAACCAGGGAATCGCGCTGAGGTCTCAATTTGTCTGTCTATGACACAAATATCCTATTTTCTCACAGATTTTCTCGCCTTGCTGACGCAGCGGAAGCCACCTGAATTTTAATTAAAAAGAAAATTTCGTGTGCGTTGCGGTTGCGCTCGACTTATAAGAGGACAGCGGCGCTCATAAGATGGAGGTCTCAATAGCATTCTGCTCCACACTATATTCCAGCTCCTGCAAGTTTGCATTAACCACGCGCTATATACTGGGATGCAACGTTTGCAACGACAACATCAATCCGATTCAATTGGACTCTCAAATCCAATTACGTTTATTTCTCGGTGTTCAACTCCAGTTTCAGATCCGCACTCAATTTCAAAATCCAGTGGTTGACATTCCTCGTCATCTCTGTCCAGCCAACGGCGAGCATAAAGCAAGCACCAAAGTCGTGGAAAAGTTTGGACAAAACAAGGATAACGCGCGCATATTCCTTCACGAATTCATCAGATGTGATGGAACGATAGGCCGCCAAGAATCGGAAATGTGCAGCACAGGCGTCTTCGTCAATTTTCGGTTCCTTTCTAACAACTCGTCCGGAGTCCTTGCTTGGGAAAATTCGATACGAATTCTACTACATCGGCTGTGCGAGCGGGTGAAATGCGACAGTAATGAGAACGTTCACTATTCGTTAGATACAAACTTCGCCCCATCTAAAACATTTATGACTAGCACTAGCTGTTGTGGATAAGCTACCGTACTTGGTGTATAGTGGGATGAAAATCAGATGCATCACTCTAGCACGCATGCACTTCTTAACACTTTGGACATTCTTGAACCGTTATATTCGGTTGGACTGCGTATTGACGATTCGCGGCAAAGGCTGTCATCCGAGCTCCATGCATTAGACACAAGGAATTCTATAATGGGCAGCTTGTACACAAATAAAATATGTTATGGGGCAATTTGTTTGTGTAAACTTTACTGCACTTTGCACGCACTAAACCCCGTTCATTTCTGTAAATGCTTTTTCTCCACTCGCGGATCGATGATTATGGGTACGCAGAATAGGCTCGGATAGTGTCACGTCATGCGAACAAAAACCCGGAGGCAGAACTTTTCAGAAGCTTTTCGCGGTCGCAAAACGTACAGCGCGACAAGACCTCGACGTGAACATTATTCACGAAACATTCCCGTGTGGCAAAAATTGAATCCGAAATATCTTGCACATATGTTTTGCTTTGTATTCGAAACAGATATACACACGTTAAACGATATGCCAGCAAGCACAATCAAATAGTCGAAACTTCACTTTTTATCGCCAGTTAGCTGGTCGACAAAACTCCCCGGCGTTCTTGCGATTTTCGCGATCTTCCGTCGACTTCCTTGATCCGTCCAAATCTCTCCTTTCTTTTTTTCTGTGTCACAACGGTACCTTGAATACAGCTGCTCGCTCAGCCGAGTTCGATTGCATTCCGCAATGCAATACACAGCTGGGATGCACTCAATCAGTGTTCCCATGTCCGAAATTTTAATTTGCAAATTTAAAATTTGTCAAAAATTAACAGGAGTAAAGAAAAATGAAAAAGATTTTGAATAATAATAAAAGTTAACTATCATGAAGAATATAATTCAAGAGAAACGTTTAGATTTAATATAAGGAAAAATGATAGAAAATTTGCATTTAATAGCAATAATAATAAAAATATTTTATAATTAATAACGGTGAATGGAAGTAATGAATTTTTTTCTTATTCCAAATCTGCAATTAAAATTTTGGATAAGTGTTAGGAAGGTTTTCGAGCAGTTTGCTTGTGTGACCGCTCGATTACCACACTTTATAGTCGAGAAATATTTAAAGAGTTACAAAGGGATCTCCCCATATAGGGCATGAAATGAAAGATCCTAATGTATCAAAATATGCAAGAGAAGGGAGAGAACATATTGGAAACCAACACAAATAGTCAAAGGTGTAACGCAAATAAAGACAATTTGTCGTTTGAATAGATTCTCGTAGATTATCAACATTTTTAACTCCTTTGTCTAAAATCCCAACTGCAAGAATATTCAAATGTATTTGAAATAATATCTAATATCCGCTTTTTGATCCTAAGCCAAATTGCTTCCCTTGAAAATTACCTTGAGCTTGAATAACATTCTTCGAATACCGTCAAGCACATTTCTACCCAAACTTTAATTAACTCTAGGATATCTACCTCAGACCGCCCCTCGAACTATAACTACCTACACTGAATAATATTAATAAATGTAAATAATTAACGAAAAATTTCCATTCGACTGTACACTCTTATTTCATCAACCTTGAAAACAGATTTTTCTAAGAAAGCTTTACTTTAACGATATTGAAATTCCAACCACACTGTTTACATCTTCAACAGGCTTTAAGTAGAACGTTTAACGACTAACTTCTATGCAGAACGAGAGGATGTGGTTAATTTCCAGAAATGGTCGGAATGGTGAAAAATTTCGTTTCAAGGACAACAAAATAATTGTCAGTCCTGTATTCTTGCTAGTAGATTTTTATTTAGTGTGAATTATTAAAATTTGCACGAAAATAAAAGAACCTATAAAAGCTCTCGTTATAATTGAGGATTTCATGCTGTGAATGTCACGTGATACTTTCTCAAACGAAAATTCAAGGATGTATCCTTATTTTCGCCGGTAACTCAATTTCCTACGTAGTGAACCGTAATTGTGGTTCTACATCGTGTACTCTTACTTTTCGATTAAGTGATGCTTTGTAGCTCCATGATTTGATTACAAAACACAATTCTTTCAGTTCCATTATTCATGTATCGTCTACTAAATGAGACTTCTATTGAAAGCTCACCCCTGCCATTTACTCAGTAAGAATTGCAATTTTTTCCTAACTCAAACTGCCGTAACTACCCAGACGGAGAACACAATGGAGGCTTTTCCATAATGGAAGAGGAAATTTGATATAAAAATTGTATGAAGACATTGTCAACAAAACCAAACAGAGATATTTTACTTTCCATGCTAGCTATGCATTCTGAAGGAAAAGGATAATGCCCTGGACAATAGCTGTGCCAACCAGCATCTCACACGAGCAAACAGATATAATATGGCTGGAGGTTTCTTCTATACTTCCTCTGAACGAACACCTACTGCCTTGCCTGCCTAGACGACAATTTTGACGCAGTAGTGGCAATAGCAGCGGCTCAACAGTTTCAATTTTCAAAAGACTGAAGAAAAACCAGTAGCATGAGAATACGAGTATAGTGGCAGCAGAGAACAAGCAAGGGGATATGGTTGAATGGAATGATATGCACTATGCAGTCTATTGCTACAACTCTAAGACTAATTTCTTCTAAATTACTCGAGACAGAGGAGAGAAACTTATGTAGATTTGCTCGAGGCGAACCTGTGTTGGAGGAGCTGGGAGTCATTGTTTCTATAATTGGAGATTTCTTGGCAAGCGACGGAAAGGATAAAATGTTTTGTTCCTGAACAATTATTGTGCTAATGAATACGGCGATGAATTGGAGCTGATAAGTACTCATTGTTGACAGTATCCATTTTCAGGCTCTTATTGATATGATGGCAAAGTGGATTAAAGTGCCCGTTCAACGTACGTGAATAGCTGTTTTAAAAGAGCTTCAAGGAATTGTGTTGGGTTTGTTTGCCGACGTTTATGAACGGTTAGAAGCCCAACAAGGGGTTTTCCAAGCAAAGGCTTCAATAGAATGTTCAGTGAAGCATTTCATGCAACAAAATGTCAGTTATTCTAAAACCTAAAGGATAAGTAGGATCAGGTGCTCGATAACTTGGAAGGGACTATGAAAAAAGAGCCTATAATTTTTTTTTTACAGGAAGGTCAACACATATCTACTTTAAAACTGACTAATTTAAAACTTTAACAAAAATGAAAGGAAATACCTGTATATTGTATTATTCGCTTTCATTCAGCAGCCATAGATGAAAATACGTGTTTTGTTACCAATTTTGTTATTAATTTTATTTTATGTGAGCGATTTATTTATAAAGCCGTTTTTCTGTTTATCCAACCGATATAAAAATTTTAACGAGGGGTGGCCACAATTTTCCGCCACAATTCAAGGATAATCTTGAATTTCACTGCATGCATACAGCCTGAAGTACACTGGCAATTTACCTTTTCCCTCATCTATTACTCACTTTCTTTTAATGGTAAACTGGAAGCTCGGTCTCACGACTTAGTACGATTCTAAAAAGGCATTCGAAAGATAAGTAACCATAAACTTAAACTTGAAAACCAATAGTTCTGATCATCCACATTGAAATAATCTTTGTGAAGGACACTTGCGCCTTGTTCAAATTTTGTATAGCCTTAACCCTCTGTAGGGCAACATCTTAACATTTTAAAATAAAAAGTGAAAAACATTCATCTAAATAAATACAAATACATGTGTTTGTCGAAATTCTGTTTATTTTTATAAATTTCGAAAAAAACACAATTTTAGGGAGTGTTACAGAAATGTTACACTGCATCGACACGGTAACTTAACTCATATGAAATTGTCAAAAGCAATTATTTTTTTTTATTATAGCATAGAGCAACTCCACATTTCTCGCACATTGTTTGCGAGACCCCAGAGCACTTTGGGAATTTGCATCGAATTCTCTTTTCTGTCCAAACCGGCCAGTGTCCTGTCTGGTATTGCCTGACTGCCTCTGGAGAAACATGTTGTGCGGGACCTTTGTGTCGTTTTGCTTGAATTTCATTTTCTATCGATCGACGGGTATTCGATTTTCATGGCACACCAAGCTTACATAAATTTGTGGCAACTTCAAGTCGAAAATCTGCTGAGTTCAATAATTTGTCGTCCAAGCCCTTTGCTTTTTAAATTTTTTCGTAAAAAAGCCACACGTTTGCCATACTCAAATCTAATACATGGTAAATCATGCGAACCTGCCATCTCTTGCTGCGAGGTTCTATTTTGTAGAGCTCCATGATGCTATCGATTAAATCTACGCCACCCATGTGGCGATTGTATTCTCCAACAATATGTGGACGAAAAATTGATATATACTGCTTGTTCTTCTTGTCATACCTCCTGACCTGGGCTTTTGGCATTTCTCCCACAAAACTTGAAGCTGAATTTACTACTTTATTATCTTTCCAGGATACCGTTGAAATATACACTCCATTGACATCAGCAACATACTGAAGAGAATACCCTCTGCCTTTTCTAGATATTTCTTTGCCAGTAGGCAATTTGCAATCACGAATCCTGTTTCGACGTACAGTACCAAGACTTAGTATACCATTTCTAGACAAGCATTCTTTCAACGTTATAGATGTAAGGTAATTATCAAAATACAGTCTATAATTTTGATTGCGATTTTTGATTGCCAACATTTGAAGAGGCGCCCAGATCAAGCTCATGGGGCAGTACCACATTTTCTGAGCCAGTTTCAGGTTCAGTTTTGTAAGCAAATCCACAGACTCTACAAAGAACGTAAATCTTGTAGCCCCATTTGTGAGGCTTTTTCGGGTTATATATTTTCAAGCTATTTCTGACTTCTGTTGAACATATCTGTTCATCGATACAAAGGTACTGCTCCATGGGAACTTTGGCGAAAGTTTCGTTCACTTTTTGAACAGTTGGTCGTATTTTGAATAATCTGTCGAATCCGGGATGCTCGCGGGGCAAGATTTGTAAACTGTCTTTTCAAACAATTTTACCGGCATAACTTCTTAAATAATAGGAGTTCCAATAATGGAATTCCAATGACTGGTGACGCGAGGAAGGTGAATCAAAGACATGAGATACACTATGCCAATAAATTGCTGAATGTTTGTTGTGGAAACGCGAAAAGTATTATTGGGATCCTTCTGCAAAATATATAAATCAGTTTGTGTTGCAATGAATTCAATCGAATCCGTGGGAAATAAATACAAGAATATCTGAACTGGCGTGTCAAGTTCTAATATATCTGCTGGTAAGTTTTCGTTTCCTAGAAAACGTAACTGCTCATCATTCAAAAGCAGATTTTTTTTCTTCCATTTCACGTTTAGTTTCCAAGATATATTAGCACCTCCTTCCGGTTGAGCTGAGTGAGATCCAGCTGACACATCAGCAGTAGTAGATATAGACGGTCGATTATCATCTAAATTATGAATTATCTCATCAAGATTTAGTGTATCACCTTCATTTTCGTCGCTGAAAAACTCCTCTTGCTCCATCAAATTCTCACCTTCAAAATCTGGTTCTGCAACGCTGTCGTCATCATTTTCAAAGCTGTCTTCACTGTCCTCGTATGTATTTACCAATTCGGCTATTTTGTCATCCCGAAGACGGCGAAGAGCCATTCTAAAAAAGAAAAACAATATTTTTCATTAGTACCCTCATAACAAAGAATAATTTACCCAAGTTAGGCAATGTAACATTTCTGGTACAACCATGTCAGAAAGTCAAACTCATCGAAATATTTCAATTACGCAAAAACCTTATCTACACCACAAAGTACATGTACTTACCTTATATATTTTGAAAACAGACAGTTTTTATCACAATTTTCTATTTTTGAATTATTTTTCAAAAGCACGTAGGTGGTTTGAACTGATCGGCCGGCGAACACTGGCTTGCACGCGGCACTAACGCCTTCTATATTTTTTGTGTTATACTAAGTCGATACATCGGTTTGTTACGCGAATGCTACATCGACTCAAAAGGGACTAGAAAAATTATTTGAATTGTGGTAGACAAAGAATCATTTTGTGACAGAAATGTCACACCGCGCTACAGAGGGTTAAAAGTATAGTTTGAATAAATCAGATTTCTGTTGCTATCTTAAGAATTCACTTATCATTTGCTCGCCAAATCCGGGTATACTTAACTCTCACCACTCAAGTCGATCTCAACATGTAAAATCCTCTTCTTATTTTTATTTCTCGGTCACAAACTCATTTAAAATGCCCGTTTGACGATCATTAAATTTTTTTTCAACAACATTAAATAAATTATTTTGCTCTGACTGAGTTTTTCGCCTTCAATCTTCTCACGGTAGTGCTACAAGTCATTGTATCCCAAGCAACCCTGACACCAGCATACATAACGAGGATCAACTGAATGAAAATAGTGATAGTGATGCCCACCCAGGCATCAGCAACACGAGAAGGTGATATACTCAGTACCAGGCTTTGGCCGTGTGCCCGTCCACCCAGCTGCGATACTTTCTGATTTTCAACCAGAACGTATCATGATTGAACGAGCATATAGTCCGTCCGAAAAAACCACTCGAAATAAATCTCGTTGTCGCCAATGAGACTCGAACTAGGGTCCTTCGGCATACAGGGTGAGCGCTCTAACCAATAGAGTAAATATTTTGAATATAGTGCCAACTAAACATAATGGGCTGACAAGAAGGGGTCTTTAGATATGTGGGATTCACTTTAACGGAAACACGAGTTGAAGTTTTAAAACTGTATTTTAAATGAAAGCAGATATAAAAATATAATATTCAGCAAAATCAGTTCTCCAGTCGTGCGTGTCTTTTTTCTCTGTCGTGTCGTTCTCATCTTTGCAGCGAATTCAAAAAATCCGCAATTCGCCCCACAACTCGGCCATCCTGTTCTATGCGCCGTCTTCGGCGCTACCACTGCTATCCCCTGTATCGTCAAAATATAGCTCATCTTCTGCACCCGAATCTTGATGACTCGGATAACTCTTCACATAATCGGCTGATGTTGTTGTTTCGGCGGGCCCTTCACCGTACCAAATCTTTTCGAGACCATAGCGATCGTTTGGTTTAACATTTGTGATCCGATATGGCCCTAGGAACTTTTTGTGCACCTTCAAGCCTCCGCCAAATTGCGTCCTCCGGATAGCAACGATATCTCCAATGTCGTAAGTGCTCGCTGGCTTGCGGTTCCGATTAAACGCCTTACGATTCTCGATATTTTATTCAGTTTTGACGATCTTGAAGACCAGCTGCACACACAGTAAAACAAAGCTACAAGTATACAAATTTGTGATAAGACCTATGTTATGCTATGGGTGTGAAATATGGACCCTAACCTAAGCATCCGCAAATATGTTGAACGCCTTTGAGCGAGGGGTCCTGAGGCGAATAATCGGAGCGAAGCTAGACGAGGACCAACGGCGAATTCGATGCAACCATGAGCTGGAAATTTTTAACGAACCGGAGGTCTCAACGATTGTAAGACTGCGGAAGCTGCAATAGGCTGGACACATGAATCGTATGGATGAACAACGGATACCCAAAAAGGTATTCGCTGGGAGAACTAAAGGCCGGAGACCACTGGGGAAACCGAGGAAACGCTGGTCGGACCCGGTCGACGAAGACAATTCATCGCTGCGCTGATTTCGAAATTGGAAGACGCGGTCAATGGACCGAAACAGTTGGAGGCGCTATCTGCCGGAAGCGAAGGCCCGAAAGGGGCTGTAGTGCTACACGTCGCGCAATTTTCGATGATCTTCTTGGTACGTGCTTGTATGTGTGGGAACCAGAAGTCAGATTTCAGCAGGTGCTTAACTTTTTTCAGCATGAATTGACCGCGTCGTACTGCATTGCCTTGGGAACCACTAATCGCAAGGCTCCGCCATCGTTTTTGTAAACGATACCATGCTGCACTACGAAAGCGTCGTCAGTACCTTGTCTTACGATAATTTTCTCCAACTCTGGGTCGTCTTTCTGTGCGCGTTGAACTAGTTCAGTTAAAGTGCTTTGGTCCCGTCTTGTCAAGTAGACCGATACTGGGCTACGGCTTAGAGCGTCGGCGTGCTTCATTGACTGACCTGGTTTATGTTCGAACGTATTTTCGGATTTGTCAATTAACAACGCCCATCGTGCTGCTCGTACACAGATTTCCTTTTTTGCCATTGTTAGAGCCAAAGCTTGGCAGTCTGTCACAATCTTCACCGGATTCCTCAAAAGATACACTCGGAACTTCTTGAGTGACTTGACAACTGCCAGTATCTCCAGTTCGTTACTCGTATACTTTTGTTCTGCTGGCGTCATTTTGCAACTGGCATTATATATCGGATGCAAGTTTCCATCCTCGTGATCGCGAAAGAGTTTAAGAACTGGCACCTTGGTCAAAGTGGTTTTTAACTCGCTAAAGGCGCGTAATTGGGTAGTTCCAAATTCGAAAGGAACTTCGTCTTTCAATAAGTCCGATAATGGGCGAGCAATCTGAGCAAAGTCCCTGATAAACTTCCGGAAATAGCCTAATAAGCTCAAAAAGCTCTGCACATCTTTCGCTGACTTCGGATGAAAGTGTTCAACAGCTAGCGTCTTGTCATGATTTGGCTTCACAGTCACATCCTCGACAATATTTCCAAGGTATTCAACTTTTCGCGTAATCATTTTACATTTTTTTCAATTAAAATGAACGTTGTACTTACTAGCTGTCTCCATGACTCATCCAAGCTTTGCGCAGCCTTCAGCTTCGTTTCTAGCAAGAATGATAATGTCGTCAAGGTATGCCAACATCGTCCCATCAGCCAAAAGATCTCTGAACACGGTTCTTCCGTGTCTTTGGAAGACCGCTGGTGCATTGCAGATGTCAAATGGAACCCGCAACAACTCGAACTGTCCATCTGGCGTTATAAACGACGTATACTTGATGATGCCCTCTTCGACCAGAACATGATAAAATCCCTTCTCCAAATCCAATGCGCTGAACACCTTCGCACTCTGCAGTTCGTCCAGCAGATCGTCTATAATCGACAGTGGGAGTCGGTCTTGAACCATCTTTTGGTTTAGTTACCGATAGTCGACGCACATTCTTTTACTACAGTTTTTCTTTTTCGTCAGCACAATAGGACTAGCATATTCAGATATGCTAGGACGAACAACCTCTTCCTTCATCAGCTGTTCCCCGGTCTTGTTGACTATTCCGCGTTGTTCTGCTGATAACCGTCTAGGACTTTGATGAACTGGCATGTCGTCTTTTAAACGTTTCTTCATTTCAACGTGGGTACGTCTTTCATCCGTCGGTGAATACTGTTGAATGAGCTTCTTCACTTTGTCTTTAATCGTCACGTCGTGGATGCTTTCGACGCCCTCCGGCCAATCGCCATTATGTGTACGCTGATGTTTAGTACGCTATTAACGACATTTTTTTCGTCGGTCTGGAGTTTAGAAAATACGGCCTTTCAGTTTTGAATGTGGATTTCAACGACTTCTGACAATCCACCACCCAACAAAACGTCATTGGCTAGAATCTCGTCTGCAACGACATGGAATCGAAGAGTAACGCGTGGTTGGTAAGGAGCGACAGCCACTTCGAAACTGCCTAATGGTCGGAACCCGGCACTTCCGACTCCATAAAATTGAAATGTTGCTGTGTCCAACTTCGGTGCTCCAAGTCGGGCGTACATTGTCGCAGTCGTTAGGTTTAAGTCGCTTCCTGAGTCTATAATCGCTTCGACCTCGGCGCCATTGAGTACAATGACTTTGTACACCTTCTTGCTCGCCGACTATAAGGTGTTGACACGTTTTTTAGGTGGCTCCAATGGTGAACGTTTTGTGCAAGCAGACGCGATGTGCCAGTACTCGTTACAACGAAAACACTTTCCCCCTTTCGACTTATTTGGGATATTTCTGCTTATGTGCGAAGACTCTCCGAAGATGAAATATTTGTGCCGGTCGATGTTTGGTTTCGGCTGTGGTCTTCCACTCGTCAGCGGTTGTTTTGCTGCCATCTTACTTCTCATCGCCTGGTACTGACTCAGCTTCCCCCTCAGCTCTACGATCGTCGAAGCGATATACAAGATAACTTTACTCGACTCGGCGTCAGGGATACCATCAATGATGTATTGGATTTTGGCCTCGCCTTCAATGTCCGCATAGCTGGCAATTTCCAATATTCGGTACACATACTCTTGGTATGATTCGTTACCTTTTTTCTTTGTCTGACTTAGCCGTCTATGAATGTCTTTACTAGTAGTTGCATGCGCCAACTCTGATACCAGGGGTCTTTTCGACGTCGTCCAGCATTTAGAATGCGATTCGAAACTTACAAAAAGCTTAGCGGAGCCACGAAGCAGCTTTTTCGCATAAGTAACTTATTGGAAATTATTCCAACGGCAAAGATTCGCGGTCTCCTCAAATGACGTTATCCACTTTCCACGTTTTCTATGCCGTCTCCGCTAAACGTTTCCGAAGACTCTTCGACGTCCTTGAACGATGTTGGGTAAACGCTCTTGCAGCCGCGTACTCGCTTTGCGTGCTAACATTGTCATCAATTTGGCTTCGTTCATCGTCTGGCTCCTGTCCATCATAGACATCAACTTTCGTCGACATAGCTTCTTTTAGGCGTGCCCGCAGCTCGTCCCTTGTAATCGTGGTCTTCAGAGCCAACTCATGGAATCGACTCTGCAACTGAAAAATTTTTGCAGTCGCATAACTCATATGTGACTATTATCGTTGTTTCGGTGTCACCATCCACGCTTATTTCATCGGCTGACATCGTCGTTTCTCCGCCCGTCTGCAATCCTCGTCGCTTGGGAAGCGCTTATTGTCATACGCTTTTACGCGCCTCAGAAATAAGGCACTCCGCTTCCAAACGCCGTCGTCATCTGAGCACCCCAAAAGCAAAGCGCTCGGCTTTACTCCGTCGTCGTCGCCAAGTCAAATCGCTCGTCGTCACGCCAATAAATATAGCGTTTCGTTTGTGAATGAATTTATGGCAATGACGTTCGGGTTGAGAAACGTGGCACAGTCTTTCCAAAGATTTATGGACGAAGTTTTAAGAAATCTCGACTTTTGTACGTGCTATGTAGATGACATTCTTGTCGCGTCTGACTCACGAGAGCAACACTTACAACATCTTCGCATGATTTTCGAAAGATTGAGCAAGTACGGAATCGTTTTAAATCCTGAAAAGTGCGTTTTTGGCGTATAAAGCATCGAGTATTTAGGACATATAATAAACAAGAAAGGAATCTCACCATTCCCGTCACGAGTAACCGCAATCCGCACATACCCGAAACTCGTAACCGTACTGCAATTTTGAAGGTTTTGGGGAACACTAAACTTCTATCGACGTTTCATAAAAAACGCTGCGCAAGCCCCTCTACATAAAATTTTGTCGCAGACTAAAAACAATGATAAGCGACCGATTCAATGGACCCCAGAAATCGACAAAGCATTCGTGGACTACAAGAACTGTTTGGCAGATGCAACTTTACTCGTACACTATCAGCAAGGAAAACCTACGAGGCTGGTATTAGACGCATCTGATAACGCTATTGGGGCCGTCCTGGAACAAAGCCAAAATGACCAATGGCTCCCATTAACTTTCTATCAAAGAAAACTATCACCCCCAGAAAATTGATATAGCGCGTTTGGCCGCCACGCGCTAGAAGGCACTGACTTCATAGTATACACGGATCACAAACCGCTCGTCTATGCGTTCTCACAAAAACCCGACAAGGCATCATCTCGTCAGCTCCACCATTTAAGCTTCATATCTCAGTTCTCAACGGACATTAGACACATCGCTCGTACTAAAAACTGTGTTGCAGACGCCTTGTCACACCTCGAGACCATATCAATGCCCGTGTCCGTTGAAGTCAACGAATTAATACATCACCAAAACTCAGACGAAGAGCTCCAAGCACTTTTGAGGAACAACACGTCATCTCTTCAACTAAATCTCATCGCTTTCAATGGCGGATCTGAGCTATACTGCGATACATCGACGAGAAGAACTCGCCCTTTCGTACCAATTTCCCTGCGGAAAAAAAAATATTCAATGCGCTCCATCAGCAATCACACCCTAGAGGCCGCGCGACATTCAAAGCGGCTTCTCGAAGTTTCGTCTGGCCCTGCATGCGAAAAGATACCAATGGGCACGAAACTGCACCCCGTGCCAGTGCTCCAAAGTAGGCCGACATCAAAGAAATTCACCCCAGCATTTTGCAGTTCCAGCTGAAAGCATTCAGCACGTCCACCTTGACATAGCAGGCCCACTTGCTCCTTGCCAGGGATTCAAATACATCCTCATTATTATGGATCGATTTTCACGTTGGCCCGAGGTAGTTCTGCTTAGCGATCAAACGGCCGAACCAGTCGCCAAAGCGTTTTTCAACAATTGGCTGGCACGGTTTGGAGCCCCACAGAACGTAACTACGGACCAAGGCACACAGTTTGAGTCGTTGTTTTTCACAGCTTTAGCTAACCTCATCGGCTGCGAACGCACCAGAACATCACCATACCACCCCTCGTCTAATTGGGCGATTGAACGATGGCATCAATCCTTGAAACAAGCTATCATGTGCCATGAAAAGAACTCAGCCTGGGTGCACCTACTCCCGACAGTGTTTTTGGGCCTTAAAAACGCAGTGAAAGAAGACATTGGTACATCCTCGGCAGAAATGGTATACGGGACAACGCTTCCGCTTCCAGGTGAATTTTTCATGACCAGAAAAGAAACAATAAGTCCTCACACGTATTTAAATGACCTCCGCCAAACGATGCAAGAACTTCCACCCACGCCAACATCCAACCACAGCAATTCACCAACAGTCCGCCACAAAAACTTAAGCAATTGTTCATACGGAAATATTGAAACCTTATTTCCAAAGTGAGTGCTGTTTTGCTCAAACAGTTCGGTTTTTTAAAAGAAGTTTTGGCCAAAATGAGGCACCTACTGCGCCTACTGTACGCAAATTTGTGATGTAAGTTCGTGAGACAGGCGTGTTAGTGGACAATACTCACAGTTCCCGTACTCGTACGGTGCGCACCTCGGAAAATGTGGCTGCTGTAGCCGACAGTGTGCGACTCAAGCCGAGAACACTGCCATAAAATCAAGACGAGGCTGATATGTGACAGTACTGTCATGATCGTAATCGTCCTTTACACGGTGACAGTATTAACGATAGACACTGTCTTGACAGCAACTGTAAACGAGGGTTCAGTCAAGTGAATGGTTGAGTTCGATATGTCGAGCTTCTCTGCTATCTCTCGAGCTATCATACGTCGGTTAGTTTCGATTAACGCCTTTATTTTGTCGCCATCAGTAGTTGTTGGACGACGAACGAAAGCGAGCAAACCAACGCTGACACTGGCGTTTAGTGAGGAAGTCCTCACCATAAACTTGACACAATTTCTTTGGAGCTTGTACCGCATTTTTGTCCTTTCGGGAGTAAAACAATAAAATATGCCGATAATGCTTTCTTTGATTTTCCATTAGTAGTGATATGGGTGTAGATAACAATGTCGGTGAAAGACTGCAGCGATGGTCTGCTGCCTCGGCGAGAGAAGATTGTGGGATTCGCTGAGATTGGCCTTGTCTGAAGACGCGTGAATGTGCTGTCAGGCTAGCATTGCGGTGTCGTGGGGCGGGTTCTTTCCCCAGCACAAGGACCCACTACAAAATAAATTTCGCATCCACGAATTTCAAGGTACGAATGAATATCGACCAAAGTCGAGCCTGAGGTAACCTACTAAGAGTCAAGAATTGCTAACTCAGATGACAAACCGAATCGGGAGAAAACATACGAACTTAAGAGGAACTTCGTCGTTACCGACGATTCTTATGGCCCCCAAATAAGAGTGGGGCATCCAGGTGAAAGCGGTGAGCACTACGTCTTTCAAAAGAGCTCACCGTCACTTATAACGCTACCAATTCTAGTTAGCTCAAATCCGTAAATAATTTCTTAACGTACATGCGGACATGTTTGTAGTCAATGCATTGAGGAGGTATTATCAACGTTTCACTATCCGCGTTTCATTTCAATTAAACTGCAGAAATCAACAAAGCTATTGGAAAAAATATTTGAAACAAGTACAAACAACCGTTCTAAGTCCTTAATAAATCATAAATATATTCAATCATCTAGGTTCACGGCAATTCATCTAACTACTACCTCCTTCTCGCAAAATTTTGGTGTTTAATCCTTACACAACTACTAATCTTTCTTTTTTCTACATCACTATCGAAATAAGGGTGGAATAAAAATTACTTCTCATAGTATTCAATTCAATTCAATAAATAAAGTAATTTTAGTCAAAAAATTAAAAAAACAGGTGTACTCACCAACATCCTCGCTGGGCGCCCGCTGATTATGTGGGTGATGCCTGAAACTCGTAAGTACGTTACGAATGCTTGAACAAAATCCTTAATTTTTACAATTAATTGAGATGATGATGAAATTCCCAAATCGCAATTTTACACTGTATATAATTCCGTTTCCTTATTGATGTAACGATATTCATATTTACATCAAATTGTTGAATGATAAGCATCACGTTTTTTTTTTTTTTTTTGTGGTAGGGAGGTGAAGGCATTTACGCCCGTGGCAGTGTGGGACTCCCATGGAGGATATCCTTGGACTACCCACTAAACACCTCCCCTGTTAATCTGAGAACCTAGCCTGGAACCGTTTGATACATTACTTCGGGCCAGGTCTCGTTTTGTTACGCCGTGGGGCGCCTTCAAGCTGGGGAGTCCCTTTCCTAGCGGGAGGGGAGAGGGGAAAAGGAAATGCCAGAAGAGCCATCCCCCAGCCCCAGCGCCTCCGGCTGCTGTGAGTCGCTTTTATATTTTAGGACTGCCCGAGCATAATGTGCCACCTGGTTCCATTTGTCAACCGATTCGAGCATCACCGCAACTATATTATCCGGGGTGAGCTCTCCCGTCTCCCTGTAGAGTTCCCTTCGCAGCCTGACCCATTTTGTACACGCAAAAAATGTGTGACAGGCATTGTCCTCCTCTCCTGGGCAAAACCGACAATCGGGAGACCGTGACTTACCGATCTTGTGCCGGTAAGGCTGAAAACACCCGTGCCCGCTCAAAAGCTGGGTCAGATAGAAGTCAATCTCACCATGCCTTCGATTTAGCCACGGCCTCACGTCCGCTATGAGGCGCGCAGTCCACCTTCCCTTCGTGCAATTCCCCCAAGACTGCTGCCAATCGTTGAGCGAGCGTTGTCTCTCCTCGCGGACAACCATCTCCCTCGCATCCTCTTTTCGGCGCAAGTAAATAGCGCGCCGCTCTCTAGCAAGGAGGGCGACAGGTATCACGCCTGCAATCACTCGCACCGCCGAGTCGGAGACTGTTGGATACGAAGATGCAATTCTCAGTGCTCCTCTTCTCTGTACCTGTGCCAATCGTTTTCGGTAAACCTCCTTGCTGAGAGCGTCGCCCCATACCTCTGCTCCGTACAGTAGCACTGACCCTACAGCACTCATCAAGAGGCGTCTTCTGATGGGCTGGGTCCCCCAGCGTTGGCCATAAGTCGACTCAGGGCCGATATTCCCGAAGCAGCCTTCTCAGCCGTTGCCCTGATTTACTCAGAGAAACTCATCTTCGAGTTGATCAGTAGCCCCAGGTACTTCACCGTTGGCTTCGATTCGATTTGTATATCTCCAATACTGATCATCCTTACTCTAGGGATTCTCTTTTTTGTCAAGATGACCACTTCGGTTTTCTCCAGTGCTAAACTGAGCCCGCGAGCAGTCATCCAGTCCCTCACTCGGCGCATTAGCATACCTAGCCTAAGTTGCGCTTGTTCAACGGTGCGTCCGGCGACCAGAGCCGCAACATCATCCGCATAGCCGACCAAGCGCGACTCATCTGGCATCTCAAGTCTCAATAGCCCGTCGTAAGACACGTTCCACAGGTCCGGACCAAGGATAGATCCCTGGGCAACACCCGATGTAATTTCCATCCTTCGTTGGCCCTGTGTCGTGTCGTAGAGCAGGCTTCGGTCCTTTAGGTAGTTCCTCAAAAGCCGCATTAGATATTCTGGAACTTGAAAAGAGTTTTCCAGCGTGTCCAGAATATCCACCCATCTAGCGGAGTTGAAGGCATTCCTGACGTCGAGTGTCACCAACAGGACGATCCGTCGCGTGGTGCGACTATATGCCTCTGCCTTTTGGACCGCGTTCACCACCTCTGCAATCGCATCAATGGTAGAACGTCCTGCTCTAAAGCCGTACTGCCGAGGAGATAGTTCCCCAGCAGCACGAATCGCGTCAGTGAGTCTTCCATTGATGAGTTTCTCTAGCACTTTCCCAGCCGTGTCTAGCATGCATAACGGGCGGTATGCAGACGGCGATTCGGGATTTCCCTTCCCCTTGCTGATCAGCACGAGCCTCGCCACCTTCCATCGTACCGGGAAAACCCCGTCCCGTAGGCAAGCGTTGAATGTGCCGAGCAGCAAGTCAGGACAATGGTGATAGACGAGCCGCAACACCTCAGCTGGAACACCATCTAGACCTGGAGCCTTCCTCGCTTTCATGGAGACGACTGCCTCCTCCAGTTCCAGCTGTGTGAAGAGTGGGCACTCTACTGCTGTTTCACCATGGACAGCGTCAACACGGACGTGATGGGTGGGGAAGAGTCCCCGCACTATCGCGTCCATCTTTCCCGCGTCATGTATACAAGGCTTCCGTAGGGCATCAAGTTTCCCCATGACCAGCTTGTAGCCAAGGCCCCACGGATCCTTGTTCACATTGTCCACTAGGTCTTGCCAGCAGCGAGCCTTGCTACTGTTGATCAGTTTGCGAAGGTATTTCCTGGCCAACTTATATGCTGCCACCTGGTTGCATGCCTCGTCACGGTTCCGCGCCCGTTGAGCCTCACGCCGAAGCTTGTGACACTCCCTCCGTTTTTCGGCGATTTCAGTTGACCACCAGTACACTGGGGGCTTGCCGTGCCGGGGTCTTCGGCGGGGCGTAGAAGCGCAGCAAGCAGTCGTCATTATGCTCATAGTAGAGTTCACCACGTCTTGAGCTGCTAGTTCTTCCGTCCCCTCCGGAGCTCCCTGCAGCGGCTCACCTGCTGTGAGGACCTTGACGAACCTCTCGACGTCCATTCTTCCAATGTTCCATCCAGTTGTAGAAGGCCGAGAGCACGGAAGTCGGGAGAGCATCACGTTAATAACTCAATTAATGTAATGATTATCATCGAGTACTAATTTACTGCAATCCTAAACCATAGCAATAAAAGCAATAGAAATAAATTCCACTCAAGCTCAAAGAATATATCAAATATCCAATGAACGTAAATATCTTGAGTATGAAACCCATTTCATTCACACCTTAAAATGTAACCAAAAGAATATGAATCTCATACGAAGACTCATTAAGAAAATTCGTTCACACTTATTGCGTGAACTGAAATCTAATTTTCGTTTTCATTAAGAATGAAACGTGACACTTGAGATCCAATATATGAGTCAATATTGGCCGCATGTCGATGAACCGAGTGCATGACTATGTGCAGGGATGATTCATGTGGGTTCACGTGTGGCATGTTCTGGGGTCAAGTGTTTTGGTTACATGAACAATAAATTACAAATTGGGTCATTTTTGAAAATCTATACAAGTACAATTTATGACTAATAAATTCATATATTTATGTTCAGCTTGTAAGCAATTTTATGTAAAAATACCAATGTAAAATATGAAAGCATATACAGTTTTTACTAGACGCGCAACCATAGTGTTTTGCTGCGGAACCGCTGCAATTTGTAGCGATTGCGAAAATTTGTTGAACTTTAAACGAATATTTAGGAACCATGGCGTTCGTGGACTTTAATAATCTTCGCCAAAATTCTCTGCGGCCCAGCCGCTTGGCTAAGTGAGAAATTAAAAATATTCCAAGCCAACTAAACTAATTCAAGGTTATATCACAGTACGGAACAAATAGATGGAGAATTGTATGAGAATCTCGAATTATTATATTGGTACCAAAAAAGTATTTATCATTTACATATTTCACTAGTAATAGGAGCACTCAACCTTATTTATTATGAGACTATTTTCGAATAAAAACAAAAGGATAACTGTGCATTCAGTTACTGATAGTATAATTCCTAGTTCATGCCATATTTGTGTACTTCATAGTCACATAGTCGAATTGGGTCCTTGTAGGTAGGGTACCATTTCTTCAGAACGATCTTTTCGCTCTTGGTTCCCGTTTGAGCTGCAATTTGTATATTGAGGTCATCGATGGTATCATCCGGGTTGCACTTCACTCAATTTTTTTTGCCCAAGCAATCGTTTAACTTTATTTCGATCGTTTTCGTGATAATTCGGTTTATCCACTCTGGATAGCGAGCAGGCGAGAGAAAATGGAAAGGTATCTGGAGTCAGCAGAGGATTGGTGTAAATATTAATTTACATATTCGGCCGTTGTAATCCAGTTTGAGCTCATAGTCTGCCTCGAGCGAGTAGCTTCAGACCAATCGACAGACTTCCGAATTGATTGATCGATTGACCCCTTTTGCACTGGTGGTCGATGGTGGTGCGTCGTCGACTACTTCTCGCGATAATTCACACTTGTTGGTGACTGTGAGGTGTCGAATTCCGCTACTGTTTACCTAATCTAAGGACTTTCAAATTTTTCTCGATTTCATATCTGCTTTGGGGACCTGATTATTTCTGGGAGCTAAGGAATAACTTCGACAGAGGGTTTAAGGGGGGAAGAAACCTTTGCACATCCAAGCGAAAACACTTCCACCATACATTTTGGTGAAACACTTGTTTCATTTCACTTTTCGCTACTCCAGACGGCCCGAAGTGTTCAAAATTTGCACAAGAACTTTATCCAATAATCTATATACTGCAACATTAGTTTAAATTTCCAACCAACACAAATACCGCTTTTCTTTGGCAAACACTATAGTTTTAATGACCAACCGCTCCGCTTTCAGCCTAAGTCATATTTCCCTTTTCATTACGGAGGAGAAGTCATTTTACATAATAAATTTTCCGTGTGCACATCACCTGTTACGATGGCGCGATTCTCCCGACCGCGCTGCTTGGCGATCTAAAGCGGACGCCCCGTTTCGTTGTCTGTCGTCCACTTGCGGTATATCTCGCACCGGCTATTCACGAGCTACCGTTCATTCGGCTGCATAGATTGCCTCCTGCAATGCAATACGTGAGTGTGCAGCGTGAAAAGGTGTTGCCATGTCCGAATTTTAATTGCGGATTTGAATTATTAAAGTAATATGAGATATAGACGGTTTTCGAGCAATTTGCTTAGGCGACTGCTCGATGACTACACATTGTCAAGTTTATTTTCAACCAACTTGTTGTTTACTAATGACGCTCAGTTTTTAACTGCAAATAGTCTCAAGTCTAATCTTTAAAATAATAGTATAAGCCACGCAATCACTACTATATGAAATATGCAGTTCACGTCATCTACGAGAGAAAACGAAATGAATTATCGAAATAAATACAACGAGAACGTAGAGTTTGTAAATTAAGTGGCAACCTGACCTTATAAGCAATATTTTGTAAATTTCCTCTAGACTACTTCTAGTGAACTTGAACTTCTAAAACAAGTAGTTTTGAAATTTCGCCTAAACTGATTCTAGCCTACAAATGAGGTATTCCAGGTGAGGCCTTCAGACTTGAGATGCATATTCCAATTTGCTTCGAACGTGTTGCAGAATGAACAAGTTGGGTGGACAGACCTATGCTCATGTCAGAAGGGTTTTGTACTCAACTTACAAAATGCAGTAACCAGCAACGAATAAAATCAAAACACATGTCAAAAACGATTTTATTGGAGAAAATGTGAAATTCGAGGATCATACTATTATTAACAAAGTTGAGCGAATTTCGACTTCCGAGGTATTTGTTATAGTTACACCCATAAATATCTGCTTTGATAATTTTTTTTCAGATTTTTTAGATCACGGATATCCATTCGCGAGGGAGGAAACACATTTTTGATGGGTTTCCCCCCCTGTGCCCCCACTGAAGCAAAAACTGACACTTTAACAACTGTTTTGAAAAGCTCTCATAGAGAACCTTCAGTTGATACTCATATCGGCTACCTTTCATGAAATTTTTTTCAGGGGCCACTCCTCTGTACTGTAATCATTGATTCATGGCCTATTTTTTCGAATCCTAGAATGATTACAAAGCCCTTTTGCTAGGAGCTCTCTACTGCCTCTTCAACTTGTTTCAACTGTATGTATTCATCTTCATGTTACCTATCATTTCTGAAATTTTCATGCAAATCCTAGCAAAGCTGTAGTGTCTAAGTCTGTAAAAAGCGCATATGGCTCCATAGTAGAGATGTTTCCATAGTAGAGATGGGTCCTACTGTATCAGTCTGATACTTTGTCACTGATACATTACTGTACCTGATACACAAAACTGATACAAGCGAAATGTATCAGGTACAAAAAGTATCAACTATCAGTATCAATCGATTGAAACATTAACATGCACATTTGCTTGCTGTTCTGGGTAGGTTGTTGATGTAGCTCTCGCTGCGCTAGCGCTTTGGGTGCATCTTGTGTCTTCGTTCATGTATCATTTTGTGTACATTATGAAGCCATGGAACTGATACCGTGCATTTGATGTGAATTGTTTTGGGGAATCGGATTATCAATTTTAATAATGCTATTTATTCTTGACGGAGTGTTTCAAGAGTTGCAGGATAATTATTTAATCGTTGAGTAGGCATGCTGGTAAAAAGGTTAACTTCTTTTTCTTGAGGCGAGTATAAACATAAACGCAATTTAAAAAGTCTAGCTAAAAGTTTGATATTTTTACTAGAAACAAACTGCTTTAAAGATTCTATTTATATGAAAATTTATCTTCTGAGTCTAACTCCAATAGATATTTTGTATTTAGGTACGAAATTAAGCTTTTCTTTCTGGTATTTTTGTCGCAGCTATGAAATAAGGTTTTTATGTTTTTTTTTTTAAATTTGATTCGGTACACACAACGGTGATATTCAAAGGTTTTGTAGAAGTTTGCTCTAATATGTCTTATTGTATTTTAAGAAGTTTTTATTTGAAAACCAATATCGATCCAATGAAAGTAGTAACTTTGCATTTAAAGAAAGTTAATATACTCGTATATGAATTGATTCGATAACTAGGGTTTTGGTGAGCAAAAGGTAACGCAGGATGAACAAATATATCTAGAGAGCTCTTGAAAGTTTGTATGTAACATCACAAGATAGACATGACTTTAATCTTAATTTTGGGCAAATTAAACATTAAAGTCGTCGTCGCTGTAGCACTACAGTCCCTCTCAGGCCTTGGGGACTTAAAGTGGTCAGAAATTTTTCATGATGGACTGTCACATGCGCATGATCTTTTCTATTTAAAAAAAAAAACCTGAAACTAGAAAATTCCAATCATTTATCGATTTCAACGATCATGGCCATCTTAAGCAAAAGTGTGTTATTATAGTAAATAATAAATTATAGTAAATAAAGAACAACATACATAGCTCAAAAAATAATTTAATAAAAGTGTGAATTTCTTACAAACATAATAACATTCAAATAAAACAAATTCTTATTTAAAATAAAAACTAGTGTGACAAAAGTAACTTAATAATCATAACTATTATGGAAACACAGTTAGGCGTCATTGTATTTTAAAAAAACTAACAATTTTACTTTGTCTGCCGATAATTTGGAACGACGCTCATTTAAAATATTTCCTGTTTTAGAGGAAACGCGCTCACAAGGAACAGAAGTGCTAATAGTACTAAATTTTTCCCGAACAATTTAACTTAAATTTGGAAAGTTATAGCTTCGCTCCCTCCACCATTTTAATGGGTCTTCGCGTTCTAATGAGAGTGGTTCTTCAAGATAACGTTGAACTTCATTTATGGCTCTTGAATGAAATATTCCAGTAGAGTTGTAGCTTAAGGCTCTCCTTTTGAAATTTGTTAGAAATGATGTGGTTCGGTTTCCAGCTGGCGGTGATTTGTTCACTATTGATTGTAGACTTTCATTATGACTCAAATAGTTTTTTTCGACTTGATCGCTGTCCTGTTCAATACGTTTGCAAACTAAATCAATTAAAACATCTTTTGTCCTCTCCATAGCTTCAATATTAGTGAAGGCTGTATTTTTGTATCTAGGATCCAAAAACGTAGAAATAGTGAGAAACGATTTCTTTTCCAGGTCTGCAAAACGGTTTAATAGGCCATCCTTCAGATTGTGCACCAATTGACGACAGATAACATTATTGTATAGGTCATTAACTTCCATTGCTTCATAAGTGGTAAGAAGCCCGTCAACATAAACTATGATCGAAGATGCAGACGTGTATTTTTCCCCACTGATTATATCGGTGAGTTCCTTCATAGGCCTTAAAATATCCCTGATTTTTGGCAAAATGGACCACTCTTCCGCATTCAATGTCACCAATTCTTTGTTAAGGAGTGCAACAGTTGTCCTTACAGATGTTTCCAGCTCTAAAAATCGATTGAGCATATCATAAGATGAATTCCATCTTGTGGCAACATTCTGTATTAATTTTTTAGGCTCAAGCCCATTTTGTTTTTGGACTTCAAATAGCTTTCTTGTTGACTGACTACTATGTTTAAAATGTGACACAATTGCTTTGATTTTTTTCAAGAGTGTCGCCATTGCAAGGTCTTTTTCAACTGCAGTTTTGACAACTAAATTGATGGTATGAGCAAAGCATCCAAAATGCTCCCACTTTAAATGGTGTTTGACTGCTCTTGTAATATTTGCCGCGTTGTCTGAAATGCAAAGCAAAATTTTTTCTTGCAATCCCCATTACAACACTATCCTTTTAAGCTCAGTTGCCAGATTTTCACTGGTATGAGCAATTGGAAAAGAAGTGCATTCTAGGACATTCGACTTCAGCTCAAAGTTCGAGCTTATGTAATGTGATGTAACAGCCAGAAAACTTTCAACATTGATTGAAGTCCAACAGTCCGTCGTCAGTATTATCTCAGACTTATTGTTAATGTATAATTGCTTTAAATTATTTAAAGCTTCTTCATAAGCCGCAGGTATAAGTGTTTTGGAAATAGTTTGCCTAGTTGGCAATGAGTACGATGGATTCAACACATGAAATGCCTCCCGTAGACCTTCATCCTCTACAACACTAAACGGTTGTAAATCCTTGTAAAATATTTTCAGCACAGAGCTGTCGATTTTTTTCTTCTGCGTTGCGGATATCTTAGGCCTTAAAAATGAAGAAACCGTTGGTTGGTTATTTATCCTTATAGTTGCTGTAGTTGACTCGTCACACTGACATACATTTAAAATGGAATTATTTTTATTTGGAACCGTTCTAACTTTTGCCCCTGGCTGTGCAACTGTCTTCAGAAGTTGAACTGTGGGGTGCTTTCTCTCCAAATGTTTTTTCAAGTTTGTAGAAGAATGCTTATAACTAAGCTTACACTTACATAGGTTACAAATCGCGAATTGACTGTCCACATCGACACTAAAAAAATTCCAAACTTCGGACGTTTTCTTTTTCTCCATTTCAAATTTTTAATCACTTACACAATTTGTACCTAGTCTTTTTTCACTTACACAATTTGTAGTCTTTCTAAATCAATCAAACAGATGTTATCATAACACTAATTACGTACGGAGATGACACTTTTCTGAAAAGAACCAAATCCATCATCCACATAATCGCTAACATAAACATAAACCCAACTACTATGCTATTGATGTTGAGTTGATTCACACTACAGTATAGACCAAAATAATGTATCAGATGCGAAAAGTATCACGTACAAAAAGTATCAGATAAAAGTATCAGGTACAATCATGTATCAGTATCAGATTGTATCTGATACAGAAATTTGATGTAACAACCCATCTCTATTCCATAGTAATACAGGGAATATTGTTCCATAATAATACAGGAAAATCCAAATCGCTATAACTTCGGCAAATATTTAAGGGTACCGTTTAGATTTTATTGAAGAAAACATAAAATCGATAAATCATACTATTACTAACAAAGTTGAGTGAATTTCGACTTCTCACGTATTTGTTGTTGTTTTACTCATAAAGGCCTACATTCATGATTTTTTTTCAGATTTTTCGGATGGAAGGTGTCCTATCGCGAGGGGGGTACACGAAAAGTTCGTACATTTCCCTTTTCCCTGCCCCCCTCGGTACTCATAAGACAATTTTAAGACTTGTTTTGAAAAGATCTCATTGAGACCTTTCCAATGACACCCTATTCGACTACCAATGGTGAAAATTTTGTTTTGAGGGGTCACCGCCCTATATGGGGAGACCCCCCTTAAACCCGTTTGAAAAATTTTTCCACCCTTGAACTTTCAAGAGGTCACCACTTCTGACCTTTCTACAAAGTTTAATGGCTGTAGCCTCTATAGTTTCGGAGAAAAAGTGCTGTGACATACAGACGGACGGACAGACGGACACAGGTCGTGATTGCAATAGGGTTTTGTATTTTAGTACAAAACCCTAATATATCGAAATATATGGACATAACATATGGCAGTATACTCTTATAACCAGATATTTCCCACGCTTTATTTATGATGTGCAGAATATGATCATCAAACTTTAGTTCGGACTTAAAAATGACTCTAAGATCTTTAGTTTCGACAACACATACAAAAGGCAAATTATTAACAAAATAATTTTACAATAAGGGATAATGTTTCAACGTGAAAGGTATAACTTGAAATTTAGGGGTGTATAAGAGGGTTTGCCATAGTAAAATTCACATTTATCCATCAAATCTTTTCAATTCACTGCTTCTCTCCCCTCTTGAAAAGCATCAAACTCATTTTCTTATCTAAACTTTAGAGCATGCCAACAAAGTACGCTATTGTCTTAAAGCCTCCTCCAAAAACAAACTTTAAAATACTTGTTCATACTTCGGATTAAACACATACGAGTACATCACTGTACGAACACGTATTGTGTAATTTAATTCAATAAACATCATGCAAACATTACTTGCAACGACGACGACACGAAACGCGTTCATTATCAGAGAATTAATTCACTTAGCAGATAAAACAGTTCCCGTGTGAAATATGGAGGAATATACTCGTATATGCGTATGAACCATATATTCTGTATGACTAACTTTCAAAATTTGATAAGTCTTACGCATCAGCAATTTTTGAGGAGCGAGAACGAAGAAGCAGATATATGGCAGCATACGATTAACGAAATAGTCCTTCATTGTTGGCAGAGAGCTTGGGAACCAATTTATATGCCTTTTAGGTAGAAGGGACTAGTTAGTGATGCTTTCAGGACAATTTGTAAACTAAAGATGAAATTAATTAATTGAGTGGTCTTCTGAATTTAGTGGGCAAAAATCTTGGGCAACGAGCTTTAAAAACGATGTTTTCCGAATCGCGGTCAGAACAGAAATCATAAACGAAAAGACCTAATCGACAAACAATAGTCAATCATTTCTAACTTAATTTAATTTAAATTATGCCGACCATTTCACCACATGAAATCTAATAGATAGCTTCTAAAGACTCGTAAAGTTGAGATTTAGTGCTCAAATTTTCAATTAAATGACAAGATAAGAGACACGCCCAAATGCCTCTTGCTGGAGAAATTTCAACATGAGAAAACTTATCTAGCGAAAGTTAAGTTACCTCGTGATGAATGATGTTGACTGCGATGAGATGGATGTTGCAGAACGTGACGAAAATTGAAGACAAACACCAGATTAATTAATTCCGTATTATTCGAAACAAAACCACGAAGCTCAACTTGAAATTGAATTCAGTTCAGATTGGAATTGAATACAAACCAAAAATGAAACCTAAAATCGTTTGTTGCCGGTTCAAGTGGTTTTATCCTTGACACCCATCCACTCAGCGAGTTGTTCGGTCGTTTTATTTCAGCTTGTTGAAGCGCTTCCCGCTAAAGGAGTAAAACCATAACAATGGCCGCAACACCGAATTGTTGAAATTCACTTAAATCCACAAGACAAGCATTAATTTGCGTTTAATTTGACTGAAGAGCGACATGAAGCAGTTTTAGGATAGAATTACACCGACCACAAGGAGGTTATTATATCATTTTAGCTATGTCTGGAGAAGAGGAGCAAAATTTGCTCTAGACATTGCTCCTTCAGGAGACTTTCGAGAAGAATGAAATCGGATTTGCAGGAGATTGATACTCTTTCTCAAAGTTCGCATTAGTTTCCTTACTGTCGTGGTCCAATCATGAAACACTGGAAATGCGAATGGTTCAGATTGTAATTAGGCACTTCCCATTGAAATTAATATCATCACTCAACCGCCACCCCTGGGATGCCTCGCATTAAACATATTTTATTGATTTTGTACTCCTTTGGCACAGACGAGGTAGTCTGTCATGATTGACTCATATCATCACCGAGGTCAGGCCAAGCTCGTTCATCAGCTTGTTTTTCTTGATTTTAATTAAATCTCGACCTATCCGTTGGACCGAATTGAATCATTGTTGCTGCGCTCGTATTCGGATCACAACAAATTGGGGATAGTCCAGCAATGAGAATCGATGAAACTGAATCAACACGAATCCTTTCAAAAACTGGGAATAATAAAATCAACAATTGGTGCTCGCGTTTAAATATTGTCCTTGTGATGCATGAAGGATGCCTATAGCAGCGCTGTTTGAGTAGACACCATGGACATATCAGATTTATGGCGATATATGAGGGATAATATTATCTTTTGTTATTAAGGGTTTGAACTAACCTACGATGTCCTATTGAAATCACGTAGTGTCCGTCTGTCCGTTCTGGCAGTCTCTCTGTTTCCGCAATATTCTTGTGTGATACATGTTTTTCTTTTCATGTAATTAAATTTTTTTTATCTAATAAATATCTGTAGAGTTGATTCAGCTTAAGATAATCTTCCGTATTTCATAGGCTGAATAGAAACAAACCCTTCTGACAGGAGGAAAATTTTGTTTTTATTGTGACAAAGGGACGTGCTCGGAATTTAAAAATTCATTCAACGAAGAAAATTGGTTATCGGAAGGCTGGACGTTATTGGAATTTTGCTATGATTTATTTATACTTTGGATAGGAATAATCCTTCGATACATTATTTCACATTTGTCAGAATGTATTCAAAATTGGAAGAATGTAATGAAATTATGCACAAGTGTGTAGTTTTTAATAGTGAATTTTGAATGCGTCGTTGATTTAATTTTCCACGTAATCTACTGCGCTGGTTGTTGAATGAATGATTAACGAAATAATTTAAAAATTTATTATTGATATTGATTTTATGGGTGCACGAAAAATAGAAGATCAAGTCAATATCCTTAAAGTGGTTAGAATATTTTGTTATATTTGAATGCTAATCTTTTTAACCGACTTCCAAAGGAAAGAAGGTTATCAATTCATCACTTTTTTTGCTTTTTAGAGTTTTGTAAAATAATTTTACAAAACCCTTCTAAAATCGCGTCCTGTCTGTCCGTCTGTCTGTCCGTCCGTCCGTGTGTCACAGCAGTTTTTCTCGGAAACTACTTTAGCTAGAAGCATCAAATTTTGTATGTAGGTGAAAAGTGGTGCTCTCTTCAAAGTTCAACTACCAAAAAAATTTTATAAGGTATTTAAGGGGGGTCTCCCCATATAGAGGAGTGACCCCCCGAAAAAAATTCATTGAAGGTAGCCGATATGGGTATTAAATGAAAGGTCTTGATAAGAACTTTTCAAAACCGGTCTTACTTTGGCAAAGTTTTCTTCGAGGGGCGCACAGGGAGGGGAAATACACGAAAAATTTGTGTCCCCCCCTCGCGATTGGACACCTGTGATCCGAAAAATCTGAAAAAAAGTCTAGAATGTAGGCCTTGATGAGTACAACAACAACAAATACGTGAGAAGTCGCAATTCACTCAACTTTGTTAGTAATAGTATGATTTATTGATTTTATGTTTTCTTGAATAAAATCTTAACGGTACCCTTAAAGTCAATGAAATTCAGTACGCAGATGACTTGTAGTGAATAAGATGTTCAATATGTCCGTGAAGGACTGCAGCGATGTTCTGCACCCTCGGCAGAAGAAGGTGTCGGTATCTGCCGAGAATGCCCTCGTCTGGAGACGCGTGAATGCGCTGGCAGGCTAGCATTGCGGTGTCGTGGGGCGGGTTCATTTCCCCAGCACGAGGACCCACTACAAAAAAATTTCGCACTCACGAATTTGACTGCTGGAGATCCAGGGGCAACCGAAGTCGCAAAAATTGTAGATAACTCCACAGAGGGAATTAGAGCTTGTTACGAGAACAAGTGGAACCTGAAAAGAAAGGCGGACTTGGGGTAACCTCGTCATTACCCGACGAAGTTCATGGCCCACAAATGAAAGAGGGGCAAACGGGTGATGGTGGAGCCCCTTCGCACCCACCCAACCGGAATAAATCCATATACGAGTATATTCTGTTGCAGTGGCCAGGTATTCCTCTTCTGAGTGGAAAACTCATATAACTTGAATTGCATGAACTTTCCCATCAGAAGGGGAGTACCCCGGTGACCAATTTATGCCACAGAATTATACAATTTGATTGCATAACTCTATGCCATAAAGAGGCACTCTGCTTGGGCCACTCAACCCGCGACATCACCTGAAACAAGAAGGATTAAGTTGTACCCGGCGGCTGGCTCATGGTTTTAGGGGCAGCCTGCCACCGTACCGAGTCCTATACCCGGTCAGAGCCGGAAGAAAGGAAAGACCGAAGAGTATTGTTTAATTCGACATTTTCATTCTTTTATTGTTTTCTATCAAATACGATTACAAAAAAAACTGATAAGTTTGAGTACGTTACACATTGATTTTAATTCAAATACTCGCTCATTCAGACTCTTATAAGCTCCCAAAATCTTGACTTTTTTTATTATTTTTCCCGGATTTTTAATCGAACTATAATACTTGGGTATAATATAGTCAACAGGATTCTATCAACATCCGTTGACTGTTTTCGTTTATCCCGTGATGGAGAAAATATTTAAATACTGTACTGATATGTTCGGTTTAATTTACGCGCTCTTCGAATATAGACAAAAGTAAAAAACGAACTTCGTTTAGGTGTCAAAGCACCAAATGTACGGCTGGAATCTGTCAATTTACAAAAATAAAATAAAAACATGCAAAAGGGAAATCTTCTTTTTTTTTGTTTTTGAACTCAAGAAAGGGTACTTACCACAACCTCCTGTTACGAGCGCTCGTGTTCGGGGCGGGTAAATCCTGCAAATTTGGTATTATTATTATTTTGATTTCCTTTTTTTATTTATAGTAACACTTCGCGATTTTTCCCGAGTCCACTAATTTTCTCCGACATGTTTACATATGATTACGACAACAAATTCACGTTTTATACTATAAATCTTGACAATAATGCGATCTAATTCGGCCTCCCGAATACTACTCATGAGCTATTTGAGAGCTTTAATCAAAAACTATAAACAGAAGTCTCATAAATGCTCTTATTCAAAATCGCCCGATAATCCTTTAGGTGTCTTATTTTGCATACAGTTCTCGTGCGAGAAGAAAAATCCCAGCGCATAGTTCGTCACGTCCTTGACTTGAGCGTACGCATCAAATCCCCACAGGCGTTCCTCGTTTAGCACCGGCCGTTGTTACGCGGTGAAGTCCCAAGGCTACGAAAGCAATCATAGGGTGCGTGGTAGCCAATGAGAAAGGAAAAGTGGTTGCAACATCCATGCGAACTTCACGAAATGTGTATGGCAATTAAAGCACAAAGCGCGTGGAGATGATTTGTCTACGTTAATTGGCAACAAAACAGCCACAAACGGAGCGTACACTTGGAAATCTCGCAATTTCCGCACACAAAATAGGCGGGCATCACCAAACTCAGAATTGCATCCTTCACTTCGCAAGCAAGCTACACACTCTTATATCGTCGGACTTTGCAAGCGTTTCGGGCAAAAATAATGCAAACGCTATTCACACTAACGGTTTTCTCAAACATCACCGAAATAGAGCACTGCAATAAACCCGTTGTTCTTGGTGATCGCTGTACTTTCCCTAATCCGATATTAATCACTGCTTGCGCGCTAACAGGTTGTCTACACATTCAGTTATTCACTTTGCCTATAGTCTCGATACTTAATGCAATTATTAGCACTTTTCATGACAAAATATAAGCGAGACGGTCTAAGAATACTTGCACTCCTCGCGTCCACACGCGTTCGCAGTTGAACTCGACTCCCCTAGCACGTCCACTTGACACTCATCCCAATCTATGCACAATAGATAGCGCGTGAAACAACTTCATTTTACCGCTTAGCCAATTTCCCGAACGATTCATCTGTTGCATTTGTTGCATTTGCTGTGCCTGAAGCATTTGTTGTTGCTCTACCGTTTTACGACTTTTCACTATTATATTGTATATGTAATAAGTTTTACAGTGATTGATTTGTTGATTCATTTCATCGCATTAAAACGATGTATCATTTTTAAGATGCTATTCTTCGAAGCGTTAAGACTGCAATGACTTATTTTAATGGCCGTTTTGTCCACAAACGTTGCAAATACATTGGCGTAAAACGGGGCATGTAGGCTTTCCATTATCATATAATTAATGCGATGTATAAAAATCAAATGATTCTCCATTTTTCGGCAAAACGAACAACACTTGCGCATATTTTTCTTGTGATTATAGAAACTGTTCTCTGTTCGTGATTGCTGATGTGGATATTGCGGATGCGGCTGACTGAGGTTAATATTTGGCATGAACTGATTATGGGATGGAATATCTCTCCACGAGGTTCTTGTAGCGTATTTATTGTTAAAATATTGTGGTTGTATTTGTTGTTGAATTGGATTAGACACAATTCTATTGCTCGTTTTAAAGTTTGTGTGTGGAGTGAAGCAATCATCATAGTTTACAGTGTTACTATATTGATCCCAAAACTTCGTACTTCTATGTTTATTACTTTTTACTGATCGTAGAATAACTTCTTCATGTGTATGCTGCTGGTGTATTCAAAAAGTTAACTGGTTGTGTCCCAGTACAGACCAACGCTTATAATTGATGTTAATTGAAGCGACGTTGTAATAATTTATATTTGCGTTTACATAGTAGTTTTGTCGTGGTCGATATGGATATCGTTGAGAAGGATCGACTGCAACTGGATCTAGAACTTTTTGAACTATATCTAAAACCAATAAATGAAAGCTTTTACAGAATGGAAGATATATTTCTTTTTTTTTTTTTTTTTTTTTTAATTCACGACGTCGGAACGTAGCGAACTCGGACAGAAATTTTTCTCCCGTCTTCTCCGTTTCTGCGCTCGACTTTTCGCACAATTTTCTTACGGTTACGGCACAAAAAAAAAATCACAGCTTTTTCTAGTTTATTTCACAGTAATGACGCTCGCGTTGATAAATTTGGTCCTTGCGGAATTTTTCAATCGGTCGCGTATATTTTATTTGTTATCCAAAGCCCGATGACATCTGAAAATCCTTATGACAGTGCAGCCATTTTGTACGGAGTATCGGCTGTGCCTGTTCTTGTGGTTGCTGCGCTGGCATTTTGAGCCATAACTCCTCGATTACTACAGACTATTTATAAGATTGAACTATTCTGCAAGTTTTAAAAGATTGAATCATATTTAGCGAAGTTATAGCGGTTTGAATTTTCATGTTTTACTATGGAACAATATGCGCTGCATGTATTACTATGGCAACATATGGCTATGGAACCATATACGCTTTTTACCGACTCAGACACTACAGTTTTGCTAGGATTTGCATGAAAACTTCAGGAATGGTAGGTGTCATGTATATCTTTGAGAATCGGTTCAGCTAGTGGCATCAGTAATCGTTAAACAAAATAGTGGCTGTTTTAAATGCAAAGATTGAATAATTTTGAGTTATTTTTTCCCAACTTCAACGTTTAAGGTGCATGCTTTGAACACTTTATTCAATTTAATGAATGACTGAAGATGAGTACCTACACTTAATGCTCATAATTGAAACAAGTCAAGGAGGTGGGAGAAAGCCCCTAGCAAAAGGGCTTTGTAACCATTCTAGGATTCGAAAAAATTGGCCATGAATCGATGATAATAGTACAGGAGAGTGGCCCCTGAAAAAAATTCATTAAACGTAGCCGATATGAGTATGAAATGAAAGTTTTCATGGGAGCTTTTCAAAATAGTTCTTAAACTGTCAGTTTTTGCTTCAGTGGGGGCACAGGGGGAAATACATGAAAAATGTGTCTCCTCCCTCGTGAATGGACATCTGAAATAATTACAAAGTGAGATATTTATGAGAAAACAATAACAAAAACCTCAGAAGTCGAAATTCGTTCAACTTTGTTAATAATAGTATGATCCTCGAATTTCACATTTTCTCCAATAAAATCGTCTTTGACATGTTTCTTGATTTGATTCGATCTGGTGACTGCATTTAGTAAATTGAATAAAAATCCCTTCTGACACGAGCGTAGGTCTGTTTACCCAACTTGTTTTTATGTATGTTCACGCATAACTTTTAAACGGAGGCAGATAGACGAGTCCTGTTTTTGGCAAATGATACGTCTCTCTTCTTGTTAGGTCCCGTTTAAAGGACAAGAAATTCAATTAACGGTAAAGGACTTTTACCGTTAAAATTAAAAAATTCCCGACTTTCACCCCGATTGTTCAGCATAACTGATCGACGCATGTAAGGATTTTGATTGTAGAGGTTTCAAATGAAAGACAACCTATTGATCTAAAATGTATCGGAAGAGAATTGTAATCCTTCGAAGGACTCTGTAGATATTAAAAGTTCAATATGATACATTGATCTCGAGAAATTGAATTTAAATGATATTTCGTACGAAAAGTGCCAATTAGTTGGCACTCTTCAAGGATTTGACGGAGATACTAAGTCCTTTGGCGACGAATGATAAAATTGATCAGTATCCTTAATTTTCTGCATAAACGGTACATTTGAGTCAATCATTTCTACCGGAAACAACCAATAAATTAATTCTAAATGTGGCCTACTCGTAAATACAATTCAACAATAGTTAGAGGGAACATTTTAGGATGCTTTTCTCTTCCGCATTCATTCTTTGCTTACCGAGGAGCTTAGTAAAGGATCCTTCTTAAATCCTTAGACGTGAACGTTACACATAGGATTTATAAAATTCCCCGAAGAAATAATAAGGATTGAGTGATTGCAAATTATAGAATTGATTCGTTACTTTCCAGTTACTATTATACATTATAACATATGCCCAGAAATCTAAAATTGGTGATTTTCATACTAAAGACCGGCGAGAATCGCAACCTAAAAAAAGATACTTTTCCTTTTATAACTGATCATAACTTTACAGATGAAGATGAAAATGCGTAGCCGAGCTTTCATTGAAGTATACGGTATAATTTTCTTGAAACTTAAATGACAATTAGGTGCCATAGTTAACTGAAAACGAAGGCGATGGGTATCGAATAAACGTGAACGAGTGATACGACTAAGAAGGATCTTTTTAAGTTAACTTCTTGAGATTGATTGCGGAATGAACTTTATGTTTACGTATATAAATTTATATGTTTATATGTATATATATATATATATATATATATATATATATATATATATATATATATATATATATATATGTGTGTGTGTGTGTGTGTGTGTGTGTGTGTATATATATATACATATCTATAGATGTATATGCATATAATATATATATATATATATATATATATATATATATATATATATATATATATATATATATATATATCTATATATATCTATATATATATATATATATATATATATATATATATATATATATATGCTTTATAATAAGTAACCGGACTGAGCTGGTGCTGAAGCTCCAAGCGCTTGGAGAGATATCATCGAGCAAAAGCGGAGTGCGTGTTCAGTTACGTCGTCGGAGTGAAAATCGAGCGTACGATCGAGCAACCGAACCAGAGTTTTTTAACCACGTTATTACAGGAGACGAGACGTGGGTTTTCGAATACGATCCTGCGACGAAGCGGCAGAGTTCGGAGTGGCACACACCGGCGTCACTACGACCGAAAAAAGCGCGCATAAGCAAATCGAAGGTGAAGTCGATGCTCATTGCTTTCTTCGACGTGAAAGGCATTGTTCACAAGGAGTTTGTGCCACCCGGCCAAACTGTAAACGGCCAGTACTGCAAAGAGGTGCTCCGTCGACTAACCGCCCGGGTTCGCCGAGTCCGTCCGGAGATTGCCGATTCGTGGATCTTCCATCACGACAATGCTCCGTCGCACACCTGCCTGCTCGTCACCGAGCAGTTGGCCAAACAGTCGAGGGCAACGTTGAAACAGCCTCCTTACAGCCCGGATATGGCACCAGCGGTTCGGGACTCTGGAAAACGTACAACGTGCTACGACAGGGGCTCTAGACAGCATCGAGGTTGTCGACTTCCAGGGAGCGTTCGGGGACCGGAAAATCCGGTATCAGCGTGTTATCGACTCCAATGGGGACTACTTTGAAGATTTCTAAAGAAAAATTGTACATATTTGGCCAATAAAAAATTTCCTGAGGTCAGTCCGGTTACTTATTATTCAGACCCTGTATATATATTGTCGCGTTTTATGGTTCGCGGCCAAGAATTTTAATGTTCCGGGAAAGTGAAAATGCACTGTATTTTAAATTAAGTTAAAAGAGTTTATTTACTAAAAATGCACAATTATTAATTTCACTATTTTACAACTTGTCTATCAATTCTTACCTCAACTGCCTCCACTAACAATCACTTCAAAATCACTTCCCGTATCAATCAATATCGCTTTTCAATTCGCACTCCACACTATCGCAGTTATACTATCGCGGTTGTTATAATCCCCCATTCATTTTCAGAAGTATTTCTGTTCTGATCAAAGTATAGCTCCGGTTTGTACCAAAACTGGTACAAAGATTTATTCAATTGTGTGATAATGCTCACAATAAAAAGTCGAAAGGTTGTAAAAAGTTGAACGATAAAAAAGCACTTCAGAGTCAGGTCAAAATATAAAAATGGCGTCTAGGCAAAGTTCGAAATTCGAAAATTTCTCAAAGCTACAATTCATATTGGATTTTTATGAAATCTAAAATCAAGGTAGACGTGGATGGAGATCATGTATTAAATGCATCAGTATTAAATTGGATTCCTATGAATGCTGCAGGTTTTAGACGTAGTGGTTTTTGAATTGCAGTAAAAAATTATATTTCAATATACGAGTACATGATACAATGTATTCAAGAAACTGAGTTTTGAAAGGTTTGAAATGTAAAAATTTGCCGCTAAAAAAGGTGAAATAAAAAACTTTTAGAAAAAAGAAAATTGACTCCAAAATTCCCTAAAAAGGATGAAATAAATTTTATGGAAGCGGTGCCAAACCTATTTCGCTATTTCAACATAAATATTTCCCACACCATCACAAAAGAATCGGGGAAGAAATGATAGGGCACCGCTTCCATAAAATTTATTTCATCCTTTTCAGAGCATTTCGAAGTCGATTTTCTTTTTTTCTAAAAGTTTTTCTTTTTAATATTCATACTTTGTAATAATTAATTGTTGCTTCTATATTAGGTAATTTCTTGAGAGGAATTTAGCTATTGCGGACGGTTCTTATATATATATATATATATATATATATATATATATATATATATATATATATATGTGTGTGTGTGTGTGTGTTTGTGTGTGTATAGGACATTCACCTTATACAGCCGTAGTTATTCAAATATACGTCTTTCGGCGTCGTTGTTTAACTGTGTTTTTCGTTCAATGCATCATCGGTAGATTTAGGGTTGCCAATCCCACAACCAGACCAGCCCGCTTCAAAAATTTGACGTCGAAAGGCTCCAACCGGCGTCTGTAGCCGCAAATTTCACGGAGACCTTCGACAACCAACTGGCTCCCATCTTATCAGACGCATCGTTAACGACAAGGAACGAGCTCTGGGTGGAAGTGAAAGCGGTTATTAAGACCGTAGCAGAACAGACGATCGGACATCAAGCCCGGCGCAAGAGAAATGATTGGTTCGATGATGAGTGCCAGAATGCGTTGGGCAAAAAGAATCAGGCGTACAAAGATTTTTTTCTTTTGTGTTTGGGAGGTGAATGCCATTTATGCGCAGAGTGTGGGACTCCCATGCTCGAAAGAAGGCGACTGGACTACCCACTAAACACCTCCCCTGTCATCCTCAGAACCTAGCCTGACACATTACCAGGTCTCGTTTTGTTACGCCTTGAGACGCCTTCAAGCTGGGGGATCCCTCTTCTAGTGGGAGGGGAAGAGGAAGTGCCAGAAAAGCGATCCCCCAGCTCCAACGCCCCGGGCTGCAGTGAGTCCCTTTTATCTTTTAGAACTGCCCGAACATAAAGTGCCACCTGGTTCCATTTGTCAACCGATTTGAGCATCACCGCGACTATATCATCCGGGGTGAGCTCTTCCGTCTCCCTCTAGAGGTCCCTTCGCAGCCTGACCCATTTCGTGCCCGCAAAAATGTGTGGCAAGCATTATCTTCCTCCCCTGGGCAAAACCGACAATCGGGGGACCTTGACTTATCAATCTTGTGTAGGTAAGACTGAAAACACCCATGCCCGCTCACAAGCTGGGTCAGATAGAAGTCAGTCTCACCATGCCTTATGTTCAGCCACGGTTTCACAGTGCAATTCACCCAAGACTACTGCCAATTGTCGAGTGAGCGCTGTCTCTGCTCGCGGACAACCATCTCCCTCGCATCCTCGTTTAGGCGCAGGTTAATAGCGCGGCGCTCTCTAGCAAGGAGGGCGATAGGTATCTCGCCTGCAATAACTCTACCGCCGAATCAGAGACTGTCGGATACGAAGATACAATCTTCAGTGCTCTTCTTCTTTGTACCTGTGCCAAACGTTTGCGGTATACCTCCTTAGTGAGAGCGTCGCCCCATACTTCTGCTCCGTACTGTATCATCAAGAGGCGTCTTCATTATGACCTGGGTCCCCCTACAATGCCCATAAGTCGACTCAGACCCCATACTCCTGAAGCAGCCTTCTCAGCCGTTGCCCTGATTTGCTCAGAGAAACTCAGCTTCGAGTCGATCAGAAGCCCCAGTGCTTCACCGATGGCTTCGATTCGATTCGCAAGTCTCCAATACTGATCATCCTTACTCTAGGGATTCTCTTTTTTGTCAAGATGACCACTTCGATTTTCTCCAGTGCTCAACTGAACCCGCGAGCAGTCATCCAGTCCCTTACTTGGGGGATTAGCATAACTAGCCTAAGTTACGCTTGTTCAACGGTGCGTCCAGCGACCAGACTGCAACATCATCCGCATAGCCGATCAAGTGCGATGCATCTGGCACCCCCAGTCTTAGCAGCCCATCGTAAGATACAGTCCACAGGTCCGGACCAAGGATAGATCCCTGGGCAACATCCGATGTAATTTCCATTCTTCGTTGGCCCTGTGTCGTATCGTAGAACAGGTCCTTTAGGTAGTTCCTCAAAAGCCGAATTGGACATTCTGGAACTTGAAACAGCTTTTCCAGCGTATCCAGAATATCCCCTCATCTAGCGGAGTTGAAAGCGTTCCTGACGTCGAGTGTCACCAACAGGACGATCCGTCGCTTGGTGCGACTATATGCCTCTGCCTTTTGGACCGCGCTCACCACCTCTGTAATCGCATCAATGGTAGAACGTACTGCTCTAAAGCCGTACTGCCGAGGAGATAGGTCCCCAGCAGCACAAATCGCGTCAGTAAGTCTTCCCTTGATCAGATTCTCTAGCACTTTCCCAGCAGTGCCTAGATGCATAACGGGCGATATACAGACGGAGATCCGGGATTTCCCATCCCCTTGCTGATCAACACGAGTCTCGCTAACTTCCATCGTACCGTAGGAACGCGTTAAATGTGCTGAGCAGCAGGTCAGGACAATGGCGATATACAAGCTGCAACATTTCAGCTGGAACACCATCTGGACCTGGAGCCTTCCTCACTTTCAGTAAAAGGACTGCCTTTTTCAGTTCCGGTTGTGTGAAGAGTTGACACTCGACTGCTGTTTTGCTATGGACAGCGTCAACACGGACGGGATGGGCGGGGAAGAGTAGCCGCACTATCTCGTCCACCTTTTCCGCATCATGAATACAAGATTTCGTTAGGCACCAAGCTTCCGCATAACTAGCTTGTAGCCAAGGCGCTACGGATCCTTGTTCACGTTGTTGACTAAATCTTGCCAGCAGTGAGTCTTGCTGTTGTTTATTCTTGGCCTATAAGTCAGCCACCCGGTTGCATTCTTCATCACGGTTATGTGCTCGTTGACTCTCACGCCGAAGCTTGTGACACTCGTTTCGTTTTTCAGCGTTTTCAGTTGACCACTAGTACACTGGGGGCTTGCCGTGCCGGGTTTTTGAACGGGGCATAGAAGCGTTGCAAGCAGTCGTGATGATGCTCATTAGTGAATTCATCACGTCTTGAGTTGCCAGTTCTTCCGTCCCCTCCGAATCTTCCTGCAGCGGTACACCCGCTATGAGTACCTCGACGAACCTCTCGACGTCCATCTTTCCGATGTTCCATCCAGTTGTAAAAGCCCAGACCACGGACGTCGGGAGACAAAATCATTGATCTCAAGTAGAATGCACCGATGATGACTGGCTGGGTAGTCCTCTAATACTCTCCAATTGTGTACCCGCCGTACTAAGGACTCCGAGACGAATGTCACGTCCGGTATGGTTCCTTCACAGCCGATACGGCCGAAAGTCGGCGTATTTCCGGTCTTTAGTACAACCACCGTCTTCTTGGCCGCCATTTCGAGGATTCGTTTTCCCCGTGGATCTGTTTGATGCATGCCCCATTCGCTTGCTTTAGCGTTAAAGTCTCCCCCAACGAGCACGTTCCCATCTGCATTCGAGACAGCGCTCTCCAAAGCATTAAGCTTGGCTTGGAAAGATATCAATTCGTTCGGCGTTAGGTGCACACTAAAGAAGGTGGTTCCTGAGCACCGAACCCACACGAAACCATCCCCCTGTCCACAGCTCTCCGCTTGAAAATCACTATTTCGAACCCTGATGGTAGCAGTACCAGTTCAATCAGGATACCATGACGCCGAACTTTTATCATGGTGTTGCTCACTCAGCAGCATAAAATCGGCTTTCATGTCCCTCGCAAACTGCTCAAGCATTTTGGGCGGTTGAACTGCGGTGTAGGCTTAGTTGCAGGATGCGGGTCATTCCTGGAAAACCCCGCATTTCCCTGATCCCAAGACGTGTCCGAAATCACGTCTTGGATCAGCATCCTTGCAAAGAATACAGTGTGCCTCCTTCGTAAACATAGGGAACTCCTATCGGGTCCTTTACATACTTCTGCCGTGTGACCATAGCCAAGGCATTTGAAACATTGAACAGGCACTGCTCTTCGCCGTATCCTCCAGAAACCCACCCTATTCGTACTTTGCGCTTATTCAGAAATTGTTCGGCATCCTTTTCGGTCAAGTCAATTATGGCCATGCGTTGAGCCCTTTGGTTTTCTGGTATCAGTCTCGCTTTGATCCTGCCCACGCTAGGGAACTTCCTTTTGATGGCCTCTTCTACCTCGGCCAAATCCGTAACGCAGCTAATGTCTTTTATTTCGATTATTGCCATCGGCTCGAGCGAGGCTATAGTTTCGCTATCGGCGGGGACTTTCTTTAGTGCGTGGCAGAATGCTCCCTTATTGGCGGCCTCTGCTCCGAATTCGACTGGTATGTGGCCCGACCACGTTGTTGATACTGCTTTAAGGCAGTGTCGGTGTCTTTGAGCCTTACGTTTCCTCTGATATCCCGCAGTACCTCCGCATAGGATCGACCATCTTGGAGACTTCGCCCCCAGTGCTTCCTTACCCTGCTGCTCTTCTTCGGCCTTTGATCAACTCCTCCGATAATGCCCTATGGGATCTAGGAGCTCCTCTAGTTCAAGGAGCCCAATCTGTACTGCTTTGTTGATTTTTTGCGAGTTGCATGCAGATTGTATTCTTTTCAGAACATCTCCCGCTTTTCGCAGTAGCCTTTCTTCTTCATGTCGCTGGGCGGCAATCGTACTTTGCGACCATCGTTCTTGGGAGAGATTATCGGCTTCCCTTTCCGAGTACAGTACTTCCGCCACATTTTCGACGTTGGCGATGAAATCGCACAACGTTGCTTTGTTTGTCTGGTCAATCCTGTCCTTTCCTCCCGTAATCTCTTTATGGACTTCAGGATGGTTCATCGTTATATCGAGATTTACGACCATTGCTTCCAGTCGTTTCGGTAGCGATCGCAGCAGTGACCATCGAATTCTCGATGTTCGTTATATTTTTTCCGACCACTCGAACATCTGACGCGTCCTGCAGAGTTTCCCGCTTTTCCTTTATAGGACGTTCTCTAGTTCGCATAATTTTGTTGCTGCACCCGAACCCCGCAGGAACCTCAGTCTGGATACGACTGCAGAAACCTCAGTCTGGGTAAGACTGTCTGTTAATCTCCGTTTTTCGTCCGTTTTCCCTGTCATTGTTTTAATCATCGTTTTTGTCGTCTTTAGTACCGCTCCCGATGTGCTGCTAACCCTTAGCTGGTATCGATATTTTAAATTACATTCTTGGTATCGAGGGTCCAAGTGCACCCCAATAGAAAAACTTTAAATAAAATGTATTCTATAAATTAATTAAGGTAAGAGTTTCCATATATTCAAAGAACACACTTTTTCAAATATAAAAATCAACTCTTATTAATTCTATGATAAATCTTATAATGATACAGCCTTTGGCTTAAGGCAACTATTTTCAGTATGCACTTAAAACATTCAAAAAAATTAAAATATAAAAAAACGTAAAACAAATACTTTTTAATGCTTTATCATATTGTAAACTTAACAAAAACAGGAACTTCTTCTGAGATCAATAATACATGAAAAAAATGACAGGCATTATGTAACTTAAAAATATTAGTGAAAAAAAACCATTTGCTTTGAAAAACTCACCGACTACTTATGTTTGGCATTTGGTAGACATTACAGTCTTTAATGAATGACTTTTACAAATATATCCGCTACATTTAATACACTTGAGAGATTGTTTTCGGTCCTTTTTTCGGTCACATAAATAGCATCATCCCCTTTTGCGCCCAATTATTTCAGCGTTGGCTACAATTGGATGATCACTTTTTGATTGGCCTTCTGTAGATGTTGCTGCATTATCAATGTGCTCTAGAAAATTTTCTTTTCATTTTTACAAGTAAATAGAAAATTTAGAATATTCATCCTTCCTTTCTTGAACAAATGGTGTTAACAAATCTATGCCAATTTTCTCTATGTAATCATTGCGTTTCATTCGTTTTCCTAAATTCGAAGCTTTCCACAAAACGAAACCATTAGCCGTGGAATTATTCATAATGGCAGAAAATACTAGATAACGAATGCCCATCGCTGTGTTCTTCTTGAAACGGAATAATTAGCATATTTTTTATCTAAGGAATCAACACCTCCCTTAGTGGCGTTATAAAACTGAATAATTTCAGGCTTGCCACTTTCCTGGTCTACAGATTGCATGATGCATGGATGATATCATCACTACGCTTTGATTTTTTTTTTTGGTATATATGAAGCCAATGTTTTATCTTTTGTGGATCCAAAAAGTGTGGAGCCTATGGATCGACTTTTGAGTGGCAGAAACTGTGGTGGAATTTCACGCTTATTTTTCCGCATAGTCTCCACGAACGTCAATCCATGTTTTAGTTTGTCGACTAACTCAATCGACGAATACCAATTATCTCCGGTAATACTTCCATTCGTATTGAAAACTGGTTAAACCAGTGATAACACAGTTTGGGTTGGGACAGCGAGTTTGTTTTTTCTCTGGAATCGGATTTACCACTGTTTATGAATGCATTGTAGAGATAATGTGTTTTTGAATCACAGAGGCACATAATCTTTATGCCGTATTTTGCAGGCTTGGACTTCATATAAACCCTGAAAAACCTCTTCCCCTAAATGGACAAAGCATCTCATCCACCGTGAGGTATTCAGAGCAAGAGTAATATTTCTGACAATTTTTTTTAAATATATTGAACACTTCAGAAATCAGAGCAGTTCTATCACTGACTTTTCGCTTACCTGTTGTTTTAATATCATCAATCGTAAAGGAACAAAAATCGTTTTAGAGACATAGTGATCCTAAAAATATCTCTTCCTGTGCTATCCGTTGCCCACAAACTTTCAACATCTTCGCATCCGGATTTGAAAACACCAGCTAATACCAGCAAGCCTAAAAAAGCCTTCATTTCCGACACATTCACATGATTGGTATGTGCTCCTTGGCTGGTGCACTTTTCAGAAAACTTTGTAATTTTCTCGTTAGTGTGCTTGGATTTTATGTCAATCATCTCATCTGTTATCAATAACTGCCACGAATCAAGTGGTGACATATTTATTTTGTTACGAGCTTCTCCAATCAATCCGGGAAGATGAGTTATAATATTAAAAAATCGTGTGCGTGAAATACTGGGAGGTGTGTTTGACAATTTGTATCGATTCTTACCTCTAAAGAAGCCGGGGTTTGCGGTGTTATCTTCCTCTTCACCAGACCTACTTGTGTCGGATGAGTCACTCTTATGCATCATTACACTGTCATCCGTGCAACTAACAATCTCCGCATCTTCTCTGTCACTAATTATTTCATCGTCACACACTTCACATGGCAGATGCTCACAATCGGTTTCAACGTTTGATTCATCCTGCAGAAGTTTGCGTATCTCATCGGCACTTAAAAATCGCGCCATTTTTGCTTCAAGATACTGGAAAACTAAAAAACATTGTTTCTAAACCCAACACAAAGAACACATTCTCGTATCGAGGGTCAATTTGGACCCCAAGCTAGTTCATACCTTCGCTTCTAATTGAGATAAAGCAATAAACGTCCGGCACCCACTACAACGCGTGACATAATGGGATTATATCTATGTGTGTATTCTTAAGTGAAAAACTAGCGACACTGCAACAGTAAATATTTGCAGTGGGGTCCATTTGGACCCCACGATACCAGTTAAGGGTTAACATCGTAGCTGCAGCCGCTGGTTGCGTCGTCCTTGTTGTTATTTTTACTTCCTTTTTTGGGTTTTTTAAATCTTTTTTTATGGTTTTTGGTTGTTCCAGTTTTATTGAGTCCCTCCTCGAAGCCGCTATCTCCGTTCGTTTGTGTAGTCGCCTTTTTGGTTCCATGGTTATCTTTGAGGAGTAGCGAGGCCATGCGAGGGTTGGCACAAGCCCTTATGGGACAAGTACTCAGAGCCAGACCAGCGCTTATCGGGAGTCCGTCTCAACCGAAACTACACCGCAAACCAGTGTGAACTTCGAACGTACTTCGAGGCCTGCCAAGGTTTTACCGAGACGGAGACGGTTGAGTTGAATTGGAGTCCTTTACGCACGAGTGTCACCTCGGCGCTACCGTGCAAAACAACTACGTCCAAACCATCATATCCACCAGCCCAAAACATCAATTCCAGTTCGTTGTCCAAACCGAAGTCTAGATCCAGTCAGGGTTACATGTAGTCCCAAGAGGGCACCTCACGGCGCCCCCCATATCCTCGGGTCCGTGGGGACAGCGCTCCCCAAAGAATGCTAGCCTCCAAGAGTACTCTTGTCGACCGGCATTCCCCCTGCGGGGATTTCCTTGGGTACGTGAGGGTTGAACTCCCCAAAGAATGCTAGCCTCCAAGAGTATTCCTGTCGGCCAGCATTCCCCCTGCGTAATTTTTTATTAGAGTCTGGTTTTGTTCAATCACATGCGGACAATTGTATATTTGTAGGTAATTTTCATGACACAAAAGTTTGGTTGATGTTTTATGTTGACGATGCTTTGATTATGTCTGCTTCAAATGCAGGGTTAGATCAGATCGTGAAAAATTTAAAGAAAAAATTTGTTATCAAAAAGTTGATTTTAAATCGGTTTGTTGGTAAAGAAATTTATAAAACTAAGAATTCTGTTTGCATAAGTCAACGACAATACATTGAACAAATAATAAATAAATTGTATATGAGTACAGCTCACCCCTGTTATACGCCTATTGACGCAAATGTTCAAATAACTGAAAATATTGATGACGAGAAGATTGATTTTTCTTATAGAGTAGCAAAGGGGTCATTATTGTTTTTATTTACAGCTACTAGACCAAATATTGCAAACAGTGTCAATCTTTTAAGTAGATATATTAATAATCCAAGTTTTCTTCATGTTTAACAACTTAAAAGAAAAATCAGATATCTTGTTAGAACTAAAATATTTATTTAATGTTATAAAGTATCAAAGTCACGAAAATTTAATCGGGTATTCAGATTCAAATTTTGCTGGGGATTTGGATACAAGAAAGTCCATTCGTGGCTATGTTTTTATGTTATATGGTGGTCCTATATCATGGGCTAGTCAAAAGAAAGCTTGTATCGCCTTATCAACAACTGAAGCTGAATTTATGGCTAGCTGTGAAACTACTAAGGATTTGTTATGATTAAGACAATTTTTCAAAGACATGGATACTAATCAAAACTGTACAACCTTATGTATTGACAAGGACAGTACGATTAAACTTATAAATAATCCAGTTTTCCACAAGCAGACAAAGCACATTGTAGTCAAATACAATTTTATTAGAGAGAAAGTACAGCAAAAATTAATTAACATTAAATATGTGAAACGCTGTGAGCAATTAGCGGATATTTTTACTAAGGCTCTACCTTCTCATAGAGATATTATATATTACTGAATGTTTTCATTACATTTTTTTTTTAAACAAGCAAACTTGATAGTTTCCTTTATAAAATTTAGTGGGAGTAATGAAGTCAATTTTATGATTGTATGTGTAATTGCCTGTACTTGTACTTACAGAACAAAGAACCAGTTCAGTTGCTTAGAACATGTTACCGTGTGTACATTAAATACGAAATCAGTGAAATAAAGTGGATTCAAGAGAAGAAATCTGCTTATTATTTAATGACTGAAAAATCCGAATACCAGCTAGAAAGGGCGCATACACTCAGCGTTGAATATATCATTACTTATAAACTACCTTCTTCAACTTTAAATAATGTCAAAAAATCGATTGCTAGCCTGAGACTGCATCCGTTTAAAGCAGTAGATATTTCTCAATGGACTAATTTACCTAGTTAAATATAAAATATATTTCTTCTTTAGCAAACTTCCTATCATTTCTCACAAACCTCTACAGTAAAGGCCATATAAGTAATGGCTTCGTACTAACCAGATAATTCGCCAGGGAAATAATAGATTTTACAGTAGCATTTATACTCGCTACACATCACCATCCAAACTACCCAAAAGTGTCTTCATCTCATCCTTTGCATGGTCATATCCTACATCCATTCTAGGTCGTGTTAACCATAAAAGTTTGTTAGCCACTTGCAAAGCTTAATCAAGAATAAACGTTGTAGTGAAACTCCAGACCTCACACTTGTTTGCAAGAGGAACGAGATCAATTCGTAGTAGCTGAGGGCGTACAAGCACTTGCCTTCGATATGCTCTAGAATGTATGTTGCCGTTTCCGACTTGAATAGTAGTACAATGTATCTTGTGGAATTTAGGAATTTCTGGGTAAGCCTCACATTCGAACTATGTTTGAACAACCCTCAATATATGAAACAGTTGTACGTTTGGTTACGGAGAGGAAACTTTCCACATGAAAGTCGAATGAAAGAATTTATTACTTGCATGCAAAAGTACTCTGTGCCAGGATAATGTGGTATTATATCCTAATTCAGTTTTCTAGAGCACGGAGTATGTACTTATGAGGAGGCAACCTTAAAGTTCTAAAAATAAACATATCAAAGAATTGAAAGCATTCAAGCTTCTAAACTGATATTACCTTCACTTCAAATTTGATTTAAAGACATCAGATTACAAGGGTCTTAGTCTGAAAGGGGGATTATAAATATAAAATATATTTGATATAGTCTTCTATTTACGCTAAGCCCCTTGTAATCTTAAGTCTTTCACATCTGACGTGAAAGTAATTCGCTTCGAAACTTCTAACTTGGCTTTGTCTTGAGTGTCATACGATTTCACTTATTCAACGCAAAATCCCACGAAATGATTTTACGAGTGAAGAAGTTGATTTTAATGTCCACCCACCTACAATTTATCGCTTAAGGGAAGATGATGCAATAGCTTTCGAATCGAAACCTTCGCCTGATATGAATTTATCTTTTCTACTGGGTTCCAGCAGAAATAGAAGTTGTGGCGTCATTAAATTAATATATTCCCTCATTGAAGTTAATGAGAGTCTCAAAAATTGTATCCTGGCCACATTGCTCATTTGGATACGTGTGTCTTGCGACTCGACGCTCGCCAGAAAAAAATCTTTACGGCCCACTATATTTTAAATGAATTGTAATGTCGGACATTAATTGTTCAGATAAAGTAATTTTATGGTTTCATACAAAAATACAAAATCCCATTGGAATCATATCTTGTGTCCGTCTGTCCCCCCATCTGTGTGTCACAAAAGTTTCATCAAAAATAGCCAAGGAATGCATTGGGTTGTTCGATAATTCATGTTGTTTTTTTTTTCTCATGCATGACGGGAACTGCATATTTCATCTAGTAGATTGCGTGGCTTATATTATTATATACTATTTTAAAGCTTAGACTTTAGAATATCGTCAGTCAATAAATGAGCGTCATTAGTAAACAACAATCAAAGAGAGCATTTACGGCTTATTTTATTGTTTTACTTCCGTAAGGGCAAAAATGCGGTGCAAGCTCGAAAGAAATTGTGTGAAGTTTATGGTGAGGATTGCATTACTGAACGCTAGTGTCAGCGTTTGTTTGCTCGCTTTCATTCTGGAAATTTTAATGTTCAAGATGCACCACATACTAATCGTCCAACCACTACTGATGACGACAAAATAATGCCTCAAGTATCTCATTCAACGTCAAGCTAAAGAAAAACAAAGAAGCTTTCATGCACGCAGTTCAAACAGCAATTTAGTTATAATAATACCCAGAGTCACTTGCAGATGACATTTGCGAATTTCACAGCTGTTTTTATAGAAAAACAATTGTTTCTTTCAATAATAAAACTATTTAAATTACAAGTTTGATTATGTAACAAAAATTTGCAATCAAACTATCACAGTACTTGCCCTTTTGACATTTTCATAAGAACATAAATTCACTAAAGCCCACTCACGTAAGATAATGAAAAAACCGTTTGAAACGAATGCATTGATTTGACCGGAAACATATGGTCAAATTATAAATACTACTAAGTATTGACTTTTGATTAACAATATGTTTTTAGGTCTTTGTAAAAAATTTTTTTACAAAGACCTACTAGTTTCGCGACCTGTCTGTCCGTCCGTCCGTCTGTCCGTCCGTCTGTCCGTGCGTCACAGCTGATTTCCTCAGAAACTATAGAAGCTAGACTGCTCAAACTTTGTGAAAAGGTCAGAAGTGATGGTCTCTCAAAAGTTAAGGCCTTGACAAAAATTTGAAAAATGTTTAAGGGGGGTCCCCCCTAATAACGAATTGGCCCTTAAAAAAAATTTTTTTAATCAAAGGTAGTCGAGTGGGGTATCAAATGAAAGGTCTTGAGGAGAACTTTTATAATCTGAAATAAAAAAATCATTTTATGAATTAGGGGGTCCAGGGGAAGGCAAAATGTACCCAAAATTTGTGTCCACTCCCCTCGCGATTGGACACCTTTGAGCCGAAAAATCTGAAAATTATCACGAACGTGGGTCTTTATGAATACAAGGGCAACAAATACCTTAGAAATCGAAATTCGCTCAACTTTGTTAATAATAGTATGATTTGTAGATTTTACATTTTTGCACATAAAATCAAAACGGTACCTTTAAACTTCTTGAAATTTTGCAATTATATAGACTGACATAAGATATATATGTTCACAAAATTTAATTGAGATCGAATCATAATCAAGTGAGTTATAGCCATTTCAATTATATGGAATTACAACAACGATAACACGTGTTTATGGTTGATATAGTGTTTATGGTTGATATAAGAGGTGTTATTTTGATATTAAAAGAAAAATGCCATTTTTTAATACAAATGATCGGATATTTATTTCATTATGAAGAAAAAGATATGCCGTTAATAGCAATAACTAACATTGGGCAAATAACGACTACGACACGCTTACAAGACCATATCCTCTTCATGAAATTTTCCATAACCAAATCCTAAAGTGGCTGCCCTATGTCCTCGATAGCCTCACGAATTTCATCTTTGAGATCTTGAATTGACGCTGGGCTATTGGCATAGGCCTTATCTATCACGTGGCTCCAAAGGAAGAAGTCGCAAGGTGTTAAATCAGAAGATCTATTCAAAATAACACCTCTTATTGGAAAACCCTATATATTTATTTAAAATTGACTTAGGTACTTTTATTTTCTTTAAATTTTCATGAAAATTTAAGGAATAGTGTTTAACTTGAACATCAATCGGCCGAGCATTCAGAAAAATCATTTAAGCTAGATTAAAATGGCGGCTGCACTGTGCTTATGAAAGAAACTGCGCATCTTTTGTATAAATTTGAACGATTTCATATCTAAGTATTGGATGAATAATTCAAATTATCGATTCACGCCATTAGAAAACTTGCTTCTAACCCTAGGATGCTTACAAAGACCTTCTGGTAGGAGCACTCTCCTGCTTACTCAACTTGTTTATCTGTATATATTATTTAATATATTAAATGATTTCTCTAATCTCTATCACCTAGAGGTGACACTGGGAATTGACGAGTTAAAAATGAGTTGGACCAGTTCTTCACTTCTAAAAATAAAGGCTTCTTCGAACGTGGAATTTTTCAACTTACCGAAAGATGGCAAAAGGTCATCCGACAAAATGGTCAATATATCATTAATTCATGTTTGTTTTTAATGTAAATAAATTTACTTTGAAAATTATAAAAAACGACATGAATTATCGAACAACCAGATATCATATAAGTGTGTCTCAATTATTATTTTTGAAGGAAGAAGCCAATAAAAGCCTTGATTTCATGGAACTCAACTTGAAAAATCTTAGTCTCTCTTGGGCAGATGCGGATAAAAACGATCTTGCTAGCTTGACAACTCAGTACAGACTGAATTTATTCATAGAACGAGTAGATTACAAAAGAAATAGAATTTCACGTACAGTTTTCTTTATATTCTGACACGGCCATCCTACAATTCATTCGTCTCGGATGACCAAACTGCCCATGGTTTCATATAATCGGCTGCTGATGACGTAAAAGGGGGCCTTCGCCCTTTTATAGTTCCGAACATCATAAGGTTCGTTCCCGTTGTATCTCTCTAGAACATACAGTCCCAAGTAATTCCTCTTCAATTTAAGACCAGTACCGATTTGAGTGTTCTGTATTGCGACAATATCGTCAACTTTATAGGTGATTGCTTCACAACGCTTCCTATCATAGTGACGTTTTTGTTGCTCCTGAACTTCTTTTATTTGTTTTCTTACTCGCTCCCGTAAATGTTCTTGATTTTCGGAAAAGCTTGCGACTAGTTCTTATCTGATCAACTCCAATACATTTGCGTCACAGTCCGTTTGAAGTTTCACACCAATCAGAACTTCATGTGGAGTCATGCTGATAGTCTGCTGGTATGTTGAATTTAGGCTCTGGGTCATTTGCAGCTAGTTTGGTTGAGACAGGAATGATGATTTGATTCATTCATTCTACCTGCCTGTTACCTCTTGAGACTCCAGTTGTTATCTGTATGTGCTCGATATGCTTTGCATCACAGTTCTCTCTGAAGCCCAAAGATGTGAACGCTGGACCACGATCTGATAAAATGTGTAATGAATTCCCAAAAATCGCAGCCTGCTGCTCCAATTTATCCAAGATTTCTTCAGTATTTATTGTTTTGGTTGGGTAGATCCAAGTAAATTTAGAGAATGCGTCCACGATCATAAACACATACTTATACATATTAGTAGTACTTGTCATCTGCCCAAGATGGTCGATATGATAAGTCATGAGAAGGAAATCATCTTTAGAAATAGCATGCAGCTTTCCTCCTTTCTTCCCTTCTGTCAAAAAATACGCGATGCAGCAATCTCTCAGCTGTTGAAGTTTCTTCTGAATATACTTAGTCGTGCCATAAGTTCTGTCACACGTATATGGGCAATTTTTGTATAAATGAAAAAGAGTTTTTGACAAAGGAAAATATATTTTATTTTGGCATACTAATGGAAGTGAAATAAGCAACAAATTATTCAAAGTGGCCGCCTTTAGCCTTTACACAGCTCTTTAATCTGTTGGGCCAGTCATCGATAGCAGTACGCACTGTTCCTAGCGGAAAATTAGCTACTGCTTCTGTCAAAGATCGCTTAAGGCTCTCGATATTTGAGTGTCGTCTCGTGCACACCATGGACTCTAACTCCGCCCACAGTTTGTAGTCCAGGGGATTCAAATTCAAATCTGGGCTCCCAGAAGGCCATTCCGTAGCCCTTATAAACTCTGGAATATTGGTTTCCAACCACGCTTGTGTGGTTCGAGCTTTGTGGGCTGGCGCAGAATCTTGCTGGAAAACCCAATGTCGGTTTTTGAATAGCGTAGAGTTCAGCGGCTTCACACATCCCTCCATAATGTCCGTTTGATAATTTTTCGCTGCAGTTTTTACGCCTTTTTCGCAAAAATGAAGCTCGGTGACCCCTTCGTAGCTGACACCCCACCATACCATGACTGATGCTGGATGATGTCCTCGCTGTACCCTAGTGGCAACTTCTCGGGCTTCTCTGGAGCTGTGGGCATACACCTTACCATTTTGGCGGTTGAAATGTTCCTCCACCGTAAAAATTTTTTCATCGGTAAATAAAATTTCTCGATGTTTGTTGTTGCCGTACCGCCGAAGGAGCTCTTTCGATCTGGTGCTCCTAATTTGCTTCAACTGCTCAGTCAGCAAATGTCCCATTGATCGTCGAAAGGCACTCATCCCGAGGTCCGATTTTATGATGCGAGACATACTTCGGGTGGATATGTTCATCTCTCGAGCCATGATTCGTTGTTTACGAAGCGGATTTCGACGAATTCGACTCTCGACCGCTTTGATGGCAGCAGAAGAATGTACATCACGCGGACGTCCAGAACGAGGTCGATCTTCAATACTCTGGATCTTCTCATATGTCTGGATCGCACGATACAAAAATCTTTGCGTTATTTTGAACGGGCACAACAACTTGAAAATTTCACTCGCGGATTTTCCATACTTATGTAGTGCAATCACTGCGATTCGGTTTTCATTTACACCCCATTCCATCTTCACACGTTAACGAACAAACTTTAAATGACCATCAACTGTCAATAAAATTATGACGTTTAGAAAACTGGCCGATATTGAAATGTCACTCATAAAATAAAGGTGTTGCCAATGTGAGAAATTATGTGACAGAACTTATGGCAGGACTATGTAGTAATCTCGATTAATAATCTCCCTATTTTGAAAGATGATCACAGCATTACGGCTTAACGCGTCCACGTGTTTCAGGTCTGTTCGATGTTCTATCGTGGAACTGAATCCTTCCATTTTCAATGGCCACCTCGCAACTCGAGTAGGTACTTGAATTTTATTCACTGTTTTTTAAAAAGCAGCACAGACGATTACAATTTTAAAGTGAATCCCTAGTAGATATGGCCGTAATTTCTTTAGAGCTTTCACGATAGCGAGGACTTCCAATTCATAAGAATGATAGCGCTTTTCTGCTGCCGTCGTTGTTTTCCTCCAGTAGCATACTGGACGAAATTTGTCCGCTGGGTATTCCTTTTGAAGCAAGATGGCTCCCAATCCATCCTGAAATGCGTCTGTGTGTAACTCAGTAATATAATTTTCATTGTAAATCAGTAGTACTGAGTTCTCGCACAGTAAGTCCTTCAGCCTATTGCCAGCATATTCGTGCTCCTCCTTGAATTCAAATGGTTTATCTTTCTTATGTAAGCTGTACAAAGGTGCTGCAACCGCGCTAAACCTTTTAATAAATTTTCCAAAGTATCCTGACATCCCCAAAAATCCTTACAAATCCTTGCAAATCTCTAACGTTCTTCACCCTTGGAAACATTTTCACTGCGCTCACTTTTACTGGGCCTGGTGATATTTTAGAATCGCTAATTATATGGCCTAGGTACGTGACGTTTTTCTGCAGGAAATAACATTTATACCATTGAATCTCCAATCCGTATTCTGCTGCCACTTTGAGGGTTTCCCTTAGTTTCACAAGTCCATCGACTTCACCTTCTGACGGGATGATCAAGTCGTCAACATTTTGAATAACAATTCCACATCTGATCAAGCCTTTGAATATTTCGCTATTGAATCTACTAAAGCTGGCAGGACTGTTGCATAGTCCAAATGGTATCTTCAAAATCTCATATTGATTATTCGGGGTGGAAAAAGTGGTATATTTTCCTTTTTTCATTTCACTTGCGAAAGGCTCAGCAGCAATTATCTCTGGTTCGTCATTTACGATGTTTTCAAATGCTGTGAGTTCATCATCTTCAGCTGATGGAGTTTGTTGAAACGTACACCATTCACCCTAAAAGTCAACTCCGTTTACCTGAGAACTTCATCGCCGAGCAGCAAAGAAACAGCCTTATCGCTTGTGGACAGCACATAAAATATGATGCTATACCGTTTACCTTGTATAATGGCTTCCTGGCTCATACATCCAAGTGGTATAATCCTTGCGCCTCCAAGCCATGTGAATAATCTTGTTTGATTTGGTTCAAATTCGCATCCTAAACTAGTAGCGGCATTAACTCTCATCAGACTAACTGGTCCCCGAATCAACCAATGCTGATCTCGAACCAGCATGCTAACAAAGTTTCGTTCTTCTTTTACGCAGCTTATTACTCTTCTGTTGTTGGTGTAATTGGCAGACAAATGACCAAAATGCTGGCATTGGTAACATTTTGGTCCATTAGATGCCATAGGACATGCTTTTGCTTTAAATTCTCCTTTCGCTGCGTTTTGCCGCACACACTCATACTCGTCGAGTTTAAATTTAAAGTTTTGCAAACTCTGCGATCCTCGAAGCGTGATTTTGTCGTAATCTGTCTCTTGGATCCCATCGATTACGTAGCTTTTAATTGACATATCATCCAATTCAATGAGTTTTGCTGTCGCCATCATATAATACAGGTATTCATCATAAGACTCGTCGTATCGTTTTTTTCTTCGTCTTGATGATTCATGCACATCTCTTGCATTCACTCTTACATGGAACTCACTAATTAATTTTTCTTTAAATGCTATCTAAGTGGTGATGCTCTGACTTCTTACTAACTATTTCCCGGTAGCCGGTAGAAGCTTTTTTTGCATATATCAACAGTTCTTGCTCCGTCCGATTCACTATTAAATTCAGTTCTTCTATCTCATCAATCCACTTTTTCACCGTAATATCACCATGTCCACTAAACTTTTCAATAGTCTTCCACGTCTAGAAATATTAGCTTCTGTCCTTCACGTTCTCTTTTACGGTTATCTTTATACAATCTTCTTTTTTTGGAGCATTCACTAATGTGTCGGTTTGCTCACTTTCGTCGCTCGAAATGTCATCACCACTACATTGATCATAATTATGATCACTAGCAAAGTCGCCACCGCACGTATTTCCCACACTTATCGCCGTCATTAGACGATGCTTTACTACCACATATTTCCGAATTTCGCTTCTGGAGCACATCGCGAATTTGTCTAACACTCATTTTATCGACACATTCTAATGTTAATTTAACTTCCACTTCACCTTCTTTTGCCTGTAACATCTTGTCTTTCACCTCCGACAAAATTCTTGCACACACACTGTAAACTGATGTCTGTACTTTCTGGCCAACCGTACGCATAAATACACCACAAATGTGCTGTTGCTCTCTTAAATAGTAATTTTACTTTATTTCGCCACAAAAGCTTAGCACCAACAGCAGCTGAACGACTTTCACTAATATTTTCTGGCGTAGTTTTTCGCGCAAAGTTTCGGAATCAAAAATTATACACCTCAAATTGATTCTTTTAGTCACGACTCGCTAATAGACGACATTTGAAACACATTTATGTATCGCAATAAACTCATTTCGTCGATCCAGGTTGAGTCTCTCTTGGGCAGATGCGGATAAAAACGATCTTGCTAGTTTGACAGCTCAGTACAGACTGACTTTATAGTAGGTATAGTAGGTTACAAAATAAATAAAATTATACGTATGGTTTTCTTTCCATTCTGACAAATGTATTGTCAATTCGAAAACATAAATACACAGACTACTAGTGACAGCTAATATTTTGTAGTCAGTGACTAGAAAATATTAGCTGTCATTCAAAATAGCGCGGAACATTTGATTGCGATATTACAGTCTCCCTCGCTAATTTGAGAAACAAATTTTAAAATGTCCTAGATCCAATCAAGGAATTTATTTGATTTGTATATTAATAGTTTTGAAAATGTTAGATAAATGTGTTTTTTTTTTTTAAATTTTAGATTTGTGAGTTTGAAAAGTTGATTCCATGATTTTGTATGAGTTTACAAAAAAAGGATATATGTAGAAAAGTCTTCGTCACAGGATGAAGTCTCGTTGAAGATGTACGGGTAGCCGACGTTGCCTGTTGGATCGCCGTTTGGGTTTTGGATTTGGTGTGATCTCTCGATGTCCTTCCTCTTGAAAATCCGTTGGCTCATCGATTTCAACTGGGGCCGGTTGTTCGTCGTGTCTGGAAGTTCCGGGACCAGAGATGTTGACCAGATCACCAAGGTTAGGGTATTTCAATCGGTTCCTGAGTTTCGTCTGATTCGAATTCTGCGTTGTCAGGAATTTCGAGGATTCTTTCTAGGTTACCTGGAGGTGCGCAGTTGGTCGATGTGTCGCTTTAGCGTATATCCGTCATCGAATCTGACCTGGTAGTGTAGTTGACGGAATTTGCGATAATGGTCCCTGTTTTCCACCGATTTTTGTTGTTGCCGTAGTACCGTACCTGGACCCGTCTTCCCACGATGAGCTATCGGGCTGCCTTGTCCGGAGTTGATGTTTTTTGGAAAATTGTCGGTTTCAGGGCGTCCAGTTGGATTCTGATGGGTCGATGCAGATACATTTCAGCCGGTGATTGCCTACTTTTCAACGGTGTTGCTCGGTAGCGAAAGTAGGATTTCGTGGAGTTTGTCATTCATTAGGGCCGGAGCATTCTTCATTGCTACGATTATCTGTCACCAATTTGAATTTGTGGCCAAACAAGTATTGAAAAAAAATGATCGGCAAAGAAAACTATGGCCAAAATCTCACGATTGAGCTGTGAGTAGGTTTTTCTGCTTGTGTCAGAAATCTGGCTGCAAAAGAAATTGGTCTCTTTTGGTGATTGATGATGTGTGAAAGTACTCCGCCAATTCCCGCGCGGCTGGCGTCGGACGCAAGTTGAACTGGAAATGCTGGCACCAACACGCGCTCGCTGGCAATTTCTTCTTTGAGCTTGATGAAAGCGGCATCACATTGGGTTGACCGCTTGAATTCCTTTTAAAAGTTCTCGAATAGGCGCTGTGATGGTTGATACATTTGGGATGAACTTTGCGCATTAAGTCGTGAGTCCCAAAAAACTTATGACTTCTGTTGCCGATTTTGGCCTCGGCATTTTCAAAATTGCTCCGAATTTTGATGTTGCCTTGGAAATCTTGTTGTTTTCCACAACATGTCTGAAAAATCCCAAGCGTTCTGTCAAAAATTCACATTTATTTTTATTGATATGAAGGTCATATTTGCGCAGTTGATTGAGACATTTGATAAGATTGTCGCGACATTCACTGTTGGTCCCCCTCAAACGTAAATATTGTCGAAATAAACATCGGGCCTTGGGATTTCTTGCAGAATTTGGTCCATAGGCCAAAGGAAAGTCGGTTGGTCTCGTACGTTCCAAAATAAGTTAATATTTTCTGGATTTGGCTCAATGCTTCGTCTACAGGGATGTATAGGTAGGCTTGTAGAAATCCAACTTGCAGAAGTACTTCGAGTCCCTGAGACTGTTGAGAATGTCGTTGATTTTTCGAATCGAGTAATGCGCCCAAATGAGCCTCTCGTTCACCCCGGTTTTGTAATCGACGCATAGTCGTACTTGGTTGTTGGCTTTGGAAGTTGCCACGAGAGTTGACCCCCAGTCGCTAATTTCCACTTTGATGATGATTCCAGCTTTCTCGAAAGCCTGCAGTTCTTGATTAGCACGGCCCACCAATGCGTAAGGAACTTTCCATTTTTAGGACTTTGTAAACAATTTTTTACAAAGACCTACTAGTTTTGCGTCTTGTATGTCCGCCTGTTCGTGCGTCACAGCAAGTTTCTTCAGAAACTATAACAGCTAGAAAACTCAAACTTTGTGAAAAGGTCATAAGTGGAGTTCTCTCGGAAATTCAGGTCTTATCAAACGTTTCAAAATTTTTTAACCTGGCTCCCCCCTTGTAATGAAATAGCTCTTAAAATGTTTACACTGGCTAGAGTATCAAATGAAAGATGTTGATTAGAACTTTTAGAATTTGAAACAGAAAACTCATTTTATAGATCAGAGGGAGGCAAAATGTACGACAATTAGATATCCCCCTTCCCTCTTGATTGGACACTTTTGAACCGAAAAATCAGAAAAAACGATTAAGACCTCAGAAATCGAAATTCACTCAACTTTGCTAATAATAGTACAATATGATTTGTAGATTTTTCGTTTTCTCCCATAAAACCAAAACGTTAGCCTTAAATCATAATTTCACAATTATGTAGATTGACATAAGATCTTAATACTCCAAAATTTTATAGAAATCGGATCATAATCAAGTGAGTTGTAGCCATTTCCATTGTATGCAATTAGAACAACCATTACACATGTAGATTGTTGATACATATTTCAAATCAACTTTGGCATTCTTATTTTTTCTTCCGATTTTCATGAAATTTTAAGGAATAGTGTTTAATTTGAATATGCTCAATTGGCAGAGCATTCAGAAAAATTATTTAAGCTGGAATAAAATTGGGGCTGTTGTATGCTTATGAGAGAAACTCAAATATTGGTTGAATAATTCAAGTCATTGATTTATGCTATCAGATAACTTGTTTCGAACTCTCCTGCTTACTAAACTTGTTATTTTTCGAGTGGAAACATATACGTATCCCCAAATCGACATGATGGTAGCGTTGTGTAAGATTGTCTTGGCTTATAAATCTTAAAAGGATTCAACAATATATAGGATTTTCCATTAAGGACATAACAATAAATAAATAAATTCCAATAAATCGATTGTGAGGCGTGCTGTCTGGCTAGTGGCACTGTCTTGTTGAAACCACATATCGTTGATGTCAAGTTCATCCGATCTGGCCACAAATAATCTTACAACATAACACAATAGCGCTCTCCATTGACGGTAACATGAAGGTCGTTTTCATGCAAGAAAAAATACGGCCAAATCACACCTCCGGCATGTAAACTGCACCTATCAGTAATTTTTTGCGGAGGCAACGGTGTCTCAAAAAACACATGGGGGTTTGTTGCTGACCAATTATGTATATTTTGCCGTTGAGCCAGAAATGAGCTTCATCGCTGAAGATGATTTTTCGATATTAGTAATAAATAGTTATTAATAATTTCAAAACGTTACTGATTCGTGAACTTTACCATGATGAAAACGTTGACTTTAACTAACGTTTTGACATTGACAGTTCATTGAAAAAGTTGAAGAGTGTGATACGTAATTGTTATGTCCCTAATGCAACACCCTATGTTATGTAACAAAATTATTGTCGTTTAAATTTTCCAGTATCACAAAAACAGCCATGCATTGTTGTTTCGTCTATGTGCTTCCTATCGTCCCAGACACGAGGGTCTTGTTGGTATTTTCACGAAAATTTCAGAAAGGATAAAACCCAGGAATATCTTTGAGGATTTGCTCAATCAATGATGTCAGTAATACGAAAACTAAACCGGCCATTTTACATGGGAAAACAAGTGAATTGTATTTTCAGCTTAGAATTTAGTGTAAATGCTATTAGTAACATCAATGGTTGAGTGTATTCATGAATGGCTTAAAATGAAAGCCTACATTTTATATAGTAGTGTGGGTATCGGGAAGTATTGCCGAATCGTTCGTTTAAAGTTCAGGTTTAAGGATAGACACACTTTTTATTGTTTAAACGACGGGTTGATTTTATTTTTACTAATTATTACACTCGGTGAATTGATTCAATTCTAGCACCGACAATGATCAAGGGCAAAACAGAAAATATGAGCCGTCTCGAGGAAGATACTATATATATTATATATATTTTGCATTAGTTTAAACTTAAAAAACAGAATACTTCAAGGTTTGTTGATTCAATGACAGTTATGTCGAAGTATTTTACTAATAAATTGTCGAAGTACTTTACAAATCAAATTATATTTTTTCATAGGTTGACGCCACATCACCCCCTTGCCAGTGATTGGATCACCAAATCTAACTCAAACCTGCTTGCTAATAGTCGGGGAAATCTTACTCGGTGTAATGATGGTCTTGGTAGCTGGTATTGTATGTAGCGTAGTTGTGGATCTTCGGGGTTTTGGTGTCCGTGCGGATTTATGTTTTCTGGTGGCTTTGTTGTCCTGTTCATACTGGCACATGTATAGGTGATGGTTCGGTCAGTATCGGTTCGTCGTTCACGGTATACGTGGGTTTCAGCCTGTCTATTGATATTTCCTAATGTTTCCCTTTTATATGCACATTGAAGGTTTTTTTCGATCCTGTCTATAACTCCGTACGGAGGCATTTGTGTCGAATTCCGAGCTGCATTATGTCTTACAAAAACGTAGTCCGTAGTGGCAAGCTCCTTGAAGGTAAACATTTTCCGTTCATCGTGCCACCTTAGTATTGTCGGTCTGAGTTGATGAAAATGGCGACAACTCCTTGACAAAATTTTCTACTGTGTCGTCAGAAATAGTTGATAGACTCCCCATATACGAGTTCCCCCGCTGTTGTTTTTAAGTCATCCTTCCAAGCAGTTCGAATTTCGAAAAGGCCTGTTGACAGCACCTCGATCCAGGTGTTGTTTGAGCTGCCGATAATACCATGCGACTGCAGATGATAGGCTGTTGTCCTTAAAAGATTCATGCCTGTCAACTTTGCGAGAACATTGAACACATGTGATGTGATCAGTGGATACCATCAGAGGTGTACCATATCTGCATATCCACCCGTTGTAGAAATTTCGAGCGACTGTTTATGCTTCCTGGTCCATCGTCGGGAATACTTCCGGGCATCAGGTGAAATGATCGATACGTGTGAAGCAGTATCGATATCCCGACGAATAAGGCAGGTTATTATGTCGATGTGAACATGTTGAAAACGACCTGATGGTAAAAATTTGCAAATTGGCACGGAGACGTGACGCGTAACTTTTGACTGTGGACATTGCAAACACGATTCTGGTCATTTTAGACAGAGAGGTTTTATACATAGCGCTGAGCTATGATTTTGACCGTTGCTTTACTTCCTGGATGCGTCAATTTGTGTATCGACTCGAAAAAAAATTGTTTAACGGTGGGGTGATTAAAGGCCTATTGGATTCAGTCAAAACGCCACAATATGTTACACTTCCGTGTCCGCTCCTGGAATTTTAACTTTTGAGTTGCAACGAATTGTCTGAATCTAGTAGATTATTCAATTCTTTTCGTCTGTATCTTGAGACACAGCAAGCCTGCAATAATCAAACTTTGATATTGAAATAGTCTCAATCCTAGACAATGCGTCTGCCACTATGTTATCGATAACGGACACATGCTCAACACCACTCGTAAACTCACTAATATACAATAATTTAGATCTCTGCATTGCATTGGTGTTGCTCTGTTTAACTTCTGCTTGAACGCGAAAATAAGTGGTTTATGATCTGTATAGATAACAAAATGTCTACCCTCGAACGTATGCTTGAACTCCTGCACTGCAGCATAAATGGCAAGTGATTCGCAATCAAATGCACTGTAAAAATGTTGTGTCTCGCGGAGTTCTTTTTAAAAAAACTGAGCGGCTTCCAATTCCCTTCGACTTTCGGTTGTAACGCGGCTCTTATTGCCGTGTCCAACGCATTGCACACAAGTCCCAATAATGCGTTTCCTTTTGGGTAGTTAATCAACGTCGCCCGCGCCAAATCATCTTGTAAGTTTTTAAGGCGTTCTGAGCTTCAGGAGTCCAAATAATCGGTGATTTTCGTTTCACTTTACCTGCTGTATGCGGCATTCTACAGAAATTTACCATACCGATAAATCCCCGAAGTTGTTTTGCTGTCGTAATTGCACTATTGCTTGAACGCAATCAGGCAGTAGTCGGACGCCTTCGCCGCTAACCAAGTATCTTAAAAAAGGTACCTCTGGTGCGCCAAAAATACATTTTTATGGGTTGATAACAACCTGTTGACGATGACGTAAGTGTTCTTTCTCGTGTTTCAAAGCTGCCAAGGTATCGTCGATGTATTTGAAACAGATGTCAAGCCTTCGCAACACTTCGGCCATAAAACGTTGAAACTTTTGAATGGTAATTCGCAACCCGAAGCTCATATAACGGAATTTGAAAAGCCCGAACGTTGTGGTGATTGCTGTTTTTGGTAGGCGGCAGGTATCTGATTGTAATTCGGCGGTCGGCGGCAGGTATCTGATTGTAATTTTGGTGAAAGAAGCGTCGTTCCGTAAGTAGCGGTTATCAGATCGTCAGCTCTTTCACACCACTCGCGAATCATCTTACGTAAGCGTACGCATAAACCACCACGGGAGTCGATTAAAAACGCCATCTTAGTTGAAATGTCCATGATGAAAAGGCGGCGCGTGAAAGGGCGACGAGCGGTTACCGCCATTATTGCCGGCCGCCGTTCGCGTTTCCCTGGAATGAGCACAGGGTTTGGACTTCGTGGCCTCCGCGCCGAGTCTCCAGTGGTAGTAGAAAATTCCGCCTACCGCCGTGTTTGGCTGCTGCCAACCTCTTGATGGAGAACTGGGTGCCCCCTTATAACGATGTGTTAAACATTGTCTGGGTGGCACAAAGGACCAAGCGACGTAATGTGAATGCAGATCGCATGAGCGTTGTGCGACGAAGAAAGAGTGATGGAGAGAGTGGTAGGGAATGGAGGTAATTAAAAAAAAAATGAGAGTGAGAACGATGGTCTTGGTGACAGATTGTGACTTCGTAGACTCCTTGAAGGTATCTCCTCTTTTAGTGCCGTCGCCAACTGAGCAAATTTTATCGACATAATTGCGTCGATTGACGATGGATCAATTGATGCTGACGATGCAAGTTTGAGTGTACTTGCTTCAGTAATCTGATGATTGCGAAACTCTGCCAAGATGCCGTCCACCAAATCTGCTATCTTATCCAAAGATAGGTATTTATGCGCCGCGAGTATCGCTCTTACGCCGGACGGCAATTTTTAAAGCCAGAAAAGTCGGATAGCTTCGTTTTTCATTGTTTTTCCCCTGTGATATTTTAGGTGGCGCAAGAATTGTGATGGCTTTCGGTTACCAATTTCCCCGAATTGTAGAAGTTAAAAGCTCTTTCATCTTGCGTTCGGCACAGTCTTTTCATCAACTCGTCGCGCAACTTGAAATACGGTCTCTCTGTCGGAGGTTCACGCACAAGATCCTTCACTTCTTCCCTGGTTTTCCTCTCGAGTAAAGGTACAACAAAGGCGAATCTGTCCTCTTTCTTTCATACGCCCGCTGCATAAAAACACCGATCAACGATTTTCCGGATCTTCTCCGTCGAAGGGTAGCATTCGGTACGTCCAATTACTGCTGTTATTGTGTTGTGGTACTGCATTTTTTCGGCTTTTTGTCCACGGCACTTCCTCCTTTACCATAAACAACACTGAATTACAAAGTATCACGTCGGGTGGTCGCCACTATGAGTATTGCCGAATGGTTCAATGAAAGTTCGGGTCAGACACACTTTTTATTGTTTGAACGACGGGCTGATTTTATTTTTATTAATTATTGCACTCGGGAAATTAATTGAATTGTAGCATCGACAATGAGCAAGGTCGAAACACAAAATATGAACCGTCTCGAGGAAAATATTCATTCCACTGTTTTGCATTAGTTGAAACTTCAAAAAACAGTCTTCTTCAAGTTTTCTTAATTTAATGACAGTTATGTCAAATTGTCGAAGTACTTTACAAACCAAATTATATTTGTAGTCAATTATTTTGTTTATTTGATATCCGCAGGCCATTTCTCTTTTTCTTGAAAAGCTGTCGGGCCTTGCTTTATTGTGTGAGCAGACGCATTTCGACTCCTTAGAGTTATCTTCAGTGTCTACTTACTACTAACTCCTTAACCCATCCTACGACTATATAAAGTCATTCCCTTCAACACATCCTTTGTACACTAAAGATAACTCAAAGGGGTCAAAACGCGTCTGCTCACAAAACAAAGCAAGGCCCGACGGCTTTTCAAGAAAAAAATATATTTCTTCATACGTTGACGCCACGGTAGACTCAAAACCCTTCCGGGGGTATACTCCTACCCACCGATATAGACAGAAGGATAGCTCCGATCAAACCCACTCAACTATGGTGACCTTGATATCGTTGACATATCGCGGCCCAATACGAAAACTTGTTTTAAACGAAAACTAAACAAGCAAAGCACGTGAATTCATAATACGTAAAGCAGTGTTGTTGGTCTGAGTGAAATTTTAAGGTTACTATTATGGTGTATCTGTTCTGTGCTCCTGCCTACTTAACTTGTCGTTTTATATTTTTTTGATTGCAATTATTCAAGATAAAAAAAATGTATAATATACAAATGCTAGGGAAATTAATTTTTTTTTAATTTATGATGAGGTACGAGTATTTACACTCCATCAAATCACTTTCTGTTTTTAAAATTGAATATGCTTCTTTATTCAGACTAAAAAAATTATTTACATGAATCTCAATCCAAAAGTTTCTTCATTGCTAATAACACTCATTAATTAAATGGCTCTCCTTTAATAAATTTATGCATATTAAGTGCTATTTACAATAAAGAATAAATGGTTTAATTTTCTCTATAAATTTCTTTTTGTTCACAGGCAAAAGCTCTTGGCAAAGTGCTTTTCGAACAAGTCTGCCGGCAATTAAATCTCCTAGAAGCTGACTACTTTGGTCTCGAATACCAAGAACCATCGACTCACACCAAATACTGGCTGGACTTGGAGAAGCCTCTCAATCGCCAAGTGGGGTTGTCGCTAATCGATCCTGTGCTGAAATTCTGTGTGAAATTCTATACGCCAGATCCTACCCAACTAGAAGAGGAGTATACTAGGTATGTATGACGTTGTTTTAAGCGATTGCCACTTCCATTCTCTCATCTTCCAAGAAAATTGAATTGGCTTTTGAAGTAAGATATTAGATACGCCGAGAGGAGTATACAGTCTTCCACAAAAGTCAAGGTACAGTGATAAATATCATGAAAATTGTTTGATATTTTTATTTAAAAAACCTATAGTGATAAAATTTTTTTGGTATTACTTCAACTATAATCATTACACTTTAAATTCATGTAAAACAAAACGAAAATTCTGTCGTATTAATATATTATTACATATGATGTGTTGGAAAGTCAATGAATGAAGTCCACAAAAGTCATGGTACACCTAAAGAAAAATGATACAAATTGTAATTATAGTCTTTTATAGTTATTTGAATTATACTTTTCTTAATATTTTGTCGGATATCCTTTCATCTGAATTACTGACTTCAGTCTTTTAGGCATAGAATATACCAATTTTTTAGTAAATTCGCTGCTGATTCTGGCCCACTCCTCCAATATAGCATCCTTAAGCTGCGCCTTGCTTGATATCACTCTTTTTCGGATTTTTGTCTCAAGCTCATTCCAAAGATGCTCTATAGGATTCAAATCAGGGCTTTGAGGCGGTGTAGCAAACATGCGAGTATTGTACAATAGCCACATTCGAACTTTATGCGCAGTGTGCTTAGGGTCATTGTCCTGTTGAAACAAGAAATCTTCTCGCATACCTAATTTGGTTGCACTTTGTTTCATGTTGTTTCGTAGAATCTCTAAATAAGAGTTCTGATCCATAGTATTTTCGATGAATGTCAGATTTCCAACTCCAGCAGCAGCCATGCAACCCCAAACCATAACACCACCGCCTCCATGTTTTACTGTTTTAATAGTGTTATTGGGATTAAATGCTTCTCCTACTTTTCGCCAGACCCTCTTATGCCCATTTACACCAAATATACAAAATTTAGACTCATCCGAAAATAAAACATTATCCCAAAACTTTATTGGTTTGTCAATATATGCTTTTGCAAATGTTATTCTTTTTTGTTTGTTTATGGAACTTACAAGAGGTTTTCTTCTAGGCGTACGAGATGAAAATCCAGCTTCTACGACAGCTCTACGCACAGTTTCTGCGCTAACCGCCTTCTTATCATTAATTCCAAGAACATCGCAGATTTTTCTACAGCTTAGAAATGGATCTTGTTTTACCATTCGCGAAATTTTTCTCTTGTCCTTTGCACTTAGTTTAGATGGACGACCTGTTCGGGGCACATTTTCCACTCTATTTTCCTTCTTAAATCGATTTATCACTTTTTGAATGGTTGACCGACTTCGCAACACTAGTTCAGCTATTTCAGAATATGATTTGCTCTGATTTGAATGCAGATTAATAATTATTTCATGCTCCTTAATACTCAACTCCTTTCGACTCATTTTTTAAAAATTTTATTAAATAAAAGATACACCACGAATACGGACGCGATATTAAAGACAGCGGCCTACGGTTGTTAACTCACTCTGATAATATGAACTTGGGGGATTCCCCTTTTTACAAATAACAGGGCATTTTCTGCAACTGTACCAAGACTTTTATGGAGTAGAAAAAAGACATTGCCAACAAAAAATTATTGTCTTCAATGATCATTATTGCCGAATCCCTTTAAATTTATGAAAACTTAAATTCAACAGAACTCGTATTATTACCATTTCATAACTTTTGGTTTTCAAATAAAAATATTGATTCAGTAATACAATTTTCAGTTACCGATTCTCTGTACCTTGACTTTTGTGGAAGACTGTATGTAAATAGATTGGCATTGATACCGACTATTGACTTCCATTTGCAAACTGATTGGTGTGTTGGTTCATATGAGTACATACATACATATGTGTATCATGAATTATTTTGAATAGCATTGTATAATGTGTTGCAAATGATTTGTAAATTCATTGTTAAAGAGGACGAGCTGGTGTAGTCTGGCAAATTTGGTTTAAGATAACTACAGTCATGTTAGCTGAAATGTACATGATATTTAGATTGGTAGTAAACGAGTATGTTTTACAATGAAATCGTATAAATTTTAAAAGTTTCTAATAGCACTGAATGATTCCCAAATAGAATCTAAGGTCCTCAAATAGGATTTGAGCTTCCTAATGATATCAGCTAAGAATCACATATTCTAAAATACAATGTCGCAGAGGAAGAGGGCTAAACCTTGGAAGCATTTTTTACCATAAATAAATAGCAACAATCTACATATCTGGAATCCTAATTTTGGTTTGAAAATACTTTAAGCTCAAAGTATCAAATCAAAATATTACAGTATGTAATCATGATCTATGTTTGTAGAATGATTTTCTTTCTTCTTCTTCTTTATAGCACTACAGCCCCTCTCGGGCCTTCGCTTAGAGATAGTTAGAGTATCTCATTTTCATGACCGTATTGATTTTTTCGGAAGTTGGTTTGGTCAGTACCATGCTCCCGTGTGCCTGCTCAGCTATGATATGATCCGATTAAATCAGTACATATCATCACTGAGTGAGCACTCATAGTCTGTCCGAAAAATCCCCTGAACTAAATCACGTTGCTTCGAACGTGATTTGAACCTGGGACCTTCGGCTTATGCGCTCATGCTCTAAACACTAGACCACACAGACTATGAATGAATGATTTTCTTTACACCTGGCGAATTCAAATATTTAACACCAGGCCGATAATGACTCTAGGTTAAAATTTAACTAATTCAAAAGTCTAATACTCGTGTTAATGACCTACTTTAACACTTTCTTCACAAGTTTTCTAAATCACAAACGCGCTTTAACAATGATTTCATTCCAAGTCATCGTTCTTGTAGCACTACTGTTCCTCTTAGACCTTGATGTCCTGTGTACTCGTACAGTGCCATTAGTTGTATCGATCGACCGACCAAGTCTTCCAATTTCAGAATCCGAAGAGCGAAAATTGTGCTGATAGACAGAGCTGGTGTGGTCGCTCAAGAGTCCGCGCAGTGCAGAAATTTTCCCATTTTAGAGTTTTGTACTAAAATACAAAACCCTATTGAAATTATTACCTGTGTACGTCTGTCCATCACAGCAGTTTTCCTCCGAAACTATAAAAGCTACAGCTATCAAACTTTGTGGAAAGATCAGAAGTGATGGCATCTTGAAAGTTTTAGGATGCAAAAAAAGTAATTTTCAGAGAGGTTTAAGAGGGTCTCCCACAACAGATGGTTTACCATTAAAAAACAGTTTTTCATCAAAGGTAGTCGAGTGGGATGTTATATGAAAAGTCTCAATGAGATCTTTTGAAAATAGGTTTTAAAATTACCTGATCAGTTAAAGTGTTAGGATGGACGTTCATTCAGCGGTGGACGGCTGTCTCAAAGAGGAGTCTTTTACGCCGTGAGGCGCCTCCAAGCTGGGGGATCCCGTCCCAACGTCCCCGGCTGCTGTGAGTCCCTTTTATCTTTTAGGACTGCCCGAAATGCCAGCTGGTTCCATTTGTCAACCGATTCGAACATCACCACGGCTATATTATCCGGGGTGAGCTCTCCCATCTCCCTGTAGAGGTCCCTTTGCAGCCTGTCGCATTTTATGCACGAAAAGAATGTGTGGCAGGCATTGTCTTCCTTTCCTGGGCAAAACCGACAATCGGGGGACCGTGATGATTGTACAGGTAAAACTGAAAACGTCCATGCTCGCTCAAAAGCTGGGTCGGATAGAAGTCAGTCTCACCATGCCTTCGATTTAGCCACTGGTGGCGCGCAGTCCACCTTCCCTTCATCCAATTCACCCAAGACTGCTGCCAATCTACCTCGCATCCTCGTTTCGACGCAGTTAAATATTGCGGCGCTCTTTAGTAAGGAGGGCAACAGGTATCACGCCTGCAATAACTCTCACCGCCAAATCAGAGACCGCCGGATACGAAGATGCAATCCTCAATCCTCCTTTTCTCTGTCTCTGTGCCAGGCGTTTTCGGTATACCTCCTTAATGAGAGCGTCGCCCCATATTTCGGCTCATCACTCATCACGAGGCGTCTTCTTGATGGGCTGTGTCCCCTACGTTGGCCATAAGCCAACTCAGAGCCGATACTCCCGAAGCAGCCTTCTATGCCGATGCCCTACTACTACCCACCATTTGCTCAGAGAAACTCATTTTCGAGTCGATCAATAGCCCCAGGTACTTCACCGCTGGCTTCGATTCGATTAGTATGTCTCCAATACTCATCAACCTTACTCTAGGGATTCTCTTTTTTGCCCAGATGACTACTTCGGTTTTCTCCAGTGCTAAACTGAACCCGCGAGCAGTCATCCAGTCTCTCACTCGGTGTATTAGCATACCTAGCCTAAGTTGCCCTTGTTCAACGGTGCATCCAGCGACTAGAGCTGCTACATCCGCGCGACTCATCTGGCATCTCAAGTCTCAGTAGCCCGTCGTGACACGTGCCACAGGTGTGGACCAAGGATGGATCCCTGGGCAACACCCGATGTAACTTCCATCCTATGTTGGTCCTGCGTCGTGTCGTAGAGCACGCTTCTGTCCTTTAGGTAGTCCCTCAAAAGCCGCATTAGATATTCTGGGACTTGAAAAGAGTTTTCCAGCGTATCCAGAATATCCACCCATCTCGCGGGGTTGAAGGCGTTCTTGACGTCGAGTGTCACCAACAGGACGATCCGTCACTTGGTGCGGTTGTATGCCTCTGCTTTTTGTACCGCGCCCATCACCTCTGCAATCGCATAAATGATGAAACGTCCTGCTCTAGAGCCGTACTGCCGAGGAGATAGGTCCACAGCAGCCCAAATCTTGTCAGTGAGTCTTCCCTTGATGAGTTTCTCTAGCATTTTTCTGGTATGCATAACGGACGGTTTGCAGACGGGGATCCGGGATTCCCCTTCCCCTTGCTGATCAGCATGAGCCTCGTCATCTTCCATCGTACGGCAAAACCCCGTCCCGTTAGCAAGCGTTGAATGTGCTGAGCAGCAAGTCAGGACAATGGAGATAGACAAGTTGGACCACCATCTAGATCTGGAGTCTTCCTCGCTTTCAGTGAAAGGACTGCCTTTTCTAATTCTGGCTGTGTGAAGAGCGGACACTCTACTGCTGTTTCACCATGGACAGCGTCAACACGGCCGGGATAGGCGGGGAAAAGTGCCCGTACTTTTTCGTCCATTTTTTCGGCTTCATGTATGCAAGGTTTTCGTAGGGCACTAAGCTTCCGCATAACTACCTTGTAGCCAAGCCCCACGGATCCTTGTTCACATTGTTTACTAGATCTTGCCAGCAGCGAGCCTTGCTGTTGTTAACCAATTTGCGAAGGCATTTCCTGGTCGATTTATATGCTGCTACCCATTTGCACGCCTCGTCACGGTTCCGTGCTCGTTGAGCCTCATGCCGAAGCTTGTGACACTCCCTTCGTTTTTCAGCAATTTCAGTAGACCACCAGTATACTCGGGGCTTGCCGTGCCGGGGTTTTCGACGGGGCATACAAGCATTGCAAGCAGTTGTAATGATGCTCATAGTTGAGTTCATTAAGTCTTAAGCTGCCAGTTCCCTGCGAATCTCCCTGCAGTGGGGCACCTGCTGTGAGCACCTCGACGTCCACCCTTCCGATGCTCCATAAGATTTCGTCCTTACACCGAACACTTACGGCCCCACTAAGAGTGGGGCGTCCAGATAGAAAAGGCGGCCTCTCGCACCCCTCCATCTGGATCAAAACCAATTGTAGACGTGGCCATTTATTTTCCATTTAAATTAAAAATTCATACAAAAGCCATTTATATGAAATTTCTCTTTAAATGAAAAATAAAATGCTTGATAAATAAGAAACCTGTGCGAAAGGCCACTTAACCCAGTAAGAGCACCTGTAATAGCAAAAGAAAGGGAAGAGCTCACCCGATACCTAGCTCCGGAGTGGAGGGGCTAGCCAACGTGGCGGGTCCAAACCCGATCAAGGTTCAGAAATGAAAAGATCGACTTTTTATTTAGTTGGGCATTTCTTTAATTCTCATCCCTAAATATTAAATATATGTATCTCCACTTTCGACGATTTTGATAAATATAAATATACATAGTTGTATCTCCACCTTGGACGATTTTGAACAAATTTTTCTAAAAGAATAAATATTTTCAGGGGTGGACCTTGGGAACAGGATAATTGTAGAGGGGAAACAATGTTCAAAATACAATGACTCGGTTGATGGCTTGGATGCGACTGACTCTTCTCGATTTCTTCCATGGCCTGTGCTCTTCAATTGGTGTTGCCATGAAACTCGACCATCCTGACATTGAATCGTCTCGATTCATTACTCCGTGTCTAAATCCGCAGCAAAATCGTAAAAATCGAGTTCAGGACTCACGACGATCCACGGTTCCAACTTTTCGCTCGTATACACCGAACAGATCTTCCGTTGGTTGGGACGTGCGATTCCCACATCCTCGACGAGATATCTGTCGCTTCGTAAAACTCTCGAAATGATATTTGGACTCTAACTTTCGAAATTCGCTCATAGCAGCAGGTACGCTCTCTAAAACGATGAGATCTTCTTCCTTGTAGATAAAAGGTTTCTTGTGTTTCGCGTTGAACCTCAATCTCCATTTCTCCCATTCGGTGCTAATTCGCTCTGCAGCCAATTGTCTTTGGTTAACCATATCGCATTTCGTTGGATCAGCAGTCGCTTCATTTGATGTTAGAGCCATAACTAGCCGATTTGTGATGACGTCTTGAAGGCGTCTTGAACTCGATCGGACAAAACTGAGTCACAGAGTGACATTGCGAAATCAGAGACCACTGAAGATTGCGCAATGCTAAATCCCAATGCTTATGATCAGTTGGTGCAGTTCTTAGAAATGATAAGATGGACTGATTTGCACGTTCGATTTGGCCATTCGCTCGAGGTGTTCTGACGGCAACCTTAATACGTTGAATCTCATTAGATGCGCAGAATTCAGCAAATTCTCGTGATGTAAAAGCAGTGTCTCGATCGCTAATTATACGCTTAGGTACGCCGAAGTACAACGTCAGATCCCTGAATGCGTCGATGACGGGCTTCGACTTCGTAGTTTTGACAACTCTAAAAATTAAGTACTTACTGAACGAATCAGATATTCCAATGATGTGCAAATTATCTCGACGACTGCGTGGAAAAGGTCCCAGGTGATCAACTTGTAACTTCCAGAACAGAATAAGTGTTACCTTATCCAAGTAGAGTTGACCCTCCGGTTTGCCTGCGATTCCTTTATTATAGCAGCACTCTAAGCATGCTGCGATGTACGACTTGATGTATTTCCGGAGATTGTTGAACCATAAATCTTGCCGAACTCGATTTATGGTCTTCTCAAGACCAAAGTGGCCCATGTGATCTTGGTACGTGTGGATGATTTTCTATCTGACTGCAGACGGAACGAGGAATTTATGATCTTGGTCGACCTTACGATATAACCGACCGTTTTTTGAGCTGATAATCTGACTTGATCTGTTTGGATTGAGCGGACTCAATATCGCCTCCCAGAACTTCGATTAACCCCTTCAACTTCATGTCTTTTCTTTGTAGGAGCACAAGCCAGTCTTCGCTTTCTTCCACTCGCATTATGCTATCAGGACGAAATTTAAATAGAACATTATGCTTCGAGTTGAATATATGTGTGAATTCGAAGCTCCTGAAATAATTTTTACGACACGTGCCTCTCCAGCATTCCCTACTTAGAATGTAAATTGTGGAATGGACAACCTTTAAACTTCTTAATCGATACAGAAGAATTTTATAAGAACCGAATAAAAAACCATTAGAAATTTTTTGAGAAGTGGGGGAATAAAACCCATATCAAATTTTTCACACTACCAGGACTCAAAACATTTGATGGGATCATTGATGACAACACCCTTAAACAATAGGTTGCAGTAATAGATAGAAAAAATAATATTTTCAAAATAGAACCAAACCAAATACTCGGTTCAAGTGAACAACATCGAAACTAGAGACGGCCATCTAGAGCCCAGGATAAAGGCAAAATTATAGCAAATTTTAAAGAAAAAACGCAACGCTTTTCGAACCCCTCAATGGTTAAGAAATAGCAATACGAATATTGAAGCCGAAATCATAACTATAACTAACGAGCCTATTTGTAGCAAATCATATCACTATCCGGCAAATATGCGTGACGAAGTGGAATATCAAATAAAGAAATAACTATTGGATAGAATTATCAGACCTTCAAAAAGCCCGTACAATACACCAATTTGGATTGTTAATAAAAACCACATTCTTCAGCAGTCAAGAAATATAGAATGGTTGTGAACTTTAAGAAATTAAATGCTGTAACTGTCGCAGATACCTATTCAATACCAGATATATCAAGCACAATTTCAAGTCTTGGCAATTCTAAATATTTTTCAACATTGGACTTGACTTCGGGCTTTCACCAAATTAGGATGAAAGAAAGAGACATTCCGAAAATTGCTTTCTCTACCATGAATGGCAAGTATGAATTTACTAGACTCCCTTTTGGTTTAAAGAATGCACCGTCTATTTTCCAACGAATGATAGACAATGTTCTAAAAGAATTTATAGGCAAGATCTGCTAAGTCTATATTGATGGTGTCATTATTTTTTGGTATAACGGTGGATGAGCACTTGCAAAATATCAAGAAAATTTTTTCAAAATTAAATAAATCTTGACAAAAAGAAATTTTTAAAAGCCGAAACTAAATTTTTGAGCTACATAATTACTTGCGATGCAATCAAGTCTAGTGAAAAGAAAATTGCAGCAATAAAAAGAATCAGACCACCCGAGACACTCAAGGAATTAAAAAGTTTTATAGGCCTTGCATCATATTATGGGTGATTTATAAGAGACTTCGCTAAAATTGCTAAGCCCTTAATGAATTCAACAAGAGGAGATAACGGATATATTGTGGCGAGTCAACAAAAAAATCTCAAGATACAAATGGGTGAAAAAAATGAAAGCGTTCTATAACTTAAAAAATCTTTTAACTTCTTACGAAGTGTAGGCTTATTCGAACTTTTCAAAGTCCTTCCTTCTCACAACCGACGCTTCTGACCCTGCCATTGGAGTGGTCCTTTCTCAGGGTGAAATAGGAAAAGATAGATCTATAACTTACATCTCTAGTGTTACAAAATATAAAATAAAACAAAAAAAAAATAACCCCGGAGCCACTCCTGAAAGGAAAGGATTCCTTGCACTCCAACATTTTAATCGGAATATTGTCAAGGAATCACTCCACGCGCTGTAGAACTGGTAAGAAGGATTAATTGATCAAGTAATATTAGTATAAACCGTGTCATTATTAGTGATAAGTAAGGTTAGGGATTAAGTTAAAAGGAAGCAGCTATTCTTCGCCACCAAAGTTCAATTCCGCTCCCACGACGAGGATTGGTAGGAAAATTCAGAGCTAGGGAAGCGCAACCTCCCAAAGAACGATTCCGGGGTGCACAAAGATAACATATATTTTGAGTGGAGCTTCATTGTTATATTGCAGATCTTGGTTGAATATGACTTCGGCTTAAAATAGCAGATCTGCGCGATTCAATAGTGCTTCTGGCACGAGATGGATGTCTATATCTGTCAGATTGAAGCTCAGGTATGGCGAATTTCGAATCTTACTGGCTAGATGCATTAAAATTCGGTTCAAAAATCGCATTATTTGTCTTGTAACTCCAAGAAGTAGCAATGAATTCGTTATCAAAAGGAAAATATCATAGCTTCTACAACTGTCCGATCGGGCTTATTCGATCAAAGTATACACTTCTACAACTAATGAGGTTAACGTTGAACACCCCAGTAATATGCTGGATAAAAGCAGTTCTATCACAGAGATTAAAGGTGATATTAAAAACTAAATTATATTTGGCACAATCACAACAAAACGTACTAACGAAATCCTTGATCTTATCGTCCGACACGCAGGCTATCGCCTTGCCGAAATATTTCTTTGCGGACACAATGATGGCACAGGCAACGAGGAGGACCACTGTAACCTGACAATGTAAACTAAATACGCCATCATTATAGCATACCTTGTTTATCTTAAAATATTTCGCGATGGGCTTAAATATTTGCAACATTTCCCACGCGATGACAACCAAATGAAGAACTAACTGCTAGAATTGGAATGACGATCGTGCACGTAAACACTCCACAAAGTACTAAAATAACAAATGACATTACAACCAAAACAAGTCGATATTGCTGTTATCGATAATGCAGAAGATTGTACGCGAAAAAAAATTGACCACCAAGAAAAACTGGGTTCGAACTAAAACGCTGTAAGGTTGAGCAGCCGTGGTGGTTGTTGTGGCCTTGAACTTGGGATCTTTACCTCAAGAGGAAGAGTCGTTACGACAAGTTAATAAAAGAGCCAACGACGGTCGAAGCGGTCTCTTTTACGGATTCTTTCAACGACGAAAAGGACGATCTTGCTGCAAATTGGGTAATCACGAATGGAATTATAGCCACCATCACGACCAGCAATCAACAGGCAGATAATTGAATTGGACAGCGAACAACATTGGAACTCCGTCGCAAGCGTGCAAATTGGGCAGAATCGGAAGGATCGCAAGGTGTTAGGATTTTATGAGCTGCAGTTTGGCCATCAACGGGGCCCCCATCGTAAGAAATTTAAGGAAAATTGTAAGTTTGTGAATCTTTGCCCTTTGAGGGAAAATATTAAAAATTACTTTGGATTATAATTTGGATTGTTATTTGGAATTTTTTGCATGCGATAATATTTTCCGCCAGCGTGATCGCACGTGGAGCGTGTAGTGTTGGTGGAAGGCGTAAATTACGCTTAGAGTGGCAAGAATCGTTCCCGTCAGGAATTCCGAATTGTATAGTGTTTTCCAATAAGAGGTGTTATTTTGAATAGCCCGCTATTTCGGTAGATGTCACTTTTGAAGCTGTCATTTTTGACGTTTGACAAGTAGAAACTACGCCATTAATAAAAATGGAACGACACACGCTTCATCAACGCATTGAAATTATTAAAATTCACTATAAAAATTGTGAAAATTCGGCAGAGACGGTTCGTAAAACTCGGAACATTTTTGGGTGGTCGTGAAGCACCCTGTCGAACTGCAATACAGAAATTGGTGGAAAAATTCGAGCTGTTGTTGGGATAACTAAGTGATGTGAAGAATTAAACCCGTGCATGTCACTCAAGAACAGCCGAGAATGTTGCTGCTGTAGCCGAAAGTGTTGAAGAAAACCCAGGTTTGTCCATTCCTCGTCGTTCGTTGGAATTAGGCATTCCACAAACGTCATTACCCCGTATTTTGCATAAAGATTTGGGTCTTAAGACTTATAAAGTTCAGTTAACACAAGAACTCAAGCCGGTCGATCATCAACAACGTCGTGTCTTTGCTGATTGGGTGCTTGAAATGCATGAAAATGATCCGGAATTCCATCGAAAAATCATCTTGATTGATGAGGTCTATTCCCACCTCGGTGGCTTCGTCAACAAGGAAAATTGTCGCATTTGGGATTCGGAAAACCCAAGAGTTATTGTTGAAAAGCCTCTCTATCCTCAACGTGTGACTGTTTGGTGCGGTTTATGGTCCGGCGGAGTCATTGGACCTTAATTTTTTGAAAATGAGGCTGGAGCAACAGTCACGGTGAATGGATTGCGCTATAGAGAGATGATCAATGATTTTTTATGGTCGGAATTGGATGGTATTGATCTGGACAAAGTTTACTTTCAACAAGACGGCGCTACTTGCCACACAAGCAACGAAACCATTGATCTTTTACGGGAAAAGTTTCCTGACCGTGTTATCTCTCGAAGAGGTGATCACAATTGACCACCAAGATCTTGTGATTTAAACCTTGCGACTTCTTCCTTTGGGGCCACGTGAAAGAGAAGGTCTACGCCAACAGCCCAGCGTCGATTCAAGACCACAAAGATGGAATTCGTGAGGCTATCGAGGACATAGGGCAGCCACTTTGGGATTTGGTTATGGAAAAATTTCATGAAAAGGATATGGTCCTGTGAGCGTGGTCATGGTGGTCATTTGCCTGATGTTATTTTTCACTATTAACGGCATACCTTCCTCTTTATAATGAAACATCCGATCATTTGTATTAAAAAATGGCATTTACTTTTAATATCAAAATAACACTTCTTATTGGAAAACCCTATATATGAGGTGATTGTGAACAGGAGGTCCAAGTTGGTTTTTGTAGAAGTGTTAGTAGGTGGCTCGACGAGGCATATTAGCCAGTCAGGATATGATGTAGGCCTGTAGGTGTAGGTAGCATCCTAATCGTTCCGGGGAGCCTCAAGCTCGCCAATTGGCTCCTATTGGCAATTCAAGGGTTGGCGAGTGGCACCTTCCTAGCCCGTCTACGCGGGTTAGCCGGGACCCCAAGGCTCCCAACCGGAATCGTTTGGAGTAACGCAACACTAGTTCACTCAATAAGACGAAAGAAGCATATGCCACCAATGAAAAGGAGATGATGGCGATCGTCTGAACACTAGACAACCTGAAGAACTATCTCTGTGGGACAAAAAGATAAAAATTCTTACTGATCATCAGCCTCTCACTTTCACATCAGCAATAGAAATACGAATGCAAAGCGTAAAAGGTGGAAGGCAAGAATAGAAGAGCTCAACATCAAACTTGTTTACAAGCCTGGAAAACAAACTATGTTGCGGATGCTCTGTTGAGGCTTAAAACCGATGCTCATGTTTTAACTCCTTCAGCCCAAACCATGCATAGCGCAGGCGTAGATGCTTCTGAGCTAATTCCATATTGAGAAGGTCCAATCAACTCATTCAAAAATCAAATTATAATAAATACAGGAAAGCCAATATCTGCACCCACATGTGGGATATCATCGACATTAAGCCCAATGGAATTGCATCAAAATTTCCAATTTCGCACCCCAAAGGAAAAATTGTTTGAAACGAAAATTACAAGTAGATAAAATTATAATCGCCAAGCCGCATGAGTGGAATAATGAAGCTTGCCTTCTGAGTGTATCTTTTCAGTGGTTTTGGAGTTATTCTTGCTGTGTAATATTTCACTTTTCCCCGCAGTTTCTTTACTTTCCTCGACGAAGTTTCGTCTAAATAGTTGCTGGAAGGGTTTAGTTTCAATTTTTCTCTAACGAATTGCCCCCACCAACCAAAACAGCCCATTCCCTGAACGCCCTCATTAAGAAGGATAGCAGCATGCCGCATGTACATCTTAAAATATAAATAATTATGAATAATAGGTTTAAGATTTAATTTAGAACAAGCCCAGTTACTCGTAAAAGTCATTTCCCAGCTATTTTACAATTTTTCCTCATTTAAGCCTCACTATACGAGTACATTAATCCACTCAAGTACTGAAATCACCTGTTCTATCTACTTTCAGGTATCTATTTTGTCTACAAATCAAAAGAGATCTAGCCACTGGCCATCTTCAGTGCAACGATAATACAGCAGCTCTAATGGCCAGTTACATAGTGCAGGCATCGTGCGGTGATTATGTCGCCGAAGACTATCCAGACCATACGTACTTGTCGTCATATCGCTTTGTGCCACATCAGGACGCTATAATGCAAAGGAAAATTATGGAAAATCATAAGAAGCATTCGTAAGTCATAACAAATGAAAAAGAAGTGCCATGGCTTGAAAAATGCAGTCATGGGCAATTGTTAATGAACGGTATGCCAATTAGTTTTGCAGAAACAAGTTTCGGCATTTGTACGAGTACTTTGAATGACTCGATGGTACTTTATCTTGAACAAATTTTAATGGCGTTAGCGAATTGTGTTGTATTTATATTTGCAATAAATTATGCTCGGGAGGTCCGGGAAAGTTTTAGCCTCTCAAATTTAGATATTGATCATAAATATGCACCATTATTGTTTTATATTGATAAGTTATCGGATATTATTAATTGTATGTTGATCTTCAGAACGAAAAGTTCAATGTTGCATACATATGTATGTGCATCTGTTCAAGAAAAAGTATCATCGATCGCAGAAGCATATATGGATCGAACGTCACATAACTCTTGTGGTTTATTACAACAGGTTTTGTTTATAATTTCTATTTATAGGTGGCATCGCTTCCCTCATCATTGATGATGTTTATACCTTTTTCTAGTTTTAATTATTATGTACTATATAGTATATGTATGTTTTCTCTTTGCGAGCACTCACATATGTTTCTTTGGATCACTAAACAGGGGTCAATCGCCGGCCGAAGCTGATCTAAACCTATTAGAAACAGCACGACGATGTGAACTGTATGGAATGAAAATGCATGCAGCCAAAGATGTTGAAGGTGTACCGTTAAATTTAGCTGTTGCACATATGGGCATCGCTGTCTTTCAGGGAATCACACGCATCAATACGTTCTCGTGGGCGAAAATACGAAAGATTTCATTCAAACGGAAACGATTTTTAATTAAACTGCATCCCGAAGGCTATGTAAGTTTGATATAAAATCAATCGATTTGATTATTTTTTACTGATTCAAATTTTTGTTTCGTTTTTATGATTAGTTTTACTTTTTTTGACCGACCTCCAAAAAGCAGTACGCATAATTGCGTATATACTCGTAGCTTTAGCAGGGCAATTTAATCGAATCCGGATTTCGCTTGGACCTTTGTTAGTATCACAATAGGGTCCCATTTGAAAGAAAATATGATCAGAAAGTAGTATAGTAATGAAGCTCTACATTACTGTACTACTTTCTGATCATAATTTCTTTCAAATGGAACTTTATCTAATTTTTCTTAAGGATTATCGTCAGGGACGAACACAGAAAAAAATTTTGGGGGGGGTCCGATCGAAAAATTTGGAATAATTAAACAGCTCGGCTCCAACAAACCGTAACGTTTTATTTGTGTTTGACAAACTTAATATTTATAACTTATGATTGTTCATTAAATCGCGTGTTGATTGGCGGTCTGCGAGTTCTATTTTCCAAAAAATAACACAAGACAAACATCAATTTTTGGGTAAAAAAAAGCTAAAAATTGTGATCATAATTTAAAAAAAATTTATTTTCACTCAATTGGAATTTCATTTAACGTTATAATATTTTATAATATAAGAAGCATTAATTGACAGCACACGAATCAAATGATGAAATTGCAATACATATGATCTACTGCCTTTAATATTAGGCAGACTATTTACAAAGTGATGTCAATTCTTCTTGTTCTTTTTGCGAGAATATCCAGAATTTGATCACTGGTAACATTCACATCTCTGTGAATGTTAAGAAGCGCCAGTCCATTCAGCCGTTCCTCTCCAGTTCGGTTGCGCAAGTAAGTTTTTAACCTTCGCAAAGTGGAGAAGGACCGTTCACTAGAGGCAACTGTGACCGGTAGTGTCCCACAAATTTGAAGAAATCTGTATATCTGGCTGTAAAATCTTCTATTGCAAACGTCCAGAGCTTCGATGAATGTTTTTGGCCGTTCTTTTTCAGGAATTTTTGAACAGAACCTGGAATAAAAAACCAATTAATAAATCAAATAGACCCTTTTTTTTAACTGCGAAAAACTGATGATTACCTTTTCCACGGCTTGATGTCTAATTGCAAGTCCTCCGTAGACCCAGTGATGTCGTTCGGCCATTTTTCTTCAAAAACATGGGCGGTTTTTTTTATTTCCTCTTCATCGAGTTCTGCGCATTTGGCTGGAATGATATTCTGTATCATTGACAACAGTGCTCGATGTTCGAGAAATCTCGTGTCCAGTTCTTCCAGATATATATCCAAAAATGGAATAAATATTGATCGTCGATAATATTCTTCAGCATTTCCAAAATAGTTGTCACGATTGTTTTGACGTCCTACTCGCCGAGGAACAGTTAGCTCGATACCAATCTTCACAGCAATTTGAGTCGCTGACTGGAACATTTCCGCAAATTTTTCTTCGGCCCTGGCACGCATCTCCTTTATTTCTTTGTGAACATTGTTCGCATATTGGACGCATTCACTTAAATCGCAATCTTCTTTTTGCAAATTCTGGCTCAGGTTCTTCGTCAAGCTGAATACCGGTACCATTACAACCAATGCAACTATGAATTGCGCTGTTTGGATTGAAGCAAGCAAGCTGTTTGGCTGTACTCCATCTGTTTTTGATCTCAGCTCATTTAATTCTTCGAGCGCTTCAAGCAGATGAACTCCAATGCTTCATGAAACAATCCTAGAGAAGCAAGATGTTCGACCCAACGCGTTTCACAAAATTTTAAAAGACGTGTCTGCTTGGCACTAGGATTTTCTGCCAGGATATGTTTTTTCAACAAATTTCCAGCTTTGCTCGACAGACGAAAGAAGTTGACGACTTGCTTGACTGTTCCAATGCAGTTCCGAATCGGCGTAATGTCGCACGCATGGGTAATTGCCAGATTTAGGTTGTGATTGGCACAATGAAGATAAAGAGCATCTGGACATGTTTTCTTTACAATAGCTGCACAGCCTTTCAGCTCTCCACTCATTGCTCGAGCTCCATCATAACCTTCAAAATAAACCGTTAAAATCCTTGTTTTAAAAATCAAAAGTTTTTTCTATGGTATCAGAGCTCCTAAATCCGATTCAGGAACTTGTGTAATTGAAATTTTCAAAGCACTATTCAACTCAACTTAGTTTGGGTTTTAAGACTCTTTCAAAATCGAATTAAAATCCGATTTTCAAGATATTTCAAAAATCATTTTTAAGCAAGACTCTAAAACTGTTATAGTATTTAATCCACATAATATATGTATATATATTCTTAAGTACTAAGAATTCTTGTCTAGATTACATACTAAAATTAATTCAAGAATCAAATTTAGCTAGGTTTGTCAAAAGGTTTTATAAAATCCTATTCAGATAAGCTAGTCACTAAATCCAATCGAGAGTGAATTTTTCTATGCTCGTAGAAAGTTTGATCCAAAACTTCAATGAATAGTAGCTCCAAAACTTCACTTTCTTTTTCTACTTTTAGCTAATTCATGTTAATTTAAGTTTTATTGAGTGAATGCAAGTTATACAACGTTTGGTATTGGATGAAAGTATTTTTTATTTCATACAATATAAAACAATGTTTAAAATTATATGATGATATCTTATAGTGATTCAAGTTTTGATAAGTTCATTTGAGTTTTCATTCGGTTGAATTTTTTAATCGGTCAATTTAAATTTTATTGAATGAATGTAAGTTATACTACGTTAAATATTGGATAAAAAAATTTTTTTCATACATTTATGTTTAAAATTATATTATGCTTTTTTATAGGGATCCAAGTTTTAATTAGTTCATATGAGTTTCCATTTGATTTAATTTTTTAATTAGCTAATTTAAGTTTTATTGAGTGAATGTGAGTTATACTACATTAAATATTAGACAAAAATATTTTTTATTTAATGCATTAATGTTTAAAATTATATAATGATATTTTATAGTAATTTAATTTTGAATTAGTTCATTTGAGTTTTATCCTTGTTAATTTGAGTTTTATCCAGCTTACCTTGCCCTTTCATGAAATGAGTGTCCACTCCAAGTTTCTGCAAAGTTGTAAGCAGCGTATTTGCAATGCCGGCGCCAGTCACATCCTCTACAGGAACGAAGCACAAGAAATCTTCTCTGATCGTGTGTCTCCCTTTGATTTCTTGAATGAACCTAGCTCCAATTGTGAATTGTTCAATTCCACTTACATCAGACGTTTCATCTGCGGTTACAGTGAAACATTTCGTCTCATTGATGCGTCTCACCAACTCTCTTGTGATGATTTCCGCTCCAGCATCAATGATCTCGTTCTGAATTCTATGGCTCAAGTATGTTGCATTACAACCAGCCACCTTTAATGTTCTTGCAGTGCTGCATCTCCACTATCCACAGAAAAACGCAGAAGTGCCCTGAAATTCCCGTCGTTCTCTTCTGGAATTCCCAGCGCCAATGGGCCATCATCTCGACGTCCTCGTAGCGCCAGTCCTTGTCTGCAGCAGAACAAAACCGCACGAATGATGGGAGCAAGCTTCCGTCTGTTTTCCAATTGCAGCCGTTTTCGGCTCTGATCGATCTCGACAATGACATCATTTTTCTTATTTTCATAAATGAGCTTAAAATTCTGTGCATCTTCAAGGGCGTCCAAGTGATATTTTTTCGTTTGGTGTTCTTTAAATCTCTCTAAAGCTCTCTTCCAATCTTAAACACAAGTTTGCACAAATGAACTCAAACGTTCATGTTTTCCTTTTCCAACTTCTTTTTGCGCAAATAAAATGCAAACTCGACAATAAGCGCCGTCTTCTGAGGCTGAGTAAGTGAGCCAAGGATACTTTTGTAACCACGAAAGTTGGAATTTCAGATTTTTTTGTTCATTTCCGTTGCTGGAAACACAAAATCAGCATCCGGTGTCCATACATTTACAAGGAGATCGTACATCTCGGTATTTTCAAGTTTTCTTCTACCGAACCATTGAACATCATGTGGACATGATCTTGAAATTTCTGAGACTTCTGAAATTCATACAAATTTTTTTTTCGATTTACACAGTATTCGTTTGAAAAAATTTAGTTTATTGGTTTTTTCTCGCAAAAATAATTTTAAAAATAGTTATTTATAGTCAGTTTCAAAAAAAAAAATCGTCACTAGTGAGATTTGAACCCGCGATGATTGAGTGGGGAGCTTGTGCTCTAACCGCTCTGCCACAACATATTTGAAGATAACATGTAAAGTATCTTACACTGTAAAATTTGAAATTAATTTTTTTATATAGATTAAAAATTCAAAACGACGTCAACAAATTAAAATTGTATAATTTTAAAACCTCACTGCAAACCGTCAAACAGTACATCAATAAAATATGATGCAATTGTACGAAAGTCTGTTCAGTGAATTTCGAGCGGAAAAAAGTTCCTGTACTTTCCACGTTCATGAAAATTTTATAAAAAAGAAAATGATATAACGCATTCAATTTAGTTATTAAACTCAAATTTTAATCAACATTTTACTGGGTGAAAATTCAAAATACTTACTATGGGCTCCGGTTGATGATCATTTTCCTCGTCATGCCGCGATTTTTTTGCTGTTGATACTTCTTCAGCCTGTTTAACTGATCGTTCGCATTCGCGTTTACCATTTGCATTTGTCGGTTTAAAAAAGGACGTTATTTTAACAGGTGCCATTTTTATTGACGATTAAGCAAATGCATGTCAACACTGTGGGAGGTCAAACCGACTAATAACTCACTCGATATTTACTGGACTATTACACTTTATTATTTCCGTCTTACACGTAGATTTTTCGCGCGCGTACAATTCGTTGATCGTAAACGGTTCGTATGCGTTTCTTTTTTTGTTCGTGCTCCACTGACTGCCCGGCCGGGCCCGGCAGGTATTTATACCCCGTGTCTAAGAAAATTCCAGAAAATGAAAATCCGAGAAGGCTCGAGAAAGATAAAGAAGTATCGACAATATTCCAAAAACGAAAGTCCGACTGGTATGATTAATTGCCAGTCAAGATTGATTGATTCCTTTTGTCCCCATGACTAATGATCCCACCGCTGTCATCAAAGCGGTCAATCAATCTTGAATTGTTCCCCACAACACTAAATGTCAAATTGTGTTGGGAAATGTTGGGAAAACTATCGATTATTATCAATAGTTATCGATACACTGAATAATCGGTAACTATTGGGAACGCTTTTGATAGATCTTCGCTTTCCGTCCTTTGTCTTCAAAACCGGCTTCCGTTCTATGCATCTTTCTCGCACTACAGTAGGTTGCGAGTCATCTAACGATAGTACTATTAATACATTTGGCATGATAATAACACTCAATTACTACTGTGATCTTGACCAGAAAAGTTGTGAAAATAAACTGAAAATTACGAAATAAAGTGGAATGAATCATATTTGTAATGTACCAACTTGTGATGTGGACCATTTAGTTTATACGGTTGAAAGACCGTGTGCTGCAAGGGGTTTTGAAAAAGTCCGTCCCTGATTATCGTTCATTGGGTGTACCGATTCGAATGATTTTCGCCGCCGTTGAAAGAATACCTTTGTGAAATATACTGTATCGAAATAATTTGTGTAGTTGCAATAAAGATTTGATCAGATATTAATATCTACCGTTGATATTCCAAATTCAATCCCACATCATTCACTAGGAATTGTATGATAAAACATTTTTAAGAAAAGATAATGTAAAGAATGTGGTAAATTTCATGGAGCAATACTATGAAGCACCACACCAAATTTTCGTTGACTAAGCAAGCATACGAAATACTTTGCTTTGGCATCCCAGCCAAATTAGTCTATCTTACTAAAATGACAATGATGTCGACGACCTCCCAAGTCCGCATCAACAACCAACTCACCGATGCCTTTGAGACAAATATCGGACTAAAACAGGGAGATGGGCTGGCCATTGCTATTCAACTTGTCTCTGGAGTACGTCATAAGGAAGATGCCTGTCGACACACGAGGTACATTACTATACAGGTCGAGCCAAGTAGTAGCGCATGCGGACGACATCAACATTTCGTCACGGTCATTAACAACTGCCAAAGAACTCTTCCTGAAACTCGACAGCGAACCAAAACTAGTATGGCTACAAATCAATCAAAATAAAACAAAGCTCATCGAGGAAAAATACCTCAAACACGCAAAATATCACACCTGGCGAATGAAGTATCGACAATGTAAGCGAATTTGTGTATTTAGGCGCCAAAATAACGAGGACCAGTATTGAAAGAGACGAAATACGCCGAAGAATACAGCTCGAAAATAAAATATTTTGTACAGTTTTGACGATCTTGAAAACCAGTTGCATACACAGGAAGACAAATCTCCAAGTATAAAAATCTGTGATAAGATCTGTGTTCTGCTATGGGTGTGAAACATTGACCCTAATCCAACCATCCGCAAATATATTGAACGCCTTTGAGCGACGGCTCCTGAGGCGAATAATGGGAACGAAGCTAGACGGGGACCAATGGTGAATTGGATACAACCATGAGCTGTATGAAATTTTTGACGAGCAGGAGTTTTCAACGATTGTAAGACTGCGGAAGCTGCAATGGGCTGGACATATCAATCGTATGGGCGAAAAACGAATGCCCAAAAAGATATTCGTTGGGAGAAGGCCGGAGACAGTGGGGAAACCGAGAAAACGCTGGTCTGACTCGGTCGACGAAGGCAGTTCTTCGCTGCTCAGATTTCAAAATTGGAGGACGCGGTCAATGGACCGATACACTTGGAGGCGCTATTTGCATGAAGCGAAGGCCCGAGAGGGGCTGTAGTACTACGAAGAAGAAGAATACCATGAAGAATTAATCGCGATGCATGGGAAAATCTTTTGCAAACCTTTTTAGCCAAAAAATAAGTATTCCTCTCAAAAATACAATTCACCAATAATCCCATTAAAAAGCAACCATTCCCAAAAATGTCATCAGCTCTATACGCAGTTTCGGCGGGGTGAGGAGCTTATCTTGTCAGGAGCAGCCACTCCTGATCAGCATGGGGCTGCTTGCCTGCTTATGTTTAATACAGGGCAGTCTCTTCGATGGTGACCCAGACATGGAGAGACTGACGGAATTTGCCCTTTACTGCTGAAGAAACAATTGTTTCCATATTGGAGAGATGGCTGTTTTAATTTTAGGCCCCTCCTCCGTGAATACAAGTCCCTGAATTCTTCGAAAATATGCTAACACAAACCGTAAACCAATCATAAAAACAAAACCAGGTGTCTGTCGTTAGGACTAATTGAAGATGCGAATTTTATCGCTGCCGGTCATCAGTTTAGCTCCCAGCCAAAACTGACCCAATTTCTAGCAGTGTATTTGAAAATCACAAGCACCATCATATTGTTCGAATTAGACTGTTAAAAATGTGCAAACTTTGCTTCTGACAACATTCAAGGATGAAATGATCTACGTGTATATCATCATCGGCATGCTTAGCAAACGATTACATCCCGAATCAAATGCTCCTTGTTCATATTGACCATAACGGCATTAATAGCTGTCTTCAGCGAAGAAGTGGTATTATGAGGACGCTTATTGGTCTCACGCTCAACTACGCCCCATACGTAATAATCCAAAGGATTAAGGTCTGGGGAGCTAGGTGGCCATAGGTTCGGTGTTATGTGGTCATGAAAATTTTCGGCCATCCAATCTTGTGTCGCCATCGCTTTATGTGAAGAAGGAGCAGAGTCTTGTTGAAAACTATATGGTCTGCCTCCGCTTACATTGTCTATCCAGGGTTTCACTACTGTCGCCAAAACCTCGATGTATGCAGCAGAGTTCACTCGAAGTCTTTAAGTTAAAAAGTGTGGTGGCATAACATGTCTTTCGTTGCTGACAACACCTAAAACCATAACAGTGGCTGAAAATTTTGTGTGCATAACAACAGGAACCTCCGTAGGATTTGAACATAGCCATCTGTCATTTCTGCGATTGGTCTTTTGATCTTGGTCAAAATTTTTTTCGTCGGAAAAAAAAACCATAATATTTTGGGCGCCTCAGGGTGTTTGATTTTGTTTAAAAGACGCTTTGATCGAAGAACTCTCTTTTCCCTTGTTCGTTCCGACATGAACTATCCTCTGCACATCACGTAAGACTTATACCGAAGGTGTTCATGGACAACTCTACGAATAAGGCGCTCAGAAACATGAAGCTCACTCGCAAGGATCCTCATTGATTTTGAAGGGTCCTCGTCTATGATCGCTTGCACTTGCTCTAAAAATTCTGCAGATCGGACAGTGTCAGAACGTTGTTCGTGCTTTTTGCAACCGATTCTGTATCGTCTCCTGATGCTTCCAATTCACGTCGATCCTTATGCACAAATGAACGGGCGCAATTAAGAAAATTAGAGATCTCTAAATCTGTATGGTTCGCACATATAGGGACGATGACAGCATGTCTCTTCATTTCTTGAGTGATGTTGTAGTCCGACATTTCTTATCTGAAAAGCAAAAAAAAAAAATAAAAAATTCGTGAAGCTATAGTCACATATATGCATGTCCTCAAATACCGTACGCACCCTGTATTTATGTGTTTGTGTGTGTGTGTGTGTGTGTGTGTGTGTGTGTGTGTGTGTGTGTGTGTGCGTGCGTGCGTGCGTGCGTGTGTGGTTGTGTATTTGTGAGTATACATAGGATATAACGAAATTTGTGCTTTGAGGTCGCAATTTTGCTTCGATTTTCGCCAAATTTTCAGAAATTAAATATTTCGACTAGTTTTGTTAATAATTCAACTTGCTTAAGCAAAAACAAAGTAGAGGATGTTTCAGACTAAAGTATACCTTCGGTTTGTACCAAAACTGGTACAAAGATTCATTCAAGTGTGTGATAAAGCTCACAATAAGAAATCTAAAGTCGAACGATTTGAAGGAAAATGGTGGGCGCTCAAAGGTTGGAAAAAGTTGAACCAAGAAAAAAAACAATTCGGGGTCAGGTGAGCATATCAAAATCTCTGCTAGGCAAAGTAAGAAATTCGAAAATTTCTCAAAGCTACAATTTATATTGGATTTTTATGAAACCTAAAATCAAGGTAGACGTTGATGAGATCATGTATTAAGTGTATCAGAACTAAATTCGATTCCTATGAACGTTGCAGATTTTAGCCGTAGTGGTTTTTGCATTGCAGTAACAAATTATATTTCAATATACATGGTACAATGTTTTCAGGAAACTAAGTTTTGAAAGGTTTGAAATGAAAAAAATTTGCCACTAAAAATGGTGAAATAAAATACTTTTAGAAAAAAAAGAAAACCAACTTCCAAATGCCCTAAAAAGAACGAAATAAATTTTATGGAAGTGGTGCCAAATCAATTCCCCCATTTAAACATAAAAACTTCCAACATGTGCACCATCACAAAAGAATCGGAGAAAAAATGGTATGGCACCGCTTCCATAAAATTTATTTCATCCTTTTTAGGGCAATTGAAAGTCGGTTTTCTTGTTTTTTTTTCTAAAAGTTGTTTATCTTGAGTTAAATCATTCTTTGTGTTTGCATATTTTTCATTCATTCATTTTATTACCTGCTATGTGTTAAGAGAGGAAATCATGAGATAGATAAAATTTTAATATGTACTTTAAATTGATGCGTAAATGGCAAAAAACCCGCATTCAGTCTCTCAAAATTGGTGCTAATATCCTCACTCTAACAATAAAGAATAAAATTAAGGAGCTCCGGAATCTCCGACGGAACAACATGTTAACAAATCCAGACTACAACTCGCGGAAAGTCTGGTTTTTAAATAGAATTTTTAAGCGAAAGTATCATTCGTTACCGTATTCGATTACAAATAACAACGAAGAGCATATTTACTCTAATCAAGGAAAAGCAGATATACTTGCAGATCAATTTAAGCAGTTCCATAATATCTCCAATAGGTTCTGCAACAATTTAGCAGAAATGATGGTGGCCAAAGCTTTGGAACAACAACCTAAACAAACATCTTTACCTCCTGGTGCATTAATAAAAACCAGGGAGTTAATAAGTTTACTTAAAAAAGTTAAAAACGGTAAAGCACCAGGTATCGATGGCCTACCAAATATAGTACTTAAAAATTTACCCAAAAAAGGAATAGTATTCTTATGCCACCTATTCAACGCTTGCCTTAGGCTCTCCTTCTTTCCATCCATCTGGAAACAAGCTCTAGTCATACCTATCCCGAAGCCTGGAAGAGATCCGCACTCTCCCGACAACTACAGGCCCATTAGCTTACTACCAGGATTAGGTAAGCTCTTTGAAAGAATAGTCCTGAAAAGATTAAATAATTTAATGGCTAACAATAATATCTTACCTGATTTCCAATTCGGCTTCAGAAACAGACATTCGACAGAGCATCAGCTCCTCCGTGTTACGAAGGACGTCAAAGCAGCGATGCAGAATAAATTGTCTGTAGGTTTGGTGACACTGGACATAGAAAACGCCCTTGATACAGTCTGGCATGATGCTCTGGTCTATAAACTTCAGAAATATAACACACCCCCATACTTGTTGAATCTTTTACAAGCATTTTTAACTGATAGGAAGTTCCAGGTCAAAGTCGGGGAAAGCATTTCCTCACTAAAAAGTATATCTGCCGGTGTTCCGCAAGGCTCCTGCCTAAGCCCATCTCTATATAACATCTATACGTCTGACATCCCTTCTTTACCAAACTGCCAAGTTGCAGCTTTCGCAGACGACATTTGCATATACAGCATAGGCGCAGATCCAACTTCCATTATTTCCAGACTTGAAACGGCGTTAGAACTTACTTATCAATACTACCATAGATGGAAAATTAAAATAAATGTTGCAAAAACGAAGTCAATATACTTCACCAGGAAGCGTAAACCTGCTCACCTACCCAAGCGACCAATAAATTTTTTAAGGGCAAACTATTCCTTGGAGTGAGGATCTTAAATATCTTGGACTTATATTCGATAAAAAACTAACCTTCAGAAGACATATTGAGCACATTAGCTCCAAAGCGTCTAAGGCCGTGCTTTCGCTTTAACCCCTTCTTAATCGTAATTCACGTCTCAACACCAGAAACAAAGTCCTCATCGTCAAAATGGCAATCCAACGATCATCCTATACGGCTCACCTACCTGGGTCCAATGTGCTAAATATCTAGTAACAAAGCTTCAGATCACCCAAAATAGATACCTGAAGATGGTAATTAATAAACCGTTTTACTTCTCTTCCGAAAAGCTACACAACCTTGCTGGCGTTAGTCCAATTCGTAAGCTCGCTGCATCGCGCCGTGACAAATTAATCACGAAAGCAAATGACTCGCCCAATCCGCTAATTCATGCCCTGGCGAATTGAAAATCAGGAATTGCTACCACCTATCTTTTGGCCGTAACCTAGCCTCATAGATTTTAGCTAGTTATAAGTAGATAGTTAAGTTATGTTAAGCTAGTATAAGCTCAGTAGAGGTTTTTGCCTAAATTTTCCTCTAGCTAATTGTAATAATCACATAGAAATACGATAATATGCATAGTTTTAAGTAATGTTCAAACGATGGTGAAATGACTTTGTCAGAACACCTACTATATTATAAGGCCTCTGTACCGCATACATTCTAATAAAGAAAATTATATATATATATATATATATATATATATATATATATATATATATATATATATATATATATATATATATATATATATATATATATATATATATATAAATTGATGTTTATTTATTTTTTTAACTTCACGAAGGGTGATCCAAAAGTAATGATAATTGATGTAAAATGCAATGTTCATAAGCTAAAATTGTATTTATTTTTCACCAAAATCACTTTTCCAAGTAATGTATCTCGAAAAATCCCTCAGAATTTTAAAAACTGAAGTTATTATCTTTTGCACTGAACTTACGACTTTGTGTTTAGATGTTTACTATAAGCCTGGTAACAGTAGATATTTACCTGAAATGGCGACTCGTAACTTCTATTATTCGGCGGGTAACATTCTAGGTACCCAACTTGCAGTCAACTTGTTCATACGAAGTTCATCGCTTATAATCCTCTAAATGCTGCCGTAACAGATCCTTGTAATCTCAAATGTTTGATGGTCACTCTTTGATCATCTATAAGTAATAGGAGTATTAGATCTAGAAATGTTTAATGTTTTCTGCAGCGTGAGACGTGGATGGTCGTCCTTCACGAAGCTGGTCTTCTGTTAGTGTTCTGCACTGCTTAAACACCTTCCAACAACATACAACTGAAGAATGTGTAGAAGCACTTTTCCTTTGTATTTCCTCTGTATTTGGTGGACTTCCTATTTCCTATTCAACCAGATGTTTTTGATGGCGACTCTCACTCTGAGTTGACTTTATAATTGCTCATATTGAAATTATTGTATTTTTAACACGTAACGGTGTATCTATGATGTTTTTATCAGTAACTACTAATGACCCAGGGAGGCTACTTCACTTTTTGGACTTTTGTGGCCTCTAGAAATATCCGATTATCATAAGTTATGGATTACCCTTCGTATTTAGCGAGTCGTGGAGTGGTAGAGCGCTACTCACTTAAGCTGGAGATCGCTGGTTCCAGTCTCGATAACTGCGAGAACATTTTTCTCCCGCGGTTTTCAGACGGGCTATTAGCCTACCCAGCTGTAATGAGTGCTAATGCTACTAATAATCATACGTTTAAGGAATCTGACAATATTACCTCCCAAAATACCGCTACGGTCACGGAATGCGATATTTTTTTACTTTACCTCCTTTCGGGCATTCGCTTAGAGATAGTTAGAATATTGGCACTCGGGAAGGTGATATGGTCAGTACCTCGCTTTGGTCGCGTGTCCGTTTACCCAGCTGTGATACGATACGATTTCCATGAAACTTGAGAGTTTTTTTGCACTGCAGCCTTTTTCGGGCTTCCACTTAGAAATAGTTGGAGTATCTCATCGTCTTGATCGTTGGCACTCGACAAGGTGATATGATCAGTGTCCCCCAGCTGCGATGCGTTTTGATTTCCAACCAGTACGTAACATAACTTAACGGGCTTCTAAGTTCGTCCGAAGAATCGCTAGAGGCAAATGGGACTCGAACCAGGGACTTTCGGCTTACGGATTGAGTGCTCTAACCACTACTCCATGTGAACTATTCGAAATTTTAAAATATCAATACAAAGGTTGATTATGAACTATAGGGCTCGCGATAAGAGATATTTGAGCCTTGAAACTTAAAACCACAAGGTTGAAACCACTTCGAGAATAAGAACAAGGGCAATCAATACTTTAAAAGTCTAAATTCACTTAAATTTGTTAATAATAGTATGAGTCGTTAATTTTATGTTTTGCTCCCTAAAATCGCAAAAGTACCCTTAAAATTTTGGAGAAGTCTTAATAATAAACATGCATTGACATGAGGTCCGCGTATTCAGAAAATTTCATTGAAATCGAATCAATTTCACGTGAAAATGGAATTACAGCAACAACGCATGTTGATGGTTGGTAGATGTCCCAAATCAACCATGAGATACAAATTCGTTCAGATCTCTTTAAAATTTCAGGAATAATATTTGAGTTAAACATGTTGAACCGCCTGACCATTGAATGAATTCAAAATATTTTATTTATTTGATATCCGCAGGCAAATTCACTTTTTTCTTAAAAAGCCGTCAGGCCTTGCTTTGTTGTGTGAGCAGACGCGTTTCGATTCCTTTGAGTCATCTTCGGTGTCCTAAAGTCCAGAGTCGAAACGCATCTGCTCACACAACCAAGCAAGGCCCGACGGCTTTTCAAGAAAAAAAGAAATGAAAATAGCCGTTATTTTGTGTAGATGAAACGGTTCCCTTAGTTTTTTTTTATTATTATTTTGAGTGATTTCGTTAATGTGTAATGGAAATATAATTAAAGTCATAAATTGATGCTATCAAATAAATTGTTTTGAACCCTAGGATTATTACAAAGTCCTTTAGGTAAGAGCGGATTTCTGTCTACCCAACGTGTCCATACTGTTCGTGCGATGAGATTTTATTTTATATACATTATCTGTAGGTCTGCGAGTCACTGAGGCATTATTTGTAAATCGATGGTTCCATAACTTTATGATTAGCTGCAGCAACTTGGATAGAATAAACATATATCCATGGATTCGATGTAATAAAATTTATTGAATTTGTACGTTTCTGATCAAAAATTCATACATAAAATTTCAAATACAAGTTTCTATACATTGCGATTTTGATACGATTTTTTTTAACCGCGCTGCCCTTATAATTATAATCCAATTTTTTTTTTTGGTTTCTTGCTTTTTATGTCAAATGAATAAAAAATTAATGTTTTCAACCATTTTCTTCCGCAGGGTTACTACAAAGATACGGTGGAATTTTTCTTTGAAGGTCGTAATGAATGCAAGAATTTCTGGAAGAAATGTGTTGAAAATCATGGATTTTTCCGATGCACATCAGTTCAAAGTGTGCCGAGACGAAAAACACGTGTTCTATCTCGTGGTAGCTCATTTAGGTAAACGATACAAAAATAGATAAGCAAATATTCCAAGTAAATATTGAAGTCGCTACAAAAATACACATAAAACGAAATCGTGCTCAATATGGGCAAACTTAACATCTTAATCTACTCGTATGGTATGAAATACACTTGCACACATCATAATGAGATTATTAAGTTGTTTGTATTAATAAGACGGTTTTTCTTTTATGCTTCTTTTACGTGTAGTCTGTCATATGATTACAAAACCCAGTGTTTAGTTTTTCACATTTTCTTTTTCTCTTTGCGTTTACAATAGGTATAGCGGTAAAACTCAGAAGGAAATCATCGAATTTGTTCGTGATAATTACGTGAAAAGACAAACTTTCCAAAGGTAAATAAAATAGATGGAGTTTTCATGTTATAAATTTTTCTTTTAAGTTTTTACTTGAGAAGACTGTTGTTGCGTATGATTTAATTTATTTTAAGCGTTTATTTTAGACCCGTTGCCCTGTTGATGATTATGGTGTGCATTTCATGTTTGTATTGAAGTTGAGATCGTTTTAAATTTTTTTAACCTTTAATAATAAATAAAACGTTTTGTTTTTACGCTCGTAAATATGTACATTGATGTTGTTTGCACGAAATTTTTCATAAAGAAAAGACTTGAAATAAACTTTTGATTTAATCTAGGAAACTTTGTTACGAAAGATCCTTGACGAGATTGATGAGAGAATCGACTCAAATTAGGCATTTTCCATGAATTTTGAATACTACTATTTTAGGGGGTTTGTACTAACTTACAGAACTCTATTGAAATCGCGACCTATCTATCCAACCCTCTCTCTCCGAAACAATGGCGGCTACAGACACCAACCCTGGTAGGTATATCAAAATTGATTGCTTTTTGAATGTTTGGGTGTCAAAAACATTTTCAAAGATTCTTAAGGGGGTCTCCCCATATAAGAAGGGGATATTTTTTACGAAAAGCTTCAGGCTTCATATCCGTACATTTAAACAGATTTTATGAGCGATTTCTAATAGCGAATCTCATTTTTCCTGTGTGCATCTCTGGACCTTAGTATCAGAAGTACGGAGAAGTTAGGTTTATTTGCAGAATTTTTTCCCTACTAGAATTCATCCTTTTCGCTACCTTTTCAGCCAAGGTATACTCCTGAATACTTTAAGTTATCCACATTTTTAAGACTAGTGTCACCTAAGGTCAAATTTTGTCGAATCGTGTATTTTTTCTTGGTTGGGTCATGAATTTAGTTCTGTTTCATTGATCCTGAGATGTATTTGTTTTGCTTCTAATTCTAGGCTTATAAAGGCGTCTGAACTTTACCGAGCCATTATGTTGATGCCGTCGGCAAACGCTGCTAGTTTTGTGACGTTGAATAGTAGCGTCCCATGGTGTCTGCTGGTGTCTTTCTGACGATATGTTTCAGAGCAATATTAAACAACATTGAAAAAACGCCATCTCCTTCAATCTTAAAGCTGTCTATTAGATCCCTACCTCCTCTTCCTCTCTCCTCTCACGCTAGAAGAGGGATCCCCCAGCTTGAAGGCTCCTTAAGTCGTAACATAACGAGACCTGGCCCGAAATAATGTCTCAAACGGTCCCAGGCTGGCTTCTCGGGTTGACAGGGGCGGTGTTTAGTGGGTAGTCTAGTGGCTTGCGAGCACGGGAGTCCCACACTCTGTGCGTAAATGGCGTTCACCTCCCAATCACAAAAAAAATTAGATCCCCATTGACTTTGACCTGGAAGTCTACGTTCGTCAATGATTTGATACTGCCGTATGCTTGTTTAAAGTCTGCTAGCGCCTGCTTTGACAGCCACCTTGATACTCTCCTATTATTTTTTTCATAGTGTAGCTGAAGTTTTCATTCGATTATTCTACAGAGCACTTTATAGATCGTGCGCAATAGAGCATCGCCCCTATAGTTTTCACAGCAGAATTTGTCTCCCACTTTTGTGCGTGTGAGGCAAATGGTGGTTTTTCGCCAATCATCTGGTAGGTGCTCGCCTGCCCACTTTTTGCCTATTAGATTATGAAGATGGGTTCCTCCTTTCTGTAGCAACTCAAGGGGTATTGCATCATCTGTTGTAGGTGGTTAGTCGACGATGTCTTGATCAACACATGGGATGTTGATAGCTTCGTTCGTTGTTGTTGTTGCTATGTAGAGTCGTTGAAAGTATTGCCACCCACTTATTTTCCAATTGATTAGGGTACCAATTATTTCCCTTGTGCATTTTTGCAGAGCCATGTTCGTTGTTTGTGGTACTGCGTATTTGTTTAATCAAGGCATATACTGCTCTGGCTTCATTCAATACAATTTTTTGATTGATGCCCGCAGTTTAGCGATTGATTATCAACCTAGTTCTTCAGTAAAGTTTCTCGTCTCGTCGTCAGAGGTTTTTATAAATCTCCTGCGTTGCACAGCTGGTCGTCCGCGCATTCTTCGTCGAATGGGTAATTTCGCTGTTTTTTTTGGCCGATATCCGAAGACATCTCCAGCAGCATCCGTTCACACACCTTTCAGTACTTTCCACAAGGGTTCGATGTGCTCACTACTTTCCCGTCTGCATGTAAGTGGATATTACTGAGCCGCCCCTTAATTTTTCTAGCTCATATTTTGTTGTGAATTATTCAGTCTGTCTTAAGTTCAATGTTTTTCAATGTTGTTTATCTGATCCAATTTGATCTCCTAGTTTCAGGACAATATAACATATACTGAAAGGAGCGTTATCAGCGCTTTGACTCAATCGGTTTTGGTCTACGTGTGGTATTTAATTTTCTACCTACGCCGGTTGCCCGATGAAAGGGTTCCTCTATCCACCACCTAAGGAAACTTCCTATGGGAAGCCAAAAGCCCCGCAAGCTGTAATATATGGATTCTATTTTTAACCCTACTCCTTTTTTGTTTTCTTGAAGTCGTCGGGTTTTGTTTTGTTGAGTGAGCACACGCGTCTTTAGTCATCTTCAATGACAAAGACACTGAAGATGACTCAAAGGGGACGAAACACGTCTGCTAACTCAACAAAGCACGGTCTGACAACTTTTCAAGAAAAAAGAGAATTAGCCTCCGGGCATCAAATAAACAAAATAATTGACTTTAACCCTACTTCATCAATATATTGAGTTCGTCTAATATTGAGCTTTTGGAATCAACTGATTTTTGAGCCCAAGCTCCCAAATGAAAGGATCCAAACTCTGCATCTAGTCGATATTTTACTTCTCGCAGGATCAATTATAATAATTTTGATTTCATCTATCAGAGAATGTGTGCATAAAATCCAGTGTTCTGCAGTTTTCATCCAATTATAACCGCAACAGAGGGCAAATAGTCTTCTGATTTATGATATGAGATATTAGTAATGATCGTTATCATAATCTAGTTAAAACAAAATCTAAGCTTAAAATCATTTAATAATTATGAACTTTTAGTAATGCGTGATAGCCCCCACAACATCCATCATATGTAGGGTCTATCAAGTTGTTATTTTTGCCGTCAGATAGCAGTAGACCTCAAGCTTCAGTCTTTTCGCTTGCGTCGAACGCCTTTGGTTTGCATGAAAAAACCGCATACGACTTTTTTCTCCGGAAAAGTCGCTGACTTCTTGCTATTGAACATATTCGTAGCCAAACTGAGGCCTCTGTATAAAGCAGTTTCAGTATAAGCTGGTAATAATATTTCACATCCATTTCTTATCCTATTGGTTTTTAAAAGACGTTAAGGTCCGAATATCATTTTAACCTCATTTAATAAAATTGAATAAATACAAATTGCAAACAACGGATTATTTTTATATCGAAAAACCGTGAGTCAAACGCTGAAGATAACTCACGTGAGTCGAAACGCATTTGCTTATCAAAATGAGCGGGGCCCGACGGCTTCTCAAGATAAAAGAGACTTGGCCTGCAGACATGAAACATACAAAATCATTAACTACAAATGACAGAGTTCCCTAGGAGGAGCTCAGACAGCTATTTGCATTCCACACAAATGTTTCCTCATAGAGTGTATACACACAGAAAGCAAGTTTCACATCTTCTACAAATTCAACCCCTTGGGTTCGGTTATTATCAATTCACATATTTTCCTTGCTTTATTAAAACTTGTCATGTAGAAATACAAGATGGCTCAAAAGATTTAAATTGTTTCTTTTCACTCTGCAATATCACTAATAAGGTAGGAACGAACGAAATTAAAACAACAAGGAACAACGAGCCATGCGTAAAATGTTCCCATTAAATAAAGTCAATACTAATCATTATAAATTTTAAAAGAATATAAAGCAAATTCCAAGCAATAATAATACGAACACTTAATGGCCCAAATGGGTCTCTAAATTTATACGTTATCATTGATTATGATTTATAAAAATTTATGATTGATAAAAAAAGAAACCATAGCAAATTCCAATTAATTCAGATTATTACATATTTTATAATTCGATTGAAAAATGGAGAACAAACCAACCAAAACTATTCCAAAATTAACCTAATATGTTATAACTTAATTCTAATAAATCTAATAATAATTATCAAAAAACTTATCTTACACTAAAAAATGCTATCACAATATTCCTAACCTAAGCGTATAATCTTATCTCTAAACCTAATATAATAAACATAACATATACCTAACCTATTGTAGTGAAGTAGGTGTATAGTATGTCCGTAAAGGACTGCAACGATGATCTGCCGCCTCAGCGAAAGAGGATGGTAGGATCCGCCGAGATTTGGCCTTGTCTAGGGACGCGTGAATGCGCTGGCAGGCTAGCGTTATGGTGTCGTGGGGCGGGTTCTTTCCCCCAGCACAAGACCCACTACAAAAATATTTTTCGCATCCACAAATTTCGGAAAAGGGTTCAAATAAATATCGACCGAAGGCGAGAACGAGGTAACCTACTAAGAGTCAAAAGAATGGTTGCGTCAGGCCTGGAGAAAACGGATGGACTCGTTACCGACGATACTTATGGCCCACAAATAAGAGTAGGGCATCCAGGTGGAAGCGGTGCCCCCTCGCACCCTCCCAATCGGATCAAGATCCAAATGTAGGCGTGGGCATTTATTTCCCATTTAAGTGAAAAACTCATACAAACATAATTTGCATGAATTTTTCCATTAAAAGAGAAATATAAATGTGGCCAATTTATGTTATAGTATTATTTGATGGAATCACATAACACTATACCATAAAAGGGCACGCGAGCGGAAGGCCACTCTTCCCGGGCAAGAGCACCTGAAACGCATCAGAAGGGGAGAGCTGGCCCGATGGCTAGTTCATTATAATGGAGGGGCGATTATTTATCAAATTACAAATCGAAAGAACTACGCTTTATTTACTCATTATTGAAAAGCTAAAAAACACGTTCATCATCATTTTTAAAAGTTGGCAGTTGTCACTTTAATTTTACTACTTGACTGCTGATTTCATTATTATTCTACATGTATTTAAAAATTACAAGCAATGGCAGTTACTGAGAAGTGTTAATGCTACTAAAAAGATAATTTCACGTTTATCTCTGGCTATTGTTGTTTTTGATGGTTTTGCGTCTATCACCATAACACCGTGTCGTCAAAGTGCTACCAAAACTGTGCTATTGATCTGGCATTGAGTGCTCTCCAAAATCGTTAATATCTCTACGGTAAGGAGGATATCAGTTTGTTGGGATTCCTGCCAAACTCTCTGGTCCACGTTCTGATCCGAACGTCTACGGCGAACGCACAGGACGCAAATTCTATTCGGGCGTTTGCCTTTCCTGCTTCACTCCAACACATGAATGCACTCAGCAAATTAGTTCAAGGAGAACATGCACTTGCACTTCAATCCAATTGGAACACTTTTACTCGCATTTCTGGCGTCATATGTTTATTTACGGAACTGTTTATCCGTCAGGGACTCTGGGAATCAAAATAAACGAGCGCCGAGCGCCGTTGTCCTACTACACACCCCGCACTATGTACGAAAACATAAACTTCCACAATATGCAATTGAATCGATCATCACATGGTTTACTTATATACTAAAAACTCAAATCTGAAAATTCCCTTTGGGGTTTGCTACCACCGAAGAACTTTCACTCGGGTCGTGTATCACTTTCATATAAAGTAAATTCACGTCCGCAAAAATTTTCTTTTTTCCTTCACTTCGCTCCGTTCGTATCGTTCCACCACGTCCAAGGAATCTCCGTTTTTCCGTAACACGTGGCTTGTGTTTTTTTCGAACGAATCCACCGTACAACTCATAAAGTTGTGTACCAAAAGAGATAGGGAAGAATATCGCAAATTCAAACCGGACAGCTACGACGCGTTCGTGGAGGCCTTTCATGACAGACTCCTCGATCCGTCCAAACCTCCTATAATTTCTCCGTGTCGCATCTGTAAATCGAATTCCGCTGCTCGTTCATCCGAGTTGGATTGCATTCGGCAATGCAATACATGGACGGGATGCACTAAATCAGTGTTCTCATGTCCGAATTTTCAATTAGCAGATTTGATTTTTTTTCAAGCATGAAAAATAATATAGAAAATTTAGGTGATAATAGGAAAAGGTAAAACATAAAGAATATAATTATAACGCAAAGTCTAATTTTAATATAGAAAAAAAAAATGATCTTAAATTTATATTTAATAAAAATAAAAAGAATCAAAAATGTTTTATGATTTATAATTATAAATTGAAATAATTAGAAAAAAGTCCTTTTCGAATCTGCAATTAAAATTTCGGATAGGTGCTATGAAGGTTTTCGAGCAGTTTACTTCGGCGACTGCTCGATTAAACTATCCATAATTTTTAACACAAATAAACAACAACACTAAATGCAGCAATAATGACCTGAAACTCGAAAACTAAAACGTAAAACACAAAAGCTGAAAATAAACACGAATAATTTAGACATTGTCATTCAGCCACCAATATCTGGATTGCTCCGTCTCAGCTCGACCAGCTAATCTAGCAAATGAGTATCTCCAGTGGAATTGTTGCTCTCGCGAACTCAATTTCGGAGGATATTTTATCTTCTTATCGGTGGCCCGTCTATAAATGTGATATATGATTGGGACGCCGTCAGAATCAAAAACATCGATTCGTGTCCAAATACACGAATGCTTCTGGAGGAATGAAGCCAGTAGCAAGGCAAGTCGCAATATACCCGTCTGAACGGCTGTGAAATTCAAGGGTTTTCACTCACAGTTACAGATCTTGCGATATGATTCCGAAGAAGTGTCAATCTAAATATATCGACTCTTCTTCTATTCGATATATAATGCTTCCAATCCTTCTCAGACTTTCTGTACAAACCAGTACATGCACGAAGGCATTTCCTTTCAAAAACTCTTAACCTTTCCATAGACTAGTACCAGATCTGACATCGATACGTCGAAACTGGTCTTACCAGGGTCTTGTAACAGATAATTTTGACATTTTCATCAATGTATCTGGAATGAAAGAGTCTTCGTAGGGCCATGAGTACTTTTTGTGCCTTACTGAGCATGATTTTGCCGTGTTCAGTATAGTACAGATACTGATCGAGATGAACACCCAGGTGTCGAACACAGGATTTATGTGGAACCCGTTCTCTCGCCAGCCATGATGTGGAAATCCGTCAATTGCGTTTCTCGTCTTGCCTGAACCCCTGCAGCGTTGTCCGAAACAATATTGTTTTGCACTTCTGCGCATTGATTTTCATTCGCCAATTGTCAGTGTACAACTACACATCATTGAACATTTTTTGAAGAGTGCTCTGAACTATTGTAGCTTTTCGGTCTGCCGTATAGATGATCAGATCCTTAGCAAATGCTACCAATGATCGCGTTGGCGAGACGTTAAAATCAAAGCCGTTCAATAGCTTGCGAGTGAATGTTGAGAATAGCAGAGGCACAGTAACTGTTGCCTGCTGTAGACCATACAATACCTTCAAGTCGCGCATTGTTGTCAGATTTCAATCAGTTACAACAATTATTTATCATGGCGATAAGGTGTCTGGGGAACCTGTCCTGAAGGAGTTTAAAAATTAGTCCATCTAACCACACCGTATCGAAGGCTTTTTTTATATCAATGAGAAACGCTCCAACACACTCTCTATCATTTAGTTTCCAACTGATGTCTGAGGTTACTTTCGTTATCGCATATATGGTAAAATGCCTGGCACGAAAACCAAATAGGCAATTCTGCATCAACTCATTTCTCAATGTGGGCGTTTAATGCTTTATTTAGATTGTGCGATAGCTTTTAAAGCTCGAATGTTCTTTTCCCTTCTTCAAGATCGGAAATACCTTGGCCTTTTTCCACTTATATGGGAAATATGAATTGCTCAACATGTTGTTGAACAATATGCAATAATTCCTAATTACAACCTCAGGCAAATGTCAGAGAACTACATTTGGAATACCGTCAGTACCACATGATTTCTTGGTGTTTATCTTGCCAAATATGAAACACAAGTCTTCATAGCTGACAAAATAATCAATAAGATTCAAGTTCGGCATGAGGTTAGATGTTAATGTTTCATTGAAATGAAGAATTAATTTGCAGTTCAGGCTTGGTTTGAAGTCGGAAACTTTTGCTTCTACGACCTCTAAAACTATTTGATTCCTTCTCTCAGGGTTTTTATTTTGTGGTAGGGAGGTGAATGCCCATTTACGCACAGAGTGTAGGACTCCCATGTTCACAAAAAGGCAACCGGACTACCCACTAAACATCTCCCCTGTAAACCTGAGAACCTAGCCTGGAACCGTTTGACACATTACTTCGGGCCAGGTCTTGTCTTGTTACGTCGTGAGGCGCCTTCAAGCTGGGGATCCCTCTTCTAGCGGGAGGGGAGAGGGGAAGAGAAAGTGCCAGACAAGCGATCCCCCAGCCTCAACACCCCAGGCTGCTGTGAGTCCCTTTTGTCTGTAAGAACTATCCGAACATAATGTGCCACCTGGTTCCATTTTCTACCGATTCGAGCATCACCGCGGCTATACTATCCGGGGTGAGCTCTCCCGTCTCCCTGTAGAGGGCTCTTTGCAGCCTGCCCCATTTTATGCACGCAAAAAATGTGTGGCAGGCATTGTCTTCCTCTCCTTGGCAATACCGTCAATCGGGGGACCGTGACTTACCAATCTTGTACAGATAAGACTGAAAACACCCATGCCCGCTCAAAAGCTGAGTCAGGTAGAAGTCAGTCTCACCATTCCTTCGATTTTGCCACGGTCTCACATCCGGGATGATGCGCGCAGTCCACCTTCCCTTCGTGCAATTCACCCAAGGCTGCTGCTAATCGTTGAGTGAGCGCTGTCTCTCTTCACGGACAACCATCTCCCTCGCATCCTCGTTTCGACACAGATAAATAGAGCGGCGCTCTCTAGCAAGGAGGCCGACAGGTATCACGCCTGCAATAACTTTCACCGCCGAATCAGAGACTGTCGGATACGAAGACGCAATCCGCAGCGCTCCTCTTCTCTGTACCTGTGCCAGGCGTTTTTGGTGAACCTCCTTACTGAGAGCGTCGCCCCATATCTCTGCTCCGTACAGTAGTACTGACCCTACAGCACTCATCGAGAGGCGTCTTCTTGACGGGCTGGGTCCCCCTACGTTGGCCATAAGTCGACTTAGAGCCGATATTCCCGAAGCAGCCTTCTCAGCCGTTGCCCTGATTTGCTCAGAGAAACTCATCTTCGAGTCGATCAGTAGCCCCAGGTACTTCATCGATAGCTTTGATTCGATTCGCATATCTCCAATACTAATCATCCTTACTCTAGGGATTCTCTTTTTTGCCAAGATGACCACTTCGGTTTTCTCCAGCGCTAAACTGATCCCGCAAGCAGTCATCCAGTCCCTCACTCGGCCAATTCGCATACCTAGCCTAATTTGCGCCTGTTCAACGGTGCGTCCAGCGACCAGAGCCGCAACATCATCCGCATAGCCGACCAAGCGCGACTCATCTGGCATCTCGAGTCTCAGTAGCCCTTCGTAAGATACGTTCCACAGGTCCGGACCAAGGATAGATCCCTGAGCAACACCCAATGTAATTTCCATCCTTCGTTGGGCCTGTGTCGTATCGTAAAGCAGGCTTCGGTCCTTTAAGTAGTTCCTCAAAAGCCGCATTAGATATTCTGGAACTTGAAAAGGGTTTTCCAGCGTATCCAGAATATCCACCCATTTAGCGGAGTTGAAGGTGTTCCTGACGTCGAGTGTCACCAAAAGAACGATCCGTCGCTTGGTGTGACAATATGCCTCTGCCTTTTGGACCGCGTTCACCTCCTCTGCAATCGCATCAATGTAGAACGTCCTGGTCTAATGCCGTACTGCCGAGGAGATAGTTCCCCAGCAGCACGGATCGCGTCAGTGAGTCTTCCCTTGATGAGTTTTTCTAGCACTTTCCCAGCCATGTCAAGCATGCATAACGGGCGGTATGCAGACGGCAATTCGGGAATTCCCTTCCTCTTGCTGATCAGCACGAACCTCGCCACCTTCCATCGTACCGGGAAAACCCCGTCCCGTAGGCAAGCGTTGAATGTCCTGAGCAGCAAACCAGGACAATGGTGATAGACAAGTCGCAATACCTCAGCTGGAACACCATCTGGACCTGAAGCCTTCCTCGCTTTCAACGAAAGGACTGCCTCTTTCAGTTCCGGCTGTGTGAAGAGTGCACTCGACTGCTGTTTCACCATGAACAGCGTCAACACGGACTTGATGGGCGGGAAAGAGTGCCCGCACTATCGCGTCCATCTTTTCTGCATCATGTATGCAAGGTTTCCGTAGGCCACCAAGCTTCCGCATAACTAGCTTGTAGCCAAGGCCACACGGATCCTTGTTCACATTGTCCACAAGATCTTGCCAGCAGCGAGCCTTGCTGTTGTTGATCAATTTGCGAAGGAATGCACTGATGATCACAGGCTGAGTAGTCCTCTAATACTTTCCAGTTGTGTATCCTTCGTACTAAAGACTCCGAGGTGAATGTCACGTTCGGTATGATTCCCTCACAGCCAATACGGCGGAAAGTCAGCGTATTTCCGGTGTTTAGTACGACGAGCGCCGTCCGTTTGAGACATGCCTCATTCGATTGCTTTCGGGTTGAAGTCCCCCCCAACGAGCACGTTGCCCTCTGAGTTCGAGACAGCACCCTCCAAAGCATTAAGCTTAGCTTGGACAGATGATATCGATTCGTTCGGCGTTAGGTACACACAAAAGAAGGTGGTCCCTAAGCACCGAACCCACACAAAACCATCCCCACGTCAACGGCCTTCCGCCTGGAAATCACTATTTCGAACCCAGATAGCGGCACTACCAGTTTCATCAGGATACCATGATGCAGAACTTTCATCATGGTGTTGCTCACTCAGCAGCAAAAAGTCGGCTTTCATGTCCCCCGCAAACTGCTCAAGCAAATTTTGGGGTGTGTAGGTTTAGCTGCAGGATGCGGGTCATCGAAGTTCTAATTTTGCCTTGGCTAGGGCTTCCTGGCCTTTCTTCTTCGTGTCTTTGGGCGGCAATTGTACTTTGCGACCATCCTTGGGAGAGGTTATCGCTTTCCGTTTCCGAATGCAGTACTTTCGCCACATTTTCGATGTTGGCGATGCAATCACACAACGTCGCTTTATTTGCCTGGCCACTCATTTCTTTTCCTGTCGTAATCTCCTCGTTGGCTTCAGGGTGATTCTTTATTATGTCGGGAGTTACGACCCTTGCATCGGTCGCTTCGGTAACGATCGTAGCAGTGACCATCAAACTCTCGATGTTGTTTATATTTTCTTCCACCGCTCGAATACCTGAAGCGTCCTGCAGACTTTGCCGTTTTTCCTTTATAGGATCCTCTGGCGTTCGCACAATTTTTTTTTAATGCGCCCGAACGCCGCAAGAATCTCAGTCTGGACCAGACTGTCTGCTAATCTCTGTTTTTCGTTTGTCTTCACTGTCATTGTATTCATCGTCTTTTTGTCATCGTAAGTACCGCGCGAATTTCCTCTGCGCGAATTTCCTCGGGTACGAGGGGCGGAACTCCCCAAAGAATGCTAGCCTCCAAGAGTATTCCTGTCGACCAGCATTCTCCCTGCGGGGTTTGGTAGATGGACCAATTCAAAATGTGTTTCAACCAGAGGAAGTATATGCAATCCAGCACATATAATCCTGTTTCTATCCGGAGTCGTAGTATCAATTTTGATACTAGCCCTATCGAGAAGATTTATCTCATCACTAGCGTCTTCAAAATTCGATACCTTCACTCGAGACTTCTTACTGAATATGCTATTCAATTTCGGGAAAACGCCATCTGGTTCCTGTGGGCCAATACCCCTCAGTTTTCCCGCCCATTGATTGATGACTTCACTCGTGAAGTATGAACGGATTAAGTTATGGACATTCTTCAGGTGTAATTTCAACAAAGCCAACGAGGGATGGTTGTAGTCCAAAAATCGCCGATAAATATTGTTGACGCGTGTGAGAACAAAGATTTTCAATCTTTTCAACCTTGCAATGGTTAATGTTTCATATCCTTCCATATTGTTTCGATGTTTAATCTTAGGAACTACTTTATCAATCGTTTCCAACGTCAGCTTCTCTAACTTCGATAAATAGCGATCTATTTCATCGTGAGTAAAATTCTTGTCATTTGGGACCATTGAACAAGAGTTGTCATCATCAGGAGGACATTGCTTCTGGTAATCCCAATTAAACTTCTTTTGAAACTTTCCTCAGTCTGTTTTTTTGAAAATCAACCGATAATTTTCATATTGAACTGAAATAAAGAAGAGATCTTCACTTTGATGATTGATTTCTATCACGATTGCGTTATGGTCGCTATCATAAGAAAGCACCTGCAGTTCCCGTTGAGGACTATTAAAGCTGAATTCAAGTCTTGCGTCAGCAATGCCGAGGTCCACATATGAATTTGTTCTAGACTCTAGAATCTAGAGTATGTTGGGAACTGCAACCCATATAGATTGTATCTGTATTCAATTTGGTTCTCTGTTATCCACGATTTCAGGAATACACCTCTGGGATTATTGATGGCGTTCAGCCATGATGTATGCTTGGCATTTAGGTCACCGGCAAGAATATAATAATTATGCAGCCTGTTGAATTCGAGTATTTCAAATAGCTCATTATTGCCTCTTACATTATTTATTTTATTTACATTGTCTGCTGGTCCTCTAGCAGCAAGTGCAAATTACACCCCGGCCTTGACGAAGTTGGTAGGTATCACACTGCGGTGTACTTGACTTTCATTTGGAGTAAACTTTGCCTTTGCATATTCATACTGGGGGCATCCTCGATATGATGCCAAAGACACCACAGCTCACACAATATAGTTTTTCTTTTGGCTCCGCCTGAGCCAATTAGCACTTGCCGCGAGCATGGACATCTTTACACTTTACACATCTATATTTCATGGCACAATCGACAGGCGAATGATCGAATCTTTGGCACCTGTAGCTCTGGTTGACCTTGCTCTTCTGGAGGCGTTCACACCTCATCACTCGGAAGTTCAAGTACCTTATTTTTTGAAGGGCATTAAGTAAGTAGAAAGGTAGGTTTTCACGCTCGACAATCGATCTCCTTGTTGCGAATTCTTTAACTGTAATAAATTCCATTTCTGGCGCAACTTCTTTAACACCTGAAGAAGATCGACTGTGTCCTCTCCGCAGTCTAGACCCTTCAAAAAAATAGGTCTGATTTTTACGCTTTTGGGAGTGTACGTAAAGTGCGGAACCTCTCCAGAACTCAACGCACTTTTTGCTGCCTGAAAATCAACCAATGACCAAGTTCTGATTGTCAGTTTATCGGCATTCACACTCTTGCTCTCAAAATCATTTAATTTATTTTCGGCTGCCAAAAGCCGAACCATGTCTTTGCCTGTTTGCCTAAATACATTGATTGGTGGGACTTTTTCTTTCTTTTGATTAACATTGATAGACGGACCTGGAGGCAAAACTTTTGGTTTTTTCTCCCTATTTTTATTTTTTAAATATTCGATAAATTCATTCTCAGGTTTAGTAAAATAATGTTCAGAATTTTTGTTACCTTCATCCTCTTCAATGTTCATGGAATCGTCTAGCCCAGCTAGCGCTGCATAATAGTTTCAACTGACAATTGCTCCGCCTGCGCTGAGGACATCTATCTTCTTAATCAGATTCCTGTTGCGGTTTCTTCGATTTCTTGTTTTCGCTCACTTCTTTTTCCTTCTTGATGGTGGTGGAACGTTAATTTTCCAACTAGTTCTTCTAGCGACTGAATACGATGTTTGAGTTCTTCGTTTTCTCTCTCAATCTTCCCAGCTTTCTCGTTAGCTTTGACTAATTGCTCGATCTCGATGACTGATAAAATTTTCGGTTTCTCTTCATTGCTATCGAATCTTCGTTTTAGCGTTTTTCACCCTTCATCGTTGGCGACGGACACGATCGTTCTAGTTGATGGCTGAAGCCATCAGGCTCCTCCATCTCGTTGCTTTTGCAGCGGGACTAGAAGGAATATTCATAAACCGGGACTACCCTTGAATGTATTTCCGCTTTTTGATATTTCTTCAGGAAAGAAATTTCAGATTTTCGAAAAATGTTTGAGTAATTCGACGGTGATGATTTTCAATTAAAAAATAAATTTCAACTGACTTTTGTGAAAAATAAATTAATTTTTAAAATTAATGAGAGAAGCGATTAAAAACCGTCTATACGCAACGAAGGCTAGACGTAGATCCCCATCAAATGAAATAATAACCCCGTTAAATGCTAGTGCATCCTTCAATGAACCGGTTCTAGTCGATGATAACAAGCACACTCTAAAGGATGAACTGACCAAATAATTGACATTCAATCAAAATGAAAAATAGTCGCATACAAGATTACATACTAATTGCTTACATATTGCTTTCTGGATATAGATATTTATTGTATGTAGAAGTGAAATGTTCTGTTTTACAATTTAGAAATCATTATGACCTTTAAAATTCTTGCATGATACTTAAATAGTTTTGATTGTATCACTAAATATTGGTATGAAGTTTCTTGCAACACCATCAATCACAAGTTACATTGAAATTATTGTAGATATAATTTGAAGTTATGTTTTCTTTTATTGATGAGTTCGAACTTTTAATTTTTGTTAAATATCTGCTTTGTTCTAGACAACCAATAGAAAAATATATTTTATGCAACAATAAATTAGAAAAAATGCAAAAATTTATCAAAGAGGAGCTTTAGAAAAGAAAAGAGGATTCTACTGAAAATAAAATCAAATAATCTTTTAAATATAATCTGAGAAACTAAGAATGAAGAGAATCAAATATATAATATTTAATTTTACATCTATTTAAGAAAATTATAAACAAATTATTACAATTAAAAAAATTATAAAAAATTATTACAATGGAATTTACAGCTTTTTATACTACCTCCTAGTTTCAAATGGACTTGAAAATGTGAACTTTTCATTATAAATCTCTCTTAAATTCTACTTACTCGTGTCAATTGATATTTCATTTAACGGATAAAAAATGTTTACTAAGCAAAATGCTGAGAAATGATAAGTATCTTTTTTCAATCGTTTTATGTTCCATTCAAATGTATTGCTCAGATTGAAAATAATTTGTAGATTTATTTTGGTTAATAATTTCAATGCACTGTTTCACGTTCAAGCCTACCGACGACCGACCATTCATTACAACGAATTGGATTCATTATCATGATTTAATTAAGAAAAATGATGTTAGTTTTTTTAAATTGCTTGACACATTTGCCACGTTTTCATTCATACAATGTTAGTTAATTATACACTCTATTCACTTTAAAATCGTTGATGTGTCCTATATCATTTGAATTCAATATAGCGATTATTTTGTAATGAATGTTCTTTCAACTTCTTTAACATATGTTCATAACTAGGTGAAATTTCATTAGATATGTGTTTGAGTTGTACAGGAATTGTTTAAGTGAAACTGAAAGTGCTATAGATAAGTAATTACTTACCAAAATTCATTGTATAAAAGATGAAGATAAATTATAGTTGCTATTAAAATGAGGTGAAAATATAACATATAAAGTAAGCAGGAGATTTAAACAGCCAAATTAACACTGAATAAAATAACGTAAGAATGGTTATCATCCTCTTATCTTTTCTTTTGCTGCAGGTCTCAGTCATTCCGACAAGGTCCACTACATGCGAGTAGCCGAAGTCAATCGCATACATATGTGAATTCCAGCATTTCAGTCAATCCCCTCCTACCAATTGAGACTGGTTTGTATTTTTCATTTTCCTTAGTTTTAGTTTTTCATTGTTTAGATGGTATTAACGTTTAAGTTATTTGTGTTGAGTTAACGTGTCTCTTGTTCGAAGCATCAACTTTTTAGTTCATGGTGTCGTTTTTGCTCAGGCATAGTCCTTAAGTGTGAGAAGTATCCTCTCGTGTCTGATTTGGGATGCATAGAAGATATAGTTTGGTAGTGTAATCAAAAGAAATGGGCAAATCAGATTTACAGACAATACTTCTCAACTCATGCTTTCATTCCCACTTCTCTGCATTAGAAAGTGCACTCAAACATTTTGGTTGAAATATCACCGCGAAATGCTCATAAATAATTTGACTAATACCGTATCGCAACGAATATTTCAGCAGCGGATTGGGACTATCGCAATCAATGCAACGACTCGACGACGCCTTCTCAGACGAGGAAGGCAGCGGATTCGTTGGATCGCCGACAAGACAATCGTACAGACCCCACGCGATCTCATGTGAGTTCAAAACACTCTTATCATTCCATGCATCCCTTTAACTACTATGCACACTGATATTGCAGGTCACAGCAGCCCAGGTGGAGACTTATCAGACGAAGAACTATGCACTGGAATCGCCATGCTCGACGGTGGCAGCTCAGCAACACCAATCGGGAGCGGGATTGGACCACATGAATTCGAGCCGCTCTGTATCCCCACCGGCGCCGGGCACATGGAGTTCGCCCAGCCACCCCAGCAGCAACAGCAGTGTGCGCGGTCAAGATCGGGCTCATGTGCTTCAAGGAGGTCACAGTACAGGTAAAATTACAGTATCTTATAAGCTGACAGAAATTTTCTATAAATTTTTATTTCAAAATGAAATGCTTAAATTTATACCAGACTTCTTATGATAATTTGATATCATCACATAGCGATTTGTTTCAGTGGTTGAAATTCCCATCTTCTAAGTTTTCGTTACAAAATGTGTTCTTTCTTGCGTTATCTACTTGGTGATTTGTAGTGTTATTGGTTCGTTGTGAGAAGTATCAAAGCATGGTTAAGTTCCAACTCCCGTGAAGTTATAATTTGTTGCATGAAGTATTGGAAGCTTACAAATCAAGCAATCGAGTTATGCACTTATTATAGAATCAACGATTTCATTCCTTTAATTTTATTTGGTTTATACAGAGCAAGTTTCAACACATATAAGTGGCAATTTGCGGCCGAAAATAACTGTATCTCTTTATGCTCTTATTCTTTATGTGTCCAAAAAACAGGTCAGAATCTCAGCCAATTGTCCCGCTCAGTTTACAGCAGCAACAGCCCGCACCTGGTCTCGGTGGGATCGCAGGCATGTGTCATTGCGCCGGAGTCGTCTCCTCTCTCGCACACCAGCAGCAGCACCAACAGCAAATACATGCAATCGGCGGGTCATTCGGTGGATCTCAACAACACCTCTGCGGCGGAGGAGGAGGGCCCGGAGGAGGACTTGTTGGCGGAGGTGGATATGGAGTTGATGGGGGCGGACCGATCTATCATCAGCCGGGGGAGTATTGTCCAGCCGCTGTTGCAGCAGTTGCAACACAATGCCACCCCAGTCCATTATAGCAATACCAGTTATTCGATGTCTAAACAATGCATGCCTAACTCGTTAACGACTAACAATTCGACAACAACCGACGAAAACACAGACCACATTATCTACGCAGACATTAACGATCTATGCCATTACAAATATCCAAACCTATCCTCATCCAAAGGCAGCTCGACAACAGAATCAAATCAGCCGAGTCAAGCTGACAATAACCTAAGCCACACATTTAACGAAGGCGATATTTACGCAACCGTTAATCGAAAAAATAAGACCAAAGCTCGCGGTAAACATTTGAGTGATGAATTTATTGACGAGTCGATTGTTCACTATACGCTTACAAAGCGCAGCCTTAACATACTCTCAGATGGAGAAGGCAGTGGACATGACTACTACGCAAACCCCTATGCAACCACGATACATACTTATCACAATGATCTTAATCATCCGAAGGAATCTTCGACAGACTATTTTGGTCAGAAATTAACCCAGGCTAACCACTATCTTTCTCATTCTCTTGAATCCCAAAGTTCCCATTCAATGAGCCGCACCACTCATTCGTTACCACGAAACTCGGAACTTTCGGGAGTCGATTCTATGGACTCATACGATAGTCACTACCTAACGCATCAATCTATGGGGAACCTACGCAACCGTGGAACCTTAACAAATGGGCCAAGCTATAACCAAATTTATGCGAATGTAATCACATCTACTACTGATGATCGCAGCTCGTCGGTTTCGCCTCTTGATCGCCTAAAGAACTCTTCTGAGAGACTAGAATTTGAGTTGTCTAACATAAACTTGTACTCAGCAGTTCAATACAAGGAGGGTTATGAGGACAATACAATTTATGACACCGTAGAAAACAGTAAGGAAACCTGGCTGAAGAGTTCGTCTTGTAAAGATCTCTATGACTTTTCTTCTTTAGAGGGGGAGAAATCAAAGCCCATGACAGCCTTCGATCGAGAGTTCCTTGCTTTCAACCGCATCGACTCGCCGGTGACCCGGTATGACGATTCGCGGCACTCAATGTATATGACGAAAAATCATTCCATTGAAGCTACCCAAGACTTTAACCCATTGTCAGATGCAAAAGTGTACTCCTCAAGCTACCCGGGCAGCACCTACAATACAGTGGACCATCACAAACGCGTCTATGCGAATCACCTTGACTTCACTGGGTCACAAGACGATGTTTCCCATGACAGCTATGAGCTTTTAGAGAAGTCTGACAACGAAGGGTACTACATCAAGCAGGGGAGATCCTGTTCCCTTGATTCGGGAAACTATATTCCAAGCGATGATGACAGCGTTACAGACTTTGGGAAATATCGTTCAGCATTGGATGTGAAATGCAAATCTGCCGTTGACATAATGAATGATATTTGGGATATGGAAGATCCCAGATATCTACCCAGGGAGAAGCTGTGTGTTAAATCAGATGGTAGTTTCTACAAGCAAGTGAAAAAGGCAATGGGATCTCGAACGTCAAGCCAAGAATCCAAGAGTGATTTTTACGAGACAAAGATCTCGCGAAGCTCAGATTCGAGCAAGAAGTCAAGAGATAGCTTGTATCATACAGACAGTAAAAAGTCAAGGGACACGACTAAGTCCGGGTTAAATTCGCGAACTTCCAGTCAAGAATCGAAAGAATCATTCGGAGAATGTCTAACTCGCAATTATGAAATGCCGAAAACCACTGGAAAGAAAATCAGAAGCATGACTAACAAAAAGTCCTATGAGAAGAGCTCTAGCCAAGAATCGAAGAGTGACTACTATGATGCAAAGATGTCGCTACATAGCTTAGAAAAATCATTTGAATGTGAACCGGTAGACAGTGATGGTTTATATGGCAGACCAAAGGTGAAGAGTCACGACAGTCTGCTTTCAGAACTCAAAGCGGCTACGAAGAACAATTTCTACGATAGCATGGATACATACTCGACATTCCCATCTAATCGCACTCATAAAACTTCAAACGTTCATTCAATAAGCCTTCAAAATGTTGAAATCGAACGCAATGCCAAATCATTTGCCTCCATCAATCGGTCACCGGATGTTACATCTCCACGCAATACTAAAGAAACTGAAGTACAAACTTGGGATAGTCCGGAAGTTGATCGTGGCACGAGTGAAATGCAGGTCGACAAAATAAAAGCTTTCCGGCGAAGATCAGACAGTGAAAACATATTCAGCTTTGACCAAGATCGCATTGAGTCCCTCACTGGAAGCACACCCGTCACTGATACGCCTACTAGTAGTGAGAAGAACAAGCGCAGTCCTGAGTATCCTTTGACGCCGGAACTTATCTCCGAATTCGACAAACAAGCACATACCCCGACAACAAAAAAAGCGACACGAAAAGAAGAACTCATTGCTAAAACCCACTTCGAAGAATACAATCCAAAATTACTGATTGATCCAAATAAACAAATCACAGGAGTCTTAGTTCCTCATACGTACACACATCCTACCGTGGAGCGCACGAAAAGTGATCCAAATTCACTTGCTAATCGATCTCGTTTGGGCAGCAACTCACGTCGACACGTGCTGATGCACCAAAAATCAATTGATCTGACGCCAGCTGACTCGAGTGATGAGGATTACTTTTACAAGCAAATCCCCAGTGCTCCGCCGCTTTGTAAGACGTATGGTAACTTCGAGATTCCGAAAAGCTACGAAGTGCCAATAGCGGCAGTAGATCTCCCGAAGACAGGATTCGAAATGCCAAAGAGCTTTTTCCGAGAGTATGAGAAACGCATTACCAAAACGCTCAAAGAAGACATCCCTTACGTGCTCCATAAACGGCACATAATGAATGGGACTGCCCCGACTCCGTTAGACGGCAAGAAACATCAGAAACCAAAAAGCCCAAAGTCGCCAAAGAGCCCCAAGTCACCCAAATCACCCAAGATTGAGACTCGACGAGACGATTTATTAGCGGCAGATATTTTGCCAGACATTCTAGACAACCTTCAGCCTGAAAAAGGCCAAGACTTTCTCTTCACTCAAAATATAGATTTATCTAAAGTAAATCCTGTAACATTGGAAGTAGATAAAACGGTTCGGCCTATAGAACTCTCGAGTCCTAAACGAGACATTACAAAGCTAATGGATCCTAAATTGATGGAGAAACTCAATCACAAACTGAGTCAAATAGAGAGTGACTCTGCAACAAGTTCCAGAACAGAAAGCCTTCAAAGAGAGCAACAAAAGAAACTGGAACAAAAACAAAATGAACTCATACAAAATTTGAAGAAAGAACTTGCCGCTCCATCAAAACGCGTAAACAAATCAAGGGTCATTCCAAAAACTAGGCAAACAGTAAAATCAAAAAACAAAGGTAAGACTCGGATCACTTCGTTCTCCTCAGACGATGAGAGTTTGGACTCTGATGATGTATTTGGATCTGCTGAAGCAATTCCTTCTCGTTTAGAATTCTCTCCACCTCAATCTAGGAAGGAAATCGAACCAATTTTAAAAATTGAGCACAGCAAAATAATGTCGGCTGCCTGGGGACGGGGGCAGACAATGAGCTCAACCGAAATCGAAGGCTCGCCACCCCAATGCAGACGCCTTGCCGAGCTCGAGAGCCGTTACAACACACAAAAGTTAGATCCTCCATATGCTAATGCAACGGAGCTACGTAGAATTTCTGAGAGATCAATTTCAATTCCCAGCTCTGAAGACGAGAGCAATTTTTTAACGAGAAAACGGCATGAGGAGTGTACCGGCGATTATCAAAAAAATGAAAATATTCCATCTCCTATTTTGGAATCTGCTGAACTTCTGCGCACCGATGACGATGTATACGAAACTTGTCATGAAGATAAAATCTCAGATTCGGATATCGCCTACATTTTGAAGAAAAAGGAGAAGAAGGAATGTGGGAAAAGTGAGTTGTCAAAGGCAAAAGCGAAGTTAATTGAAGAACTGATTGATTCGTCATTGATAATGCGGTCGAAAGGACATGCACCGATCCTCTTTGCACACGCTCGCCTAAACTTGTCTGAAGGGTCAGCGTTTGCTTCACTGCAAAGGCAAAAGGCCACCCAAGAATCACCAACATCAGGTAGGCGTGCTAAAAGTCTTGACACTCCCGTGATTTCGTTGAGTAAACTACCTCCGATGAATGCTTTTTCGTCGAAAGACGATACAGTAGGTTTCGAGGAGGAAGAAGGGGAGATCTTGGAAGAGAAACCTCTCAGCCGTGAAGAGACGATTGAAGAAGAAAAAGCGGATAGCGTACAGTCGTGTGCAGGCTCCATTCCTTCAGGGAGTAACTTTGCGAGTCGGTCACGTAGCAGTTCACTAATTCATACCATTTTCATAGACAAAGAAGAAGAAGCTTTGCTCAACCAATTACAGTTTATCGAAAAAATCACACTACAAAGTGTGAAAATAAAGGAAAAGAAAAAATCGAAAATGAAATTAAAAAGCGGGGATCATTTAATTTTGGACATCCCAAGATATAAATTAGATCGTTCACCCTTTAGCTCAGCCAACAGCTCCCGAAAAACATCTCCTGGAGTAAGCAGAGCAAGCAGTGTAGAAAGCACTAAAGGAAAGTCGAAACCAAGTTCTAAAGATAACGGAAGAGCCACAACAAAGCCAGCAGATAAAACCTTCAAAGATGATTTAAGTGGTAAGCTCACGAGAAAAGATGCTATAAAAAAGAGTAGTTCAAAAGATCGACCAAAATCGTTAGAAAAAGATCCAAAGCGGACGCTGAGTAAAGATAAAAGTAAATCTCAGGAGGAAACAGAGCTAGACATAGCTAAACGCAAAGAGCGGCAGCAGAAACTATATGAGTCTGCAATGAAGCAAACCATAACGATGTTGAGTCCCGTTAAAGATCAACTGCCACTGTTCCCAGCCCCTGAGGACAAAATTTCAGTGAAAACTGAAGGTGACAAGATAATTATCGAAACCGAATTCAAAAGTAAGGCAGAAGATCATGTGCTGATTGCCAAGAGCCCGAGAAAACTTGACTGCTCGCTAGTAAAATTCAGTCGCAGCTTTGAAGAAGGCAGAAGTCAAGAAAAATTAGAAAAAGCAAACCGAAGTTTCGAAGATCGAAACAAGTCTTTCGAGGAAGGCGAAAAAAGTGATGTTGGTGAAGAAATGGTAATAAAGTCACCACGTAAAATTGCAAAGAGTCAGGAACTCAAGGCAAGAATCGAGGGGGCGGTTGTTCACAAAAAGTTCGAAGGAAAATCGAAAAGTCTGGACAAAAAGCCAGATCATCATTACTTGGGGCCTGAAGTAAAAACTCGAAGTCTCGATAGGAACTATGAAGAACAAAGGTCAAAGGCAATTCAGCTTGTTGCAGAACCGCCAGATCGTGTAACAAAGCCAACACCAAGGTCGTCCGTTATCAAGGACGATCATTCAAAACTAGCCCAATGTTTATCATTAGATGAGAAAAAAAGCAAACAAGCTTCTAAGCACCATATTCAAGAACGTCGAACTTATTCTCAACCAGAGCAACAAGAAGTCGAGGAGATTGATATGCAAGCAGTTATATCAGAACGCAGATCATTAGATCTTTTGAAGAGACAGTCACTATCTTCAATGGAAACCAAAGAATCCGAGTCAGAAGTGCCGAGCAGAAAGCACTCCAGAGGCGATAGTGGGGACGAATCTCCGATATCAGGAAGTGACATTAAGCCGGAGCGAAATGAGTATGGTCATAGAGTACCAACAATAGAATGTGAAGAGCCGTCATTGGAAGAAGATGATTTGTCTAGTGAACAAAAGCACCTTAAAGTATCACAAGACGCTCATCGTTTGAGCTTAGAACGTAGTCGAAGTGATGAAACAACATCTTGGATAACAGTAGAATGCGACGAGTATATAGGATCAGATATGTCAGAGAACGAGCCGAAGACATTAGAACAACAAGGCACATTAGACGACGCGAATGCCGATGGAAATTACATGGGATCAGGATCAATTACACCAAACTCGGATATGAACATCATAGTGACACCGCCTGACGCAATAAGCCCTCAAATCGAACGATTTCCATTAGAATCATTTGTTGTACCACCTCCAAAGGAGGAACTACCGCCGCTGCCACCTCCTCCACAGGAGGAAGCAGATGAGCCGCCAGAAAAGGGGAGTAGAAAACAATTATTAAAGCGCGGAAGTGATAAATCAAAAAGCTCAGATAGCTCGTGGACAAGTGGAGAAAAGGAACCGAGTTGTTCGAAGGAAAGCGAAAAGACACAGCAAGATAAGAGCTTACTAATGGGGGTAAAAGAGAAGAGTTCTATTGATGAAGAATCAAGTGTGAGCTGTTCGATAGCAAGGCCTCTTGGTATTTCTCAAGACTTTGGTGACACTGAGGAGAAAAAGTGCTTAGAGCTGAAAGAGCAAATGATGAAGCTTGATTTGGAGCAAGGAGAACAAAAACTAGAGCCAGCGGTGAAATCGCCGATAAGAAAAACCTCCACACCAACCTTAGAAAAACAATGTCCCATTGATTTGGGGTCTGGTTCTGAGCTAGATCAGGGCCCGGAGCCGGAAGAAAAAATTACAAGAGTAGGTGCACACCGGGAAGATAGCGAGTCAAGCTCTGGGGGTTCGGCTCATAATATCCCAAAAATAGTAAAGCCAGCAAGAACCGGTGGAGCGCATAGAAAACTATGCCGTAGCATTCCACAGGAAGGAAACGACAAACTACTGAGAACATCGAATGGAAGTTCACTTGAATCAAAGTCCAGTCTCGAATCCAAAGGGTCTCTAAGTGTCGAAAGTCGTGGTTCATTCGAAACAGAAAGTAGTTCTGGCTCTTTGGGTGCAGCACAAAGGAGAGGCGATTTAATACAAAAGGAGCAACAGACAACTTGGAAGCCATTTCCTATAGAAAGCTCTGGGAGCTCAAGTCTTGATGAAAACTGGCAACTGCCCGAACAAGAGAGTTATGAAACATATGAAGCGCCATCGATGCCATCGGATACTGAAGTGAATAAAGTGTCTCCGGATGAGCAAAAAGAAAGTGATTCGAGTTTCCAGGATGAATTGAATGATTTCCCAGCAACGTTTGGGTATCCTTCTATGACAAGTGGGATAGGAGGGATCGGAATTAATCCTACTGATATTTTAGGCTACAGTTCAGGCTTCACGCTAGGACGGACTCTATCACGTATTTCTGAGCGTAGTACAGCCTCGGAAAAGTCGAGTATGGAAGATGATATCAGTAAGGCGTCAACTCATTCGGCTAGTATGCGTGATGAATCGGCGGCCTCTACGGATCATCAGGCAAGTTTGAGCTCGGACTCCAGGAGTAATACGAATTTAGCCTACATTTCTGATGCAGATCGTCGAACATCTGCCGAAATGCCAGAAATACCATGCGACTCAGCAACTGCTGAAAAACTATCTCTAATTCAAAGTGAACCTAAATCGCCTACTGTAATCACTGGACGATTTTCGGTGACACAAGTATGTGAAAAAGCAAGTGAAGCTCAAGAAGCCGAAAAACCTACATTGTTATGCTTATCTAACGCAGGGAGCCAAGATTCGGAAGACTGGCCACTTCCTGATATTCCTTATGATCATGTTCCTGTTCACGAGCAACCACTGGAAATAATGGTTCCTGAATTTGAGAAACCCGTTGCAAAAAAATTTTGTTGGAAGGGTAGTCAGTCGTTCCAATCTCAGGACTCAGTCGAATGGCCTTCTCCACCTTCTAGTGCTATTGATGGACCAGTAGTCGAAAAGGTGGAGACATTCTATGTAAGTGAGCCACAGAGTGCTAGTCAAGTTATGATCGAATCGTTCACGTTAACAGACGATGTGCCAAGTGAATCACATGACGACAAAATCCTGGATGAAGTGGCTGATTTACCGATAACCAGTGTAAAAGACCAAGCACTATATTTGCCTTATGAAGACACTGCGTATTTGATGTCTGCAAGTCAAACAGAAATCAGGCATGAACCTGCTACCTGTTTGAGTACAGCTTCCTGTCTTTCAGCTCCGTTTGATGTGGCGTGTTGTGCTACAAGTAAATCAATTCAAAGTCATAGCATTATGAAAGAAGCCAGTCCAGATACAGTGATCATATCGCAGCCAACTCGAACGCCTCAGAATCACAGTCCTATATCTGAAGAGGATATATTCTCCAGTGACGATGTATTTGGGCCGGGTACAGTGAAAATAGAAATCTCCCCAGACGATACTAGAACGACCGATTTGGTTCAGAAGTTTTCACGAGGCTCTAATAATTCGGACACTTCAATCGATGACATTTTATCTGCTTCATGTGGAACTCATATGGATGAAACCGTCATTCGAAGGAACTTCGAACACAGGCTCAGTACAGGATCTTGTAAAATGTGCAGCCACTCAAGTCACTCGGAGGAAGAAACGAGCTCTCTTGGAACGGACTTAGATGGCACAGTGAGAATGGGTCTCCAACAAAAGAAATGTACCCACAGCTCTCATTCTGAAGATACATCGATTGGATTAAGTATATCTGAATGGTCTACAGGAACAAACACAGTACGGCAATATGCTAACCTTTCAGGATCTGACAGTTTGTCTGCTGTATCGAACCATTCTGGTGGAGCGAGAAGTGAAAAGTCAAATCACACGAAGTCGAGTATGAGTTCAATTAATAAATCCACAGAAAGCTTAAATGACAGAAGCACTAGTTTCTCGAGCAGTAAAAACAAATTTTCAGGAGATAATGGTTCTTCAGATGGTCTACGTTACGACATTCTTTCGAACTCGGAAACGGACAAGCTAACCGAGTCGGGTACGAAAAGTGACGACACGACTCTGACACTTACAGAAATGGCCCAGACTATTACGGAGTGGTCAACCTCAAGCAGCCGAACTCTGGTTGCCTCCATGGAACCTGTTCAAGCTGCAGAACCCAGGCCATCCAAAAGAGGCTCTTCAATTGAATATATTCCTCTAAAGCAAGCAAGGAGTAACGTTGCTACGAAGAAACAAAGCTCTGGCGAAGAAAGCCTGCCAGCGGTCCACAAAAAACTTTCTGCAAATGGATCAGCAACATCTGAAAAAAGAGCGCCTGCTCCATACTCCTCACAAACATCAACGCCTTCCAAATCAACTGAAAGGCCTGTGAAGATTCCGCCTCCTCGCATCGTGGATATGGAAGAAAAGAAGCCAAGACAGATAGGTGCAGAAGAAGCATCGAAAAAGCGTCGCTCGTTGGAGCTTATGTCACAACGGTATCAAAGCCAAGATATTTCGTCTGAAGGCGAGTCTTTTGTGGAAAAATTATATGGACCAAACGAGAAACTCACAGAGCGCTATCAAAGCCAAGAGTTTGCACCGTATGCTACTCACCCCATTGCACAAGTGCAACCTATGCCAGTCCTCCGCGACGCAGAACACCATGAGCGCCCATTAGTAAAACATCACAGCTACGATGACAAAACGCTGTCTAAATCTCAAATCCGTGAATACAAATCGAACAAATTAAAACAATCCCAATCTTTCCATGAGCATCTTTTGACTTCCTCCAACGACTTTCCGAAGATCGAAGAAGAGCTTGTTGAAAGCTCCTCTGCAACAACAACAGCAACTCAAAACAGTGAAACTACTACAAGTACAGAATACTCATCCCCAATGCCGCAGCGACCAGAAAAACTAATCAAGTGCTCTCCTTACTATTCAAGCAGTCTAAGCTCGGAGTCGCCTCCAATGCAGGTTGTTCAGAAACCACCGCGCAAAACTTCCATTCCAAAATCTCTGATTCATAAGAGCCCTCCGAGTGGAAACGATACAGATAGTTCATTGGATTTTAGAAAACAAGATCCGAAATTGAGAAGTAGAGGCTACCGGAAAAAGCGACAGATTCCTGCAAAGAAATCTAGAACCGAAAGAGTAGCAGCGGAATTGGAGAGCTCAGAATGCTCGGAAGGTTACTTCCCGGAGATCGACTCTGGTAGTTCGGATATATCGAAAGGACATGATGAGAGCAAATATCCAGATTTTGACGAAGAACAAGAACAAGGTACCGATGATTATGAAGACTCAAAATACCATCCTTATCCGAGCACGTCGTACGCGGGAGGTTTTGAAAGCCTTGACATGACTGATAATGTGGACGAAATGGGATTTCCAAGGTATGACCGTCTAGGACATATAACCAATCCTATGTACAAGTCAGATATTCCTTTCCAACCTGTCAAGCCGCAACGTCAAAGAAAACGTCAGCTTAAACGTGAGGAATCAATGTCGGCGAAGGAAGCGTTCGAAATGGAATATCAGGGAGTGCAATACACGCCAGATGAAAGCGGTCCGGATACGAAATCGGGGCTATCCGACGATGTTTGTAACTCAAGCGAGGATAGTTTTGTAGCGGGAATCGACATGAAACAGTATGTTTCGTTTGGGCAGTACAGACAAAAAGATCTGGAGCTTCCATATCCAGACTTTCTTTCTGACTATGAGCATGCCGAAGGATCGGATCAAGACGACTACGGAGAATCTAGTGGACACTACGGAATTCCGCCAAGGTTCAGAAATGAGTCAGATGAAGATTATAATTAAATGATGTAAGGATTGACTGATTTCTTCGAAAACGATAAAGACGTGTAGTTAGGCTCGGTAAAGCACTGACTTTTAATAAACATGAATAAAAATTAGAGACATTGTTTTGATTTTACACATGTACTTAGGCAAAAATACAGCACAGAGAATTCTTTCACGAAGGAAAATATGTGCACAATTTTAAATAGTGCCAAATATTTTACGGTGCGACTTGGCGATTTTAAAACAATGAATTTAAGTAGTTAGTAATAACCTTAAACATAGCATCCTAACTCACAGGTCTAAAAGGTGCAAGTTTATTGGGTTTGGATGTTAATACCTGTTAAGTTTATAGCAGTAGATTCGGTGCACCTCGCCTTCTTTTTTTTAACAAACTACACAGGATCCTCGTAATCTGAGGATCACATTAGCTGCTCTTGATACTATAAACTCCTTTGCAGCAACAAATCCGCTGCTGTGAAGTCCGGTCATTTATATAACAGTGAAAGCGTTAATGGCTGGTTAAAAGGTCGGTTGAAACTAGGCATTGATTAGACATCGAATAACATTTCTTAGTAAATAAATGAATTCATAAACATATGCGTAAATAAACAAAGCATATAATAGAATACAAGAGATAAACATTTTGTGAATAGTTCCGCGCTTATTCCTTAAACCTCGAAAACAAACCAAAAAACAATCATTGCTTAAAACGAATAAAAGCTTCCAAGATTGTCAGCACATTGGTGCGTGAATCTATCTCTAATTGGACCACTTTACTATCAGCTGTATTCACATCTTGATAAATTCGCATATTCCATAGGGGCTTCATACTCCCTATAAAAACACATAGAAACAAATGTGCCAAATAACATGAAACTGATGTAGCCAAAAAACGTAACTTTAGACTTATTATAACCAAATTATGTATGTAAGTTATTGCAAGGACAGTATTTGACAAACAAAAACAAAAGGACGTTTATTACTTAAATGCATGAAACTAATTAGAGTATTTGTTATTGATTATATTGAATATGAACATAGTCTGATGAGAATAATTTTTCCATGGTATTTTATGTCGTTTTGTTGTTTTTATATAAATGTACAAAAAATTATACATAAATTCTAATGATCGTTTAGCATTCAAATAAGAATCGCATATAAAATTTAACAATTGCTAAGAGAAAAAATAGAACCCTTAAGAAGAAGAAGGGCGTAATTGAATCGATCGAGTTGGTGCTTAGTTTGTTTGAGTTAACATGCTAAAAATCAATCAGTTTTTGTGTAAAAGCTTTCTTGTTCTAAGCTAGAAGCAATGGAAATATTCATTAATTTAACTCACTCTGAGGTTCTAGTCATTCGTTCGGTTACTTCGTAGTCGATTGATTTTCTTCGTTAAACGAACTCAATCTTAAAATATGTGTTTCCCAATTTTACGTTCAGTTAAAGATAAAACGAGTCAGTTATTTCAACGATAAACGTTTAATAAAAAATTAACAATAAATGAATTGAAACGCCAATGAAAGCAGTAATCAAAGAAAGTATTCGAAAAAAATATCTCCAGTATGTATAGAATGTACCTCCTGAAGCTCCTACATGCCAAAACTATTTCCACTCTCTTGAAATTTGTATCGCATATAGAAACCATTAACGACAGTGTACTTATTTATATTTATAAATTTCAAAAACGTCACACAAATTTATGTATAAAGTAATAAAAGCCAACAACAGTTCGAAAAAAAAAAAAAATTGATGCGGCCGGGTCAAAATTAAATGGAATTAAAATGTTCTAACACTGGAAAACTATTAAAGAAGTTTTGCTGTTGGGTTCCATAATATTTTTAAATTTTTAGATAAGATCAAACATACATTATAAATTGTAAGCGAGGAAGAAAAGAAAATAATAACAGCGAATTAAAGAAATGAGTGTACATTTTCATTAATTGTTCCCGAATACTCGAAATGTGTTAGTAAGTAAGTTTAATTTGAAAATTATTTACCGTTAAAATAGAGGAATCCCGCTTGATACTTCATTTATTTTTTTTAATTTTTAAGTTCTTCCCTAAAAATAAAATTTAATATCATTGCTAACATAGTCTTCCAGGATTATTTTCATTCAAAACGAAAAAAAAATTTAAATAATTATAACATAATCTAAACGTTAGCCAAAGAAGAAAATTACATTACTGGATATATTCAATTACAAATATATAAAATTGTTATCCCTTTATCACTCAACTTAAGCAATATCAAATGACAAAAAATGATTTTTTATGATTAAATTTAATTCTACTAAAGAAGAGCTCAAAATACTATAAATTAAATTGTATTGTTTGATTTGATTAAAGTCTATCATATTTATCTGCTCAATTTGTTAATGGATGGTTACGTAAATATTAACGAAAATTGAAATCAAAATAATGTTACCTTGACATGCAGTATGCGCTACGAAAATTATGCAGAAAGATGAACGTATATAAATTTTATTTAGAGTGCAAATCTGTTAATTGTAATAGAAATTTAGTTGGATAGAACAGATATATATAAATGCATAAAAAGGATACGAGATTATAAAGGAAAATAAGTTAAGTCCAAATCCATCTTCAAAATTGAAAAATATGGCAGAATTATTATATACAGTTATTGCATTAGACATTAAAAATAACTAATGAAATTAATCATACTTGAAAAAATATTCTAACAAAACTAGTTTTATTTACTATGATTTAATTTGTCTCTTATTTACATGGGACTATGGATTAAGCTAGCATTCAGTTGTTGCTGCCTCTTCCATCTGGAGCTTTCGTTTGCAACTTCGCAAACTAATTATGTTAACATAACAGCTATTTGAAAACTTTTTTTAAGCAACTGTAGAATCTCTGATCATTTTCTATAAATGTCTTTTGTTACTATACTAGGATCTATCAGCTCGTAACCATATCAGTAAACCTAAAGCATTCTTCTGTTCTTCATAAATGAAGGCATCCGTCTAAAAAGTTTTCTTGTAGCTCATTCTTTTTCTTCTTCTTAGTACTACAGCCCCTCTCGGGCCTTCGCTTCCTGCAAATAGCGCCTCCAACTGTCTCTGTCCATTGACTGCGTTCTCCAGTTTCGAAATCCGAGCAGCGATGAACTGTCTTTGTCGACCGAGTCAAACTAGCGAACTGATGGCCGGAAACCACTGGTTTCCGGCCATCAGTTCTCCCAACGAACACCTTTTTGGGTATCCGTTGTTTGTCCATACGATTCATGTGGCAAGCCCATTTAAGCTTCCGCAGTCTTACAATCGTTGAGACCTCCGGTTCGTCAAAAATTTCATACAGCTCATGGTTGTATCGAATTCGCCATTGGACCCCGTCTGGCTTCGCTCCGATTATTCGCCTCAGGACCCGTCGCTCAAAGGCGTTCAATATATTTGCGGATGCTTGGGATAGGGTCCATGTTTCACACCCATAGCATAATACAGGTTTTATCAGCGATTTGTATACTTGGAGCTTTGTTTTCCAGTGTATGCAGCTGGTCTTCAGGATCGTCAAAACTGAATAACATATTTTATTTGCGAGCCGTATTCTTCGGCGTATTTCGTCTCTTTCATTATCCATTTTCGATATTTTGGCCGCCTAGATACACAAATTCGCTAACATTTTCGATACTGTATTCGCCAAGTGTGATATTTTGTGTATTTGAGGAATTTTTCCTCGACTGCATCATGAGCTTTGTTTTATTTTCATTAATTTGTAGCCCGACTAGTTTTGCTTCGCTGTCCAGTTTCAGGAAAAGTTCTTTGGCAGTTGCTAATGACCGTGACAAAATATGAATAGTAATGTACCTCGCGTATTAACAGGTAGCTTCCTTCTGATGTACTCCACAGACAAATTGAATAGCAATGGGGCCAGCCCATCTCCCTGCTTTAGTCCGATATTTGTGTCAAAGGCATCGGTGAGTTGGTTATTGATGTGGACTTAGGTCGTCGACGTCATTGTCATTTTGGTAAGACGGATTAATTTGGCTGGGATGCCAAAGCAAAGCATTATTTGGTACAATCAATACTGTCGTATGCTTGCTTAAAGTCAACGAAAATTTGCTGTACGTCTATGTTGAACTCCCAGCATTTTTCAAGTACCTGGTTGACTGTGAACAATTGATCTATTGTCGATCTACCTGCTCTAAAACGACCTTGACACTCCCCAATAATACTGTTGGTGTATGATACGATTTTATTTTCTAAGATATTTGTAAATATTTTGTACGCCGTACAAAGTAGTGATATGCCTCTATAATTTTCGCACTGTAGCTTGTCAACTTTTTTGTGGATAGGGAATGTAATGATTGGCTCCACTCTTTCGGCATATGCTCTTCCTCCCAAATGTGCTGGATGACTTCGTGAATAGCTTTATGAACATTGCTGCCACCATATTTAATGAGCTCCACTGGAATCTCATCGATGCCCGGCGCTTTATTATTCTTTTGGGCTTTGGTGATGGAACAAACTTCATCCAGAGTTAGTGGAGCCAATGGAAGCTCTCCGCAGATATACATAGGCTCCGATGTTCGGAGCTGTGCGGATTAAGAAGGTTCTTGAAATATGCCCATCTTTCCTTAATCTTGGTTTCATCAGCGATGACATTGCCGATTTCATCACGACAGAGCGCGGTTTTGGGCTGATAACCACGTTTCAGGCTTTTCACTACTTTGTATGCTTGTCTTGTGTTGTTGCTCGCTAGGTTTACATCTATGCTTCTCAATTGGTCGTCATAGTATTTTCATTTCTTAATCCTAATTATCTTTTCGCTACTCTTTTGAAATTTTCATAGTGTTCTCTCCGTCCTGGTTTTCCTACCTACGTATTCTTTGTAAGCCTAATTCTTTTTATCTAACGCATTCTGGCATTTATCATCGAACCAATCATTCCTCTTGCGCCGGGCTTGATGTCCGATCGTCTTAATAGCCGCTTTCACTTCCATCTATAGCTCATTGCTCGGTTTTAACGATGTGTCCAATAAGACGGGAGCCAGCTGGTTGTCGAGGGTCTTCGTGACATTTTTGGCCACAGACGCCGTTGGGAGCCTTTCGATGTCAAATCTTTGTAGCTGGCTGTTCTTCACCGAGGTCATTTTATGAATGCGTCGATGTGGGAAGCAAGTCGAACGTATGAATAGATTTCTGCTTTATGCAAAGTCAATCAGGCGCTGGCCGTTGTCATTTGTTTCATCGTGGAGGCTATATACTTCAGTCGTTCCCCGACGAAGATTTTGAAGAATTTCGCTTTGAACGGATCGCACACAACCGTTCATTGACTGCCTTAAAATCAATAACGTGCGATTTGAACTCCCTATCCACAATGAAGGCAACTCCGAATTCTCGTTTTCCAGTAGGCTTCCCATTTTTGAATATTGTGTGCGATCTCATGTTTTGAATGTTGAACTAGACGTTCGTTTCCTGGATTGCCAGTATTTTTAATTGATATTGACTGGCCTCTTGTAAAAGATCCTTGACAGCGCCAGGGTAATTGAGTGATCTGACGTTCCAGGATCCAATGCCATAGTCCTTTTTTCGTTTGCGAGGTCGCAGCCGTGAGTCCCATCCATTTCGAGGCCCATCTGCAAGTTTCGAAACATTTTAAGGTTTTCCAGGGACGGGGAGTTAGCCCGTCGCCCAACCTTCATTCCGGCGGCATGGTTATTACTTCGATTCCGTTATCAGGCGCAGAAGACTCGCCTTCACGTCCCCACAAAGGAGGTGTAAGTAGGATTTAGTAGCAGAGCTGTAGATGTATTTACAGTTATTAGCATTTCTCGGCATTTAATGTCCCATTATTGGGGAACCAGTAAATCCAATGTGCGACCCCGAGAGCATTTACTACCATTTAATTGGGGGTTTTGGGATGAAAAATCATAGAAGCTATAGGTTGGGGAAAAAAGGGGTTCCCTCGTTCTTTCTCAAACGGGCACCGTCTACGGCGGAGTTCTTGTAGGTCAAATATTACCCTTGTAGGTCATTAGATTAATATTTTTAATGCATTTGCTTTTTCTTCCACTTCTGACCTGCTTAATTCAGTCAATTTAGTGATAAAATTTAGCTTTTCATTATTTTTTCATTCATATCCATTAGCTTCCAGAGTTCCTTCATCAAAGAATAAAGATTCAGAAGTTTTTTTTCGCTCATCTTTCTGCTATATCCCTTCACCTATACTAGTTTCACCAGGAAGCAGCTTGCGTTTCCACGAGGAGCGTTTCTTGGGTTTTTTTCAAAATCTTCAAAGTATTCGTATGCTTCCTTGTAGTTGCTCTGTATTTGTTTACGGCAGATTCTTGGCTGAGTTGTCATAGTTTATAAAATTGCTCCTTTAAGAAAACAGTTTTCTTAGTTTGTGGCGACTTTAACTTGCCCAATATTCGCTTGAAATCTGTATACACTGATATCCTTTCTAAAGATAGTTTCTCTCTTTCCCTTTCATTTTGTTCGATTACACAACAGTCCTTATTAAATGCAAATAATAAGATTAATTTAATTAGGGTTTTGTACAAAATTTTTTTTAAATATCGGTACCTGTCTATCCGTCCATCGATCCATGAGTCAATACGTCACAGTAAGTTTTCTCAAAAAGTAGATAACCTCAGTGATCAAATCTTGTGAGCAGCTCAGAAGTTTCTGCTTAATGAAATTTTCATAGCCGAAAAAAATCAAAGGATTTTAAGGCGGGGTCTCTCCATATAAGGATGTGAATCCTTAAAATTTGTTTCACCCAACATAGTCGAGTAGGGCATCAAATGAAAAGTCTTGATTTTTAAAAACTGCAATATTAATACCGGTGTAGACAGGGGAAGCGGAAGAACATGAAAAAATTGTGTCAGCAAAGAAATTATGAAGCTGTTGCAAAAGAATAAATCCCAGCAAGCATCTTGGACACTTTACCTACTAAATTAAGAGGGTATGCTGAACAAGGCAGTAGTCCGCATTATGTAGTGGTTAGAGCACTCAGCACGTAAGCCGAAGGGCCCTGGTTCAAGTCTCGTTGACGACAACGAGATTTGTTTCGAGTGATTCTTCGGACGGACTGCAAGCACGTTCAGCTATGATACGTACTGGTTTAAAATCAGAACGCATCGCAGCTGGGTGGACGAACATACGGCCAAAGCATGGTACTGACCATACCACCTTTCCGAACGTCGATAGATTCGATCAAAATAATGAGATACTCTAACTATCTCTAAGCAAAGGCCCGAAAAGGACTGCAATGCCAAAGAAAAAAAAATATTCTGAACAGGGCACATACTCGGCAAAAGGAGAAAGTTCTTCAATTTAAGCTTTTAGGCCTTTGTATATTCATGATTTGATTCATGATTATCATTATAGAACTGTCCACGGCAGTTTGCAAAGCCCATATCAAATTTTGTTCAAATTAAAGCTACAGCATGTACTATTTTTGTGCTTTATAGGCTTTGTTTGGGATAACCTCGAGTAAATGCCTCACTTAACTTTTTTATCAATCAGCTAACATAGCTACCTCATTAAATTATATATTTTTTCAAAGGGAATTATTTTTAAGGGCACATACACGTTATATTTACTTTGGACCTTGCAGAAATGTGCCAATACTCACTATAGTATTAAGAATGCACTGTTCATTTCGCGTTTCTCCAGGGTGTGGGGCGGCGGAGAATAAGGTAGGGGGCGGAGGCGACGGACAGCTGACTAGCAGACGACGCACGGTGGATTGAACCTGCAATATTCAGGAAATTTTTGATTTGGCCAAAAAATCGAATTCTTAAGGATCTCATCGACAGAACTTTTCATTCTAATTATGTGTTCTTATACATTTTTGTTTAACAGGAAACTTGCACAGGTTGGGCGTAACGAATTTTAATGATTTTTGGTATAAGGTAGCATGTCATAAGAGATAATACTTGTAAATTGTTACCAGCTAATGCTCAAACAGAGCCGAGAAAAGCGGACTCTAAGCTTATGGAGTATTTTATATGCTAGTTCTAATTTGTTCGACCTCGAGTAGTCCGTGGCCTTGTAGTAACGCCCTAGATTTGCACGCGCAGTCGTCACATCTTCTTCTTCTACTTCGTAGCACTATAGCCCCTCCCGGGCCTTTGCTTCCTGCAAATAGTGCCTCTAACTGTCCACTGACCGCGTCGGTCCATTGACCGCGTCCTCCAATTTCGAAATCCGAGCAGCGATGAACTGTCTTCGTCGACCGAGTTAGACCAGCGTTTCCTCGGTTTCCCCACTGGTCTCCATACGATTCATGTGGCCAGCTCATTTCAGCCTCCGCAGTCTTACAATCGTTGAGACCTCCGGTTCGTCAAAAATTTGATACATCGCCATTGGTCCCCGTCTAGCTTCGCTCCGATTATTCGCTTCAGGACCCGTCGCTAAAAGGCGTTCAATATATTTGCGGATGCTTGGGTTAGGGTCCATGTTTCACACCCATAGGTTAGGGTCCATGTTTCACACCCATAGCATGCTTAGTGCAATGTTCTGCTCACTGTTGCCGAATAAAAATCGCTCAGATTGGCCGCCCTAGGGCTGGGCGTAGTTGGCCTTAAAGGAAGTTCGCCAATGAGTGTGGCAATCATAATTCTATCATATAGAGTTTTAAAACGTCCTCATGTCCTGGTAAAGAAGAAAAATCAAATCAAAGAAGTATATCTAGTTGGGCGCATCTCCGAGCAAACATCCTTTCAGTTCTTTGAATAGTAAACAAAATGACGAATAATACTCGTAGAATACATGAACGGAACCACGAAGGCCCCTACCAAAAATGAAATCTCATGTTTAGTCTGTTTTTCGGAAACCCAGATCAGCTTGTATAAACATGATCTCGAGCGTTAAGTTCGACTCGGTTTCTAGACTTCAAAGTTAGCCCAGATCAGCCAATAATTTGACAATCCAAACACACGGTAATCATGGTAATGTCCCAACTGTTATAAAGCCAAGTGAATGTTTTAAACAGCGAGCAGGAACTTCCTGGCGTCGAGTGTCACGAATAGGACCATCCGTCGATTGGTGGGACTATATACCTCTGCGTGTTGGACCGTGCTCACCACCTATGCAATCGTATCAAAGCCGTACTGCCGAGAAGATAGGTCCCTTGCAGCAGGAATCACGTCAGTAAGTTTTCCTTTGATGAGTTTCTCTAGAACTTTCCCAGCAGTGTCTAGCATGCATAACGGACGGTATGCAGATGGCGATCCGCGATTTTCCTTCCTCTTGCTGATTAGGACGAGCTTCGCCACCTTCCATCGTACCGGAAAAACCCCCTCCCGTAGGTAAGCGGTGTACTAAGCAACAAGTCAGGACAATAGTGATAGACAAGTTGCAACACCTCAGCTGGAACACCATGTGGACCTGGAGCTTTCCTCGCTTTCAGTGAAAGGGCTGCCTCTTCCAGTTCCGTCTGTGTGAAGAGTGGACGCTCGATTGCTGTTTCACCGTGGACAGCATCAACACGGACGGGATGGGCGGGGAAGGGTGCCCGCACTACCTCGTCCATCTTTTCCGCATCACGTATGCAAGGCTTCCATAGGGCACCAAGCTTCTGTGTAACTAGTTTGTAGCCAAGACCCTACGGACCCTTGTTCACATTGTCCGCTAGATCTTGCCAGCAGCGAGCCTTGCTATTGTTAATCAATTCGCGAAGGCATTTCCTGGCCTATTTATATGCCGCTATCAGGTTCCATTCCTGTTGTGCCTCACGCCGAAGCTTGTGACACTCCCTTCGCTTTTCAGCGATTTCAGTCGACCACCAGTACACTGGTTTGCTTGCCGTGCCGGATCGTTGCAAGCAGTCGTAATGATGCACATAGTTGAGTTCATCACGTCTTGAGTTACCAGTTCTTCCATCCCCTGCGAATCTCTCCTTGTAGCGGAGCATCTCGACGAGTTTCCACGTCCGTCCTTCCGATGTTCCACACAATTGTAGAAAGTCGAGAGCACGGACGTCGGGAGGCAACATCACTGATCTCAAGCAGAATGCACTGATGATCACTCGCTGAGTAGTCGTCTAATACTCTCCAATTGTGTCTTCTCCGTACTAAGGACTGCGAGGCGAAAGTCATGTCCGTTCTGGCCACCATTTCTGGGAAGCATTAAGTGTGGCTAGGTGAGATGATATCGATTCGTTCGGCGTTAGGTACACACTAAGGAAGATAGTCCCTGAGCACCGAACCCACACGAAACTATCCCCCCGTCCACAACTCTCCGCCTGAAAATCACTGTTCTGAACCCAGATGGCGGCACTACCAGTTTCTTCCGGATACCATGATGCAGGATTTTTATCGTGGTGTTGCCCATTCAGCAGCAAAAAGTCGGCTTTCATGTCCCTCGCAAACTACTCAAGCAGGTTTTGGACCGTTGAACTGCGGCGTAGGTTTAGTTGCAGGATGCGGATCGTCGAAGTTCTGATTTGGCCGACATTTCCCTGATCCCAAGACGTGCCCAAGATCCGGTCTTGTATCAGCATCCATGCAAAGAATACAGTATGGCTCCTTTGTACACTCTTTTCTTTTATGTCCCATTTCGTCGCATTTGTCACATAGGGAACTCCTATCGGGTCCTTTGCATACTTGTCCGGTGTAACCATAGCCAAAGCATTTGAAACATTGACGAGGCGCTGCTCTTCGCCGTATCCTGCTGACAACCTACTTTGTTCTAACTTTCCCCTTATACAGAAGTTGTTCGGCATCCTTTTCGTTCAAGTTTTCTGGTGTCAACCTCGCTTTGATCCTGCCCACGCTAGGGAACTCCTTTTGATGGCCTGTTCTACCTCGGCCATGTCCGTGACGCAGTCAATGTCTCTTATTTTGATCGTTGCCATCGGCTCGAGCGAGGCTATAATTGGGCTTTTGCCCAGTGCTTTCTTTACTGCGTCGCATAATGCTTTTTTATTGTCGGCCACTGTTCCGAATTCGACCAGTATGCTGTCCCACCGTGTTGGTCGTACTGCTTTAATGGCAGTGTTGCTGTCTTCGGGCCTTACATGCCGCTGGGCGGCAATTGTAATTTGCAACCACCTCTCTTGGGAGAGGTTCTCGGCTTCCATTTAACAAGACAAAATTCAATTACAAAATAGAGTTAGACAATTAAATATCGTTTAAAGTAAGACACATTTATACAACAAAATCAATCAGAAAAAAGATAATTAAAACATGTAAGAAAAGAAATTAGAGTCTCGATGAAAGTTTGAAAAAATTGAGTGATAAAGAAACATTAATCACTATTCTCAAAAAGTAACGTCTTTAGTTGATTTTTAAAAACAAAGTAGGACGTGGATAGAGAACCAAACTTGAAGTTGTTATGCTTTCTGATGATTCGGGGCATAATTGACTGAAAATATAAATCTGTCCGGGCGTACAGAAACTCGAGAATGTTATTAGACCAACTAGGATACGCATACAGTCTGTATTGCAATTGTTCACTTAGAGTGGAAGCAATTTTTTGGTGGTACAACTTATAACGGAAACATTGATCTAAGAAGGTAGATGACGCATATAAGACTCATAGGCTAAGTTGAATTTAAAGAACAAAATACGGGTAAACTTACGCTGAACAGCTTCTAATGAGCTCACAAGATATAAATGTCTGGGAGACCACACTACTGAGCAGTACTCAAGAAGCGGGCGGACAAGACATGTGAACAAGCGAACAGCGGTAGCAATATTTATAAACTTGTGTAAATGCTGCATAATAAAACCCGAAACTTTTGACACCTTGGTAATTATGCTAAAATATGGGCAATGAATTTAAGCTTGGGGTCAAATATTACACCAAGATTTTTAAATGAGTCTGCAGAGGAGAGAAAAACCACATATTTCCGAGTACTTTGTGACCACCTCTTTTGGGACAGGTTATCGGCTCCCGTTTCCGAGTACAGACTTCCGCCAGATTTTCGACGGTGGCGATGAAATGACACAACGGCGCTTTACTCGTCTGGTCACTTCCTGCTTTTCCTGTCGTAATCTCTTTGTGGACTTCAGGATGGTTGGTTATGGTTTCGGGATTTAAGACCCTTGCTTCGGTCGCTTTGATAGTTGATCGCAGCAGTAACCATCGAATTCTCGATGTTCTTCATATTTTCTCCCACCGCTCAAACATTTGGCGCATCCTGCAAAGTTTCCCGCTCTTCCTTTTCAGGACGCTTTGGCGTTCGCATCATTTTTTTTGCTGTGCCCGAATGCCGCAGGAATTTCAGTTTCGACAAGACTGTCTGTTAATATCCGTTTTTCGTGCGTCTTCACTGTCATTGTATCCATCGTCGTTTTTGTTATTAGTGTGTTGAATCCATTGTTTTCAGTGTGTTAAATCCATTGTTTGTGTAGTCATGATAATATTCATCTGACGAGCCATTTCTGAAACGTTAATAAAAATCCTTACATATCTGTAGTGTCTAGGCATTTTTCATACGTGCATCTCCACATCATGTATTGTTGGTTTTGCAATTGTTAAATTTTCAATCGGATGCAACTTCGTTGTCTATGGCTCGGTTTTTGTGAAATTTTCAGGAAACAGATGTCTGGTACTGAGAAATCTAGGTAAGAGTTTTTTTTGGATAATTGAAGGGTCCCCTTTTGATTTTACGAGCAAAAACATAGAGTTCATAAAACATACTATTAACAAATTTGATAACATTTTGACTTCTAAGGTATTTGTTGGCACTGTACACATAAAGATCTACTTCCATGATTTTGTTTAGATTTTTCGGATCAAAGGTGTCCAATCATGCGGGGTGAGACACATATTTTTCATACATTTCCCCTCCCCCTTCACCCCTCGATGGAAATAGTGCTAGTTTTAAAAAGTTCTCATCAAGGCCTTTCATATTTGATGCCTATATTTTTTGGATCAAAGGTGTCCAATCAGGGGTGGGGCACAAACTTTGCGTACTTTTCCCTTCTCCCCGTACCCTCGATACAACAAATAGTTGTAGTTTTGGAAAGTTTCATCGAGACCTTTGGTATTTGATATAAGGGTCAGGCCCCTGGGGAGACCCTCCTTAAAAGCGCACCGCATAACGCAACGAAGAGTACACTAGTTTACATCTACCTGCATCATTTCATATTCCCGGCTTATGTGGTGTCTGAGAAAATTTGCTGCGAAGCATGGAAGAACGGACAGACAGGTATAGATTTTAGTAGTTGTTAAATTATTTTATAAAACCCTAAAAATTAAGCCCTTTGATACTTCTACGTAATGAACATGTTGGTACTTCTGATGTTTCTCCTTTCATAGACAGTCTCCTCTTGTCTCATCATATACAGCACAAAAATGTCCAAACGGCGCCCAAAAGTCACATTTTAGGTAGTCATTTTTGAGATTGAGCTTATTTTCGAAGTCTTGCGTTACGTCACGGAGTACACCGCATTTTTATCTTGACCAGTGGCTGCAACTAGATGGCAGAACACACGTGTATTATCTGAATTCAGGCATAATTTAGTCATTGTTTCAGGCACACGGAAGGGGACTTCCCCTGTGCAACGCCTAATAAAGTTCATACAGATTCCGACGCCTCGGGGGATGGGAGGGTAACTCAAAGTTGGTTTTTTCCAGTTTTTGGTGAATAGCTCGCAAATAGTGGGCCGTAGAAAAATTGTTGAAACCACAATTAAAGCTTATAGAATTCACTGGAAGAAAATGTATTTACACTTACTCCTCTGTACCTCCTCTCTCAAAGATATAAGCTCGCGAAAGTGCGGTGCCGTTCGTGCTTATATTAAGCATTCGGCTCCTGCCTGCGCATGCCTTTTGATCCTGACATTGGTAGGACCCGGATTAAAACGATCAGATTTCTTAGAGCTTCATATTTTGCAACTTTATCTCTTGATTCAGAACTCTTTTGTATAATTTGGACATCGTGTTCAAACTTTCCTTTAGACTGCGTGTGTGCCAAATTAAGATTGCGCTAGACCGTTTCACTTGTCCATTGAAATTTTACGAGAAGAACCATTAGTTCGTCTTACTATGGCGCATTTTTTTTTTTAAAATACTTCTTTTTTGTTTTTAATTCATTCGCTATCGAAATAAATAATCAACCTTTTCAAATTATTTTCCTTAGATTATCATGGCATAAATGGCAATGTGTCATTAGATCGACGTGGGGAATTGGTCACAACACCACCCAACCGATATGACCTTACTCTAGGTTCGGATAAATCATCGTCACTATCACGATCAGAAGCCGGTACATATGATGTCTCTCAGGTTGAAAACCGTAGCAGAAATAATGAAAATATAGCAAATAATAATGTGCTGCCCGGAGCTACAACAAACGGAAATGGACCACATCATTCAATGGAGTCGACTGATGGAGGAGAACCGAAGAAAATACGAGTATGCATATGTTCTTAAAACCTTCCAATTTCAGGATTTAACTTATTTTATACATTCTTGCAGAAATGGCCAACGGAAAAATCGTACTTCCTTGCTAAGGAGTTACTAATGACCGAACGTACGTACAAAAAGGACCTGGATATACTAAATAACGCGTTCAATGATCGGTTAACAGCTGAAGATGTTGAAAATCTGCAGCCACTTTTCCATCTACTTGAATCGATGATTCAACATCACAATGTGTTCTTGCGAGATCTGGAGCATCGTCTATTACTGTGGGAAGGACGCGGTACGCATGAATCACACCGTATAGGAGATGTTATGCTACGCAGTATGGCTGTTCTACCCTTGTACGAAGAGTACATTGAAAATCACAGGGAAATATTGGAACGTTTGAACGAGATGTTCGAGAGCGAAAGTCGTTTCCAACAAATCTATAAAGATTTTGAACAGGAGAAGATTTGTTATTTGCCAATAACGTATTTGGTATTGAAGCCATTGCATAGGATGCTTCACTATCAATTGGTCTTGGAGAGTGCGTAAATTTATTTATTACTATTTTTTTTAAAGTGGAACACTGCGAACTGTTTATTTAAACTGTATCTGAAATTACAGGGCTGGTAGATTTCTATTCCGATGAACACATTGATCGTGCCGACTGTCAAGGCGTCCTGCATATGCTCAATCGGATTGCCGATACCGTACGAAACGTTCTTCCCGATTCTGAGAACTACGTTCTCCTGTGCGAACTACAGCGTGACATTAATGGTTTCGACTCACTGATTCAACCAAACCGCCGTTTAATCCGACAAGGATGCCTGTTGAAACATTCAAAGCGTGGCCTGCAACAACGAACATTCTTCCTCTTCTCGGATATCTTACTGTACGGAACAAAGTCGCCAGTTAGTCAGACATTCCGAATTTTAGGTCACGTTCCTGTGCGGTCTTTAATCACGGAAAATGCAGAGCATAATACTTTTATAATATTTGGAGGGCATAGTGCAATCACAGTCAGCGCTGGAACTACAGCGGAAAAGACACTTTGGTTGGCGGAATTAGCAAAGGCATCTGCCGACATTAAAAATAAACCACCGACACAGATAACGTTTGGATCGCTGAAAAACTGCAGTGAGTATATTGATAAATCTTTTTAAATTTCAATTTTGTAAGTTTTATGGACTGTCATGTTAATATCATCTCGAATTGCATTTCGAACGGTCATTTTGAAGAAGTTTTGAAAAACTATCTTGTTTCTGTTTTCCTTGGACGAGAAAAGAATTTTGCAAGTGCGGGGAGAAGAGGTAACCAAACAAATAATGAGTAGGTGTTGATTTTATTGCTAGGCTGTCGAAATAATTCGGCTTTATATATTTAATAGTATTTCAGGTTTTGATTTTAGCTATTTAGCTTTTTATTACCGGTATGCTTTCATGACAAACAGTTCGTTAAATATTAACTCTTGGAATGTGTAAAGAATATCATTTCATACAGTGTTGTTAGCATATTCCAGGTTCTTCTGTTCAGTAGAATGCAATTAACTTTTTTTTTAATTCTAATTTGTTTTTCCAGGCTCATCCGAAGAGGGTCTAGAAACGTGCGGTTTGTCGTCACCACCACCGCCACCACATCAACAATCAAACAACAATCTAACCAATGGCACGGCGAATACCTCGTCAACGAACGCAGCATCCGGCTCCAATGCGACGACCGCAGTCGCACCCGCAAACAAAATGCCTCCGTCCCGAAGCAATACAGCGCTTCACGTATGCTGGCATCGTGGCGCTACGGTCGGTTTAAGCGACCACCTCGTCGGCGCTGAAAATGAACTATCTGGCTATTTGTTGCGAAAATTTAAAAACAGTGCCGGGTGGCAAAAATTATGGGTTGTGTTCACATCATTCTGCTTGTACTTCTACAAGAGCTATCAGGACGATTATGCATTGGCCAGTTTGCCTTTACTAGGATATTCCGTGGGACCACCTGGCTATCAGGATGCGGTCCAAAAGGAATTTGTTTTCAAATTATCATTTAAGAATCATGTTTACTTTTTTAGAGCGGAGAGCGAACACACCTACAACAGGTACGCTACATTAAACATCGAGTAATTATTGGTGAAATTAATAATACTTTCAAAACGACTCTCATTACAGATGGTTGGAAGTTCTTCGCAGCACGACACAAACCCAAGATTTTAAAAATATGATGGCTTAAAAAGACAGTTTTAATATTTGTTCTCAACACGATCTGTTGAGGTTCGAGTTGTTTATTCCGAAGATAAAATTTGATATGCCTATATTATCTTCCTTTGTTCACGATACAATTATTTCCAAATGAATATCAGGCAATCGATTGTAAATAGTGATTGTAACTATAAATGATAATGCATTTATTGTGTACATGTATGTAAACATAAAATTTTTATGCGAACAGTAGTGAATTGTCGCTATCGATAATAGAATAATGGTTAAGAGAGGTAATTTTAAATGAAACCAACGACGAGCTTTTTGATATAAATATCACAATATCAATTTATAGATATTAAATAATCACATAATTGGAACGTAACTTCTTGATAGCAAAGCGAAATATTAAAAATAAGAATGCATTTCTTCACATATACATCCCTTTATATGTATTTATAATAGTATTATATATGTACGTAATCTTTTTGGAAAATTGTTAACGAAAGTTTAAAGGATAATGACATGATGGCAAATTATTTTAGAGAAAATATTATAGATAAATTTTATTAACAATAAACAGGTTTTTTTTGGAATCGATTAATCTTCACTGTTAATCTTTATTTTCACGTATGAAATTAAATAAACTTCATTAAAACTTTTAATATTTATTTCACTTATAATGGCCGCCGTTTCGGCACACCGTATTTATTTGGGGATTAACTACTATAACTAAATCTGATGAAGACACGGTGTACTGTCATTATAAGTGAAGTAAATAGTGAACGTTTTAATTAAATTAAATTTTGTGTGTGAACAATAAACTTTCGCCACGTAACGGAATCTTCTATAGAATTATTTTATCAACACGTAGCTCAATGACGCAGATACGGGAATCTGCAAATGGAACGTACAAGAAAATATGTATGAGCAGTAGAACTCATTACATAGTAACAAGTACATCACCTGATTGGAAACACCGAGTAGTTACTTTCAAATATATCTCGTTACTCGTTACCTTCGGACAATTATACTTTGCTTTTACATTATCGCACGATTATATCGAAAGACAACTGAGAAACAAAACTTTAAACTTAGTTTAAAGAGCCACAGTAGCCATTTCCCATTGGATCAGCTACTTTCGTTTTCTGGTCCTAATTAATTTTGAATACTCAATTCTTCACTTAGCGCAAAAAATTCAAAATATGCTTGCACTGCAATGACATACCGGCGAATACATTTCAGTGATAAGCAAACCCGTATGTTGCTCAAAAATTCTCACTTTACGTTTTACTCATTGGCGATAATGTGAAATTCATAAAGCCTGCTAGTATTAACAACGTTGAGCGAATTTGAATGTCTGAGGTATTTTTCGCTGTTGTACTCATATAGAACTATCTCCATATTTTTTTTCAGATATTTCTGACCGCAGGTGCCCAATCACGAGGGGGAACTATTTTTGCTTGTTCTTTCGCTACCCCGGCCGGATATCTTAAAACAATTTTGATATTCGATTTCTTTTACAAATGGGATTTTCTCCCTTGGGATATAAAAATATCTGCTTTTCACACCATGATACACAGGACAGTTACGAAGCATTTAATAAAGAATTAAAGCATTTAATAAAGAATTAAAAACTTCATTAAAAATAGTAGGAAATAACGGCTACCATGAACGCCACATTTATACCCTCTAACGCTCTAACGTAAAAAACGACTCGTACAACGGCATGCGCAGAACTTTTATACGCTGAAATAAACTTAGACAGTCAAACTAAAGTATGGAAAAAGTTTAATTTGTAAAAGAAATCGAAAAGGATATAAAAACGGTTTGTAGTGAAATGAAGTAGATACAATGTCCGTACAGGACTACAGCGATGGTCTGCTGCCTCGCCGAAAGAGGATGATGAGATCCGCCGAGATTGGCCTTATCTGGGGACGAGTGAATGCGCTGGCAGGCTAGCGTTGCGGTGTCGTGGGGCGGGTTCTTTCCCCCTAGCACAAGGACCCAATACAAAAAAAAATTTCGCATTCACGAATTAAACATATGAACATGCCGATCGACTGGTGTCGAGGGCGAAGTAACCTACTAAGGGTTGAAATGCTTGTTCAAAGAACAAATTGGGCCGGGCGAAAACAGACGGACTTGCGGAGACTTCGGCGTTACCGACGATATTTATGGCCCACAAATAAGAGTGGAGCATCCAGGTGGAAGCGGTGCCCCATTATACCCTCCCAACCGGATCAAGATCCAAAGGTAGACATGGCCATGTATTTCCCATTTGAGTGAAAAACTCATACAAACGTACTTTGCATGACTCTTTCCATCAAAGGAGGAATACAAACGTAGCCAATCTATGTTATAGCGTTATGCGATGGAATTACATAACTCTATACCATAAAAGGGCGAGCGGAAGGCCGCTTTACCCGGCAAGAGCCCCTGTTAGAACAAAGAAGGGAAGAGCACCCCCGATGGCTAGCCCATTTCCTCTGTGATCTTTCACTTTCATTTTTTTCTCTGTTTTTGTTTAAATCGAATTAGTTTCTTTGTCAGTTCTCGCTTTTAACTGAAAATTTAGGTGTTCAATTACGTTAATTATAAAATATAATACAGTGAAATCTGTCTTAAGCGGACACCCACGAGACCGAAAAAATTGTCCGTTAAAGAGGGGTGTCCGCTTAAAAAGAATTTTTAGTAGTAGTTAACACCTAGAAAAAAAAACGGTTTACTGTTGTATACAAATGTGTTTATTTAATATAACTAAGTAACAAAAATTTATTTCTTTCCAAAATAAAATTCAGTTCAAAATCGACAAGGCAAATTCAACATTAGCAACCGTGGACTTGTATGTACATATACATAAATTATTTTGGAGAAAAAAACTCATTTAACGTGGATTGACGAACCATTTTAGAATTCCAACATCTTGATAGTGGGATTTTAAATTTGACAAAAGATTGTATGCATAATAGTCCCCTTGATTTCTCGCAAAATTTTGCAATTTATGTAAAATTTTGCTCGCTTTGCTATATGTCCCAACATCTGGAACTAGTGGTTCTTCGTCTAACTCATCTGAAACTTGTAATTCCTCGCTGGCGTCTGCATGTTCCTCTACATCTTCACAATAGCCCAGTCATATTAGGGCTTTCACCTCGGAATGAAAGATAATAAGCTGCAAATTGGTATGAACCTTTGTTTTGTCATTCTAAATGTTGTCTCAAAAGTCACAATCGTTATCGTGTCCGCGTCTCAAGATATTCAAGGTCAAAGGTCACAAAAATCGGTTTTTCGCGAATATCTGGCTTCCTATCGGTTAAATGAGATTTGCATTTATTATAAAAGTTGTAGGCTATAAAATTCCCTACAACTTTTGCTTAAACTTTTTTTTCATACGACCAACCGTTTTGAAGGTAGAGCGCGAAGAGTGCACATCGTACAGTCATATACGGCCTAATGCAAGGTCAAGCGTGAGTTATGGTTATCAGTACGTTATAAAGTCAATTATTTACTTGGAAATTATAATTATTAAACAATGCCTATTATTTATGTACTAACTATTAATTATTTATATTTAATTAAAGTAAGTAACTTGATTTGCAACGGTACAATTTCAAACTAACGAATAATCTTGACTCATACAAAGTGGAGAGAGTGGCCTTGAATACTATAGAACATCTGTCCCGGCAATGAATAGAAAAGGGCATAGGGTAGGGACAAGTATTTCCAGGTATATAAGTATTGAGAAATTTACGCGTTTTAAAGAAAAGATATATAATGTCGTGTTAACTTAAAATAAAACTAAAATATATAATCCAGAATTAATAATATTTTATACTTAAATAGTTAAATATGAATAATTATATATAAATAATCAAGTTACTTACTTTAATTAAATATAAATAATTAATAGTTAGTACATAAATAATATATATAATTATTCATATTTAACTATTTAAGTATAAAATATTATTAATTCTGGATTATATATTTTAGTTTTATTTTAAGTTAACACGACATTATATATCTTTTCTTTAAAACGCGTAAATTTCTCAATACTTATATACCTGGAAATACTTGTCCCTACCCTATGCCCTTTTCTATTCATTGCCGGGACAGATGTTCTATAGTATTCAAGGCCACTCTCTCCACTTTGTATGAGTCAAGATTATTCGTTAGTTTGAAATTGTACCGTTGCAAATCAAGTTACTTACTTTAATTAAATATAAATAATTAATAGTTAGTACATAAATAATAGGCATTGTTTAATAATTATAATTTCCAAGTAAATAATTGACTTTATAACGTACTGATAACCATAACTCACGCTTGACCTTGCATTAGGCCGTATATGACTGTACGATGTGCACTCTTCGCGCTCTACCTTCAAAACGGTTGGTCGTATGAAAAAAAAGTTTAAGCAAAAGTTGTAGGGAATTTTATAGCCTACAACTTTTATAATAAATGCAAATCTCATTTAACCGATAGGAAGCCAGATATTCGCGAAAAACCGATTTTTGTGACCTTTGACCTTGAATATCTTGAGACGCGAACACGATAACGATTGTGACTTTTGAGACAACATTTAGAATGACAAAACAAAGGTTCATACCAATTTGCAGCTTATTATCTTTCATTCCGAGGTTGACCCCTTTTTTTACCTAATATGACTGGGCTACAAGACAATTTACTGTCAATTCCGAAAAAGGTTTCGATGCTTGAATTGTTTAAAAATTACTGGTGTAAGTGCGTTATCGATTTCAGCCAGTACAGCTAGTGGTATATCGTCTTCTGCAGAAAACTGTTCAGAACAAGAATTCTCAGTATTGTCTTTAAAGAAGCATGCTTTGCGGAAACAGTTACGAATTGTGTCCTTTGTAACACTTTCCCAAGCATTTTTTATGAAATATATAGCATCTAGCAAGTTTATGCTTTTTGTAAAATCATGTGCCGAACTAGCGGTGTCTATATTCAGAAAAATTTGCTTCACTATTTGCATCATGTAAAAAACTTTCAGCGATTTTATAACACCTTGGTCTAATGGCTGGCGGACTGATGTGCAGGTCGGGAGTAGAAAAATTAGCTTAATATTTTTAAATTAAAAATGTGTCGGATGTGATGCGGCATTGTTCAAAAACAATAACATGTTTCTATTTTCTCGTCCCATTTTTCGATCTGACTCTTAAGCCAATTTGTCATTATTTCACCAGACATCCATGCTTTGCTGTTGGACAAATAGGATACTGGCAAATCATTGATGTTAATGGTTTTAGATGGTCTTGGCCTGACCTGTTTACCGATTACAAGAATCTTTTCCTTTTCACCAGTCATATTCGCACAAAGTAGTATCGTTATTCTTTCCGTCCGTTAGGTGAGGTTTCACTGTATATACTTTAAAACATAAATGTAAATATATATTTAATTAAAAATATATAAAAAACTTAAAGGGTACTTAATATATTGCTGCAATATTAACTTCATATTTTAGACGCACTTCAAATTTAATTCAATTTCATTAAAATTCACAATTATGATATATAATAACTATTTCTCTTTAAAGGAAATTTAGAGTGAGGGTTAGGAATAGGATTCCGTGAATTGAACGATGCCGGCCTTAGCGTCAAATCCGTGAATCTTCACTGTGCGTAAATGCGGCTTCTTCACAGCAAACCTTCTCATACTTTTTTTTCTTGTTATTTTTCATCAAATACTTGTAATTTATATTTTTCTTTTCCAATATCATATAATATTCAGTTAGAAATGAGATTTTCCGACACTTTGCACTTAACCGTAAAATGGTTTCACTTTTCTTCCCCTGTTACACATTTTTCAATCTGAATTGCATTCAAAGCACAACGTTGATCAAGTTGCTTTAATCTCAGACACGGCACACAATTAAGATAGGTGTAAAGGGAGAAGCGAACACACGTTGGATCATAAAATGGTTTGACTTCCAAGCGTTGAGTGCAATTAATTGGTTTTGAACTACATTCGATGTCAATTCACTTTCTGCAATGACTATATGTACGATTTGAATCATATTTTACACTCTTTTTCAAAAATTTCCAAGAAATGGATTTTGGCACGAGAAACTTGCACGCCCCTAGCAATAAATTCACGATCTCAACCGACGCGACTTCCTCCCACTGCATTTTTCCAATTTCCGAAACGCTGCACGATCAACTGCGAGCCGCGAATTGAAACCGTTGAAATATTCACATGAGTTGAGACTAGAGATGATTAAGTACCCGAAAATATTTGCACTAAGCGCGAGCACCAGCCAATAAATAATCGAATGGAAGTTCAATCGACAATGCGATTGTTTGTTAATATGCAAATTCCGGTTAAGTACTATTTATTTCCTCAGTTTGAAGGCTAATTTCTTCAAGTTACTTTTGTGTAACGTCATAATACCTGTTTCGTGGAACTTAATCTCAACCCAAAATTGAATTTACGCAAATTTTCCACCAAAATTAATCTCAAGAATGAAGCGAGGAAACCGCGAGAACGTTACGTTCCATTTAGATTCCCGCTCGACTCCAGTTTCAGGTCCGCATTCAATTTCACAATCCAGTGGTTGACATTCCTCGTCATCTCTGTCCAGCCAACGGCGAGCATAAAGCAAGCACCAAAGTTGTGGAAAAGTGTGGACAAAACAAGGATAACGCGCGCAAATTCCTTCACTAATTCATCAGATATGTGGGAATAATAGCCCGACAAGAATCGGAAATGTGCCGCACTAGTGCACTCGTCAATTAGCGGTTCCTTTCACACAACTCGTCCGCAGTCCTTGCTTGGGAGTGAAATGCGACAGTAATGATAGCGTTCACTGTTCGCTAGATACAGACTTCCCCCAATCCAAAACGTTTACGACTAGCACTAGCAATGGTGGATAAGCTATCGTACTTGGTGTATAGTGGGATGCGAATCAGATGGATCACTCTAGCACGCACGCACTACCACTGACTGTACTAAGCGAAGTAGGCAACCGTAACAAGAAAGACAATTATATTTTCGTATGAGGGTATTTTCAGAAATTATTTTGGAGTATTCAGTTGGGAAATGCACAAAATAACACCCGCAGCGATCCACCAACGACTTCCATGACTCCCGTTCTTCTTTCGACTCCCGTTTTGTTCCTCGTCGTCGCCTGACGGGACCGCTCCAAAAACCAGTCGGCGAGCCTTCCGTCCAATTTCATTCTCATTGCGAAAGTGCGATCGTGGAAGAGCTCCGTTGGAAAGGGGGTTGCCGTATCCAGATTTCAATTGCAAATTAAAAATGATGAGTATTATTTTAAATTTACAATTGAAATTTGGATCCGCAATATGTTGGTATTCGAGCAGTTTGCTTAGGCGACCGCTCGATTATTACAGGTTTTACGAAATAAAAATATAAGTCCGACATTTTTGAATCGAAATTCATTACAAAAACAAGTTTTCAACCATAAAATACTGCCGAAAGTTGAATTGGTAGATAAATGTGGTATTTATAAAATTTAATTTGAGGATTGTCCGGCGATTTAGATTGAAGAAATCAAACGGAAGTTAAAAACTAGATTAACGGATCATAGTCAAACTCAGAAGCGCTTTATCCAATATTAATCGTTATAAATATTCAAAATAAAAATACTTAAACTTAATGGCCCAAATAGCTCTCTTCTAAATTTATACATTGTTAATCAAAACTATTTAATAAAAAATACAATATCAAATTCAATTTAATTAAATTTATTACATATTTTATGATTCAATTGGAAAAAGGAGAGAAAACATCGAATATGTTATAACCTAATTCTAATGAAAATTCATCAAAAACATTATCTTATAATAATATCCTAAAACCTTATCTCTAAACCAAATATAATAAACATTATTTATTTATTTATTCATTCGCCAAATCAAGTCACATCAATCATCAGAAAATTTTACAATACAATAAGTTTAACAACAAACATTATTTAATTTTACAGTGTTCAAATATTTGACGGGGAAAGGGAATTTAATACTTTAAATAGGACCTTGGAAGTGTATGAGGAGTAATGATCACTATACATGTTAAAGTATCTACAGCATCTGTTGATTGGCTCATTGTCTCCGTAAATGGTATGGTGTCTGCTGATGGCAAGCATGGTAGAGTGTCTTGTGCTTCTAGCAGGTTCATTCATGCGGATTCTATCACAGATAATTTTGACCTTGATATTGTCCTTTAAGACATCCGCGTGGTGCAGTGGTTAGAGCACTCACGCCGTAAGCCGAAGGTAGTTTGATTGATTCTTCGGACGGACTGTAAGCCCGTTTAGTTATGATACGTTCTTATTTAAAATCAGATGGTATTGCAGCTGAGTGGATGGACACACAGCTAAAGCGTGGATCTGACCACATCACCTTCCCGAGTTGCAGATACATTCGATCAAGATAATGAGATACTCTAACTATATGTAAACGAAGGCCCGAAAGGGGCTGTAGTGCTAGAAGCAAAAGCAAGACATCGAAAGCCAGATATGCTGACAATGCAATTCTCCTAGAAGAGGGCTAATCAAATTTGACAACTGGAGACGACTTTCATAAGGTGGTAGAGAGACCTCAAAGCAAAGAGTACAAACTGCTTCTGCACTGACTCAATCCTATTGGTGTGAATATAAAAAACGGAATTCCAGATTAGGCAGGTATATTCAAGAATAGGACTAGGACTAAAATCCCAGCATTTTATACGCTCCAGAAAGGACTTCATTGTAATGAAGTTTGAGACTACCCCAAGATCCACAACTCTATTGACCCTACTCAGAGGGGAATTATTAATGTGGTATTCGTAGAGGATGGCATTCCTTTTTCGAGTGGAGCTGATTACCTTGCATTTGTCTAAATTTAGGGGGAGTTGGTTGTCCTTACACCACTGAAATAAATTACTCAATTTGTCCTGGAGAAACAGTGCGTCGGTTTTAGACTGAACCACGTGAAACAACTTGAGATCGTCGGCGTAAAAAAGATGTAATATATTTGGTAATCCTACTGAAAGCTCAGAAATAAAAGTATTGAAAAGCAACGGGCCAAGATGGCTACTTGAGGAAGAGAACATTAATTTCTATGGATAAACATCTTTGAAACTTGACAAACTGTGTGCGGTGCTGCAGATAGGACTGAATCCAACTAAGGAGTGACCCGGTGATACAAAATCGGTGGAGTTTCTTTATCAGAACTCCATGGTTCACATGATCAAAGGCTTTGCCAAAATCGGTGTGAATAGCGTCAACCTGTTAACCTTTTCCAGACCACATAAAATGTATGATGCCATAACCATGAAGTTGGTAGTAGTGGACCTATTTTTTCAAAAACCATGCTGTTCTTCACTAAGGTAATGCTCAAAGATTGGAGAAATTTTTCTGCGTATAATCTGCTCAAATATTTTAGGAGTGGTAGATAGTATAGCAATTCCCCTTTAATTAGTAACTGATTTTTTGTCACCTTTTTTATGTATTGCAATTATCTAAGATGATTTTCAATACGAGGGGAAGATTCCACTTCAGAGAGACTTATTGAAAATAATATGAAGGGGCTGAGTTAGTGTATCTCTACACAGAGCGAGAAAGTAGGGGGGAAATTTTTCAGGGCCAGAGCCTTTGTTCAAATCCAGACCCTCAATTGCCTGGCCAATATCTTCTTCCGAGATTGCAATGTTTTCTCAATTAAGGTCCTTAGAAATGTTAAAGTAGACCCTAAATTTGCTGAAGCTAAGGGACCGTGGTAAACCTCCTGGAAAAAATCAGCTAAAAATTGACAGATTTGTTCAGAAGAAGTTGAAGTGGAACCTTTGCAGGCCATTGTGGGGGAAAAACCATAGGCTTTACGTTTGATGTTTACAAAATCAAAGAACTTTTTAGGGTCGTGAATGATTATTTGACCAACAGCGGTAAGGTACGATTCATACGTTTCTGGAGATTCAATCTTGAATTCACTGGCAAGTTTATGATATTTGCTATTGATTTCGTTACTTGTATTTTTGTTATTTTTTTTATAATTTTGTACAAATTATTTCTTTGATTTCATAAAAACCTGAGGTCATTATCTAGCCAGGGTTCGGAAAGCTGTAATGATTTTACGTTTACGTGCGAACGCGGAACCGACCTCTCATCGGTCCTAGACGTCAAGTCTGAGTAGTGCCAACGGATGGTACCAATCGGTCAACCAATCCGTGCACCGTAACCCATCCACGCGGTGGCTGCTTGTCGGCCAGCTAGATCGGAGAGGATTTCGGTCGCGGGTCTCCGAATGGGTTACGCTCATTTACAATATTCAGCCACCTAAACATGCCCGTTTTCAAACGCGTTACAAAACAAAACCATACGGAGAGGAAACCTACTTTACGTTACTCCGTATTTCTTCATCAACCAGTCAAGAACAAAAACCTACTTTTACTTCGCGTTCCCGAATTTCCGACGTGGTACCGAAAAGTATACTAAGTATCATCCCGACGAAAGCTACTCTAAATAAACGGCAAAACAACAAAGGTACCGTGTACCGCGTGCAACACGAAACCGACCTCAGCGGATTTTCTCAAACCCTACCCTGGCGACGGCATACCTACCCTGCACTCATTTCCCGCTGAAAAAAAGAATCACTGGAAAGGAAAGTCGTATTTCTCGTTACCAATTCATATTATTATTTATGTATATATATAGTAAAATAATAAACATAAAATATTTGCGTGTTTTCGCGACTTATGAATAATAAAAGAATAATAGTGTAAATAACTATTTTTTTAACGATTTCGACCTTAACATATGTTCTCGTTTATTATTTACTTTCTTCAATTTCATTATATAAATAAGTAAAATTGGGAATGATACAACGACAATGTAATTAATGCCTTATTTTAAAAAAAAATATGGAATCAATACGTCAAAAGATATTTTAATGATTATCATTTCATTTTACAATCTACGTCCTTTTTTATTACTTTTATCGGTCTTTTTCGTTACTTTAGTGGAATGCAAGGAAAATATAAAATAAAAAACATTTGAACTCTCACTACTTGCCAAACGATTGATTATTATTAATAGGCAATTTTCGCGATGTTTTTGCCTTTTCGATAAAGGACTACGACTTATTCAAGCGTTAATAATAATTGCCCTCAACTTGCACACGCTATTAACATTTTGATCATTTGAGGACAACTTAAGCTTATGAAGCACAAATGGAAAGTGACGTAAAGTTTATATTTTAACATTATTAAAAATAGAAATTAATTTGAAGTAAACGTTACTGCAAGTCAATCTGACAAGCACCGAAAAAATGATAAGCTACGAAAGAGTTTAACTCGCAATCTTCTCTTACTTAAATATTTCTTTGATATTGCAAGCCAATAGGACGAGAATAAATGCACTAAGTTTTTCTCTTTCAACATCTCTAAAATTAGAATTATTTAGTTTACACACTACGCAATAATGATAGGAGATCTCCTTTCTGTTAGCCTATAAAATACCTTGAAACACTGTTTGTTTAAAAAAATGAATATGTAATCATACGTTTTTCTGTTTCACGATTTGTTTCTAGCAAATTTGATTACGTTATGCATAAGTAAAATATTGGTAATTATAAAAAGTCTTTAGATAAACGTGTCTGTTTTGTTTCTTGTGTGGCTCTCTATTTATATTGTACATCTACGTGTAACATGCAGGTTACTACTTTTGGCGGTAAGAGCCATTCGAGAGTTTCAGTTGAAAATATGTTTTTAGTTTTCTTTCTCTGACACCCTTTCCCGTTACTCTTTAATGTCTACAATTTCAAATTATTCGATTTCTTGCTAATTATATGCTTATTAATTGTTCTTCTTTCGTTCTAATAAATATGTGTATATTCAGATAAATACAAGAATTATAATTTATAGTGGATGCGAAAACTACGAAATTTCGGCTAAATCACATGTGATTTAAGTTACTCCCAAAAGTGTGTAAGTTAAATTTACTTTTACATATTGTGTAATTTCATGTGACGCAGCTCAAACGAGTTCTCCGTGAGGGAAATTTTCAATTTATTTCTTGAATGCAACGCGGGTGAATACAAGTTACGGTACATGAGTGATATAAATAATCGCTTTGGAGAAACTAACAAGAAAGTGCATGCGGGCTTGCGTCTGCTTCATACTATTTTTCGTGTAATATTCATATTTTTTATAAATTTGCTATCTTTGTTTACATTTCATACCGAGATGTTATTTTTTTCGGATTACCGGTTCGTTTTCATCGGATGAATTGTTTCCTTTAATTTTTATTGATATACACGTCTTTATTTTTGTTTTGTTTCTATAAAAAATTTGACAACTTTACATATTTTAATGTACATTATTACATTTTCTCGATTTCTTTGACTTTTATTAAGTTACGGTTTAAAATTATCCTCATAATGCCTGCGGTAAAAATATTTTTGTTTTTCTTTTATCCTTTTTTTTGCTATAAATTGTTTTGTGTAGTATTCCTGCAAAAGTGTTGTTTTCCTTCAGAATTTCCGGGTGATGGGAAATATTTTGTTAGGAATGGAAATACTTGATATTTCGTCGATTCGTAAAAACAACCACAGCACAAACATTCCATCAATTGTTTGTTTGCGTAACCAGGGCCGGATCCACCATATGTGCACAACGTGCATTTGCACAGGGCGCCAATCAATCAGGGCGCCAGCTACGACCCCAACCTAGAAACAATTTTCAAAAAAAAAAATCAATAAATATTAAGCATAATGTGCAATTTACACGTTATGCTCCTACATATAAACATTTTTTCCAGTAGCTAGCTCTGACTAAGAAACTAATATCGTTCATATGTATATTCGCTTAGAACCAGCAGAGCATACCTTCAATCAAGATCCATTGGAGATTCCCTGCTCTGCTTCTAAGCGAACAACGATGTTCACCTATGTGCACGTTTCAGCTTCGCACGTCGGGCGCCCATCTCTACCATTCATTCTATGGCGGTGATCTACTCGTCTTCTACGCTGCTTTTTCCACGCATAGAACGTGCAAATTTCAAAACTGCGCATCGTTCGCCCTTAATTGTTGCGTTGGGTGTCGAAGTCATCACGAGCATTCTACTACTCTCTTATGTGCATGTTGAATGTTTGCACATTGGGCGCCCACAAACTTCAGACATATTAGAACACTTTTCTGTTCGCCTTTTATGTTATTCGTGATGGCTATACAATGCGTAGACTGTGCAAGCTAAAAACTTGCTCATCGTGCGCCCTTTGGTTTTGTGTCAGATATCCAAGGTATCATGAGCTATCGTTCGCTTCGAACCAGATAAGCGGATCCATTGGAGAAACTCATTTCTGGTTTAATGTGAACTGAAAGACAAACGAAAGAAGAATTAATGAAAATTTTTCAATTCGGTGGTTATGCCCAAATACATGATTTGGGCGACCGATGTGCAGGCTTAGAAAATGCACGTAGGGACGAATATCGACGATGTGGATATGGATGGAGCCGCCGAAAGAAGAGAAGGAGAATGATTAAAGGAAAATTATTTCTTTTTATTGCTTTTCATTTATTTCCTACTGGAAATGCAAAAATTTCTTTTGGAACTAATGTTTGGATGGAGCAAATGTTTTTTTCAAAAGTTCGTGAAGTGCTTATTAATAAATAAAAAATATAGATATCATGAAGAAACTAAAACCATCCGGTGCCGAGTATCGGAAGCGGCGCAAAATTCAAGAAAATGAAAATAAAAAACAGTCAGGACTGTTGCAAAAACTGTTAATTCAGCCGGGAACAAGTGACGCGACTTCAGTGAATTTCCGTAATTTCGAAAGTGCTTCTGAAAGTGTTTGTGAGCCAGTAGTGGCGACAGTTGGAGCTCAACAAGAGGAAACAAACATCTCGGACGGTATTTTAGATTTAAGTGATCCCAACAGCTGGCAGCCACTTAATAATGAATTAGTTGATAGGATAATTCTTTGCGGGCCAAAACAAATTATTGACTTTAATTTTCCTAAAAGCAATAATAGAATATTTAGTCCTTCTTTATATAAAAGAATTTTAGCCAATGGAGATAAAATCTTATGACCATGGTTAGTTTATTCTAAATCTAAAGATGCTGTTTATTGTTTTTGTTGCTTTTTATTCTCTAAAAACAAGGCAGCCCAAGCGTTGTCAAGCAGTGGAACTTCGGATTGGAGCCACATAAGTCAACTTCTAAAGAGCCATGAGAACAACCTTATTCACATGGAAAATTTCAGGACATGGAAAACATTAGAAGTTGGATTAAAAAACCAACATACTATTAGTCATAATTTTGAACATACAAGAAAAGCTGAAATTGCACATTGGAATAATGTTCTTCGTAGATTGTTGGTAATAGTTCAATTTCTTGGTACTCAGTCCTTAGCATTTCGGGGTTCCTCCGAAAAGTTAAATGAACTAAATAATGGGAATTTTTTGGAGCTTGTTGAGGCAATTGCGAAATTTGATTCTGTTTTAGGAGAGCATTTGAGACGAATTAATGATCAAGAGTCACAAAATAAATACTTGAGTAAAACTATTCAAAACGAACTAATCGATTTAATATCTAAAGCGGTTAGGAATAAAATAATATCGATGATAAAAGCCGCAAGACATTTTTCTATTATCGTCGACTCAACTCCTGATAAAAGTCATATTGAACAAGTTACCTTAATTTTCAGATTTGTGCATCAATATGACAACACATTTGAAATCAGGGAACATTTCATTGGTTTTATGGAATGTTACAATAAATCTGGTGAAGGACTCACAGAGCTTATCTTGCAAGAACTAAATAGTTCCAATATATTATTGAGCAATTGTAGAGGCCAGGGATATGATAATGGGTCCAACATGAAAGGCAAACAATGTGGTATGCAGAATAGAATAAAATCTATTGAGCCAAGAGCATTTTTTGTTCCATGTTGCTCTCATTCATTAAATTTAGTTGTAAATGATTCTGCTCGTTGCTCATTAGATGCAGTTAAATTTTTTGACGTTGTGCAAAATTTGTATGTATTTCTGTCGAGTTCTACAAACAGATGGAGTATATATAAAAAATATGTTCCTAACTTAACGCTCAAACCACTCTCCGACACAAGGTGGGAGAGTAGAATAGATGCTTTGAAGCATAGTATACTCAACTAGTACCCACACCTTTCATTTACCCTGTGTTGCACACTTTTTGAATTTTTCCAGGGGCACGTCAGCTGATCCGGGGCATGACAGCTGATCCCATGTATGGCGCGCTCAAGAAATAAAGCAAAATGCAAACAAAATTTCCGACGCACGTGTTCTTCTACGCATTTTAGAACATAGTAGTGCTGCCAGATCCTAATAAAAAACTAAAAGATTGCATGGAACGAATTTGTTTTTCTGCAAAGTTATTGATTTTTTGAGATATGGTAATCCTGAAATCTCTCATCCAAGCATATGTTTATATTCGCGCCAATCCTCGCGTCAGCATTAACCTACCTACCTGCTACCGAAGATTTATGGCTCGCTGTTCGGCTTGTGTTCGGATTTTTCCGGAGGGTTGATGGAGTGTGGTTACTAGTTGAGTATACTATGCTTTGAAGCCTCTTGTGAATAATGTAGGGGAGATATATGAAGCACTTATTGAGATCGCTGAAGATGGGAATTCAGAGGTGAAGGTCACAGCTGAATCACTGGGAAATAAAATATTCAACTATCAATTTATTTGCAGTTTGTTAGTGTGGTTTGATATTTTGCAAAAGATAAACATTGCGAGTAAGTATTTACAAGGCCAACGAGTGAATTTGCCTGCAAGCATTGATATGCTTCAACAAACTCGCAATTTGCTAGTAGATATGCGTACAGATGAAATGTATAACGAATATTTAAATAAAGCTGAGAAGATTGCTGTTGACTTGGATATACAAACTCAATTCCCTAGTTTATCGTCTCTGCGTTCACGCCGCCGAAAAAGAATCTACCAAGACGAAAGCGCAGATACTATACTTGAACCTAAAATTAGTTTTAAAGTAAATTTCTATTTCAAAATATTAGACCAGGCAATCAGCTCTATCAACGAAAGATTTGAACAATTGAATAATCACAATTCAATATTTTCTTTTTTGTACGACATAAGTGATGCATCTAAATTAAAAAATTTGAAAATTTTGTGCTTTAATCTAGAGTCGGCTCTAAGTCATAATGGATCTAAGGATTTAAACGGTGAAGAGTTATATCAGGAGCTATTAACACTGTCGCCACTCATTAAACCTAATCTTTCGAGTTTAGACGTTTTGAATTATATATTTAAGACCAATTTGGATCAAGTATTTCCCAATTCAGTGATTGCCATCAAAATTTTAAACACTTTACCAATAACGGTGGCATCAGGAGAACGCAGTTTCTCAAAACTAAAATTTATAAAGAATTACTTGAGGACAACTATGACTCAAGAACGATTGGTAGGATTATCTATTTTAGCAATTGAGAAAGAGCTCGTAGAAGAATTGGAGTATGATGATCTTATAGAGGACTTCGCAAAATTAAAGGCCCGGAAAGTACAGTTTGTTTAGTCCATGGTGAGTGAGTTTTCATATTTCAGGGCTTTGTAATTCTATAAAGATCTACTAGTTTTATGCCATGTCTATTTGTCCGTCCGTCCGTTGCAGCAAGTTTTCTCTGATCCTATAGGTGCTTCGATCATCAAACCTTATAGAAAGGTCAAAAGTAGTCTTTTCTTGAAAATTCAGGCCTTAAAAACATTTTCAAAGGTAAAATATTATTTTTTCACCTGAGTCCTTAATTCATGTTACCACAAAAATAGACATGTTTTGAATAAAACTCTTCTGACCGGTAAACAATTCTGCCTACCAAGTAAGTTTTAATTTAATTTTATATTCAATAGATTTTGCTTCAGATGAGAACTTTTTTAGATGAATTTGATATTCCAATAGATTTTTCGCAATTTTCTCAATATTAAAAACCGCGCTAAGGCTACGACTTGGTTAGCAAGCAAACTACTTTTAAAATCCGAGGAAAGGCGCAACATACGAGTTTTGCACAGGGCGCCAGATGAGCTTGATCCGGCCCTGTGCGTAACACACATTTACAAAATGCCAGGAAATTTGTTGCTGATTTTCGTGCATTGATTCAATAATTTTAAACGCGCTTTACCAACCTCCAAAAATCCAAATATCTATTTATCTATAACTATGTCACCTTCTTCGACCAGGTATCCTCCCAAAACAGAAATTCTAAATCGAACTGGCCATTTTTCATCCTCATTGCAATCGTGGCCGACATGTGTCGAGCGTATGAATTTCCTATGACAGACCGGCGAAAGCATCACATCTCCATCGCCTTCCTATACACGACCACCCGCAAATTGGCTAAGCATTAGCGGCGCACTGATGTTATCGCTCTAGCGAGAATTAAGAACTCAGTTACATCACCAGTTAACCTCGTCCAAAAGCATATTTACCTGAAATGTTCACGTTTAGGTTCAGGCTGCAACACAAAATCCTCACCCCATCCACAAAACTCACAATATAATTTTCACACCAAAATCCCGCTGCGATCAAAGCAATCGATTTCGGTGGCACTCACCACCCACACAATTTGCTACCATGTGGCTGTCAAAATTCGGTTGGCATCCCACGATAAAATAGACGTGGGATGTGCACTGGTCGCAACCAACGTAAAATGATAAGCCACCTAGCAGCAAAGTGTGTTGGTAGTGGTCACCAGCGTCGTCGCATGATTCATTACAAAGCTGACCTTTTTTTTTGATTTTAGGTACGAATCTTTCAATGGTGTCAAGAATTATTTGGTAAAAAATAGATAGAGCACTGACTATGTCTAGCATTGAAAGAGTACCAGTCCAGTTGAATGTGGATAGAAAATTGTCAATGCTATAGAAATCAGTATTTTGAAAGTCAAATACTTGTACAATTGTAGCATTGTATGGTATAGAATTGATGTTATCAGGGGTGGAAAATTCAATAGAAAAAGCGGAGTGATGCAGTGTGTTACGAAAAAGGTGCTTGTTGTCAGCAGTTTGATAAACCACTATCTCGTCACATGAATTAATAAAAATCAGATTTACCAATTACCGTTTTGGTTAGGTACTGGAACAACTTGCTGCAAATCATTGCCATAAAAAGAACTCATTGAATTGAAATCTCTATAATCGAGAAGATTTATTGGGAGAAGAAGATTGTCTTGACTATAAAATTTAAATTTGGTCGATTAAAGTCTTCGGTAATAATTATTCTGTCGTCTTCATCAGTATTTTCCATAAATTCGGCTATTATATCGCAAATTTCATTATAGACGGCTTCATTTGAATTAGGAAGAATATAGGAAACAATAATGTAGACCGAAAATTTATGTAATTTAATTTGAACTAGTTTATGTTGGAATAGATAATTCGACGCAGTACATACTACCTCACTAGAAAAAGAATTGTGTATAGCGTCCAAAACGCCACCTCCTTGGTCTGTCCAGTACTGCGATAATCTGTATCATTTCTAAAGATGCTCTAATTACTGTCTAAAATTTCTTCATTTTTATGAGACTCGTTTAACCATGTTTCCGTAAGGGTGTGGACATTAAAATGATACGATTTTGCGTCAAGAAAGTGTTGATTTAACTTTGTGCAAATACCACCACAGTTATGGTAAAAAAGTTACGCTACCGCTTTCGGGCTGATGATTAGAATAGCCAGACATATTTATTCGGAATAAACGCCTTGAAAGAACTTCCTTCTCTTATTCCTATGTGGGAGCTCCTCAACTCTGCATCCTTTAAGCATTAGATTGCATTCCAAATATTTTAGGGTCCAGTGACATGTGTTTCTGAGAGTTTTCTTTAGGAAAAAAATGTTGTATCCTTTAGTGCTGGACGATCCGTAGGAACGCTCATTTATGACGTTTGCCGTGTCCAACTTCTTGAGTCTTCCATTCTATTCGTCCTCTGACCAATACGTGCCTAATTTATAAATGCATATAATGCTGCTGTTCTAATTTCTCTTCTAATGAAGCCAAATTCGTTTTGATATTTTCAATTTTCGCAATTATAGCTGATTGATGGAGCCTGTGATTTTGCTCAGACTGTTGTTTTATGATGTTTTTGAGCATGTTGTATATCACTTTATTTGAAACTTCCATAGTATTCGATGGCTGGATATTGGAAATTAGCTCTTTAATTGATATAATTTGTTTATCAAAAATTTCCAGGGCTTTGAATATTTTAAATCAAATTAAAAGTCAAAAGCGCTTTTTTCAATACTAATCGTTATAAATTTTAAAAGAATATAAAGCAAATTTCAAACAATAACAATACAAAAACTTAATGGCCCAAATGACTCTCTAAATTTATACGTTATCAGTTAAACACATTTTATCAAAAAAATATAGCAAATTCAAATTAATTAAGATTATTACATATTTTATGATTTGATGAAAAAGAAGAAAAAACCAACCTACACTATTCAAAATTATTTATAATTTTAACACAGCAGTGAACTTTGATCCTACACCTAATACGTTATAACCTAATTCTAATAAAATTCAATCAAACAACTTTATCTTATACTAAAAAACTCTATCACAATATTCTTAACCTACGCGTTTAACCTTATCTCTAAACCTAATATAATAAACATAACATATACCTAACTTATCCCTAATGTTTAACACAATTAAACAACAACACTAAATGTACCAATAATGAGCTAAAACTTGAAAACTAAGTAACGAAAAACACAAAAACTGAAAAAAAGCACGAATAATTTAGACATTGTCATTCAGCCACCAATACCTAGATTGCGCCGTCTCAGCTCGATCAGCTTCAACGAATCTAGCAAATGAGTATTTCCATTGGAATTGTTGGTCTCGTGAACTCATATTCTGAGGATATTTTATCTTCTTATCGGTGGCCCGATATATGATTGGGACGCCGTCAGAATCAAAAATATATCGATTCATGTCCAAATATACGAATGCTTCTGAAGGAACGAAGCCAGTAGCGAGGCAAGTCGCAATATACCCGTCTGTGGGGTGGAACGGCTTTGAAATTCAAGGGTTTTCACTCGCAGTTACAGATATTGCGATTTGATTCCGAAGAAGTTTCAATATGAAGGTATCGATATATAATGCTTCCAATTCATCTCAGGCTTTCTGTACAAACCAGTACATGCACGAAGACATTTCTTTTCGAAAACTCTTATTTTCCATAGTACTAGTACACTGGTTGTATCAGATCTGACATTCATATGTCGAAACTGGTCTAACCAGGGTCTTGTAACAGATAATTTTGACCTTTTGATCAATGTATCTGGAATGAAAGAGTCTTCGTAGGGCCATGACTACTTTTTGTGCCTTACTGAGCATGATTTTGACATGTTCAGTACAGTACAGATACTGATCGAGATGAACACCGAGGTATTGAACACAGGATTTATGTGGAACCCGTTCTGAACTACCCTCGCCAGCCATGAAGTGGAAATCCTTCCAATTACGTTTCAGGTCTTGACTGACCCCTGCAGCGTTGTCTGAAACAAGATTGTTTCGCACTTCTGCGCATTGATTTTCATTCGCCAATTGTCAATGTACAGCTGTACATCATTGAACATTTTTTGGAGGTTGCTCTGAACTATTGTAGCTTTTCGGTGTATAGACGATCAGATCATCAGCAAACGCTACCAATGATCGCGTTGGCGAGACGTTAAAATCAAAGCCGTTCAATAGCTTGCAATTGAATGTTGAGAAAAGCAGAGGCGCAGTAACTGTTGCTTACTGTAGACCATTCAAGACCTTGAATTCACGCATTGGTGTCAGATTTCCATCAGTTACAACAAACGATTTCCCGTATAACACATTGCACATCATGGTGACAAGGAGTATGGGGAACTTGTCCTGAAGGAGTTTAAAAACTAGTCCATCTAACCACACCGTATCGAAGGCTTTCTCCATATCAATGAGACACGCTCCAACACATCCTCTATTATTTAGTGTCCAACAGATGTCTGAGGTTCATTTCGTTATTCATTTGGAATACCATCAGTACCACATGATTCCTTGTTGTTTATCCTATGAAATATGAAACACAAGGCTTCATAGCTGACAAAATAATCAATAAGATTCAAGCTCGGTATGAGGTCAGATGTTAATGTTTCATTGAAATGAAGAATTGATTGGCCGTTCAGGCTTGATTTGAAGTCGGAAACTTTTGCTTCAACGACCTCTGAAAATAGTTCATTTCCCCTCTCAGGGTTTGGTAGATGAACCGATTCAAAATTTGTTCCAGTCAAGGCAAGTTTATGCAATCCATCACCTATAATCCTGTTTCCATTTCTATCCGAAGTCCTATCATCAATTTCGATACCAGCCCTATCGAGAAGATTTATCTCATCACTAGCGACTTCAAGATTCGATACCTTCACTTGAGACTTCTTACGGAATATGCTATGAATTTTCGTGAAAACGCCATCTGGGTCCTGTGGGCTTGTGCCCCTCAGTTTTTCCATCCATTGATTGCTGACCTCGCTCCTGAAGTATGAACGGATTAAGTTCCGGAGGTTCTTCAGGTGTAATTTCAACAAAGCCAACGAGGGACAGTTGTAGTCCAAAAATCGTCGATAAATATTGTTGACGCGTGTGAGAAGAAGGCTTTTCAATCTTTTCAACCTTGCAATGGTCCGTGTTTCATATCCTTCCATATTGTTTCGATGTTTAATCTTGGGAACTACTTTCTCAATCGTTTCCAACGTCGGCTTCTCTAACTTCGCCAAATAGAGATCTATTTCATTGTTAGTTAGATTCCTGTTATTAGGAGCCATTGAGCAAGAGTTGTCACTATCAGAAGGGGGCCATTGCTTCTGGTACTCCCGATTAAACTTCTTTTGAAACTTTCCCCAGTCTGTTTTACTGAAATTCAACCGATGATTTTCATGTTGAACTGGAATGAGGAAGAAATCATCCCTTTGATGATTGATTTCCATCACGATTGCGTTATGGTCGCTATCATAAGGAAGCACCTGCAGTTTCCGTTGAGGACTATTAAAGCTGAATTCAAATCTTGCGTCTGCAATGTAGAGGTCCAAATATGAATTTTTCCTAGGGTATGTTGGGAACTCCGACCCATATAGATTGCACCTGTACTCAATGTGGTTCTCTGTTATCCACGATTTCAGGAATACATCTCTTGGATTATTGGTAGCGTTCAGCCATGATGTATGCTTGGCGTTCAGGTCACCAGCAAGAATATAATAACTATGCAGCCTGTTCACTTCGAGTATTTCAAACAAGGAATTGAGTTTCTCCTTGAGCGTGAGAACAGTTCCACCAGTTGCATAGGCAGAGAAAACGAAGAGGTTATCCCCACCTGGCAGTGAAATTTTGATAACGGACACTTCAAGAGATTCAAAGCTTTTGAATTTGACTTTTTCAATATTTTGGAAACAATGCGGTCTTCGAGCCAATATCCCGGTGCCACCTCCCCCATCACCAATAACCCTATCGTTTCTTATGAATTCAAAATCCTTGAATGTCATGGAGTGCCATGAATTGAGGTGGGTTCCCGTGAGAAGCATGATGTCAGGCTTTTGCTTAACAATGAGTTCAAGGAGATAATCACGCCGATGTATAGTAACAATCGAGTTGACGTTGATCGAGATGAGACGAATCCTATCCATGGGAATGTGACTGGATGACAAATTATTTTGAGGCACTTGAAACCCCTAAACGATGAAAAAGAAGATTAATTTTCGAATCTTGTTTATCGATTCTCTCCGATAGAGAATTTAATTGCTGTAAAATTTTGAGAAGTAGCTCATTATTGCCACTTACATTATTTACACTATTTGCCGCATTTTCTGCTGGTTCTCTAGCGGCTTGTGCAAATGATACTCCGGGCTTGACGAAGTTCGGAGCTAAGACACTGCGGTTTAGTTGTCTTTGCTTTGGTATAAATTTCATCCCCGATATGATGCCGGGTGACCAAAAACACCCAAGTTAACACAGTATAGTTTTTCTTTTGGCTCCGTCTGAGCCAATTTGCACTCAGCGGGAGCATGCACGTCCTTGCATTTGGCGCATCGGTAATGCATGGCGCAGTTGGCAGCCGAATGCCCAAATCGTTGACAGCGATAGCACTGGTTGATTTCTCGTTTCTGGAGGCGTTCCCACCTCACCACACGGAAATTCAAATATCTGATTTGTTGAAGAGCACTTGGACTGCTCTTATTTGATATCTGCACTGAATAAAGTGGTAAATTTTTTTTTCTACCGTCGACCTTCTTGTCGCAAATGTTTTAACTGAGATAAACTCGATTTCTGGTGCTGCTTCCTTGAGCACCTGAAGAAGATCGACAGTATCTTCTCCGCAGTCCAAGCCCTTCAACAAGAAGGTCTGGTTCTTCTCACTTTTCGGGGTATATGTGAAGTGTGGAACCTCCCCAGAATTTAGAGCATGTTTTGCTGATTTGAAATCAACCAGTGATTTCGTTCTGATAGTCAACTTAACTTAAATTCGTTTTATCTTGAAATTTGTTTTCGGCTGCCGAATCATATCCTTTCCGTTTTGACCGAATACATTAATTGGCGGAACTTTCTCTGTATTCTTAGCTACTTTTTGAGGAGGACCAGCAGAACTACGGGCTGGTTTCTTCTCCTTATTTTTAATTTTTTAAATAAAACATAAAATTATCATTATCTTGACTAACATTACCTCCATTATTTTCATCAACCTCCATTTCTTGTTGGAGTCCCTCCAACGCTGCATAGTAATTCTGGCTGTCGTTAGTGCCTCCAGCACTTAATACTTCTTCTAGGATGACTTGTTTAACAGCTTTCTTCTGCTTAGCTTGTGTATTGATTTGTCGTACCGGTTCAGTATCTTGAACTTTCTTCGCTGTCTCGAACATATCTTCGTACATTTTCAGTCTTACTTTTAATTCTTGAATTTCAGCTTGAAGTTGACTCACTTCTTGCTTATCTTCGACTACTTGAGTCTTACGCCCACCATCTGCAGAGTCCTGGGTGCTCGTGTGTCTTCGCTTATTGACGCTTGTCGCCAATTTCGCATTGTTATTCTCTCCGGGGCCCCCCAACAGAGGGAAGCCGTCGGGCTCCTCCATACAGCAGTCCCGAGTTAGTCTTCGGTTTGTTTCATTTTCTCAATTTATTGATTTCGTGGGTCGATGCCTTTGGTAAACTGACTTTTGTGAAAAATTAATTATTTTTCAAAATTAATGACAGGAGCGTTAAAAAACACGTCTACACGCAACGAGTGCTGGACGTAGAATTCTTTCTCACTTCTTGACACCACTGTCGCGTGTTATGGTTCGCGGCCGATAATTGGATTTTCCGGGAAAGTGAAAACACACTGTCTTTTAAATTATGTTAAAAGAGTTTATTTACTAAGAATGCACAATCGTTAATTTCACTATTTCACAAATCGCATTTTAATCTAACTTTAACTTGTCTATAAATTTCTATTACAACTGTCTCCACTAACAATCAATATCGCTTTTAATTCGCACTCCACACTATTGCAGTTTTACTATCGCGGTTTTACTATATCCCCCATTCATTCAGCTCGGCTTTATATAGGGTCTCTAGTCCTTCAATCCATTTCTCGTACATGGGCGAACTTCCTGGAATATTCGAGCAATTCTGGATGGCCGCAGTGACGTCACTTTCAGATGTTGATCATGCTTGGTCGATTGTTGTGCTTTCGAGTACATTCGTTTGTTGATCATGATGTCATTGATAGTTGCGACAACAATTGCGACAGTAGCTCGCAGAAATGTTTGGACATGTAACACTCTGCATTCCTTATGAAACAATTTCGAAATTTTTTTTTTCAACCAGAAATATTTGATCAAACTAGAAGAAAATGAGAATAAGTTTTGTTAAACTGACTTTTAAAGCACTGACTGACATCATAATTATTTACATTATGTTAATGACAGTAGTCAAAGCAGAGCTTCTGTGATGCTCGATGGTACATGTGGAAGCTACAAGGCGGTAATGCAGTGAGGCATTTTCACATTGCCGTTTGGGAAGCTTAATGAAAACATCGAAAGCTTGTTGCACGATAGGGGACCGTGTCTCCCCGAGGCTATAAAAGGCCCCGGAGTACGAAGAAAAAGCTCTTTTTTCTCGTCTCAATTTCGGGGAATTGGTCGAAGGCGAAACGGCGGGAAGCGGTTAGAAGGAATTGGCGGGAAGGCGAATTATTCGAGGAAGCAAGGAGTAAAAAGGAATAGTGTGAGCTGCACAGGAGGACAACAAGCAGTTTTTGGTACAATTTTCAACTCGCTGAGGATCGACATTGAAACTAATCATCGACCAAATTGGGGGCCCCCAAACAACGTGGAAACAAGGATAGAGATAAGTAGTAGGTAATTAATTTTCATTTTTGAATTTTATAAATATTTTGGTTTTATAAATTGGAATAAATTTTAACTGGTGGAAAAATTAGTGTATCAACTGGAAACTGTGATGTCTGGCTCGCGAGTTTACTTGGAAACTTATTGCGACAGTGGCGAGACTTTGGGGTGGCCTACACCCGCTGTGTGGAAGTGCCCCCGAGTACCACCTATGGAGTAAGAGCGCGAGGGGTACTAAAATACGGGACGAAAGTGGGAGTTCTATCCAGGGTTGGGTCGGTTTTGGTTTTCCTCGCAAATTAAATTGAAGGGGGTGATAGTTTTCGGGGTTAGGCTGGTTCGGTTCTTCTCCAAATTAAATTGGAAGCATTTTCCCAGGGCCAGGCGCACGCAGGCTTAGAAGATTTGTCGCGACATCGGTGCCGTTCTAGACCTGTGGCCGCTATTCGGAGCTTCTCCGTGAGATTGCGGGTTTGTCAGGTTTCCGCGGTAAAATTGCAATAGTGCCAGTGCGAACCTCCCGACTCAGTCGCATTCTCGCTTGGCGATCTCATTCGGGGCCTATTGGCAAAGCGAGTGGCGCACGACCCCTTTTCGATGGGCTTACTGGAAAATAGCAAGTGTATCAAGTTTTTAATCTATTTTCTTTCGCGCTCGTCCAACCAATATATATTATGGAAAAATGTTAAACCCAAGTTTATTCAAGTAACATTTAATTATAATTCTTTTTATTACATTTGCATGTTTTTCGCTCCTGCAATACCTTATATCGAACTTATAGTAAAAGAAATGATCAAATATTTTAAATCTGCATTCAAATCACGAAAAATAAATTTAATAACGATAACTGTACCACAAAACAAAATTTTACTTTTTACTCTTACTGCCACCCGCCTTTGTCTTTGAAGTGCCAGCACCACCCTTCTTAGCTTCACCTTTATCCGCCTTCGCACCCTTCCCTGCTGGCCGCTTTTTAGCCTATGTAAAAAAAGAAATTCAAATAAATTTGTGTTTTTATACATCAAAATTAATTACCTTAATTAATGTATCATTTTCCAATTTATCATCATCACCCTCCTCGTCATCAACAACCACGACCGCATCCTCTCCTTCTTCTAGTATTTCCAGATCATCTTGGGCTTCAGCTCGCTTTTTCTTCACTCCCGCCATAGCCGAGTAAGAGTATGGCATCACTTCTTTATTGTAAGCTCGTGTGAGCGCCGCCTTCACTTTGCCATCAATCGAATCCATTGGACTTTTCTTGCCTGGCCATGAAGTTAACTCTATCAAGGATTCAAGATCCTCACGCAACAGCCGATACTCTTTCATGACTTCTAGCGCGTCGTGTACACCGTCTAATCCTTTGTTCCTTAACGGGCGTACAATGGCATCTAACAAGAAGGGTGCATAATCCAAGCGAATTGACAGCCTTGACCCTGATGTCCTGATCCGCGTGTGGTCGTGAAGTTCCTGCGCAAGGCGACTTCGCTTGGTGCGCTTCGAGTTCTTGCCTAGCCATCCGGGGAAATTGATCTGACCAGTAAAATGTCCTTCCATATATTCGCCCGGCATGACTGAGGAAAACATTGCCTGCACGGGGAGAAGTGACCACGCCGAATTTGACCGAATACGTTTGTCGATTATATCACCTAAACTTAAAGAATTAGCAGTAAGAGCTACTTGGCGAGGAATTTGCGACCTAAAAATGAAAACGTTTATATAGTTGTTCTAATCATATAGATCAGATTAATACTTTGGAACTTTAGGCAGTACTGAAAGGTAATTTTCTTGAACAAATAATGGGTTTAAACTGTAGTCATGGAAGAAAAGATCCGCTTTATCATGAATAGACATATGTTTATGCTCATCAGCAGAAAAAACTTTTCGCACAACTTCCCACGGCCCCTGAAAAAAACGGTAGTTTTATCGAGTATAATTACAGTTTTTGGATTATTTAACTTACTAATTTCAAATCTTTCTTTGCAGTCGTGTCCTTGCCTTCGTTTTTCCCCAGATCTAGATCCTTGCCTGCACTTAGCATCGACAAATGATTGAGCGTTTGGCGAATGTCGTTGTTGGTCGCCGAAATAATTTCCTCCATTTTATTTGGGGCTATTTTGAGCTTTTCCTTAAAACAAACGGACATCATTGCTCCCTTGATTTGCTCCACGCGAGGTCTGTTGAATCGTAGATCGTAGCAATAATTGACAAGGGAACGCATCTTCTGGTGATTGCGGTCATTACACATACAAATTATTGGCACTGACGAATCTTTGATGAGCGCAATAAGCTCCTGAATTCCACCTCGGTCTTCATTGCCTGCCATGCCATCCACTTCATCCATCAGAAGTACATGATTCCTACTTGTTTTTTTACTGCCGTGGAAGTAGCCGTAGAGGGACGTGCTGCTCAGTAACTCAGAAACTTCCTCCTTCAGCAGTTTCTTGCTTCGTGTGTCGGAAGCATTGAATTCAACTGTGTCAAATCCTAATTCTTTACATACAAGGGTTGCAGTAGTTGTTTTTCCTATTACCAATTTAAATTTTATTTCAAATTTGAGTTTTAATCGTTGACAAGTATTTGGGTAGTTACTCACCAATACCAGGAGGGCCCGACAGAAGAGCTGCTTTGTAGAAACTTCCATCGTCATTTTTCGCCCAAGGATTTGGCCTTTGTAATTTCTTTTTGCCATCATGGTTGGAATGCCACTTTGAGAGCCAATTTAACAGCCTAAAGAATTCAATTAATAAATAGTATTCCTAACTAACCCTCGACAAGAGCTTACTTCACACAATTGCTGGCCGCTCCTTGTTGCCCGATTATTTGCTTAATACTAGTCGGTTTGTACTTATCGACCCATGCAAGACTCTCCTCTCCAACTTCAACCTTAGGAACTGTTATAGGCTTCAAGTCCTCGGACGCATTAGCGAAGGCTCCTGTTTTAATTTTTTTCGTCGGACTTGGTGAGAACTTTTCCGCTTTTATTATTTTAGGTTTTTCTTCATCATGCAGCTTTGGCTTTCTTCCGAGTTGATTATGTTCTGAGTCATGCAGCTTATGTTTTATGGGTTTCTTTTCATTACTCGTAGCTGGGCTTTTAGTTTTCCTCTCTTCCTCCTGTTTGGGACTAATTTTCGTCGCATTTTGGTTTGTGTCCACTTGCCCCGATTTTTCGCGAATCAAATTGAACAAATCATCCTCGCTAATGATCTTGATGCCTAATTCTTCAGCGACTGCTAATTTTTTCGGACCAGCATCTTCACCCACTACCAAATAATTTAATCGTTTGCCCACCGTGCTGCTTACTTTACCTCCTAAATCTTTGATAAGAGTATTGGCTTCTTCTCGGTCGATCGATTCTAAGACGCCTGTTACTAGAAATGAGAGCCCAGCGAGGCAATTTGGTTTGCCCTGAAAGTTAAAATTTTGCTTTTTATTTTGAAGGATTAAGAAAGAAACAATGGGATGCCTGTAAATTTTCGTTATCAACTGAGGCAGACTTGGCATTAATCGATTAATTTTATTAATCGATTAATCAATCTATTGAAAATTTAATCGATTAATTTAATCAAGATTAAGATAGTTAATCGTAATCGCGATTAATTTTAGTAATCATTAGTCATCAATCGTTAATTTGATTAACGATTGTTTCATGAGACCCACTGTGTTATGTTTATGTTATAGTATTATAGTATAAAATAAGATGTAGTGAAAGGTAGGTATAAAAAATGTCCGTGAAGGATTGCAGCGATGGTCCGCTGCCTCGGCGAAAGAGAATGGTAATATCAGCCGAGATTGGCCTTGTCTGGGGACGCGTGAATGCGCTGGCAGGCTAGCGTTGCGGTGTCGTGAGGCGGGTTCTTTCCCCCAGCACAAGGACTCACTACAAAAGAATTTCGCATTCACAAATTCCCGGGTCTCAAAAAAGGTCGACCGAAGTCGAAAAATGTAGGTAACTATCTAAGGACGGCCATTGCTTGTTCAAAGAACAAGTCGAAACGAGTCAAAACAAACGGACTTCGGGAGACTTCGTCGTTACCCGACGAATCTTATGGCCCACAAATAAGAGTGGGGCAACCGGATGGATGTGGTGCCCCCTCGCACCCGCCCAACCGGATCAAGATCCAAATGTTAACGTAGTCATATATTTCCCGTTTGAGCGGAAAAATCATACAAACATACTTTGCATGAGCCTTCCCATCAACGAGAAATATGGATGTGACCGATTTATGTCATAGAATTATGTGATCGGGTCACTTAACCCTATGCCATAAAAAGGGCACGTAAGCGGAAGGCCACTCAACCCGGCAAGATCCCCTGAAACTAAGATCAGGTGGAGCGCGCACGATGGCTAGCCCACTTTATTCGAAAAGCCTTCCACCGTTGCGGGTCTTACACCCGGTTAGGTTGCACAAAATGGAAAGACCGACGGTTTACGCTTAGTAATTCATTTTATTCAAATTATGATTAAGACATTTGCGGAAAAACTCACAAACTACCTTTATAGTTCTAATTTCACTTTTCTCTATCCTAGTGGATGTGAACAATTTTCAGAAACAAAATTTACAAAATGTTCTTTAGAAGATTTCTTATTTATTTCTGATTTGAAAATTTAATATAAGTAATAAAATTTTCCAGCAAATTGGGAGTGTGAATTAGCAGGCCTGCGATCACACTTGATGATTGATTCTTTCAGATTTACAGAGATTAACATAAGTTAGCAAATATTTTCGAGTTTAACAGAACATCATCGTTATTACTGTTCGTAAAATATGCTAAATTAATAGACAACCGCTGAAAATTCCTCTACAAAAATTGTTAACTGATCTATGTTATGAACTATAATCAAGTAATTAAGAATTGGTAGCACCCAAAATTAAGCCAAGAATTTCTAGACAAATATGACACAGCAAATGAGTCACCAATTTAGCTGGTAGAGGTTTTTATAAGTGAACAATGTTGTTTCAGGTCGTTTCTCCATTTGCTTTATTAATTACAATTATCTCGAATTCTCATTTGGACCATTACAACTTTTTTACACGATTCTAACCTCAGTTTAGTCTTTTGTTAAAGCTTTATTGAAAGAACAATTTACATTTACTTTGGTAAATCACTCAATAAAACGTCTACTCGAGTATGATCGATTTTTCGATACAAATTCATTGCGAACGGAACACGACTAATTTCTTTCTTTTCTGTTTGTCCTCCTTATATGCATTTATTTTCCGTATACTCCTTTGATCTTAGATTGCCGTAATCATCTCAAATAATTGCATAAGTCGAATAGCTAACATAAATAATCCACTACTAAATTTCCATGCCTTGTCCTCGATGCTTAAAGAATCTGCTCGAACAACAATCGTCTACTAAATGCCGACATTGCTTAACATCCTTGACTACTAAGTAAATAATCGATATGTTGGACTCATTGACATGATAGGTTACGAGTGGCATCTGGAGATTGATTCTTGTTGTGTTCATCGAAAATAGTGAAGAAATTTAAGTTAAATTTTGAACGGCCAAAGGCATCACACGGAACGCCGTCAAAACCTTTCCACAATATACATTTCACAATCTGAATTTCCAGATCAACTACGGTAGGTAGTAGGAAATGCGACATTTTTCTCAATAAAACAAAAGGTCCTAAATGTTCACTTGTAAATTAAAGTTAGTGAACGTTATTACTCCGCTAAGGTAACGGCCGATATTAATAATTGATTGTTCAAATATTAGCTCCAATAGGAAAAACTATTTCAAAACAACTTGAAATGAAAAATTGGATAGAAAAAAAAATACACGACGCATTTCGATGTAGTCACACTTCTACTACCAGTTATACATATTCCGTTATTTTTTTATTCTCTAAGTTCCGTTTTTCTTTTAGTTTAATTAGCACTCGTGTCTACATAAATTGCTTTTATAACATTTTAATTCAGTTGTTTTAGGTAACGTGTTTTCGTTTCTTTTTTTTTTTTTATAATTTATTATTTATCCTTGCATATTTATGGCTAAAAGATCGAAAACATATCATCGAATCAGTTTTCTTCATTTAGTTGCTTATTGCAATTATTTTTGCCTTTACATTTACTTGATTACAATTATATTTTGTCTAGCACTCACTGTTCAATTCTATTACACGGCCACTTCGAATGCATCCCGTTTTCCTGGCAGAAGTTTAAAGCAATACTCACTTCAAGGCGAACACGAGAGCTTGCAATACCTTCAAATGTCCTGCTGCTCTGCCCTTCCTCTGCCCAGCACCACGCTATTCACAACACCGTCCTATTTTAAACATACCACTTCCATCTGAATTGTACAGCTGTCCAAGCCGATAGAGAAGTTATTCGTTCCAAAATTGGTTACCGGCACTTTACCATTGTAAGATGGGCGCGATTTAGTCATCAATTTGACCGCTTTCTAGGCCTCACTAGTACCAAGTCGATCACGATACTAATAACAATCAAGTATGCTATTTAGAATCGCCGCTAAAACAAGCCGCAGAACAACGGAAATGTCGCGAAAAAAGGTATCTGCACTGCACTTCACACTAATATCCGGCTTAACGCCGAATTTCTAATTTCTCGCTAACTAATATCAGAACCGAAAAACTGTACTCCTAGACTATATGTACTAATCATCACACCGAACCACCGCGGCGTCAACGCTGGTGCGCAATCTCGAGCAGACTCCCTGTTTTCTTTCCTTTTCGATCCGTTCAACTTGTCTTTCTTTTCCTTTCCCCCGTTTCGCTATCGGTAAAATTCAATCAGCTGAACTCGAATGCATTTTTCATGTAATGCACCGTTGACCTGCAATAAATCAGTGCTTCCACATCCTAAATTGTAATAGGCAGATTTAAATTTTTTAAAACCAAAATTTAACTGAAGTAGGGAAATTTTAAATGTACTAAAGAAATTTGAAATGAAGTAAAGAAATTTAAATGAAGCGAAAAAAATTTACATGAAGTGAAGAAATTTATATGAAGTAAAGAAATGAAACTTTTAAATAGTAATAAAAATTAAATTTCACGAAAAATATAATTCAAAGAAAACATTTAAATTTTAATATAGAGGAAAATTTGATATAAAATTACATTTAATATAAAAATAAGAAGAAAAATTATTCTACAAATTACAATTACAATGGAAATAATTACATATTTTTTTAAATCTGCCATTACAATTTTGGATAGGAGGGTTTTTGAGCAGTTTGCTTGTATGACTGCTGGATTACTACAAAGATGTTCGTGTAAATTAACGTGAATTAAAAGGCAGATTAAATTTATCCAGGATTCCTGATTTTAAAAGCGTAAAATATTGTTACATGTACAAATAATTCTGCGAGCTACTGTCGCAATTGTTTTCACAACCATTAAGAACCTCATGATCAACAAAATGAATTTACTCTAAACCACGAGAACCCACCAAGCATGATCAACATCTGAAAGTGAGTCACTGCTCCATTCATTAAGCTGCTCGAATATACCAGATACCTCTCGGCAGAACATACGCCAATGTACGAGAAATGGATTGAACGGCTAGAGACCCTATATAAAGGCGAGCTGAATGAATGGGGGGATCATTCATTAGAACCGCAATAGTAAAAACTGTGATAGTGTGGAGTGCGAATTGGAAAGCGATATGATCGAGTATTAGTAGTGATTTTCGTGATAGATAAGACAGTTAAAGTGAAAAATTTATAGACAAAGTGAAAATTAAAATTAGTGAAAGCGTTAAATTAATGATTGTGCATTTATTAGTAAATAAACTCTTTTAACTTAATTTAAAAGACATTGCGTTTCACTTTCCCGGAACATTAAAATTATTGGCCGCGAACCATAACACGCGACAATATTACTAAAAATTTAAGGTGTTATTTTTTTACCTGCATACTGCAATACAACTAACTCAGCGGGACTTTGAAAGATAGATTTCTAGATTATTTCTTAGTGAGTTTTTAGAGGGAAGCGCTTCCATTGTCGTCACTTCCGGACAAATGAGGTTTTTATCTCTTACTTACTGTTGAATTGCTAACTTTTTAATGTCATTGATTTAAAGTTAGAGACTTGAACCTGGGATCTGCGGCTTATGCGACTAGTGCTCTAACCCCGAGACAGTAAAAAAAATCATCATAGGGCTATTCCATTTCCCTATTATAATGCAATGCAGGACGTGGACTATTTACATGTGTTGATGACAACCTTATTTGTTTTTCATCGACAAATGTAATAATTCTAATTTCTGCATGACATTATCATTGATTATTCATTTATTGAAGTTGACGAAAAAGGAACAATCTTATGATCAATGGTTGCACATGAAAAATTTGACTAGGTGTACATACATTGATGATAACTTTGTTTTTAATTCATCAGAGAATTTTTTATCATCTTGAATAATTGAATAAACGATGATAATGTCATGCAGAGAGTGAAGTAATTACATTTGCCGATGAAAATCATATAAAATTTCCATGAATTCGTTATTAATTTGTTTACATTATGAAATGTTTTATGTCATTTACTCACAAACCAATCACTAAATCCGCTTATCTTTTTGTTTGAACCTTAAGCCCAGTTCAGACGCTACGTCTTTCTCAACATTTTCCCTGCGTAAACCAAAACGTTGCAGGCAAAATGTTGCCTGTGGACGGGAAAAAGGCAACGTTTTAGAACTGCGCATAGAACTGTGCAGTTGCAGCGATATTTGAGCTGGTAGCGCTTAAATATCCGTGAACTACGTAAAGAAGTTGGTAAGATGTGCACCGTCTTGACGTTCTTTCAATTTTGCTGCGTTTTATGTGCACCGTCTGGACGCTCTTTCAATTTTGCTACGTTTTGGCTGCCCAGGCAAAACGTTGTGCAAGACGTAGAGTCAGGACTGGGCTTTACGTAAACAATAGGAAGAACCGTTCTTTTTGGTGGGTATACGTAGGTTTTGGGTCTATGTGCATTTTGTATTGATGTGTATGTAGTATTATTTGGCACACTGAGTGTTTAGTAAACAAAATATATCTTTTTCGTGCGCACGTGATTATTTTCTGTCAAGTAAAAGTTCCTAAGGTAGTAAAAATGGATATAGACGTTGAAGCCGACATCAATATCGAAGATAGTTTATTAATTGTATAAATTCTTGTGGAGAAAGTGAAATCGGCAATGAAAAACTAGCTACATCTTCAACGGGAGACACGAGAAAAAATCTAACGAGGAAATCATCTTTTTCATCTTCTGTTTTATTTGACGGCACCTTCTTCAAATTAGTTCCTGACAAGTCTTCCGAGAAGATTCTTGCTGCAACCTGTATGAAGTGACTATCAGAAAAAAACGGTGATTAAAGGAAACAGGGCAACAACGTCGAATTTTGTTGGACACTTAAAAAGAAAACATGGTTCAGATGTACTAGAAGATTATGAAAAACACATGAAGAATAACAAGACTAAGAAAACAACTAATGTCAAATCGCCCGACAACACTCTTTCAATGGAAAAGGACATAGCAACACAAGAATAATTTGAAGTTAATATTACTGAATATTTCGTTCATTCCTTAACACCTCTACGAGCCATAGAGGATCCCTATTTTACAAAAATTATAGAAGACTTAAATATAAAAAATATTGGACTGAATTTGTTTGGAAGGCGACCACTAAGAAAAAAAAATCGCCAAACTTGCATCAGTTAATTACGTTTGCACTACCGCCAATATTTGGTCGGGCAAAAAAAGAAGTTTTTCGGCGTAACTGCGCATTGGATTGATGCAGATTTGGAAAGACACTCAGCTGCTATAGCTTGTCGACGATTTAGGGGAGCACATACGCACGACCGAATAAAAGACATGTTATTGGAAATATTTTCAGAATTCAATCTTGACCCTTCCAAAGTTACATCAATGGTAACTGACAACGGTGCAAGTTTTGTCAAAGCGTTTAAAGAATTTGGCTTAAACCAAACATCTTTAGAATTCGATACTAATGAAGAGTACGATGAAAACAGCGAAAGTGACGATGCGACCGATCACGATGAAGACCAGATTTGTATGGAAAGTGAAGACATGCATCCAATCAACCAAATGTCAGAAAATACTTCGCTACCATTTCACATGCGTTGCACTGCGTACATTTTCAGTTTGATTGCAAGTTCTCATGTGCAAAAAATATTATCCTATAGGGTTATCCATTTTACGCTTGGGAAAGTAAAGCTAAAGAAAACAAATAAAATATTCAGATAGAAACAACATTTCTTATTCAATATGAAGATTAAACCTTGCCATTATATGTGAAATACAACATCATTCAAATGTCCTCCACGGGACCTTTTACAGGCCTCAATTCTTTTGAGGTAATTTTCAATGACTTTTCGGCACATTTCCGGCAATATCTCGGCCATAACTTCACGCATATTGATTTTCAATTGCTCAAGATTTTGAGAATTGTTCGCGTAAACACGATCTTTCGCATAGCCCCATAAAAAGAAATCCAAAGGTGTTAGGTCGCAGGATCTTGCGGGCCAATGGACATCACTCAATCTCGAAATTACGCGTCCTGGAAATTTATCTTGCAAAAGTGCTCGATTAGCCTGTGTTGTGTGGCTTGTGGCTCCGTCCTGTTGGAACCACATGTTCTCCAGATCATAATCTTCAATTTCTCTCCAAAAATAATCGGTTAACATCCGTCCATTGCGGTCAGAATTGACTGTAATGGGTCTTCCTTGATCGTTTTCAAAAAAATACGGGCCAATAACACCACCAGACCATAATGCACACCAAACGGTCACTTTTTCCGGATGCAAAGGTCTTTCTGCGAATACCTGAGGATTTTGAGAGCCTCATATGCGGCAATTCTGTTTATTTACGTAACCACTGAGCGAAAAATGAGCCTCATCACTAAAGAAAATTTTGTTCGAAAAATCGTTATCAATGGCTTGTTGTTCAATTACCCAATTCACATACATTCTGCGTTGTGTATGGTCTTGAGGCTTAAGTTCTTGAGTGAGTTGGATTTTGTACGTTTGGAGATGCAAATTCAAATGCAAAATCCGCCACAATGAGACGTAAGACAAGCCCAAATGTTGAGCACGTCGAGGAATCGACAAATTCGGGTCTTTCTCCACACTTTGAGCAACGACAGCGATATTTTAAGCAGAACGAATGTTGCGATGATGCACAGGCCTTGCAATATCAATAACCGATCCAGTCTCTTCAAATTTTCTCACTGTGCTCGAAATTGTTTGCTGTGTAGGTCGATTATGTCGACCGTAATCGGCTCGTAAAGCCCTAAATGTTGATACAGCAGAATCACCATTTTTATAATAAAATTTGATAATTTTAACGCGTTCTTCGACTGTTAAACGATCCATATTTCTAAATGGCAAACCTTCAACTAAAAAAAAAAAAACACGCTTTGGATGACATAATTCTGATAGATGTCAAATGGCAGGGTTATCTTTCCTACCACGAAATGGATAACCCTGTACATTATTGGGGAAAACACATGCTGATGTTATGGGAAAATTTAGTGAACTCTGGAGTGCAGCTGGGCGACCGAAATCTGCAGAGATTATGCGAGACATTCTCGGGCATATACTAACTACTCCAGAAGCTACAAGATGGAAGTCTTTATGATGCAGCTCAATATATTTCGAAAATAAGAAGCAAACGCTTTCCACTAGCCAAGGCACTTGAGATTAAAAACCCACTTAAAGATGCTGATTTCCAGTATATCGAAAAATATTTGCAATGTGAAGCGCCATTGGCGAATGCTTTGGATATACTGCAGGGTGATACATTTTATGGAATTGTTGCTCCACGTTTAATTTCTGTGAGAAATAAGTTACAGAAGCTGGAACGTCAAAATCTGAAGTATTACAAACCTTTGGTATGAGAATATTTGGAAAGTGTGAAAAAGCGCTATGGAGAATTTTCAAGTTTCTCTAATGAAAGTGCAAAAAACGCTGCATTCTTAGTTTATCCTAAGTTCAAGAACCGATGGTTGACATGTTTTGACCCTGACACCCAAAAATGGCTGAAGATAACTTTATGTTTAGAATTATCTGAACAAGATCAACCAGTTGAAAACCAAAGTAGTGGAGATAAAAGTAAACAGAAAGAGGACGAAACTGTTAGTTCTCGACAGAGGTCCGATTCAATAGTTTCAAATTTTTTCTCTGAAAAAAGTCGTGAATTTAGCCTTTTAAATCGCTACCCACCTTTGAAAAATCTATTTATAATATACAATACACATATGCCATCATCAGGTTCTGTAGAGAGGATGTTTTCATTTGCGACCATGGTGAATGCACCTAGATCGCACAGAATTTCAGATGATTTATTCGAAGAAAAAGTAATTATGAAATGTAATTTAAATTACGGTGTAGTAATTGAGGAGTAGGGCTCTAAAAGCCAGCGCTGCCACAGGCACACAGCACAACTCAATTTAACGATGAGTAACCATTCAGTCACTTTCCCCATCGCAACACTCGCTCTTTTTTTTTCGCATGAAAAATAAGTCAAGAAAATGTCTTTTGTACTTAACTCCCGGGAAACAAAATTCTAAAACTGTTTAATAATTTTAATGTGTAGTGATTTTATTACAATATCTTTGAATATAATTTAACGAATTGCGGTGTAACGCGGTATACAAATGCTTAGAACGAAACGGTTAACCCCTTAAATTATATGAACGATAAATCATTGTATCATTTAAACCCCTTAAAATTTGTCAAATTTTACCGATTCCAACCATAATATTAATTAAAAATTGTTTTGTTTGTCGGTAATTAACGTGTGCCTGTCTAATTCTTCCGATTTTTTTTCCCCACTTAATTACGCCATCATTATAAACGAAAATTGCTTTCAATTGATAACTTAATCGAATCTACAAAAGACGACGTAAATTTTTAAAAAAACAACCGAAACGAGTGTGCATTATCACCATCGCGAATCCACCATAGTACGCATCATCGATCGAAAATCGTCGAAGTGCATAGTCTAGTTCAGATCTATTACATTTCGTGTATGGATCTAGTTCAAGAAAAAGTACTGTTATTGGAGCCAACCGATGACGAAGCGCCTAATTTGCGAGCGATTTCGCTACTCGAGTGGGGTATCTGAAGCGTTTGCTGGGCCGGGTAATCGATCATCGGTTGAGTGATGGGTTAAAATAGTGAAGACATTAAATATAGCGCCAAGACTTGGTTGTGCTCATTAAGATCACCTCGGAGGTGGTCTCAGTTGGTCAGTCGGAAAGTGAACGATCGTGGACATCAGTGATAAAAGTGATCGATGCAAATTGTGCAAATAACGGGCAAAGAGTTTGGTAGAATGAGGTGGTTGCAGTAAAAACTTATTGAAAAACCGTTTTGATTTCCCGCTACTCAAATTTCGGCTCTTTCTACCTACAAGTAATTATACGTTCCCTAAAGTAGAGAAAAAGTGATCTAACCAACAATCCTGATAATAATCATAGCTCAACCGCAAAACTGAAACCCCAATTTAAACTGCTCAGATTGTCTCATGTCGTTGCAAATGTGTGTCACTATTTACATTCATTCAATACCCTCCATTGCAAATTATTTGGCTCGTATGCACTCCACTAGACCTGATCGTCTATCATGCACTTTGTTGATTGTCTTGTACGCGAGTTCGCGACGTCAATTAGCGATGCAACTATGTTTGGCGGGAAACAAAGTAACTAAGGCCGATCTGGCTCATTGGTGAATGAAGAATTGCATACTCACCAGCCAAAATCGAACAGGAAAACAGCTTGGGGGAATTTGACAATGATCATAAGGTGCGTATTCTATTCGTTAGAAACTACACTTCGTCTTGACTGTGTTTGTGCCATTATATTTGTAGTACATTGGTGAGTTCGTAGTCAATATAGGCTGAAACAGGAGCTCGTACTATGAGAATGTGCTTTTGATGGAGAAATGGTGCTGTGAACTAAAGGATTGTTCTGGACGTAAGATGAGGATGGACTCTGCTCATTAGAAGTGCTGTACTGTGGTTGCTGCGATTAAGACAGGAATATCGAAGTTGAAGCGATCGAGTAGGCGTCACTTCAAGCTCTTCAAATTTGGGGTGCCTTGACGTAAATGGAGACACGAAGGAATGCATCGTAGTCACAGTCGCGCTTTCAACGATGAGTGGTGTGTGATCGCTGTTAATTCGATTTTGCTGTGCCATAGGATATCCTTGGAAAGTGGTTAAGTTACTATTACTTGTAGAATCTTAATTGCATGTCTCTATCAGTGCTCCTAAGACTTTGTTTTGTATTCGTGATTGGATTACCTTGCGCTTACGGAGTACAGTTGATACCTTTGCGAATCTATTTGAACTAGCGACAAAGAACAGTCAAATAAATTTTCATTTTTTTTTTTGCGTTTTGTAGAAGTCAGTCGATTTCGATTTTCCGTAGCAATTTGAAGTGGATCGAGGACCTTTGACGAATTTGCGCGACTGGTTTTCTTTCGCTCGACACAAATTACAAGCCAGAGAATTTCCACCACAAAAAAAACGTACTCAGAGTTTAGTTCCGCGGAAGTTTTCGCCAGCCATTATTTCCAATTCATATTTCACAAGTGTCGGACCTCCTGGTTAGTGCTCGAACCCCAGGCCGTGATTTAATCGAAGTTTTGTGAATTTAATGGTGGAAAATATTTTCTCACGCATCCACAAGAAAACGGTGTCCCGTCTCGTCTTGAAATGTGTATCGCACCCAAAAGCGCCCAGTGACATTAAAAGTTAAAATTTCAAGAAAAGATTATTTGCAAGAGCCTCCTTTCTGAACTTGAACTAAATTGTGGAATACGTACGAGACCCTTTTTATGAGAAACCAATATTATTTCCTAATAACTCCTTTCCCGTATTTCGATTTGCTAATGACTACTGTGGTAAATTCTTTCTGATGATTTCGGGGTTTAACTCAGAAATCTCCGGCAAACAATAGAATATACATTAACCCCTGTCATTGATGAATGTCAATTTTTTTTTGCGATAGATCCTTTTAAATTAGAACGCGTATAATACAACATTCTATTTCTTATCTTTTCGCTGGTGGTAGTGTTAGTTTTACGTATAGGGATGTAGGGAAATCACTAAATAATGTATAAAATGTGCATTAGGGTGAAATTTGGTCTTTCGGGTGATAGTCAGCGAAGTCCAAAGACTAATGATTTCCTTTTTTTTGGAACAATCAAAAAAATTTAAAAGTATAAAAAAATAAAATTTAGAGTAAATGCTGCCGATCGTTCCTACTCTAGTAACGATAAAATCGATGGGTGAAATATACAATTTTGAACAATATTTGCTGCGCTTTTCACCGACATAGACTTAATATGGTACCATATTTTTGTTGATATGATATAAACTTCTCGATGAATGAAAACATAAAAATAGGTATATGCGTTAATTTCTTTTTAATTTTATTCAAAATTATCATTGGTAAATTTACTAGAATATGAGAAATTTTATTTAAAGCCAGAAATCGTGGTTGATCACAAAACCGCACACTTACTCTCTAGTATTTTTTTCTACTGTATTCCTAACACGAGTCATCGAGTATAACTCACATGATGAATGTACTTGTAATTGAATCTCTCGATTAATTTAGTACAAGTTGCAAAATAATTATTAACTTGTGAAATATTTATTACCCAAAGCAACTGACATAACCCAAAGTTAAATTTTGCCCCGAAATCGTGCATACAATAATGATAAACAAACCTAATCTTAGAATCAAAATAGTGAGGTCAAAAATAAATTTTTTTCGACACGTTCTTTATAGAGAAACATTTGTAGGCTAAAACGCTAAAATGGTAAATTTTGTTTATCTTTTGAAATGATTGTTTTCTGATATTTTCGGCTATTTGATTTCTTTTTTTTATCAAACGATTTTATTATGTGTAGTACTAATGTTATTTTTTTCACAATCCTTTCATTATCACAGTATTAAGAAACGTACAAATGAAATATGTTTGAATCTCTTTGCAACTTACACACCCTTTTTTTGGTGTAAGTGTGTATAGTATTTAGAGAAATTTCAATAGAAATCAAGAGATAACCAAGTAAAAGAAATTATAAAAGTAATTCGAAAGGAAATAAAAATGAATTGCTAGATTGTAAACTGGTCTTTCCTTTCTTCCGACTCTGACCAGGTATAGGACTCGGTACGGTGACAGGCTGCCCCCCAAAATCATGAGCCAGCCACCGGGTACGTACTAATTCCTTTTTCTGTTTCAGGTGACGTTTTGGGTTGAGTGGCCCAAGCAGAGTGCCTTTTTATGGCATAGAGTCATGCAATCAAATTGTATAATTCTATGACATAAATTGGTCACCGGGGTACTCCCCTTCTGATGGGAAAGTTCATACAATTCAAGTTGTATGAGTTTTCCACTCAGAAGAGGAATACCTGGCCACTTCAACAAGCTATCTATGGATTTATTCCGGTTGGGTGGGTACTAAGGGGCTCCACCACCACCCGGTTGCCCCTCTTTCATTTGTGGGCCATGAACTTCGTTGGGTAATGACGAGGTCACCCCCAAGTTCGCCTTTATTTTCAGGTTCCACTTGTTCTCGTAACAAGTTACACCTCCCTCGGTGAGGTTATCTACAATTCTTGCGACTTCGGTCGCCTTTTGAGCTATCGACCAATTCGTGAATGCGAAATTTTTTTGTAGTGGGTCCTCGTGCTGGGGAAACGAACCCGCCCCACGACACCGCAATGCTAGCCTGCCAGCGCATTCACGCGTCTCCAGACGAGGGCATTCTCGGCAGATACCGACACCTTCCTCTGCCGAGGCAGCAGAACATCGCTGCAGTCCTTTACGGACTTTATGAAAACTCATTATTCACTACAACGGCAAAAAATGATAATAAATTTTATAGTTCATACTAAGAGCATTTATGTACATATCCTTTAAGAAAGTATTTTCTTTCTTTTGTTATTTTTTTGAAAATGTTTAATTTTGTTCAATTATCGAAAAATTCTAAATACCGTTTATTGTGATTATTAAATGATTTACAAACAAATTATGTACGTTTTCTTTACTCTTGGTATCACACTAAACCTTCTTTGATAAAATATGCAAAAAAATTCAGTCATTCGAATTGAGATGAGACCTAACCTCCACTTTCTTGAAATCATTTAAAAATAAGCAAATTTAGTTTTTTTAAACTAAATAATACTATTACTTATGGAATTCTTTGTCGCTACATGAATGAGTTGCATTTTTTTTTTATAAATTTTTCTGAAAAATTATTCGAGAAGAAAAATGTTAGAAGGTGGTACACACGTCGAAACCACCTTCTTCTAACATTTTTCTTTTCTAATAATTTTTCAGAAAAAATTATTAAAAAATATGCAACTCATTCATGTAGCTACAAAGAATTCTATAAGTAATTTAAAAACGCTATCGGAGCCATCCGAAAAACGAGATCACTATATCCGCACGACGTAATGAAAGCTTCAATGTAGAGCAAAAATTATAGTATAGATTTACATTAAATTGATGTGAAAAGGGTGAAATGATCCATTTAAAGTTTAAATAATGTAATCATGATTAACGATTTGATTACATTTATCGTTAATCGACGGTTGAAAGTATTAATCCTTAATCATCAATCTCGATTAACTTTTTAATCGCCAATTGGATTAAATTTTTGCCAACACTGAACTGAGGTCGACGATATGGACGCTTAAGCTTGATTTGGGCAGACCCATTGATTCTTATGGTGGCTCGAATAGCCTTAGACGTAATTAAATCGTGTGAATATCTTAAGTTTAATGCTAGAAATACTTTGAATGCTTTAGATCTAAATCAACTGTTTCCGCCATTCATCGAAATGTTCATTTGAAAGCGCCAAGTCGTTCATTCTGATTATTCGTCCCTACTTATGAAACCTTACCTTAGGTAGTTCTTTGGATCCTGGATTGATAACAGCCTGGCGATTTTTGTATTTCTGATACAGAACCGCGGCCATCCGCTTCCTCTCGTGGCGCTCTTCATCTGTTAGCACACCTTCATCCGAAATGGGGAGTTTAGATAATTACATAATGCTGTTATGAATTGAACCTACTTGACTCCAAATCAGATTTCTTTGATACTTTTTGTTTCTTAGGAGAAGTGGAAGCTTCAGATTCCGCACTTGACTCTACATTTAGCCCCAAATCACTAAGAGCGCTTTTTTTAATATCCCGCTTATGAATATCCGAATCTTTGGCTGGTGTTACACGAGGAGTCGTTGATTTCTTCGGTGTGGGCTTCTTTGGCGATTCAAAATCAGAATCGTGTTTGTCTTTCTCTTTTTTAGGCGACCGCTCCTTTGATTTGGCTCTCTCTTTATGCGAGTTGTTGTGAGATTCGGTTTTAGGAGCTTCCAACTGTTTCTCGTCCAAACCAGCAATGGAAGTATCAAAATCATCATCTAATAGTTGATTTTTATCTTTATTGCTAGGAGTCTCTTTCTTTGATTTCGGGCGCTCCACTCGTGTTGGCTCACTGTTAAATAGACTCGAAACATTAACGACTTTTTTCGGCTCATTCTTAGTGTTATTCTTCTCTGATAACTTTTTCAAATTCGGTTTCTGCTTGGTCGACTCTTTTGTCGTAGCTGCCTCATCATCAGAGTCGCTTAATCGACGTTTCTTCTTGAATGATTTGCTGGGTTTGATCACTTCTTTAGGGGTGCTAGCAACTTCTTCTTCATCACTGGAAATTACAACTGCTTTTCGTTTGATTTGTGGGGAATCTTCGACTTTAGCTGGTTGCGGTTTCTTTTTGGCACCTGCCATAAAGTAGGAGCGAATATCCTGGGATTTAAAATGCATCAGCAGTTAGAAACTAAGCAATCCCACATTTATTCTTACCTTAGACATTTTCCTAGCTCATTAAATTCATGCAATCAACGACGGTAAAGTCAATTGGGCAATTTGAATTACAAAAGTTTGACGCCGGCAGTAAGGCGCAAATTCTTTGACATATTGGAACAGGTAGCTCTTTGAGGAACGGAACAAATGGAGTGGCTATGCTCATATAAGCTCCATAGAAAATGATGCGACCTTTGAGAATGGAACACTGGAGTGGAACATCAACTCAAATTTTGTCATCATTTCCCGATGCGCCACGAACGTTGCTCTTCGGATTTAATTTTGGAAGGGTGTAGTCGAAAAAGGGAGCTAGTTTAGAAATATTTGAAAATGTAAAAGTTAACTGCCATTGCATAATCGATTGATAATGTTCCTATTTCAGACTTGAATAGTTTGTAAAACTTTATTTAGATAAAAAGAAACTCACAGTGACATTTAATAAGCAAAAACTAAATCTGTTCCTTAGGTAATTACAAATTCAACTACTATTAAAACTATAATCGTTCATTCTTTTATACTTTTTCACCTCCCTTTTCCTTTCATAATCGTCTTCAGTGGAATTAAGGTGAAATGTATAATCGTTTTGCTTGACCTTCGCTATGTGTGAGAGAACTACATGCCTTTAAGGTGTACTAATTTGTTAAGATATCGCCTAACAGAAATTTATTCTGATTTTAATTTCGCAATAAAATAGTATTTTGTGTTGATGTATTTTACTGCTATAAGCTTAACTAACAAGCTGAAATGTCGATTGTTGTTCATGTGCTCACCATATGCAACAAAGAGTTGCTTTCCAATGCATGCAACTTTAACATTTTTAGGTATACTATTTAGAGTAAATAAGTTTCTAGTAACTGGCAGTAAATTACCTTACAGTCAGTATATTGCTATAGGCGAGACTTGATCGAATGAATCAAAAATAGCTTAATGATATCTTGATTCAATTTATATGAGGGAACAAATTTGAGCATATATTAGTTATGAGTAAGTCGTCTATTACTGTTGAATTTCTCAAACCTGTGATTCGTCCCAAAATGAATTATCCTGCGCCCCGATAGTAAATTTATTTCTTTGAAATAGGCTATAAAATTGATCAAAAGTTATAATACAAAATTCGAACTATTTATCCAAAGCATATTTTTGAAGAGTTCATACATCCTTCTGCTTGCTAATATAAAGATTAATTATTTTGAAATTACTTTTATTCATTTTAAAATTCAATAATATAATAAATGGAATTCATTCTATATTTGCCTACAGTTAAAAGCATAATACTAAGAACTCCGGAATTCTGCTTTCCGCTTTCGAGGATGAAATTACTTCCACATCCAGAGAGGCGCTTGAAATCAATACTGTCGCTAAGCTCGTTGCATTTGCCTGCAAAAATAAAAATATATCTGAGATCCAGATGAGATTTATAAAAGTAAACAGTTTACCGATTTTTGTCCATTAATTATTCTTTCATCTCCATATATTCGTATGTCCAGTATCATTTAGCAGACTCCTGGAAAAAAAAAAAATAAAATTGATTTCATCAATAAAATTATTCAAGCAATATGCTAGCAAAACTTGCCCCCAAAATGCAGGCGCTACTACGCGAAAACTAATCGAATAAAATGGTCGCCAACGAAATGTAAACATAATCATGCATGAATTGGAAGCAGTGATTTTGAGTGAAAAAACACTTTAAATATTGTATTGTGCTTTCTACATTGTATGTTGTTACTTACCTATAAAATGATACTCCTGTGGGCTGACGGTTCGTTCTATTATTGCATATTTTCACAATGCACATGATTTTAGAAACTTTGTTCGTATTTTCCTTCTTTTCCGTCGAAATATATAGTTTTCTCACTTGCAATCTTACCGAAAGATTGTCTCTTATTGTCTTGTTCATGAACAGCGCACAAATCACAAATTTTCACTGATTTTAACTAAAAATCCCGCGGCGAACGAGTTTGTTTACGCGGATTCACAGCCGAATTTGACAGCGAATGCTACAAAATCATATGATAATATGAAGATTTCTCCTTATCGACAGCGAGAATTGATGACAAGAAAAATCAGTGTTCCATTAGCATCGGGCCGTTCCTGTTAGCTACCTGTTCCAATGATGCGACCACCTTCTGAGCATGATTGTCATTTCATTTCCAATAATTTCCACAATTTCTCCTCTCGAGAGCCAGATTGTCAATTTGACGACTAAACATGGACGCGAAATTTACCTGGCGCGTGAGATACGATTCGGAATTTAGTCGTTTTTTTGGTTCGAGAACGTGTCCGGAGGTACATATTGGCTGTAGTGAAAATAATATTACACCCGGTTTAGGGATAACAACATTTTAAGGAGTGACATTGTAAATCGGAGCGAGGAACTCAATTAAAAGTGTAATGTGCGTTATCGCTAGAAAACGATGGGTTATCGATACGAAAGTGTTTTCTATCCTAAGTGGCCATAATGCTTTATTTGTATTTAATGCTATTTTCTTGTTCTGTGAAGTGTTATTTGCAATAAAACCATATTTACGAGTGCATAAGCGTTTGTTTACTTTCTTGTGACAATCCATTGGGTTCCCCTTAACTAGCTTTAGAATCACGGTCGCAGGGGTAGGTGCAAAAAGACACGTAATTAGGCAGGCGGTCGCAGGGGTAGTTGCTACAACGTGTACACATGGATGTCCACTCCGGTTTTATCTTGTTCCTCAAAGAGGTAGCTAACAGGAACGGCCCGATGCTAATGGAACACTGATTTTTCTTGTCATCAATTCTCGCTGTCGATAAGGAGAAATCTTCATATTATCATATGATTTTGTAGCATTCGCTGTCAAATTCGGCTGTGAATCCGCGTAAACAAACTCGTTCGCCGCGGGATTTTTAGTTAAAATCAGTGAAAATTTGTGATTTGTGCGCTGTTCATGAACAAGACAATAAGAGACAATCTTTCGGTAAGATTGCAAGTGAGAAAACTATATATTTCGACGGAAAAGAAGGAAAATACGAACAAAGTTTCTAAAATCATGTGCATTGTGAAAATATGCAATAATAGAACGAACCGTCAGCCCACAGGAGTATCATTTTATAGGTAAGTAACAACATACAATGTAGAAAGCACAATACAATATTTAAAGTGTTTTTTCACTCAAAATCACTGCTTCCAATTCATGCATGATTATGTTTACATTTCGTTGGCGACCATTTTATTCGATTAGTTTTCGCGTAGTAGCGCCTGCATTTTGGGGGCAAGTTTTGCTAGCATATTGCTTGAATAATTTTATTGATGAAATCAATTTTATTTTTTTTTTTTCCAGGAGTCTGCTAAATGATACTGGACATACGAATATATGGAGATGAAAGAATAATTAATGGACAAAAATCGGTAAACTGTTTACTTTTATAAATCTCATCTGGATCTCAGATATATTTTTATTTTTGCAGGCAAATGCAACGAGCTTAGCGACAGTATTGATTTCAAGCGCCTCTCTGGATGTGGAAGTAATTTCATCCTCGAAAGCGGAAAGCAGAATTCCGGAGTTCTTAGTATTATGCTTTTAACTGTAGGCAAATATAGAATGAATTCCATTTATTATATTATTGAATTTTAAAATGAATAAAAGTAATTTCAAAATAATTAATCTTTATATTAGCAAGCAGAAGGATGTATGAACTCTTCAAAAATATGCTTTGGATAAATAGTTCGAATTTTGTATTATAACTTTTGATCAATTTTATAGCCTATTTCAAAGAAATAAATTTACTATCGGGGCGCAGGATAATTCATTTTGGGACGAATCACAGGTTTGAGAAATTCAACAGTAATAGACGACTTACTCATAACTAATATATGCTCAAATTTGTTCCCTCATATAAATTGAATCAAGATATCATTAAGCTATTTTTGATTCATTCGATCAAGTCTCGCCTATAGCAATATACTGACTGTAAGGTAATTTACTGCCAGTTACTAGAAACTTATTTACTCTAAATAGTATACCTAAAAATGTTAAAGTTGCATGCATTGGAAAGCAACTCTTTGTTGCATATGGTGAGCACATGAACAACAATCGACATTTCAGCTTGTTAGTTAAGCTTATAGCAGTAAAATACATCAACACAAAATACTATTTTATTGCGAAATTAAAATCAGAATAAATTTCTGTTAGGCGATATCTTAACAAATTAGTACACCTTAAAGGCATGTAGTTCTCTCACACATAGCGAAGGTCAAGCAAAACGATTATACATTTCACCTTAATTCCACTGAAGACGATTATGAAAGGAAAAGGGAGGTGAAAAAGTATAAAAGAATGAACGATTATAGTTTTAATAGTAGTTGAATTTGTAATTACCTAAGGAACAGATTTAGTTTTTGCTTATTAAATGTCACTGTGAGTTTCTTTTTATCTAAATAAAGTTTTACAAACTATTCAAGTCTGAAATAGGAACATTATCAATCGATTATGCAATGGCAGTTAACTTTTACATTTTCAAATATTTCTAAACTAGCTCCCTTTTTCGACTACACCCTTCCAAAATTAAATCCGAAGAGCAACGTTCGTGGCGCATCGGGAAATGATGACAAAATTTGAGTTGATGTTCCACTCCAGTGTTCCATTCTCAAAGTGTCAAATTTTATGTTATTTACAAATATATTCTACTTATTGTACTTGCTGCCCTCTATGGGTGAAAAATGTTGGTAAGGCTTGTGCATTTGCTAAATAAAAAAGTGCCTGTAATTTAAGTACACTCTTAAGCAAAAGTAAATCAATTCCAATGCCGAATTATTTATTTTCAAAAGCGTGTGTAAGAGAAGAATTACGGAAGGAATTGAAGACCTTGCAGCAAAAGGGAGGCAAGTCCAAATTTCAAAACTGTTAGGTATTAAAGAAGAACGTTTTTAAAAATGGAATAATACATTTATGTTTTGGAGCTAATGATATCAAGTAAAATGAAAATTTTTACATATATTACTCAAATTTTTAAGATGTACAAATAAGTTTAAGATTTACTACGATTTTTTAAAGTTTGGATCTGCCTCCGTTTCGCACCAAAGTTCAAGACAAATACTACCCTATATTGTACTATTGATAATAAAATACATAAATATAAGGTTTTTTTTAAATTCAAGAACTATTACTCAGCATGTGGAAGATAAAACAATTTAAAGAAAAACAAAAACAAACAAGTGCTTAACAAAAATTATGAATTTATAAGTCAAATTCAGCTGATCATCGTCGTTTTCGCCAGAAATGTCATCATTGGGTCTAACAGCTTGTAATGATTTGCTGTTCAAAACGCTCGAACGAAATCGGAACCGACCTCTCATCGGTTCTAGACGGGAAGTCTTTGGGCGTGACAACGGACTGTACCCTACAGCTCAACAAGTCCGGACACATGTAATGTGACGCCTACGCCCGGGAATCGAAGTGATTCCGATCCCGAACCCTGGCACCCGGCCAGATATGTATGACTTCGAAGTGCAAGCAGACTTTATCTTTCGTGCAGATATCATTGCGCCGAAAATATTTTTCTTCAAATATTTATATTTGTGGAGAAATATTTTCTGTCAATGTGATCCGCTGTAATTAAACACTGATACATTTCGAAGCATATCTATCTGGCAATGCCTCCCACAGTTGCCATCCAAACGTCAAAAAGGTAGGAAAGTGGAAACTGGTTTAAAGTGTCAAAAAGCACATGGGTTTTTCTATCAGCATCAGTTATAAATTTCAAGTGATAATTTGACTTCACAATCTGCAAGCCGCCTTTATTTGAAGTTTTAGAACATACAAAAGTGTGAAAAGGAATGCAACATAGAGCAGAAAACCGTTATTTAATGTGTGAGTAAAATAAAATCATTGCTCCAAGTATTGAAATAAGCATTTAGATCTTAGGAAGAAATTCATTGGTCGAGTTTATTCAAGTATTGTGATTTTTCAAATGAATTAGAGCGTGGACTCCTGATTAGCATGGTTGTCGTTTTTTTTGATCGCTTCCTCCTGCTCGGGCAATGTTGATGAACTTTGCATAAATTATCTGATGGAATGACATGCGAAAATCCATAGCGAAGTTCGATTATGTGATTTAAGTGTTGCTGTTCAAACAATAAAAGGACACACGCATGCCAAGCAAAACGTCGTTTATCGGAGATTAAGTGAACGTAAACGAGTTTTCGATAAGCTGAGTTCGCAATCCTATCGCATTCCTATGCTCGACGGTGAAGTTATAAGGCGAGTTCAAACAAAACGACGTCGAAAACTTCATTTTCCATTCGGAAAGAAATCCAACAAAAGTAAGCTTGCATAGTTCGCACAGCGCTGGCTGCATCGAGCTTAGCAAGAACTCGAATCTGAACGTGGGTGAAGAATTGATCGCGGGCATTCTGGATGAAGTGGAATGCGATCGTGACGGTAGGGATGATGAAACAATTCGTATCCATGGTATGTAAAATTTGTAATATTTCATGTTTGTAGCATATTTCGCAACTGAACTGGGACAACCGACACCGGGGATACAATAGAATTTAAGATGGAATGCAATTTTTTAGAGAAATATTGTTATTTGTTTTTAAATTTCTTTTCCAATTATGCTTTGTAATTTATTGCGACAACTTTGCGCACTAAACAAAATATTTCGTTGCGGAAAGCTAAAACGTTTCTAGAAGGAAAATGTATTTTGGTCGTTCTAGAAGTTATACTACCTGTGTGCCCCCCTTATATTTATTTTGAACGCAATTGTTTGAGGCTTCTATTAATAGAAACAGCATTTCATTTGGAGTAGTCTATCAGCATCAAAAACTATCAACTTTTGAATAGAGTAATTGCTGATATTCCAGTGATGGACAAAGGACAATCGCTGATATTTTGACAAATACCAAGAATGTAATAAAAATCAGCAATTAATCTTACGAATTTATTTCACTGAGTACACTGACTTGCCTACATATACACAAACGTTGGTTATTTTTTGTGTGAATCAAACGTAAACGTTAAAATATCATCATATCTATCACTGACAGATCAATCAAGAATTTATACTAAACAAAATCGTTAACACCTAATTTTCCACAGACGTCGGTTTGGACAATAATGCAGAAAAAACTCGTTTATCGGCCGAATGATTCGAGTATCATAGGTTTTTAAACGCAATAAATTGCTGGCACTGATCTTTTAGACAATGAAACTCTTTTTTTTTCTGCATTATTCTGAAAATTAACACTTTCTAAACACTTCTTACGACCTTAATTTTGAGTGAAATATGAGTAAAATCCAAATTTTGCTAAGTGACCGGGTCCACAAAACTCTATTCAGGGCTACCTTAACTATTGCAAACAATCCACAAGCGACTCAAACTACTCGAACATTTAGATTCCTCTTTTTCGTTATTTTTAATTGTGACGAACGTGCAATATTTACCAATTTTATTACTTTCTCTGTTTTAAATTAGGAGCATGTCCACATTTGGAAACAAAAAAATCCTTTTTCCTTTAATAATTTTAATATGTAACTATTATTCTTGTGAATATTCCTTATTAGTTACTTTGGTAAATTTAGTGTTAGTGTTTAACACATGCGCATTTAACCATTTATTTTATAGATCAGGGAAACTAAAAGTGTATGGGTTTTATTATCAACTGAAATAGCAGCTCAATACAGAGCTTCTTTGTTTAGTATTCTTATAGAGTTTAAAATGACAAAATTCGGCAAATATAGACTAATATTACCTGAGAGGAATCTACCACTTGGTACAATCATTCGGTAAATTTGTTAACAAGCCCGAAAATACTTTGACATTGTTTTTCTTCTATAATTGTGTTGAGTCTTACTTTCTTATACCCTTCCAATTATCTGAAGGAACTATGAGAGCAATCACTTTTGTTGACGTACTTTCGAATTTGGTATTTAATAAGTATGCTGTAGATTAACAAGGGTTATGTGACTTTGACCTGATTATATAAAATTTATTTGGTCATGTGTCAGCCTTTTTTCAAATTAATTACAGCAGGTTTTCCAATTCGTCAGATATTCAATATTATAAACCAAACATATTAAAAGGAATTCAGCTGGAATATTTTGCACAGCATAAACTCAGATTTATCTTAAAGTAATAAACATCAACATAAATTAAATTCGTAGTATTTTTTATTCTACTTAAATATTAACAGTCGATCATATAGAATTAAATGTCAGCTCAGCATTTCGATTGGTATTTGAAAGAAGAGACACTATACTATTATTTTTATGAAGAAAAAAAAAATCAATATGTTATAATGGCAGCCCATCTTCACCTCTTCGGTTATATTCAAGAGTGTTAACAAGCAAGAAAAAAGGTTAGGCTAATTTATTTCATAACTTAATGCAGAGAATGACCACTATACTAATTAATTTGTTAACAATACAACTAAATCGTAAACCATAACTGAATTTTATCGGTTTCATTTCAATGAAAAAAAAAAAAATATTTCTCTAAGAAAATAATATTCCAAAATGCAGAACAAAAAAATAAAGTGAAAACTCTAGGCAAAAATATCCTTTAAACATTAACGATAAAAAAACTAAGGGCACATTTACTAAATCTTAAAAACAAACTTTTTAAATAAACTAAAAAAATTAGGAATTATCAATTCAATGTAAAAAAACAACATAAACTTTATGTATGTACATTCTATTACAATGAAAGGAAAAGAAATTGACATTTGTATGGTTTCAAAGTATAAGTAACTAAAATTATACAAGAAAATTTCAACCCATCATCAAACAAAAGAAATGGTTTAAAAGATTCTAGTATATTATGCCTGTTATTAAAACAATTCAGAAAAAATCAAAAAATTTAAGATATACTCAAAAACAGTAAATATTCATTATATACTATATATCGATATATATTTAGAATTAGACATCAAGAAATACATTTAGAATACAATGAGCTCAGTGATTCACCATTGAAGTACAAAAAAGGTTAAATTAACGTAGTATACTTTTCGGTACCGCGTCGGGAATTCGGGAACGCGAAATAAAAATTAAATTTTGTTCTTTTTGACTGGTCATGAGAAGAAATATGGAGTAACGTAGAATAGGTTTCCTCTCCGTATGGTTTTTTTTGTAACGCGTTTGAAAACGGGCGTGTATAGGTGGCTGAATTATGTAAATGAGCGTAACCCATTCGGAGACCCGCGACCGGAATCCTCTCCGATCTAGCTGGCCGACAAGCAGCCACCGCGTGAATGGGCTACGGTGCACGGATTGGTTGACCGGTTGGTACCATCCGTTGGCACTACTCAGACTTAACGTCTAGAACCGATGAGAGGTCGGTTCCGCGTTTGGACGTAAATTGATAAATCATTACACACAACTTAGTCTACTCCGAGGTGGCTGCTGGATAGCTAACTAGTTCGAAGAGGAGTTCGGTCGCAGGTCTTACGCCAGCAGACTGAGTCCAAAATTCAGCCACCAGCCCGTTTCAACGCGTCAAAAATACAAACATATGGAAAAGAAACCTACTTTACTTTATTCTGTATTACTTCCATTCTTTCAGACAACAAAAACTAGATCTATCACTGACGCGGTACCGAAAAATATACTACCTTAATCCGAAAAACCCTACTCTAATAAAAAAACGCAAAACAAACTATAGTACCGCGTACCGCACGCGACGTGAAACCGGCCATCCGTGGATTTCTACAACCCTACCCTCGTTACGGCATACTTACCGTTCGCTACCATTTCTGCCGGAAGGGAATGGCATGCTGGAAAGAAAGTCGTTGTTATTTAGCAATTCATTTTAATTGTATTGAGCTGGTTTGTTCTTTTACAAATGGCCATTCTTCTTCTCTGATGCTACTAATAAATTTTTTTTTCATCCGTTAATTCTATATATTTGTTTATGTTCTATTTGAAAAATTTGTGAGTGACAATAATTTTTCACAGGTATTTAAATATAGATTTTAATTGTTTAAAATTTTAGTTGAGTATTATTGAAAAGACATTTGAACATTTTCTAATTATTTGAATTTGTTCCTTTCTAATGACTTTTTCGATTGGATAAAATGTAACCACGTATGGGTTTAAAAATGAAAAATCAATAACAATTTCTCTGGTAGCGTATTGTCACGGGAGCCTTCCACACATGAGTTTAAGGGTGCCCGCGGTCTTATTTAAAAGTATAATAAAAAAAAAAAAAAACAAAAAAAAAAACAAAAAAAAAATATAAGTTCTCCGCTAGGATAACTTCCCGAGCCAAGCGGAAGTAGATATTTAAAATGTATTTAATCCTATAAATTATATGGTATTATATGGAAAGCGGAGATATTACCATCTTGAAGTTAACCCGTCGGACGCTGGAATATACGATCGGGTGGTTGTTATTGACCTCATCAAACAAGTAGCACAAACTCACCAAATTGACCCAGCTGGCCAGAATAATTTCAAGTAATTGTGTTGTCTGAAGTGAAAGGCTTGACAAAAGATGCTCAACATGCGCTTCGTCGAACGATGGAGAAGTATATCGCCACCTGCCGAATTATACTGTCCGTCAACTCCACATCGAAAGTAATCGCCGCGATAAGAAGTCATTGTTTGGGTGTTCGTGTTGCCGCACCGCAAACGGACGACATCATATCTATCTTGAACAATATGTGTCGAAAGGAGAACCTGAATCTATCCGCAGAATTGGCGTGGCGGATCGCTGCGAAGCCCAAAAGAAACCTGCGCCGAGCAATTCTAATGCCAGGAACTTGTAGAGTATAACAATATCCATTCACACCCAAACAAGAAATTACTGATCTTGATTGGCAGACTTACTTGGAAGAGACAGCGAACCAAATTATCCTAAAGCAGACACCGCAGCGGCTGGGAAAAGTCCGGAAATGACTCCAAGAACTGTTGTCTCAAGGTATTCCACCAGATATTATTTTTAAAGGACTCATGCAAAACTTGGTGAAAATTGCGACATGCCCTTGAAGGCTAAAACATCGGAGTACGTTTATTTGTACGAGCATAGGATGCAAAATGAATCAACGTACATTTTCCATTTGGGAACATTCTACAAAGGGAAGTTTCACCAATATGTAGACAACATCAAAAAGCTGACTGTGGTAACTTACGTGGATTGTCAGCTAACTTCCTGTCTTCACTGTAGGAGTTAGCCAGGCGTGCGTCGATATGCGAGGATGTTCTGTGATGTGGGGTAGGGAAGCAGCTACAATACCATGGTTTCAGAACAAAACGCAAAACAAAAGTTGGTCTCGGCAAATAAATAAACATTGGGAATGACAGTTCCCACCGAGAGCTTTTGAGCTGCCATATGATCAGTGCGTTCAACTGAACGATTACAACAACGCCTACGGATAATGCAGCAAAGTCTGTAACGCCGCGCGCCTCCACTGGACGAGAAAGTGGAGCCACGTTCGGAAGCTCGCTTGGAGGAAAGCGTGGCAACCAGAAACGATAAAAGGCCCCGGATGGAGCTTGAAAAGCTCTTTTTTTGGATTCTGGGAATTCGACTAGGCGAGCGTTTTTGGCGGAATTTTCTTTTGGAGGTTAGGCGGGATATTCAAGGAAGTACAATTTTGGAGTTGGGGGACGGCAGATTTCGGCGAATTGCACGGAAAAAGGCGATTGATGGAGAAAGCCAGGAGAACGCTACAGTTGGAAGCCGCAGACTAGGGGGCCCCCGGATAGTTAGCTACTATCGACATACGAGCGTAAGAGTATTTTCGTTGTAGTATTTCTTTTTTGTATAATTTATTTTAAAATCTGAATTTCACGATCAATAATAATTATTTCCAATAATATTTGCTGGTGTAGAATTTATTTCCACAAGTGGAACGTGCCAAAGTGTAAGGTTTGGCTCGGGAAGTGGCGTAGTGGGCGAGCACGAATAGTACCCCAGGTGTGGAAGGCTCGAGGGTGCTCCGCCAACACGTGGTGTGGCTCAAGGGTCCGGCAGGACATAAATTCCACGCGCTGTTTAGGTGTGCGAGTTGGTGTAGGGAGGAATAGGCGACACAGTCGGTACGCGAGCGCGGAAATAACATCGGTGCCGGTACGAGTCTTCGACGAGTCGCGATTCTCGCTTGGCGACTCCCGTGGGGCCCATTGGAAAAGCGAGTGGCGCACAGCCCCTCTTCATTGGGCTAACCGGGTCCGAGGGCCCCAGTCGAAGGTCTCTACCAGAGGCCCAGAGTGCTCCGGGATAGAAAAATTGTAATAGTATTTTTAAAAAAATTTAATTGTTTATAAAAAAAAATTAATAAAATATTGAGGCAATATTGGTCTTGCGACCATCTAACAGCAGAACTAAATGATTCAATCTTTGAATATTTTCCAAAATATATCAGGGTGGGATATGAAGTTCGCACTTCAAGTGACTTTGGATAATTTATTTTTATATTTCTTTTAGTAATTTGTTGATTAATATGAAATATTATTTAAGATGTATGTATTTGTGTTTTTTTGGGTATAATGAAAGATATGTTGTGTCTTTTATTATTACCATCATCATCATATGTACACATAAGTGTGTGGTTGTAATCATCACTCGTTTGCGTAATTAATCACGTTATTTTATATTCTACTCTTTCATTATGATATCATTTAATAATGCTTTTCAACTCCTCTCCTTCTTAATCGTCTCTCTATGTTGCATTTTTTATCGGTTTGTTTACGAAAAAAATATTCGATGAATAAATTTTATATCACCAGTTTTTTGGATACGACAACGTCCGTGTATTTTTTGTGGTAAATTGTTTTATCAATTTATATTATGATACATAATTCTTTTAATCTTGAATTTGCTTTTTACTTGATAAATATAACACCTCATGTAATTCCTTATCTAACACTGATTTATCAAACACTCTGTGATGAAATGAGGCAACAAAAGTACACTCCAGCCAATTTTCTAAATAAAGTACTGTAGTAATCGAGCAGTCATACAAGTAAACTGCTCGAAAACATTCCCATCTCCTACCAAAAAAAGCGACTAAAACGAACCGAAATAAAATAAAAGAGTACAAAGTATAATTTCAAAGGAGTGATCTCGAATCAATACTCATCTGCAAGGTATGATTTGTACAAAGAACATCTGCAGTAAAGCGAAAACACACGCAAATTTTCTTTCAAAATGGAACAAGAAATCGGAATGTGGGACTCAGTTTTACTTGAGAATTTATCTGGATAGCTTTATTGGAAATTTGCATCTACGCGATAAAAGGGATTATATTTATACCTACATCGGTACGTCACTCATGGCTGTAAATCCTTTTAAATCTGTTATAAGCTATAGTGCCGATCTCATCAAAACATACGACAGTAAAGGAATCTTCCAATTACCTCCATACACATATGGCCTAGAAAATCTAGCCTATCAATCCCTGAAGAACCAAAGCGAGGATCTGTGTATTATACCGTCAGGCGAAAGTGGTTCCGGGAAGACTGAATCATTCAAAAAAAGCAATCACCATCAACTAACGTACTATTCACTGACAAAGCTGGTTATCTTACCAAAGCCCGGTCGGAAAGCTCCGATTGTGCAACAGTTCATAGAAAACTACTCGAGAAAAGATGGTCGAGTTTGATTTTTCACATCATAAGAGCTCTTAAAATATATCGCAATATTCAACAGGAACTCAAACCGTAGCGCCTAACAAATCTTGCTTTCAACATAGTCACATAGATACATACGGTCGCTCGAAAACGCTAACTAGTGTTGATTATTCAGTAAGAAAATCAAACTGTGATTTAACAAAAGACATAAGCATGAATAGAATAAATGAAACATTACCACTATCATGAGTATCAATGGCATCATCAACGTAATCGCATACAAAAATAGGACCTTGCCGCTTAACATTAAAACCGTTGAATATGTAGTAATCGAGCAGGTAAGGTTCAAAAAGCCAGCGTGCAAGAGTTCTATGGAAATCAAACCGAATTTGGCCACATCATTCCTTCGATATGCTTCCATCCGATACATGATTTTGTTGCTTATTCTATTGGAAAAGACGTGAAAATATGGGACTGGCGAAATAATCGGCTGTTATACAATTTAGAGGAGAATTCAAGAGCCAGGTTCATGAAATTCAATCCTCTAAACAATATGCTCATCACTATACAATCCTATGAACAGTATAGTACAATGAATTGCCAGAGTTTTGAATAAAAATAGAATAATCTGTACCTCTCCCCAACATAGTGAAATCGTCTTTCATTCTGTGTAGTTCACTGTTTCGTGTTCCAGTGTTTTAATTGTTTAAAATTAGAAAAAATGACTATTGTGGCCGATTGTAGCCTTACGTCAGAGAACTCTGCAAATAATTTATCAGACGATCAAATTCCGTTTGATGCAATTATTCGCAGTATTATCACTTCGCGAGCTAAGGATGGAGCGACAATAGAGGATATCCGTAATGATTATTACGAACATGCCGGTGAAAAATTTCCCTACATCGAACACGTATGCGACACGTTGCTGAAAATTCCCGGCGTTGCAGGCTACAAAAACCAAAATGGCACATTTATATTAAACATCTTTTGTTACAACAACCCTAAATCCCAGCATATCTTCAATATGGTACGAAATCAAAAACCTAGTCAAAAGGGAGAACACACAAAAAAAACATGATTTCATATTCCAAAAATGATATTTGTTTCTTCAAAGATAATTATCATTATTTGAATAAAAACAATAAAAAAAGAGAGAAACAAATTATTACTACAATTAATGGAGAAAAAGAGGAAAGAGAAATAATAAACGCATTAAAAACAACATTTTGTCTCATAGCAAAACAAACTGCATTCAGCATTCATTCAATACGTACGAACATTTACCCTCACATAAATACAGCAATCAAGCAACACAAAATCCCATTCAAATGGTAAAGCTTCGAAACGCATCCAACACACTTAACCCATACTACACATACTGCGCAGCCTACGCATCCGACTCATACAACACCTTCGACTCATGCAACACTTGTACGAGACTGTGTAATAGTCCATCCAAATATTCTCGCAAAAACTGCATCAGATACTACAGGGCAACTGATGCATACAACTTTCACTTCCCGCACCCACACATAGTAATCAATTTTAGCATTCTTGAACATCCTCTTCATTTCGTTGTAACGAGTCGCAAGCGAGATCAAAACAAGCGAGAAAGGGGGGTGAAGAAGAGACTGCCATCGTGAACGGTACGAGCAATAGCACTGGTGGTAGCGGGAGTGAGAACGGTTTGTGTTGCTGGTGCTGTCGCCAAGAGATTTTGGGGAGTCCGGCGGCAAGCTTTGAGTGAGGTGGTCGTATCCGCGGAGAATTATCATTTGGCCCGTCTTAAACAAATCTTGTGAAATGTTATAAGCGCGGATTTCCCATGTATTATTTTGTGCGAACGTTTCAAACCTTTGTGGACAGGATTATCTCTTTGAATAAAACCCGTTGGGTGGTTGGAAAGTCGTCGGAATATATGGGATCAAAAAGTCTGGTTGACGTCCCGTGTGTGCGTGTGTGTCGTCGCCATTAAAAAAGCATCAACCCGTAGCCCGCCATTGTATATATTTGAGGATTTGTAATTATTTCCTATGCCAAGTAATTTGCCGAATAATTCGAGATAGTCGAAATTCGTGTGAAAACTAAGGAGTCGCAATCTAAGCAGTGCACGCCATTAACATATTCTCTCGGTGAATCTTCAGAGGTTTTAGCGGTAAGTATCTGTAAGATCTGCAGCAGTAAAACATAATCCCAAAGTTCAGTGCCGCAGAATCCGCAATTGTAACGGGAATAACAGTGAATTTGGTGCATAAATCTAGTTGCTCCGGTCATCTTTCGATAAATTTTCTCTCGTTCCCATTCCATTTCCCATCGATGAAAATCACTTTTCCGTGTGGGCAGCAAAGTGCGAGATATCGAGTTTGCAAGCGCGAATCTATTCGCCTATGTATCTTTCGTATCATCCTCTGGTCCTCGACAATCGGAAAAAGCATTGAGGCAAACTCATGCAAATATCGGAAGCAACTCAAGTATCGGAAACCAAATCGGTGCAAAGCGGAGTTCGGAACAGCAACCAGTTACTTTTCAATCAACCTAAATTTTAGTTCATGTAGAACACTTTAACTAATTTGTTGTCTTAATCATACGTAAAACGTGTCGGAGAAGATTTGTTGACCGCAGCAAGAGATCGGAAAAATCGCGGAGTTTTAATTTACATAGATTAAATCTAAATTTTTAAAAAGGAATAAAATAATGATCCAGTTTCAGGCTTCCCCGCCCCGAACACGAGCGCTCGTTGGAGGATGTTTGGGGTAAGTACCCTTTTCGTTACTTATTTTGTTAAAAATTGTTTATTAAATATTTGTTTTAATAACCATTTATATGTATCAAAATTTAAGCAACAAAAGTGAATTGCATTGTTGTGTTCTCTTTCCAAGAAGGGGTTACTGGTCACTGAATAGAGTAATAGTAATATTATTGGAGTAAATTCTTGCATTTTTTTGAGAAAATAGTTTGATTGGATTTGGACCATAGGAGTAATGTTGTGCTATTGTAATAATTTTATTCATGCAAAAACTCAATATAGAATGAAATAATTATACTCACCTTTCGGTCTTACTATTTTGTCTTCCCTGACCGGGTATAGGACACGGTACGATGGTATGCTCTCCACGCCACAAATGAGCCAGCCATCGGGCACTAAATAAACTCTTTCTGTTTCAGGTGACGTCGCGGGTTGAGTGGCCCAAGCAGAGTGCCTCTTTATGACATATAGTTATGCAATCGAATTGCATAATTCTATGGCATAAATTGGTCACCGGGGTACTCCTCTTCTGATGGGAAAGCTTATACAAGTCAAGTATACCTGGCCACTGCAACAAATATGGATTTAAATCCGGTTGGGTGGGTGCGAAGGGGCTCCATCACCACCCGGTTGCCCTTCTCTCATTTGTGGGCCATGAGCTCCATCGGGTGACGACGAAGTTACCCTAAGTCCGCCCCTTTTTACATGTTCCACTTGTTCTCGGAACAAGTCCTTTTTCTCTCGGTGTAGTTACCTACACTTTTTGCGACTTCGGTCGCCTCGTTTTAGTTTGACCACAAGAAATTCGTGAGTGCGAAATTTTTTGTAGTGGGTCCTTGTGCTGGGGAAATGAACCCGCCCCACGACACCGCAATGCTAGCCTGCCAGCGCATTCACGCGTCCCCAGACGAGGGCATTCTTGGCAGATATCTCCATCTTCTTCTGCCGAGGCAGCAGAACATCGCTGCAGTCCTTTACGGACTTTTGAAACTTCTAATTCACTAAAAATAGCTCTATCACTCATCAACGACAACATCGTCATTAGGCTACGAACATGCAAAATCCACTCCGAATAAAATAAAAGTGGTTGTAAGCAATGTAATCATGTGAAGTATCTGAAGCAACAATTAAGTCTAGAAGATGATAATTATAACATGCAACCATGACATTGTAATGTATCAACCCAACTGAGTCTACAACCTCCTAAATTGAAATATGGGTACGCTTTGACGAGAGGGAGTTGTTCAAGTATAAATCGTCAAGCAGCATTAGGAGGCAATCTTGCGGATAGCTGTGCCAAAACAAGTTCTCGAACTTCTCTAGTTCAAACTTACAGGAGGTGCCAACGGTTGGGAAAAGATGAAAGTGGACGAGATGGGGAGTTGATCCCGTACCAGCGGTATGCGAGCAGCACGAGATGACGGAGTTGACTTACGACTAGTTAGGTTCACGCTATCTTTTGATTATCTGTTCATTTATATATTTAAAAATAATTCCTTCGTTTTTCCATTTTTTAGAATTTGCCCTGTTTCTTATTAAAAACTAAAGTGGAAACCCTATCGAAAGTGCGAATTCATAGTGAAACAAATAGTTTGCCACAGATAAGTTTTCGGGAAAAGATAGCTTTCATTAGTGGCGTCAGTATGTACGTGTTATGTGCTGTAGTGTTTTTACAAATTCCAATTGAAAGTAGAATAAGGAATTGGAACAAGTTGAAATCTGCCTAGAAAAGTTCACACGCAAAATCCGTCATAGTGTGCACAGTAGTTGTCGACCATTTGTCTCAGTGCCGCGCGAGTATGATCGTTGTTTGGCATTGTTTACTTTGTGCAACGAAGCACTTCTGGATTATTATTTTGTGTGAGCTTGTGAGGTTATGTATACTGACAGCCTATGTGAATATTTTGGACAAAAAGCTAGATAAGGAAAACCTTCACCTACCTTATATTTAATTTCGTGCGCATGAGGTCGTGGAAGATGGATATGAATGCTTTGTGAAGAGACAACTTGTTACATTGTTCTCAGCACCAAAGTATTGCGATTTTGAAACCATCAGAAAAGAAAGCCAAATACTTACATAGTGGCTTAAATTCGGGCCGACCGTCAACGCCTCGACGTAAAACACCGCCAATAAAAAGAAATAATACCACATTCAACCAGTTCCATATCCATAGACGGTTTTATTTAGCTATAATTTTAAAACAAAAAGTGTGCAAAGTCAAAACAAAGCTAAAAGAAAAAGTAACTAATGTAGTAGATACGAGAGACTCGAAAGAAAAAAAAACCAAGAGTAAACATAAAGTAATTCAGAGGATATTTGAAAATATATAAAAAAAGTATGAATGATATTATAGATGTTGTAGGAGGTTACATGCTCTCATATAAGAAGTACTATTCAAAATTGGATTTAGAGGAGCAACTGCATACAAAAGTGAAAACAAAGTACCAATTTTTTCTACCTGCCTTCAAGTTTACTTACTATAGTCATGAGTGTTGTTGTGTTTCCTTAATTTCTTCACCTAGGAAAATCTCACCACATCACCAGCGGGCGCCCGGCATGGATGATGGTGAGTACTCGTTTGTGTTTATTACTTATACATATTTGTATTTTAATCTGTCTTAATTCCACCGCAACTATTTAATTAAAATTTGGAATGTTATTCTTGAAACTATTTAAAAATATATTGCGAACAAAATATTTACAAACATTGAAAAAAAAACAAAAGATTTTCAGTAGTTCATTTGAGATTTATGTTAAATCATAATTCCATACTGTTGTCATTGACAGGAAAGAGTTGGTTGAGTTACTTGTGTTTTTATAAAGAGCTTGACATTATGTGATCTATTTAAAACAAAACGAGAAAATAAATTGAGTTCTCTGTTTGAGAGAAATATAAAAGAGGATGATAACTAAACAAATTTTCAATGCTAAGCATAAAATAATTGAATATAAAAAAAAGTAATTTTTGTTATTAGTAAAAATAAAACATTTTATAGATAAATAGAAAAATTAGTTGAGAAAGAAAAATATTTTTGTTTTGCAAAGAAAAATAATAAAATACACCATGAATTGTTAAACCGTAACCTTTCGGTCTTTCCATTTTGTCCAATCTAACCGGGTATAGGACCCGCAACGGTGGCAGGCTTTTCAAATAAAATGGGCCAGCCGTCAGGCGCGCTCCATCGTTTTGTTGTGTCTTGGGGCTCTTGCCGGGTAAAGTGGCCTTCCGCTCGCGTGCCCTTTTATGATATAGGGCCATGTGATTCCATTGCATAGCTCTATAGTATAAATTGGTTACGTTTGTGCTTCTCATTTGTGGGAAAGAGTCATACGAAGTGCTTTTGTATGAGTTTTTCACTCAAATGGGAAACACATGGCCACGTCTACGTTTGGATCTTGATCCGGTTGGAAGGGTGCGAGGGGCACTACATCCATCTGGATGCCCACTCTTATTTGTGGGCCATAACGATCGTCATATTGACGAGGTCTCCGCCAGTCCGTCCGTTTTTGCTCATTTACACTTGTTCTCGGAACAAACAATCCCAACCCTTAGCTAGTTACCTCCATTTTTCGACTTCGGTCGACCTTTTCTGTGACCAAAGAATTCGTGAATGCGAAATGCTGGGGGAATGAACCCGCCCTATGACACCGCTACGCTAGCCTGCTAGCGCATTCACGCGTCCCCAGACAAGGCCGACTCGGCGGATATTACCATCCTCTTCCGCCGAGGCGCTGCAGTTCTTGATGGACATTTTTATACCTCTTTCACTACAGTACTCTAAAAACTTATTTATACTTTGAAAAATAAAGTAAGGCTGTGATAAACAAAATCACTTAACATAATAAAACGTGAACATTTGCACAGTTATATCTATGTAATATCATTCCTAATTTGCTTTCATGGTATGATTAGTTATTGTATGTTGGTAGTAAATTAATACTAACTGCACTTTCAGTATGATATTACTGGGTTGATTAAAATGATTTCTTACTTCGCTCAGGCAATAAAGCTTCTTTAGCCTAGCTAAAAAGTGAAAGCAATCCTTGCTTTTTTGCCTTTACAAGAGAAATAGTTCGCTAAAACATCTCGGTTATCTAGCAAGGGACTCTGCTCTGAAACTGTCGGGAGTACATTATCATTGGCACTCAATGACACAAAAAGCGCAAATGGGACAATCCAAATGCAAAGTGTAAAAAAGTGGGAACCTCCGTAAATGGATGATAGTTGTATGTGAAATCTTGAAACGCAATAAGGTGATTTGCCACTAGCATCACCACTGTCCCTAAGAAAGGCATCGATAAAAATTCCACAAATGGAAAATTCTTCATTATCAATAAATGAAAAAAGTGAAGCTCCTAAACCAGATATCATCCCCGACCAGAGCAATTTGTCCGTACATATAAAAAGAAGGCACACAATTGACGTTGCAAGAAACTAATGGCGAGATTGTAATGAATCATGCGACGCCGCTGGTGACCACTACGAACACACATTGCTGCTAGGTGGCTTGTCATTTCGCGTTGGTTGCGACAAGCGCACATCCCACGTCAATTTTGTCGTGGGATGTCAAGAGGATTTGACAGCCACATGGCAGTGAAGTGTGCACGTAGTGGCCGCCACCCAAGAAGAGAAGTGATAGTCCGGGGAAAAGAAAAAACGTGGGAGTGGGTTGGCGATCTCCGATTAGTTGTCAGGTTAGAAATCTTACAGTGTATATTCGAAGTGTAATCGATAGATTGACTAAGTGGAGAGGAATTTGAGTTCAAGGGTAAATTATGAAGGTGTTTTTGATCAAATTGGGAACAATGAGGCAGAAGTAGGTGCGTATAATGCTACTTATTGTGTTATTTTCCTGCTATTAAAAGCGTCAAATTCTTTCGTTGATAAAATTCTTCTGTGGCGTAGCACTCATTGTACTTGTATTCGTTTATTATTTCTTCTGGGTTTTGGGGCTGCTGTGTATGCCGATTGAAGAAGATCATTGGATTTACGGTCTATTCCCGCCTCTGCAATATGCGTTCGCAATCCCGGCAGCCTTTGGGGTTATCTTCGTCGGAGGCTTGTCAATTTTTACATTGGTGAAGATACGCAATTATACTTGAAAGATCACGTTATGAAGCGGTCCTAATTGTGATTTTGCACAAACGACTTCACGAAGGTCATGAAAAGATAAGCCGGTAATAAACGCCAGTAAAGTTCCTTTGCTTCTTGATTGCTTTTCTTATCAGCAAACTGGTTGAAATAACGACTAAGATGGTGTATATATGTGTCCTGCAGAGCGACTGCGGTCAAACAATCACGCTTGCTTGAACTGTGAAACTGGTGCAGTGGGTGGTTAATCATCGGCATTTTTGGTGTAACTTGTGGCCGCAATACTACGCTCGCTGCCGGGCTGTAAAACTTCTTCACCAGCAACCGAAACAAAGGCATCATCAACACGAATCTCGTTTTGGGCGAAACGTTCGTGCTTAACCAAGAAAAGTATTCCCTCGCTAAAGACCACCCCGACACAAATGGGAACCGAACTAATCATATCAATTCGGAAATCATGTGTACATTGGATGTCGGACCCATTTCGTGAGTACAAGATTTATAAAGTTCTATGAACTGATAAGAAGTACACCTAATAAATGCTGCTCAAATGAAGGACAAACAAAAAAAAAATAATGATTTATAAGCTAGTTACCTTTAAGTTTCTGATTCGATCTTACAAAAAGCAATTTTTACTCTAAAATTACATTTACATAATTTTAACTTACAACTTCACTTCGCAAGATTTTTTTAATGAGTTGAAAATTTCATAATTCCATTCCAATTAACTTTTAATTCGATTTCATAATAATTGTAATTTTTAGAATTAGTTTTATAATAGTCATCACTGAAGATGACCCAAAGGAGTCGAAACGCATCTGCTCACACAGCAAAGCAAGGCCCGACGGCTTTTCAAGGAAAAAAACTTTATAATGAGTTTCAGCCCTTCTAACAAACTAAACCCAACTTTATATTCGTGCTCACATCAGTACTTACCATAGAATTTACATTACTAGTTAGCTCAAGATGTGATAATAGTAGTATTTGATTCTGAATTCAAGCTTTTTATTGGGTTTTTTCTTTAGCAATAAGAAAGCTATGTTTTGCGGGTTTCTGATGTGCTTTTGCTATTAAAATATAATTTTAACGAAAATTTTGGTACGGGCAGAAGGCTGCGATTATTTGGTTTGATTTGTCGTTACCTTCTACTCAGCAGTGTTATTAATTTAGAGATTATATAAATCTTTTTGGATTTATAAGTTAATAAGTTGATCACAACAATGTTTAGAAAATTTTGTTTGCAATGATAAATTTGTAGTGCGAATGTCTATTACATTGGTTCACGCAGTCAATCCTTAAAATTCCTTTTAAATTATTTTAAATAATTTGCAGCTTCTTACAAGTACTGCTGAAGAAAAAAGAATAACTATTTTATGTTATTTACAGAGGCCTACAATATAAAACAAACGACAAAATATAATTAACGTAAATAAAAGAAGATACGTAAAAATAAATAAATGAATCTTACCTACAAAATCTATAATCAACAATTAAAACAAGTACATAAGATTATCTAAATATAATATTGATCAGTGTTATAATATTTATTTAAATGAATTTAATCTGGGTATTACAATATATAACCTTCCAGATCTCCATTCCATTTGTTGATTTTCTGATAATAAAATCTTTGTAGGTTTAAACAGTTTTATACAATTTTTCCTGCGTATATTGAGTGCAAAAATGAAGTTCTAGTTTTTTTGACAGAACAATTATTTCCATTAGGCACATAGCATAGGAGTCAAAGTAGACCCACATTCAATAAATATGCGTAATAATTTAGAAGAGAGCTAACTACGATTACTTTAACATTACTATGAATTAGATAATTGCAGATTATTTAAACCACTCGTAAGTTGAATTAAACACTTTATACTTTGATACTCGTAGGAAAAAAAAACATTAAAATGAATTGCTAAACTCTAACAACGACTTTCCTTTCCAGTGGTCCTTCCTTTCAGCGGGAAGTAGAGTGCATGGTAAGTATGCCGTCGCGAGGGTAGAGTTTGAGAAAATCCGCTGAGGTCGGTTTCGCGTCGCGCGTGGTACGCGGTACCTCAGTTGATTTTGGTTGTTTCTTTAGTGTAGTTTTTTTCGGATTTACGTTAACGTAGTATATTTTTCGGTACCGCGTCGGAAATTCGGGAACGCGAAGTAACGATTAGATCTTTGTCCTTTGACTGGTTGTATGAAGAAATACGGAGTAACGTAAAGTAGGTTTCCTCTCCGTATGGTTTTGCTTTGGTGACGCGTTTGAAAACGGGCATGTATTAGTGGCTGAAGATTGTAAATGAGCGTAATCCATTCGGAGACCCGCGACCGAAATCCTCTTCGATCTAGCTGGCCGACAAGCAGCCACCGCGAGAATGGATTACGGTGCACGGAATGGTTGACCGGTTGGTACCATCCGTTGGCACTACTCAGACTTAACGTCTAAAACCGATGAGAGGTCGGTTCCTCGTCCAGACTTAGACAATAAAATCATTACAAGATGGCATGCAAATCATACCTTGCTCTGGCACTTATTCCGTTAAATTAAAGACGTGGGTACTGCCGACACTTCACCGTAGGACTTACTT